>JAOPSE010000007.1:149084107-150343757 GCA_029449295.1 Zea luxurians
CGCGGCCGAGTTTTTTTAGGATGGAGAGAGTAGGAAATAATAAAGTACATTCCACTGGAGAAATACCGAACCTTAACACAGATCCAATAAATGCTTTGCAACTCCATTAAGTGTTTTGATGTTATCAAAACTAAAAAAGAGTGTACATGAATAATCAAATGCACTTTGTCGTTGTCTTACATCTTGCAGGCATAGCATGCATTGTGCAATATATTTGAGAAGTATGACAATCGACTAAACAAGAAATGAAATTGCGTAAACATTAACAAGCTAAAGTGATAAGGTTGATAGAACACCAAGAAGCAACTTAGTGGATAGTCTGAGAGTAGTTCAAGGCTAAAAGTTTATGGAGCTAACCTCTCCCAGGCGATCACGTGCACCAAGGAGAAATCCATAAATAGCAGACAATACAGTGTAGAATACATGAATGTCCAAAAGGTAAATCTGCATAAACGAATGCTTAATCCAAGAATATAATTTTCAAATGTGGTCAAGAGAAACTAGACAGAAATTGACTCATTATTTTATAATGAGCTTAGGACATTTTCATCTAGATATATCTAATATTATTTTTTGCAACAGTCATAGTTGTTTGCATATTGTGCCTGTGATTCTGACACATAAAGGAGTCAAGAGAGCTAGAACTAGAAGCAACCAAAGGTTACTTACTGACAGCACTGGAGCCCATAAAGAAAGGATTGTAAGAGCATTATGATTATCTGCAAACATTGTAAGAACGACTCGGTTACACACATTTAATCATAAATATTTGGAAACAGATAGACACTTCTCAACGTTCTGAAAGGAACAATTTCCAAATATACAATAATGAAATTTTATAGAATCACAGGGTGTGGATAAGTCAAAAATATAATGGTGACATTTGTGGAAAAAAGTAATGTATTCATACTCTTCGAGAAAAAATCATGCCAAGCATACTGCAGGCCACTGAAATTGATTATAGTTCTTGTTGGATTTACAAGAGGTTTTATCTGCAAAATAAAAGCCATGTTTTAGGGTCCAGAGGTCAATAACTATGAATGGCTGACAATGAAAAACTAAGCTTTCCTGAAGAAAATAGGTGAATGAAAATTTTGCACCAAGAATTGCAATCCAGAAAGTGGCGTATCTGCACAGAAAATATAGTAAATAATTACGAACTTCCAATTTGTGAGATGGAAGACAGAATTATGATTCGAAGTTCCAGTTACTTGATATAGTCAAGGGGACTCTCATGCATGCCTCTTCCAACATAATTATTCTCCTTCAAAAAAAAATGACAGATATTATTAGCAGAAGACATCGCATACAAAGATTTCAAATGATAAGATAAGAAGTCAGAATCTGCTAAAGGACAAAACCTGATGCATCCACTTAACAAGGCGTACAGCAGACCATCGATAGCAAGCCTCAGCCAAACCATGGCAACAAGGGACACTCATAAGTAGGCTGAAAATTATCTTAATGCCCACATATGCACTGATTACAAAAACATATATCTTGAATGTTGCTGACTCTGTGCCATCTTGAAGTGTCTTGCTAGAAAATGATCAAACTATTAGAATTTCATCTAGTGATTGTCCGGGACAAAAGGTTCACTTAAATATCAGGTGTTGATTTGGAGTTGGGACCAGATAATTCCACTTCATCATTAAGTTGAGCAGCCAACTAGAGCTATTCTACAATTGACCATAAGTAAATTGAAACTCATCAGTTCTAAAGCTGTCCTTGAAAAATCAAATTCATTGTCAAATTTTAAACACTTAGCACTTCGACTTTATTACAAGTATAACTAGTAAATGTTTTGTAATACAACTGACAACTGCAAATAGCACATAGCATGTGCCAAGTATCAAATAACAACAACAACAAAGCTTTTTAGCCCCAAGCAAGTTGGGGTGTAAGCTAGAGTTGAAACCCAACAGAAGCCGCACATCAAGGTTCAGGCACATGGACAAGTTGAGCAGCCAACTAGAGCTATTCTACAGTTGACCACAAGTAAATTGAAACTCATTAGTTCTACAACTGTCCTTGAAAAATCAATTTCATTGTCAAATTTTAAACGCTTAGCACTTCGACATTATTACAAGTATAACTAGTAATACAACTGTAAATGGAACATAGCATGTGCCAAGTATCAAACAACAACAACAACAAAGCTTTTTAGCCCCAAGCAAGTTGGGGTGTAGACTAGAGTTGAAACCCAACTGAAGCCGCAAATCAAGGTTCAGGCACATAGATAGTTGTTTTCCATCGCTCCTGTTCAAGACTAAATCTTTGGTATTGTTGTCATAGTACAACACCAAGGTATCGTATGCCCAAAAGAGAGAAGAATGATGTATAGAGTTGGGGTGCAAGCTAGAGGCATGATGATCCTAGGCACAACCTAGTTACTAGCACATGAAAGGTTTATAGAGGTTCAGGCTGCAAGGTGCATAATATCCTACATCATTTTTGAGTATGGTGGATTGATTGATACCGAGGTGAAGATTACAAGCTCTAACATCAGCATAACACCTTGACCACCTAGCTCTCCATTCCCATTTGGTTCTAGTGAGAGTTCTAGACTATTGTTCTCTAGTTCACCTCTATAAATTCCCTTTAGAGCATCTCAAACCAAAAACTTAAATCAGTGCCCTATCTTGAAATATAGAGCTCAACCAATAAAAACACCTCCAACAGTGCCCTATTTTACAAATTTCTATCAAAAAATATAGGGCACACCATGAAGTGACCTAAATAAACTACACCACAGGTTAGTGCACTATAATTGTTTTCTACGCAATTATCAACATTTTCTTTCCTAATAAAGTAACTTCATAAAATACATGATTTAGGGCTTAACTTTTGGAGTTCAATTTGTTTTAGTGCCCTAGACACTTTAAATGATGCAGTATTTTAATCTTTGGGGCACTATTTTGAGGCACCTTGTTGGAGATGCTCTTAGAGCATTAGAGTTGACTGGGGTCGACCTACTATAAGTTTGAAAGTAAAAGCCTAATGTAAAAGTGAAGCCTTTTCTACGTTGTTATACCCCTCCCTTTTATAGACAAAGGGAGGAGAGAGTGATACAAGTCTACTAAGCAATGGGCCCTGCCCAGCAAAGGCTCAACTACCATTATCTGGTCGGTAGACGTGAAGTCATAAACGGTGACTCATCATGAATATGTCACAGTGTCGAGCTCGTGTTGCAGTGGCAAATACCTCTTATCATTGTGGCAAGTACTGGAGTTTGCACCGTTGGGTATGACGTAGTTGGTACTCGAAGTAGCAGCATGTACTTCATAATGCTTGTCGGTACTTTGGCACATTTAAACGAGGCTACAGGATCGATGGCAGGTATCGAATAGTGGTCTTGAGTATGCCGATTAAATAAGTCGTGACAACCGTGCACCTCCTTAACCGCAATGTCGTGATGGACGAAAGCCTTATCTAGACCGCCAGTACCACAAAGTTGTCTGGAGTAGAGATCGACGTGGTAATAACAGTACTTTTCGGAGTCATCATGCCCCCAAGAATAGGTCCAGCCAATATTCCTTAGCCTGCGGAAACTCCCATACTTGGTCGAGGGGCGAAATTTGCTTCCCACATGAAGGGTGTCGGGCCCCAAGACTCGATTGGTCAAGAGGGCTCCAAGGTCAGGGACCTTAGAGGCTCGGGGAGCCTGGGTGACCGGTAGAGCCTCAAAAGCCAGAGAGCACCCTCAAGTATGCAAAGCCCCGTGGGGCTGGGAGGCCCAGATCTTGTCCATTCTTATGTTCGCCGAAGCATAGTCACAAGAAACGAGTATAGTGCTAGCGAACCTCGACCTAGGAACGTCATCCCCGACATGGATTCGCGGGGTCATTTTCGTTACCACTGTGTAAAAACCTCTCACAGGTAGCGTACCATGTTCCTCGACCCGAGAACTTTGTGACTATGCGCCGAAGGGTGGGAGAGCCTAAGAGGTTCAGAGGGCCCTAAGATTGGGTCCCCAGCATGATGGGGGCCAACCTCAACCAGATCTGAGCTAGGCCCCAGGGCAAGGGGCTACTGTTAGACAGGACCCAAGGGAATTCTTCTGTCAAGATCTTTGGAAGATGTCTTGGCAGCATCAGAGGATATGACCTTCGTCGAACACTAACAGAGGCCCCTAGGCCCTCCACAGACCTATGGAAGCCTGCAGGTGGGCCTAATTTGCTCGCAAGACGCCTGAAAAAAGGTACACTTCCTCTTGTCACATAGAACACCAGATGTTTGGCGTGTGGATGGCTTTAGCCGGACCTCGGACGAATTCTTCTGCAAGGATCTTTGGAAGGCGTCTTCAATATATGGTAGTGTGGCCTTTCTCGAACGCTGACAGGTATATTTCATCCTTTCAAGTCACATTCTACTTATGAAAGGGAAATAAGCTTACACATTTTCCTAATTGATTTTGGTGGTTGAATTGTCCAACACAAATAATTGGACTAACTAGTTTGCTCTAGATTATGAGTTCTACAGGTGCCAAAAGTTCACAACAAACCAATAAAAGGACCAAGAAAGGATTCAAATATAGAGAGCTAAAGTCAGCCGAAGTGTGCCCTGGTCTGGCGCACCGGACAGTGTCCGATGCACCAGGGACTCCAACTCCGAACTGCTCACCTTCGGGAATTCTGGGAGTCACTCCGCTATAATTCACTGGACTGTCCGGTGGGGGCACCGGACTGTCCGGTGTGCCAGCGAAGCAACGGCTACTTCGCGCCAACGGTCGTCTGCGAAGGCATTAAATGTGCTACAGTGCGCGCCTGCGCGCAGAATTCAGAGCAGGCGCCAGAAGGCGCACCGGACAGTCTACAGGACCTGTCCGGTGCACCAGCGGACTGTCCGGTGGCCCAGA
This sequence comes from Zea luxurians, assembly GCA_029449295.1. Taxonomy (NCBI): domain Eukaryota; kingdom Viridiplantae; phylum Streptophyta; class Magnoliopsida; order Poales; family Poaceae; genus Zea; species Zea luxurians. Next base: position 149,088,966 of record JAOPSE010000007.1, read on the forward strand.
AGACAGAAGCTCCAAAGGTCAGAATCCAACGGCTGGGTGACGTGGCAGGCGCACCGGACAGTGTCCGGTGGCGCACCGGACTGTCCGGTGCGCCATACGATAGCAGCCTTCACCAAACGGCTAGTTTGGTGGTTGGGGCTATAAATACCCCCAACCACCCACCATTCATTGCATCCAAGTTTTCAGACTTCCTACACCTTACAAGAGCTATAGCATTCAATACAAGACACACCAAAGAGATCAAATCCTCTCCCAAGCCCAAAAATCATTCCCAATCAAATAGTGGCTAGTGAGAGAGTAACTTGTGTTCATTTGAGCTCTTGCGCTTGGATTGCTTCTTTTTCTCATTCTTTCTTGTGATCAACTCAATTGTAACCGAGGCAAGAGACACCAATTGTGTGGTGGTCCTTGCGGGGCCTTTTTTGTGTCCCGGTTGATTGAGAAGAGAAGCTCACTCGGTCTAAGTGACCGTTTGAGAGAGGGAAAGGGTTGAAAGAGACCCGGTCTTTGTGACCACCTCAACGGGGAGTAGGTTTGAAAGAACCGAACCTCGGTAAAACAAATCATCGTGTCTCACTTCCTATTTGCTGACGATTTGTTTTTCGCCCTCTCTCTCGGACTCGTTCATATTTCTAACGCTAACCCGACTTGTAGTTGTGCTTAAGTTTATAAATTTCAGATTCCCCCTATTCACCCCCCCCCCTCTAGGCGACTTTCAACTTCCTCTTCCCATGTCAACTTCGTCTTTCCCGCGTCTTTCTACCCAATATTATCGTGCCTTAAGATCCGACTACGCACTGGTCTCTAGAGGTCACTGTTGAACATGTCCAAACTATCTCAATCAGCGTTGTACAAGCTTTTCTTCAATTGATGCTACTCCTAGCCTATCACGTATATCATCGTTCCGGACTCGATCATTTCTTGTGTGGCCACAAATCCAACGCAACATACGCATTTCTACAATACATATAAGCATAGGGTTGAGACCTCCTTGTGATGCTTATGATATGTTTGGGGACTGGGCGAGGTATCTAGTAGTTAAATCGCATCATTTATTACTAACTGCAGCATCTGTAATTTGTTGGGCCATTTGGTTAGGTATGAAGGATGTGGTTTTCAATAAATCTTCACCTAAATCATGTTTGCAGGTAACCTTCAGGGCAACTTACTAGTGTCGCTTCTGGTCACAACTACAGCTTAATTGCGAGGATCAAGAGTTATTAAAGTCTTCATGTCGTAATGTGGAGATGGTACTGCTACAGTTTTTTCGCAATTTCGGATGGGGTTCTTGTTTGAGTTTAGCCTTATAGTACATTTGGTTATGTTATTAGTGTTCTTTGGTGAGTTCACGTGATGTGTCAAGGCAGTATGCTGCCTAGAGTTGTAAACAATGGTCATAACCTCGTTTGAGGTCAAGGTCAAACTATGTTTCCATTATCTAAAAACTTATCTGATGAACATGACGTCATTTTGTAGGCCAACATTTTGCACCATAGAACATAGCAAATCTATTTGTTGTCCTATAAAACTTTCGTTTAACTTTTGTGGTATCCTCTTGTCATATAGAACACCAGATATTTGACACCACTTCTCCCTATTTGATTCTAGCTAACAACTTCATCAATATCTATGTCTCTCTATAGCATTAATCCTAAGTACCGAAAGATATCATCCCTAGGCACTACTTGACCTTCCAAACTAGCATCTCCTTCCTCATGTGTAGTGGTGTTGAAGTCACTTCTCATGTCTTCTTTCTTCTTAATATACTAAATACGCAGCTCTCCTGCGTATTCTATAAAAAACTTCTCATGTCTTCGGTTTTAGTTCTACTAAGTCTAAAACCTTTGGACTCTAGAGCCTCCTGCCACAACTCAGGTTTCATATTTACTCCAGCCAGATTTTCATCAACTAGCAATACATCGTCCGCAAAAAAACTTACACCAAGGGATATCCGCTTGTATGTCCCTTGTGCCAAGTACCATAATTGATCCTACTTCAACCAAGGTAGTAAAAAAAACATATTGGATAAGACAGACAACTTCACAATTCTTAAACTTTGAATGACATTACAAACTGTTATTCGCTAAATATCAGGATTGAAATATTTTATGGTTTTCAAAATTCATCCTAAAGACCCAAACCACGTAAAAAGACAAATGTGGTATTTGTTGCCCCTTCGTGTTTCAAGGCCTCAACATATGTCATTACGAGATGAGATATGATCTTCATTATTGGAGATTCTCTAGTTCTAGTCACTACTCTACTAAATCGGCGTATGAGGTGTTGTTTTATGGTTCTACCAATTTTCTTCACTGGGAGCGGATTTGGAAGAGTTGGGCGTCTCCGAAATGTCAATTTTTCTTGTGGTTGGTAGCCCACAATCGCTGTTGGACTGCTGATCAGTTGGCTCGGCGTAATCTGGTTCACCCGGAGGCTTGTGTTTTTTCTATCACTTGTTGATTTCTTGTGTCTTTTCTAGGCAATTTTGGTTGCTGCTCTTGCAAAGAATTGGCCTTGCTGGTTTGGCGCCGCAGCCATCAGTTGTGGACTTTCTTGGTTGGTGGAGGGACGTGTCGGATTCTATTGGAGGCTCCTTCCACGCTGGGCTGAACTCATTGGTTATCCTTGGGGCGTGGTCTCTTTGGCGGCATCTCAATGATTGTGTTTTTAATGGAGCTAGGACTAGCATCTCTTCTGTTATGATTATGCCATTATGGCAGGCAATGAGATTCAGTTTTGAGAGTTAGCCGGGTCTAAGGGTTTATCCTTGCCTTCTGTATTTGCCTGAGAATCTTATAGTCATGAGGGTTGAGTGTTGGTCGACATCGTTGTTACCTCTCTCTCTCTCTCTCTCTCTCTCTCTCTCTCTCCCTCTAATTTTCTTAACCCCCCATGTATCTCTATTGCGGCCTCTTGGCCTTGTGTACTCTGTACACTCTTGTTCTATTAATAGATTTAATACAATGATATGCAGCTTTCCTGTCCTGCGTATTCAAGAAAAAGATATATGATCTTCAAGACAATTTTTAAGTGATTTTTTTAATTTAGGGTAAGAAAAAAATTCAGATATCACAAATGGATTTAAAAACATACATATATAGGTAGCAAATTGCAACTGAAGCTATAGTAAACCAGCAGAATCGCCATGCCACTCTGGTGATTGCAGATCCACGAGATGTTGAATAGGCACCATACATCATTAGAATATCCAATAGACCTTCACGGTAACAATAAGGTAACATAAAAAAATAGCCATCGGGATAATTGACACGGATTATCATATTACAGTAGGAAAAAGATATGTGCTCACTCTCAATAAATTTCATTACGACATAAGTAGGACCCAGACTAAGAAGTTGCAATATGGTCTTCCTGTCAAAACTACCATCATTGAAAGCAATGATAGTTAGTCCCTGCATCAAAATAAATAGAAACATACATAAGTTACCCCAAATCAATGTACACAAAAACATTAAAGATCAGCAATATAAAGCACCTAATGATACATCATGCGAAAAATAAAAGACAGAATTCATTCACATGCCCATATAAGGACAAAAGAATGACACATCTCCAGGTAAACATCAGTTTCAAGATGTTTATGGTAATTTTCAACTAAGGGTTTTAACATACAATGATACAAAGTCAAACCTATACATAGATGGATATAAGCCCGCTAGTAGCGGAGCAATATATACCATCATGGATCATAACTAAATCATCACTAAATAGTTTAGTGCCAAGAGACAAAAAAACAACAATGTCCAGCTAAATTCTTTTTTTAACGTCACAGGAGAGTTGCGAGTCATTTCATTAAGAGGAGAAAAACAAAACAAACGGCGCGACTGGAAAGATAACGCCATGTACAAGGCAGGTTAGGAACTAACTCGCCACAGTGACACACACACACGCCCACAACACTACTAGCCACCCCGGGCCTAGGCTAATCCCACAACACTACCAGCTAAATTCTCTCTTGCCCACGCAAAAAGGTCCCAAATGCAAGCCATTATTTGAAGTAACCAAACCACCGGCAAGTTAGGGTCTTTATTAACAAACTCCATACACGAAAGTATGCATCAGTCTAACACCAATTTGTTTTAAGTATTGCAAAAGCCACCTAGGACCAGTTTATTATTGAATACCCGGTGTAGCGGGGTGAAGCAAGAATCTGATGGAAGACATTGTAGTGTGCCACGTCCAAGGGAATTGAAGGCGTGCATTGTTACTAAACTTCATAGTACCATGTCCAAGAGAGAGAGAAACAGTTACCATGCAAGAACAAGCATTTGGGAGAAAACACATGTTTTTAGAGAAAGGGGTGGCCAAAACTTAATTGTGTTATTGTTCATCTAGCAACTCAACAAATGGAATAAAACCAAACTAAGAATTCCTTATACCAGTGGTCAGTGGGTACTTGATCCCAAACAAAATTGGAATAATGGTAGCATGACTAGAATTTGCATTCACCTGAAACATCATAATAAGGAACATCCAAAGGCGATGAAAGCTGTGGTAAAGATGAAGAAAAGTCCTATGTTCCACAAAAGATGTCTTTCCGTAGTGATGATTCCTACTGAGCAAGCCCTGCAAAACCAAATGTGCATCTTGTAAGCGAAGCAGGCAAACAATTCACAAGAAATAGAAGCATTTTTTTAGGCCTGTACTTAAGCTTGGTTAAAGTGAAAATGGACCATATCTCATTATTGGCGACTTCCTATGATGGTCAAGAAGCACAAAACATATTTATTAACTTACAGATATACAAATACTGATTTGGTTACAGCTACAGAAAGATCAAAATAATTGTGATTATGATTTAATATAAAAACAAACCTTATATTTCCTACTGGGCTTCGAGAAAAACGGGTCGCTCAGATTCCAAGGCCATCGTAGGTGGAAGCACTTATGAGACCTAGAAGGAAACGTCAAAAGATTATAAAAAATAGAAACAAATTGACAAACAAAAGTAATTGGATTGATTCGCTTACCAGAAAAACTCATTGAAATCATCATAATTTCTCCATTCAGAATGTGGTGCACGCCCGTTTTTATTATTGGCTGCTTCCTGCGGACATTAAACATTAAGAAAACCATATAGGACCAAAAATCATGGCTGGTATTAGCTCACCAGCAGGCACACTTACCGCTGCAATGATTTCATAGAAAGGATAAATGACATTGTCAAGAAACGACACGCCACCACCAGAATTGCAGCTTTCAGCTGGCTCTGCAGTTTGTTTCTGCAGAATCACCCCTAATTCTCTTGCTAGCTGCAAAATTGAAACCGAAAACAAATGTTAGCAATATGAGTACCATCCAGCACGTATTGAAATCCAATCCAGACATTGGCACGCAATCTTCAAAAATGAGATTTGGGTTCATCATTTTGATTTCATACTGTGAACATGGATTAACCATGACGGAATAGCTCTTTATCAAATTATATTTGGGTCTGAAGCATACTAACTAGTTCCTCCCCCTCACATAGACTATCTCCTACAATCCTCACATATCATGTGCATCACCAGATCACAAAGCATAGGCTGCTCCCATCCCAGGAAGGTAGTAGGATAGAGTCACTTCACGTGTGACAAACGCCAACACCAGGACACAAATTGACAAGGCAAAAAACCTTGAACATGCAGGAGAGCTGGGTATCATTATTTTAACAAAAAGAAAAGGGATAAGGACCCTGCTAAAGCACACACACACACACATACACACAACAAAAATAGTTTCAAAGTTATGTCTGTTACACCATGAGTCATAAGCATAAGTCTAGCCACAGAGACATGAGAAAGGGACATATATGATATACTGGTGTGTGTGACTGTGTCGCTGAAAAAAGGAAGCTCATGGACCAATCAATCATTGTGATTACGAAATATTTTCACACAAAAACAGAAAAATAAAGGAAAATTGTGCAGCATCAAAAACCATAATAGGTAGCTTCATTAAAATCATACATACTTACATGATGAAATATGTAGCATAAGCCCTCTGGAATAAATCGCACGTTAGCAGCTTCTCCCCACATCAAGTAGTATAAACACACATATAGCAACTTCTTTTCCTTTGTCAACGAATCATTGCTAAAAGAAAACCATGCAATATCTTAAAACCAAATGAGGCGATCATAAGGAGTTAAGTAGATAAGACCAAAGTATATATAAAAAGAAAACATACTAAGGAATTAAGTAGATAAGACCAAAGTATATTTTTAAAAGAGAACATACTTATCCCAGACGGGACGAAGAGGCAGATAGTTGCACCATTTGATATAGTTATCAAGGGCTTTAGAAAACACAGCATGCACGGCACCCTCATCAATTTTCTGGATAGAAACAATAAAACTGGTAAAGATAGAGGTGTGAACAACTTCAAGCAATACAGAGATGAATATCTTGGGGTGGAACCTGGTATCTGATCACATTAAATTTTTGCTGAAACAGTGTATTTTATTTAAAAAAACTGAACTTGAATGGAAATACTGTAGCAACGTTGATGATCGAGCAAAATAAAGTAGTGGGTATGGAGTACTATGTTTTTTACAGCACACTAAATAATATTTTGTAGCGGGGCAAACACTATGCAAAAGAGTCACGCTGGTATGGGCAGGAAATAAGGAACAGAAGAGGAAGGAAGAAACAATAGATAGCATACTTGATGAGCACGTTTGACGGCCCAACATCTTAAAAATTTCCCATAAGGCTGACTACCTTGCAAGGAGATGGCCGACCCACAAAGCTACTTGAAGACACGGAACAAGGTGGAGTGTTCTCCAAGGCAAAAGGCCACCGACCTAGTCAGACTAAAAGAGATGGCTGGCCCACGAAGCTGCGTGAAGACACGGAACAAGGTGGCGTGTTCTCCAAGGCAAAAGGCTACAGACCAAATCGGACTAAAGAAAATACCATTTCTATGATAGAGTTAGACTTTGTGTTGTGTCTAAGCCTAGAGCTCATGTTAGTTCGGCCCTTTAGGGTTGTTGGCTGCCACTATATATTTGAAACCCTTTCCTAAGCAATGGGTCCACCAATTTCAGGCGACATTTCCCTTCTATCATGGTATCATGAGACCCCTTCCGCTGCTTCAACATACCAAATTCTAACCCTAGCCGCCGGATATTGTAGCCACAGTGTCTGTCGGTACTGTTTATCTTCTCCGAACAGATGTTGCCCTCCAATTGTGTTTCACACCAATGGCACCACCATAGCCAGGACACCCTGCGGCCATGTCCACTTGCCAGGCGTGTCACCCCATTGCCATGCCCAGTCATGCTCGTGCACCGCCCATGCGTCGTGCGTCACCAGACACCGCCGCACCCCACAGACGTAGGTCTCCCTTCTACTGGTATGAGGGTCTCCACGCCGCCACATACCTCCTGAATCACCTTCCTATAATGCAACATGTGCCCCCACTCCCACCCTTTTCGGGATCTCACCCTCTTACGACCACCTTCGAGTTTTCAGGTGCGCCTGCTAGCCTAATATCTTGGCCACAACACCTCAAAAGCTTGTGCCTCGCTTGACTCGTTGTGTGTTCCTCGGGTACTCCGTCGATCATAAAGGGTACTGGTGTATCAATCTATCTACCCACTGTGTGCTCATCTCAGCACGTAGTATTTGATGAGTCTGATTTCACCTTCACCACTTCCACTCCGTCCGCCACAACCACCGAGCTTGACACCCTTTTTGAGCCTGACCTAGTGATCTCACCTAGAGGACCACCTCTCTCCCTTCCTCTCGCGACGAGCCGTCAGTGTACCACCTTGTCATCGTTGAGCGCGATCCTCGTCATGTGCACCCGATGGTCACCTGGCGGGCAAGCGAGCCCTCCACCCGGTGGACCGGCTGGTTCTCTCAACAGCCTCCTCGTCACCAGTCTCGCATCTACCATCCTCTGCTCGTAGCATCCTCTCCTCGTCCAACCCTCCTAGCATCGTGCTACGGAATAGTGTGAGGCCTTGCTAGCCAACCACACCTAGGGCCTAGTACCACGCTCTTTCGGTGCCAATGTCGTGACCGGCAACTGGATCTTCAAAAACAAGTTGAGGGCAGACGGCTCTTTGAATAGGAATAAGTCCAGATGAGTTATGAGGGGTTTCACTCAACGTCCCAGGGTGGAGACCTTTAGTCCTGTGGTGAAGCCCACTACCATCCGCACGGACCTAACTTTGGCACTCTCATGCTTGATCGGTTCACCAGCTAGACGTCAAGAACGCCTTCCTCCATGGAACCTTAACAAAGACATGTACTGCAGCCCACTGGCAAGGTTCGTAGATTTAGCTCAACCAAATTTGGACTGCAAGCTAAACAGGTCCCTATACAGTTTGAAGCAGGTGCCACGTGCTTGGTACAGCCGCTTAGCCACCTTCACGGTCTCCCTAGGGTTTGCCAAGGTCAAATCGGTTATGTCTTTGTTTGTCTACCACAGTGCGCATGACAAAGTGTACCTGCTCATGTATGTCAATGATATTGTGCTCACGGCTTACAGTCTTGAACTCTTGCAACGCACTCTCTTCCTTGCAACAAGAGTTTGCGATGGACCTAGGTCAGCTGCACCACTACCAAGTGTTACAGTGGAACGTCATGCTTGTGGCATGGTCCTCCATCAACGACAGTACAATCTATACATTCTTCAACGGGCTAGGCTGACAGACTGCAAGCCTTGTGCCATACCTGTGGACACTCAGGCTAAGGTCTCCTCTAACGACCGTGCTACAGTTAGCGATTCCATCGCCTACAAGAGCCTTGCTAGGGCTCTCCAAGACCTGACCTTCACCAAGCCCGACATCTCCCACGCCCTCTAGCACATGTGCCTCCACATGCATGATTCACGGGAGCCGCACCTCACCATTGTAAAAGAGATTCTTCGGTAACTTCAGGACACACTCGACTATAGTCTACTTCTTCGACGCTCTTCGACTTCCAACCTTGTCGTCTACACCGACTCTGACTGGGTGGGTTGCCCCGACACGCGTCGATCAACTTCGGGCTATGTCGTGTTCCTAGGTGACAACTTCGTCTCCTAATCGTCAAAACGGCAGCACGTCGTCTCCCGCTCCAGCGCTGAGGCCGAGTATCGCGATGTGGCCAACGGTGCGGCCAAGGCGGTCTGGCTTCGTTAGCTTCTCCAGAAGCTCCACGGTCTGCTGACATGGTGCACTCTCGTTAACTGCTACCTCTCCACCAACCTCGTCCAGCACTAACGCGCAAAACATATGGAGATCAACTTGCACTTCGTACGCGACCAAGTCGCCATTGCAGTTGTGTGCTCCACGTTCCGACGACATCCCAATTCACCGACGTTTCCACTAAGGGTCTTTCCTCAACGATGTTTGCGGAGTTTCGATCTAGTCCCAACATCTGAAGTGACTAGAGTTTCGACTGCGAAGGGGGGTAGACTTTATGTTGTGTATAGGTCTAGGCCTCATGTTAGTTAAGCCATTTGGGGGTATTGGCTGCCACTATATATTTGTGGCATTTCCCTTCTCTCAGATAGGATGATAATAGGGACAACCTTTCAACTGGATGACTCTTCAAATGACACTAAATGGCGCTTTGAGTGTGGAATTCAAGAATCTGAGGTTAGGGAGGCATTGAAAAGGATGAAAGGGGGTAAGGTGATGGGCCCTGATGGTATAGCAACTGAGGTATGGAGATGTCTCAAGGACATAGCTATAGTATGACTAACCAAGTTTGTTCAACCATATTTTTCAGTCAAATAAGAATATAAGATGTCTGGCGAGTGAAGTATATTATACCGCATATTTTCTGGTCAGACAAGATGTCTGACGAGTGGATAAGTATATTAGTACCGATCTACAAGAACAAGGGAGATATTCAAAGTTGAACTAATTACCGAGAAATTAAGTTGATGAGCCAAATTATAAATAGGGATGAAAACAGATACTTATTCGGATATCAATTTGTGGTCTTTTTCCTTTGATTGTGAATAAATAGGATATAGAATCTGCTATGGAAATTCATATTCTTGTAAAGATTCATAAAAGGTAAACCTCAAATTTATGATATACCTTCTCAAATGATAGACATAAAATTCGAATACGGATACGGATATTTTTTCACCTTTTTGTTGTAGAGACCAAATAATGTATAAAACAATTTATGCAAAATTATATTCTTATTTGTAATAATATGCATGAAAACATAAGAAAAAGATTAGCATCAAATTACATACATATCTATTTTAAAATATTAAATTTTTCCTAACATTCGGGTACCCACTTTCATCCCTACCTATAAAGCTATGGGAGAGTTATCGAGCATCATCTAAGAGGGAAAAACAAGGATCTCTTTGAACCAATTTGGTTTCATGCCTAGAAGTTCAACCATGAAAGCCATTTTTTAATAAGACGAGTGATGAAGCGGTTAGGAAACAAAAGAAGGATCTACACATGGTTTTCATTGACTTGGATATGACAAAAATACCAAGGAATGTTATGTGGTAGGCTTTGGACAAACATAAAGTTCCAACAAAGTATGTTGGACTCATTAAGGACATGCACAACAATGTTGTGACTATAGTGTTCGAATAAGTGATCGAGAGTCGTGACACAAATGACTTCTAGATTAGAATAGGACTACATCAAGGATCAGCTTTGAGCCCCTACCTTTTTGCCTTGGTGATGCATAATGTCGCAAGGGACATACAAGGGGATGTCCCTTGGTGTATGCTTTTTGCGAACGATCTAATGCTAGTTGATGAAAGTCGGACGATAGTAAATATGAGACTAGAAATCTAGAATTGTGGTGGGGGACTCTAGAATCCAAAGGTTTTTAACTCAGTAGAAATAAAATAAAAATATGAGATGTAATTTGAGCACTGCACGAGGAAGGCGATGTTAGTTTGGAAGGTCAGATAGTGCCTAGGAAAGACACCTTTAGTTATTTAGGATAATTGCTACAAGGAGACGAGAATGAACTGGCATCAAGCATCTAGCGTTATATATGACAAGAGGACAAGAGGGTACCACATAAGCTAAAAGGCAAGTTTTATAGAACAACCTGCTATGTTGTATGGTGCGGAATATTGGCCTACAAAAAAATCACATGTTCAACAGATAAGAGTTGTGGAAATGTGTGTTGTGTTGGATTTGTGACCATATGTTGTGAACTGCGATGCACTCGCAAGATAGTACCGGTACTCAGCCCTCCCTTAGGAGGCCCTAGGAGTAAACCAGATCTATTCTTCTTCCTCCCTCTACTAACACCCTGCCCCTCCTTATATAGAGAGGTAACCCTAACTTAACAGCTAAGCAACATAACAAACCCTATCTAGTCGGCACTGTACACACGCTACAGTAACCGCACGTGAACAGTGGTCGCGGCTAACCTAGCCATAATGACATAGCTAATGGGCTAAGGCCCATAACACCATACAAGAATGGATTGAATCCAGAATGATGGTATACATGATAGGCTAGGGGTAGCATTGATGAAAAGCTTGTACAACATCGGTTGAGATGGTTTGGATATGTCCAACGGAGACCTCCAAAGGCGCCAGTGCGTAGTGGGATCCTAAGGCATGATAGTAATGAGAAGAGTGGAAGAGGAAGACCAAAGTTGACATTGACATGGAAAGTGGTAGTAAAAGGATACTTGAAACTATGGGATATACCCAAATATTTAACCTTGGATAGGAGTGCATGGAAAACAGTTATCCATGTGCCTGAACCATGATCTGTGGGTTCTATTGGGTTTTTAACTCTAGCTTGCCCCAACTTGCTTGGGATAAAAGGCTTTGTTGTTGTTGTTGTATGCTAGGATGAAAACACTTTCGTCTTAGCTGACTAGGGCTCGACTAGTACGCGTGCCCTCTAGACTATATAAAGAAAGGCATGATGCCCCCCTCGTAACACATCATAATCATCAACCGAACACAAGACATCACGCAACATATGACGTATGGTATTACGCTATCCAGCGACCTGCTGAAGCCCACCAAACTTGTTGGTCAATAGACACCGACAAATGTGCAAGGTAGAGGATTTCTACGAAAAGACGATCGAAATCTCAATGGACCTTGTCGCATTCCTGGCAAGATCAACCTCCATGTTCGCCTCCTAGGCGTGCATGGCGGACAGCTCCGACACGTTGCACAGACACCTTGTCGAGATTACGGCAAACCTGGCTTCTCCAACTTCTTCTCGGGACACGTCTAACGTTATCATCGAGAATTTCGACATTGTTATACTTTTTATTAGCATCATTTCTATATCTATAGGGTCAGCAAAACTGATCATGGAACTTCATAGTATATTAGTATCATTAATATTAAAACTCAAACAGCTACAAATCTCTATCAGCATAAGCATGTAACAAATAAACTCGGTCATTACAGTTTAGTATGTCATTTTTAAAGTTCACATGATTAGCAAACTGAACAGAACTACCATTAGGACTGAAAACAATCAGTAACGATATCTTATACACAGAACACGGTTCCTGGTCGGTCAGAAACTCACCATATTTATTTAGCTATTCAGTGACAAACACCAATATGGTACTGACAGAAATTAGAAAACCATAACTTCAAATACAGTAAAGGTCAAAAACAGCCAATGAAATCACTTTTATGGAAACGATTTCCAGTAAACGGGTTTATCACATAGACTAGTGACCAGCACAGAAGTAGAAATTTGAATAGATAACAGATAAGGTTTTTCAAATAAAAGAACTCAGAAAAGAGCCACTAACTAACTTTCAGGCATATTACAAATGTAAAAAAAGGGACCATAACACATTGAGAAAAAGAATGTCAGAAAAAATGCTAAATGATTACTAAGATGGCAAGCTATTGTTGTTATTCTAAAAAATAGCACTAACCATGTCCAAAATTATGACACGCAATAAAATGATGTCAAACAAAAAATACCGGTTCATTTCCTGATAGTTTTCCCACACGAGATTGTTCATTCGCCAGTAGGTGAATGATATGCTCTCTTTGGTTTTTCACATTATCCCCCTGCAACCATGAAAAAGGGCTATAGCTTATTTCCACAAAGCTGACAATGTTTCAAAATATTGTCAGATAACGCAGCATAGCAAACATAACTGCACAAGGATATTTATTTACATAATTTTGAAAGAGTATAAATACTGATGTACGAGTGAAAGCCATGTAATGACATTGGTTTCCTACCATCTGACTCCATCCTGTGATGAATGACGAAATGTGCTCCTAAGCATGGGCTCAAATTCACAATGAATTATGTGTCATTTAAAAAAACTCGACCTGTGGAGGGTAAGACAACCTCGGACATTGTATCAAGAAGACCTCACACAGGTCAAGAAAAACCCTGCCCCACCCATACACAGGACAGACGAGGGGATTCTTTTTACCCAAGCCTTAAGGAGTGCAACTCATACCACTAAACCAAACCTTTCGCACTACAAGCCGTTACAACATGTCATTTAGAAGCAAGTATCACCGTATTTACAGGATGGATTTCAATTTTTTTAACCGAACTCATGATGCATACAGAAATTCGATTCATATTGTTTTACCACTATTAGGGCTGCTTCCTCTACTCAATGTTCAACTTAAGAATCTGGATCAATAGCATGTCTATGACCACACAAAAGGACTCAGCTAGCTAACTGGCTGATGCCTGCCAAGTGCCAACAGTTAAAAGATCAGCCATTCATTAATTATACAATTAAAAGTTCAGAGACCATACTCCGCATCATTTTTAACACCTTACTTTCGTATTAAACCTTAGAAGCATGACACAGATTATACAGTCAACGTTAGGACCCAAAATAGAGTCAATAAGCAAATGAACAAGATGCACTTTCTTAATATAGTTTTATGTATGCCATGACCGATAATACCTGTTTTGCAATTTGAGTTGAGGGAGCCCAAGGGGGAGGCCGGGGGCCTTGCCCACGTCCAAGCAAGAGGGCAGTGTTTTCCTTCTTAATTTTTGCTTGAATAGATTGGTAAATCTCCTCTCCTTATATAGAGAGGATTACTTGACCACTAAGCAAGTGATCCTTATCGAGAAAGAATTACTTCTAATGGGTAATGGGTTAATTTATACTGCCAACCTAGGCCAGATAGGCCCATGACATACGCCTCTAACAGCAGCAAGAACTAAAAATGTAGCAGCAAATATGCAGATTTACTTATAAAGAAGTCCGATCAAATAGTTGGTCACGAAGATCAATCTATTCAAACATTTTATCACTTAGATTGGCAACTAACATTTCTCATCTATTATTACAACACGTGCCTGTTCGGCTGTGATACAATTACAGTAGTTATATCAACCTGGAACAAGCATATGAAATTTATAAGAAAGATGCACACAAAAATACTAACCTGAAAACCAAATACACATTGCAAAAGATCCAGGATATCTGAATTCCTAGCATCAGGGACTGAAAAGGTACCAGGAAGCCTGGGCAGATCAGTATAGTACTGCAGAGTTGATATTGCTGCCCTCACCTAATTAAAACAATCCATACGTATAACCACCTCCAGATCCAGCAAATTGCCAATAAAAAAAGACTCTTATGATGAACTATTACCTCTGGAAAATTCACAATTGCATTAGTGGTAGAAGTCAAGGAATCTAGAGGAATAATATTATATGGAACAACATCCTCCGTTCTTGCTGCATCCTTTTGCATGACCCTTTTCATCTGAGAAAAACAGAATAAATAAATTGATCACAAATGGTGAAACCCTATATTAGTCATGGTGGGATTTGTCACAAGAAGATCGTCGACATAACATGGAAGATAGACAATTATTGAGCTTCCCAACAATCTACACCCTCTGAACTCAGCACAGTATTCTGGAGGGAACTATTTTAGACAGTGAGCGTATCAGATGCTACCAACCGCAGGTTACAGTGCTGTGTGTTACCAATCACGGTAGCATCTAAACACATGCACAAAAAAGTTATGATCAAAAGATGAACCAATAGACAATGCAATCATCTGTGCGCATGCAAAATTTGAAACAGAACAAAAAAATCAGCACATCAATAGTTGCAGATCAAAAATGAACAATTGCACCCACAACTATCCGTGTCATTCTCTTGTTGGCAAACTGCTCACCACGAATCCACGACATATACATAGATATATAAAGATATATAGATATATATAGATATAACCAAGAAGATATATTTTTCCAATTTCCAAATTTCTGAAATCAAATACAAACAACTAAATATCAAGGATAACTGGATAAGAATTCAAACCTCTTCGGATATCAATTTGTTTGCATCCTCTGGTGATATGTCCTTTGTCATATCCTCTATTACTGACCATAAGACCTTCAAAGTCGCAAGTACTTTTTTGCGCTTCCTGGTTTTCCGTTCTAGCCTGTTCAAAAAATTTGCAGACCGGGAACATCATCCAGTGACCCAAATTTATTTACATTATGCTTAACAACATGGCACAAAAGCTAATGAAGTAGAATTTTGTAAGTTTTTTACATAAAGTAAATGCAGAGTGTGTCCATTAAACTGAAGCGAAAAACTTACTCGCCAAGGTTACCGCTGAACACGGCAGATTCCCTCAGCTTCATTTCATCTTCAATCAACTCATCCACTTTATGCTTTTCTCTATAAAGCTTGTAAAATTCTTGCAATTTAGCAATATCCTGACTTCGGTCAATAGCAGCACCTCCCCTCTTCGCTAGTTTTTGCTAAATTCATGAACCAACAAGAACTGTTCAAAAATATACCTAAGGTTCTGATGAAGATCTATTTTTTAGAATAATATGTCGTTTAGGGTGCAAATTGATATGGTGTAGTATAGTGGTGTGACCTGGGTGACCCCCAAGGCATTATGTGATACAGCATAAAGGGATTCAAGCCTTCATGGCTTAAACGAAATAGCACCAATCACAATGGAATGTGTACAATCTACTAAAATAACATATTATCACATTGCTAAATACTCCTTATGTTCATAAGCACCTGCCTTCTGTCATTTTAAAGCACGCAGCAAAACATTCATAGTTGTTACCAGTAACATAGGTAAAAACATCTAGAATAGCCTTAGAAAAATAATAGTAAAGATTCACAAAAAGAAGGGGATGGGTTCATGGTGATATGCTTCTATGGTCTTCACCAACAAAATATGAAAATTCAAAAAAAAAACTCCAATACTGTAATAGTTCAGAAAAGGACATCTTACAGTATGAAATCACATAAGATGTGTAACAGAAATGGACACACCCTGATCATTGGCATTAAACCAGTTTTCACCAATCACAATGGAATGTGGACAATCTACTGAAAAAACATATTATTAAATTGCTAAATACTCCTTATGTACATAAGCACCTGTCGTCGGTCATTTTAAAGCACGCAGCAAAACATTCATCATTGTTACCAGTAACATAGGTAAAAGCATCTAGAATGGCCTTATAAAAATAATAGTAAAAGATTCACAAAACGAAGGGGATGGATTCATGGTGATATACTTCTATGGCCTTTACCAACAAAGTATGAA
Source organism: Zea luxurians (assembly GCA_029449295.1). NCBI lineage: Eukaryota > Viridiplantae > Streptophyta > Magnoliopsida > Poales > Poaceae > Zea > Zea luxurians. The sequence goes on from JAOPSE010000007.1 coordinate 149,105,468, forward strand.
AATTCAAAAGTTTATTCTCCAATACTGTAGAAGTTGAGAAAAGGACATCTTACAGTATGAAATCACGTAAGATGTGTAACTGAAATGGACATACCCTGATCACTGACATTAAACCGGTTTTGAACTGCAACACTCCTCTCCCTTCGCTGTTCGGATCCAAACTCTGGGCTAACGTGTAACCATGCTCACAAACTGCACGAAGTAGAAACATAAATGTTACCAGATCAAACCAAGTTGCACATTGCCTGTTTCAATTGTAAAATACTCTATTATCCCAATAGAACTGCATTTCACTGTTGGCTTTTGTTTTGTCATTCAGTTTGTCGCCACACATTGACATAACCAAGGACCCCACCAGCTCATTAAAGAAAAAGGTGGCAACCACTAAACGAAGAGGAACCTGGCTAAAAGGCATAAAACAACATTTTTCCTACTTCTATTAGACAGGTCGAAATGAAACAACAGAGTTGGTGTAACATGCAATATAACTTAGTTGCAGAAATCTGATCAAATTTACTTAATCATTATCCTCTGATTTGGTGAACGTTTGATTTTTTGTAGTGGAGTACCACAGTACTGTTCAACGGATGAACTAAGCAGAATATGGAAAGTGGAAAGATGTCAAAAGTATATTCAATGATACAGGCATCTAAATTCAGAGAACTACTGATGCATAGAAGTATAGAACTAAAATACCTGCTAGATACATAACTGTCAGCAAGGTGGGTGTCCAACTTAGCTAAATGCATAGAACTACAACTAGCCTAGCCATGGGTCAAAGAGTGGCAGCTAATTACAGAGAGAATATGCTAGTGGGCAACATGCGCAATGTAGGTTAACAGAAGTCAGTTTCATCAGGGACACCAGATGCTTGAATAAGCTAGAGGGAAATTTACTTTAGAAGAAACATCGAAGCAAACCACACACCATGCGAGACATTTATAGATAATACGAAAAAAATAAAACCCCACAATCACCCATAGACAATGTTGGCTTAGTCGAACTATCTGCCAACTTCAATACAAGTGCCCAGGTTTGAAGTGAAGCATAATTGTCCAGAGTTATGCCAAAAACTAGAGAACCAGCATAACGAAGCAGTCTAACCGCTACTAGCACAAGGGAGGGACTGCTAGTCTGCAACGAGAATGAGCGATAACCAAGACCGTAGCGACGCAATTCAAAACCCAGACTCCAGAGCCACTGCTACGGGGCCTCTTCCCCAGTTCAGCGGCACAGAAATGCTTACGGATCCTGGCGATGGTGGGGTCTTCATCCTGGATCTCGTCGGCGGCGCGGAGCACCTCCTCGATGTGCACGTTGTTGCCGAGCGACGACGGGACATTCCCGGCGATGCCGGTGACCGGCTGGCCGTAGGCGCTGCCGAGCCGCTCCCCGCGCAGGGCCGCGCGCACCAGCCGCTCCCAGTTGGCCTCCGCCCTCGCCATCGGCGGAAGCCCCTCGGATCTAGCTAGAGCACACCGAGCAGTCTAGTCTCTCGCGCGCTCAGAGGCCGCTCGTCATGGGCCCCGAACGTCTCCAAGCGTCTGCGATCGACTGGCGACGGGGATCGATGCTAGGGTTTCGAAAGCCGCGGGCGCGCGGACAATGAAGGTGGTGGCGTTCGAGCTGTGGGCGGGGAGAGAAACGGAGCCGTGGGCTAGTGGGGTGAGGGGGAGAAGGCAGCGGAAACGGAAGGCCGGAGAGGATGCGAGGACTGGACTGCTGGGTGTGCGGGCGTGTCGTGCAAACTGCGCGTCGAAAGGCGCCACATGCCAGAGCCGGACCAGGCCACACGGCCCACCACTGCAGGGAGTGTTTTAACCGGGACAACAAGTCTTAGGGTGAAACCCTATTTTTCAAGAAATTTTTTTCGTATTTCTAAGAGAAATTAGTTATTTTTTATGGATTAAGAAAAAATAGAAATAGAAATCTTTTGAAAAAAATAGTGTTTTCAAACTGACAGGAGGTTTTGGTCAAAAACCGCATAAAATCTCAGGCGTGTGATGACACTATAAGGACTAGTTTGGGAGCCATAGAAACGGAGATGATTGGAGGGGTTAAAATCCGTTTTTTATTCAATTTATAAGGAATAGATTTTAGGCCCTTCAATCTCCTTCGGTATTTGGATTCCTAAACTAGCTCAGTAGTGTATCGAGCACGCCAATGCGACACAAAGGAACGCGGTATTTCCGTCGCTTATAGGACGGTAACGCGGTTTTTGTGCGAGCAAACACCGTGGAAACGCTGAGAAAAAATAGAAGTTGGATGAGAATAATCGATACAAGTCAAGGCAAGGTGTCAGGACAAAAGGGCGGCTACAGGTGAACAAGCAATGGGAAGATGAAGCCGAGTCGAGCGGTAGTGGAACCGAGGCCTTGCTGAAAAGAAAGAAGAAACCCAATAGCAAATAGCAAATTCCTGAGTCTAGAATAGGTGCACTTTGTAATAGAGTAGCTCATGTGGTAACAATATATGTAATATGGCTACGCTCGAAACCATTGTTAAACTCTATCTCTATCTCTACTACTTATTAAGTAAGCAATAGTAGTCTGCCTTTTTGTGTTCTGCCGTCCTGTAATCTGAGCTATCTGTTCTGCCGTTGTGCGATGTCAGCCGTTCGATCCCGCCCACCAGCCCCAGCACCGAAGTCTATCGTGCCCTGGCTTCCCCTTCTGCGATTCCGTCGCTCGCATATGTCGACCCTCGATCGCAACTTCTCTTCTCTCCATTCCCCCACGCCACCACATCCTGCAGCCGTCACCCAGCCCACAACAACCGTCGGCCGCCGCCGTCTCTCGCGCTTCGCCTGGTCCATCCGCCTCGCTCGCAACCTCCCGCCTGCGCCAGCCCTCATATGATTCCCCCACCATGAAAGCCACGACGCATCCAATCCACCACGACATCACCGCCCCGCCAGATCCGATCGAGTTGTGTGCTGCAGTCGGTGGATGAGTTGGACACGAGCAAGAAGAGCTAAGGCGATGGTGGGGGCAGAGCTAAACGTGGGTTGGAGCCGGTGGAGGGCGTGTATCTGAGAGAGCTGCAAGGGTTCATAGCGACGTCGTCACCTTCGTGTCCACGCCGAGGAACGTTGCCAGGTTGAGCGCCATCTCGCCGGAGCTTTCTGTGTGCCTCCGTGTCGTCGTGCTGGATCTGCCGCCGCAAGTGGAGGGCCTCCTGGTTGGCGCAGAGTCGACCGTTGACCTCCCACCCGAGAAGGTCGAGCTACTCAAGGAGGCGTTCGATGATCTCGTCGCGCCGTTCGCCAGCTTCGTCGTGGAGTCCCCCGCGGGCGTGTGCCGGGCCAGGCGTACCTCCGGCATGGTGGCCTCGGCCTCGGTCGCCAGCCCCACAGGTTTATTGTCATTTTCGTCACACACTACTCTATTTGAAGTGTAATACACAGGTGTTCTGAGGATTCAAATAGACCAATCTTGTGCAAATGTTAGTACTGTACTATATGATAGTGATACCGAAGAGTAACATATGAGATCAACGCAACTCCAAACCATTGTTTTGAGCTGAAAGGATGTGTGGATGGACCTCCAATCGGAAGTGCAAAAACTGTCTCTGACAGTCTAGGCTATAAAGCAAATGCTACACCCAGCAGCGCTGCACTAGGCAAATCAACCGGTACATTTTGACCAGCTTTTGGGCAGAATCAGAAGCTTTTCTTAACTACCGCCTCCTTTGGTAGACACATTATCAGCCTAAGCAAAGCTTTTGTTGGATGAGTTTATTAATCTGTCGACATTTTTGCATCTTTACATCAGTGGTTCATTGTATTTTCATGGAGAAGGACCGATGTGGAAAAGGACGCCGGGCGGTCTGGTAGGCTGGGCTACCTGCAAAGATCATGCATTTGCTTTGGTTGCTCCATGCATCCACCAATGATTGCCTCCTGCTGGAATGAACATCCGGGGCAGGAGAGGAAAGCATAGAAAGGAAGAGCAAATTGGCCTTCTTCCTAAGCAAAATAAAGGCAAAGAAGGGTGGATCACTCGACCTTTCCGACAATGGTGGAAGAGAGCTAGGATTACAGGTGAGACCAGGTGAGGCACATGGGTAGCATCGACGACGACGGGACCTGCGGTGTGGCACAGTAGGAGACAACGACGGAGAATGTGGACGACGGCGAGGAGGAGGGGACCGTGACATGGACACCAGGGTGATGCAGGCGACACGAACAGCGTCGTTGATTCCCTTCCCCATCTCCCACCTGCACTGACACACCCACGCCCTGATTTGGGATGGATGTATGGATCTGGAATCAAGCCGTGAAGATATTTGAATGTTCGTTTGGATTCTAAGACAACAAGACACTTTTCCTCTTGATAATGTTTGGTACAAAATTTTCTGAATATTTTCCCTTGTGTACAATACGAGTGCAAAGATTAAAACTAAAACTTTTCCCTTTTCCATTCAACCCTGGCAGGAGGAGGTCATCAGGTCAATTATCGTTGGGATGTGGAACGTCATGGAGGTCATGGCTGATGCCTGCATGCGGTGCCTGGTGTTGTCCGTTCTCGATAGCGGGTAGGGTTTAGCTTGTCGCCCCTCTCGATTCCAATCAGTGCCAAATTTTATTTTTTGTGTGTTGTAGCATTGAATACCTATTGCAAGTTGTAGCATTAGTGCCTTTGGTGGCTGGATGTGGTCCACCTACGTCCCGGAGCAGTGCCCCATCACCTTCAGCTCATTGATGTCCTTTAGGCTCCCAATGACGCTCTTCCTGTTTCTGGTGCTCTACCTCGAGTCTGCACCAATAACATGGGAAGGGTGATGTCCGCTTACCTCGACAGGAACCACCTCATAATTTAGTTTGATGGGTAGGTGATCTCTGGAATATTCTAAAAATAAACGCCACAATGGCTTGCATTGTTCCTTTGATAGTTATTATAAAGCACAAAAGTCTAACGCATGTCATTTATTCCAGTTTTCTGATGGGGTCTCCATCTTGATTGATTTGTGACAGACTGACATGTTCGATGACATTTACAGGGAAGATGGTTTTGGTCGTCTTCGGGGTGTCGCACAAGATCCACACCCTCTTAACCATTCTGCAGTGAAGATTTGCTACATGGGCTCACATGACAGCAACCTCCAATAGTTATGTTTGTTTGATATTTTACTGTACCTTTTACTTGCAACTAAGTTAATCATGCTCTACTGGATTAAGAGTTTTTAAACTAGTCATTGCAAATATCATATGATTTTTTAGGTTGGTACATCTATGATCTTTCTCATCTCCTTCGAATTTCTTCTGTTTATAAATCATGTAGGGGAAAACTGGAAGCCATTTTGAATCGAATACGATTCCACCACCTCTAACTCTGGGTGATTAACCCACTTGAATTTTACTTGACAAAAGCGATTTCTATCAGAAACCGGGTATTCCAATTCCACCTGTCAGGATTTAGGGCCTTGGCTAGAAAATGGGAACATAGAAATTTTTACGTGCTAGATAGTTGTGGGAGTGTCAGAATCTCATTCTTTCTGAGAACACCATGGAAGGTATGGAATTTGATAGTTTATTCTATAGTACAAGTTGGTAGGCTTGATAGTTTAACTATCTGTTTGCAGGTCGCTGATGTTGTATTTAAAGAGTTTGCTTGACATCCAAAGGTCTATATTTGGAATGGTGAAGATACAATCTGAAGACTAGCTCTAAGTTGTTCAGTATTTATGCTTTTTGCTCAACTTGATGAACTAGCGACTATTTTTACTTCTGCAGAACCTAAACCTAACATGGGACATCTTGAATGGGCTGATCCTTTTGTAATAACAGCAGACTCGATAAGTATGTTAAGTGAGGCATGCAGCATAGGGTAAGCTATTGTCTTATTGGATTGGCTTGCACGTTGCAACCTTTTTATGAAGTTTCATGAGTGTGAATAGATTCAAACTATTTTGGTGCACTAGCAGTAGCATTAGTTGCTTTTGAGTTCTAACCAAACAGGACGAGCATGATAAATGTTTCCACAAATTCCACTGAACATGGTTGTTGTATAGGCATCAAATCACGTAAATTGCATATCCTGTTTGGTGTTTTCTTGGGAACTGTAATTTTTAGCTGACCAATATGATGAAAGCATAGTACCAAAATTTGAAAAGTATAGTAATGTTCCTATTTATTTTTTAAAGAACAGTCGTTAAGGATGCAACCCTTTTTTTGGGACTGGCGTTGAGGTTGTGGGTTTTTTACTTTCACTTGCATAGCTACTGACTGGTTTATTTTTTGGGGCTCCAAGTGTTTGATGTAATCACCCTGTAGGTGTGCACATTCAGCTTGATACTGAAGAACATCGCGTCGCTGCTCACGAATAAGGATTCCCTCATGGTTGAAGCTGATACTAGGCTTGGGGAGCTCATAAAGTATGTTTATAGCTAGCTAGCATCACGTGAGACTCAAAGAATTATTGGTTGTTCTATCGAGTAAACTTTGGCTCGATGACCTTGCCTTCTATAGGTCATTCTCTGAACTAGGAACTCTGGTAGAGAACAGTTATTTTGAGCTCGCATATCATAGATGAGTAATGCTAGAACACATAATTTTTCTTTATTTAAATCCTGGGCACGAGATACATGTGCGACCTATTAATATTTATACCGATGTTGACATGCTCACCAGTCTAAAGAATAGTTAAGCCCACAAAAGCTTTCGTGGTAGCAATTTGGTTTTATTCCTCGTTATTCATATATCTTCTCTGATTTAATTGATTTACACCTGCAATTATATGATGAAATTGTTTTTAGTTTTGTGGTACAAATAATTAAAATGTGTAATTACAACTTATCATATATAGCACTAATAAAATGATTGAATTTTCCAACACATAACGTGAAGGATCAGTAGGATCAGTTCCTTTTGGATGACATATTGACATGAACACCTGTAGGATCAGGGATGCTAGAAACATGCATTCCATCATCCTTGATGGCCCTTGTTTGGTATTGGTATTCGATTATGTCGTGGTCGCAGGAAGATGATCGGGATGGAGTACCTTCTGAGCGAAGTGATGGAGTCGCACCTGTTTGTGATCCAGAAGCAAAAGCAGGAGAGCCTCGAGAAATCAAGCCCCATGCTCGCCTACTACATCCTTGATGGCTATATCTACCAGGCACCACAACTCTGCAACGTCTTCGCCTCACTCATAGTGTATCCTCTCCTTTTTTCTTATGTTTTGCAGTGGGATTCTAGGCTGCACATTTTTCTGATTGGTAATGCAGTCAAAATGGTCTACACACATTTTTTTGTTAGATTAGCCTTTCATTCTTTGGACATTTTAATTAGACTATACTATCGGAAATAATCATGTGTCTAGGTGTAAGTTAGAGTCTAGATTCGTAACATTTACTCTAGCTAAATTTCAGCATGGAGTATAGGCTGATTAGTTGGGTAATATTCAGCATTTATTTGGGGTTTTCACAATTTGATTTGTAGCTCACACTGGCTATATTAGGATAGATCCAGTGTTGGTATTTTTATATCTTGGGCTAATATCAGAAATTTGTACAAAATGATTTTTTGCAGATTTGAGTATCTTAAACCTTTGTGCTATTCTTAGTATCCTGTGTGCGGCAACTTCATGATGTGCGAGAGTTAGAATTATGAGAGATTTATTTCTCTTTTTTACTGATTTGGGTTCCGATCTTTATTTTGTTGTTTACATGAACCTACAGGTATGTTCTTATGTGCATCAACTTCTTGCAGCTATGCGAGCCAAAGATTCTACCATGCGTGTATGCCACCACGAGGATCATGTGCCAGCAGATCTAAATATATACAAAAGGTTTAAGTTCCTAATGCTAACTTTGTTTGAGCAATATACTCCCTATTGACGTAGTAGATGCTATTTGGTTGTCAGATTTGATTTTTGACACACTGGTTTGGTGTATTGCAATGGTTTCAAAAGATGTAGACAACGATGCCACTTGCTTCCTTTCTTGCCACCAGAACTACCACCACTAATTTAGTTTTTTTGTAATTGCAGACTAGGGCTAAAGTTAGCCATGTAAATCCAGTTCGATTTTTTCCAAACATCCTGTGCAAAGGTTTAAAAAATACATTGATATGTAAAAAACACTAATGGTTATTGTATACTTTTGTGGGGAAGCTGACCGTTTCTTGATGGCGATGAGGATCCAGCTCCGCTGATTCTCCCCACTTTTTACCTCTATTGGTCGTCGACCCTGGCCATGCCCAGTGTGTGTTAGTTTGTTCTTTTGGCGATGTTGGTAGATGGCTAGATGGATAGGTTGCTAGAGTGAGATTGACGTGTATTCTTTGCCATGTTCGTTGTTGTTCTTTATACTGATGAACGATTGTAATTGTGTCTGCATATGGAGATTGGAAGGAGCTCGGAGGGCCGGGGCGCTGACCTGAGTTTTATGGAGAGAGGATGCCAGAGCTGCGAAGCAGCACTTGCCAAGCATGCCTAAGGTCGAAGAAGTTTGAAGATCTACAGCCAGGAGAGCCGCCTGCGAAACCGGTGTCACCTGCTCCGCCTAGGGCAGGAAAGCGTGCTCCTACACATGCTGCTAGGGGCAGAAAGGGTGCCACTGGGAAATGATGTTCAGTTCTGCCCTTCCAGGTAATTTTATCTCAGTTTTACTTCATTTGGATCAATTGCTGTACGAATCATGAATAAACTTCTTAAATGGAGTAATTGGTTTTGTCTGAACTTCCTACTTCCAAGAATTATCGTGTCTTTGAGATTGACTTTGGATCCGTTGAGGATGCCCAAACATGCATTCCCATGCTTCTGGCACAAACAGAGAAAGAGATTTTAGCCACCAACAACTTATTGCCGCTAATAATAATTCATCGGGTTATGCAATATTTACTGTTACAAAGAGGTAGTTCTCAGTAGGGATCTCCATAAGGGTTTTCTTGCCACTGGCAAAGTTCAGCACCAAAGATTTGAACTCCTTTTTCACATCAAGCACATATTTGAATGGTTCCTGCCCTTTCCAGCAGAGAGGCAGAGAACGGCCAGATACCTCTTCCAACGTCCTGCTTACTTCACCCTTAAGTTGTAAGAAAGAAAACATCATTACCCCCATGTTTATTCATGATCCATGAATCATTTATATTACAGGAGACAAGTGCTTGATATTTTTAGGACCTTGGAGTAATCTGGTTGGTCTATATATGAATATGGATATCACCCACACTAGATTAGAGTGTCAATATGTGGTTCGAATCTTATTTTACTGTCGCATTTGGTTTTTTACTGATTTTATCTACCTATATTCCTTGATAAATTTTTTTGATGCAGTCTCCTTGGTAAATTGTTAATAAAAACATGGGAATCTGTACCCTTAGGTGAAGGCCATTTTTGTGTTGTTCATTTGTCTGACACCATTTAGGATGATCGAGTGCTGATCTATTCACTGGTAATATAATCTGCCAAGGAGATATTGAATGCCCATCGCGCCTGCTCTCATCCGTATATCCTTTTGTCTACATATCGGTGGCTTGGAGGATCATACTTGCTCACGTTCTTAATTTGCTTTGTTGCTCACGTCTATTTTGCTTTCTAAGTGGTGAGGATGGCGTTGGCATGCGTGGTGAGGGTACCGTCTCTGCGGTGGGCGCCATGGTGTGGCTGGGTGGGCTCGTGGGTTTCAGTCCGCCCAGCGAAATGTGGCACATCGGGTAGGTAACTATGTATTCCTTTTCACTTTGTCGTCATATGTGACTTGAGATAAATTAGCCATGCGTTCCGACAGGAGGACATGTCGTTTTGTGCGCTGTTGTTAGCTTCAGACCATGCATCGACATTCACAAGGTGCATAGATATAATCCCCTTGCCTTCTTCTAATATTATACTTACTAGCAAATATTTATGTGAAAGGGGGTGCATGAATATATATCAACTCTCCATTTAACATTAGCCTTTATTTTGTTGCAAACTGATAGTTGGGTGTTGATTCTGTTATACATCACATTCATTAGACATGAAATCCTTATCATTAATACCTTTTAACATTCTTCTAAATTATTTTAGGTTCCAGTTGTGGTAAGTGTATTCTTATGGGAGGCCATGTAGCTATGTAGGGAGAGTCGTGCACGACGTATGAAAGGGAACCTGGAATGTGTGTGTGAGGCTTCAATCGAGTGGTCACCAACACAACTGATCTTCTGTGCCTTTTATGGTCTTCTCAGTGGGACTGTTTGTGGCCTTCTTAGATCTGGTGGTTGGTTCATCCTCGGTCCACTCCTTGAGCTTGGGTGCATACCACAGGTATTTAAGCTGCCTTCATTCCATGATATTTTTTCATATCTTGCAGTTCATTTCCAAATGCTGTCGAGCAGAATTGTATGTTTTCATTTCATATATATGTCATCTTGATGCTAATGCTGCACACAAAGCTTTTACCTAGCCTTTCAATTGGCACATATTTTTTGGCAGGAGTCCTGATTATAATAACAAGGAACATCATAAAATGTAGCATAAAGTCGATCCCTATAAATCTTGTAGAATTAACACTGCATTGCCACATACTATTATGAGACCATTGCGATGCATTAGAGCCTAAGGCAACGACCAGGGCAGCAGACAAGCCCAAAGTGAGAGACAAGAATGGGTCTTGTCATTTCACATGCGTAAGTAGGCATGTAAGAAATTGTCCTAAAAAGATCAATCCAGATACAGCTTCGCTACTTAAGCACTTCCCATCTTGAGCATATGTTACTTCTTGTTGCTGCTGTCCTAAAAAGATTAATCCAGATCAAAGGTATTGCATTCTTTTTTTGCTTCCTTTTTATGTACAGGCATGTGTTACTTCTTGTTGTTGCTTTCAAACATTATAAGTTACGACATCTCTCATGTTGGTGGTTCACCATTTTGTTAAATATTTTATTTCTCTCTCTTGTACAATAAATTGTGTAGCCATTTACCATTTTAACTCTTCAGGTTGTTTGTTCCTCTGGAAACAAACACATCAAACAGGACGAGTCTTCCTATCCACTATGTTGCAAAATAGTTAGTGCTGCATAAGTCCCATCAACAATTCCACGTTCGATCATTTTATGTCTCAGAGAATACCACAAAGGCTCACTCGTTTTGAAACGCACTACCTATAATTGGTGGATTTGTGGTTAGTGATTTCCTCTCTTCTGCATCATTTGCATTATTGGTTAGTTGGTACATACCTTCTTACCACCAGGACATAGCAGCTTCAATACCTTCTTGACACACCCATGTCCTTGAAGATATCATTTGAAGGTTAATCCAAAGTTATATAGTACTGCAGCCTGCTCTCCATTTCCCCCTACATCCATTTTTGCGTTTGGTTTTGATGTGTGTTTCAAATATTCAAATATCCAAATCTCATTTGGAGTTGTGATACCAGCAACCTTTGACATGGATTCAAGATGCTACTGGAGTGTTATTCGTGTGAGTGTTATTCAGTACATGATCCAACTGGTAAGAAACTTTATGATACTAGCATATGTGTGTAATAATGAGATTACTAGAAATAGCCCATTTTACAAAACTAAACCAACATATTTTAGAATGGAGTAATTGATAAAATAGAGACCTATCTTTTTATCCCAAAATCAACCAGGAAATTCATTTTTTGGTTATTTTCGGGGCTGAATTTTGCTACATGGTTCTCCAAGACATTATCTGAATTTTATGGGCTAATTCAGTCCATGTTTCTCCAAGTGTTTATCTCTAACATAGACACCTAATTTGATTGATGCATGGTTTGCGTGCTGAATCTCATTCAGTTTATGGTCTGAATCTGTTGTTCCTCTTCTTCAGGGCTCAAGGTCAATCAGTTGTGGTCACACTTTTCCATTTTTACATTCAGCTAAACTGACCCCCCTGTCTCGTGGTGTGCCAGCCCCCATGTTCCTCTTCTTTGGTTTATCCATTGTTTTTGCTTTGATGAGACTAGGAGTAGAATTACCATTTTCAGAGATGAACTCAAACATATCCTGGAAGCAAGTAAACTAGGAGTAGAATTATCCTTATCTAGGATTCCATACATAGAAATACATTACCTTTTTTTATTATATATGCATTATGTATTGCTCCTTTACTTATTCAAGGAATAACTCCAGCATGTACGTGTTCATGCATTGGAAGCAGTGATGAGTTACTGGGAGCTACAATAATCTTTACAAAACCTATCAGGTAGATTATTTTTCTTTTTTAAATCTTTTGTTAATTCAGAAATGTGGTTGAATCCTTTAGATATACATAACTTGTTTTTACCATTTTAGCCTTACCATGGTTGAACACGTATAGATCTAAAACTGAACATCCCTGCACTGCACAAGAAGATGAAGTACATGCGGAGGATTGGGTGGAGTGGCCGCAATGCAACGACTCGAGGGGCGCGCAGACTGGGCCGCGCTGCAGTAGGACCCCGTCGAGCTGCTGCGCAAGCTGGACGAGCTGAGGGACCAGATCGCGCGCTCTGTGCAACATCGTAGGGCAGCCACGGAGCACCGGCACTACCGCCAGTACCCTGGGAGACAGTGGGAGAATGGTGGGATGGGGCCAGGGAGCTTCCATCCCACTTGCATACAAGGTTGGAGACAAAATGAGTGGAATTGCTACAAGATAATTGTGTGAATTGCTGTGTTTTGCTTTAGATCAGTAAATATAGAGTTTGTTCAAAGGAAATGCAATTCGTACTGAAGCTTATTCATTATGACAATTAGGCTTACAAAATTATATTAAAAAACAACACATCTTACTCTGGATTATTGTTTTGTATGAAAACATAAAGTTGCAAAATTTGTTTCATCTGTTTTTCATCAGTGCACCAATATAATAACTTTTGGTGACCTTATTTACTGGTAGTACTCATTAATCCTGAAGTACATATATTTCAACAAGCAGCTTACAATTTGTTTGTCTATATCCGAAAACAGCTAGTCACCCCTTGCTCAACTACGGTCAATTAATTCATCAACAAGCAGAAATAAATGTAGCAAATTTTTGAATTGTGACAATGCACCTTGGTCCTGTCGTGTCTGCCCTGTGGAGCTAGGATGTGTTATTTAGGTATATTTTGCTTCATGTAGTAACAGTTGACTCACAAACATTATTTAGGTATATTTTGCTTCATGTAGTAACAGTTGACTCACAAACATAAGTGGGAATATCTGAACGAGTTGCTTATCCATGACTCTTTTTTCGGAGCTATATCTTGTATCCATGTCTGATCTCAATACCCACCAATGTTTGCTTTGACAACAGATAAAATGGTCAACATTCACTATTTCAAAACTAAGAACGATAAAAAAAACTTGGAAAGTGGCTATAATTTCTTCACTACCTTAGCAACAGTTGAGAGAATATGCAGTTAATATGTGTTGTTTGTTTTTATGTACTAACATTTTTTGAACGATTTGCGTGTCGTCGCAACGTACGGGCATCGTACTATCCAAAAATAAAATCAGACCTTCCTACATTTCTTTGGGTCTGGATTGAGCAATGCTCCCTTGTATATAACAAAGAAAAATCGTAGCAACACCTATTGAGGTTGATGATAATATATGTATTATTCATTTATCGTTGCGTACTAACATTTCATCCAATATTTGTACGTTGTTGTAACACACGAGTATTGTACTATCATTTATAGAAGTCTGTATAGTACTGATGGCTACAATGTAGTGGTGAAATAGCTAAATTAAAATAACAAAATTTATGTATGGCTAGATCACAAATGGATTATGAAATATTTTCTTATAACAGTATAACACATATTTGTACATGAGCTATCGTGTTATTATATGTTATCGTGTTATTATATGTTCCCGTTGCAACGCACGGGCACTCACCTAGTTACTTATTAAGGCTATAATGATAGCCTATTACTCGGCTGTTCTGCCATCCAACCGTATGACCTCACGCGCGGCAAAAAAAACCGATTTTTTTTGTATTTTGACCCTTTCTCGGGAAAAAATCACGTTTGGACCTTAGAAAAATTTAATGTCATTTTTGGACCCTTTGCTCGATACCATAGCCTATGGCGCCGAGGTAACACATCTCGGCGCTATAGGCTATGGCGCCGAGGTACGTGCTGCGTTGGTACAACCCAGGCGATGTGGCGCCGACGTGGCACCAAGCTCGGTGCCAAGATCTATGGCGCCGAGCTCGGATATATAACCACAAAGCTCTTCTAGCTCAGTTTGTAGAGTGTAAGGCTCTTAACCTTATGGTTGTGGGTTTGAGCCCATCGTGAGCGTTTAATACTTTTTGTCTTTGTCACTGATTTGTTTTTTATTGTCTAGATTTTTTTCGTTTATGTCGCTGATTTGTCCGTCCAGATTTATTTCTTATCTAGATTTTTTTTGCTTTTGTGACTGATTTGTTTATTACATTTTTTGTTTTTGTGATAGATTTTTTGGCGCGTCGTGTACGAGTATATTTTTCTACGGGTCTCCTGTGCGTTTACGCCACCTCACTTGTGGAGCTGTGGTCATGACCGTGCTCGTACGCATACGCAGAGTGTTGTGCTGCCAACACAAAAAAAAAGTCCAAACACTTGAGCTAAGTATATATTTAATGAGTCTAGACTTTGGATACATGAACCTCATGCTATACGGTTGAAGAAATCCAATACACATGTGTGGTAAAGTACAACGACTGGATGATTTTATAAAAGTACACTGTACTTCCATAGGGTGGGTTACTTATGTGCATGGTCCTTGCGTCATGGAGTTTGAATAAACAAAAACAAAAAAAAATATTTGGATGAATAAACAAATAAGTCAAAAACAAAAAAATCTAGATGAGAAAAATAAATCTGGACGGATAAATCAGCGACATAAACGAAAAATATGGACAACAAAAAAAACAAATTAGTGACAAAGATAAAAAGTATTGAACGCCCACCATGGGGTTCGAACCCAAAACCTCAAAGTTAAGAGCCTTACGCACTACCAACTGAGCTAGATGAGCTTTGTGGTTACACATCCGAGCTCGGTGCCTCGGTGCCACGTGACGCCACGTCGTCCGGGTTGTGCCATTGCAGCACGTACCTCGGCGTCATAGCCTATAGCGTTGAGATGTGTTACTTTGGCGCCATAGGCTATGGCGCCGAGTAAAGGGTCAAAAAATGACATTAAATTTTCTAGGGTGCAAACGTGTTTTTTTCCGAGAAAGGGCCAAAATAAAAAAAATTTGGGCAAAAAAATGTACGCTAGAAACCATCATCGATCCCCGTTGTTCTTCCATCCAACCGTATGCCCTCCAGCTCGACAAAAATGTGCGGTGTCTAGTGATCGAACCCTGACTGGTTCTGGAGGAGCCCATGCTTAACCAAGCCAACTAAGGCTAAGGCTATTTTGTGTTATATGGTGGTCATTGATATTATTTTTACATACGAACGTTGTTTCTCTCCCACATCTCCTTTCGATTGTCACGCCGCACAACGACGGCTCCGAAGAAACCACAAAACGATGTGGAGGTCTCCGAAAAAACTCCCTAGTCCCATCCCCACTCTGTGACGCAGAACCGCTCGCTCGCGTCAGCTCCACGATCTGCATGTCTACTAGCCCGCTCGGTCGGTCCCTCGCCTTAGCTCCACGATTTGCACATCTACAGCTCGCAGAGGAAGATAAATGAGGTCGTGCGACAATGGGTCCAAGTGCGCGCAAAGGAGGGAGAAACAATCAGACCGAGTCCGTCATTAGAAACCAGGGAGAAGACAATTCAGTGGGGGTTGTCATTGGATTTCTTCGTAGCCGACGTCGAGTCCACCGACGATATCAACGCGCCACCAGTCTCTGCTCACTATTTCTCATGCTCACTGCTCCTCCCTCTCTCAGTCTCTATTGCGCTTGACGATGCGCCTGTGGGGGACGGATATGCCCCGGGTCCACCAAAAGGATAAAAGATCTCACGAAAGGCCCGTGGGCCCAATAATTCGCGGGGTCATCCTTTCGTGGGCCTGGGAAAGAATGCCTAGTGAAGTGGATGACACGGGATCAGACTGGCGCAAGCCCGGACGGCCCGACGAACTCGAGCGGTAATCACAACAGTGACCCGACCTCCCCGCGCAGGAGCCCCGAACGTCGGAACCGAGCAAGGATGGGTCGGCTGAATTATAGGAAGATAGACTCAGTCAGTTCATTATTACTTAGGTTCACGTTGTTATCGTATCCACATGTAATGCCCCACGGTCGAGTATATAAGGCCTAGGGGGCACCCCTTCAAAGACACCTACCTCATTACTTAGCCATCCACCCGGCTCTCTACGTTTCCAACGCTAGAGAACCTCCTTGTAACCCATCACAAAAAGTACTCATGCCAGGACGTAGGGTGTTACGCATCTCAAAGCGGCCCGAACCTGTACACAACCGTCCACTATCTCTCGTGCATCTAGCACGAACCATCGAGCTACAGTCGGTAACACCGTCCCACTCCAAAAAGCACCTTGAGGGGCAGCCCCGGGTGCGCGGTCGGACCCAAAACACCGACAGCTGGCGCGCCAGGTAGGGGGTGTGTCATCGATCCAAGCTAGCTCAATGGCTGTCACCTTCCAGCACAAGATCATCCTCCGTCCCGGGTCCGTGTTCTGCTTTGGAACTATCTCATCTGTAGCGGATGAGGAGGGAACTCTGCATCGCATCGCGGATCCACTGGAGAGAAAATCTTCCTCAAAGGTCTCCGAGAAAATCGGAGTAAAGCAGGGAAAATCGCAACCTCCAGCGCTCCGAGAAAAGATCACCTTCGGCAAGCTAGGAGCCGAGGGTCCGTCTACCCGGAGAACTCCGCTGTCCACCTCTCCGACGGAAAAATGGACACAGATCACAAGAAAAAGGAAGCAAATGAGGCAAAGGATCGTCAAGCTGCTCTTTCTGTGCCTCCGTCCTCAAAGGAGGATAGAAAGAAGATCGTCGCGACAACTGCTCCATTCTACCCCGACGTCCTCTTCATCGGGGAAAGAGTGGAATCGAATCCTATCTCCAACGACGAACCAACTGCACCAGGAGAAGAACCTCTTCATCGGGAGTCTCGCCGGTGGAGGAACCGACGCCGAAATATTCGGTGACATCACAAGGCCGGAGAACGGGATCCGGCACAGCCTGTATCGCGAGACGAGGTCTCAGAAGTGGGAGAAACTCCGGAAGGATGGGTCCTCAGAGAAAGAAGGAACTCTCGACGACGTGACCGTCGGCAAGCTCAGGAACAGGCTGAGCAGGAAACAAGGCAACGTCGAGAGAATCCACTCTTTGGACGCAACCTGAACCCCGACTTTGCCCGAGCCATGAACACGCCAAGTGAAGTCGGTGGAGTGTTGGCTCGGATAGCTGATGGCCTCCCTCGGACTCCCGACGCTGAGGGCTATCGGCGGCTGTTCACTTAAGTAGCCAATCACCTTCTGCCCCTCGCTCATCCGTCGAACGATCTACGACACGCCATCAATAGTCGGCGAGACACATGGAGCTCCATCAACGCTTCACGCGAACGACGACACGAGAATGAGATCCGTCGCCGGGAAGAGTACGACTGGGATCACAGCATCACGGCACGGAGTCAGGCCACCAGGACTGAGTCGGCCATGGCTTCGACTGGTGGCACCACCCGGGAACGGTCGAGGCACCACGACAACCACTCCCCTCCTCGGGAAAGGCATCATCATCGACGACAAGAAGACAGCTGTGGAGTATCGGCGCTTACTCCATGCCTTAGGGCCATTCAATGGCCCCCTAACTTCAAGGTCTCCAACGTTGACAAATATGAACCTAAGCAGGATCCGGGAGGCTGGCTGGCCGTCTATACCACTGCTGCCCGAGCCGCTGGGGCAACCGAGGATGTGATGACCGCGTACTTGCCTATCGTCCTTGGGCAAGACGTGCTACAATGGTCGCGACACCTACCCCGACACTGCATCGATGACTGGAGCGACTTCAGTCGGCGCTTCATCGCCAACTTCCAATCTATCTCCGACAAACCGGCGCAACCATGGGACCTCAAATCCATCAAGCGCCGGGGGGACGAAACTCTCCGGTCGTACCTCAAAAGATTCCAGACCATGAGAAATCGTATCACCGAGGTCGCGGAGGCAGCGGTGATCGAGGACTTCTACCGGGGATCCAATGACTCGGCCTTCGTCCGAGCCATACTACAAAAGGCGCCGACCACTTCGGAGCAGCTATTCCGGGAAGCCGACCTCTACATCACCGCCGATGAGCGAGCTCTAGACCTCATCGGAGGAACAAAGCCCGCACCGGCAGCACCGCGACGTGACGCGAACCAGCAGCCCGACAAACGTGGGAGAAGAGGCCTCGCGAAGAGGTCCACGCTGCCGGACCGCCTGCCTCTCGCGCCCGAGGAGGACCTCGCGGAGGTGAACGCACGCTGGACAACATCCTCGATGCCTAATGCCCGTACCACAAGGACATGCGCCACACCCTCCGGAACTGCAGAGACTTCAAGCACTCCGTGGGGAACGGCCGACCCTTCCAACCTCTACCTCCTCCCCCACCGCGAGGAGGACCAGGAGAACCGCGACAACCCCAGCAGCAGGAGGAGGGAGGAGGTTGAGCTTTCCCACGCATTGACAGGGAAGTCAACGTCATCTTCGGTGGACACGGATCGCAAGAAAGCAAGAGACAACAAAAACTCAACGATCGTCAAATACTGGTGGCGGCTATCGGTCCTCCCGCCCCGTACCGATGGTCTGAGCACCCGATCACCTTCACCCGGGCAGATCAGTGGCTCAATTTCGACCACCCAGGCAAGTACCCGCTCCTCGTCGATCTAGTGATCCGAGAGAGCAGGGTAAAGAAGGTGTTAGTGGACGGGGGAAGCAGCATCAACGTCACCTTCCCCCGGACGCTCCAAGGCTTGGGAGTTCCCCTCAAAGAGCTCCATGAGTCGGACACTCCCTTTTTCGGCATCGTGCCGACTGAAGGAGAATATCCGCTGGGCAACATCTACATGCCGGTCACCTTCGGAACTTCGGAAAACTACAGAACCGAGTTCCTGAGGTTTGAGGTGGCAAATTTCGACTGCGGATACAACGCCATCATCGGGAGGCCTGGATTGGCGAAGTTCATGGCCATTCCACATTATACATACATGATATTGAAGATGCCAGGACCACAAGGGATCATAACTATGCGCGCTGACTTCCAAGGCGCCGCAGAATGTTTCTGAGTGGCCATTCAGGCGGCCCTCACCATCAAACCATCGGCGACTTCTTCTGCGCAGGCGAACTCAAAGCCTAAGGAAGACCTCGCGGTACCCGCGAATGAAGCTCAAGCCATGACCTCTATACGACCGACTGAAGAAACCAAGAGAATCAATATTGGGTTCGCCAACGAGCGCAAAACTGCTATCATCAGTTCTAGCCTGGATGACAAATAGGAAGGCGCGCTCGTCCAGTTTTTGCAAGATAACCAAGATGTATTCGCATGGCGACCTGCGGATATGCCGGGAGTCCCGAGAGAACTGGTCGAGCACAAATTGAAGGTCTACCTGAAAGCTCTCTTGTGGGTTTTGGTGTTTGGATGACAACTCAATTAAAGGACTAACAAGTGTGCTAAGTGTTGAACAGGTGCTTGATGTAAAGCTAACAGGGTTCAACACAAGTGAACAAGTGTGATGGTCCAAGGACGAGATGATGATAGATAATGGGCATCACAAGTAAGATGGACATTGCAAAAGTGATACTCGGGTGCGTAGCTCGGAGACAACTGATCAAGCCAAGGACGGAGGCAAGAAGAGCTTCGAGGTACCATGTGCACGGGAGAAGGTCAAGGAGGTTGAGGAACCCAAAGCCAAGGGTGAAGAAGAAGGCTTGCAAAGTCAAGGGTGATCGAGTTGAGAACAGCTACGGCACATCAAGGATCACTACATAAGGACGTGACTTACAACCAATGAGGTAACAGCTACAGTTATGTGGTGTAAGTCATAAGGCTCAAGATCAAGCTCTAAGAAGGAGATCAAGGTCACTAGAAGGAGAACAAGTGTCAAAACCAGAACTGGAAGCAGCCCAAAAGAGCTAAGTTCACCTTGACTTTAGAGAGAGGAGAAGTGCTGCCTCAAGCAATGTACAAGTGCAGCCAACAAGTGTAGACATCACTCGAATTCATTCTCACTCTCCCTCTTGTGTGTAACTCTATAGTTTGTGTAGAAGGCACAGCTATAAGCCTTTAGAGAGAGGAGAAGTGCTGCTAAGAGCAAGAGCAAGGTCTTGAGTGTAGTGTTACTCTGTCGGGGTGCTGCAAAGAAGCTTGTGAGCAGCCGCGGTTTTTGTTGTAACCCAACTCAATAGTGAAAGGCTCTATCTGTCATACTGACAGATCTGAGCAAACGGAGGAAGGAGTTGAAATAGACTCCAAGCCCAGGTGTGGCTAACTCCAACGAGGACTAGGCAAGCATTTCAGGCTTGGCCGAACCTCGGGATAAATCCTTGCGTCTGTGTGCTCTGACATTTTGAGACAGGATCTCCGATTCCGCTGCAACCTACTCGAAGGATCTTCTCATTCCACTGCGTTCCAGTCTTCGAGTAGAGTAAGAATTTAAGTTTTAAATTGATAAGTTTTATTCGCCTATTCACCCCCCTTCTAGGCGACATCCAGATCCTGTTCCCGGGTCAAAGGGAACTTTCAATTGGTATCAGAGCTAGGCCTCTCCAGTGTGGGCTTAGCCGTCCGGAGATAAAGATGTCATCACAAGAGGTAACTGTAGAACTTCTTTTAGGCGATGGTTCTAATTACAAGTCTTGGTCTGTCTCTATTTATAGTGCTTTCATGAGTGTTGATCCTGATATGAGACAGATCTTTAGTAGAAGTATTTTTCCCTCTAATGTTAGTAAAAATCCTTCAAATGATGAACTAAGATGTCTATCTCTAAATCACCATGCGTGCAACATCTTAGTTGATTCTCTTTCTAGAGGCGCTTATTTTGCCATCATGAGTAGTGATAGTGATCTATTTGCTGATGCTCATGATTTATGGAATAGGATTAAAGAAAAATATTCTATGGCAAACTGTGATATTACTTGTGATACTAACCATTCAAAGGGAGAAGAACGAGAACGATGGCACCCAAATGATGAATCCACCTCGTCGACAGGTTTGTTCTCCACTAGTGATAAATGTTTTATTGCTAACAATGACGGTGGAGACGAAAGCCATGATGAGGAGGAATATGAGGATGATAGTGAGGATGAATCTTCATCATCACAAGGTACATTTTCCTATATTGCTCCCACTGACATTAATGACAGGGAAAATGAGACCGATGATGTGGAAGAAGAGGAGATTCGCCGTTTCTACATCCATCTAAACAAAGAGGACAAAGCGCTCTTGCTTAAGCTGTTGAGAAGGAACAAGGAACAAGGTGAGACGCTTCTCAGGCTAGAGGGGACATTCATCAAAACAAACAACAACATGGAGAAGATGACCAAAGAACATGAGGAGCTAAAGTGCTCTCATGATGATTTGGTCCAACGGTATGAATCTATTTTATTTGAGCAAAGAAATAATCATGATGTATTATCTAGTGTTGCTCAACTTAAAATGGAAAACACCATGCTTGAGAGGCAAGTAGAAATTCTAAATTTAGAAAAGCTTGCTCTAGGTGAAAAGTATGATATGTTGTCATATTCTCATAATAAACTAGTTGATGACCATATCATGCTTGATATTGCTCATGAAGTAGTAATTACTAGTTTTAACTCATGTGAACCTCATTCATGTACATGTGCAAATTTAGATAATTTATCACCATGTGCTAACCCCTGTTGTTCAAAAGAAAGTCAATTTTTGAATAAGCATCAAGCTGCAGGGTTACAAAAGAAATTGTGTGGGAACAAGAAGCAAAGACAATTAAGGAGAAGACACATTGCTCAACTCTTTCAAGATATCCACGGGCGCGTGGTGAAGAAGCTTGAGAAAGGAAAAACTGCAGCAAGTGTTAAGCTCAATAAGAAGAATGTTCCTAAAGATGAAGAAATCAACATGAGCTTGGAAAAAGGTAAAGATTCAATTAATCATGTTGTTTGCACTGACCTGTTCTCTATGTCATCCAAGAACAAAAAGAGAAAAGGGAAAAGGAGGTGCTTTAAGTGCAACAAGTCAGGACACCTCATTGCGTCGTGTCCATACACCAACAAGGGTGAAAGGATAAGGAGATGCTTCGGATGCAATGACAAGAACCACACGATCACTTCTTGTCCCCTATTGACGGATCAAGCATGTGCAGTCTCCAAGATGACTCTCACCAAGAAAAATGACAAATAGCAAGCGTCATGTCAGGATGAGCAATGCTTCTGCTACAAGAGTGGTCAGCAGGGTCATCTATCCAAGGTATGTTATAAAGGTAAGATTCCTAAGCAAGTGAATTTGTCTCAATCTCATTCGCTTAGGAAACCCAAATCATACACTTGTGCTAGATCTATAACGAGATCACCTAAAACTAGCACAAAGGCAATCTGGGTACCAAAGGCACATTTAGATGATCATTATGGACCCATCCCGAGATGGGTACCAAATTGTGCTAACTAGATCATGCAGGTGCCTTGAGAAGAACTGGAGACCATGGGAGAGATTAAGACTGTTATCTCAAACTCTATGCTTAAGCTTTTAATTGTTTTTGTTTATTCATTGACCCAAGGTTGAATTATTGTGAGACACTAATCCCATGTTCATCTCAAGTGAAAAGTTGAATAGGTCCTTAATCATTATTGGTGAATCAAGCAAAGGACCTCGATTGCGCATCTGTCTCTTCAAAGGACGGTAACTGTGTTTCTTAAGTGCATTATCAAGATTGCTCTTAAAGTTGAATGTCGTGCTATCTGTCCTTAGAGTAGTTAAGCTTTTAAGTTTGCTTACGTTGGATTCTTGCAATAATTGATTCAAGATTTCAATGATCACATTCATGTGTGCTTAGTCATGACTAGGTGCTCTATAAGTTATATATTGTGGTAGCTAAGCATTTAAGATATTTACCATGATTAATTCTTTATGTGTTCATGGATAAACCTGTTTTCTTTCTAAATCATGCTATACGTGTGTAATGGGTAACCTATGTGTGCAAGCATGACATCTTGTTTAGTCCATGTTCACATGATTACCCTATTTTAGCACTATGTGCTATGCCTCTAATGCAACCCTCTCGAGCTATGTAGTGCATAAACAATAGGGAACTTGTGGTAATAACTGGTGCTCTCATGGCCATACAAGGCAAAGGTATGGAAAATGGAACTATGCAATTTCATGGAATGTCTTGAAGTTCCATTGATTGTGATCATAGCTATGTTCTTGCATTTCATTGGTAGTATCTTGGCTTAGGTGACTTATGTCTTAAAATGTTGTTTCTTTTGGTATACCTAAGGAACCTTTTTAATTATGATGTACTTAGACATTGCGCTTTGTATGCATGATCGTGTTGTTCTTCAATTGGTATTTTCAATTAGTATTTGTGGTGCAGTGATTGTCACGGCTAAAGCATGTCTAATTTGCGTATAATTGTTATACTTCCTGTGAGTATTCAATTGGCTTAGGTGCTCCTGAGGCATGCATCGCTGTATTTAGTCAACCTTTCATTTAGCCTTCAATTGGTATTAAGTGGCTTTTCATTTGATATTCAAATTGGTATCTTTGTGTGATGAAAGTCATAGAGTATGCCTTGACCAAGGTATGTTGTGATCCCCTCTAGTTCTGAGGAAGCTAGAATGTGCAAAGTGCAAGTCATTCAAATACTTGATGCACAAGTTCAGGGGGAGCACACATAACTTGTGTCTTTTGAAACTAATTATTTCTTGAGTGATCTTGTATAGTCTCAAGGTGGAGAAAAGAAAGATAAGCAAGAAATGGAGCAATCAGGACTTGGGTACCTCCGTACGTCGAGAAATTGGTATCTTACGTAGTGAGTAATGGCTTATTTTTAGATTGCTCATACTCTATAATATTTGGTGATACTAGATGCTTATCTTTAATATCATGGAGCTACGATAATAAATGATCTTGCAATTGGTATCTTTCAATTGGTAGCCATGGTAGTTTGCTTTAATTGACATCTTTTGATAATCATTAGAATAGAAGTTTCTTCTTGTGCCCAATACTATAACTTGTTCTAAGTTTGGTGTCTTAGCAACAAGAAAAGGTTAGGATAAAGAATCAGGCACAAGTGTGGAGAAGCTCTCGAGAGATTTAATACTTTCAAGATGGGAAGTACACTACCACATGGTAAAGGTACAAAAGGAAGTAGTAATCTTTTGCGTATTTATATCTTACTTAAATGTTGGTAGTGCATATGCTCAATAAGTAAGGGGGAGTTTTGATAATGTGTCTCTCCTCCTTAACACCCTGCTGTCCCTTGACATCATCCTATGTTCTTGCTTGAATATGGTTTTGGTGTTTGATGTCAAAGGGGGAGAATATGTGCATTAAAGCTTATCTCAACCTGAGAGGAAAGCTTATCCTAAGGGGTGATGTGTTAGTTTGAGCTTTGCTAGTGTGTTATTCATATGCTTATTGCAGTATTATATGTGTTGCATCATATGGACTAGTGCTTCCGTTGCTATGAATTAATTGGCATCTATTGTGTTCATTCTGAAATAGACAGTCATGTGGATAATGATGATTATACACTCTGAAATAGATAGTCATGTGGATAATGATGATTGTACATTCTGAAATAGATAGTCATGTGGATAATGATGCATGTGGTTAATGGTGCTTTAAGATTGCTTTAAATTAGTATCTTAGTTTAAATTGGTATCTTAATGGTGAATAGTGGTAGGTTGATATTCCTGTGAGATATCCACTAAATTGAATGGGTTTAACTCTGATTATGTGCATTTGTGTGTTAAAGCATCATGGTTTGATTCTTGACACGATGCATCCCAAAAAGTGCTAAGGTGTAGAAATGTTTCGAATTGCCTAAGTATGTGCAAATTGGCGTCTGAGGCCAAAATTATGTTTTTGAAGTAAGCACATATTTAGGGGGAGCATTCTATAAACTTAGAATTCAAAATTTATGCTTTAATCTTATTCTTATGTAAGCTTTAATTGTGTTGCCATCAATCACCAAAAAGGGGGAGATTGAAAGCTCTCTTGTGGGTTTTGGTGTTTGGATGACAACTCAATTAAAGGACTAACAAGTGTGCTAAGTGTTGAACAGGTGCTTGATGTAAAGCTAACAGGGTTCAACACAAGTGAACAAGTGTGATGGTCCAAGGACGAGATGATGATAGATAATGGGCATCACAAGTAAGATGGACATTGCAAAAGTGATACTCGGGTGCGTAGCTCGGAGACAACTGATCAAGCCAAGGACGGAGGCAAGAAGAGCTTCGAGGTACCATGTGCACGAGAGAAGGTCAAGGAGGCTGAGGAACCCAAAGCCAAGGGTGAAGAAGAAGGCTTGCAAAGTCAAGGGTGATCGAGTTGAGAACAGCTACGACACATCAAGGATCACTACATAAGGACGTGACTTACAACCAATGAGGTAACAGCTACAGTTATGTGGTGTAAGTCATAAGGCTCAAGATCAAGCTCTAAGAAGGAGATCAATGTCACTAGAAGGAGAACAAGTGTCAAAACCAGAACTAGAAGCAGCCCAAAAGAGCTAAGTTCACCTTGATCTTTAGTTTGGGTTGTTCCTATGTTTGGAGATGTTCTATGTGACCTTTGCAGGATGTTAGTGTTGGAACTTGCTTTTCGACACAAGTTGATCCAACGGGGGAGTATAGTGACGTGAACAAGGTTTTTGCACAAGATGGCAATAGCTCTGTTGTTCTAGCCTCTCAAGGGCACTGTGCAGGGGTATTTATAGGTGTCTGAGTGCCCAGCGTCCAGTGTTAAGGACGCATGTGCCCTCAGGCACCTAGGTTATCCCCAGAATATTCCCATAGAGCAGGGTTACAGACTATAATTACAAGGAGACCTTTACAAATTAGGCCTGTAATGCGCAGCGGCCACGCAGGGCCAGTTACAATGGGCCGGACCACATGTGGGCCTCAATGTTGGACGAGGCCGCAGGATGTGACGACCTCGTCACAGGTCTTCGTCCGGCGACGCGTGGGACGAAGGGTAAAGCCGCCAGTCGTCTTGCCTCCGTTGGTGCAGCGAGGACGGTGAAGGCCTCGAGCGAAGGGTGGCGTCTTCGCCTTCGCCCCAACATTTGCCCTCCGAGGGACCAGTTCGACTAAGTCATCTGGTGCCAAAGACGTCGCTAGATGGCGGAGACGCTGCCCTCACTCGAAGTGGTTCCGCGGGGGTTTTTGACATGACCGTTGATTGACGCCGTACTGTTGGATTGCGGGTTTCCCGAAGCGCCGCACCCTGTGTATAAAAGGGGACGGGGGGCGGCGCGTTTTGAACTTTATGTTTCCGCGCTCCGCGAAAACCCTAACTGCCTTCTCAAACCGCTTGCTGCTCGTCTGCCCTCTTTGCTCTTGCTCGTCGGAGATCTGGCCCGTGTGAAGCAGACCGCCCGCCGCCGCCGATGGTACGTAGCGATGCCGTCCTCTTCTTCTTCTGCTGTTGCTACGTCGCCGGCCGACGCGTCGTCTGAGGAGACGCTGAGCATTGTGGCGGCGGAGGAGTTGCACGCCGGCGACACGGTGGATTTCGGAGTTCCGTTTCCGCGGCCCTGGGGGGGGTATTCCTGGCGGCGAGGGGCCTCACCAGCGGGGTGCTGGTTGGCAATGTTGTGCACCTGCTGCTGATTGTTGCCGTCCCGGCCAGAGTCTGGCTGCGGAGTCCTCGTCCACGTGCGGCTGGACTGTGGAGCATCTTTGGGTTTCCTCTGAGACTCAATTTTGCGCTGGTGGAGCTCTTCGGATTTGGCATATTTTTCAAATAGCTGGTACAACTCCTGGAGGTTCTTGGGCGGATCCCTGATGCAGTGGCTGTAGAGGACGCCGGCCCGAAGGCCACTGATGGCGTAGTGGATAGCGATTTGGTCATCGACCGAGGGTAGCTGTGACTTGAGTGTCAGAAACTTGCGGTAGTACTCCCGTAGGGTCTCCTTTTCCAGCTGCTTGCAAAGTGAGAGTTTGGCCAGGGCGTCGGTGTCTGGGCGGTACCCTTGGAAGTTGAGGAGGAATTTGTCCTGGAGGCTTCTCCAGGAGTCAATGGACAACGGGGGCAATCTGGTGAACCAGGTGAGAGCTGGGCCCTCGAGGGCAATGATGAAAGACTTGGCCATCGTGGCGTCGTCCCCTCCGGAAGATGCAACGGCGACCTGATAACTCATGATGTACTGTGCTGGGTCAGTAGTGCCGTTGTACTTGGGATAGGTCCCTGCCCGGAAGTTGGCAGGCCATGGTGTCACTTGGAGGTGTGGCGCCAGGGGACTTCGCTCGTCGAGGTAGTTGACACCTTGGAATGCCGCGGTGTGTGGGATGGCGGGATCCCGGTGGGGAAAGTGCAGGTCTTCGACTTGTGCGCGCTGTTGCAGGGGTGGCCCGTGTTGCAGGCCGAAGTGGCCTTCGCGCTGAATTAGCGCGATCTCTTGCTCGAGCTCCTGGGCCTTCTGCTCTTCGTCTCGTATCATTTGCCGCACCTTGGCCTGTGCGGACACACGTTGGCGCTTGGCCTCAAGTATCTCTTTTTGCTTCTGGAGATTGCGGTTCTTGATGCGCAGGGCGCATAACTGTAGCTGTTCGTCTGCTGAGACACCGATGACTTCGTCGTCCTCAGTGAAGTCCGTGCCCTCTGGTGGAGCGAAGCCTGGGGGAGGCTGCGGCTGTCCTTCAGGGCCCTCTAGTGGACCGATGTCTTCGCAGGTGTGGAGAACATCGTCTTCAGTGGCCTCTTGGTGGGTGGAGTGGGTGAGGGTGAGGGCCTTGCCCTTTTTTGCGGCCAGCAGTGCTGCCTTCGTAGCCTCGTCAGCCTTCGAGCTAGCTTTCTTAGGTGCCATCGCGGGTGGTTTTTTTCGTAGCACGAACGGTGGGCGCCAAATGTTGGAACTTGCTTTCCGGCACAAGTTGATCCAACGGGGGAGTATAGTGATGTGAACAAGGTTTTTGCACAAGATGGCAATAGCTCTGTTGTTCTAGCCTCTCAAGGGCACTGTGCGGGGGTATTTATAGGTGTCTGAGTGCCCAGCATCCAGTGTTAAGGACGCATGTGCCCTCAGGCACCTAGGTTATCCCCGGAATATTCCCATAAAGCAGGGTTACAGACTGTAATTACAAGGAGACCTTTACAAATTAGGCCTGTAATGCGCAGCGGCCACGTAGGGCCTGTTACAATGGGTCGGACCACACGTGGGCCTCCATGTTGGACGAGGCCGCATGATGCGACGACCTCGTCACAGGTCTTCGTCCGGCGACGCGTGGGACGAAGGGTAAAGCCGCCAGTCGTCTTGCCTCCGTTGGTGCAGCGAGGACGGTGAAGGCCTCGAGCGAAGGGTGGCGTCTTCGCCTTCGCCCCAACATTTGGAGCTAAGAAATATCAATCTAGATCAAGTCAAGCTGACTTGATGATTTATGAGTCCAACATCAAAGCTCAAGCATGTCAAATGCTATAGATGTAATAATTAAGAGAAGGTATGTTTCTAGACTTAGTACATTGGTTTTTGTGTACATATTTGTCTAAGTGTTAGAAACAGAGAAAAGAGATGCAAAATGCTTGGCTGTGAACTGCTAAGACTCAGCTCAGTCTGGCACACCGGACTGTCCAGTGGTGCACCGGACAGTGTCCGGTGCGCCAGGTTGAACTCCGGTGAACAGACCGCTCTCGGGAGGTGTCTGGCGACGTACGGCTATAATTCACCGGACTGTCCGGTGAGCCAACGGTCGGCTGGGCCAACGGTCGACCGAGGATTCCGCGCGTGACGCGTGGCCGAGCCAACAGTCACATTGGGGCACCGGACTGTCCGGTGTGCACCGGACAGTGTCCGGTGCGCCAACGGCTCCAGAACTGCAACGGTCGACTGCTCCAATTATGGAAGGAAATCAGGCACCGGACAGTGTCCGGTGGTGCACCGGACTGTCCGGTGCGCCACCCGACAGAAGGCAAGATTTGCCTTCCTGGATTGCTTCCAACGGCTCCTAGGCCCCTTGTGCCTATAAAAGGGACCCCTAGGCGCCTCAAGCAATGTACAAGTGTAGCCAACAAGTGTAGACATCACTCGAATTCATTCTCCCTCTCCCTCTTGTGTGTAACTCTATAGTTTGTGTAGAAGGCACAACTATAAGCCTTTAGAGAGAGGAGAAGTGCTGCTAAGAGCAAGAGCAAGGTCTTGAGCGTAGTGTTACTCTGCCGGGGTGCTGCAAAGAAGCTTGTGAGCAGCCGCGGTTTTTGTTGTAACCCAACTCAATAGTGAAAGGCTCTATCTGTCATACTGACAGATCTGAGCAAACGGAGGAAGGAGTTGAAATAGACTCCAAGCCCAGGTGTGGCTAACTCCAACGAGGACTAGGCAAGCATTTCAGGCTTGGCCGAACCTCGGGATAAATCCTTGCGTCTGTGTGCTCTGACATTGTGAGACAGGATCTCCGATTCCGCTGCAACCTACTCGAAGGATCTTCTCATTCCACTGCGTTCCAGTCTTCGAGTAGAGTAAGAATTTAAGTTTTAAATTGATAAGTTTTATTCGCCTATTCACCCCCTCTAGGCGACATCTAGATCCTGTTCCCGGGTCAAAGGGAACTTTCACTACCCTCAGGCGAGGCCGATCCAACAAAAATTACGTCGCTTCACGCTCGACAAGAGAGAAGCCATCCGTGCTGAGCTGGCTCGCTTGGTCGCGACCGGATTCATTAGAGAGGTGTTACATCCTGAGTGGTTAGCTAATCCTGTTCTTGTACTCAAAAAGAATAAGGTGGATTGGCGCATGTGCGTCGACTATACGGATCTCAACAAACACTGTCCGAAGGATACCTTCGGACTTCCTAGGATATACCAGGTGGTGGACTCGACCGCCGAGTGTTCTGTGTTGTCTTTCTTGGATTGCTACTCCGGGTATCATCAGATTATCTTGGCGAAAGAAGACGAGGAAAAAATAGCATTCATCACCCCGTTCGGAGCTTTCTGCTATACCTCCATGTCGTTCAGCCTCAAAAACGCTGGAGTGACTTATCAGAGAGCTATTCAGACATGTTTAGCCGACCACTGAGGCAAGCGTGTGGAAGCTTATGTGGATGATGTGGTGATCAAGACGGAGAATTCAGAAAACTTCATTGAAGATTTATAGCTGGTCTTCAACAGTCTACGACGATACCGATGGAAGCTTAATCCCAAAAAATGTGTCTTCGGAGTACCAGCAGGAAAGTTGCTCGGGTTTATTGTCAGCCACCGCGGAATTGAAGCAAATCCAGAAAAGATCGAGGCTATCATGAGGATGGAAGCACCACGATCACAGAAGAAAGTACAAAGACTAACCGGATGTATGGCAGCTCTGAGCAGATTCATATCAAGGCTGGGAGAAAAAGGCTTACCATTCTATAAGTTGCTCAAGAAGGTAGACAAATTCTAGTGGACTTTAGAAGCACAAGAAGCTTTAGATGCGCTGAAAAAATTCTTGACAACACCTCCAGTGCTAAAACCGCCGCGCCGAGCCACGTCGACTCGACCAACTGAAGATCTACTATTATACATCTCTTGCATGACTCACGTGGTGAGCACCGCGTTGGTAGTCGAGCGAGCTGAAGAGGGATATGCATACCCAGTACAACATCCTGTCTATTTCATCAGTGAAGTTCTGGGTCCTTCGAAGAAAAAATACCCTCAAGTTCAGAAGTTATTATATGCAGTACTTCTAATTGCACACAAGCTCCGTCACTACTTCGACGACCACAAAGTCATAGTAGTCACTGGATTTCCGATAGGGGATATTCTCCACAATAAAGAAGCCATCGGAAGAATAGGCAAGTGGGACTATGAACTGTGATCTCATGACATTGAATTTCGACCTCGCACTGCCATCAAAACTCAAGCACTGGTTGACTTCATGTCAGAGTGGACTGAACAACAAGTGCCAGATAACCCGAAAACTACAGAAGTATGGCGAATGTATTTCGACGGCTCGTTGAAACTGCAGGGAGCAGGCGCAGGGATCCTCTTTATTGCACCTAGAGGTGAACAACTCAAATATGCTCTTCAATTGTTATTTCCAGCATCCAACAATGCAGCAGAATATGAAGCTCTGATTCATGGACTGAACATTGCCATATCACTGAGCATCAAGAGACTGATGGTATATGGAGATTCTCTGGTGGTCATAAGTCAGATAAACAAAGAATGGGATTGCTCGAATGATTCCATGGGAAAATACTGCACTGCTGTCCGAAAACTAGAAAACAAATTTGAGGGTATAGAATTTCATCATGTGGAGAGAGACCGCAACGCGGTAGCTGATGCATTGTACAAGCTAGGATCCAGTCGGACTTAGGTTCCGCCTAGAGTTTTTGTCCAAGAAGTACTGCACCCGAGCATTTCACTAGATCGGGTAGAGGAATGCAATACTCTGAGCCAACCAGAGTCGGATTCTGATGACTGGAGGGAGCCGATCATCAGGTATATAAAGAATGAGGAGGAACCAGATGACAAAAATGCAGCCGAATGCATTGCAAGGCAGTCAGCTCATTACACTCTCATTGGGGAAACACTATACAGAAGGGGCGCGTCAGGGGTCCTCATGAAATGCATTCTCTCAGATACAGGGAAGCAGCTGCTAGAAGAGGTCCACGCTGGACAATGTGGGATACAAGTAGCATCTAGGACCCTGGTTGGGAAGGTCTTCAGGTCGGGTTTCTACTGGCCAACAGCAAAGAGTGATGCAGCTGAGTTAGTTCAGAGGTGCGAAGCTTGCCAGTACTTGTCAAAACAGCAGCATCTACCAGCGCAGCAACTGCAAACCATACCTGTAACCTGGTCGTTCGCATGCTGGGGACTGGATATGATTGGACCCTTCAAAAAAGCCCAAGGAGGATACACTCATGTGTTGATTGCTGTCGACAAATTCACTAAATGGATAGAGTTCAAACCCATTGCTTCTCTAA
The DNA here is from genome assembly GCA_029449295.1 of Zea luxurians. Lineage (NCBI taxonomy): Eukaryota > Viridiplantae > Streptophyta > Magnoliopsida > Poales > Poaceae > Zea > Zea luxurians. The sequence continues at coordinate 149,137,418 of JAOPSE010000007.1, forward strand.
CTTCAGCTAAGGTGGTGGAATTCATACAAGACATAATGTTCAGATTTGGAATACCAAATAGCATCATAACCGACTTGGGATCCAATTTCACAAGCTCAGAATTTTTTGATTTCTACGAACAAAAAAGCATTCAAATCAAATATGCCTCGGTGGCACACCCAAGAGCCAACGGGCAAGTAGAAAGAGCCAACGGGATGATACTGGAAGCGCTCAGAAAGAAAGTTTTCGACAAGAATGAGAAGTTCGCAGGAAAGTGGATTAGAGAGTTGCCTTATGTTGTTTGGAGCCTGAGAACTCAACCTAGCCGAGCTCTGCATGGGAATACTCCTTTTTTCATGGTCTACTGTTCGGAGGCAGTGCTACCTGCTGATCTCAAGTTTGGGGCACCAAGGTTGATCTTTGAAAACATAGCAGAAGCTGAGGCTACCAGACTGAAGGATGTTGATATACTAGAGGAAGAATGATTGAACACGGTGATTCAATCAGCACGATACCAGCAAACTCTAAGGCGATATCACGACAAGACCATACGACATCGATCCTTCGCAGTGGGGGACCTCGTCCTCCGGCGAATTCTTACGGGAGAGGGACGACACAAACTGTCACCATTATGGGAAGGACCATTCATGGTAGCAGAAGTCACTCAGCCTGGATCATACCGTCTCACTCAAATGGACGACACGGAAATTGGGAACTCATGGAACATAGAACATCTCAGGAAGTTTTATCCCTAGCTATATCTCAAAGGCTATTGGAACGACAATGTATTCTGTAAACTGGGAAATATATCGTCAATAAAAAGACTCCAAAGGCACTCAAATTGCTCACTGTCAACCTGCACGCTTACTTAACTCAGGGTGACCACTATACCCTACTAACGGAGCAATCGGCTTAAGTCGGCGATGACTTAAGGCGGTGTGACATGCTCACGCTTACTTAACTTAGGGTGACCACTATACCCTACTAACGGAGCAATCAGCTTAAGTCGGCGATGGCTTAAGGCGGTGTGACATGCTCACGCTTACTTAACTCAGGGTGACCACTATACCCTACTAACGGTGCAATCGGCTTAAGTCGGCAATGGCTTAAGACGGTGCGACATGCTCACGCTTACTTAACTCGGGGTCACCACTATACCCTACTAATGGAGCAGTCGGTTTAAGTCGGTAATGACTTAAATCAGCACGACATACTCGCGCCTATTTAATCCAACACAAACACGTCTGCAATTACTCATCTTAGGGCGACCTCTATGCCCCATGAAATGCGAAGAAATTTCAGAACCCCCATACTGCATTTACTTTTGCAATTGTAGATACTGTTGTATCCCAACAACAGGAAAACAATAACGACGTTCAGTACTAAAAAGTGTTTTCTAACAAAACATCCGAGCATGCTAACCACATATTCGAAGCATTCAGTGTTTCTATTTGGAAGTGTTCTTCTCAGGAGCAACCGACAAAGAGGGACGACTCGAGGAATCAGGAGCGGCATTCACGTCTGCCACTATGTCATCAGGAACAACCACGCCGGGCCTCCTCATCAGGATCCGCCCCACACGAATGGCTTTGTCCATAGCTTTGTCGCGCTGGGCCCTCAGAGTAGCGGAAGTGTCTTCAGCAATCTTGATAGCTTACCGAGCAGCTTCTAGCTCCTGGACGACTGATCTCTTGGAAGCGCGCAAATCCTTGATGATAGTATCCTTGCTCGACACCAATTGCCTAAGGCGAATCATATCATCTAGGGACTCTTGCAGCTTATAACGATGATTATCCAAGTCTTTCATGGTGAAACGATGGCTCCTCTCTAAGATGGTCAACGAGTTGCTGGCGTCGCGGTACAACTTGTCAAGGTTGTCGCGAGAAGTGGCAAGAGCACGTTTTTCCTCCTGTAGACAAGAATCAGTTTCTCCAACGTCAAGCAAGCACTAAGAACATAGCAGATAAAGCCAAGAAAAGCTTAATTCATTGGTCACCTTTTTAGAATCGAGCTGGGAATGGAGTGTGGAATTCAGCGTGTTGGCATCATTCAAAGAAGCTGAAACCCGGGCCAAGTTCGCCTGACCTTGAGAATATTTCTCCTCAAGATCAGAATACCGTCGGACCATATCTATCAAGAAACAGTCAAGCAAGGGTGTTCTGCTAAAAAGCTGATTGGTCAAGCAGCCCAAAAAGAAACAAAGGGCACTAACCAGCATTTGCCATCTCCAAATCAGATACCCGCCGCTGAAGCAGCACTGGATTCCAATGCGTCAGAGACAGAGCCCTTTCTGGGACAGAAGCACCCTGCGACTTTAGCTGACCAGCCATTTCGTCAACCAATGCCTGACGACAAAAACAAATGAGTGTAAAGAACAATATCACACTCGGGATACAGCTAGATCAGGAAAGACCAAATTACCTGGAGGTTGAAGAAGAACGAAGAAACTCCCAAGTCGTGGGAAGTCAAGTGATGGCTCGATGAAGGATCACCAACCGGAACAACTCGCAATGCATCAGTGGGGACCAAGTCAGTGTCATCAGTAGAAATCAAAACTCTGTCATCAGGAGCGCCGACCTCTAAGGCGACTCCCTGACCTGAAGCTTGAGCTGCTGCCAGGCAACCAGAATGCGGAGGAGAAGACCCTACGTGAACATCCATGGAAGTGTGAGAGGGAGAATCAACTCAGACACCCTCGGGGGCTGGGTAAGCGCTAGCGCCATCCTTGAGGGCTGAATCCTCTGTAATAGCCACCTCTAAGGCTGAAGGACCTTCAACCACTTCCATGGGAGCAGAGCAATCCAGACCAGCCTCCTGACCCTTAAGACCGCGATCCAAGGTCGATGAGGCACGAGACGCCGCGTGGGATAACTCCAACCCGACATTAGGCACACCAGCACAAATATCCATCATCCCACCATCTGCTGGCTCCGACAACAGATCCTCTGGGACCATATCTTCGAGAGTCTGATCAAAATTTTCCAGAAACAATTCTTGCAGACCAACGAGGGCAGACAAAGCTGGAGAAGGAACACCACTACTCTCCCCGCTAGCTATGTAGCGCTGGCTTTTCTTCCAAATTAGAGGGATTTCATCCTTCTTTTCCTCATCTTCATAAAAAATGCGGGCAGTACACCCATTGGAATCAGCATCAGTCGAGTCACACCCATTTGGATCAACATCATCGAGGTCACACCCATTGGGGTCAGCATCAGTCGGGTCACACCCATTGGGATCAGCTTCAGCAAAAACCGGCACTGGCACTTCCTCAGCAGCAGGAGTAGAAGGACCGGCATCCTGATCCAAGCATGACACTCGGCGAAGACGTCTCTTTTTCTTTTTCTTCTCTTCAGCAGGAGAAGTTGGATGATTGGCTCGGCGAGGACGCTTCGGGCGAACACTATCAGACCTCTGAGTATCTAAAGCTTTGCCAGACTCTGGGATGGGTGCTACAGCCAGTGTTTCAGCAGTGGCTGCATCAGAGGAATCTTCGGCCAACATGTCCAGCATGGCACTTATCTCTGCGTCACTTGGATTCAAAGGTACCTCGAAATGAACCTGTTTCTCGCCGTCAGGGATTTCGCCAAGTGAGACAACCAAAGCATCCACCTCTTTGGGAGAAGGTCGCACTCTAAGGCCCAAACCGCTATCACCAGCAGGAGGATTTGACACAAAACCGATAAAGGCCTTGGAAGGAGGCAGATTCCAGGCTGAGTATGCAACAGGAGCACCAATATTCGACACATTGCCTCTGAGTATCATCTCGAGCCGGCTCACCAAATCCACAACAGGAATCCTTCCGTTGGTAACCCGGGTTGAATCAGCGAGGCCTCGATATAGATACGTCGGGTATGCTCTGTATTTTAGTGGCTGAATGTTCTTGAAAATGAAATCGGCGACCATAGCTTCTGCAGTCAGACCCCTCTCTTTCAATAATCCAACCTCAGCAAGCAGAGCCCCTGCCTCAGCCACCTCCAGGTCTGTGGGGGATTCGGTCCAACTTGGAGTGCGAACATCTGGCTGTCTCCCTGACCGCGGGGGAGGGAATTCTCGTGATTCTCCACTATAAACCATTCCAGACACCATCCTTTGATGCTGTCCTTGAGTGGGATGTCGAGATACTCGGTTTTCCTCCCGTGGCGCATCTCCAAACTCGCACCCCCACAAGCTGGTGCTGTCCCCCGGCCATTCCAGGCCGACAGTGATACAAGTACTTCCATAGGCCGAAGTGTGGCATAATACCAAGGAAAGCTTCACACAAATGAACAAAAACAGAAACTTGCAGAATGGAGTTGGGATTCATATGGGTCAGATTCAAGTGATAGAAATCAAGAAGACTGCGGAAGAAAGGAGAAATAGGAAGAGCAAGGCCGCGGATGAGAAAAGGAATGTAAATGACGGATTCATGGGTATCTTCTGTTGGTACAGTGACCCCACGACAGATCCGCTAAGAGCAGAGTTCCTTCAGAGGAAGAACTCCGATGGATATGAGATGGAGAAGGTCGGATTCAGAGACAACAGACATGTGGTTACCTGTGAAAGGCAACTGACTGTTGGGATCAAGAGGAGGAATGATTGCGATGAACGAACTCTGAGGCTTTTCGCTTGGGCGCCATCTCAACCTTGCTGGCGAGCGGAGCGGAGGCAGTATTGCAAAAAAGCAGAGAAGGCCTGGATGCAGAAAAGCAAAACTAGGGCACAGAATGCAGAGGCATGCGACAGTGCAGTACATATGGGGTTTTCTCGGGCCAGACGCCAATTCTAAAAAACGCCCAGTCATCACCCAGTCGTTATTTCTAAAACGCTGGCGTGCCATGTCATCACTCGACAGTTATTTCCAAAACGACCGACGCGGCCCAATTTAACTCAACTGTTATTTCTAAAAACGCTGATGTTACCAGACTTCACTCGGCCATTGTTTCCAAAGCGGTCGACGTGGCCCGTTATTACTCGGCTGTTACTTCTAAAACGCCGACGTCGCCAGCAGTCGCTCGGCTGTTATTCCTAAAGCAATGATGTGGCTCCAAAGGATTTAGCTGTTACCTCTAAAACACCGACATCACCAATAACCGCTCGGTTGTTACTTCTAAAACACCGACGTGGCCCGCTATCACTCGGCTGTTATTCCTAAAGCGGTAACGTGACCCCAAAGGACTCGGTCGCTACCACTAAAGCGCTGACATCGCGAAGAAGACAGTCTGAAATGCAACTCGACGGTTCTAAGTTGCTACTCAAGCGTTACATCCAAAAACAACATCTGCAATAAGCATAAATACGGTCGACAATTGACAGAAAGGCAAAATGGTGCACACAGAATGGGGCAAAATCCTTCTTCATTATCAAAGGGGAGCATTACCGAACTTACAAATCAACTCATTATGAGCTGATATCCTCCCTACTACTATATTACATTTTGCTACGCTATACTACTAACTACTACTATATTATTTCACTAACACTACTTCTACTACTAAACTATACTATCATCTAAAACCAGTAGCGTCTAGCCACTGGCCTTGTTGCTGCCCCTGCTGCTGCCCTTGCCGGCATCGCCGCCGTCACCGCTGCCACCCTTGCCGCCGCCGTCGCCGCTGCCACCCTTGCCGTCGCCTTCGTCGTCGTCACCGCCACTATCGCCGTCACCTCCGTCGTCGTCGCCGTCACCGCCATCGCCGTCGTCGCCGCCCTCCTCGGACGAGTCCGAGGAGTTCTCCTCGTCCGAGGAGTACTCCGACTCATCCGAGCCCTCGAGCCCGGCGCGCTCGACAGCCCGGATGTATGTCCACACCTCTGCGGCGATCCCCTGGGAGTCGTCTGAATCATCAGACGATGCCGGGGGAGAGGCGTGGACCGGAGAGCCCTCTGACTCGGAGGAGAACTCCTCCTCCGAGTACTCCGAGTCGCCGAAGTCCTCCGAGGGAGAAGTCAGCTCACGTTTCCGCTTATCACCGGAGTGATGCGAAGAACTACCACCCTTCTTGCTCTTGCCCATGGTGGAGTAGAAGGAAAGTGGAAAGAGTAAGCAACGAGCAGCAGTAAGAGATGTGAAGACGTTGGAGAAGCAAAACACTATTTATAGAAGGAGAAGGCAACCACTCACCTCCTACCACGGCCACTAAACAGTCGCAAAAATTCAATATGCAATTCAAACCGTCTGGAAACACATCAGGCGGCTGACGTCGTTCCACGTAACACGACACCCATTGGGACTCCAGTCAACTGCTCGGGTGATATGATTACACCCGCAGTCACGTCAAGTTACTACTCAGAAGCAGTTTGCTAAACGCTCAGCGCACCAAGCCGTCCCTTGCTTACACCCGTTGGGGGGACGACCAGGAATTTTCAATAGAGTTTCCCAAGCAGTCACATCCATACAGTATACACAATGAATACCTCAAGACAGAAGAAATATATCAACAAGGATCAAAGGAAAGCCAAATATAGCTGATGAGGTACAAGTCTAATCGACAGAAGCATTGAAGCACGAAGTGATAGGAAGACTAGCCAAAGGCCATCTATCGAACGTCCAATCAGTCGTAGATCAAATAAATTGCAAGACCTAGCAAGATATGGACAGATCTCACGCTCGACTTTGAAGACAAAAACGAATGCTGATCTCTAAAGCATAATGTTGATGATATAATGCTGATCTCTAAAGCATTCGACAAAAGGAAAGGATGATTCGTAAGGAAAAAAAGACAGCGTGAAATGAAGACCTTCGAGTGGGTTATTTTCAAAAATTCACTCAAAGCTCGGGGGCTACACCCATTGGGTGCACCTTCGCTGCACCTAATGAATCATCTACCCCGAGAGGCAGAATGCTAACCTCTAAAGCATAGGGTGAAACTAAGACAAGGCTGACTTCTGAAAAAAGCACAAAGGGAAGATAAAAGTGATTTTCGAGAAGACTCAAAATGAAGACCTTCGAGTGGATTATTTACAAAAATCCACTCGAAGCTCGGGGGCTTCGGTGCACCCAATGAAACTCGGATCCTAAAAAATCCAAATGTTGACCTCCAAAGCATGAACTCAAGGCAGAACACCGAGTCCTGAGGAGTAATAATGGAAGAATACAGTAAAAGATCGCTTTTACTGATTCACTCAGAGTTCGGGAGTAATGGCCCAGCAGATTTATTCTCAAATTATCCTTTATCAAAATTAAGAAACCGCAAGCTAGACCTTAGATCTTTGGGCCGGTTATTTCAAAATCAACCCAAAGATCGGGGGCTTGTGGGGGACGAATATTCCCCAGGTCCACCAGAAGGATAAAAGATCTCACGAAAGGCCCGTGGCCCAATAATTCGCAGGGTCATCCCTTCGTGGGCCTAGGAAAGAACGCCTAGTGAAGTGGATCGACACGGGATCAGACCGGCGCAAGCCCGGACGGCCCAACGAACTCGAGCGGTAATCACAACAGTGACCCGACCTCCCTGCGCAGGAGCCCCGAACATCGGAACCGAGCAAGGATGGGTCGGCTGAATTATAGGAAGATAGACTCAGTCAGTTCATTATTACTTAGGTTCACGTTGTTATCATATCCACATGTAATGCCCCACGGTCGAGTATATAAGGCCTAGGGGGCACCCCTTCAAAGACACCTACCTCATTACTTAGCCATCCACCCGGCTCTCTACGTTTCCAACGCTAGAGAACCTCCTTGTAACCCATCACAAAAAGTACTCACGCCAGGACGTAGGGTGTTACGCATCTCAAAGCGGCCCGAACTTGTACACAACCCGTCCACTATCTCTCGTGCATCTAGCACGAACCATCAAGCTACAGTCGGTAACACCGTCCTACTCCAAAAAGCACATTGAGGGGCAGCCCCGGGTGCGCGGTCGGACCCAAAACACCGACAGCGCCGCCAGGTACGGTCTGCCTTCACACGATGGCTTGCTAGCATTGCTTTTAATTCGCAGGTAGCCTCATTTGGATCCTTTCTGCAACTAATGCTTGTGGGATCTCTCCTCTATGAACGTAGCTCTCGATGCACAACGATTGTTCAAGGTAATGACCTGTTGGATGCTTCTACTTCTTTTTCTTTGAATAATTAATGTGCTCAGCCCTTTTTATTCATTGCCCTATTTTTTGGGGTCATATAGTTATAGTCACTTGATTTCCATGACTTAGTTGTGCATGGGCAATTTGATTTGTACTTATTTTTTTATTCACTGGCCCTACTGTGTTCATTTGTTTATGATAGTAATCGGTTAGGTAGATTTTTTAAAACTATTTATGGTAGTAACCGGTTAAATGAAGGAGATTAGGATGTTTGTTTTAGGAAAAAATAGCAAGCCTAGGCACATCCTAATGGAAATTTGAGCATACCAACATGCATTCTAAGGTGATTGAGATGCAGGTTTAATGAAAAGTAGCAAGTCTAAGCATGTCCTGATGGAAATTTGAGCATGGCTTTATATGTTTTATATCTTATTTTGTAAACCAACTCATGTTCGATGTAAGAAGTTTGTATTTATACTACTTAAGACTACAATGTAGCGCGTCCACGGTGCACGGTTCTGCCCTCCCCCACCTCTGCTTCGTGGTCCCCGTCATCCGCCCCATCGCGCCCTCCTCCCCAAGCGCTCAAATTTCATCTCCAGCCTTCGAGGACGTGCTTTGGGCCCATTTCAACCGCCTCGGTCAGCGGAGACGGCACCAACCTGTCGTGTGCTCTCGGGTCTGTGATCCCTGTTTTCAGATCCCCTTCTTCCTCCCTTTGCTCCCGAAGCGTGTCCCCTTCTTCCTCCCTTTGCGCTCCCTTTGTTCAGCGAAGACGACACCAACCAGCCTTCTGAGTTGTAGCCTCTTTCTATTATAATAACAATAGCATCATTTTCGCAAATTGCCAAGGACAGCAGGTCAACACTCGATGGCACATTGGCACATGTATATTTGCCAGGTCTGCAACTACAGTTGCATGTAAAGCTAGGCATCTGCAAACCAGCAGTAGGAGTATCTTTTCGTGAGGACCATAACATAACTTGATAGCACAGATAAATCCTAATGATGTTGTAGAATATTTGGGCAATAATGGTTCTGAAATTCAAAGTCGATGCTTTTGGAACTTTGAGCTGTAACCTGTACGAGTCAATGCAAGACAAATTTAATTAATTTGACAAACTAACAAAGCTAAGCATCTGTGGATAAGTGAGCCAGGGTTTCTGATTATGTATATGGGCTTGACAGGGAATAGATGGCTAGGTGACAGGGAAGATCTATATCATGGAGTTGGGTAATTAGATGGAGCTACCGCCTACCCGAAGACGGTGGCATATCCTTTTTTTTGAACTAAGTGGCAGGAGCTCTGCCTTTCAATTAAGAGAGAGAGGAAAAAAGTTAGAGTACATAGGGGCGGCAACCCTCAGGCCATAGGATTGGGCACCTAAGAAGGAACACGACAGACAACCCTAGTACAAGCCAAGGCGGTTGGACGCCCTTTTATAGAGCAAGACACACTCTCTTACTCTCTCTGCGATCTGGAGCGGTGGCAGCGAGCAATGCTCAAAGATTCTTCGGTTGCGCTCCTTCCAAAGGTTCCACATAGTGTAGATGACCAGGCCATTGAACTCCCTTTTGCGATCCTGCGGAAAGAGAGTCTCCGTCTTCTCCCACCACTCGCTAATGCTGGAGATGTTGCTCCAAACCACATGTTGCGGCAGGGAAAAGCTTTCCCAAGCAAGAACTATGTTCCAGACCTCATGAGCGAAGGGGCAGGTTAGGCATAGATGGAGTCCTGATTCTATAGGTCCATTGCATAGGGCGCAAGATGGGTGGTGTGGCCATCCACGACGTACTAGGTTGTCTGCAGTGAGGAGTTTATTTTGGATGAGCACCCAAGCGAAGAATTTACATTTGTTCTCTGTTCTAGCCCGCCAAATGAGGCTGATCTTGTGGTTGATATAGGATCCCAAGAATTGGGCTCTGTAGGCTGAGTTGGAGGAGTAGAGACCGTGCTGTGTCCATTTCCAGACTAAAGTGTCCTCTACATCCGGCTGTAAGCTCACCTGACGGATCCTAGTCCAGAGGTAGACAAATTCCTCAAGTTGCGTGGTGGTTGTGATTTTCCTTCTCAGAGACTGAATCCAAGCACTGTTAGTCAGTTCTTGGGCCACAGATTTATTCTTCCTTCTGATCAGCTTGTAGAGGTGAGGTGCCAGGTTGCGTGGAGCCTCCCCATCCAGCCAGCCATGGTGCCAGAAGTTCGCTTTGATGCCATTCCCAATCACCATCGTGGTGGATGCCTGAAACAGCAGGCGATCAAGCTTGTTGCAAGGGACCTGGAGCCCCTCCCAAGGTTTTGAGCTGTCTGTCCATTCTTGCCAAAGCCAACGGAGCCGGAGGGCACGACTGAATTTCTCAAGATCTAGCACCCCTAGACCTCCTAGGTCCTTTGGTCTAGCCACCGTTGTGTCAACTAACTTATTGACATAGTTATTCTTAATGTTGTTTTTATTTTTGCAATCTATTGTTATTTTTAAAGGGTTGCTGAACTTCTAATGGACCAAGAAAGGCAAATATGTAGTGGCATAATTGCAGATTAAGAATAGTGGGTTGGTTATATCCTGATGAATAGTGGGCTGGTAATATACTTATATTTGGCTCAAGTGCTGCTTTTATTGACCTATATTTTATTGCAAGAGTAAACATACAATTTATTGTATCAAGAGGAAACATACTACTGCCCCTTGCAGAATCAAGAGGAAACATACAATTCATTGTTCATCTCATATCATCGTACAAGATGGACTGGTCCCCCTTTTTTCATGATGCTATATGGAGTCTTCTAATTTAGCTAGATTTCTGAACCGAGCTTGCAAATAAAAAAGAACTGACACAGTGGCACTACATAATTTTCAAAGCCATTGGGAGAACTGACACAGTGCTATCAGATTTGGTTTTATCCCTTCCACATGATGCTCTGCGCTGCTGTCAATTTTCTACTATTAGCACCATGGTTGTTGCTTCCCTCCTGCTATGATTGGGCTTATCCATAGGTCATAGCGGATCTGCAGCACTTAAAAACTCTGGTGTGTCGACCCTACCTCTGGCTCTCTGTCTCTGGGGTAGCTGGTCATCAGAGTGCTTCCCAGCACATAGCCAGGAGTAAACATACAATTTATCTTACTGTTTTATTGCAAGAGGAAACATACAATTCATTGTATCAAGAGGAAACATACTACTGCCCCTTGCAGGATCAAGAGGAAACATGCAATTCATTGTTCATTGCAAGGAAGAACTACCTAAGGTAAGGCATTGGTATGGGTGGCTTTCATAAGACTTATGGTGGCCGCCAAAGGAATGGTTCCTGTCCCACCACATTTCTGCAAGAGCAGTGGTGCCATTTCACGCAACATCCTGCAGTAGTTGTAGAAGATGGACATCATTGATATCGATCCTAAGGGGAAATTCAAGTGTCACACCCCTTTCTCTTGCTACTAACTTGTCCTGATTGTTGAAGTTTGTTTATCGCACATTGTCATTGTGTTGCAGTGGGCGCCTCATAACCTCCCAGGGAAGGCGTGATCTGGACCAAGTGGCTAGAAGGGTTGCTGTGTGAAGCATGAGTGGTGTCATCTTCGGTTTCAATGATGTCATGTTTGATGGTTGAGTGAAGAACTGGATGACGTTCAACGAGCCTGAGGGTGGTTGCTGCCCTATGGTATGACGACGGTAGGTTCGCGCCAGGAAGGTCCACAAGATGCAAGGCTGGGAACTCCACAACCAAGCCTTACATTGTCGCTCATCACCTCAACCTTTCCCACGCCGCTGCAGTTTGGAATGGCAACGGGGATTTTCCCATCGGGGAATGGCTTCCCATCCCCGTCCTTACGAACGCTCACGGGGGAGCTTTTTCTCCTATCCCCGTCCCCGTCGAGGAATTTATCCCTGTGAGGAACCCTGCAGGGAATCTATCCCCGCTAGAAGTACAATATTTAAAGATAAATTTAAATTGATTGTATAAAATTAATACAACTTTAACAAACAAGATAGAAAATTACAAGAGACATCTACTTTAGAGTTTAGTTTGCTATTTTATAACATGTCATGAATTGAGTTTTTACAACAATTTTAACAAGTAAATTGACTAACTTGGATAAAAAAAGTTTCGTGGGGCGGGTATATGGGGAACGGGGCTAGGGGATGATTCATCTCCGTCCCCGCGAACCCGACAGGGATAAAATTTCCCCCATTTAGATCCCCGCGGGGACTAAATTAGTCCCATACCCGTCCCTTAATAGGGGAATTCCCTGCGCGGAATCGGGGATCGGGTCCCCATTGCCATCTCTAGCTACAGTCTAGAGGTACCGTCAAAAGTATTAGGTAATGAACAGTTCTAAGTTAGGCAGAGACATTAAACAATAGCGTTTAGAACTTTTTTCTTCTAAATTTTGTCTGCACACACACAAACTCCCTTCCAGTTGATGCAAAAGGGGAGGATTGTGATCCTTCTGGATTTGGTGTGATATGAGGCCCTCAAAAACTCAACCGTCGACCAAGTTGCGGCTGAAAGATCAAGAAACTTCCATGTCGGATGGTAATTTGAAAAAAATCGTCTACCCCCATCCCGAACATTCTAGCTTGCTTCAACTCGTGACCATTTCCATTGATTCAAAGAGCTCATCTTGTATCTGTACCACCTCTGAACACCGAGCCTTGAAAACGTTTCAGGTTTCTGCACCCGATTGTCTACATTGAGTACCCCAAATCAGTTCAAAGAACCATGAAAGACAGGCTCCCAAATTTCACAGCTGAGGAGACCGGCCTAGTCAGAGGCACCATCGACTACGTTGGAGTCAACCAGTACACTGCGTATTATGTTCGTGATCGACAGCCAAATGCTACATCTCCGCTTAGCTACTCGTCTAACTGGCACGCTGAATTTGTCTGTAAGTGTGCCGAGCTCCATTGACATCTAAACTGTAGGTATTTATTTGATGGTTGTTTTGGAAGGAGTAAATGCGTGTGTTTCTTTAATCTGAAATTTTCTTAACGTCTATTGACTCTATAGATAAATGCAACGCCGTGCAGATTGGACCAAGGGTATTGATCATTTGTGTTTGAGTTAGATATACTAGGCAATAATCCTATAGTCGTATTCGTTTTTGAACCAACTAAGCTGTCGTTGCAAGAAAACTTAGACTAGCTTTACATCATGCCTTGGTGAAAGGAAAATGTGCTCTTGGGCCATTTCTAAGTATTTTGGTGATTTGGTGTCCAACACAAGTGCTTAAGTGTTAAACTATGCCAAACGGTGGACAAAGTGCAAATCAATACAAAGGTATGATTCTAGACTTAGTACATTGGTTTTTGTGTACTAACATATTTGTCTAAGTGCTAGAATCAGAAAAAATTCAATTGGAAAAGAATTGGCGCGAGCAGCCAAGACTCTGCTCGGTCTGGGTGCACCGGACTGTCCGGTGGTGCACCGGGTAGTGTCCGGTGCGCCAGGCTGGCTCTGATGAAAAGGCTGCTCTCGGGTCTCGACGGCGGCGTACGGCTATAAATCACCAGACTGTCCGGTGGTGTACCGGACAGTGTCCGGTGAGTCGGCTGCGGCGAAGTCGCCGCTCTCGGGAACCGAGTCAACAGCGTACGGCTATAATTCATCGGACTGTCCGGTGAGCCAACGGTCGGTCGCGCAATCCGCGCGTGACGCGTGGCCGGGCCAACGGTCGGATGGGAGCACCGGACTGTCCAGTGCGCCAACGGCTCCAAGTCTCCAACGGTCGGCTGCGCCAGAATAGGAAAGAAATCCGCACCGGACAGTGTCCGGTGGTGCACCGGACTGTCTGGTGCGCCAGTCGTCAGAAGGCAAGAATTGCCTTCCTGGATGGCTCTCAACGGCTCCTAGCTGCCTTGGGACTATAAAAGGGACCCCTAGGCGCATGGAGGAGAACAACAAGCATTCTCTAAGCATTCCTAAGCACCAAGACTCCAATTCCGCGCATTCGATTCTTTGTGATAGCAACTAGAGCTCCATTTGAGTAGATAACTCGTCGAGTTGTGTTGAGAGCTCAAGTTGTGACTTGTGTGCGTGTTGTTGCTCTGATTTTGTGTCTTGTGTGCGTTGCTCATCCCATCCTTACTTCTGTGCTTCTTTGTGATAATCAAATTGTAAGGGCGAGAGGCTCCAAAGTGTGGAGATTCCTCGCAAGCGGGATATAGTAAAGTGAAAGCAAAACACCGTGGTATTCAAGTGGGTCTTTGGACCGCTTGAAAGGGGTTGAGTACAACCCTCGTCCGTTGGGACGCCACAACGTGGAGTAGGCAAGTGTTGGACTTGGCCGAACCACGGGATAAACCACTGTGCCATCTCCATGTTGATCTCTTTGTGGTTATTGTGTTTTGCAAGAACTTCTCTCTAGCCACTTGGCTTTATTGTGCTAACGCCTAATCAAGTTTTGTGGGATTAAGTTTCAAGTTTATACAGGACCACCTATTCACCCCCCTCTAGGTGCTCTCAATTGGTATCAAAGTCGTTCTCTTCACGAAGGGACTAATCGCCCGAAGAGATGGATCCTAAGGGCAAGGGGATGGTGGTCAATGATAAGGAGAAGGAGTCCTTCGTCAATGAGCCGAAAGATGACAAGCCTACTGACTCGGGCTCGGGCCACAAAAGAAAAGACGGGAAGAAGAAGAAAACAAGGCGCATCAAGGAGATAGTCTACTACGACAGCGACGAATCTTCTTCCCAAAAGGACGACAACGACTATGAGAAAAAGAAGACGGTTAATTCAAACTTCTCTTTTGATTATTCTCGTATTCCGCATAGTTCAAATGCACATTTGCTTTCCATTCCTCTTGGCAAACCTCCACACTTTGATGGGGAGGACTACGGATTTTGGAGTCACAAAATGCGTAGTCACTTGTTCTCTCTCCATCCGAGTATATGGGAGATAGTAGAAAATGGAATGCAATTTGGTAGCACGGATAGTTCTTTGTTTATCAATGAACAGATTCATAAAAATGCACAAGCTACTACTGTGTTGTTAGCCTCATTGTGCAGGGATGAGTACCATAAGGTGAGCGGCTTGGATAATGCCAAGCAGATATGGGACACCCTCAGGATCTCTCATGAGGGAAATGACATCACCATGCTCACCAAGATGGAGTTGGTGGAGGGCGAACTTGGGAGATTCGCAAGGATCAGGGGGGAGGAGCCAACCCAAACATACAACAGGTTCAAGACCCTCGTCAACAAGATAAGGAGCTATGGGAGCACGCGATGGACGGACCACGACGTCGTCCGCCTAATGCTAAGGTCTTTCACTGTCCTTGATCCACATCTTGTAAACAATATTCGTGAGAATCCAAGGTACACCAAGATGTCGCCCGAAGAAATACTTGGAAAGTTTGTAAGCGGGCGGATGATGATCAAGGAGGCAAGATACGTCGATGAGGCGTTGAATGGTCCAATTCATGAGCCTCAAGCCATTGCTCTCAAGGCAACGAGTAGCAAGGAGGTGCTACCTAGCAAGGTGGCGCAAGTTGAGGCGGTGGGGCTAAATGAGGAAGAGATGGCCCTCATCATCAAGCGCTTCAAGACGGCACAAAGGGCCGCAAGGAGCATCCCAAAAAGAACAAGACGAAGGGAAAGCGCTCCTGCTTCAAGTGCGGTAAGATTGGTCATTTTATCGCTAATTGTCCCGATAATGATAGTGACCAGGAACAAGATAAGAAGAGGGAAAAGAAGAAGGCTTACAAGAAGGCTAAGGGCGAGGCACACCTTGGCAAGGAGTGGGACTCGGATTGCTCGTTGTTCGACTCCGACAACGAAGGACTCGCCGCATCAGCCTTCAACAAATCATCCCTCTTCCCCAACAAGTATCACACATGCCTCATGGCGAAGGAGAAGAAGGTATGTACTCGAAAGTCTACTTATGCTTCTTCTAGTGATAATGAATCTAGCGATGATGCAATAGATTACTCTAGTTTGTTCAAGGGCTTAGATAGATCTAAAATTGATAAGATTAATGAATTGATTGATGCTTTGAATGATAAGAATAGATTGTTAGAAAAGCAAGAGGATCTTTTGTATGAAGAACATGATAAATTTGTAGAGGCACAAAAATCTCTTGCTTTAGAAGTTAAAAGGAATGAAATGCTTTCTTGTGAACTATCTACTTGCCATGAGACAATTTCTAGTTTAAAAAGTGTTAATGATGATTTAAATGCTAAACTAGAAGTAGCAAATAGATCTACCTCTTGTGTAGAACATGTTGTGATTTGCAATAGGTGTAAAGATTTTAATGTTGATGCTTGTAGTGAACACCTAGTTTCTATTGCAAAGTTAAATGATGAAGTGGCTAGTCTTAATGCCCAACTTAAGACTAGCAAGAGTGAATTTGACAAACTAAAATTTGCAAGGGATGCCTACACTATTGGTAGACACCCCTCAATTAAGGATGGGCTTGGCTTTAAGAAGGAAGCCAAGAACTTAACAAGTCATAAGGCTCCCATCTCCACCAAGGAGAAAGGGAAGGCCCCTATGGCTAATAGTGCTCAAAAGAATCATGCATTTATTTATGATAGGAAATTTTCTAGAAATGTTCATCATGATAGGAGTTGTAATGCTTATGATTCAAATGCAATGTTTGCTTCAAGTTCTTCCTATGTGCATGGTAGAGATATGCCTAGGAGAAATGTCATTCATCATATGCCTAGGAGAAATGTTGCTCATGTTCCTAGGAAAATTAATGGACCTTCTACAATTTATCATGCTTGCAATGCTTCTTTTGAAATTTGTAGAAAGGATAAGAAGGTGATTGCTAGGAAATTAGGGACAAAATGCAAGGGAGACAAAACTTGCATTTGGGTCCCTAAGACCATTGTTACTAACCTTGTAGGACCCAACAAGAGTTGGGTACCTAAGACCCAAGCCTAATTTGCCTTGCAGGTTTATGCATCCGGGGGATCAAGCTGGATTATCGACAGCGGATGCACAAACCACATGACGGGGGAGAAGAAGATGTTCACCTCCTACGTCAAGAACAAAGATTCCCAAGACTCAATCATATTCGGTGACGGGAATCAAGGCAAGGTCAAAGGACTAGGGAAGATTGCTATTTCATCCGAGCACTCTATTTCTAATGTGTTCTTAGTTGAGTCGCTTGGATATAACTTGTTGTCTGTAAGTCAGCTTTGTAATATGGGATATAATTGCTTATTCACAAATGTAGATGTGTCTGTCTTTAGAAGAAGTGATGGTTCATTAGCTTTTAAGGGTGTACTAGACGACAAACTTTATTTAGTTGATTTTGCAAAAGAGGAGGCCGATCTAGATGCATGCTTAATTGCTAAGACTAGCATGGGCTGGCTGTGGCATCACCGTTTAGCACATGTTGGGATGAAGAACCTTCACAAACTTCTAAAGGGAGAACATGTGTTAGGTCTAACAAATGTGCATTTCGAAAAAGATAGAGCTTGTGCAGCATGTCAAGCAGGTAAACAAGTGGGAAGTGCTCATCACATCAAGAACGTGATGACTACATCAAGACCCCTGGAGCTGCTGCATATGGACCTCTTCGGACCCGTCGCCTACCTAAGCATCGGGGGAAGTAAGTATGGTTTAGTAATTGTTGATGATTTTTCCCGCTTCACTTGGGTATTCTTTTTGCAGGATAAATTGGAAACCCAAGGGACCCTCAAGCGCTTCCTAAGGAGAGCCCAAAATGAGTTTGAGCTCAAGGTGAAGAAGATAAGGAGCGACAACGGGTCCGAGTTCAAGAACCTTCAAGTGGAGGAGTACCTTGAGGAGGAAGGAATCAAGCACGAGCTCTCCGCTCCCTACACACCATAGCAAAATGGTGTGGTAGAGAGGAAGAACAGGACGCTTATAGACATGGCGAGGACAATGCTTGGAGAGTTCAAGACACCCGAGCGGTTTTGGTCGGAAGCCGTGAACACGGCTTGCCATGCCATCAACCGGGTCTACCTTCATCGCCTCCTCAAGAAGACGTCGTACGAGCTACTAACCAGTAACAAACCCAATGTTTCGTATTTCCGAGTTTTTGGGAGTAAATGCTACATTCTAGTGAAGAAGGGTAGGAATTCCAAATTTGCTCCCAAAGCGGTAGAAGGGTTTTTATTAGGTTATGACTCAAATACAAAGGCGTATAGAGTCTTCAACAAATCATCATGTTTGGTTGAAGTCTCTAGCGACGTTGTATTTGATGAGACTAATGGCTCTCCAAGAGAGCAAGTTGTTGATCTTGATGATGTAGATGAAGAAGACGTTCCAACGGCCGCAATACACACCATGGCGATTGGCGATGTGCGACCACAGGAACACGAGGAGCAAGATCAACCTTCTTCCTCAACAATGGTGCATCCCCCAACTCAAGACGATGAACATGTTCATCGAGAGGAGGCATGTGATCCAGGGGGAGCACAGGATGTCCAAGTTGAAGAGGAAGAAGCACCACATGCCCCTCCAACTCAAGTTTGAGCGATGATTCAAAGGAACCATCCCGTCGACCAGATTTTGGGTGACATTAGCAAGGGAGTAACCACTCGCTCTAGACTAGCTAATTTCTGTGAGCATTACTCTTTTGTCTCTTCTATTGAGCCTTTCAGGGTAGAAGAGGCCTTGCTAGATCCGGACTGGGTGTTGGCCATGCAGGAAGAGCTCAATAACTTCAAAAGAAATGAAGTTTGGACGCTGGTGCCTCGTCCCAAGCAAAATGTTGTGGGAACCGAGTGGGTGTTCCGCAACAAACAAGACGAGCACGGAGTGGTGACAAGGAACAAGGCTCGACTTGTGGCAAAAGGTTATGCCCAAGTCACAGGTTTGGACTTTGAGGAGACTTTTGCTCCTGTGGCTAGGCTAGAGTCCATTCGTATTTTGCTAGCATATGCCGCTCACCATTCCTTCAGGTTGTTCCAAATGGATGTGAAGAGCGCTTTCCTCAATGGGCCAATCAAGGAGGAGGTGTACGTGGAGCAACCCCCTGGCTTTGAGGATAAATGGTACCCCGACCACGTATGTAAGCTCTCTAAGGCGCTCTATAGACTTAAGCAAGCCCCAAGAGCATGGTTTGAATGCCTTAGAGACTTTTTAATTGCTAATGCTTTCAAGGTTGGGAAAGCCGATCCAACTTTATTCACTAAGACTTGTGATGGTGACTTATTTGTGTGCCAAATTTATGTCGATGACATAATATTTGGTTCTACTAACCAAAAGTCTTGCGAAGAGTTTAGCAGGGTAATGACTCAAAAGTTTGAAATGTCGATGATGGGCGAGTTGAACTACTTCCTTGGGTTCCAAGTGAAGCAACTCAAGGACGACACTTTCATTTCCCAAACGAAGTATACGCAAGACTTGCTCAAGCGGTTTGGGATGAAGGACGCCAAGCCCGCAAAGACTCCGATGGGAACTGATGGACACGTCGACCTCAACAAAGGAGGTAAGTCCATTGATCAAAAAGCATACCGATCCATGATAGGTTCTTTGCTTTATTTATGTGCTAGTAGACTGGATATTATACTTAGTGTATGCATGTGTGCTAGATTTCAATCTGATTCAAGGGAGTGTCACTTAGTGGCCGTGAAGCGAACTCTTAGATATTTAGTCGCTACGCCTTGCTTCGGGATCTGGTATCCAAAGGGGTCTACCTTTGACTTAATTGGATATTCAGACTCCGATTATGCTGGATGTAAGGTCGATAGGAAGAGTACATCGGGGACATGCCAATTCTTAGGAAGGTCCCTGGTGTCATGGAGTTCTAAGAAACAAACTTCCGTTACCCTATCCACCGCTGAGGCCGAGTACGTTGCCGCAGGACAGTGTTGTGCGCAACTACTTTGGATGAGGCAAACCCTCCGGGACTTTGGCTACAATCTGAGCAAAGTCCCACTCCTATATGATAATGAGAGTGCTATCCGCATGGCGGATAATCCTGTTGAACACAGCCGCACAAAGCACATAGACATCAGGCATCACTTTTTGAGAGACCACCAGCAAAAGGGAGATATCGAAGTGTTTTATATTAGCACCGAGAACCAGCTAGCCGATATCTTTACCAAGCCTTTAGATGAGAAGACCTTTTGCAGGCTGCGTAGTGAGCTAAATGTCTTAGATTCGCGGAACTTGGATTGATTTATAGCATACATGTGTTCATGCCTTTGATCATGTTCCTTATGCATTTGGTTGTTTATTTATGGTGCTCAAGTTGTACAAACACTCCCCGGACCTCAATAGTCCATGTGTGAGTGATGCACATATTTAGGGGGAGATGTGCTACAACTTGACCCTTTGAGACTAACCGTGTGCTTGAGTTTGCTTGATTTAGTCTCAAAGGTGGATTGAAAGGGAAAGGTGGACTTGGACCATGCAAGACTTCCACTGCACTCCGATGAGAGGGTAACTTACTCCAAGTTCATCTTAATATCCGTATTGCCTTTGTACTCTTATTTGAAGATTTTGGTGAGGCAATGGGGTTTAAGGGCCAAGATTGATCCCGTTTTGGTGCTTGATGCCAAAGGGGGAGAAAATAAGGCCAAAGCAAGAAATGGATCAGCTACCACTTGAGAATTTTGAAAATAGTAGAGTAGAGTTTTGTTTTGTCAAAATACTCTTATTGTCTCTTAGTGCTAAAAGTCTGTCTCTTATGGGGAGAATGCTTGATTATGGGAAAAAGGGGGAGTTTTTGAATCTTTGATCAATTTCTCTTGGAATACCTCTCTTTATGTCTCTGCAAGTGAATTTGCCTTAGAGATATGAAATTGAGTTTGATTTGCAAAAACAAACCAAGTTGTGGCAAAGAATGATCCAAATATGCCAAATTTGAATCGAAATCATTTCTTGTTCGAAATTGCATTGATATTGCACTTCTTTTAGTTGCTTTATGTTGTGTTGGCATAAATCACCAAAAAGGGGGAGATTGAAAGGGAAATGTGCTCTTGGGCCATTTCTAAGTATTTTGGTGATTTGGTGTCCAACACAAGTGCTTAAGTGTTAAACTATGCCAAACGGTGGACAAAGTGCAAATCAATACAAATGTATGATTCTAGACTTAGTACATTGGTTTTTGTGTACTAACATATTTGTCTAAGTGCTAGAATCAGAGAAAATTCAATTGGAAAAGAATTGGCGCGAGCAGCCAAGACTCTGCTCGGTCTGGGTGCACCGGACTGTCCGGTGGTGCACCGGGTAGTGTCCGGTGCGCCAGGCTGGCTCTGATGAAAAGGCTGCTCTCGGGTCTCGACGGCGGTGTACGGCTATAAATCACCGGACTGTCCGGTGGTGCACCGGACAGTGTCCGGTGAGTCGGCTGCGGCGAAGTCGCCGCTCTCGGGAACCGAGTCAACAACATACGGCTATAATTCACCAGACTGTCCGGTGAAGCACCGGACTGTCCGGTGAGCCAACGGTCGGGCGCGCCAATGGTCGGCCGCGCAATCCGCACGTGACGCGTGGCCGGGCCAACGGTCGGATGGGAGCACCGGACTGTCTGGTGTGCACCGGACAGTGTCCGGTGCGCCAACGGCTCCAAGTCTCCAACGGTCGGCTGCGCCAGAATAGGAAAGAAATCTGCACCGGACAGTGTCCGGTGGTGCACCGTACTGTCCGGTGCGCTAGTCGTCAGAAGGCAAGAATTGCCTTCCTGGATTGCTCTCAACGGCTCCTAGCTGCCTTGGGACTATAAAAGGGACCCCTAGGCGCATGGAGGAGAACAACAAGCATTCTCTAAGCATTCCTAAGCACCAAGACTCCAATTCCGCGCATTCGATTCTTTGTGATAGCAACTAGAGCTCCATTTGAGTAGATAACTCATCGAGTTGTGTTGAGAGCTCAAGTTGTGACTTGTGTGCGTGTTGTTGCTCTGATTTTGTGTCTTGTGTGCGTTGCTCATCCCATCCTTACTTCTGTGCTTCTTTGTGATAATCAAATTGTAAGGGCGAGAGGCTCCAAAGTGTGGAGATTCCTCGCAAGCGGGATATAGTAAAGTGAAAGCAAAACACCGTGGTATTCAAGTGGGTCTTTGGACCGTTTGAAAGGGGTTGAGTGCAACCCTCGTCCGTTGGGATGCCACAACGTGGAGTAGGCAAGTGTTGGACTTGGCCGAACCACGGGATAAACCACTGTGCCATCTCCGGGTTGATCTCTTTGTGGTTATTGTGTTTTGCAAGAACTCCTTTCTAGCCACTTGGCTTTATTGTGCTAACGCCTAATCAAGTTTTGTGGGATTAAGTTTCAAGTTTATACAGGACCACCTATTCACCCCCTCTAGGTGCTCTCACTTGGGGACTGTACAAAGTTGTCACCTATGTCAAGGATAAGTACGACAACCCCACAAGGCCACATGTTTCATGTCTGAGAACAGTAAGGCTCAAACTACAGCTGAAATGAACATCCGACCATCATATTTGCACCCCTGCAGCTAGCTAAGGACAACATAATGAATGACCAAAACCGTGAGAGGATGTAGAATGGATGGCAGGTATGGTCGTATGGATGACCCGGGCAATGTCACACGATGGTTCTGGATAGAGTAGGAGTGAGGAGCAGAGGCACCATATGCTACAAGCGCCCAACAGACAATCTAAAAGCTGTAGCTAGGTATTAAAAATCTTAAATGATATTTTAATTTAATCAATGCCTTTTTATATGTATGCGCATTTCATCTGTCCAGAATTTGATATAGGAGTTAATGACTAGATTGCAACATTTCAATTGTCGAGAGTTTACACGATTTGAAGGCATAAATCATACACTCACATGGAAGAATTTAGTGGTGGTACTTTCAAAATTCAAATATTTTTTCAAATGTGTCACCGAGATTTTATTGTTTATGGATATTTCTCATGAAGGATATTGGGATCATGGGGTGTGCCATACTGCCATGCGCCTTTTATTGGTTTGGTATTTGTTAAATTTCATTTTTTATTTCTCATCAAAATATATATTGAATTGTTCATCAAAATTGACATATTAAATTGTTTTAACTATTGCTGCTTTGCATTGCGGTACACTGTTGCACTGCACAATCTTCTGCAGATGTGTATCTTGCTGAAACGGTCATGTTGATATTTGGGATGGGTCTCTACGGTCTCTTCATTAGCAACGCTTCCATGGATGTTCATTCTGAATCTGACCATGCCCTGAGCGGATCGTCGTTGTTTGGGGTGTTCGCTTTGAAGGTAACCGTCAGAATTTGAAATCTCCATCACTTTTATATACCTTTTGAAGTATAGTATATATGAAGCAAGCCATATTTCTGTTTGCTTACGGCCATTATTAGTCACTAAAGAATTAAAGATCTACTCCCTATCTCATCTAAAAGAAATTAGGATACCTTTCTTTTTTAAAAGAATTTGCAGGTTCTAATCTTCACATATCCCACTAGGACGTATGGAAACTTCAGGCCGCTGTTACCTCATCGAGCGGTGTTCTCCGTTCTACAAAAAAGGGAATTTTTGGTGACTTTCGCTTGTCTTGGAAAGTGACATCGGATGATTTATCTCAATCTTGGACCTTTTATTTTTGGCCAATCACACGAGCTGGGCTCATCGTGGCTTTAATTTCTGAAAGGTGCCCACATCGTTTTCTGAACCTGCCAAGTTTTTGAAATGGCAAGCTGAGTAACTAAGTCATAGTAGCATTGAGCGGCGCATTCTACACAGAAATCAGGTTCGGTTTGCTATTGCTTGTTATTCATTTCTCAGCGTCGGGCTTGTAACTTGTGTTTCGTTTGCTTGGTCCGTTTCTTTTGGTTTCTATAGGGAAGAGACAATGACATCATCAACATTGGCAAGAAGCAGTTTCAGGTTTTCCAGGAATCGACTCTACCTGTTGTTTAGTACTATGACAAAATGGGGAGGCTCTGAAAATTAATGATTTGCGGCTGCTCTGATTTTTTTGTTTGAAACGTAGATTGTGCTAATTAAAGTTTGTAACTGAGAGCACCTAGAGGGGGGGGGGGGGGTGAATAGGTGATCCTGTAAAATTCAACACTAAATAGCCACAAGCTTGGTTATAAAGATGTTAGTGCAATAGAACCAAGTGGCTATAGAGCGAGCTCTTGCGAATCACAATAATCACAGAGAAAGACAACACAAGAGACACAGTGTTTTATCCCATGGTTTGGCCAAGTATAACACTTGCCTACTTCCACGTTGTGGCGTCCCAATGGACGAGGGTTGCAATCAACCCCTTTCAAGTGATCCAATGATCAACTTGAATACCATGGTGTTCTTCCTTATAGTTTTCTTCCCGTTTGCGAGGAATCTCCACAAGTTAGAGCCTCTCGCCTTACAAGATTGTTCACAAAGAAAGCACGGAGTAAGGTGAGAGCACCTAGAGAGGGGGGGGGGGGGTGAATAGGTGATCCTGTAAAAATCAAACACTTGTAGCCATAAAACATGATTAAGTGTTAGCTCAATAGAATCAAGTGGCTAAAGACCAAGCTCTTGTGAAACACAATGGTAAAAAAGAAAACAAGCACAAGAGACACGGTGATTTATCCCGTGGTTCAGCCAAGTATAGCACTTGCCTACTCCACGTTGTGGTGTCCCAATGGACGAGGGTTGCACTCAACCCCTTTCAAGTGATCCAATGATCAACTTGAATACCACGGTGTTTTCCTTTCTTTTACTCTATCCCGTTCGCGAGGAATCTCCACAACTTGGAGCCTCTCGCCCTTACAATTGATGATCACAAAGAAGCATGGAAGTAAGGGAGGGGAGAGCAACACACACAAGACTCAAAGCACGAAAACAAACACGCTCACAAGCCACAACTTGAGCTCACAACACAATGTGGGGAGGTCTCTACTCAACTAGAGCTCAAGTCACTTATCACAAAGAATTAAAAGCGCGAGAATGGAGTCTTGGTGCTTAGAGACGATCAAAGAATGCTTGGGTGACTCCTCCATGCGCCTAGGGGTCCCTTTTATAGCCCTAAGGCAGCTAGGAGCCGTTGGAGGCAATCTGGGAAGGCAATTCTTGCCTTCTGTCGGGTGGCGCACCGGACAGTCCGGTGCACCACCGGACAACTACTGTTTAATGTCCGGTGCAGATTGCCTTCCTAAAATGGCACAGCCGACCGTTGCAGAAATGTAGCCATTGGCGCACCGGACAATCCGGTGCCACTTCGCGACCGTTGGAGCGGGCCACGCGTCGCCCGCGGCTTTGGCGGCCAACCGTTGCGCTGGCGGCCGTTGGCTCACCGGACAGTCTGGTGCACCACCGGACAGTCCGGTGAATTATAGCCGTACGCCGCCGACGAATTCCCGAGAGTGGCCAGTTCGCCGGAAGCCAGCCTGGCACACCAGACACTGTCCGGTGCACCACTGGACACTGTCTGGTGCACCACCGGACAGTCCGGTGTGCCAGACTGAGCTGAGTCTTGGCTGCTTCGAGCCAAGTTCATTTCTTCTTCTCTTTTCTCTGATTCCAGCACTTAGACAAATATATTAGTACATAAAAACCAATGTACTAAGTCTAGAATCATACCTTTGCTTTGATTATCACTTTTCTCTTGATTTAGCACAAGAGGGCTCATTTAAATGTGTTGGGCACTTAATCACCAAAACATAATGGAAATTGCCCAAAGGCACATTTCCCTTTCAATCTCCCTCTTTTTGGTGATTTATGCCAACACATCCAAAAGCAATGCAAAACATGCAACATTGATTCAAATTGAAGACCAAATTGTTTTAAACTCTAATTTGGCATATTTGGATCATTCTTTGCCACCACTTGGTTTGTTTTTGAAATCAAACTCATTTTCCTATCTCTAAGTTAAACACACTTGTTTAGGCATAAAGAGAGGTATTCCATGAGAAAAATTGATCAAGAGCCACAAACTCCCCCTTTTTCCCATAATCCTACATTCTCCCCACAAGAGGCCAAATTTTGCACATAAGAGTATTTTGCTAAAACAAAAGTTCTAACTCTACTATTTTCAAAATTCTCAAGTGGTAGCTGATCCATTTGCTTTGGCCTTTAATTTCTCCCCCTTTGGCATTAAGCACCAAAACGGGATCATTATTGGCCCTTAAACCCCATTGCCTCACCAAAATTGTCAATTAAGAGTAAAAAGGCAATAAGAGCATGGAGATGAACTTGGAGTAAATTACCCTCTCATCGGAGTGCAGTGGAAGTCTTGCATGGTCCAAGTTCACCTTTCCCTTTCAATCCACCTTTGAGACTAAAATCAAGTAAACTCAAGTACACGGTTAGTCTCAAAGGATCAAGTTATAGCATTTCTCCCCCTAAATATGTGCATCAATCACACATGGACTTGTGAGGTCCGGGGATCCCTTGCACAACTTGAGCACCATAAATAAGCAATAATATGCATAAAGGAACATGATCAAAGGCATAAAACACATGTATGCTATAGGTCAATCCAAGTTACGTGAATCTAAGACATTTAGCTCACTATGCAGCGTGCAAAAGGTCTTCTCATCTAAAGGCTTGGTAAAGATATCGGCTAGCTGGTTCTCGGTGCTAACATAAAACACTTCGATATCTCCCTTTTGCTGGTGGTCTCTCAAAAAGTGATGCCGGATGTCTATGTGCTTTGTGCGGCTGTGTTCAACAGGATTATCCGCCATGCGGATTGCACTCTCATTGTCACCTAGGAGTGGGACTTTGCTCAGATTGTAGCCAAAGTCCCGGAGGGTTTGCCTCATCCAAAGTAGTTGCGCGCAACACTGTCCTGCGGCAACGTACTCAGCCTCAGCGGTGGATAGGGCAACGGAAGTTTGTTTCTTAGAACTCTAAGACACCAGGGGCCTTCCTAGGAATTGGCACGTCCCTGATGTACTCTTCCTATCAACCTTGCACCCGGCATAATCGGAGTCTGAATATCCAATTAAGTCAAAGGTAGACCCCTTTGGATACCAGATCCCGAAGCAAGGCGTAGCAACTAAATATCTAAGAATTCGCTTAACGGCCACAAGGTGACACTCCCTTGGGTCGGATTGAAATCTAGCACACATGCATACGCTAAGCATAATATCCGGTCTACTAGCACATAAATAAAGTAAAGACCCTATCATAGACTGGTATGCCTTTTGATCAATGGACTTACCTCCTTTGTTGAGGTCGACATGTCCGTCGGTTCCCATTGGAGTCTTTGCGGGCTTAGCGTCCTTCATCCCGAACCGCTTGAGCAAGTCTTGCGTGTACTTCGTTTGAGAGATGAAGGTGCCGTCCTTGAGTTGCTTCACTTGGAACCTAAGAAAGTAGTTGTCAGCGTTTTGGACCCGCGAGGAGCCTCAACCGACCAGTGAATTTGACGTTGCGTGTCCCTGCCCAGATGGATTGATGCAAGATGAGACACAAGAAGGGAGATGAGGCTTATGTTATCTTGCACCGGGTGCTCGTAGTAGGGGTTACAAGCTTCGCGAGAGAGGGTTTGGCCTTGAGGTGAGCCGTCTGAGTTAGCCCCCTTTTCTTCCCCCTCCTCCCTTGGGAAGGCCCTGGGCATCCCCTTTTATAGATACAAGGGGATGGTCTAGCTGTATATATGGGGGTGTAGCTATGTGCTAACGTGGACGGCGGAGAAGTGCTTGAGCCCTGTAGAAGCGTAGCTGGCGGTGCGGCCCTGGATCCTGCTGACGTTTCTTTGCCTTCGTAGAGAGCTGAGAACAATCGACATCATGGACGCATGCAGGGAACCATCATTGCCTGTTGCCGGAGTAATCTAGATGTGACACTGGTATTGTTCCTTCGTAGCCTGAGGCAGCTAGCTAGAGGTAGGGTAATGATGTATCCCCTGTAGCGTAGTCGGTCCGAGGCCGAGGTCGGGCGAGACGGTGACTTCTCCTGAGGCCGAGGTCGGGCGAGGTTGTGACTCCTCCCGAGGCTGAGGCCTAGGGTCGGGCGAGGCGGGGACCTTCTCCTAAGGCCGAGGCTGAGGCCGAGGCCTGGGGTCGGGCGAGGCGGAGACCTTCTCCCGAGGCCGAGGCTGAGGCCGAGGCCTGGGGTCGGGCGAGGCTGAAAGGGAAATGTGCCCTTGGGCCATTTCTAAGTATTTTGGTGATTTAGTGTCCAACACAAGTGCCTAAGTGTAAAATGGTGGACAAAGTACAAATCAAGGATAAAGGTATGTTTCTCAGACTTAGTACATTGTTTTATGGACTAATGTATTGTGTCTAAGTGCTGGAAACAGAAAAAATCCAATTGAAAATGCCTTGGCTCGAGCAGCCAAGACTTTGCTCAGTCTGGAGCACCGGACTGTCCGGTGGTGCACCGGACAGTGTCCGGTGCGCCAGGCTGGCTCTGGCGAACAGGCTGCTCTCGGGACTTCGACGGCGGTGTACGGCTATAATTCACCGGACTGTCCGGTGGTGCACCGGACTGTCCAGTGGGCCGTTCACAGGCGAACTCGTCGCTCTCGGAAATTCTTCGGCGACGTACGGCTATAATTCACCAGACTGTCCGGTGTGCACCGGACTGTCCGGTGAGCCAACGGTCGGCCGGGCCAACGGTCAGCCGCGTGATCTGCGCGGGACACGTGGCCGAGCCAATGGCTAGAAGGAGGCACCGGACTGTCCGGTGTGCACCGGACATGTCCGGTGCGCCAACGACTCTCTGGCTGCCAACGGTCGACTGCGCCATTTTTGGAAGGAAATCGGGCACCAGACAGTGTCCGGTGTGCACCGGACTGTCCGGTGCGCCAGTCGACAGAAGGCAAGATCAGCCTTCCTAGATTGCTCTCAACGGCTCCTAGCTGCCTTAGGACTATAAAAGGGACCCCTAGGCGCATGGAGAGCACACCAAGCATTCCTACAATATTCCTAAGCACCAAGACATCGATTCCGCGCCTTTGATTCTTTGCGATAGCAATTAGAGCTCTAGTTGAGTGGTGAACTCATTGAGTTGTGTTGTGAGCTCTCGTTGCGACTTGTGTGCGCGGTGTTGCTGTGATTTCTTGTCTTGAGTGCGTTGCTAATCCCTCCCTTGCTCCGTGCTTCTTTGTGAACTTTAAGTGTAAGGGCGAGAGGCTCCAAGTTGTGGAGATTCCTCGCAAACGGGATTGAGAAAAAGCAAGCAAAACACCGTGGTATTCAAGTGGGTCTTTGGACCGCTTGAGAGGGGTTGATTGCAACCCTCGTCCGTTGGGACGCCACAACGTGGAGTAGGCAAACGTTGGTCTTGGCTGAACCATGGGATAACCACCGTGCCATCTCTGTGATTGATTTCTTGTGGTTATTGTGTTTTGACTCCTCTCTAGCCACTTGGCATTTAATGTGCTAACGCTTAACCAAGTTTTTGTGGCTTAAGTTTTCAAGTTTCTCAGGATCACCTATTCACCCCCCCTCTAGGTGCTCTCAATTGGTATCGGAGCCGTTCTCTTCACAAAGGGACTAATCGCCCGAAGAGATGGATCCTAAGGGGAAGGGTATCGTGATCAACGATAAAGAGAAGGAATCTTTCGTCAACGAGCCGAAGGATGACAAGCCTACCGACTCGGGCTCGGGCCATAGACGGAAAGATGGGAGGAAGAAGAAGACGAGGCGCATCAAGGAGATCGTCTACTACGACGACAGCGATGAGTCTACTTCTTCCCAAAAGGACGACGACCACAACGACTACGAGAGAAGGAAACCGGTCAATTCGAACTTTTCTTTTGATTACTCTCGTATTCCTCAAAGTACAAATGCTCATTTATTATCTATTCCACTTGGCAAACCTCCTCATTTTGATGGAGAGGACTACGGATTTTGGAGTCACAAAATGCGTAGTCACTTGTTCTCTCTCCATCCTAGTATATGGGAGATTGTAGAGAGTGGAATGCACTTTGATAGTACGGATAGTCCCATGTTCATTAATGTGCAAATTCATAAGAATGCACAAGCTACTACTGTTCTTCTAGCTTCATTGTGCAGGGATGAATACCACAAAGTGAGCAGCTTGGATAACGCCAAGCAGATCTGGGACACCCTCAAGATTTCTCATGAGGGGAACGATGTCACCTTGCTCACCAAGATGGAGTTGGTGGAGGGAGAGCTTGGACGATTCGTGATGATAAGGGGCGAGGAGCCAACCCAAACATACAACCGGCTCAAGACCCTTATCAACAAAATAAGGAGCTACGGAAGCACGCGATGGACGGACCACGACGTCGTCCGACTGATGCTAAGGTCCTTTACCGTTCTTGATCCTCATTTGGTGAATAATATTCGTGAGAATCCCAGGTACACCAAAATGTCGCCCGAAGAAGTCCTTGGAAAATTTGTAAGCGGGCGAATGATGATCAAGGAGGCGAGGTACATGGACGACGCTCTGAATGGTCCAATCAATGAGCCTCAACCTCTTGCTCTCAAGGCGACAAGAAGCAAGGAGGTGCTACCTAGCAAGGTGGCACAAATTGAGGCGGCCGGACTTAATGATGAAGAGATGGCCCTCATCATCAAGAGATTCAAGACGGCGCTAAAGGGTCGCAAAGGGCAGCCAAGCAAGACCAAGACAAAGGGGAAGCGCTCATGCTTCAAATGTGGTAAGCTTGGTCATTTTATTGCTAACTGTCCCGACAATGATAGTGATCAGGATCAAGGGAACAAGAGGGAGAAGAAGAAGAACTATAAGAAGGCAAAGGGCGAGGCACATCTTGGCAAGGAGTGGGATTCGGATTGGTCCTCGTCCGACTCCGACAATGAAGGACTCGCCGCCACCGCCTTCAACAAGTCATCCCTCTTCCCCAACGAGCGTCACACATGCCTTATGGCAAGGGAGAAGAAGGTATGTACTCGAAACTCTACTTATGCTTCTTCAAGTGAGGACGAATCTAGTGATGAGGATGAAATAGATTATTCATGTTTATTTAAGGGCCTAGATAGAACCAAGGTAGATAAAATTAATGAATTGATTGATGCCTTGAATGATAAGAATAGGCTTTTAGAAAAACAAGAGGACTTGTTGTATGAAGAACATGACAAATTTGTAGAAGCACAAAAATCTCATGCCTTAGAAGTTAAGAGAAATGAAATGCTTTCTTGTGAATTATCTTCTTGCTATGAGACGATTTCTAGCTTAAGGAGCATTAATGATGATTTGAATGCTAAGTTAGAAATAGCTGGTAAATCAACAACTTGTGTAGAAAATGTTGTTATTTGCAATAGATGTAAAGATTTTGATATTAATGCTTGTAGTGAACACATAGCTTCTATTGCAAAGTTAAATGATGAAATGGCTAGTCTTAATGCCCAACTTAAGGCTAGCAAAAGTGATTTTGATAAACTAAAATTTGCTAGGGATGCCTACACGATTGGTAGACACCCCTCAATTAAGGATGGGCTTGGCTTCAAGAGGGAAGCCAAGAACTTAACAAGCCATAAGGCTCCCATCTCCGCCAAGGAGAAAGGGAAGGCCCCTATGGCAAGTAGTACTAAAAAGAACCATGCTTTTATGTACAATGATAGAAGACAGTCTCATAGGAGTTGTAATACTTTTGATTCACATGCCTATGATTCTTATGCTATGTTTGCTCCCAGTTCTTCCTATATGCATGGTAGAGATATGCCTAGGAAAAATATTCATCATGTGCCTAGAAAGAATATTGTTCATGTTCCTAGGAAAGTTATGAATGGACCCTCTACAATTTATCATGCTTTAAATGCTTCCTTTGCTATTTGTAGAAAGGATAGGAAGATAGTTGCTAGGAAATTAGGGGCAAAATGCAAGGGTGATAAAACTTGCATTTGGATCCCTAAGGAAATTGTGACTAACCTTGTAGGACCCAACAAGAGTTGGGTACCTAAGACCCAAGCCTAAATTTGCCTTGCAGGTTTATGCATCCGGGGGTTCAAGCTGGATTATCGACAGCGGATGCACGAACCATATGACGGGGGAAAAGAAGATGTTCACCTCCTACGTCAAGAATAAGGATTCCCAAGATTCAATCATATTCGGTGATGGGAACCAAGGCAAGCTTGTCAAGCAGGTAAACAAGTGGGAGGAGCACATCACAACAAGAATGTGATGACCACTTCAAGACCTCTGGAGCTGATGCATATGGACCTCTTCGGACCCGTCGCCTATCTGAGCATAGGAGGAAGTAAGTATGGTCTAGTTATTGTTGATGACTTTTCCCGCTTCACTTGGGTGTTCTTTTTGCAGGATAAGCATGAAACCCAAGGGACCCTCAAACGCTTCCTAAGGAGAGCTCAAAATGAGTTTGAGCTCAAGGTGAAGAAGATAAGAAGCGACAATGGGTCTGAGTTCAAGAACCTTCAAGTGGAGGAGTTCCTTGAGGAGGAGGGGATCAAGCACGAGTTCTCCGCTCCCTACACACCTCAGCAAAATGGTGTGGTAGAGAGGAAGAACAGGACGCTCATTGATATGGCGAGGACTATGCTTGGAGAGTTCAAGACCCCCGAGCGTTTTTGGTCGGAAGCCGTGAACACGGCTTGCCACGCCATCAACAGGGTCTACCTTCACCGCCTCCTCAACAAGACTTCATATGAGCTGCTGACTGGTAACAAACCCAATGTGTCTTATTTTTGTGTATTTGGGAGCAAGTGTTATATTCTTGTGAAGGAAGGTAGAACGTCTAAATTTGCTCCCAAAGCTGTAGAAGGGTTTTTATTAGGTTATGATTCAAATACAAAGGCGTATAGGGTCTTCAACAAATCATCGGGTTTGGTTGAAGTCTCTAGCGACATTGTATTTGATGAGACTAATGGCTCTCCAAGAGAGCAAGTTGTTGATCTTGATGATGTAGATGAAGAAGACGTTCCAACGGCCGCGATACGCACCATGGCGATTGGAGATGTACGGCCTCAGGAACAATTGGAGCAAGATCAACCGTCTTCCTCAACAAAGGTGCATCCCCCATCCCAAGATGACGAACAGGTACCTCAAGTGGAGGCGCATGATCAAGGGGGAGCACAGGATGTTCAAATTGAAGAGGAAGAAGCACCTCAGGCACCTCCAACCCAAGTTCGAGCGACGATCCAAAGGGATCATCCCGTCGACCAAATTTTGGGTGATATTAGCAAGGGAGTAACTACTCGTTCAAGATTAGTTAATTTTTGTGAGCATTACTCCTTTGTCTCTTCTATTGAGCCTTTCAGGGTAGAAGAGGCCTTGCTAGATCTGGACTGGGTGTTGGCCATGCAGGAGGAACTCAACAACTTCAAGCGCAATGAAGTTTGGACACTGGTGCCTCATCCCAAGCAAAATGTTGTGGGAACCAAGTGGGTGTTCCGCAACAAACAGGACGAGCACGGGGTGGTGACAAGGAACAAGGCTCGACTTGTGGCAAAAGGTTATGCCCAAGTCGCAGGTTTGGACTTTGAGGAGACGTTTGCTCCTGTGGCTAGGCTAGAATCAATTCGTATTTTGCTAGCATATGCCGCTCACCATTCTTTCAGGTTGTACCAAATGGATGTGAAGAGCGCTTTCCTCAACGGGCCGATCAAAGAGGAGGTGTACGTGGAGCAACCCCCTGGCTTCGAGGATGAACGGTACCCCGACCACGTGTGTAAGCTCTCTAAGGCGCTCTATGGACTTAAGCAAGCCCCAAGAGCATGGTATGAATGCCTTAGAGACTTTTTAATTGCTAATGCTTTCAAGGTCGGGAAAGCCGATCCAACTCTTTTTACTAAGACTTGCGATGGTGATCTTTTTGTGTGCCAAATTTATGTCGATGACATAATATTTGGTTCTACTAATCAAAAGTCTTGTGAAGAGTTTAGCAGGGTGATGACGCAGAAATTCGAGATGTCGATGATGGGCGAGTTGAACTACTTCCTTGGGTTCCAAGTGAAGCAACTCAAGGACGGCACTTTCATCTCCCAAACAAAGTACACGCAAGATTTGCTAAAGCGGTTTGGGATGAAGGACGCCAAGCCCGCAAAGACGCCGATGGGAACTGACGGACACACCGACCTCAACAAAGGAGGTAAGTCCGTTGATCAAAAAGCATACCGGTCCATGATAGGTTCTTTGCTTTATTTATGTGCTAGTAGACCGGATATTATGCTTAGCGTACGCATGTGTGCTAGATTTCCCAAGAGCATGGTATGAATGCCTTAGAGACTTTTTAATTGCTAATGCTTTCAAGGTCGGGAAAGCCGATCCAACTCTTTTTACTAAGACTTGCAATGGTGATCTTTTTGTGTGCCAAATTTATGTCGATGACATAATATTTGGTTCTACTAATCAAAAGTCTTGTGAAGAGTTTAGCAGGGTGATGACGCAGAAATTCGAGATGTCGATGATGGGCGAGTTGAACTACTTCCTTGGGTTCCAAGTGAAGCAACTCAAGGACGGCACTTTCATCTCCCAAACAAAGTACACACAAGATTTGCTAAAGCGGTTTGGGATGAAGGACGCCAAGCCCGCTAAGACGCCGATGGGAACTGACGGACACACCGACCTCAACAAAGGAGGTAAGTCCGTTGATCAAAAAGCATACCGGTCCAGGATAGGTTCTTTGCTTTATTTATGTGCTAGTAGACCGGATATTATGCTTAGCGTACGCATGTGTGCTAGATTTCAATCCGATCCTAAGGAGTGTCACTTAGTGGCTGTGAAGCGAATTCTTAGATATTTAGTCGCTACGCCTTGCTTCGGGATCTAGTATCCAAAGAGGTCTAACTTTGACTTGATTGGATATTCAGATTCTGACTATGCTGGATGTAAGGTCGATAGGAAGAGTACATCGGGGACGTGCCAATTCTTAGGAAGGTCCCTGGTGTCGTGGAATTCTAAGAAAGAAACTTCCGTTGCCCTATCCACCGCTGAGGCCGAGTACGTTGTCGCAGGACAGTGTTGTGCGCAACTACTTTGGATGAGGCAAACCCTCCGGGACTTTGGCTACAATCTGAGCAAAGTCCCACTCCTATGTGACAATGAGAGTGCTATCCGAATAGCGGAAAATCCTGTTGAGCACAGCCGCACAAAGCACATTGACATCCGGCATCACTTTTTGAGAGACCACCAGCAAAAGGGAGATATCGAAGTGTTTCATGTTAGCACCGAGAACCAGCTAGCCGATATCTTCACTAAGCCTTTAGATGAAAAGACCTTTTGCAGGCTGCGTAGTGAGCTAAATGTCCTAGATTCGTGGAACTTGGATTGATTTATAGCATACATGTATTTATGCCTTTGATCATGTTCCTCATGCATTTTGTTGCTTACTTGTGGTGCTCAAGTTGTATAATCAATCCCTGGACCTCACAAGTCCTTGTGCAAGTGATGCACATATTTAGGGGGAGTTGTTGTACAACTTGACCCTTTGAGACTAACCATATGCTTGAGTTTGCTTGTTTTAGTCTCAAAGGAGGTTTGGTAAGGTGGACTTGGACCATGAAAGACTTCCACTGCACTCCGATGAGAGGGTAACTTATTCCAATTTCATCTCATGTACTCTTATTGCCTTTGTGTTCTTATTTGAAGATTTTGGTGAGGCAATGGGGTTTAAGGGTCAAGATTAATCCCGCTTTGGTGCTTGATGCCAAAGGGGGAGAAAATAAAGGCCAAAGCAATAGATGGATCAGCTACCACTTGAGAAATTTTGAAAATAGTAGATTAGAGATCAGCTACCACTTGAGAAATTTTGAGCTTTTGGTCTGTCAAAACTCTTTTATTGTATCTTATGTCAAAAGTTGGCCTCTTGTGGGGAGAAGTGTTGATTATGGGAAAAAGGGGGAGTTTTTGAAATCCTTGATCAAATTTCTTTGGAAAACCTCTCTTTATGTCTCTACAAGTGGATTTGACTTAGAGATAGGAATTTGAGTTTGATTTGCAAAAACAAACCAAGTGGTGGCATAGAGTGATCCATATATGTCAAAATTGAATCAAAACAATTTTGAGTTCTTAGTTGAATTGATTTTGTACTTGTTCTACTTGCTTTATGTTGTGTTGGCATAAATCACCAAAAAGGGGGAGATTGAAAGGGAAATGTGCCCTTGGGCCATTTCTAAGTATTTTGGTGATTTAGTGTCCAACACAAGTGCCTAAGTGTAAAATGGTGGACAAAGTACAAATCAAGGATAAAGGTATGTTTCTCAGACTTAGTACATTGTTTTATGGACTAATGTATTGTGTCTAAGTGCTGGAAATAGGAAAAATCCAATTGAAAATGCATTGGCTCGAGCAGCCAAGACTTTGCTCAGTCTGGAGCACCGGACTGTCCGGTGGTGCACCGGACAGTGTCCGGTGCGCCAGGCTGGCTCTGGCGAACAGGCTGCTCTCGGGACTTCGACGGCGGTGTACGGCTATAATTCACCGAACTATCCGGTGGTGCACCGGACTGTCCGGTGGGCCATTCACAGGCGAACTCGTCGCTCTCGGAAATTCTTCGGCGACGTACGGCTATAATTCACTGGACTGTCCGGTGTGCACCGGACTGTCCGGTGAGCCAACGGTCGGCCGGGCCAACGGTCGGCCGCGCGATCTGCGCGGGACACGTGGCCGAGCCAATGGCTAGAAGGAGGCACCGGACTATCCGGTGTGCACCGGACATGTCCGGTGCGCCAACGGCTCTCTGGCTGCCAACGGTCGACTGCGCCATTTTTGGAAGGAAATCGGGCACCGGACAGTGTCCAGTGTGCACCGGACTGTCCGGTGTGCCAGTCGACAGAAGGCAAGATCAGTCTTCCTAGATTGCTCTCAACGGCTCCTAGCTGCCTTGGGACTATAAAAGGGACCCCTAGGCGCATGGAGGAGCACACCAAGCATTCCTACAATATTCCTAAGCACCAAGACATCGATTCCGCGCCTTTGATTCTTTGCGATAGCAATTAGAGCTCTAGTTGAGTGGTGAACTCATTGAGTTGTGTTGTGAGCTCTCGTTGCGACTTGTGTGCGCGGTGTTGCTGTGATTTCGTGTCTTGAGTGCGTTGCTAATCCCTCCCTTGCTCCGTGCTTCTTTGTGAACTTTAAGTGTAAGGGCGAGAGGCTCCAAGTTGTGGAGATTCCTCGCAAACGGGATTGAGAAAAAGCAAGCAAAACACCGTGGTATTCAAGTGGGTCTTTGGACCGCTTGAGAGGGGTTGATTGCAACCCTCGTCCGTTGGGACGCCACAACGTGGAATAGGCAAGCGTTGGTCTTGACCGAACCACGGGATAACCACCGTGCCATCTCTGTGATTGATTTCTTGTGGTTATTGTGTTTTGACTCCTCTCTAGCCACTTGGCATTTACTGTGCTAACGCTTAACCAAGTTTTTGTGGCTTAAGTTTTCAAGTTTCTCAGGATCACCTATTCACCCCCCCTCTAGGTGCTCTCAGAGGCAGAGCTCCCTGTTGCGCCCGAGGCTGAACTCGGGAGAGGCCGTGACTTACTGTTGTTAGTCTTACCCTGGTGGTTGGCACAGTAGTCGGAACGGGGTGAATAGTGTTGTTTTCCTGTCAGAACGATCAGTAAAGGGGCGAAGTGACTGCGGTCATTTCGACCTTGCCAACTGAGGCGCGAGTGTCAGGATAAGGTGTCAGGTGATCCCTGCATTAAATGCGCATGCGATACGATCGGCGGTAAGGCGATTTGGCCGAGGTTGCTGTACGACAAAGTTTGCCAGAGCTTAGCCTCGGGCGAGCCGGTGGTGCGCCCGCTGCCTGAGGAGGCCCTCGGGCGAGGCGTGAATCCGTCCCGGACTACTGTTCTTGCCCGAGGCTGGGCTCGGGCGAGACGAGATTGTGTCCCTTGGTAGATGAGGCTTTAACTTTGAGCTGTGCTTACCAGTCTTTACAGTCTGTTTTGAAGATGTTTTTCAGCCATGCTTAGGAGTATTGGGGGTACCCCTAATTACGGTGCCCGACAGTAGTTCAACTCGCCCATCATCGACATCTCAAATTTCTGAGTCATCACCCTGCTAAACTCCTCACAAGACTTTTGGTTAGTAGAACCAAATATTATGTCATCGACATAAATTTGGCACACAAATAGGTCACCATCACATGTCTTAGTGAAAATAGTTGGATCGGCTTTCCCAACCTTGAAAGCATTAGCAATTAGAAAATCTCTAAGGCATTCATACCATGCTCTTGGGGCTTGCTTAAGTCCATAGATCGCCTTAGAGAGCTTACACATGTGGTCGGGGTACCGTTCATCCTCAAAGCCAGGGGGTTGCTCCACGTACACCTCCTCCTTGGTTGGCCCGTTGAGGAAAGCGCTCTTCACGTCCATTTGGAACAACCTGAAAGAATGGTGAGCGGCATAGGCTAACAAAATGCGAATCGACTCTAGCCTAGCTATAGGAGCAAACGTCTCCTCAAAGTCCAAACCTGTGACTTGGGCATAAACTTTTGCCACAAGTCGAGCCTTGTTCCTTGTCACCACCCCGTGCTCGTCCTGTTTGTTGCGGAACACCCACTTGGTTCCCACAACGTTTTGCTTGGGACGTGGCACCATGGTCCAAACTTCATTTCGCTTGAAGTTATTGAGCTCTTCCTGCATGGCCAACACCCAGTCCGGATCTAGCAAGGCCTCTTCTATCCTGAAAGGCTCAATAGAAGAGACAAACGAGTAATGCTCACAAAAATTAGCTAGACGTGAGCGAGTAGTTACTCCCTTGCTTATATCACCCAAAATCTGGTCGATGGGATGATTCCTTTGAACCGTCGCTCGAACTTGAGTTGGAGGGGCCCGTGGTGCTTCTTCCTCCACAACTTGGTCTTCTTGTGCTCCCCCTTGATCACACGCCTCCTCTTGAGGAACCTGTTCATCATCTTGAGTTGGGGGGGTGCACCAATGTTGAGGAAGAAGGTTGATCTCGCACTTGGTGTTCCTGTGGTCGCACATCTCCAATCGCCATGGTGCGAATTGCATCCGTTGGAACATCATCTTCATCTATATCATCAAGATCAACTTGCTCTCTTGGAGAGCCATTAGTTTCATCAAATACAACGTCGCTAGAAACTTCAACCAAACCCGATGATTTGTTGAAGACTCTATACGCCTTTGTATTTGAGTCATAACCTAGCAAAAACCCTTCTACAGCTTTGAGAGCAAATTTGGAATTCCTACCTTTCTTCACTAGAATGTAGCATTTACTCCCAAATACACGAAAATAAGACACATTGGGTTTGTTACCGGTTAGAAGTTCGTACGACGTCTTCTTGAGGAGGCGATGAAGGTAGACCCAGTTTATGGCGTGGCAAGCTGTGTTCACAGCTTCCAACCAAAACCGCTCAGGTGTCTTGAATTCTCCAAGCATCGTCCTCGCCATGTCTATAAGCGTCCTGTTCTTCCTCTCTACCACGCCGTTTTGCTGTGGTGTGTAGGGAGCGGAGAACTCGTGCTTGATTCCTTCCTCCTCAAGAAACTCCTCCACTTGAAGGTTCTTGAACTCGGACCCGTTGTCGCTTCTAATCTTTTTCACTTTGAGTTCAAACTCGCTTTGAGCTCGCCTTAGAAAGCGCTTGAGGGTCCCTTGGGTTTCTGATTTATTATGCAGAAAGAATACCCAAGTGAAGCGGGAAAAATCATCAACAACAACAAGACCATACTCACTTCCTCCTATGCTGAGGTAGGCGACGGGTCTGAAGAGGTCCATGTGAAGTAGCTCCAAAGGTCTTGATGTGGTCATCACATTCTTGCCGTGATGAGCGCTTCCCACCTGTTTGCCTTCTTGACAAGCTGCACAAGGTCTATCTTGGGAATCCTTGTTCTTGACCTAGGAGGTGAACATCTTCTTCTCCCCCGTCATGTGGTTTGTGCATCCGCTGTCGATAATCCAGCTTGAGCCCCCGGATGCATAAACCTGCAAGGCAAATTAGGCTTGGGTTTTAGGTACCCAACTCTTGTTGGGTCCTACAAGGTTAGTTATAATAGTCTTTGGGACCCAAATGCAAGTCTTGTCTCCTTTGCATTTAGCCCCCAACTTCCTAGCAATCACTTTCTTATTCTTACGACAAATTGCAAAAGAAGTATTGCAAGCATGGTAAATTGTAGAAGGTTCATTACAAACTCTCCTAGGCACATGAGCAACATTTTTCCTAGGCATATTTCTACCATGCACAAAAGAAGAACTTGATGCAATCATAGCATGTGAATCGTAAGCATAACTCCTATGAGCATTTCTAGAAAACTTTCTATCACTATAGATGAAAGCATGATTTCTTTGAGCACTATTTGCCATAGGGGTCTTTCCTTTCTCCTTGGCGGAAATGGGAGCCCTTTGACTTGTTAAGTTCTTGGCTTCCTTTCGAAAGCCAAGCCCATCCTTAATAGAGGGTGTCTACCAATAGTGTAGGCATCCCTTGCAAATTTTAGTTTATCAAAGTCATTTTTGCAAGTCTTAAGTTGGGCATTAAGACTAGCCACTTCACCATTTATTTTTGTAATAGAAGTAAGGTGCTCAACACATGCATCAACATCAAAATCCTTACATCTATTACAGATAACAACATGCTCTACACAAGAACTAGATTTATTAACAACTTCTAGCTTAGCATTTAAATCATCATTAATACTTCTTAAGCTAGACACAGTTTCATGATAAGTAGATAATTCGGAGGAAAGCATCTAATTCCTTTTTACTTCTAAAGCAAGAGATTTTTGCACACTAATGAATTTGTCATGCTCTTCATATAAAATATCTTCTTGTTTCTCTAACAATCTATTCTTCTCATTTAAAGCATCAATCAATTCATTGATCTTATCAATTTTAGTTCTATCTAAACCTTTGAATAAACTTGTGTAGTCTACTTCATCATCACTAGATTCATCATCACTTGAAGAAGCATATGTAGAGGTATCTCAAGCGTTTACCTTTTCTCCTTTGCCATGGGGCAGGTGTGGCGCTCGTTGGGGAAGAGAGACGACTTGTTGAAGGCCGAGGCGGCGAGTCCTTCGTCGTCGGAGTCGGACGAAGAGCAATCCAAATCCCACTCCTTTCCAAGGTGCACCTCGCCCTTCGCCTTCTTGTAGGACTTCTTTTTCTCCCTCTTCTCACTCTTTTCTTGTCCCTGGTCACTATCATTATTGGGACAGTTAGCAATAAAGTGACCAGTCTTACCACACTTGAAGCAGGAGCGCTTTCCCTTTGTCTTGCTTTTGTTGGGATGCTCCTTGCGTCCTTTTAGCACCGTCTTGAAGCGCTTGATGATGAGGGCCATTTCATCCTCGTTTAGCCTGGCCGCCTCAACTTGCGCCACCTTGCTAGGTAGCGCCTCCCTGCTGCTTGTTGCTTTGAGAGCAACGGTTTGAGGCTCATAGATAGCCATTGGGCCATTCAATGCATCATCAACATATCTTGCCTCCTTGATCATCATACGCTCGCTTACAAACTTTCCGAGTATTTCCTCGGGCGTCATCTTTGTGTACCTAGGATTCTCACGAATTGAATTCACAAGATGAGGATCAAGAATAGTGAAGGACCTGAGCATAAGCCGGATGACGTCGTGATCGGTCCATCTCGTGCTTCCATAGCTCCTGATTTTGTTGACCAGGGTCTTGAGCCGGTTGTACGTTTGTGTTGGCTCCTCTCCCCTGATCATTGCGAACCTCCCTAGTTCGCCTTTCACCAACTCCATCTTGGTGATCATGGTAGCGTCGTTCCCCTCATGAGAGATCTTGAGGGTGTCCCAGATTTGCTTGGCGTTGTCCAAGCTGCTCACCTTATTGTACTCGTCCCTGCACAAGGATGCTAGCAAAACAGTGGTAGCTTGTGCATTTTTATGGATTTGCTCATTAATAAAAACGGGGTTGTCAGTACTATCAAAAGCATTCCGTTTTCAACAATCTCCCAAATACTTGGATGGAGAGAGAATAGGTGACTACGCATTTTGTGACTCCAAAATGGGTAGTCTTCTCCATCAAAGTGCAGAGGTTTCCCGAGTGGAATTGAAAGTAAATGAGCATTGGAATTAAACGGAATACGAGAATAATCAAAAGAAAAATTCAAATTAACCGATTTCTTTTTCTCTTCGTATTCGTCATCTCTTGGGGAAGAAGAAAACTCATCGCTGTCGTAGTAGACGATCTTCTTGATGTGCCTCTTCTTCTTCTTCCCGTCCTTCTTCTTATGACTCGAGCCAGAGTCCGAGGGCTTATCATATCTTGGCTCGTTAACGATGGATTCCTTTGTCTTGTCGTTGACCACCATCCCCTTTCCCTTAGGATCCATCTCTTCGGGCGATTAGTCCCTTGTGTGAAGAGAACAGCTCTGATACCAATTGAGAGCACCTAGAGGGGGGTGAATAGGTGATCCTGTAAAAATCAAACACTTGTAGCCACAAAACTTGATTAAGTGTTAGCTCAATAGAATCAAGTGGCTAAAGACCAAGCTCTTGTGAAACACAATGGTCATAAAGAAAACAAGCACAAGAGACACAATGATTTATCCCGTGGTTCGTCCAAGTATAGCACTTGTCTACTCCATGTTGTGGCGTCCCAATGGACGAGGGTCGCACTCAACCCCTTTCAAGTGATCCAATGATCAACTTGAATACCACGGTGTTTTCCTTTCTTTTACTCTATCCCGTTCGCGAGGAATCTCCACAACTTGGAGCCTCTCGCCCTTACAATTGATGATCACAAAGAAGCACAAAAGTAAGGGAGGGGAGAGCAACACACACAAGACTCAAAGCACGAACACAAACACGCTCAGAAGCCACAACTTGAGCTCACAACACAATGCGGGGAGTTCTCTACTCAACTAGAGCTCAAGTCACTTATCACAAAGAATCAAAAGCGCGAGAATGGAGTCTTGGTGCTTAGAGATGATCAAAGAATGCTTGGGTGACTCCTCCATGCGCCTAGAGGTCCCTTTTATAGCCCCAAGGCAGCTAGGAGCCGTTGGAGGCAATTTGTGAAGGCAATTCTTGCCTTCTATCGGGTGGCGCACCGGACAGTCCGGTGCACCACCGGACAGCTACTGTTCAATGTCCGGTGCAGATTGCCTTCCTAAAATGG
The DNA here is from genome assembly GCA_029449295.1 of Zea luxurians. Taxonomy (NCBI): domain Eukaryota; kingdom Viridiplantae; phylum Streptophyta; class Magnoliopsida; order Poales; family Poaceae; genus Zea; species Zea luxurians. The sequence goes on from JAOPSE010000007.1 coordinate 149,180,219, forward strand.
CACAACCGACCGTTGCAGAAATGTAGCCGTTGGCGCACCGGACACTGTCCGGTGCACACCGGACAGTCCGGTGCCACTTCCCGACCGTTGGAGCGGGCCACGCGTCGCCCGCGGATTTGGCGGCCAACCGTTGCGCTGGCAGCCGTTGGCTCACCGGACAGTCCGGTGCACCACCGGATAGTCTGGTGAATTATAGCCGTACGCCGTCGATGAATTCCCGAGAGTGGCCAGTTCGCCGGAAGCCAGCTTGGCGCACCGGACACTGTCCGGTGCACCACCGGACAGTCTGGTGTGCCAGACTGAGCTGTGTCTTGGCTGCTTCGAGCCAAGTTCATTTCTTCTTCTCTTTTCTCTGATTCCAGCACTTAGACAAATATATTAGTACACAAAAACCAATGTACTAAGTCTAGAATCATACCTTTGCTTTGATTATCACTTTTCTCTTGATTTAGCACAAGAGGGCTCATTTAAATGTGTTGGGCACTTAATCACCAAAACATAATGGAAATTGCCCAAAGGCACATTTCCCTTTCATAAGGTTAGGAAGAGCAACACACACTAGAATTAAATCCACACCGCAAACACGCACACAAGTGAGAAGATGAGCACACAAAACACGCGCAGGAGTTTACAACTCGAAAAGTGCTCCAATCTCAAGAACGATGAACGATTGCGTGAAAGTGAGGACTAGAAGTCTTGGAATGCTTAGAGTGTGCTTGGGTGACTCCTCCATGCGCCTAGGGGTCCCTTTTATATCCCCAAGGCAGCTAGGAGCCACTAGAGATCAACAAGGAAGGCCAAAGTTGCCTTCTGTCGGGTGGCGCACCGGACAGTCACTGGAGACAGTCCGGTGCAGATCTCTTTCTTTTCTGGCGCAGACGACCGTTGCAGATTCGTGGCAGTTGGCGCACCGGACACTGTCCGGTGCACACCGGATAGTCCGGTGCCCCCTGCCGACCGTTGGCGCAGGCCACGCGTCGCCCGCGGATTGCGCGGTCGACCGTTGTGCAGTCGACTGTTGGCTCACCGGACAGTCCGGTGCACCACCGAACAGTCCGGTGAATTTTAGCCGTATGCCGCTGATCCTTTTTCGAGAGCGACGACTTCGCCACGGACGACTCACCAGACAGTCCGGTGAATTATAGCCGTACACCGCCATCGAGTCCCGAGAGCGGCCAGTTCACCTTGGACTCGCCTGGCGCACCGGACACTGTCCAGTGCACCACCGGACAGTCCGGTGTATCCAGACCGAGCAGGAGTTGGCTGTACACAACCAACTCTTTTCCAATTCCTTTTCTCCTGTTTCTAGCACTTAGACAATATATGTTAGTACTCAAAACAATGTACTAAGTCTAGAAACGTACCTTGTTACATGATTTGCACTCATTGCTTGTTCGACACATAATCAACTCACTTAATATGTGTTGGACACTTAATCACCAAAACATTATAGAAATGGCCCAAGGGCACATTTCCCTTTCAATCTCCCTCTTTTTGGTGATTTATGCCAACACATCAAAAAGCAATGCAAAACATGCAACATTGATTCAAATTGAAGACCAAATTGTGTTTGACTCAAATTTGGCATATTTGGATCATTCTTTGCCACCACTTGGTTTGTTTTTGCAAATCAAATTTATTTTCCTATCTCTAAGTCAAACTCACTTGTTTGGGCATAAAGAGAGATATTTCAAGAGTGAAATTGATCAAGATCCAAAAACTCCCCCTTTTTCCCATAATCATAAATTCTCCCCACAAGAGACCAAGTTTTGACAATAAGAGTATTTTGACAAATCAAAAGTTCTATCTCTATTGTTTTCAAAATACTCAAGTGGTAGCTGATCCATTTGCTTTGGCCTTAATTTCTCCCCCTTTGGCATTAAGCACCAAAACGGGATCATTATTGGCCCTATAACCCCATTGCCTCACCAAAAATTGTCAATTAAGAGCAAAGGCAATAAGAGCATAGAAATGAACCTGGGATTAAGTATACTAATACCGGAGTGCAGTGGAAGTCTTTGCATGGTCCAAGTTCACCTTTCCCTTTCAATTGCACCTTTGAGACTACATCAAGAATACTCAAACACAAAGGTTAGTTTCAAAGGGTCAAGTTGTAGCACTTCTCCCCCTAAATATGTGCATCATTCACACATGGACTTGTGAGGTCCGGAGATCCCTTGCACAACTTGAGCACCATAAATAAACAACAAGTTATATAAATGCATAAAGTAACATGATCAAAGGCATAGAACACATGTATGCTATAGATCAATCCAAGTTATGCGAATCTAAGACATTTAGCTCACTACGCAGCCTGCAAAAGGTTTTCTCATCTAATGGCTTGGAAAAGATATCGGCTAGCTGGTTCTCGGTGCTAATATGGAACACCTCGATATCTCCCTTTTGTTGGTGGTTGAAGCGCCCCCAATCCTTTGGGACTCAAATGTGATACAATTACTAGTCCCAGGAGGCTAGTAAACACATTTATACAACAGATGATTCTAGATCTGCTTAAACGAGACAAACCTATAAAGGTGGCGATCAACTTTAAGAGTTGGTCCACAACTCAGGACATATCATCAGAGTGGGGCTGAAGTAGCCCAATATACGCAGCGAAGCAAATCAGCGGTCCAACATCCACAGGCAAGGTTGGGAACAGTCGTAACTCTTACCCAATCTCCTTTTCTGAAAAACAACAAATAAGCAAGGGTGAATACAAACGTACTCAGCAGCCCACCTTCACCCGCGGAATGGGGAAATCAGATATAATGCATGGAATATGTGGAGCTCAGGATATTTTGCAGAAACAGCAATATTTGATGCAGGGTTGTTTTGAAAAACATTTTGTATTTTGCAAAGCGCATCCTCTCCCAAAGGAGCGGGAAGTTTTTCAGTATTAGAACAAAATCCCCTGGACTAAACCATCCAGGTATCTCAGCAGTTTCCCACTGGTTTTCATTTTTAAAAACAACTACTAGACTTCCCGTCCACCATAGCTCACGGCTCAACCACCGGACCTTTTAAAAACCACTTTTCTCAAAAGCACCTTTTTTTGGAAAACAAAACACTAATTGTCATACCACACCAGACTCATCCATTCCTGTGGAAATAGACTATTTGAATAGGTTTTCAAACTCTGCGCAGAGGTGTACACTTTACCCACTAGTCTAGCTCTGCGATCTCATGATCAATGAGATCCGAATCCGAATCTATTTCTTTCCTCGCACGTCTTAACCTTAACAGTTATACCGGAAGGAGTTAGGCCACCGCCATGTCCAAACCGGACAAAACATCCCCCCTCCTTATCCTCCCGGTGCTCCCCAGCCTTCATAACCCTGGGGTTGGACCGTACGAGTTCAGATTGAGTGACTGCCCACACAATCTCGAGTGGTTGTACTTATCATGAGTACAGGTAGTGAAAGATGACAAACCAGTCCTTATAAGAGGGGACAATCCTTCTGCTCACGCCTAAACCAGCTGAGCCATCACCTTAGGCCCTCCCCTAAACCAGGGAGTCCTTGATCATCCCTACTCAAAGGTGATAAGGGTGAAAACCCTTCATCATACCCATTTTGAAAAGCATTTTCTTTTGAAAACCCACACCTTTTCTCAAATCATTTGGAACAAATATATCAAGGATTGATTGCGGCAAGCGGCTGGGTGGCCATAATAACTTGTCTCAAAATCATATCATGCATAAAATAACAGGTTGAGGGTTGTGGTTGAAAAATCATAGGTAATTTATGCATCAAAGGGATCCAGTGAGCTTGCCGTGCTTATTCGGCGAAGGGGGAAGGGGAGCTCGCGGAACTGGCTTCTAGCTCCACTGTCTGGCGTAGACTTGCAGATCTGGCCTCCATAAGACGACACGAACGCTCTGATAACTATGCAACATGAATAAGCAAACATACAAACAAGCAAGTATACCAACAAATATTTAGTATAGTGGTCATAATAGCGATATATGGATGGGTAGAGTCTTGAGTAGAATCTGTGTCATGTGGTGTTGTGATATTACTGGTGGTGGAGCGGAGGTGCTTACCAAGAGGGTGAACTGGAGGCGAAGCGACACTATGCGTGTAGCCGGCAGAGCGGAGTAACTAAGTGGGTGGGGTGTTTGCCTTGGCTGAGGGTGTTGAGTGTGTTTGGAGAGGGAGAGGGTAGTTGGGTGTATTTATAGCTGAGTGTATGTGGTGTAGCACAGTGAAGTTCACTGTTGGTGAGAATAGTGACGAATGAATCGTCTGACTTAGTATGAACAGGAGAGTTATAGGCAGAATATGGGACAAGAGTATTTTGGGAGTTTTTTAGAATATGGACCAGGCTTAAGGGATGACATGGTTGGATAGGGAATAGTTTGATAAGAATTTAGAAACTAGAATTATTGGAATCTAAGTTTGGAAGCCTGGTTCAAAGGAATCTCAAAGTTAAGCATGCTCAACTTGGAGAAACCTAGGATGGGTGACCAGATGGGAAGTTCCCTACTGGAAGGAAAATAACAGTCACCGGAGTTCGTATGACTGAAATATTGGTCTGGCTGGTCTTAGGTGGACTGAACAGCATGACGGATGAGTAGTTGAAATTTGGGGTGATCGGATGATCGATGAATAGTAACGATGAATAGTGACGACGAAAAGGTTGCCACAGATATCATCGATGAATAGTAACGATGAATAGTAACAACACTGAATAGTAACGATGAATAGCAATGGTGAATAGTGATGGTGAATAGTTCGTATGAACGAACGATGAACGATGAATAGTGACGATGAACGAACGATGAATGATGAATAGGAAATATGAACGAACGATGAACGATCGAATGATCGAACGAACGAACGATCGGAATTTCGGCAGCATAACAGCAGGGAAAAGATTATTTGGACGAATGAATGGACGAACGATCGGAATTTCGACAGCATAACGGCAGGACAAAGATTATCTGGAAGAACGATGAATAGGGACTATGAACGAACGATGAACGATGAATAGGAACTATGAACGAATGATGAACGATCAAATGATCGAATGAACGAATGATCGGAATTTCGGCAGCATAACGACAGGAAAAAGATTATTTGGACGAACGAACGGACGAACGGGCGAACGAACCATGAACGATCGGACGAACGAACGAACGATCGGACGAACGAAAGAACAAACTAAGAACAGGGGGACGAACGATCGAAGAACGACCAAACGATCCTTGTGCTAGTGTGTGCTTGTGTGGAACATGGAGTGGGTGTGTGGGGGGGGGGAAGAGAGTTGCCATGAAATGGCTTGGGGTGGGATGAGAGGAGGCCCTTGCCCCTCTATTTATAGCTATGGTGGGGGGATTAGGGGGAGGGATGAGAGGATTAGTGGGAGGATGAGAGGATTAGTAGGAGATTAGCATGTATTTGTCTTGTATAAGTGAGATTAGCTTGTAGAGCTCACCGTATGACACCGGAGGCATACGTATACGTATGGGCATGAGGAAAGCTATGAAGAAAATATTTGTAGGGACTTGAAAAATGATTCTGAAGGTATTTCTCAAGAGGAAAATACTTGGAGATATATCGGTGGAATATTTGGGCAGTATTTCTAGAAAGAACTTGAAGGGGATCACTAGGGAAATATTTGTAAGATATTTTGAGGAGGATTTTAGAGAGAATATAGACCACTATACTTTATTTGTTGATATCAACTCGCAAACAAACATTTTGAAATGAAATTTGAAATTCATTTTGAATTTAGAGCGAGTTTGAGAAAATTCCAAGATTTGAATTTTTGGGATGCTACAAATCTACCCCACTTAAAAGGAATCTCGTCCTCGAGATTCGGCTTAGAAGGGTTATGGGTATAGCTTTACTTCAGCTACATATCTTCACTTTGCAACTCTTCGAGGAGATGGAACTTCAACAAAATCTGGCCCTTGCGGAGCATCCGGCTGCTGATTGCAAACGCTGATTCTGGCTACTCAAGGTCATCTTCAGGCTTCTAGCTTTCGCTTGGCAACTAGCTTATTGAAGAAGCATCGATGCCAACACGCAAACCTTTCTCTTGCGAACTCCCACATGGATTCCTTCCTTGATTGGTCTTCTGGTGCTTCATCAACGGAACTTGGGTGACCACTTCTCATCCAGAAACTTATAAGCTTCGGTGATCTGGTCCTCCACAAGCTTGCTACAAGCCTTCTACTTTTTCTCCATAGAAACCTTATTGGAACACTACCCCACTTAAAAAGAATGAGGTAGAACTCTTGAATCTTGGGGATTTGAACTCCTTGAAGTACCTCATAACAAGGGTGTTACGGGGCCTTCTTCTGTTGTTGCTGCTTGAGCAGGCTGCGGAGAAATGACTGACACAGGGTTGATTTTGGGAGAACCTTCTTCTTATCTTCTCCTCGCTATCTTCTTTTCACTAACCCTTTCTTTCTTTTTTCTCTTCCCACTGGAGGATTCTATCAAAGATTATTACCATCATACAAAGGAGGAAACTAAAGACTATGAACCATGTATAACAGTCTTCAACCCAAGAATCACCAAGCATTGTGATCTTAGGGTCGAGGGAGTGGAAAATGGAGTTCCTTGCGATTTGGCAGAGGGGATTTACCTGGAGTGTGCTTTGCTTTGAGCGAGATGGGAGTTGAGGGAGCTGGTGTGGGTTTTTATAGGCGAGTGGGGGTGCTCGGGTGCGGAGTGGCGGTGATGGAGCAGGTGACACGAGGCAGCAGGTGCGACAAGGGGAAGGGGGCCCTGTTGCCGGCGACGATGGTGGTGGGTAGGGGTGAAAACGGTCGGAAACGATCGGAAAACACTAAAACCGTTACCGTTTCCATATTTTTTATCGGAAACGAAATCGGAAACGGTAACTTCGGAAACGGAAACGATATCGGTATTTCGGAAACATCGGAATCGAAAGTTCGGTACGGAAAATACATCGGTACCGGTCGAAACCTTAAATACAATCGGTAACCATATCAATATGAAAATATGTCAATATAACACGTTCAGAATACAACAAAGCTTACAAATATCACAAAGACCACAAGTTCACAATTCACAATATAAAAAGTTGATCACAAAGACCACAAGTTCACAATATAACAGTTTGATCACAAATATCACAAGTTCACAATATTACAAATTGATAACATAGATCACAAGTTCACAATATGATAAGTTGATCACAAAGAACACAAGTACACAATATAACAAGTTCATCATAAAGTTCAAAGCCACAAGTCCACAATCCCAAGTTCGCAAGGTCACAAAACATTATGGAGCAAGTACAATAAGAAACATTCATAGCATTCATGGTACATTATTATCATCTAGATCTTCATCAACAAGCTTACAACGATGCCTCAGGTCCATCATCATGATCATCATCATCTAGGTCTTCATCCTACATTTTTGTTAAAGAAATATAGAATTAAATCATAGCTAATGTGTTATGCACCAAAATAGAATAGAAAATGAAGGTAAATTAACCTCAAATGAAATATTTCTTGCAAGAGCCTCAAGTTCATCCATTTCATAAACCATATTAGGAATAGCAACACTCTTAGCCTTGGAACCTGGGAATATAAAGATCCATTAGTGCATTAGTAAAAAGGTAATGACTAATTAAATTGTAAATAAATATAAGGTACTGCTATATAACCTTTTCTTGCTCCAGCTATCCAATCTTTGGTGCAGACTAGTGCTTCTACCATGGTAGGGTCAAGGCGAGTACGAAATGGATCAAGTACACGACCACCAGCACTAAAAGCAGATTCTGAAGCTACTGTTGACACTTGCATAGCTAAGACATCACGAGCAAGCTGGCCCAAGACAGGATATTCTTCTTTGTGTGCTTTCCACCATGCTAATATGTCAAAAGTGTGTTGATTACTTTTACCAACCTTTAGTATTGGATCTGCCAAATATTTTTCTAAGTCACTTGTGTCAATAGAATCATCATGACCTTGTCCATCAAATATGTAGCTATCAAGCTCTTCTTCGATACTTGACTTAATCATGTCAACTGCTGAAGTTGAGGAAGGTGCAACAGATGATGCTGAGGGTGTAGTAGAGACATAGTATTGATACATCTTTTTCATGACACCATTAAATTTATCCAGTTCAGTTTGATATGTATATGGGTACACCTTCTTCAAGTAAAATTCTACGATTTTCCTCTTGTATCTAGGATCAAGGACACTAGCCACAGCAAGAGCAATATTTGACTTATTCCAGTACTTGTCAAACTTGACCATCATAGTGTTTGCCATGTTACTAATAGTGGGATGGATGCTATCACACCAATCAACAAGTAAAAACTTAATCTCACAGAACCCTTTAAAAAACAAGTTGGCAGTCGGATATAGTGTACCAGAAAATAACTCAGTCAAGTCAAAGAACTTTCTCAAACATGGTAAAAGAGTCTTTGCCAAATCCCATTCTTCAAAGGAAGGTGCAATTTTCTCATACCTGCGACGTTCATATGACACAAGCCTTTCAAAAGCAGCCCTATAATGTAGTGCATCACTCAACATGCAATATGTTGAATTCCACCTAGTAGCAACATCAAGAGAGAGCCCAACCTTTGTGTCCACACCACATTCAGTTGCACATTTCTGAAACTCCTCCCATTGCAATGGAGACCCCTTGACAGCTAGGACAAATGCTCTAATGTTCTTAATAGATGATGCCATAACACTCATACCATCTTTTGCAACCAAGTTCAGAATATGATTAGCACATCTAATATGAAAAAATAGTCCATCGCAGATTAAAGGGCTATGCTTGTTGAGCTCTAGAATAATATCTTTCACAGCAACTTCATTTGCAGAAGCATTGTCCAGTGTTAAAGAAAACATTTTCTTCTCTATAAACCATTTCAATAGGCATGAACTAAGGATAAGGGACATATTCTCACCACTGTGGCGACCTGGAGCATGGAAAAAATTGATAATTCTCTTTTGTATTTGCCAATCATCATCTACCCAATGTACTGTGACACACATGTACCCTTTATTCTGATTTGATGTCCACATGTCCATAGTAGCACTCATGCGACAATTGAGGGTTTTGAAATAATTATACAACACATCCTTCTCATGCAAGTAGAGTTCCATTATTTCTTTTCTGATAGTGACACGTGACTTCATAGGAAATGTAGGCTTCAATGATTTAATAAATTCCACAAAGTATTCATGCTCAACAATATTAAATGGATACTCATGCATGATAATAGCAGTATATAATTTCCTCAAACTAGTTTGCTCATCATATTTATATGGTTGGACAACACATATACCTGTGCCATGATCCTTTTCTGCCTTGAGCTCCTGTTGCCCCTTCACAATCTTATGATAATTCTTTAAATGAGACCAAAATGCAGTTGTTCCTCTATTGCTTTCCGCCCTAGCTTTGCTAGTCTTGTTTTTGCAGCCAGGATACTTGCATTTGGTCCAAATTTGCTTCACTGATTTGCCATTCTCCTCTACCACAACTTCATACTTCTCAAAATACTGCCAAACATCTGAAGTGGACTTCTTTGACTGCTTTTCCTTTGAAGAATCATCCCCATCAACATTACTTCCACCTTCTAGATTTTGACCTTGTTCATGAGAAGCTCTGGTAGTGGCAGGTGTGGCTGATGATGCAGACACACCAACATTTTGACTCACATTAACACCTTCTTCATCACAAGGCAACTCCAACAACATACGCTTCCGTGGAGGTGAAGCATCACCATCGGTAGCCATTGTATTAGATCACACTGTGCAGCTGTAAATAAAAATACGACATTAATTAATTAGTGACACATGAGAATATTCATCAACAATCAATTCACAGCCTAGTCATAGTGGCACTATGCTGCCGAAGGAGGTGGCCTATATACCACTTTCTGAATTGGTGTGAAATTATCCTAATGACCATGAATTTTTTCACTAATTCATAGCATGAGTCTTTGGTTTTTACGCCCAGTTCCTTCTCTTTTTTCTCGATTTTATTTGCAGGGTTGTTTTATTAGAGGTAGAGGGTATATTGTGAAGGTGATCTAATTCTCTCAGGCGTTCTATTTGAGGTATTTAGCTCCGCTATAATCTGCACATCTAAGTAATGGTTACTAGCAAGAAAAAGCGAGCAATGCAGGTTGTTGTGGCTGCACGCGTTGTGTGTTAGCTAGCAGCTAGAAAACAACGGGACTCATCTATCGATCATCCATCCGTGTTACAGCGAAGTGATGATTGAAAGGAGAAGGTGAGACAGGCACACACCCATCACCCTGCTTGAAGTGGCGGCGGATGGTAGACACACGCTTCCATTCCACCGGCGCCGGGCCGGATGAGGGAGAAGAAGGCAAGAAGCTGGCAGCTGGGAATCAGGTGATACCTGGCCGGACGACTGGACGAGGAGGATGGCAGGATGCGTCGCCCGCTGCCCGGCTCTAGCTGCAGCCGCCGTCCGCCGCCACAAAGCTTGCCCTTTCGCTATGGCCCGCCGCGGCGCCGTGACAAACCCTACAGCCAGCTTGGCTCTTGGGCTCTTGGCTGTGCCTGTGAGCACTAGGCAAGTAGGCAGTGTCGCAATGGGCCTCTTCTGATGGGCTGAGGACACGGACGACTGGGCTGGAATGTCAAATGTGCTTTGGTATTTTCGGAAATTCCGATAGCTGAATCCGGTAAAATTTCGATTAAAATCGGTAACCGATGGAAACGGTCGGTAAAACGCCGTACCGATTCCGATACCGATTCCGAATCAAAATTCCGACAACCTATACCGTTTCCGAAAAATACCGATACCGATAAATCCGACCGAGAAAAACCAGAAACGGTTTTCGGAATTCCGAAAAATTCCGAAACCGTTTTCATCCCTATGGTGGGTGCGCTGCAAAAGGGGGCGTGGGTGGCGGTAGTGCGCTGCAAAGGGGGCGTGGGGCGGTGGTAGTGCGCATGGAGGCGGGCACGCGTGCGAGGGGCACGGGTGAGTGGTGGGGTCAATGACCCTGATGTTTGTGGTCTCTAGTTCCAAGAATCTTTGCCTCTCTGTATGGTAATAACTCCTTCTGTCCTTTTTTTCCTGTTTACTTTGACTCAGGGGCAGTGCTTTGATTCTCACGATCGGTCCTTTTGACTGAGCGGCTGGACTGGTTTCTTCTGTAGCTTATTCTAGGCTTCAAGGGTAAGCTTCCCGGTATCTTCTTGGGTAAGGCACTTTTCTCTTGAGATGGGTTAAGGGGAGAATGGAAGCATAAGGTGAGGATTAGCTCTAATTTGTGATCTATGTTTTTAGAGAAAACCTTTCTTAAAAAGAAAAAACACACAAGCTCAGCAATGACAAGCACAAACAAATCAAATGTTTTGAATAAGGGAAGAATATAGTTTTCCAAATCACGAACTACTTGGATTCGGGGGCTAAGCATAACTACTATTGCTCGGCTCCTAAACTGAGAACTATGCTAAATGCAACTTATGAGCACTAACGTTAAAGCATCACATATGCACTCAAAAGAGGAGAAAACATCAAGCGAAATTCATTTTGAAATGCCCTAGGGGGCCACACAATTAGAGTTTTGCAAAACACGAGGCTACACGGTTACCTCTCATACATGCAGGGCTCTAGCCAAAGTGAAGAAAAAACTTCACTACCCAATGCATGCAGAGGACTGGGCATACTAACTCAGACCAGACAGCTTCTCTTCTGGCAAGTCTGGCGCACAACTTCAATCTGAGACATCTCCTGGATGGGTCAAGAGGGAGCTGATGTTGATGACTTCTTCTGGCGGCGACTAAGATGGCAAGACGGGGTCAACCTCTTCTTCAAGCTGGACTGGCTCTTGTAGTTCCTCAGAGGGCGGCGGTGCTGGTGGGGTGCTTGCAGCTTCTTCCTTGACTTCAAGGGATGGTGCTAGAATCTTCTTCATGGTGAGGGGCTCAAACAACTCTGGCGGAGGATCTTGGGAGGACTTGGGGTGCTCTTGCTTATCCATAGCCTGAGGGAAGACTGGAATTCCTTCCAAGACTATGGCTCCTTCCGGAAGTTCCCAAACATTCTTCTCTCCTCTAATAGAGACCGGGTGACCTTCAAGAATCTGGGGATCTTCAGCTCTCCTGAGTTGAACTGGGTTGGATGGAGCGGGCTCTTGGATCCGCAGGGCTCTACGTTGGTTATGGGTTACCAAGTAGGCATCCATCAACTTCTGGACATGCTCATCCTTAGCATTCTTTAGGGCTTCAACAGCAATGACTTCATAATTTTCCAAGGCAGCTACATGGGCTTGAGCTGAAGTGAGATCCACATGGAGCTTACGGTTGCGCTTCTCTGCATCTTCTGCTCGGGCAATCATCTGACGGTGGTGCCGAGCCAAGAAATCATACTGGGCATCCAGGGTGAGCAGGTATGCAGTGAGGTACACGACTATGGGATCGTCCTCAAGCAGCTGCTGCCCTTCCAATGCACGCATCCTGGCCATCCAAACGGGACGGTCTCTCTGAAAGGGTGGAAAGAACCTAAGCGGTGTGTCGGCCACTTCTTCATAGATCTGACACAGGGCCCTCAATGCCTTGCGGGCGATGACTTGGCAGGTGTCTTTGAATCTGTGCCCTGTAGCAGTGACACTCCATTCCACATGGTGCAGACTGGATCCAATGTATACAGTCACGACACACTTCTCTGTGCCATGCTCGACGAATTCATGACCATCATACTCTGGCTGGCTCCTGATTCCGAGGCGAACTGTGCATGCTCTCAGCAACTTGGGGAAACCATCTTCATTCTGGCAAAAGCTGGTTTGGCAATGGACCTCCATCTGACTTCTGAGAGAAGGAAAGGGGAAAGCATTTTTGAAATGAAGGGATAAGAGCAAGAATTTTTTTAAGAAAATAGGTTTGACTCAAAAACTTTTGGATCAGGCTAAGGGTTACGTCCAGCGGCCAACCTAACAGCTCTGATACCACCTGAAGCGTCCCCAATCCTCTGGGACTCAAATGTGATACAATTACTAGTCCCAGGAGGCTAGTAAACACATTTATACAATAGATGATTCCAGATCTGCTTAAACGAGACAAACCTATAAAGGTGGCGATCAACTTTAAGAGTTGGTCCACAACTCGGGACATATCATCAGAGGGGGCCGAAGCAGCCCAATATACGCAGCGAAGCAAATCAGCGGTCCAACATCCACAGGCAAGGTTGGGAACAGTCGTAACTCTTACCCGATCTCCTTTTCTGAAAAACAAAAAATAAGCAAGGGTGAGTACAAACGTACTCAGTAGCCCACCTTCACCCGCGGAATGGGGAAATCAGATATAATGCATGGAATATGTGGAGCTCAGGATATTTTGCAGAAACAACAATATTTGATGCAGGGTTGTTTTGAAAAACATTTTGTATTTTGCAAAGCGCATCCTCTCCCAAAGGAGCAGGAAGTTTTTCAGTATTAGAACAAAATCCCCTGGACTAAACCATCCAGGTATCTCAGCAGTTTCCCACTGGTTTTCATTTTCAAAAACAGCTACTGGACTTCCCGTCCACCATAGCTCACGGCTCAACCGTCGGACCTTTTAAAAACCACTTTTCTCAAAAGCACCTTTTTTTTGGAAAACTAAACACTAATTGTCATACCACACCAGACTCGTCCATTCCTGTGGACATAGACTATTCGAATAGGTTTTCAAACTCTGCGCAGAGGTGTACACTTTACCCACTAGTCCGGCTCTGCGATCTCATGATCAATGAGATCTGAATCCGAATCTCTTTCTTTCCTCGCACGTCCTAACCTTAACGGTTATACCGGAAGGAGTTAGGCCACCGCCATGTCCAAACCAGACAAAACATTCCCCCTTCTTATCCTCCCGGTGCTTCCTAGCCTTCATAACCCTGGGGTTGGACCGTACGAGTTCAGATTGAGCGACTGCCCACATAGTCTCGAGTGGTTGTACTTATCATGAGTACAGGTAGTGAAAGATGACAAACTGGTCCTTATAAGAGGGGACAATCCTTCTGCTCATGCCTAAACCAGCTGAGCCATCACCTTAGGCCCTCCCCTAAACTAGGGAGTCCCTGATCATCCCTACTCAAAGGTGATAAGGGTGAAAACCCTTCATCATACCCATTTTGAAAAGCATTTTCTTTTGAAAACTCACACCTTTTCTTAAATCATTTGGAACAAATATATCAAGGATTGATTGCGGCAAGTGGCTGGGTTGCCATAATAACTTGTCTCAAAATCATATCATGCAGAAAATAACAGGCTGAGGGTTGCGGTTGAAAAATCATAGGTAATTTATGCATCAAAGGGATCCAGTGAGCTTGCCGTGCTTATTCGGCGAAGGGGGAAGGGGAGCTCGCGAAGCTAGCTTCTAGCTCCACTGCCTAGCGTAGACATGCAGATCTGGCCTCCACGAGACGGCACAAATGCTCCGATAACTATGCAACATGAATAAGCAAACATACAAACAAGCAAGTATACCAACAAATATTTAGTATAGTGGTCAGAATAGCGATATATGGATGGGTAGAGTCTTGAGTAGAATCTATGTCATGTGGTGTTGTGATATTACTGGTGGTGGAGCAGAGGTGCTTACCAGGAGGGTGAACTGGAGGCGAAGCGACACTATGTGTGTAGCCGGCAGAGCGGAGTAACTGAGTGGGTGGGGTGTTTGCCTTGGCGGAGGGTGTTGAGTGTGTGTGGAGAGGGAGAGGGTAGTTAGGTGTATTTATAGCTGAGTGTATGTGGTGTAGCACAGTGAAGTTCACTGTTGGTGAGAATAGTGACGAATGAATCGTCTGACTTAGTATGAACAGGCGAGTTATAGGCAGAATATGGGACAAGAGTATTTTGGGAGTTTTCTGGAATATGGACCAGACCTAAGGGATGACATGGTTGGATAGGGAATAGTTTGATAAGAATTTAGAAACAAGAATTATTGGAATCTAAGTTTGGAAGCCTGGTTCAAAGGAATCTCAAAGTTAAGCATGCTCAACTTGGAGAAACCTAGGATGGGTGACCAGATGGGAAGTTCCCTACTTGAAGGAAAATTACAGTCACCGGAGTTCGTATGACTGAAATATTGGTCTGGCTGGTCTTAGATGGACTAGACAGCATGACGGATGAGTAGTTGAAATTTGGGGTGATCGGATGATCGATGAATAGTAACGATGAATAGTGACAACAAAAGGGTTCCACAGATATCATCGATGAATAGTAACGATAAATAGTAACGACACTGAATAGTAACGATGAATAGTAATTGTGAATAGTAATGGTGAATAGTGATGGTGAACGAACGATGAACGATGAATAGTGCCGATGAACGAACGATGAACGATCGAATGATCGAACGAACGATCGGAATTTCGGCAGCATAACAGCAGGGAAAAGATTATTTGGACGAATGAATGGACGAACGATCGAATGATCGGACGAACGAACGATCGGAATTTCGTCAGCATAACAGCAGGACAAAGATTATCTGGAAGAACGATGAATAGGGACTATGAACGAACGATGAATGATGAATAGGAACTATGAACGAACGATGAACGATCGAATGATCGAACGAACGAACGATCGGAATTTCGGCAGCATAACGGCAGGAAAAAGATTATTTGGACGAACGAACGGACGAATGATCGTACAATCGGACGAACGAACCATGAACGATCGGACGAACGATTGAACGATCGGACGAACGAACAAACAAACTAAGAACAGGGGGGCGAACGATCGAAGAACGACCGAACGATCCTTGTGCTAGTGTGTGCTTGTGTGGAACATGGAGTGGGTGTGTGGGGGGGTGGAAGAGAGTTGCCATGAAATGGCTTGGGGTGGGATGAGAGGAGGCCCTTGCCCCTCTATTTATAGCCATGGTGGGGGGATTAGGGGGAGGAATGAGAGGATTAGTGGGAGGATGAGAGGATTAGTAGGAGATTAGCATGTATTTGTCTTGTATAAGTGAGATTAGCTTGTAGAGCTCACCGTATGACACCGGAGGCATACGTATACGTATGGGCATGAGGAAAGCTATGAAGAAAATATTTGTAGGGACTTGAAAAATGATTCTGAAGGTATTTCTCAAGAGGAAAATATCTGGAGATATATCGTTGGAATATTTGGGCAGTATTTCTGGAAAGAACTTGAAGGGGATCACTAGGGAAATATTTGTAAGATATTTTGAGGGGGATTTTAGAGAGAATATAGACCACTATACTTTATTTGTTGATATTGTCGGGGACCATAATTAGGGGTACCCTCAAGGCTCCTAATTCTCAGCTGGTAACCCCCATCAGCACGAAGCTGCAAAGGCCTGACGGGTGCGATTAAGTCAGGGATCAGTTCATTCGAGGGACACGATCACGCCTCGCCCGAGCCTAGCCTCGGACAAGGGCAGCCGACCCGGAGGATTTCCGTCTCGCCCGAGGCCCCCCTTCAGCGGCGAACATATTCCCGGCTCGCCCGAGGCCCTGCCTTCGCTAAGAAGCAACCCTTACCAAATCGCCGCACCGACCGACCAAGTCGCAGGAGCATTTAATGCAAAGGTGGCCTGACACCCTTATCCTGACGCGTGCCCCCCAGCCGGCAGAGCCGAAGTGACCGCCGTCACTTTGCCGCTCTACTGACCGGCCTGACAGAAGGACAGCGCCGCCTGCGCCACTCCGACTGCAGTGCCACTTGACAGAGTGAGACTGACAGGCAGTCAGGCCCTGCCGAAGGCACCATAGGAAGCTCTGCTTCGCCCGACCCAGGGCTCGGACTCGGGCTAAGTCCTGGAAGACGGCGAACTCCGCCCAACCCAGGGCTCAAACTCGGGCTAAGTCCCAGAAGACGGCAAACTCCGCCCGACCCAGGGCTCGGACTCGGGCTAAGTCCCGGAAGACGGCAAACTCCGCTCTGCCCGACCTAGGGCTCGGACTCGGGCTAAGTCCCGGAAGACGGCGAACTCCGCCCGACCCAGGGCTCGGACTCGGGCTAAGTCCCGGAAGACGGCGAACTCCGCCCGACCTAGGGCTCGGACTTGGGCTCGGCCCCAGAAGACGACGATCTCCGCCTCGCCCGACCCAAGGCTCGGACTTGGGCTCGGCCCCAGAAGACGACGAACTCCGCTTCGCCTGACCCCAGGGCTCGGACTCCGCCCCGGCACCAGCCGGCAATCTCCGCCTCGCCCGACCCGGGGGCTCGGACTCGACCTCGGCTTCGGAGGAGCTTCCACATCGCCCAACCTAGGGCGCAGACCAGCCACGTCAACAGGAGGCGCCATCATCATCCTACCCCGAGCTGACTCGGGCCGCAGGGAACAAGACCGGCGTCCCATCTGGCTCGCTCCGCCAGATAGGCAATGATGGCGCCCCGCATGCTCTGTGATGACGGCGGCTCTCAGCCCCCTTACGGAAGCAAGAGGACGTCAACAAGGACTCGACCGCTCCGACAGCTGTCCTTCCGCTAAGCTCCATCGCTCCTCCGACGGCCACGACATCACACCAGATGGGTGCAAAGATCTCTCCGGCTGCCACAACGGCATGTACCTAGGGCGCTAGCTCACCTCCGCTAGACACGTAGCACTCTGCTACACCCCCCATTGTACACCTGGATCCTCTCCTTACGCCTATAAAAGGGAGGACCAGGGCCCTCTTAGAGAAGGTTGGCCGCGCGGGGATGAGGACGAGAACAGGCGCTCGCCGGAGGCCGCTCGCTCCCTCTCCCGCGTGGACGCTTGTAACCCCCTACTGCAAGCGCACCCGACCTGGGCGCGGGACGAACACGAAGGCCGCAGGATTCCCACCTCTCTCACGCCGGTCTCCGGCCGCCTCGCTCTCCCCCCTTCGCGCTCGCCCTCGCGCTCGACCCATCTGGGCTGGGGCACGCGGCGACATTCAATCGTCGGCTCAGGGACCCCCCGGTCTCGGAACGCCGACAGTTGGTGCGCCAGGTAGGGGCCTGCTGCGTGTTGACGAACAGCTTCCCGTCAAGGTCCAGATGGGCAGTCTCCAGCAACCTCTCCAACTCGGGACGGTGCTCCGTTTCGGGAGTCTTGAGTTCATGTCCCTCGACGGCAGCTACGACATGATACTCCTTCCACCGCCGTGCGACAACAACAGTAGCGACCGACAACCCGCCTGCCGACGGCGGAATCAGCGACGTCTTCCCCGCATGGTGGAAGAGCAACCTTTGAGCTCACCCCGTCCTCTCCCCCGCCGACGGAGGAGGAGGCGAGGCAACCAAGGCCAAGCAGGAGACAGCGCCTCGTCGGCTGTCGAGCGAGTCGACGGCCCCGACACCCCAACGGGGGGTGCACCGGGCGTCGACCTCGCGTTTGAGACGAAGGTGAGCGCCGTATCCCCGCGACACGCCAAACCCGAGCAAGCGGACGACGCCGGCACGCTCGCGAAAAGCTTGCTGGACGTCACCCTCGTACCTGAGACGACGGCGCAGTCAGTCCCCGACGCGACCTTATCGCCGCCCGTCGACCAAAAGGTACCGATCGATTCCCATCCCGCGTCTTTCGGATTCAGCCTCAACCCGTCTAGCGACTTCGCTTTGGCGGGCGCTCTCGTAGAGGCAAATCCAGACCCTCTGGGGTTTCGTGTGCGGTCACCTTGGGACCGGCTGACGGACGTCTCGACCTACGGGCCCTCTGGGTCCGAGGAAGACGACGAACCCAAATCTGTTGGGATTTCTCTGGATTTGGCAACCCCAGTGCCATGCGGGACTTCATGACCGCATGCGACTACTGCCTTTCCAACTGTTCCGACGGTAGCCGTAGCCTCGGCGACGAGGATCGCGGCCCAAGTCGCGAATGCTTCCACGTCGATCTAGGGGGTCCCCCCGAAGGCAACCATCTCGGCATGCCAGAGGACGGTGACCTCCCTAGGCCGGTGCCTCGCGTTGACATCCCACGGGAGCTAGCTGTGGTCCCCGTTCAGGCGGGGGCTCATGACCCACAGCTCGAGCAAATCCGCGGGGTGCAGGCCAGGCTCGACGAGGGAGCAGGAGCGCTTGAGCCAATCCGTCGGGACGTCGGGCAGGCATGGGCGGGCCAACCTCCAGCCGGAGAAATACGTCATCTACCCTAGGGCTTCCAGCACCGCATCACCGACGACGTCAGGCTCAGGCCACCACCCGCATCCAGTGGGGTCGGCCAGAACCTGGCGGCAGCAGCAATGCTTCTTCACGCGATGCCAGAGCCATCAACCACCGAGGGGCGGCGAATCCAGGGAGAGCTCAAGAATCTCCTGGAAGGCGCCGTGGTCCGACGGGCCGAGAGCTCTGCCTCCCGAAGGCAGGGGTACCCCTCGGAACCTCATGCCGCGACTTCCCGATTCATGCGGGAAGCCTCGGTCTACACCGGGCGCACGCGCAACACCGCGCCTGCGGCCCCGGGTCGCCTCGGCAACGAGCACCATCACCGCGACCGTCGGGCCCACCTCGATGAGAGGGTGCGCCGAGGCTACCACCCCAGGCGTGGGGGACGCTACGACAGCGGGGAGGATCGGAGTCCCTCGCCCGAACCACCCGGTCCGCAAGCCTTCAGCCGAGCCATCCGACGGGCGCCGTTCCCGACCCGGTTCCGACCCCGACTACTATCACAAAGTACTCGGGGGAGACGAGACCGGAACTGTGGCTCGCGGACTACCGTTTGGCCTGCCAACTGGGTGGAACGGACGATGACAACCTCATCATCCGCAACCTCCCCCTGTTCCTCTCCGACTCCGCTCACGCCTGGTTGGAGCACCTGCCTCCGGGGCAGATCTCGAACTGGGACGACCTAGTCCAAGCTTTCGCCGGCAATTTCCAGGGCACGTATGTGCGCCCCGGGAATTCCTAGGACCTCCGAAGCTGCCGATAGCAGCCGGGAGAGTCTCTCCGAGACTACATCCGGCGATTCTCGAGGCAGCGCACCGAGCTGCCCAACATCACCGACTCGGATGTCATCGGCGCGTTCCTCGCTGGCACCACCTGCCGCGACCTGTTGAGCAAGCTGGGCCGCAAGACCCCCACCAGGGCGAGCGAGCTGATGGACATCGCCACCAAGTTGGCCTCCGGCCAGGAGGCGGTCGAGGCTATCTTCCGAAAGGACAAGCAGCCCCAGGGCCGCCCATCGGAAGGTACTCCCGAGGCGTCAACTCAGCGCGGCGCCAAGAAGAAGGGCAAGAAGAAGTCGCAAGCGAAACGCGACGCCGCCGACGCGGACCTTGTCGCCGCCGCCGAGTACAAGAACCCTCGGAAGCCCCCCGGAGGTGCCAACCTCTTCGACAAGATGCTCAAGGAGCCGTGCCCCTATCACCAGGGACCCATCAAGCACACCCTTGAGGAATGCGTCATGCTTCGGCGCCACTTCCACAGGGCCGGGCCACCCGCGGAGGGTGGCAAGGCCCGCGACGACGACAAGAAGGAAGATCACCAGGCAGGAGAGTTCCCCGAGGTCCGCGACTGCTTCATGATCTATGGTGGGCAAGCGGCGAACACCTCGGCTCGGCACCGCAAGCAAGAGCGCCGGGAGGTCTGCTCGGTGAAGGTGGCGGCGCCAGTCTATCTAGACTGGTCCGACAAGCCCATCACCTTCGACCGAGACGATCACCCCGACCATGTGCCGAGCCCGGGGAAATACCCGCTCGTCGTCGACCCCATCATCGGCGACGTCAGGCTCACCAAGGTCCTCATGGACGGAGGCAGCAGCCTCAACATCATCTACGCCGAGACCCTCGGGCTCCTGCATGTTGATCTATCCTCTGTCCGGGCAGGCGCTGCGCCCTTCCATGGGATCATCCCCGGGAAGCGCGTCCAACCCCTCAGACAGCTCGACCTTCCCGTCTGCTTCGGAACACCCTCCAACTTCCGAAGGGAGACCCTGACGTTCGAGGTGGTCGGGTTCCGAGGAACCTACCACACGGTGCTGGGGAGGCCATGCTACGCGAAGTTCATGGCCGTCCCCAACTACACCTACCTGAAGCTCAAGATGCCGGGCCCCAACGGGGTCATCACCGTCGGCCCTACGTACAAACACACGTTCGAATGCGACGTGGAGTGCGTGGGGTACACCGAGGCCCTCGCCAAGTCCGAGGCCCTCATCGCCGACCTGGAGAGCCTCTCTAAGGAGGTGCCAGACGTGAAGCGTCACGTCGGCAACTTTGAGCCAGCGGAGACGGTTAAGTCCGTCCCCCTCGACCCCAGCGGCGACACCTCCAAGCAGATCCGGATCGGCTCCGGGTTTGATCCCAAATAGGAAGCAGTGCTCGTCGACTTTCTCCGCGCGAACACCGACGTCTTCGCGTGGAGTCCCTCGGACATGCCCGGCATACCGAGGGATGTCGCCGAGCACTCGCTGGACATCCGAGCCGGAGCCCGACCCGTCAAGCAGCCGCTGCGCCGATTCGACGAGGAGAAGCGCAGAGCCATAGGCGAGGAGATCCACAAGCTAATGGCGGCAGGGTTCATCAAAGAGGTATTCCATCCCGAATGGCTTGCCAACCCTATGCTTGTGAGAAAGAAAGGGGGGAAATGGCGGATGTGTGTAGACTACACTGGTCTCAACAAAGCATGTCCGAAGGTTCCCTACCCTCTGCCTCGCATCGACCAAATCGTGGATTCCACTGCTGGGTGCGAAACCCTGTCTTTCCTCGATGCCTACTCAGGGTATCATCAAATCAGGATGAAAGAGTCCGACCAGCTCATGACTTCTTTCATCACGCCCTTCAGCATGTACTGCTATGTCACCATGCCGTTCGGCTTGAGGAATGCGGGCGCGACGTACCAGCGGTGCATGAACCATGTGTTCGGCGAACACATTGGCCGCACGGTCGAGGCCTACGTCGATGACATCGTAGTCAAGACAAGGAAAGCCTCCGACCTCCTTTCCGACCTTGGAGCGACATTCCAATGTCTCAAGGCGAAAGGCGTCAAGCTCAATCCCGAAAAGTGTGTCTTCGGGGTGCCCCGAGGCATGCTCTTGGGGTTCATCGTCTCCGAGCGGGGCATCGAAGCCAACCCGGAGAAGATCGCAGCCATCACCAGCATGGGGCCCATCAAGGACTTGAAAGGCGTACAGAGGGTCATGGGATGCCTCGCGGCTCTGAGCCGCTTCATCTCACGCCTCGGCGAAAGAGGTCTACCTCTGTACCGCCTCTAAAGGAAGGACGAGTGCTTCACTTGGACCCCTGAGGCCGAGGAAGCCCTCGGGAACCTGAAGGCGCTCCTCACAAAGGCGCCTATCTTGGTGCCCCCAGCTGCCGGAGAAGCCCTCCTGGTCTACGTCGCCGCGACCACTCAGGTGGTTAGCGCCGCGATTGTGGTCGAGAGGCAAGAAGAGGGGCATACGTTGCCCGTTTAGAGGCCAGTCTACTTCGTCAGCGAGGTACTGTCCGAAACCAAGATCCGCTACCCACAAGTTCAGAAGCTGCTGTACGCGGTGATCCTAACGCGACGGAAGCTGCGACACTACTTCGAGTCTCATCCGGTAACTGTGGTGTCATCCTTCCCCCTGGGAGAGATCATCCAGTGCCGAGAGGCCTCAGGTAGGATTGCAAAGTGGGCGGTGGAGATCATGGGCGAGACAATCTCGTTCGCTCCTCGGAAGGCCATTAAGTCCCAGGTCTTGGCGGACTTCGTGGCTGAATGGGTCGACACCCAGCTACCGACGGCTCCGATCCAACCGGAGCTCTGGACCATGTTCTTCGACGGGTCGCTGATGAAGACAGGAGCCGGCGCAGGCCTGCTCTTCATCTCACCCCTCGGAAAGCATCTACGCTACGTGCTACGCCTCCACTTCCCGGCGTCCAACAATGTGGCCGAATATGAGGCTCTGGTCAACGGGTTGCGGATCGCCATCGAGCTAGGGGTCCGATGCCTCGACGCTCGCGGTGACTCGCAGCTCGTCATCGACCAAGTCGTGAAGAACTCCCATTGCCGCGACCCGAAGATGGAGGCCTACTACGATGAGGTTCGGCGCCTGGAAGACAAGTTCTACGGGCTCGAGCTCAACCACATCGCTCGGCGCTACAACGAGACTGCGGACGAGCTGGCTAAAATAGCCTCGAGGCGAACGACGGTTCCCCCGGACGTCTTCTCCCGAGACCTGCATCAACCCTCCGTCAAGATCGACGACACGTCCGAGCCCGAGGTACCCTCGGCTCAGTCCGAGGCACCCTTGGCTCAACCCGAGGCGCCCTCGGCTCGATCCGAGGCACCCTCGGCTCATCCCGAGGCACCCTCAGCTCGGCCCGAGGCGCTCTCGATTCAGTCCGAGGAACCCTCGGCCCCCGAGGGTGAGGCACTGTGCGTCGAGGAGGAACGAAGCGGGGTCGCGCCTAATCGAAACTGGCAGACCCCATACCTGTAATATCTCGACCGAGGAGAGCTACCCCTCGACCGAGCCGAGGCTCGGCGGGTGGCGCGGCGCGCCAAATCGTTCGTCTTGCTGGGAGATGAGAAGGAGCTCTACCACCGCAGCCCCTCCGGCATCCTCCAGCGATGCATCTCCATCGCCGAAGGTCAGGAACTCCTGCGAGAGATACACTCGGGGGCTTGCGGCCATCACGCAGCGCCTCGAGCCCTTGTCGGGAACGCTTTCCGGCAAGGCTTCTACTGGCCGACGGCGGTGGCCGACGCTACCAGAATCGTCCGCACCTGCGAAGGGTGTCAATTCTACGCGAGGCAGACCCACCTGCCCGCTCAGGCTCTACAGACGATACCCATCACCTGGCCTTTTGTGGTGTGGGGTCTGGACCTCGTCGGCCCCTTGCAGAAGGCACCCGGGGGCTACACGCACCTGCTGGTCGCCATCGACAAATTCTCCAAGTGGATCGAGGTCCGACCCCTGAACAGCATCAGGTCCAAGCAGGCGGTGGCGTTCTTCACCAACATCATCCATCGCTTCGGGGTCCCGAACTCCATCATCACCGACAACGGCACCCAGTTCACCGGCAGAAAGTTCCTGGACTTCTGCGAGGATCACCACATCCAGGTGGACTGGGCCGTCGTGGCTCATCCCATGACGAATGGGCAGGTGGAGCGTGCCAATGGCATGATTCTACAAGGGCTCAAGCCTCGGATCTACAACGACCTCAACAAGTTCGGCAAGCGATGGATGAAGGAACTCCCCTCGGTGGTCTGGAGTCTGAGGACAAAGCTGAGCCGAGCCACGGGCTTCACGCCGTTCTTTCTAGTCTATGGGGCCGAAGCCATCTTGCCCACAGACTTAGAATACGGTTCCCCGAGGACGAGGGCCTACACCGACCAAAGCAACCAAGTCAGCCGAGAAAACTCGCTGGACCAGCTGAGGGAGGCTCGGGACCAGGCCTTGCTACACTCGGCGCGGTACCAGCAGTCCCTGCGACGCTACCACGCCCGAGGGGTCCAGTCCCGAGACCTTGAAAGGGAAATGTGCCCTTGGGCAATTTCTAAGTGTTTTGGTGATTT
Source organism: Zea luxurians (assembly GCA_029449295.1). Taxonomy (NCBI): domain Eukaryota; kingdom Viridiplantae; phylum Streptophyta; class Magnoliopsida; order Poales; family Poaceae; genus Zea; species Zea luxurians. Next base: position 149,204,606 of record JAOPSE010000007.1, read on the forward strand.
AGTGTCCAACGCAAGTGCCTAAGTGTAAAGAGGTGGACAAAGTACAAATCAAGGATAAAGGTATGTTTCTCAGACTTAGTACATTGTTTTATGGACTAATATATTGTGTCTAAGTGCTGGAAACAGGAAAAATCCAATTGGAAATGTCTTGGCTCGAGCAGCCAAGAATCTGCTGAGTCTGGGAGCACCGGACTGTCCGGTGGTGCACCGAACAGTGTCCGGTGGTGCACCGGACACTGTCCGGTGCGCCAGGCTGGTTCGAGCAAACTGGCCGCTCTCGGGAATTCACCGGCGACGTACGGCTATAATTCACCGGACTGTCCGGTGTGCACCGGACTGTCCGGTGAGCCAACGGTCGGCCGCGCAATCTGCGCGGGACACGTGGCCGAGCCAACGGCTAGAAGATGGCACCGGACTGTCCGGTGTACACCGGACATGTCCGGTGCGCCAACGGCTCCAGGTCTGCCAACGGGCAGCTTCGCCATTTAAGGAAAGAAATCTGGCACCGGACAGTGTCCGGTGTGCACCGGACTGTCCGGTGCGCCAGACGACAGAAGGCAAGAATTGCCTTCCCTGATTGCTCTCAACGGCTCCTAGCTGCCTTGGGGCTATAAAAGGGACCCCTAGGCGCATGGAGGAGGATACCAAGCATTCCTACAACATTCTTAAGCACCAAGACATCGATTCCACGCATTCGTTTCATTGTGATAGCATATAGAGCTCTAGTGGAGTTGTGAACTCATTGAGTTGTGTTGCGAGCTCTTGTTGCGACTTGTGTGCGTATTGACATTCTGATTCGTGTGTCTTGTGTGCGTTTCTAATCCCTCCCTTGCTCCGTGTTCTTTGTGAATTTCAAGTGTAAGGGCGAGAGGCTCCAAGTTGTGGAGATTCCTCGCAAACGGGATTGAGATAAAGCAAGCAAAACACCGTGGTATTCAAGTGGGTCTTTGGACCGCTTGAGAGGGGTTGATTGCAACCCTCGTCCGTTGGGACGCCACAACGTGGAGTAGGCAAGCGTTGGTCTTGGCCGAACCACGGGATAACCACCGTGCCATCTCTGTGATTGATCTTTGTTGGTTATTGTGTTTTGTTGAGGATTCCTCTTTAAGCCACTTGGCAATTATTGTGCTAACACTTAACCAAGTTTTGTGGCTTAAGTTTTTGAAGTTTTATAGGATCACCTATTCACCCCCCTCTAGGTGCTCTCAATTGGTATCAGAGCCGTTCTCTTCAAGAAAGGGACTAATCGCCCGAAGAGATGGATCCTAAGGGCAAAGGGATGGTGATCAACGACAAGGAGAAGGAGTCCTTCGTCAACGAGCCAAATGATGACAGGCCCACCGACTCAGGCTCGGGCCACAAAAGAAAAGACGGGAGGAAGAAGAAGACAAGGCGCATCAAGGAAATTGTCTACTACGACAACGACGAATCTTCCTCCTCCCAAAAGGACAACGACGACTACGACAGACGAAAGACGGTTAACTCAAACTTTTCTTTCGATTATTCGTGCGTTCCGCATAGCTCAAATGCCCAATTGCTCCCCATTCCACTTGGCAAGCCCCCTCACTTTGATGGAGAGGACTACGGATTTTGGAGCCACAAAATGCGTACTCACCTGTTTTCTCTCCATCCAAGCATTTGGGAGATTGTGGAAAGTGGAATGAAATTTGATAGCTCGGATAGCCCTGTGTTTATTAATGAACAGATTCATAAGAATGCACAAGCCACTACTGTGTTGCTAGCCTTCTTGTGAAGGGACGAGTATCACAAGGTGAGCGGCTTGGACAATGCCAAGCAGATCTGGGACACCCTCAAGATCTCTCATGAGGGGAACGACGTCACCTTGCTCACCAAAATGGAGTTGGTGGAGGGCGAGCTTGGAAGGTTCGCGATGATAAGGGGCGAGGAGCCAACTCAAACATACAACCGGCTCAAGACCCTTATCAACAAAATAAGGAGCTACGGAAGCACGCGATGGACGGACCACGACGTCGTCCGACTGATGCTAAGGTCCTTTACCGTTCTTGATCCTCATTTGGTGAATAATATTCGTGAGAATCCCAGGTACACCAAAATGTCGCCCGAAGAAGTCCTCGGAAAATTCGTTAGCGGGCGAATGATGATCAAGGAGGCAAGGTACGTGGACGACGCCTTGAATGGTCCGATCAACGAGCCGCAACCCCTTGCTCTCAAGGCAACAAGAAGCAAGGAGGCGCTACCTAGCAAGGTGGCACAGATTGAGGCGGCCGGACTTAATGATGAGGAGATGGCCCTCATCATTAAGCGCTTCAAGACGGCGCTTAAAGGACGCAAGGGACAGCCAAGCAAGACCAAAGCCAAGGGGAAGCGCTCATGCTTCAAATGCGGTAAGCTTGGTCATTTTATTGCTAACTGTCCCAACAATGATAGTGATCAGGAACAAGGGAACAAGAGGGAGAAAAAGAAGAACTATAAGAAGGCAAAGGGCGAGGCTCATCTTGGCAAGGAGTGGGATTCGGACTGCTCCTCGTCCGACTCCGACAATGAAGGACTCGCCGCCACCGCCTTCAACAAGTCATCCCTCTTCCCCAATGAGCGTCACACTTGCCTCATGGCAAGGGAGAAGAAAGTAAGCACTCATAATACTAGTACTTATGCTTCTTCAAGTGAGGATGAGTCTAGTGATGATGATGAGATAGATTACTCATGCTTATTCAAGGGATTAGATAGAACCAAGGTAGACAAAATTAATGAATTGATTGATGCCTTGAATGATAAGAATATGCTTTTAGAAAAGCAAGAGGATTTGTTGTATGAAGAGCATGATAAATTTGTAGAAGCACAGCTCTAGAAATTAAGAGGAATGAAATGCTCTCTAGTGAATTATCTTCTTGTCATGAAACTATTGCTAAGTTAAAAAGTTTTAATGATGATTTAAATACTAAACTAGAAGTAGCTAGTAAATCTGATTCTTGTGTAGAAATTGTTGAAACTTGTAATAGGTGTAAGGATTTTGACATTGATGCTTGTAGTGATCATTTAGTCTCAATTTCCAAATTAAATGAGGAATTAGCTAGTCTTAATGCCCAACTTAAGACTAGCAAGAATGAATTTGACAAGCTAAAATTGCAAGGGATGCCTACACGATTGGTAGACACCCCTCAATTAAGGATGGACTTGGCTACAAGAGGGAAGCCAAGAACTTGACAAGCCATAAGGCTCCCATCTCCGCCAAGGAGAAAGGGAAGGCCCCTATGACTAGTAGTGTGCAAAAGAACCATGCCTTTATGTACCATGATAGGAGACAATCTAGAAATGCTTATAGGAATTGTAATGCATATAATGCCTTTGATTCTCATGCCATGTTTGCTTCTAGTTCTTCTTATGTGCATGATAGAAATGTTGGTAGGAGAAATGTTGTTCATAATATGCCTAGGAGAAATGTTGTTAATGTTCCTAGGAAAGTAAATGAACCTTCTACAATATATCATGCTTTAAATGCTTCTTTTGCTATTTGTAGAAAGGATAGGAAGATAGTTGCTAGAAAATTAGGGGCAAGATGCAAGGGAGACAAAACTTGCATTTGGGTCCCTAAGGATATTTGTGCTAACCTTACAGGACCCAACATGAGTTGGGTACCTAAGACCCAAGCCTAAATTTGCCTTGCAGGTTTATGCATCCGGGGGTTCAAGCTAAATTATTGACAGCGGATGCACAAACCATATGACGGGGGAGAAGAAGATGTTCACCTCCTACGCCAAGAATAAAGATTCCCAAGATTCAATAATATTCGGTGATGGGAATCAAGGCAAGGTAAAAGGGTTAGGTAAAATTGCAATCTCAAATGAGCACTCTATCTCTAATGTGTTTTTAGTAGAGTCTCTTGGATATAATTTGCTATCTGTTAGTCAATTGTGTAATATGGGATATAACTGTCTATTTACAAATGTAGATGTGTCTGTCTTTAGAAGATGTGATGGTTCACTAGCTTTTAAGGGTGTACTAGACGACAAACTTTACTTAGTTGATTTTGCAAAAGAAGAGGCCGGTCTAGATGCATGCTCAATGGCTAAGACTTGCATGGGCTGGTTGTGGCATCGCCGCTTAGCACATGTGGGGATGAAGAACCTCCACAAGCTTCTAAAGGGAGAACACGTGATAGGTCTAACCAATGTACATTTCGAAAAAGATAGACCTTGTGCAGCTTGTCAAGCAGAGAAACAGGTGGGAGGCTCTCATCACACCAAGAATGTGATGACAACATCAAGACCCCTGGAGCTGCTACATATGGACCTCTTCGGACCCGTCGCCTATCTGAGCATAGGAGGAAGTAAGTATGGTCTAGTTATTGTTGATGACTTTTCCCGCTTCACTTGGGTGTTCTTTTTGCAGGATAAGTCTGAAACCCAAGGGACCCTCAAGCGCTTCCTCAGGAGAGCTCAAAATGAGTTTGAGCTCAAGGTGAAGAAGATAAGGAGCGACAACGGGTCCGAATTCAAGAATCTTCAAGTGGAGGAATTTCTTGAGGAGGAGGGGATCAAGCACGAGTTCTCCGCTCCCTACACACCTCAGCAAAATGGTGTGGTAGAGAGGAAGAACAGGACACTCATAGATATGGCGAGGACTATGCTTGGAGAGTTCAAGACCCCCGAGTGCTTTTGGTCGGAAGCCGTGAACACGGCTTGCCACGCCATCAACAGGGTCTACCTTCACCGCCTCCTCAAGAAGACTTCATATGAGCTGCTGACTGGTAACAAACCCAATGTATCGTATTTTCGTGTATTTGGGAGTAAATGCTACATTCTAGTGAAGAAGGGTAGGAATTCCAAATTTGCTCCCAAAGCCGTAGAAGGGTTTTTATTAGGTTATGATTCAAATACAAAGGCGTATAGGGTCTTCAACAAATCATCGGGTTTGGTTGAAGTCTCTAGCGACGTTGTATTTGATGAGACTAATGGCTCTCCAAGAGAGTAAGTTGTTGATCTTGATGATGTAGATGAAGAAGACGTTCCAACGGCCGCGATACGCACCATGGAGATTGGAGATGTACGGCCTCAGGAACATTTGGAGCAAGATCAACCGTCTTCCTCAACTATGGTGCATTCCCCAACCCAGGATGACGAACAGGTACCTCAAGTGGAGGCGCATGATCAAGGGGGAGCACAGGATGTTCAAATTGAAGAGGAAGAAGCACCTCAGGCACCTCCAACCCAAGTTCGAGCGACGATCCAAAGGGATCATCCCGTCGACCAAATTTTGGGTGATATTAGCAAGGGAGTAACTACTCGTTCAAGATTAGTTAATTTTTGTGAGCATTACTCTTTTGTCTCTTCTATTGAGCCTTTCAGGGTAGAAGAGGCCTTGCTAGATCCGGACTGGGTGTTGGCCATGCAGGAGGAACTCAACAATTTCAAGCGCAATGAAGTTTGGACACTGGTGCCTCGCCCCAAGCAAAATGTTGTGGGAACCAAGTGGGTGTTCCGCAACAAACAGGACGAGCACGGGGTGGTGACAAGGAACAAGGCTCGGCTTGTGGCAAAAGGTTATGCCCAAGTCGCAGGTTTGGACTTTGAGGAGACTTTTGCTCCCGTGGCTAGGCTAGAATCAATTCGTATCTTGCTAGCATATGCCGCTCACCATTCCTTCAGATTGTACCAAATGGATGTGAAGAGCGCTTTCCTCAACGGGCCGATCAAGGAGGAGGTGTTCGTGGAGCAACCCCCTGGCTTTGAGGATGAACGGTACCCCGACCACGTGTGTAAGCTCTCTAAGGCGCTCTATGGACTTAAGCAAGCCCCAAGAGCATGGTATGAATGCCTTAGAGACTTTTTAATTGCTAATGCTTTCAAGGTCGGGAAAGCCGATCCAACTCTTTTTACTAAGACTTGCGATGGTGATCTTTTTTGTGTGCCAAATTTATGTCGATGACATAATATTTGGCTCTACTAACCAAAAGTCTTGTGAAGAGTTTAGCAGGGTGATGACGCAGAAATTCGAGATGTCGATGATGGGCGAGTTGAACTACTTCCTTGGGTTTCAAGTGAAGCAACTCAAGGACGGCACTTTCATCTCCCAAACAAAGTACACGCAAGACTTGCTAAAGCGGTTTGGGATGAAGGACGCCAAGCCCGCAAAGACGCCGATGGGAACTGACGGACACACCGACCTCAACAAAGGTGGTAAGTCCGTTGATCAAAAAGCATATCGGTCCATGATAGGTTCTTTGCTTTATTTATGTGCTAGTAGACCGGATATTATGCTTAGCGTATGCATGTGTGCTAGATTTCAATCCGATCCTAAGGAGTGTCACTTAGTGGCTGTGAAGCGAATTCTTAGATATTTAGTCGCTACGCCTTGCTTCAGGATCTGGTATCCAAAGGGGTCTAACTTTGACTTGATTGGGTACTCAGATTCCGACTATGCTGGATGTAAGGTCGATAGGAAGAGTACATCGGGGACGTGCCAATTCTTAGGAAGGTCCCTGGTGTCATGGAACTCTAAGAAACAAACCTCCGTTGCCCTATCCACCGCTGAGGCTGAGTACGTTGCCGCAGGACAGTGTTGCGCGCAACTGTTTTGGATGAGGCAAACCCTCCGGGACTTTGGCTACAATCTGAGCAAAGTCCCACTCCTATGTGACAATGAGAGTGCTATCCGAATAGCGGAAAATCCTGTTGAGCACAGCCGCACAAAGCACATTGACATCCGGCATCACTTTTTGAGAGACCACCAGCAAAAGGGAGATATCAAAGTGTTTCATGTTAGCACCGAGAACCAGCTAGCCGATATCTTTACCAAGCCTCTAGATGAGAAGACCTTTTGCAGGCTGCGTAGTGAGCTCAATATCTTAGATTCGCGGAACTTGGATTGAATTGTAGCATATATGTGTTTATGCCTTTGATCATGTTCATTCTGCATTCTGTTGTTTATTGTGGTGCTCAAGTTGTACAAACACTCCCTGGACCTCACAAGTCCTTTTTGCAAGTGATGCACGTATTTAGGGGGAGCTGTGCTACAACTTGACCCTTTGAGACTAACCATGTACTTGAGTTTGGTTGTTTTAGTCTCCAAGAAGAATTGAAAGGGAAAAGGTGGACTTGGACCATGCAAGACTTCCACTGCACTCCTATGAGAAAGAGTAACTTTTCCAAGTTCATCTTTATACTCCTATTGTCTTTGTGTTCTTATTTGAAAATTTTGGTGAGGAAATGGGGTTAAAGGGCCAAGATTGATCCTGTTTTGGTGCTTGATGCCAAAGGGGGAGAAAATAAAGGCCAAAGCAATAAATGGATCAGCTACCACTTGAGAAATTTTGAAAATAGTAGATTAGAGCTTTTGGTTTGTCAAAACTCTTTTATTGTCTCTTATGTCAAAAGTTGGTCTCTTGTGGGGAGAAGTGTTGATTATGGGAAAAAGGGGGAGTTTTTTTGAAATCCTTGATCAAATTTCTTTGGAAAACCTCTCTTTATGTCTCTACAAGTGGTTTTGACTTAGAGATAGGAATTTGAGTTTGATTTGCAAAAACAAACCAAGTGGTGGCATAGAGTGATCCATATATGTCAAATTGAATCAAAACAATTTTGAGTTCTAATTTGAACTGTTTTTGTACTTGTTCTACTTGCTTTATGTTGTGTTGGCATAAATCACCAAAAAGGGGGAGATTGAAAGGGAAATGTGCCCTTGGGCAATTTCTAAGTGTTTTGGTGATTTAGTGTCCAACACAAGTGCCTAAGTGTAAAGAGGTGGACAAAGTACAAATCAAGGATAAAGGTATGTTTCTCAGACTTAGTACATTGTTTTATGGACTAATATATTGTGTCTAAGTGCTGGAAACAGGAAAAATCCATTTGGAAATGTCTTGGCTCGAGCAGCCAAGAATCTGCTGAGTCTGGGAGCACCGGACTGTCCGGTGGTGCACCGAACAGTGTCCGGTGGTGCACCGGACACTGTCCGGTGCGCCAGGCTGGTTCGAGCGAACTGGCCGCTCTCGGGAATTCACCGGCGACGTACGGCTATAATTCACCGGACTGTCCGGTGAGCCAACGGTCGGCCGGGCCAACGGTCGGCCGCGCAATCTGCGCGGGACACGTGGCCGAGCCAACGGCTAGAAGATGGCACCGGACTGTCCGGTGTACACCGGACATGTCCGGTGCGCCAACGGCTCCAGGTCTGCCAACGGTCAGCTTCGCCATTTAAGGAAAGAAATCTGGCACCGGACAGTGTCCGGTGTGCACCGGACTGTCCGGTGCGCCAGACGACAGAAGGCAAGAATTGCCTTCCCTGATTGCTCTCAACGGCTCCTAGCTGCCTTGGGGCTATAAAAGGGACCCCTAGGCGCATGGAGGAGGATACCAAGCATTCCTACAACATTCTTAAGCACCAAGACATCGATTCCACGCATTCGTTTCATTGTGATAGCATATAGAGCTCTAGTGGAGTTGTGAACTCATTGAGTTGTGTTGCGAGCTCTTGTTGCGACTTGTGTGCGTATTGACATTCTGATTCGTGTGTCTTGTGTGCGTTGCTAATCCCTCCCTTGCTCCGTGTTCTTTGTGAATTTCAAGTGTAAGGGCGAGAGGCTCCAAGTTGTGGAGATTCCTCGCAAACGAGATTGAGATAAAGCAAGCAAAACACCGTGGTATTCAAGTGGGTCTTTGGACCGCTTGAGAGGGGTTGATTGCAACCCTCGTCCGTTGCGACGCCACAACGTGGAGTAGGCAAGCGTTGGTCTTGGCCGAACCACGGGATAACCACCGTGCCATCTCTGTGATTGATCTTTGTTGGTTATTATGTTTTGTTGAGGATTCCTCTTTAAGCCACTTGGCAATTATTGTGCTAACACTTAACCAAGTTTTGTGGCTTAAGTTTTTGAAGTTTTACAGGATCACCTATTCACCCCCCCTAGGTGCTCTCAGACCTCTAGGTGGGCGACCTGGTGCTTCGGCTGCGACAAGACGCCCGAGGGCGGCACAAGCTCATGCCTCCCTGGGAGGGGCCATTCGTCATCGCCAAGGTTCTGAAGCCCGGAACATACAAGCTGGCCAACAGTCGAGGCGAGATCTACGGCAACGCCTGGAACATCCAACAGCTACGTCGCTTCTACCCTTAAGATGTTTTCAAGTTGATCATATACCTCGCACCCACGCAAGGTTTAGTCATCAAGGAAGGGTCGGCCTCGCCTCGGCAAAGCCCGACCCTCCCTCGGGGGCTAAAAGGGGGGGAACCCCCTCTGCGTCGAAATTTTCCTCGAAAAAAGATCTTTTCTGCCAGAATATCTTTCGCGCTTTTTGGCTACTTCGAAAGTGGATCCTGAAAACGACGGAGTACACGTAAGCAGCCAAGGCTGACCGAGCCGAGGGACTCCTACGCCTCCGGGATACGGATACCTCACTCATCACCTTCTGCGATAAGTAACTCACGTTCGGATAAGTGATTCTGCGGACCGAACAAGTCTTCACACTCGAAAGCTCTTCTGCCGAAGCGATCCTTCGAGCCTTCTCGACTGCGTCGGTGACAGAGCCCCATGGACGGGTAAGAGTGCGTGTAAGCGGCAAGGCCGACCGAGCCAAGGGACTCCTACGCCTCCGGGATACGGATACCTCACTCATCACCTTCCGCGAGAAGCAACTCTTGCTCGCACAAACATTTCTGTTACCGACAAAAAAGTCCAGATACTCGAAACGAAAGGAAAAGAGACGCAGCTTTACAACACGGCGAGGGTGTGTTTAGGCCTCGGCGGCCGCAGGAAACACACGCTACAAGACAATCCGATCCTGCAGGCTCGGATCTTAACGGCTGAAGGGAGCAGCAGCACCCTCGGCATCGACGACACCTTCGGCGAGGGCCGACCTAGCCTCAGACGGCGACGCAATCCGAGGATCTCCACTTTGGAGGACGACGTCATCACCACGCCTGGGCCATCGCCGCCAGGGTCTTCTCCGGGAATCCGGCCCGAGCAGGCGGCTCGGCCGGTCACCCCGGGGCCTCGGCCAGTTGCCTTCCAAGGACGACAATCTGGCCCGAGCAGGCGGCTCGGCCGGTCACCCCGGGGCCTCGGCCAGCTGCCCTCCAAGGACGTCAGCCCGACCCGAGGCCTCGGCTGGTCAATTCCGGCGTCGGTCTCGCTAACGGACGACCCGGCCAGGCTCCAGCCAACCAGGTTTTCTTTTCGAGCCAACTCCGCCTCTGTTCATGTTGACGCCGCTACCCCTGGCCTCAGCTCATCGAAGAGCGGCCGAGGGGTTCCTTTAACTAAGCTAGAGAAGCCTCAGACAACAAGGCCGACCGAGCCGAGGGACTCCTATGCCTCCGGGATACGGATACCTCACTCGTCACCTGTACACGGGGCGACTCACAATTGGTGAAGCGGTTCAGACAACCAACAGGCGAGTCTTAGTGCTCGAAAAGGAGGAAAAACACGGCTCCGTGCCGAAATCACATACATGTTCAGGCCCCGACAGCCACAATGAACAAAAACCCCGGCATTCGAAGTGCCATTACAAACGGAACTCCGGTTCCGTCCCCGCGGGTATGGACAACCTCCACGACGGGGAAGCCTGTGGAGCGACAAGCTCTGGGCGAATCACCAGCAAACGCGGGTCGCCCCAAAGCGCATCGGCAGGTCCTCACTCCTGTCCTTGCCACGCAAGCGAGGAAGAGGACGGAATGTTGCATCCTAGCTGGAGAGCAACAGCCCGCCTCCCCCAGCATGACTGGAGGACGTCTCCTCCGCAGAACTGGAGGATGGTCTCCACCACCAGAAGCTGGAAGGGGAGGCGGTCGGCTGACCCGCGTGGGGGGCAGAGCACCGGCTCGGTCCGGGCCCCGCCCCAGCGGGGATGATGAAGACCAGCTGGGGGCGGGGCAAAGATCACAGCCCAGCTTGCTCCTCCCCATCCAGGGGCTGGTGGTCACCGTCTTGGGTGACCCCCGGCGAGGGGGAGCAGCCGGGCTGGCCGATGAAAATCCTTGAAGCCGAACGATGGCTGAAAGGTGCCAACTCCCACGAAGTTGTGTTCCCCCAACGACGAGGCGGAAAGACGGCGGATCTCCCCCATCCGGGGGCTTGGAAGGTGGAAAGACACGATGCATAAGGGAGCGCGAAGACATGATCGCCTTCCAAGGGGGTCACCCTCCTTTTAAGGGCGGTTCTCCCTACTCGCGTCCCCAGCCATCACGGGCTGAGTCTTCTCCAACACACTCCAAGGTCCTCCCCTGCGGCGCGGGGGCTGGGTCCCACACGTCGTGCAAGCCGGCTCAGAGCAGAAGAAGCCAAACCGCCGCGCGCGGTGCGCACAACCGCCCAGCGGTTACAAGCGACCCTCCACTTTTGCCCAGACCAGCGGGCGAAAGGGTGGGCGGCCATGCAGGCGGCATGCAACCGCGCCAAGTGGGTGCGCTTCTCCGACTCCCAACACGCCCGGCATGGAGGCCCAGGCCCACGCGTCATGCAACCGGCGCGCCGAATGCTTCGTACATGCAACTGCACCGCCACTTGCGCCACTACCGCGCCTCCTCGACTGCGGAACCAATACCGCGACTCGAGGAGACCCGGCGCGCGACCCAGCAGCACCAGCCTGGCGCGACGGTCAACGCGGACGAAAGTGGGCCGGCAGTAATGGCGGTGGCAGGCGGGCAGGAGCAGCGGCCACGTCGTCAGCCAAGCTTACGTCCCATCCGGGGGCAGCGAGAGAACCCTCTCTCACGGCGTGAAGACAACGCGCCCGTGATCCGTTCCTCGAATGGCTCGCGCACGCGCAACGGTCGCCCCTCCAACCACTCGCCCCGTCGCATTAACTTCGCGGCGGGACACGCGGCGCCTCTGGCAGGAGAAGCGGGCGACGCTTCGCCTTCGACCGCGTCCAAAAAAGGTACGCCGCGTCGTTCGATTTTGTATCCTTTTCCATTTTTCCTCTTTCTCTCTCTTGCAACAGGGACCGGGAAAGGGGGATACCCCGAAAAGGATCCTTCCCCGAGAAGGAACCAAGCTCCGAGCCCCCCTACTGATCAGAGGTTCGAAGGCTGGCCCCCCAGAAGGGTTCAACAGCCGCCTCAGATCGCGTGGGCCCTACACCCACTACTGGTCAGAGGTTCGAAGGCCGGTCCCTCGAAAGGGTTCAACGACCGCCTCAGGCTACTCGGGCTCCACGCCCAATACTGATCAGGGGTTCGAAGGCTGGCCCCCGAAGGGTTCACAGCCGCCTCAGACGCCGAGCGAGGATGACCATGGGTACGTTCGATACACAACCAAGGCTCGAGCTGCGCTCTCGAGGTACCCTAGGACATTTCCGAGACCGGCGGGAACGATCTTGTAACGGAATCCCATCAGAGGGAGGCATCGAGCCCTCGGACCCCGTCGCCAGGGGACCGGGTCCGGCAGATCACCCGCAGGTACTTTTGGGCGTGCCTCTGGGCCCCTAGCCGACCCCTAACGAACGGGGCACGGACGTTCACTCGGATCACCCGCTTGCAGCTCAACGAAGACACCATGTTCGATGCCCATCGAGGGCAACATGGCGCTTCCCCCCCTCCTCCTTGCGGAAAGGCGACGCAGGGGCGTATGTAAAAAAGCCGAGTCTGTCCCTGATTGCCCTCTCGCCCTGTGCAGAGGCTCCGGGGCTGCTCTCGCAAACCCGGCTCCGGCCGAACCGTTGACAGCGTCAACATACCAGCCCGAGAACTTGGGACCCGACCGTACACCCAGGCTACGGCCAGCTCGCATGAGGGAACGACCAGACCAGCCGAAGCATTACGCGAGGTATTAAGACCTCGAAGGAGTGAAACCACTCCTCCGAGGCCTCGGGGGCTACACCCGGCGGGTGCGCTCGCGCGCACCCGCCGGAACAAAACGCAACCGAGAAAGGCTGGTCCCCTTGCAAAAAAGTGCGACGAAAGCCTCCAAGCGAGTGCAAACACTCCCTTCGAGGCTCGGGGGCTACTGTCGGGGACCATAATTAGGGGTACCCTCAAGGCTCCTAATTCTCAGCTGGTAACCCCCATCAGCACGAAGCTGCAAAGGCCTGATGGGTGCGATTAAGTCAGGGATCAGTCCATTCAAGGGACACGATCACGCCTCGCCCGAGCTTAGCCTCGGACAAGGGCAGCCGACCCCGGAGGATTTCCGTCTCGCCCGAGGCCCCCCTTCAGCGGCGAACATATTCCCGGCTCGCCTGAGGCCCTGCCTTCGCTAAGAAGCAACCCTGACCAAATCGCCGCACCGACCGACCAAGTCGCAGGAGCATTTAATGCAAAGGTGGCCTGACACCCTTATCCTGACGCGCGCCCCCCAGCCGGCAGAGCCGAAGTGACCGCCGTCACTTCGCCGCTCCACTGACCGGCCTGACAGAAGGACAGCGCCGCCTGCGCCACTCCGACTGCAGTGCCACTTGACAGAGTGAGACTGACAGGCAGTCAGGCCCTGCCGGAGGCACCATAGGAAGCTCCGCTTTGCCCGACCTAGGGCTCGGACTCGGGCTAAGTCCCGGAAGACGGCGAACTCCGCCTGACCCAGGGCTCGGACTCGGGCTAAGTCCCGGAAGACGGCAAACTCCGCTCCGCCCGACCCAGGGCTCGGACTCGGGCTAAGTCCCGGAAGACGGCGAACTCCGCCCGACCCAGGGCTCGGACTCGGGCTAAGTCCCGGAAGACGGCGAACTCCGCCCGACCCAGGGCTCGAACTTGGGCTCGGCCCCAGAAGACGATGATCTCCGCCTCACCCGACCCAGGGCTCGGACTTGGGCTCGACCCCAGAAGACGATGAACTCCGCTTCGCCCGACCCCAGGGCTCGGACTCCGCCCCGGCACCAGCCGGCAATCTCCGCCTCGCCCGACCAGGGGGCTCGGACTCGACCTCGGCTTCGGAGGAGCTTCCACATCTCCCAACCTAGGGTGCAGACCAGCCACGTCAACAGGAGGCGCCATCATCACCCTACCTCGAGCTGACTCGGGCCGCAGGGAACAAGACCGGCGTCCCATCTGGCTCGCTTCGCCAGATAGGCAATGATGGCGCCCCGCATGCTCTGTGATGACGGCGGCTCTCAGCCCCCTTATGGAAGCAAGAGGACGTCAACAAGGACTCGATCGCTCCGACAGCTGTCCCTCCACCAAGCTCCATCGCTCCTCCGACGGCCACGACATCACACCAGCTAGGTGCAAAGATCTCTCCGGCTGCCACAACGGCATGTACCTAGGGCGCTAGCTCACCTCCACTAGACACGTAGCACTCTGCTACACCCCCCATTGTACACCTGGATCCTCTCCTTACGCCTATAAAAGGGAGGACCAGGGCCCTCTTAGAGAAGGTTGGCCGCGCGGGGACGAGGACGAGAACAGGCGCTCGCCAGAGGCCGCTCGCTCCCTCTCCCGCGTGGACGCTTGTAACCCCCTACTGCAAGCGCACCCGACCTGGGCGCGGGACGAACACGAAGGCCGCGGGATTCCCACCTCTCTCACGCCGGTCTCCGGCCGCCTCGCTCTCCCCCCTTCGCGCTCGCCCTCGCACTCGACCCATCTGGGCTAGGGCACACGGCGACATTCTCTCGTCGGCTCAGGGACCCCCCGGTCTCGGAACGCCGACAGATATCAACTCGCAAACAAACATTTTGAAATGAAATTTGAAATTCATTTTGAATTTAGAGCGAGTTTGAGAAAATTCCAAGACTTGAATTTTTGGGATGCTACGGTGGTCTCTCAGAAAGTGATGCCGGATGTCTATGTGCTTAGTGCGGCTGTGTTCAACAAGATTATCCGCCATGCGGATTGCACTCTCATTGTCACATAGGAGTGGGACTTTGCTCAGATTGTAGCCAAAGTCCCTGAGGGTTTGCCTCATCCAAAGTAGTTGCGCGCAACACTGTCCTGCGGCAACATACTCGACCTCAGCGGTGGATAGGGTAACGGAGGTTTGTTTCTTTGAACTCCAAGACACCAGGGACCTTCCTAGGAATTGGCACATCCTTGATTGTCACACCCGGTTTTTAGAAGGTAAACCGAATGCGAACCATGTACGTGCCAGGATCAGTTATTCACGTACACAGCAGTTACATAACATGGACATCATCACACAGTGCTCAAATAGTATTAAAAGGGAAAATAATAGTCGATTACATCATACGTCTGAGACGTCCATATAGTTCTTACAATAAATCAAAGTGCGGAAAAGAAACGTAGATAACGCGGCCTTCACAGGCAGCCGACTGGGGGTTGCCGCTAACCCACGCCTAGAACTCGTCGTAGTCTTGGAACTCCTGGAAGTCTCCTTCCACAGCTTCATCTTCTCCTGAGCAGTGGTTGCAATGCTGACAACCTGGGGGGGGGGATTGGTGTGTAGAGCAAGGGTGAGTACACATCAACATACTCAGCAAGCATCCTGTTTGGCTGTAGTGGACTAGCTTTATGTGGGGATAAGTCAAGCAGTTACTTTTAGTTGGTCAGGTTATTACTTACTAGTAGAAAGCCAGGTTTTAACATTAACCCAAGTTATTAGCCCAATGTATCCTTTCCAAACGGAAAGAATACCACTTACCAATACCATAATCATAATCAGAACCATCAATCTCATTGCCACCTGTACCAAAGTATCTCTGATCAAGTATCACTAATCTCTGGAGCTCCCTTGGCCGCTCATAACCGTGAGCACGGCTGATATATCAGTTTCATAACACTCTGCAGAGGTTGCGCACTTTACCCACAAGCCGTGATTCCCTTTCTAGCCCGGGCTTGCAAGACCCTTATTCACTCCCAAGGTGAATGGCTAGGGATTCACTACGAAGCCTTTACAAAGATTCCCCGAGGCTGTAGCCGCCCGTTAGGTTTCCTAAATGTACCGCACTCCTCCCCAAGGGACAAATCAACCTTGGCAGAGCGAGCCGCATACACTGAGCCCCATTGACGGCACAACGGCTAAGCGGACTACACCCCGGTTCCTCTAATTATTCAGCTAAGGGCGTCCCATTCCACCCTCATGGTTGCACTGTTTTCCCGGGCGGTCATCCATTGAACAGGTCCTTACGGAGAGGCACTCGAGAAACCGCTCGAGTCCCCTTAAATGCCACAAGTATGATCATAAATAAGAAGGGAAAACAGCGTATCATAGATAATCACATCATGTTCATTGATTAGAGTTGGGCAATAGCATCAAACTAAGCAGTAATAATCCGACCCAAATAGGTAAACAAGGATATGGATAACAAAAGCTAGTCAATCCTTAGGTATAAATGTGTAATGCGGGAGGTGAATTAAAGAATGAATAGGACAGAGATAGGTCAAAGGACACTTGCCTCCACCAACCGACTGCTGCTCAGGGGCTTCTCCTGCGAATTCCTCGGGCTCTTCGACCGGATCGTTCTCTATGCGAGCGCAAACATACATACATCCACATATTTTAATACAAAAGAACAATACACCATACAAGGGAACAGGTAAAACGAATATGCATCAAGTATGACATTTGACATCGCATTTGTTATGGTTAGAAAGAAATGGGAAAAGGTCTCGCAGGGGGGTTAAAGTTTATGCACTAATGATTAGTTACAACTGGTTCTTAACAAAGAATTCTGTTATATATATACTAATGGAAACCTAATTATTTTAGGTTGATCAACATTGCACGAGATAAACAATTAACTACGTGAATCAATAGCATAACGAAATTTTAAATTAAACTTCCTATTTTCCATAGCATAAACAATGATTAGTCTACCTAAAATAAAGTAATTATGATCACAGAAAGTAAATAAAATAAAATAAAAAAAAACAGAGGGGGGGGGGGGCGGTTGAACCGGCCCTAGGGGCGGTTGAACCGGCCCTGGGCTGGGCGGCCGAGCTGGGGCGGGCGCGCGGGGAGGGCGGCCGAACTGGGGGCCGGGGCGGCCGAGCTGGGGCCAAGGCCGGCCGAGCTGGCGGCCGAGGCCAGCCGAGCTGGCGGCCGAGGCCAGCCGAGCTGGGGCCAAGGCCGGCCGAGCTGGCGGCCGAGGCCAGCCGAGCTGGCGGCCAGGGGCCAGGCGGGCGAGGGGGGCGCGGCCGGGGGGGGCTGGCCGGGGAGGGGCCGGCCGGGGAGGGGCCGTGGCCGGCCAGGGGGCGGCCGGGGGCGGCCGGGCGGCGCGGCCAGGGCCGGCGCGGCCAGGGGCGGGCGGCTGAGCCATGGCCGAATGGGGGAGAGAGGAGGGGAGGGGGAAGGAGGGAGGAGGGAGGAGGGGGGAGGGGGCTCACCAGCGGGGGTGGCCGACGGCGAGGGGGCGCGGCCGGGCAAGGGGCGGCGGCGGCGTCCTAGGGCAAGGAGGTAGGGCGGCGGCGGCTTAGGGAGAGAGAGAGAAAATGAGAGGGAGAGGGTTAGGGGAAAAGGGGAGGTGGGGGGGGGCGGCTGGGCCTCTTGGGGCCCAAGAGGGGGGCGCGCAGGGGCCTGGGCCGGCCGGGGTCGGCCCACGGCGCGGGAGAGAGAGAAAAAGAGGAGAGAGAAAGAGAGAGAAAGAGAAAAGAAAAGATTATTTCCCTGTTTCCGAAATCCGATCTTTTAGATGAATGCGTTGGCACTTTCAAACAATCAAAAAAATGCAAGGTTCGGCATGGTGCATCAAACAACACAAAGTATCTTTAGAGTTTTTCTTACACGGGAAATCCAAACCGAGTCCCGCTAGAACTTTGGAAAAGGTCAAGGTTTAGCGAGGGAAAAAGAAAAAGAAAAGGTAACGCCCGAATTTTGGCGAGTAAAGAAAAGAAAAAATTCAACTGCAAAATTCGGGGCGTTACAAACCTATCCCCCTTAAAAGAATCTCGCCCTCGAGATTCAGGGCTGGCTAGCAAAGAGCTCTGGGTACTTGGCCATCAAATCATCTTCACGCTCCCAGGTTGCTTCTTCCTCAGAGTGGTGATTCCATCTGACTTTGCACATTCTGATGGTCTTCCTTCGGGTGACTCTATCTGCAACCTCAAGGATCCGAGCTGGCTTCTCAACATAGGTCAAGTCCTCCTGGACTTCCAGACCTTCCACTGGCAACTGCTCTTCTGGCACACGCAAGCACTTCTTCAACTGAGACACATGAAAGACATCATGCACAGCTGACAAATTCTCTGGCAAACTGAGCTGA
The DNA here is from genome assembly GCA_029449295.1 of Zea luxurians. Classification (NCBI taxonomy): domain Eukaryota; kingdom Viridiplantae; phylum Streptophyta; class Magnoliopsida; order Poales; family Poaceae; genus Zea; species Zea luxurians. Next base: position 149,222,668 of record JAOPSE010000007.1, read on the forward strand.
TAGGCCACTTCTCCACGCTTTGCAAGAATCTGATACGGACCAATGTAGCGGGGTGCTAGCTTGCCTTTGATTCCGAACCTTCTGACTCCTCTGATCGGTGACACTTTCAGATAGACGAAGTCTCCGACTTCAAAACTCAGCTCTCTTCTTCTATTCTGGGCAAGGGATACTTGTTCTTGATCGTGACTTCATTCAAAGCTCGATAATCGATACACATCCTCTTGGTGCCATCTTTCTTCTCCACAAACAAGACAGGGGCGGCCAAAGGCGAGGTGCTTGGCCGGATGTAACCTTTCTCTGACAGCTCATCAATCTGCTTCTTAAGCTCAACCAACTCTGGTCCAGATATTCTGTAAGCTCTCTTACAGATGGGGGCGGTTCCAGGAAGAAGCTCTATGGCAAACTCAACTTTCCGCTCTGGTGGCATACCCGGTAAGTCCTTTGGAAACACATCTGGGAATTCAGACACAACCTTGATACTCCCAATTGGGTCTGCTTCACTGCTATCGACAGCCATCTGATAACAACTTCCTTTCTTTGGCTCAGGCGGGACTAACTCGGTCACCACTTCCTCTCCTAGTGGGGACACCAACTTGATTGTCCTTTTATCACAACTGATAACTGCCTGATACTTATCTAGCCAATTCATCCCTAGGATGACATCTATTCCCTGAGTACCCATTACTATAAGGTTAGCGGGAAACGCTATCCCCCTTATTTCCACACTTACATTCAAACATATGCTATCAGCTCGAATTCTACCACCAGCTGAGTCAATTTGAATGGGGGTTGACATGGCAGTAATTGGAAGATTATGTGCTTCTACCCATGATGCAGTAATGAAAGAATGCGTTGCTCCAGTATCAAATAACACTTCTGCAATATGGGAATCGACTGGGAACATACCTACTGTCATGCCGGGGGTCTCCTGAACTGCTTCAGCCTCCAAGTGATTCAATCTTCCATGATTATAGCGCTGCTGAGGGCGGTTGCCTGATCCAGGCTGGGACACATTCTGCTTCGCTGGGGCATTGGGGCCTGACTGCTGCTGGGCTGCTTTCTTCGGACATTGCATCACCCAGTGGCCTTGCTCTCCACAGTGGAAACATGCTCTGTTTCCAACCTGAGCTGGTGCTGCCTGATTGCTCTGCTGGCTTGCGGGGGCAGGAAGACGAGGTGTCTGCTGATTCTGCCTCTGGAACTGGCCTCCTCCTGACTGATTGCTCTGACGGTTCTGGTACTGATGCTGAGGGTACTGCCTTTGGAACTGCTGATACTGCTGACGCTGCTGATGCTGCTGATGCTGCTGAGGTGGACGCTGGTTCTGCCTAAACTGCTGAGGTTGATTGCCTGAGAAACGAGGATGGCTGCTGCTTCCAGGCTGGGGTCCACTGATCTTGCGCTTACGATCCTCCATCTCCTTACGCTTCCTTTCTGTCATGATTGCTCTGTCAATCAGGTGCTGGAATGTCGGAAAGGTATGGTTCATCAGCTGATACTGCAGAGGGTCAACCAAGCCTCTCAAGAAACGGTACTGTCGCTTGGCGTCGGTGTTGACATCTTCAGGAGCATAGCGAGACAACTGCAGAAACCTGTCTCGATATTCACTGACAGATGATGACCCTTGCTTAAGGGCCAGGAACTCCTCCTTCTTCACTGTCATCAGACCTGCAGGCACATGGTACTGACGAAAGCTACCTCTGAACTCTTCCCAAGTGATGGCATCGGGGTTGGCATGGGTGGCGAGGTAAGACTCCCACCATGATTGGGCTGCTCCTCTCAACAGACGGGGACCATACAAGACTTTCTCCCTGTCATCACACTGAGCGGTATGCAACTCCCGCTCCACAGTGCGCAGCCAATCTTCAGCATCCATGGGGTCAGAAGAGTGAGCGAACGTTGGGGGATGACCTCTCATGAATTCAGCACGCTTGTCCCTGGGCATCTGAGGCTGGGGTGGTGCTTGCTGCTGCTGCTGCTGCTGAATGGCGGCCAGAGTCTGACCGATGGCCTGAACTGCCTGAGTCTGCATCAGAAACATCTGCTCGATCGACATCGGGGGCGGGGGCGGCAGGTGCTGCTGCTGGGGCACCTCATCCTGCGGGGCGGCTTGCTCCTGCTGAGCACGCCTTCCTCCTCTGCGCCTGTTCTCTGACATCTGCAGAACGCAACCACACATCAGAACTGATCTGGCAAATCTTGCAGCATAAGAGAAGAGTATAGAATTCTCCAACAGCACTGAACAGATGAGCATCTTCACTGATCTCCAACACAGACCACACAGCTTCTCAGATAAAGAGGAAAGTAGAATAAAGGGTTTCCCAACTATATAACTAACTCCATTAACATAATAGGTAAGCCAAAATGCAGGGGATACCCACACTCTGGTGACAATCATTACAAAGATCCAAACCAAACATGGTTCATCATGACAAACATAAATGCACAGGGTATAGCAAACTACCCTGTCTAACTAAGACTAACTAAGACCGAGACTAACGCTAAGACTGAAGCTTCTATGTATATATATTTCGTATTAATTACAAGATCCAACTCTAACGAGCTATGGTTCTAGATTTATCTTGGTCTTGCAGTCGGGATTGCCATAAGACTGGAGTCCACACCGAGGTGAGCGGTACGGGTGCTGAGTCCCAACGGGGGCGGGGGAACCATCATCCAAGTGACGACGCTCCGCGCGCTCAGCCCGCAGCAGGGCGATCTCAGCACGAGCCCTACTCAGCTCGTCTAATGCATGGTCCAGCTCCGTGTTTAGCACGGCGGCTAGGTTGACTGTGCTGCTCAACCTAGGATTGTCCTCACCAGCAGGTGAAACAATCACGCCTCCTGTGCTGCCAGATGGACGGCGGGGGTAATACTTCAGGTCGAGGCCGTCAGCTACCCCACCGAGAACCGAGCAGTAGTGCGAAAGCGCACGCCGTGCAGCATCCTGCATGGCTGCCTCAGCTGAGTCCCGCTCAGAGATAGAATAGTGCTCTGAGCAAGCCTCCGTGCCCTGGAGACTGTTCTCCGGACGGCGCACCAAGCAGGTCGCCTCCCAGCGGTCCGGGTAGACCCCGCGACTATGCTGGTAGACCACACAGCGATACTCGATGGACCAAGTACGCCGATCAAGTGCCCGACGTAGCAGGGTGTCGAGCGCGTCGTGGAAGTGACACCCGCGAGCAGCGTCGCGAGTGATGGGTCGAGCAACCCATCCTTCCGGCTCATGGCTAGAGAGGTCGAGGTCGGTGTCGTGGCTCGGGCTGTCGTCGCCACCTCCGTCGTCTGGGTCTCCTCCAGCAGCTACTCCAGAGGCTGGGACGCCCAGTGGTGGTGCAGGGGGCGCCTCCAGGGGAAGCACAGGAGAGCAGCTCCTCACAGACTCTATCTCCTGCTGGAGCGAGAAGGAAGAGCCCTGCTGCTCCTGTCGTCGACGTTCCTGCTCCTCATGCAGGCGGTGGTGCAGTCTCTCCAAGTGGCTGGACTGTCCGGCCACGGGACGGCGAAGCGGACGCTCAGCAAGGCGGGAGGGTAAGAAGGGGATGACAGACTTTCGTGCAGTGTGTCTAAGTCGAGCCATCTACAAAAGACATCGCAAGCAAAAGGGTGAGAACAGAATTAATATGACCAGCAAATAATGAATCATAAATAAATGAAGGATTAGAATAAAACAAAATTTTCAGCAAGGTATAATATATAGTAGAACATAGATTTGGTCAGTAGGACCAACTTTTGAAGGGGTACCAAAGTCAAGGCAGGGACAGAGGTCTATAGTCCTTAGAACGACCATTCTACTCTAGGTTAGCGGTCCTACAGTCAGCACGGCTTTGATACCACTTATGTCACACCCGGTTTTTAGAAGGTAAACCGAATGCGAACCATGTACGTGCCAGGATCAGTTATTCACGTACACAGCAGTTACATAACATGGACATCATCACATAGTGCTCAAATAGTATTAAAAGGGAAAATAATAGTCGATTACATCATACGTCTGAGACGTCCATATAGTTCTTACAATAAATCAAAGTGCGGAAAAGAAACGTAGATAACGCGGCCTTCACAGGCAGCCGACTGGGGGTTGCCGCTAACCCACGCCTAGAACTCGTCGTAGTCTTGGAACTCCTGGAAGTCTCCTTCCACAGCTTCATCTTCTCCTGAGCAGTGGTTGCAATGCTGACAACCTGGGGGGGGATTGGTGTGTAGAGCAAGGGTGAGTACACATCAACATACTCAGCAAGCATCCTGTTTGGCTGTAGTGGACTAGCTTTATGTGGGGATAAGTCAAGCAGTTACTTTTAGTTGGTCAGGTTATTACTTACTAGTAGAAAGCCAGGTTTTAACATTAACCCAAGTTATTAGCCCAATGTATCCTTTCCAAACGGAAAGAATACCACTTACCAATACCATAATCATAATCAGAACCATCAATCTCATTGCCACCTGTACCAAAGTATCTCTGATCAAGTATCACTAATCTCTGGAGCTCCCTTGGCCGCTCATAACCGTGAGCACGGCTGATATATCAGTTTCATAACACTCTGCAGAGGTTGCGCACTTTACCCACAAGCCGTGATTCCCTTTCTAGCCCGGGCTTGCAAGACCCTTATTCACTCCCAAGGTGAATGGCTAGGGATTCACTACGAAGCCTTTACAAAGATTCCCCGAGGCTGTAGCCGCCCGTTAGGTTTCCTAAATGTACCGCACTCCTCCCCAAGGGACAAATCAACCTTGGCAGAGCGAGCCGCATACACCGAGCCCCATTGACGGCACAACGGCTAAGCGGACTACACCCCGGTTCCTCTAATTATTCAGCTAAGGGCGTCCCATTCCACCCTCATGGTTGCACTGTTTTCCCGGGCGGTCATCCATTGAACAGGTCCTTACGGAGAGGCACTCGAGAAACCGCTCGAGTCCCCTTAAATGCCACAAGTATGATCATAAATAAGAAGGGAAAACAGCGTATCATAGATAATCACATCATGTTCATTGATTAGAGTTGGGCAATAGCATCAAACTAAGCAGTAATAATCCGACCCAAATAGGTAAACAAGGATATGGATAACAAAAGCTAGTCAATCCTTAGGTATAAATGTGTAATGCGGGAGGTGAATTAAAGAATGAATAGGACAGAGATAGGTCAAAGGACACTTGCCTCCACCAACCGACTGCTGCTCAGGGGCTTCTCCTGCGAATTCCTCGGGCTCTTCGACCGGATCGTTCTCTATGCGAGCGCAAACATACATACATCCACATATTTTAATACAAAAGAACAATACACCATACAAGGGAACAGGTAAAACGAATATGCATCAAGTATGACATTTGACATCGCATTTGTTATGGTTAGAAAGAAATGGGAAAAGGTCTCGCAGGGGGGTTAAAGTTTATGCACTAATGATTAGTTACAACTGGTTCTTAACAAAGAATTCTGTTATATATATACTAATGGAAACCTAATTATTTTAGGTTGATCAACATTGCACGAGATAAACAATTAACTACGTGAATCAATAGCATAACGAAATTTTAAATTAAACTTCCTATTTTCCATAGCATAAACAATGATTAGTCTACCTAAAATAAAGTAATTATGATCACAGAAAGTAAATAAAATAAAATAAAAAAAAAATAAAAAAAAAACAGAGGGGGGGGGCGGTTGAACCGGCCCTAGGGGCGGTTGAACCGGCCCTGGGCTGGGCGGCCGAGCTGGGGCGGGCGCGCGGGGAGGGCGGCCGAACTGGGGGCCGGGGCGGCCGAGCTGGGGCCAAGGCCGGCCGAGCTGGCGGCCGAGGCCAGCCGAGCTGGCGGCCAGGGGCCAGGCGGGCGAGGGGGGGCGCGGCCGGGGGGGCTGGCCGGGGAGGGGCCGGCCGGGGAGGGGCCGTGGCCGGCCAGGGGGCGGCCGGGGGCGGCCGGGCGGCGCGGCCAGGGCCGGCGCGGCCAGGGGCGGGCGGCTGAGCCATGGCCGAATGGGGGAGAGAGGAGGGGAGGGGAAGGAGGGAGGAGGGAGGAGGGGGGAGGGGGGCTCACCAGCGGGGGTGGCCGACGGCGAGGGGGCGCGGCCGGGCAAGGGGCGGCGGCGGCGGCCTAGGGCAAGGAGGTAGGGCGGCGGCGGCTTAGGGAGAGAGAGAGAAAATGAGAGGGAGAGGGAGAGGGTTAGGGGAAAAGGGGAGGTGGGGGGGGGGGCGGCTGGGCCTCTTGGGGCCCAAGAGGGGGGCGCGCAGGGGCCTGGGCCGGCCGGGGTCGGCCCACGGCGCGGGAGAGAGAGAAAAAGAGGAGAGAGAAAGAGAGAGAAAGAGAAAAGAAAAGATTATTTCCCTGTTTCCGAAATCCGATCTTTTAGATGAATGCGTTGGCACTTTCAAACAATCAAAAAAATGCAAGGTTCGGCATGGTGCATCAAACAACACAAAGTATCTTTAGAGTTTTTCTTACACGGGAAATCCAAACCGAGTCCCGCTAGAACTTTGGAAAAGGTCAAGGTTTAGCGAGGGAAAAAGAAAAAGAAAAGGTAACGCCCGAATTTTGGCGAGTAAAGAAAAGAAAAAATTCAACTGCAAAATTCGGGGCGTTACACTGATGTACTCTTCCTATCAACCTTGCATCTAGCATAATAGGAGTCTGAATATCCAATCAAGTCAAAGGTAGACCCCTTTGGATACCAGGTCCCGAAGCAAGGCGTAGCAACTAAATATCTAAGAATTCGCTTAACAGCCACAAGGTGACATTCCCTAGGGTCGGATTGAAATCTAGCACACATGCAAACACTAAGCATAATATCCGGTCTACTAGCACATAAATAAAGTAATGACCCTATCATAGACTGGTATGTCGTTTGATCAACGGACTTACCTCCTTTGTTGAGGTCGACATGTCTGTCGGTTCCCATCGGTGTCTTCGCGGGCTTGGTGTCCTTCATCCCAAGCCGCTTGAGAAGATCTTGAGTATAATTTGTTTGGGAGATGAAGGTGCCGTCCTTGAGTTGCTTCACTTGGAACCCAAGGAAGTAGTTCATCTCGCCCATCATCGACATCTCAAACTTTTGAGTCATCACTCTGCTAAACACCTCACAAGACTTTTGGTTAGTAGAACCAAATATTATGTCATCGACATAAATTTGGCACACAAAAAGATCACCGTCACAAGTCTTAGTGAAAAGAGTAGGATCGGCTTTCCCAACCTTGAAAGAGTTAGTAATTAAGAAATCTCTAAGGCATTCATACCATGCTCTTGGGGCTTGCTTAAGTCCATAGAGCGCTTTAGAGAGCTTACACACATGGTCGGGGTACCTTTCATCTTCAAAGCCAGGGGGTTGTTCCACGTATACCTCCTGCTTGATCGGTCCGTTGAGGAAAGCGCTCTTCACGTCCATTTGAAACAACTTGAAAGAATGGTGAGTGGCATAGGCTAATAATATTCGAATAGACTCTAGCCTAGCCACAGGAGCAAAAGTCTCCTCGAAATCCAAACCTGCGACTTGGGCATAACCTTTTGCCACAAGTCGAGCCTTGTTTCGTGTCACCACCACATGCTCGTCTTGCTTGTTGCGGAACACCCACTTGGTTCCCACAACGTTTTGCTTTGGACATGGCACCAGGCTCCAAACTTCATTCCTCTTGAAGTTGTTGAGCTCTTCCTGCATGGCCAACACCCGGTCTGGATCTTGCAAGGCCTCTTCTACCCTGAAAGGCTCAATAGAAGAGACAAACGAATAATGCTCACAAAAGTTAGCTAATCTTGAGCGAGTAGTTACTCTCTTGCTTATATCACCCAGAATCTGGTCGACGGGATTATTCCTTTGGATCGTCGCTCGGACTTGAGTTGGAGGGGCCCGTGGTGCTTCTTCCTCCATAGCTGGTTCTTCTTGTGCTCCCCCTTGATCATGCGCCTCTACTTGAGGAACCTGTTCATCATCTTGAGTTGGGGGATGCACCATCGTTGAGGAAGAAGGTTGATCTTGCTTTTGTTGCTCCTGTGGTCGCACATCTCTAATCGCCATGGTGCATATTGCGGCCGTTGGAACGTCATCTTCATCTACATCATCAAGATCAACTTGCTCTCTTAGAGAGCCATTAGTCTCATCAAATACAATGTCGCTAGAGACTTCAACCAAACCCGATGATTTGTTGAAGACTCTATACGCCCTTGTATTTGAGTCATAACCTAGTAAAAACCCTTCTACTGCCTTAGGAGCAAATTTAGAATTTCTACCTTTCTTCACTAGAATGTAACATTTGCTCCAAAATACATGAAAGTATGAGACGTTGGGTTTGTTACCAGAAAGAAGTTCATACGAGGTCTTCTTGAGGAGGCGATGTAGGTAGAGCCGGTTTATGGCGTGGCAAGCTGTGTTCACAGCTTCCGACCAAAACCGCTCGGGTGTCTTGAATTCTCCAAGCATCGTCCTCGCCATGTCGATAAGCGTCCTGTTCTTCCTCTCTACCACATCGTTTTGCTGCAGTGTGTAGGGAGCGGAGAACTCGTGCTTGATGCCTTCTTCCTCAAGATACTCCTCCACTTGAAGGTTCTTGAACTCGTACCCGTTGTCGCTTCTTATCTTTTTCACCTTGAGCTCAAATTTTTTTGTGCCTTCCTTAGAAAGCGCTTTAGGGTCCCTTGGGTTTCTGTTTTATCCTGCAAAAAGAATACCCAAGTGAAGCAGGAAAAATCATCAACAATTACTAGACCATACTTACTTCCCTGATGCTAAGGTAGGCGACGGGTCCAAAGAGGTCCATGTGAAGAAGTTCCAGTGGTCTTGATGTAGTCATCACATTCTTGTTGTGATGAGTGCTTCCCACCTGTTTCCCTGCCTGACAAGCTGCACAAGGTTTATCTTTCTCGAAGTAGACATTGGTTAGTCCTAACACATGCTCTCCCTTTAGAAGTTTGTGAAGGTTCTTCATCCCAACATGTGCTAGACGGCGATGCCACAACCAGCCCATACTAGTCTTAGCGATTAAGCATGCATCTAGATCGGCCTCCTCTTTCGAAAAATCAACTAAGTAGAGTTTGCCATCTAATACACCCTTAAACGCTAATGAACCTTCACTCCTTCTAAAGACAGATACATCGACATTTGTAAACAAACAATTGTAGCTCATGTGGCACAATTGACTTACAGACAGGAAATTATAGCCTAGCGACTCTACTAAAAATACATTGGAAATAGAATGCTCGCTTGTGATGGCTATTTTTCCCAAACCTTTGACCTTGCCTTGATTCCCATCTCCAAATATGATTGTATCCTAGGAATCCTTGTTCTTGACGTAGGAGGTGAACATCTTCTTCTCCCCCATCATGTGGTTTGTGCATCCGCTGTCGATAATCCAGCTTGAGCCCCCGGATGCATAAACCTGCAAGGTAAATTAGGCTTGGGTTTTAGGTACCCAACTCTTGTTGGGTCCTACAAGGTTAGTCACAATAGCTTTTGGTACCCAAATGCAAGCCTTGTCTCCTTTGCATTTGGATCCCAATTTCTAGCAACCACTTTTTGATTTTTACATGAAAGTACAAACGTAGTGTTGCAAGCATGAAAGACAGTAGTAGGTTTATTACACATTTTCCTAGGAGCATGAGACACAAAATTTCTCCTAGGCCTACCATTAAAATTAGAACTTGAAGCAAACATAGCATGTGAATCACAGGCATCATGATCATATCTCCTGTTATGACTAGCAATTTTCCTATTATACATGAAAGCATGATTCTTTTGAATGCTACTAGCCATAGGGGCCTTCCCTTTCTCCTTGGCGAGAATGGGAGCCTTTTGGCTTGTTAAGATCTTGGCTTTCTTTCGAAAACCAAGCCCATCCTTAATTGAGGGGTGTCTACCAATGGTGTAGGCATCCCTAGCAAATTTTAGCTTATCAAAATCAATTTTGCAAGTCTTAAGCTGAGCATTAAGACTTGCCACCTCATCATTTAATTTGGAAATTGAAGTAAGGTGTTCAACACAAGCATCAACATCAAAATCCTTACACGTATTACAAATGGCAACATATTCTACACAAGATCTAGTAGTATTAGCTTCTTCTAGCTTAGCATTTAAATCATTATTCAAAATCTTTAAACTAGAAATAGATTCATGGCATGCAGATAATTCAGAAGACAACATTTCATTTCTCTTAGTTTATAAAGCAAGAGATTTTTGTACACTAATAAATTTGTTATGCTCTTCATATAAAATGTCCTCTTGATTCTCTAGCAATTTACCTTTTTCATTCAAAGCATCAATTAACTCGTTGATTTTATCTACTTTAGCTCTATCTAAACCCTTAAATAAATCAGTATATTCTACTTCATCATCACTAGAATCATCATCACTTGAAGTAGTATACTTAGGGGTATCTCGAACACTTACCTTCCTTTCCTTAGCCATGAGGAAAGTGTGGCGCTCGTTGGGGAAGAGTGACGATTTGTTGAAGGCTGAGGCAGCAGGTCCTTCGTCGTCGGAGTCGGAAGAAGAGCAGTCCGAATCCCATTCTTTGCCAAGGTGTGCCTCGCCCTTCGCCTTCTTGTAGGCCTTCTTCTTCTCCCTCTTCTCGCTCTTTTCTTGTCCCTGATCACTATCATTATCGGGACAGTTTGCAATAAAGTGACCAGTCTTACCGCATTTGAAGCAGGAGCGCTTTCCCTTTGTTTTGTTCTTGTTGGGGTGCTCCTTGCGTCCTTTAAGAGCGGTCTTGAAGCGCTTGATGATGAGCGCCATTTCATTCTCGTTGAGCCCGGTAGCCTCTACTTGTGCTACCTTGCTTGGTAGCACCTCATTGCTGCTTGTTGCCTTGAGCGCAACGGGATGCGGCTTGTAGATGGGCATTGGGCCGTTTAATGCATCATCAACATACCTTGCCTCTTTGACCATCATGTGTCCGCTCACAAATTTTTCGAGTATCTCCTCGGGCGTCATCTTTGTGTACCTGGGATTTTCACGGATGAGGTTCACAAGATGAGGGTCAATAACAGTAAAAGACCTGAGCATAAGTCGGACGACGTCGTGGTCCGTCCATCTTGTGCTTCCATAGCTCCTAATCTTGTTGACCAGGGTCTTGAGCCTGTTGTACGTTTGTGTTGGCTCCTCTCCCCTGGTCATCGCGAACCTTCCCAGCTCGCCTTCCACCAACTCCATTTTGGTGATCATGGTGGCGTCGTTTCCCTCATGTGATATTTTGAGGGTGTCCCAGATTTGCTTGGCGTTGTCCAAGCCGCTCACCTTGTTGTACTCGTCCCTGCACAAAGATGCTAGCAAAATAGTGGTAGCTTGTGCATTCTTATGAATTTGCTCATTGATAAACACAGGGTTATTGGTACTGTCGAAATGCATCCCATTTTCAACTATCTCCCATATACTAGGATGGAGAGAAAATAAGTGACTACGCATTTTGTGACTCCAAAAAGCGTAGTCCTCTCCATCAAAGTGTGGAGGTTTACCAAGAGGAATTGAAAGCAAATGAGCATTGGAATTAAAAGGAATACGAGAATAATCAAATGAATAATTTGAATTAACCGGTTTCTTTTTCTCGTCGTCGTCGTTCTTGGTGAAGAAGAAGATTCGTCGCTGTCGTAGTAAACGATCTTCTTGATGCGCCTCTTCTTCTTCCTGTCCTTCTTCTTGTGACTCGAGCCAGAGTCAGTGGGCTTGTCATCTCTTGGCTCGTTGAAGATGGACTCCTTCTCCTTATCGTTGACCATCATCCCCTTTCCCTTAGGATCCATCTCTTCGGGCGATTAGTCCCTTACGTGGAGAGAATGGATCTGATACCAATTAAGAGCACCTAGAGGGGGGTGAATAGGTGATCCTATAAAATTCAACACTAAATAGCCACAAGCTTGGTTATAAAGATGTTAGTGCAATAGAACCAAGTGGCTATAGAGCGAGCTCTTGCGAATCACAATAATCACAGAGAAAGACAACACAAGAGACACAGTGTTTTATCCCGTGGTTCGGCCAAGTATAACACTTGCCTACTTCCATGTTGTGGCGTCCCAATGGACGAGGGTTGCAATCAACCCCTTTCAAGTGATCCAATGATCAACTTGAATACCACGGTGTTCTTCTTTATAGTTTTCTTCCAGTTTGCGTGGAATCTCCACAAGTTGAAGCCTCTCGCCCTTACAAGATTGTTCACAAAGAAAGCACAGAGTAAGGTTGGGAAGAGCAACACACACTAGAATTAAATCCACACCGCAAACACGCACACAAGTGAGAAGATGAGCACACAAAACACACGCGGGAGTTTACAACTCGAAAAGTGCTCCAATCTCAAGAACGATGAACGATTGCGTGAAAGTGAGGACTAGAAGTCTTGGAATGCTTAGAATGTGCTTGGGTGACTCCTCCATGCGCCAAGGGGTCCCTTTTATAGCCCTAAGGCAGCTAGGAGCCGCTGGAGATCAACAAGGAAGGCCAAAGTTGCCTTCTGTCGGGTGCCGCACCGGACAGTCCGGTGCGCCACCGGGCAGTCACTGTAGACAGTCCGGTGCAGATCTCTTTCCTTTTCTGGCGCAGACGACCGTTGCAGATTCGTGGCAGTTGGCGCACCGGACACTGTCCGGTGCACACCGGACAGTCCGGTGCCCCCTGCCGACCGTTGGCGCGGGCCACGTGTCGCCCGCGGATTGCGCGGTCGACCGTTGTGCAGTCGACCGTTGGCTCATCGGACAGTCCGGTACACCACCGGACAGTCCAGTGAATTTTAGTCATACACTGTTGATCCTTTTCCCGAGAGCGACGACTTCGCCGCGGATGACTTACCGGACAGTTCGGTGCACCACCGGACAGTCCAGTGAATTATAGTCGTACGCCGCCATCGAGTCCCGAGAGCGGCCAGTTCACCTTGGACTCGCCTGGCGCACCAGACACTGTCTGGTGCACCACCGGACAGTCCGGTGTATCCAGACCGAGTAGGAGTTGGCTGTACACAACCAACTCTTTTGCAATTCCTTTTCTCCTGTTTCTAGCACTTAGACAATATATGTTAGTACTCAAAACAATGTACTAAGTCTAGAAACGTACCTTGTTACATGATTTGCACTTCTTGCTTGTTCGGCACATAATCAACTCACTTAATATGTATTGGACACTTAATCACCAAAACATCATAGAAATAGCCCAAGGGCACATTCCCCTTTCAGTAACTTTATTCTGTAGAGTAAATATGAACGGTAATAACTGACCTAATCTCACTTATGTAAAAGTTTGCGGGTGCATGCTCGCTCAGGTTGATGGCGCCAAATCTGCTGATGTATTCTTCGATGATGTGAAAGCCATATTTGGTCAGCTACTGACCACTCAGGTCCACTCACATTTATGTTCCTTTTTTCCAATTGATCTATTTTCCTGGTGAAGCCTTGAAAAAACATCGATGTCATATTTAGTGTTCATGCCAATAGATAAGTTTGTAGTTGATTATAATATATATTGATTGTTTTAATGTAATCATTATACACTAACTTTGTATCGAATAATTTGTATGTCGTCGCAACGCACGGGCACATACCTAGTGTTTTGTGAAGTTCAAGTGTTCTACTAAATAATCACATGTGATTTTATCTTCATGATTACCATTATTGTAAAAGGTTTAGAACTTGTTTGAATAAGTATACCATTATATAATATTTTGCCAAATATAACTTAAAACTTTGTTTTAAAAAATATGATTATAGACTGCAATGTCTTGTGAATATCTATTTGGAATCATGGGAGTTTTCCTAATGGCCTCAATCAGTGCATTCCTTCTTTAATATCTAGTCTAACTATCATAAAATGGATTATCCATCACATACGTTATTTCACTTTTTCACTCAAAACTATATTCGCTCATCCACACCATTCCTGACCACTACAATGAATATTTGTTGATATACTTGCTGGTTTGTATGTTTGCTTGTTCGTGTTGTGTAGTTATCGGAGTGTTCGTGTTGTACCGTGAAGGTCAGTTCCGTGAGTCTACGCCAAACGGTTCCGTAAGCTCTCACCCATTCATCGGTTAAAGCACGACGAGCTCACTGGATCATTTTGATGCATAAATTACCTATGTTTTCAAACACATCCATCAGCCTGTTATTTTATGCATTATATGATTTTGCTACTGAGAGACATGTCAACATGGTCACGCAGCCATAGATATTTGTCGCAATTCATCTTTATACTCCTTGACATTTTTATTACAAAATGATTTGAAAAAAAGATGTGAGTTTTTTAAAAATAAATGTTTTTCAAAATGGGTATGATGAAGGGTTATCACCCTTGTCACCTTTGAGCGGGATGATCAGGGACACCCTGGTTTGGGAGGGCTTTAAGGCGTTAGCTCAGCTGGGTTAGGTGTGAGCACGAAGGATTGTCCCTCTCACATAAGGATTGGTTTGTCATCACTTTTTACCTGTACTCTTATCAAGTACAACCACTTTGAGACTGTATGGCCAGTCGCTTGATCCAAACTTGCACGGTCTGCATCCTAGGCTTATGGTGGCTAGTGATGTGCACCCATTGGGTGAATTCCCGATCTTTCGATGAGAGGGTGTGGAACAACTCGATTGGTGGAGGAGAACATGTTGACGGCCCGACTACAGCCTTCCAAAGATGTTGCGCCTTAGCAACCGATACACCACCTCCTATGGCTGTCACGATCTTGTGGAGCACGACACCCCGGCCACTAGGGCACTCATCCTGCAAGCAATCGAATAACTAGCAAGAATAAGTAGAACAAGTACTGAATTACCAGATGTAAATGTAGGTTTCAAACTCAAACTCCAATAAGGTGGGGTTCCGAAGACAAGAAGGCTGGAGGCTGAACCAGCACGCGCGCTTACAAGCAAGTAGCGAGAGCTAAACTTGATCTAAACAAAACCCGTTGTTCTTGGTGGCGGCTAGGGGGTTTATAAACATGGGAGGACGACCAAAGGGGATTGGGGTCATGCTGCAACCCTAGGATGTGTATCTAATGGACCCAACTCGATACACGACCCATTGGGCCAAAATAGGGTGATGCAGCACCATGGGCAGAAAAGGTAGGAAATGTCTCGGTAAGGAAACAATGACTACGGCGACCTCATAACAGATATGACTATAATTCCGGATCCATATGAAAGTAGACCTGATAAGCTTTCCATGTAGTGCTTGAACATTCTAATCCGAGCCCGCATGTGACCGTGGTGACCGTCACAAGTTGGTGTTCTTCTGCAGTCCGAATCCAGCATGTTCAAATCCTTTCCCTTTCGGTCTTCTCCCTGGTTCCTAAGCAAAACAAGAGTGCACGGGCCTCCACTATCTAAATATGATGGACATGAACTGTAGCACCCCGAAAATTCAAATCTTGAAATTTTCTCAAACTTGCTCTAAATTTAAAATGAATTTAAAATTTCATTTCAAAATGTTTCTCTGTGAGTTAATCTCAACAAATAAAATATAGTGGTCTATATTCTCTTCAAAATCATCCTCGAAATATCCTACAAATATTTCCCTAGTGACCCCCTCATGTTCTTTCCAGAAATACTACCCAGATATTCCACCGATAATTCTCCAAATATTTCCCTCCTAAGAAATACCTTTAGAATCATTTTTAAAGTCCCTACAAATATTTTCTCCATAATTTTCCTCATGCTAATACGTATACATACGCCTCCGGTGTCATACTGTGAGCTCTACAAGCTAATTTCACTTATACAAGACAAATACATGCTTATCTCCCACTAATCCTCGCCTCCTCCCCCTAATCCCTCCCACCTAGCCTATAAATAGAGGGGCAAGGGCTCAAGCCATCCCAAGCCATTTCATGGCAACTCTCCCCCTCTCCCCCACACGTCCACTCCAAGTCCCACACAAGCACACACTAGCACAAGGATCGTTCGGTCATTCTTTGATGCTTCGATCGTTCGTCCGATCATTCATGGTTCGTTCGTCCGATCGTTCGATCGTTCGATCGTTCGTCCGTTTGTTTGTCCAAATAATCTTTGTTCAGCCGTTATGCTGCCGAAATTTCGATCGTTCGTTCGTCCGATTATTCGATCGTTTGTCCATTCGTTCATAGTTCCCATTCATCGTTTATCGTCCGTTCATAGTCCTTATTCATCATTCATCGTCCGTTCATAGTCCCTATTCATCGTTTATAGTTCCCATTCATCGTTCATCGTTCGTTCATCATCCCTATTCATCGTTCATCATCCCTATTCATCGTTCATCGTTTGTTCATAGTCCTTATTCATCATTCACAGTCCCTATTCATCATTCATCGTTCGTTCATAGTCCCTATTTATCATTCATAGTCCTTATTCATTGTTCATCATTCGTTCATAGTCCCTATTCACTACAGGAAACTGGTTAAAGAACGTGGGTGACAAACCATCAAACTTAATGTAATAAGACGTCGAACTTACCGTAAGAACGTGGGTTTACCGACGAATATAGCCGACGACGATTTTTGGACGAACTTAGAGAAGTAAGTTCGACGGCCCGTCGAACTTAACATTAAGAACGTGGGTACCGTCGAACTTAACTTTAAGAACGTGCGTTTTTAAGTTCGACGGGGGCCGTCGAATTTTTCCCATAAGTTCGACGACACCCACGTTCTTACGGTTAAGTTCGACGGGGCCATATGGCCGTCAAACTTATGTATCCTGCGTGGGTCTGCGAGGACTGCACATTAAGTTCGACGGTACCCACGTTCTTAATATTAAGAACGTGGGTACCCACATTCTTAACCCTTTTCCAGAAAAATTAAAAAATACAGAAATGAAAAATTAGACACACATAATATCACATGCAACACAGAATATCACAAACAATACAGATTTCAAACACATTGATATATGTTCATATCACAAATACACACAGTCCAAATACATAAGTTCACAGAATATCACATATAATACAGTTAGTCCTATAGCCTTTAGTTGTACTTAGTCCTATAGCCTTTTGTTGTACTGTGTCCGCCAACCACTACCTCTCCTCTCGACATCGGATAATCAGAAATCTTGTAACCACCTTCTTCCCATGAAACAAGCTACATTGGTTTGGCGAAAAAGGAACATATTTCAGATAATTAAGGCCTGTACATGCTGGGAAGAGATCAGTTTTCAGGAAAATGGAAGTGTTCATTGTATTCGTTAGGGGATCAAAATCAGATAAATGGTTGGGGGCAAGTATTTAATGGAAAAGTTTGAGCATTCCATTGAAAAACTAAAATGCTAAGCTACGTGGTTGATAAAATGGATCCAGAAAAGGTGCCAAGCATGAAACTCCCAGACACGCTTAAATCTACCACCTATTCTTTTTAATGCAGGTTTCATCTGCTACATCTGCCAGAAACGAAAAAGGAACTCTCTTACCAGTTACCTCATGTTCTAGCCACAAAATTAGAAGTGTAACAAGATATTGGACCATACGTACACATTTGATACAAAACAGTTGCAAAAGAACAAGTTGAACATACATCATTGTGCTAGCTTTATTGGGTATATTATCCTGTAGTGCTGAATTATAGCATATATTGTGAATGCCTGAATGCAATTATCCAAACTAAAAATATAAATAATAACAGATTCATGAAAGATAATGTAACAAGATCATTTTTTAACCAGCCAGCATGAAATATATAACAATATTATACATAGAGATTCATCACTAAAGCATGAAAGATATAATGAGAATATACCAGCAATGTCACCTACATACCTTGTTGAAGCATACCAATACGGTTGGATCCTTGAATGTTGATAGCCCCACTACCAGAGTTGCCACTTAAATTCATGCGAGATGCAATACCAGGCATAGACAGTCCTACAGAGCTTATACTTCTCCCAATATTGCTCCCACCCAAAATATTCCCAGAACTTGCTATTCTTGGGCCTAAATTTCCTAAGACTGGAGAAGCTGCCAACCCAAGAGCAGAATTGCGGTTACCCACATTAGCCAAGTTTGAGGATAAACCTTGTATTGAACCACCAATAGCATTCATGCTACTACCAAATCCAGGATTTCCCCCAACATTCATACCTCCTCTATTGCTAATCCTAGAATACCCATGAGGAATCTAAAAAGAGGTCAGGCAAAATGAGAACCAAAGCAACAAAGATACCACTCAACATGAAGAGGAACAAGTTGTGGATGTCAAAGAAAATACCTGAGACATGGAAGCTTAAAGATTATTTGGAGGGAAACAGCCACTGGAAATGCCACCACTGGGTTGTTGAACCCCTGCAGACGGAATGCCTGCCATTGAATTATTTCGTGGTGCTAATGATCCAGAGATATTTGCAAGATTAAGATTTCCATGAATGTTGTGTGAACCTTGCACGCAAATGCAGAAGAGTTAACAATAAAAGAAGGGCAATGCAACATGCACCAACAGACTAAAAATACTGTAATCTTCACCAACCTGAGTGATGAAAACCTGTAAGTGATCCAGATTGACCAGAAAATGATGACGTAAACGGCATTCCTGTGGAATCTCTAAGGTTCGAGGGGGCCCCACTAATGTTTGACTGCAAAAGTGATGAAAATGAGTTCAACAGCCAGAATATATAGCTGGAAAATTTTAAGATGCATCTATACTTACATTAATCGATAGTATGATGCTCCTATGAAGCAAGGTATTAGGTGCCTGTGGAAGTTTGAAACCATCCACTGCAGCAAGAGATCCAAAATATGTTATATCCTGAAAGTACTCATGCAGAAGAAATATTCCATATTAAAATTGAAGAAACTGAAAGTCGCCTAGGGGGTGAATAGGCAAATCTGAAATTTATAAACTTTAAGCACAACTACAAGCCGGGGTTAGAGTTAGAAATATAATCGAGTCCGAAAGAGAGGGCGAAAATAAATCACAAGAAAATAAAGAGTGTGACACGGTGATTTGTTTTACTAAGGTTTGGCTCTTGCAAACCTACTCCCCGTTGAGGTGGTCACAAAGACCGGGTCTCTTTCAACCCTTTCCCTCTCTCAAACGGTCACTTAGACCGAGTGAGCTTCTCTTCTCAATCAATTGGGACACTTAGTCCCCACAAGGACCACCACACAATTGGTGTCTCTTGCTTTGATTACAAGTGTCTTGGGAACAAGAAATGGGGAAGAAGAAAAGCGACCCAAACGCAAGAGCTCAAAAGAACACGGTAAAACTCTCTCTTCTAGTCACTAGTTGCTTTGAGTGGAATTGGGACTTGGAGAGATTTTGATTCAATCTATTTGTGTCTTGTATTGAATGCACTAGCTCTTGTATTGAATGTGTTGGCTGAAAACTTGAATGCCTTGAAGTGTGGTGGTTGGGGGGTATTTATAGCCCCAACCACCAAAATGGCCGTTGGGGATGGCTGCTGTCGACGGGTGCACCAGACAGTCCGGTGCGCCACCGGACACTGTCCGGTGCGCCAGCCACGTCACCCAACCGTTAGGGTTCAACCGTTGGAGCTTCTGTGTCACACTCGTCTTTAAGGAACAAAGCCAGGTGCATCTCATACATGCGCCAAGAAGACAACATATATAATAACAGAGTGTATAGAGAAAAATGTCATAAAACATCAGAGTATTTATTACATAGCGGAAGACTTATTACAAAATAAAAGATAAAAGTAAAACGAACTAAGGATCGTCGGCGCCAATGTCAACTGAGAAACGCCACCTAGATCAGATCATACTCCTCGCCTTGTAGCTCCTCCTGAACCACCTGCTCTTCTCCTGTGGGGGGGTGTGAGACAGCAAGGGTGAGCTCACACATGATCATAGCTCAACAAGTTGTGGGGAACCAGTGGACATAAACTCACAAAGGTGTGAGTTCATGTGATGTGTAAGGCCAATCAATGATAGGGGTTAAAGTTGAGCATTGCTTTTAAGTAGTTGGTCAAAATTTTATTAGCTGTTACTAAGTGTAAGTAAATACCAAACCATAAATAAAGTAAATGAACAAAATAAATAATAAACCCATGCAATGCAAATGACAAAATTGAATTTAAGTTCCATAATTTAAACATCAGAGAGTCCTGAGCTGCTCATGACCGTGAGCTCGGCTAGTATACCAGTTTTACACTCTGCAGAGGTTGTACCCTTTACCCACAAGTCATGTTACCCATCTGCCAAGGGGTCGCGAATCCCATACACCTCTACCTAGGAAGCGCGGCAGGGCAACACTACGAGGCCTTTACAAAGTTCCACTAGCTTCCGAAAACCCGCTACAGTTTATAGGAAGTTCCAATGCAGGGTTCTTGGCTGACTACCATCGCAGCAAAATCAACCAAGGACCTCCCTACACTGACCACTCCCCTACTGCCCTTGCCCCTTTCGGGTAAGGTAGTCTTCCACTAGCTTTCCTAATTAGTCAGCCAAGGGTGTCCCATTAAACCCTTGTGGTGGCACGTGTTACTCAAGTTAAGCTCTATGTTCCAATTAACATTAATGATCTCAACATGAACATAAACAGAATAACAAGAATAATTGGAACATAGATATAATAAATGATTATCCCAAAACCATGTAAAGCAATAGCAAACTACCCAAGTGATTCAGGGGTAAACAAGGTAATGAGATAAACAAATCTAGGGTGACCTATCGGGTCCCATCAAAATTAACCTATGCATGGATAAGTGATATTAAAGAACATTATTAGGTAAAAAGTGGTCAAGGGCACAACTTGCCTTCAATGAGCTCCTGCTCAGCTACTTCAACCTGCTGCTCACCAGGATCCCCAGCAACGGGCTCTTCTACTCGCCACAATACAAACAAGCACAGTGCATATAGAGAAATTAACATTACACCAAACATATATACAAAATACACAGTAATAATCTACACATTAAAATAAAATTCTAGGAACAGGAATCACAATTTTTGGAGTTATAGATTTTAAGTTATGGAATTTCAAAGGTTTTATGTGTTTAAAGTGGGATTAAGTGAGGAATTAAATTTCTTACTGTTTTCATGACAAAACAGAGATTCTAAGTGATAGAGAATAAAATTATAAAAATTTAGAAAGTGGAATGGATTATTTTGGAGCCCATATGAATATTCTATGAATTATACAAGTTCTAGGGTTTATTTTTATATTAAAAATCTAATTTCTAATTCATTTAATCACTTTAAAACAGCACTGGACTGGGCCTCAAATCCTGGAAAGCGCAGGGGCCCAGGCGCAAAGATCCTAAGACTCAGAACACTATGCAGTAGGACGGCGGGTTTATTTCAATGAAACCGAGGGGCTCTTAAGTAAAATGGACCCGCGAAGGGGTATCCTTAGATGTGGGCCGTTGGATCCGAATTCAGCGCGCGAGATTAAATCCGTACTAAAGCGAACCGGTATTCAATCACGCTGGTTGGATCAGGGATTAACGGTTCCGATTTTATGAGACGAGATTCGCTCTGAGCCACCCGATCAAACTACCAATGGCTCGGATCAAACCGACCCGGGAGGATGCCATGTTCCGATCGACCGCCCATTCGAAATCCTAAGGCGCAAGTTCATCCGATCAAGGGGGTCGCCCAGATCTATTCCTAACCGTTTATGAAAGATCGAACGGTCCGAAGACCCTCGTCTTCCCCAACAGAACAACGGCGACCTCACCGTGCCGCCGCGGCGGCAACGCCATAGCCGAACGGCGGAACGTGAGCTAATGGCTACCATCGTGCGATTAACTGAAGATTTACGGAGACCAGGTTGCGGTGAGTCGTCTAAGGGAATCATACCGGCCGATGGTGGCGCAGAGGAACCCGATGTCGACGAAAGGCGGCACGGTGGTGGTGACGGAGCTTCGGTGAGAAATTCCTGAGGCCCCAGGGGTGTTTAGCTCGAGTTGAGGGCACGGGCAGCTTCACTGGTTCCCGGCGCACTCCTCCGACCACGCGCGCAGACTTAGAACACCGGCACGGACGGAGTCACCGGCGGCGGCTCGCTCTGCTCTCTTTCTTGTCCGCGGCGAGGCGCCCGCGGTGCTATCCAAGGGTCAGACGGCTAGCGTATTCGGGGAAAGGGAGGGCGAGTGGTTAGCAGGGGAAGGACGATTCCCAGGAGCTTCTATTTATCCCCCGGCGCGGTTGAACGGGTCGAGCGCGCGTGGATTCCGCGGCGGCGGCGAGCTCGCGCAGTTTGTTACAGCGCAGCGGAAGCGCGGGGAAGACGGACTGACCGATGGGTCCCGCGGAGTCAGTGAGACAATCCCGAGTCCGCGCGGTATTGGACAGCTGACCGGTGGGTCCCGCAAATCAGTGATTCAGCGCCGCGCGTGAGAATGACAGGTGGGGCCGGATGTCAGGGCAGCAGCGCGCGCGGTGGAGAGGATCCCAGGCCGCGCGGGAGGGGGTGAGATGATGGGCCAAATTGGTGGATCTGGGCCCAACAGTGGGATTTCTGTTTTTCTTTTATTCTGATTTTATTTCCTCTTTATTCCCTTTTTGAATTCAAACTTGAATTTGGATTTGGTTATGAGTTCCTCCCTTGAGCTAATTACACCATTTCAAACTCTAGTTTTGAAACAATATATTTTTATTTACTTATATTTTTTTTCTCCTCATAATATTCATTTCTTCTCTTTTCTAAATTCTAGAATTCCTTTTAGATCTCAAATTCCACTCTAGGTTTAACTTATTCATTTCTATATTTTTTTACATTGTCACAAGTAATGCACACACAATAAAATCCCAGCATGATGCACAATTTAGTTGAGCGTCTTTTGTTGATTATTTATTTGTTGTTCATGTGATGTCCTCATGGTATGATAAATATGGATAACACACATATATACAAAGGGATATCATTTCTCCTTTTTGGTTATCCTCCACAAATTACAAGTTGGGTATTACAAATCCTACCCCCCTTAAAAATAATCTCGTCCTCGAGATTTAGGAAGAACGAGGGAAAAGGTGAGGAAAATCTATGCGAAGCTCTTCTTCTCTTCCCCAAGTTGCTTCATCTTCACCGTGGTGACTCCATTGGACTTTGCACATCTTTATCACCTTATTTCTTGTAACTCGAGTCAAAGTATCCAAAATCTTGATCGGGTATTCCGTGTAAGTCAAATCACCCTGAACTCTGAGCTCTTCCATCGGTAATTGTTCCTCAGGGACACGGAGACACTTCTTAAGTTGAGATACGTGAAACACATTATGCACATCCGATAGACTAGCAGGTAACTCGAGTTGGTATGCCATCTCCCCAACTCTTCTAAAGATCAGGAATGGTCCAATATAACGAGGGGACAATTTGCCCTTAACTTTGAATCTCCTCATTCCACGAAGTGGTGACACCTTGAGGTACACATAATCTCCTTCAAATTCTAGTGGTCTCCTTCTATTATCAGCGTAGCTCTTTTGCCTGGTTTGAGCCACTCTCAAATTCTCTCGAATTATACGAACTTGTTCTTCTGCTTCTTGAATCAGTTCAGGCCCAAAGAACTGTCTCTCTCCAGTCTGATCCCAATACAAAGGAGTTCTGCACTTCCTCCCATATAAAGCTTCAAAAGGTGACATCTTCAGACTGGCCTAGTAACTATTATTATATGAGAACTCAGCATACGGTAGACTTTTATCCCAACTTCCTCCATGCTGAAGGGCACATGCTCTCAACATATCTTCCAATACTTGATTAGTCCTTTCAGTCTGTCCATCAGTCTGAGGGTGATAAGCTGTACTAAAATTCAACTTTGTACTCATGTTCTCATGAAAGCTTCTCCAAAACCTTGAGGTAAACTGCGAACCTTGATCAGACACGATCTTCTTTGGTACTCCATGTAAACACACAATCCGAGCCATATATAACTCTGCTAGCTGAGAACCTTTATAAGTAGTCTTCACAGGAATAAAGTGAGCCACTTTAGTCAATCTATCCACAATCACCCATATAGCATCATATCCTTTCTGGGTGCGAGGCAATCCAGTAATAAAATCCATACCAATCTCTTCCCACTTCCACTCGGGTATCTTCAGTGGGTGCAATAGTCCAGCTGGCCTCTGGTGTTCAGCCTTAACTCTTTGACATACATCGCACATAGCCACATGTGCAGCCACATCTCTTTTCAATCCATACCACCAATACTTCCGCTTCAAATCCTGATACATCTTGGTACTACCAGGATGAATAGAATAATCCGAATCATGGGCTTCTTTTAAAATAGTCTCTCGAAGGCTTTCAATATCAGGAACACATATCCTGTTCTTGAACCATACAGTGCCTTGCTCATCTTCCGTAAATTCCGGAACTCGACCTTCAGTAATCAGATCCTTAATCTCTTTTATTTTAGCATCGTCAAGTTGACCTTTGCGGATTTCTTGCTCCAAAGTAGGTTCCACATCAATAGTAACTCCTTCAGTATGAGCAACTATCCCTAGGTTAAGTCTCTTGAAATCCTCAACAATCTCATCGGGTAGCTGGGCAACAATAGCTGAATGAACATGCTCCTTACGACTCAAGGCATCTGCAACCAAATTCGCCTTGCTCGGGTGATAGTGAATCTCCAAATCATAATCCTTTATAAGCTCCAACCAACGGCGTTGCCTAAGGTTGAGATCCTTTTGAGTGAATATATACTTCAGACTCTTATGATCCGTATATACTTGGCACTTGGTCCCCATGATATAATGTCTCCAAATCTTAAGCGCATGCACAACGGCTGCCAATTCCAAGTCATGAGTGGGGTAGTTCAATTCATGTTTCCGCAACTGACGAGAAGCATAGGCAATCACATGTCCTTCTTGCATGAGCACACATCCTAAGCCTTGGCCACATGCATCACAATAGATATCAAATCCTTTCTGTAGGTTTGGCATAACCAATACTGGTGGCGACATCAACCTCTTTTTCAATTGATCAAAACTATCTTGACACTTCTCATCCCACTTAAATTCTCTTCCTTTCTCCAAAAGTGAAGTCATTGGCTTAGCAATCTTAGAAAATCCTTCAATAAATCTCCGATAATATCCTGCTAATCCCAAGAAACTCCGAATCTCAGTAACTGTAGTGGGTACTCTCCACTCCATTATCTCCTTAACTTTAGCAGGATCCACTGAAATTCCTCCATTAGAAATAATATGACCAAGAAATGGCACCTCGCCAATCCAAAACTCGCACTTGCTGAACTTGGCATAGAGTTGATTATCTTGTAGCTTCTGTAGCACCAACCTTAGATGTTCCTCATGATCACTATCACTCTAGGAATAAATAAGAATATCGTCGATGAATACCACGACGAATCTGTCCAAATACTCCATAAACACCTTATTCATCAAGTTCATAAAATAAGCTGGTGTGTTGGTTAATCCAAACGACATCACAGTGAACTCATATAATCCATATCGAGTCGAGAAAGCCGTCTTGAGAATGTCCGATGGTCTAATCCTCATCTGATGGTAACCCGATCGGAGATCAATCTTCGAGAATACTCTAGCACCTCTCATCTGATCAAATAAACCCTCAATACGGGGCAACGGATACTTGTTCTTCACCGTAACATCATTAAGAGATCTATAATCCACACACATCCGCTGCGATCCATCCTTCTTCTGTACAAACAAGACCGGCGCTCCCCAAGGTGAGGAACTCGGACGAATGTACCCAGCATCTTGTAACTCAGTTAACTGCTTCTTAAGTTCCTTCAACTCCTCTACGGACATCCTATACAGCCGTTTAGAAATAGGGGCGGTTCCAGGTAAGAGGTCAATAACAAACTCAACTTCTCTATCAGGTGGCATCCCTGGTAACTCCTCTGGAAAGACATCCGGAAAATCTCTAACCACCCGGATATTGTCACCAACAAACTCCTCAGGCATAAAGAACATTGCACGCATGGATGAGGAGGTTACTGCAATATTAACTTGAAATCTTTCTCCTTTAGTGGTAGTGAGTTCTACGGTACCTCTACCACATGCTATAACGGCCTTTGCCTTTCTTAGCCATGACATACCAAGGATCAGATCTATACTGCTTGACTCTAATATTATAGCAGTAGCTCCAAATTCTCTACCCATAATGGTCAATGTCAATCTACGTGTCATTTGATTCGCCTCAACATGCCCTTTAGGTGTAATTACTATCATGGGTTTTCTCATATTTAGCAGTGGTATTTCATTTGTGTTGGCATATCTAGCAGACATGAATGAATGTGTAGCACCAGAATCAAATAATATGGTTGCAGGAATTGCATTAACATAAAACATACCAAGTACGAGGTCCCCACCATCCGGAGTAGCATCAACGCTGACTTGATTAACCTTGGCAATAGAATATCCCTTGCCAGATCCTGGAGTTTGCTGCCTATTCTGAACTGGAGTAGTCGCAACTCTCTGTGGGCAGACATTTGCATAATGACCAGTCTTCCCACACTTGAAACAAGTAGTGCCTGGACTCTGTCCTGAAAACTTCGTCGGGGTGCCAGTAGGGGTAGCCTGTCGAGGAGGTGGAGTCCTCAGTGGTGATTGCTAAACTGGGCGCGGTCCTCCTGGTCGAGTCGGGGTACCCTGTGGTGAACTGTAGCGAGGACGAACACTGCTACTTCCTTGTCCTTGAGATATTGCCTTTCTCTTCAAATCACCCAATTGAACACGCTTGTGTTCAATAGCAAGAGCCTTATCCAGTAGTCTCTGAAAGGATGGAAAGGTGTGTGCAACCAGTGCATACTGCAAGGGTCCATTAAGTCCTTCAATGAAGTGCTCCTGCTTCCTCTCATCCTCAGCAACTTCCTCCGGAGCATATCTCGACAACTGAATAAATTTGTCTCTGTACTCGCTGACTGACATACTTCCTTGCTTCAGCGACAGAAATTCCTTCTTCTTGATCTTTATCATACCAGCTGGAATATGGTAGTTCCTGAACTGTGTACTAAACTCTGCCCAAGTAATAGTATCAGCAGCATCGTGGTTAGCAGTATAAGAATCCCACCAGTCAGCAGCATGACCTGTCAGACGTTCAGAAGCATATAAGACCTTCTCCCGGTCCGTGCATTGTGCAATATTCAGCATCTTCTCAACGGACTTCAGCCAATCATCCGCGTCCAGTGGATCCGGTGAGTTAGCGAATGTAGGTGGCTTATGACTCATGAACTCCCTATGCTTATCACGGGGTGGAACTGGTGGTGGTGGTGGAGGCAGTGGTACTTGTTGTTGTTGTTGCTGCTGTTGTTGTTGCATTTGTTGTTGCAGCTGCTGTTGTTGTGCCCTCCTTTCCTGACGTATCTCCTCTCGCTCCTGGCGCAACTCCTGTCGTATATCTTCTCTTTCCTGACGCATCTCCTGGCGTTCTTGTTGCATCTGAGCACGCATATCCGCCATAGTGTCCGCCATTTGCTGCATCACCGCCATCTGAGCAGCAACCAGTGGGTCAACTCCGCCTGGTGGAGGATTAGGAGGGTTCATCTCTGCAGGTTGTGGCTGGGGTTGTCTGTATATTCTCCGAGTGTGTCGATTGGGAGGCAAATCAATTCCACCACCCCGCCTGGTATTGACCATCTGAGTTAGATACATATGGTAAGAAAATAATAGACAAGGTAGGTATTTACGAAGCAGGTTACTTTGGGGAATTTTATTAGCTAAGAAGATTAATATTTTACCTACTAAAGCTAATTCAACACCTTATGTTGGTACATGCTAAGATGTCCATCTATAATTCAATCAATCAAAGAAGCAAATCAGGCATTTAGCATCAGCACAATCAAACAACATTTTTAAAGAAAATAGTTTTAAATTTTTATCTTAGGTTCCCTATCTCTTAAAAAGATCATAGTGGTAGGATCCCAAGGTGTGAAATCCATCTTGTCTTAGAGTAGAAAAGATGAGATTAACCAGAATAGAGTAGCAAAAGGTGAGATAAGATCAAGATGAGATAAGTATAGAATGAGTCAGAGTAAGGTAAGTAGGAAAGGGTTTGTCCATTTCTATCTAGGTTTCGTCCTACAGTCAACATTTCCTCTGATACCACTTCTGTCACACCCGGCTTTAAGGAACAAAGCCAGGTGCATCTCATACATGCGCCAAGAAGACAACATATATAATAACAGAGTGTATAGAGATAAATGTCATAAAACATCAGAGTATTTATTACATAGCGGAAGACTTATTACAAAATAAAAGATAAAAGTAAAACGAACTAAGGATCGTCGGCGCCAATGTCAACTGAGAAATGCCACCTAGATCAGATCATACTCCTCGCCTTGTGGCTCTTCCTGAACCACCTGCTCTTCTCCTGTGGGGGGGTGTGAGACAGCAAGGGTGAGCTCACACATGATCATAGTTCAACAAGTTGTGGGAACCAGTGGACATAAACTCACAAAGGTGTGAGTTCATGTGATGTGTAAGGCCAATCAATGATAGGGGTTAAAGCTGAGCATTGCTTTTAAGTAGTTGGTCAAAATTTTATTAGCTGTTACTAAGTGTAAGTAAATACCAAACCATAAATAAAGTAAATGAACAAAATAAATAATAAACCCATGCAATGCAAATGACAAAATTGAATTTAAGTTCCATAATTTAAACATCAGAGAGTCCTGAGCTGCTCATGACCGTGAGCTCGGCTAGTATACCAGTTTTACACTCTGCAGAGGTTGTACCCTTTACCCACAAGTCATGTTACCCATCTGCCAAGGGGTCGCGAATCCCATACACCTCTACCTAGGAAGCGCGGCAGGGCAACACTACGAGGCCTTTACAAAGTTCCACTAGCTTCCGAAAACCCGCTACAGTTTATAGGAAGTTCAATTGCAGGGTTCTTGGCTGACTACCATCGCAGCAAAATCAACCAAGGACCTCCCTACACTGACCACTCCCCTACTGCCCTTGCCCCTTTCGGGTAAGGTAGTCTTCCACTAGCTTTCCTAATTAGTCAGCCAAGGGCGTCCCATTAAACCCTTGTGGTGGCACGTGTTACTCAAGTTAAGCTCTATGTTCCAATTAACATTAATGATCTCAACATGAACATAAACAGAATAACAAGAATAATTGGAACATAGATATAATAAATGATTATCCCAAAACCATGTAAAGCAATAGCAAACTACCCAAGTGATTCAGGGGTAAACAAGGTAATGAGATAAACAAATCTAGGGTGACCTATCGGGTCCCATCAAAATTAACCTATGCATGGATAAGTGATATTAAAGAACATTATTAGGTAAAAAGTGGTCAAGGGCACAACTTGCCTTCAATGAGCTCCTGCTCAGCTACTTCAACCTGCTGCTCACCAGGATCCCCAGCAACGGGCTCTTCTACTCGCCACAATACAAACAAGCACAGTGCATATAGAGAAATTAACATTACACTAAAAATATATACAAAATACACAGTAATAATCTACACATTAAAATAAAATTCTAGGAACAGGAATCACAATTTTTGGAGTTATAGATTTTAAGTTATGGAATTTCAAAGGTTTTATGTGTTTAAAGTGGGATTAAGTGAGGAATTAAATTTCTTGCTGTTTTCATGACAAAACAGAGATTCTAAGTGATAGAGAATAAAATTATAAAAATTTAGAAAGTGGAATGGATTATTTTGGAGCCCATATGAATATTCTATGAATTATACAAGTTCTAGGGTTTATTTTTATAATAAAAATCTAATTTCTAATTCATTTAATCACTTTAAAACAGCACTGGACTGGGCCTCAAATCCTGGAAAGCGCAGGGGCCCAGGCGCAAAGATCCTAAGACTCAGAACACTATGCAGTAGGACGGCGGGTTTATTTCAATGAAACCGAGGGGCTCTTAAGTAAAATGGACCCGCGAAGGGGTATCCTTAGATGTGGGCCGTTGGATCCGAATTCAGCGCGCGAGATTAAATCCATACTAAAGCGAACCGGTATTCAATCACGCTGGTTGGATCAGGGATTAACGGTTCCGATTTTATGAGACGAGATTCGCTCTGAGCCACCCGATCAAACTACCAATGGCTCGGACCAAACCGACCCGGGAGGATGCCAGGTTCCGATCGACCGCCCATTCGAAATCCTAAGGCGCAAGTTCATCCGATCAAGGGGGTCGCCCAGATCTATTCCTAACCGTTTATGAAAGATCGAACGGTCCGAAGACCCTCGTCTTCCCCAACAGAACAACGGCGACCTCATCGTGCCGCCGCGGCGGCAACGCCATAGCCGAACGGCGGAACGTGAGCTAATGGCTACCATCGTGCGATTAACTGAAGATTTACGGAGACCAGGTTGCGGCGAGTCGTCTAAGGGAATCATACCGGCCGATGGTGGCGCAGAGGAACCCGATGTCGACGAAAGGCGGCACGGTGGTGGTGACGGAGCTTCGGTGAGAAATTCCTGAGGCCCTAGGGGTGTTTAGCTCGAGTTGAGGGCACGGGCAGCTTCATTGGTTCCCGGCGCACTCCTCCGACCACGCGCGCAGACTTAGAACGCCGGCACGGACGGAGTCACCGGCGGCGGCTCGCTCTGCTCTCTTTCTTGTCCGCGGCGAGGCGCCCGCGGTGCTATCCAAGGGTCAGACGGCTAGCGTATTCGGGGAAAGGGAGGGCGAGTGGTTAGCAGGGGAAGGACGATTCCCAGGAGCTTCTATTTATCCCCCGACGCGGTTGAACGGGTCGAGCGCGCGAGGATTCCGCGGCGGCGGCGAGCTCGCGCAGTTTGTTAAAGCGCAGCAGAAGCGCGGGGAAGACGGACTGACCGATGGGTCCCGCGGAGTCAGTGAGACAATCCCGAGTCCGCGCGGTATTGGACAGCTGACCGGTGGGTCCCGCAAATCAGTGATTCAGCGCCACGCGTGAGAATGACAGGTGGGGCCGGATGTCAGGGCAGCAGTGCGCGCGGTGGAGAGGATCCCAGGCCGCGCGGGAGGGGGTGAGATGATGGGCCAAATTGGTGGATCTGGGCCCAACAGTGGGATTTCTGTTTTTCTTTTATTCTGATTTTATTTCCTCTTTATTCCCTTTTTGAATTCAAACTTGAATTTGGATTTGGTTATGAGTTCCTCCCTTGAGCTAATTACACCATTTCAAACTCTAGTTTTGAAACAATATATTTTTATTTACTTATATTTTTTTTCTCCTCATAATATTCATTTCTTCTCTTTTCTAAATTCTAGAATTCCTTTTAGATCTCAAATTCCACTCTAGGTTTAACTTATTCATTTCTATATTTTTTTACATTGTCACAAGTAATGCACACACAATAAAATCCCAGCATGATGCACAATTTAGTTGAGCGTCTTTTGTTGATTATTTATTTGTTGTTCATGTGATGTCCTCATGGTATGATAAATATGGATAACACACATATATACAAAGGGATATCATTTCTCCTTTTTGGTTATCCTCCACAAATTACAAGTTGGGTATTACATTCTGACAACTGGACCACCAGATAGTCCGGTGGTGCACCGGACACTCACTGTTCACTGTCCGGTGCACCTTCTGGCACCTGCTCTGACTCTACGCGCGCAGTCCGCACTGTTCACTGTTCACTTTTGCAGACGACCGTTGGCACGCTAGCCGTTGCTCCGCTGGCACACCAGACAGTCCGGTGCTACACCGGACAGTCCGATGAATTATAGCAGAGAACATTTTCTAGAAACCCGAAGCTGAGGAGTTTGGAGTATTTCTCCCTGGTGCACCGGACACTGTCTGGTGGCACACCGGACAGTCTGGTGCGCCAGACTAGGGCAGCCTTCGGTTGGTTTTGCTCCTTTGTATTTGAACCCTTTCTTGGAGTTTTTATTGGTTTGTGTTGAACCTTTGGCACCTATAGAACTTATAATCTAGAGCAAACTAGTTAGTCCAATTATTTGTGTTGGGCAATTCAACCACCAAAATTCAATTAGGAAAAGGTTTGACCCTATTTCCCTTTCAATCTCCCCCTTTTTGGTGATCGATGCCTGTCGGGGACCGTAATTAGGGGTACCCCTAAGGCTCCTAATCTCAGCTGGTAACCCCCATCAGCACAAAGCTGCAAAGGCCTGATGGGCGTAATTCCGGTCAAGGGCTCCGTCCACTCAAGGGACACGATCTCGCCTCATCCGAGCCCAGCCTCGAGCAGGAACGGTAGACCAAGGCAGATTCACGCCTCGCCCGAGGGTCTCCTCAAGCAACGGACACACCTTCGACCCGCCCGAGGCCTAGTTCGGGCAGGCTTCGCAGAGAAGCAACCTTGGCCAGATCGCCTCGCCAGCCGACCAAATCGTAGGAGCATTTAATGCAAGGATCGCCTGACACCTTATCCTGACGCGTGCTCTCCAGTCGACAAGGCCAAAGTGACCGCAGTCACTTCGCCCCTCCACTGACTGACCTGACAGGAAAACAGCGCCGCCTGCACTGCTCCGACTGCTGTGCCACCCGCCAGGGTGGGGCTGACAGCAGCCAAGCCCAGCCTCGGGCGCCATCTGAATCTCCGCCTCGCCCGACCCCAGGGCTCGGACTCCACCTCAACCCCGGACGATGGTCTCCGCCTCGCACGACCCCAGGGTTCGGACTCAACCTCGACCTCGGACGACGGTCTCCGCCTCGCCCAACCCCAGGGCTCGGGCTCAACCTCGACTCGGAAGACGGTCTCCGCCTCGCCCGACCCCCAGGCTCGGACTCAACCTCGACCTCGGAGGAGTCACCACCTCGCTCGGGCTGACCACGCCACAAGGGGGGGCCATCATTACCCTACCCCTAGCTAGCCCAGGCTACAGGGAACAAGACCGGCGTCCCATCTGGCTCACCCCGGTAAAACAAGTAATGATGGCACCCCGTGTGCCCCTTGACAACGGCGGTTCTCAGCCCCTTACGGAAGCAAGGAGACGTTAGCAAGGATCCGACAGCCCCAACAACTGTGCTTCTACAGGGCTCAAGCGCTCCTCCGACGGCCACGACGCCACATGAACAGGGCTCCAACACCTCTCCGACAGCCACGTCGGCATGTACATAGGGCTCTGGCTCCTCTCTGCTAGACACGTTAGCACACTGCTACACCCCCCATTGTACACCTGGACCCTCTCCTTATGTCTATAAAAGGAAGGTCCAGGGCCCTCGTATGAAAAGGTGGCCGCGCGGGAGAACGGGCTGACGCGTAGTCTCACGCCCCCCCTCTCTCTCTCCCTTGCGAACGCTTGTAACCCCCTACTGCAAGCGCATCCGCCCTAGGCGCAGGACAACACGAGGCCACGGTTCCCCTTACTGTTTTCCCCCTTGTGTCTCCGTCTCGCACCGACCCATCTAAGCTGGGACACGTAGCGACAATTTACTCGTCGGTCCAGGGACCCCCCGGGGTCGAAACGCCAACAGTTGGCGCGCCAGGTAGGGGCCTGCTGCGTGTTGACGAACAGCTTCCTGTCAAGCTCCAGATGGGGAGTCTCCAGCAACCTCTCCAACCCGGGACGAAGCTCCGTTTCGGGAGTCTCGAGTTCATGTCCCTCGACGGCAGCTACGACATGCTACTCCTTCCTCCGCCGCGCGACAACGACAATGGCGGCCGTCAGCCCACCCGCCGGTGGCGGAATCGACGATGTCTTCCCCGCGTGGCGGAAGAACAGCATCTGGGTCTGTCCTGTCACCTTCCTCGTCGATGGGGGAGGAGGCGGGGCAATCATGGCCAAGCAGGAGGCGGCACCTCGTCGACTGTCGAGCGAGTCGACGACGCCGGTGCCCCAGCGGGGGACACGCCGGGCGTTGACCTCGCGTCTGAGACGAAGATGAGCGTCGTTTCCCCGCAACACGCCAACCCCAAGCTGACGGGCGACGCTAGCACGCTCCCGAAGGACTTGCTGAGCGTTAGCCTTGTACCTGAGATAACGGTGCAGTCTGTCCCCGACGCGACTTCGTCACCGTCCGTCGATCAAGAGGTACCGTCCGTTTCCCATCCTGTGCCTTTTAGATTCAACTTCGACCCACCAAGCGATCCCGCTTCGGTGGGCGCTTTCATAAAGGCATATTCGAACCTTCCGGGGTACCATATGTGGTCAACCTGGGACAGATTGACGGCCGTCTCGACCTACGGGCCCCCGGGTTCCGAGGAAGACGACGAGCCCGACTCTAGTTGGGATTTCTCCAGGCTTGATAACCTCGGTGCCATGCAGGACTTCATGGCCGCATGCGACTACTGCCTCTCTGATTGCTCCGATGATAGCCACAGCCTTGGCGACGAGGACTGTGGCCCAAGTCGCGAATGTTTCCACGTCGATCTAGAGGGTCTCGACGAAGGCAACCACCTTGGTATGCCGGAGGACGACGATCCCTCTAGGCCTGCGCCTCGCGTTGACATCCTTCGGGAGCTAGCTGTGGTCCCAGTCCATGCGGGGGGTCAGGACACACAGCTCGAGCAAATCCGCAAGAAGCAGGCCAGGCACGACGAGGAAGCAGGACAACTTGTGCAGCTCCGGTAGAACATCGGGCAGGAGCGGGCAGGCCGAGCACCAGCCGAAGAAGCGCGTCATCTGGCCCAAGACGTCTAGCACCGCATCGCTGACGATGCCAGGGCAAGGCTGCCCCTGGCTTCCAGTGGGGTCAGCCAGAACCTGGCTGCAACAGCAATACTACTCCGAGCGATGCCGGAACCATCCACCACCGAGGGGCGGCGTATCCAGGGAGAGCTCAAGAATCTCCTGGAGGATGCCGCGGTCCGACGGGCCGAAACCTCTGCCTCCCGAAGGCAGGGATACCCCCTGGAGCATCGCGCCGCGACTTCCCGATTCATGCGGGAAGCCTCGGTCCACACCGGGCGCACGTGGGACACAGCACCTGTGGCCCCGGGTCGCCTCGGCAACGAGCACCATCGCCGCGACCGTCGAGCCCACCTCGACGAGAGGGTGCGCCGAGGCTACCACCCCAGGCGTGGGGGACGCTACGACAGCGGGGAGGATTGGAGCCCTTCGCCCGAACCACCCGGTCCGCAAGCTTTCAGCCAGGCCATACGATGGGCGCCGTTCCCGACCCGGTTCTAGGCCCCGACTAACATCACCAAGTACTCAGGGGAGACGAGGCCGGAACTGTGGCTCGTGGACTACAGGCTGGCCTGCCAGCTGGGTGGAACGAATGATGACAACCTCATCATCCGCAACCTCCCCCTGTTCCTCTCCGACGCCGCCCAAGCCTGGCTGGAGCATCTGCCTCCTGCCCAGATCTCCAACTGGGACGACCTGGTCAAAGCCTTCGCCGGCAACTTCCAGGGCACATACGTGCGCCCTGGGAACTCCTGGGATCTTCGAAGCTGCTGCCAGCAGCCGGGAGAATCCCTGCGGGACTATATCCGGCGATTTTCGAAGCAGCGCACCGAGCTGCCCAACATCACCGACACAGATGTCATCGGCGCATTCCTCGCCGGCACCACTTGCCGCGACCTGGTGAGCAAGCTGGGTCACAAGACTCCCACCAGGGCGAGCGAGTTGATGGACATCGCCACCAAGTTCGCCTCTGGCCAGGAGGCGGTCGAGGCCATCTTCTGGAAGGACAAGCAGCCTCAGGTGCGCCAGCTGGATGACGCCCCCGAGGCGTCCGCTCAGCGCGGCGCGAGGAAGAAGGGCAAGAAGAAGTCGCAAGCGAAACGCGATGCCGCCGACGCAGACCTTGTCACCGTCGCCGAGCACAAGAACCCTCGGAAGCCTCTCGGAGGCGCCAACTTGTTCGACAAGATGCTCAAGGAGTCGTGCCCCTATCATCAGGGTCCCGTCAAGCACACCCTTGAGGAGTGTGTCATGCTTCGGTGCTACTTCCACAAGGCCGGGCCCCCGGCAGAAGATGGCAGAGCCCCCGACAACGAAAAGAAGGAAGCCCGCAAGGCAGAGGAGTTCCCCGAGGTCCATGACTGCTTCATGATCTACGGTGGGCAAGTGGCGAACGCCTCGACTTGGCACCGCAAGCAAGAGCGCCGGGAGGTCTGCTCGGTGAAGGTGGCGGCACCAGTCTACCTAGACTGGTCCGACAAGCCCATCACCTTCGACCAAGGCAACCGCCCGGACCGCGTGCCGAGCCCGGGGAAGTACCCGCTCGTTGTTGATCCCGTCATCGGCAACATTAGGCTTACTAAGGTCCTCATGGACGGAGGCAGCAGCCTCAACATCATCTACACCGACACCCTCGGGCTCCTGCAGATCGATCTGTCCTCGATCCGGGCCGGCGCGACGCCCTTTCATGGGATCATTCCCAGGAAGCGCGTCCAGCCCCTTGGACAACTCGATCTGCCCGTCTACTTCGGGACCCCCTCCAACTTCCGAAAGGAAACCCTCACGTTCGAGGTAGTCGGGTTCCGAGGAACCTACCACGCAGTGCTAGGGAGACCATGCTATGCCAAGTTCATGGTCGTCCCCAACTACACCTACCTCAAGCTCAAGATGTCGGGCCCCAACGGGGTCATCACCGTCGGCCCCACGTACCGACACGCGTACGAATGCGACGTTGAGTGCGTGGAGTACGCCGAGGCCCTCGCCAAATCCGAGGCCCTCATCGCCGACATGGAGAGCCTCCCTAAGGAGGTGCCAGATGCGAAGCGCCACGTCGGCAACTTCGAACCAGCAGAGGCGGTTAAGTCTGTCCCTCTCGACCCCAGCAACGACGCCTCCAAGCAGATCCGGATCGGCTCCAAGCTCGACCCCAAATAGGAAGTAGTGCTCGTCGACTTTCTCCGCGCAAACGCCGAGGTTTTTGTGTGGAGTCCCTCGAACATGCCTAGCATACCGAGGGATGTCGCCGAGCACTCACTGGATATCCGAGCTGGAGCCCGACCCGTGAAGCAGCCTCTACGCCGATTCGACGAAGAAAAGCGCAGAGCCATAGGCGAGGAGATCCACAAGCTGATGGCTGCAGGGTTCATCAAAGAGGTATTCCATCCCGAATGGCAAGCCAACCCTGTGCTTGTGAAAAAGAAAGGTGGGAAATGGCGGATGTGTGTAGACTACACTGGTCTAAACAAAGCATGTCCGAAGGTTCCCTACCCTCTGCCTCGCATTGATCAAATCGTGGATTCCACTGCTGGGTGCAAAACTCTGTCGTTCCTCGATGCCTACTCAGGGTATCACCAAATCAGGATGAAAGAGTCCGACCAGCTCGCGACTTCTTTCATCACACCTTTTGGCATGTACTGCTACATTACTATGCCATTCGGTTTGAGGAATACGGGTGCGACATACCAAAGATGCATGAACCACGTGTTCGGGGAGCACATTGGTCGAACGGTCGAGGCTTACGTCGATGACATCGTAGTCAAGACGAGGAAAGCCTCCGACCTCCTCTCCGACCTTGAAACGACATTCAAGTGTCTCAAAGCGAAAGGCGTAAAACTCAATCCCGAGAAGTGTGTCTTCGGAGTCCCCCGAGGCATGCTCCTGGGGTTCATCGTCTCCGAGCGGGGCATCGAGGCCAACCCGGAGAAAATCGCGGCCATCACCAACATGGGGCCTATCAAGGACTTGAAAGAAGTACAGAGGGTCATGGGATGCCTTGCGGCTCTGAGCTGTGGCAGAACCTCCAAGTTATTGGGCCCACATGCACCTGTCCTTGTCCCAAAGACCTCAGACAGCCATGCATGTGCACCAGATAACTCAACAGGATCTGTCTGATTGCCCCAAGGACATCGGATAAACCACTTTCAACCAAAACCGCGGGATTAAGTAACACAAACCACACACACCAATATTTTTGCAGCGGAAATACTATTACCAAATTTTACAAGTTACAAAAATTTTATATTATTTTATCGGAGTGATTACAAAAGTATATGTTTGAAATATATGCTAGCTCAAACGACCATCCTCAATAAGAAGTATAAGGGAGTTACTTAGACTTATAAGAAGGCCGAGCCCACCGGCACTTAACACCATTACAGCAGCACAAGGTTAGAACCTAAAAAACAACAGGGAATAAAACCATGAGTATGGAATTACTCAGCAAGTCTTACCCGACTAAAGAAAAGACTCTCAAGGGTATGCTGGATAAATAGGGATCAAGGAGAGGCTTTAGCAAAAATCAACTAGATACTTTTGCAGAAATAGCTTACTAAAGTGAGTCCTTATTTTCAACATTTTAACGCCAGATTAAATATTAATAGACTCTGTTTGCCTCTAGTCTAATTTCATCATTCCATTAATACAATATCATTTTTATTCACGAAGTTCACATCCTGACTTAGGTTGTAGGGAAGTGACCAAGTCTTCATAACCGCGAAGGTACGACGATCCGAATCGATTATACTCAGCTAAGGATCTCCAATCACACGACATATGTAGCACTTAACCCTTGCATATGTCAACCCGCCACCGGGGTTCTTAAGACCAGATCAGGTTCACGCGAACCGAGAGCATAGATACACCACCGTCCAGCCTCTTGCTACGGAGGGTACACACTACTCTCGCCACCGCTCCACGCCCATTCCGTGTTATCTTATTCTGGCCTTAGTCTGCCCGAGGCAAGGCTTACCCATGACGAGGCATGTGACCAGTTAAAGGGTCCTCGATCAGCACGCCTACATACGCATTCAATCCTTAATCAACCTGGGTAGAACATCACCTGTTCCTAACCCAAGTCTCGATTTAAGTACTTCCATCCTTAGGATTGTTTCTGTTCCTTAGGATGAAAAGAGCATCACAGGGAACTTTGCAGTAAGGTCCCACCATTGCTCCCAAAAGAAAATATTCTTGCAGGTAGAAGTCATCCTTTCTCGAGCTAGGCTAAGGACAACCTCTATCCACAAGATCTAAGCAGGGCTAAGCATTTTTGTAAATCATACTTTTGGATACTTCATCAGAAGTATCTATAAAGGTACGGATATCAAGGAAGGCAATGCATCAAAGGGTTTCAAGCAACTCCGATAACCTAATGCACATTTCACTAGACTTAAAGTGTGCGAAAAGTATTTAAAAACACAAGGAAAGGGTTGCATGCACTGGGGCTTGCCTGGGTAACACTAGGTTAGTGTTTGTTAGGCGTCGATCACTTGACGACCATTCTTTGTCCTGATACTTGCTTCGTCTGTCCATCTCCAGTTCCGTTTATCAGCACCATCTTGTGGTCGACTCAGTTCTGGTTCTCCACATCGCGTGGTTAATTCACGTACCTGAATGAAATGCATTATGCACATGAATGCATATAGACCGGAATATTTCAAACCTAAATAGTACTACGCGATAGCAAATTAAACACCTATCGGCGTGGCGTTGTATAATTTTATACGAAAATACTAGTTACCGATGTATGATTAAGCGCAATAATTACGCTTCTCGAACCTATCGCAAACATCACGAAACAACCAATTATACACATTTAATATGATTAGCCTAACACAACTTATCAGCTAATTAATTAAATTCTAAACTTATCTCTCGTTTTATAAATTATACTACATCGCTCATAAAGAATTATTTTAATTTTAATTCACACCTCACATATTTTATATGTCAACCATTAATCAAACGTTTCAGGTTTGACTACCAAAATATCCTATAAAATGAACGATAACAGCCTTATCGGATAATCGTTTGGATTACTAGATCAATTCTTTACGCTATTAATTTGGCATACTTATAAGTAAAACAAATTTGAACACACTCGACAGACATGCTCGCTCGGTGCTCCTACGTAACTAGCATTTTAAACCTAAGTCTTACCTCGCATAATAAATTTCTAAACCTAACCTCCCTAATATTAATTCAACCATTCATCGGATACAAACCACCGATTTAATCTTATTGCATAACCTACGAACTGACGAACACTAGACGATGCGATTAAATCAACACGTATCGCTCTTGCTAAAAATACGAGAATTATCGCAACCTACATATCTATTAATCCATTTATTAAAACAACATAATAGGAGTAGCGAATCAGAGTATGATTACCATATTGACCATAACTTCGCGCAGACAGCAACGATTCTTGCGCAGACCCTTTTTTCCGAGCACCCGGCAAGCACCACACGGGATTTATTGCTTTATCCGAATTCTCGGGATCGTTCGACGACGCAAGGGATGTCGACGAGTTGGAGACTTGCAGGGTCGAGCACGACAAGGAGTTTCGAGGGTCGACATAAGCAGCACGAAATTGGAAATCAAATCATCGGAGTCGACGACCACGTCGTGGGCACAACGTGGGTCGACGACGAGGTCCATGACGAGCGTCGCAAGGCACGACAAATGGGAAGGAGGCGACGCACAAATTTCAGAGCATGGAGCTCATGATGGCTTGAGGGAGACGGCCGTGGGAGGGACTTCAGCGAGCTGGAGCGGGATACGGCCTGGGCGCGACGAAGGGAGCTGCGCGTCTAGAGCGAGCAGGGAGAGCGCAGGGCGCGAAGGCCAGGGAATCCAGGGCGCGGCGAGCCGAAAACTTCACGCGCGGCCATAGGAAAGCAGGCACGGCTGGACTGAACGAGCTGTGCCAGGGAGCAGCAGCCGGCTGTGAAGAACGCGGCTGGGCGCGATGCAGGAAGCGCGGGCCTAGGTGAACTCCTAACAAAACCATGGACGTGGTGGGGAAACTCCACGGCATCCACGGGAGAGAGAGAGCTCCGCGAGCTGAAGACTGGGCACGACGCGAGGAGAGAGTCGCGGCGCCAGAGGAACAGCAATGGTCGGCCGACGAACTGGAGCAGGCACTGGGGCAGGGACCGAGCAGACCGAGCAGAGCATGCAACCCCGGACGCGGCAACCATGGCACAGAGAAAGCTCCAGCATCAGACGTGCGCACGGAAGAAATACCAGAGAGACGCGCGCAGCGCAGCGGCCATGAAACCGAGCAGGAACGTCGCGACCCGAGCGCCATAGGACGAGTAGAGCGCGCAGGGGCGAGCTTGGGGAGATGGGGAGGAGAGAGGTCTATGCGCAACCATGGATTTGGACAGAGCCGAGCAGGGAGAAAGAAGACGGTGGCTCCACACGCGGAGAAGAAGACAGGTTGGGGCTGGAAGAGCGCGCGGCGGCCAGGTGCAGAGAAGAAGACGATTGAAATTGGGAGCGCGTCAGGAGATAACGCTGACCAAAAAAAATCAAAGAAGGAGGCGGCTGGAAATATCAGAGGTAAAGGAAAACGACGGCAGCAGGATTTTTTTTAGGGATAAGGGAGATGGAACGGCCGTGGGATATTTTCCTTTTTTGGGTTTTCTTTTCTCTTTTTTTTAGAAATTCGTAGATATTTTAAGAATTAAGATTTATAGCGATAAATAAAGGGTCAATACGCTATACGACTACGTATATTATTTTTCTCGGATTTTGAAACAGGAAACTGAATTGGCCAGTAATGGTTCCGGTTTCGGTTTATTTGAACAGCCTGCCCCAAATAGCGCATTTACCGAATTTATAGAGATGGCTCGAATTGAACGAAATACTTAAGTGAAAATTTTAGTTCGTCTTAATCGATTAATTTTAAATTGTCATAAGGCTCGACACTTTAGAAATAAATAAATTTTAAACTGTGCGAGCCGAATGCGGCATCGCAATCAGAATTCCCTGGAGACGATGTTAGCATCGTCACAGGAGCGAGATGTAGACGGATTAAACTAGATGAGATCGGATTCGATATTTTAGTCGATGTTTGATTTAGTTGAATTTAGACGAATTCCGTT
Source organism: Zea luxurians (assembly GCA_029449295.1). Lineage (NCBI taxonomy): Eukaryota > Viridiplantae > Streptophyta > Magnoliopsida > Poales > Poaceae > Zea > Zea luxurians. Next base: position 149,264,112 of record JAOPSE010000007.1, read on the forward strand.
CGCTACTCGAACACTCGACTAGAGAACAATTCAATTAAAATCCATAGACGCAATGTCACGGATGACAAAAGGGTGCTAAATTATGTTACACTGAAAACTTAGTCGTCGAGTTCAGATAAATTTAGTCACGATAGAATTCATCAGAGTGGGTCGGGCTTTCCGAATTTCGTATTCGCGCGAGCGATGAATTAAAAATAATCATCGGACGCATCGATTTTCAGAACAAATATGTTCCGAACAACACGAAAATTTAGGACAAGCCAGAATAAATAGAAGTAAAAATGATGTCGCACTCGCGACAAACGGAACAGATGCGATATTAAAATCGCGATAAGCGAGGATGATTAAAATTTAAAAATCCATTTTATCCACTGATATTGCGTGCTTAAATTCGTACTCGTTGTCGAGCGGAATATAAACACCAGGGGTGTTACAGCCCTCCCCCCTTAAAAGAATCTCGTCCCGAGATTCGGAGCGAAAGACTTTTAAGAGTAGAGAAACAGGTAACCCATGTTCATATCAACAATCATCATAAGACAATCCTGAGCGAAGGCGAGTGCCTCAGGATGTGGTTTCTCCAGTGGACATATCATGTATCGACTTAAGCCAATTTGGATATATCCACCAATAGAGATGATGTCTGCCAGAAGAACACATAAGGTTTCATGTGTGCAGTTTGCTTTTTCTGATGACACTGTACTATCTGAGTCTGTTGAGCAAGCGGTAGATATACGACTTTACTCAAGCAGAATCAGATGCACCATCTTGGGTAAAACACACAAAAGGAGGTTTACCAACAAGTGGTCACGGTAAGCTTATAGCACACGAGACGGGTGTGGATGTTGAATACTGTCGCGATTAACATGTGGCTAACCCGAGAGTTCAAGTCCACGAAAGATGGTATAGATTCTAGAGAATCACCAGCGGAGGGACCTCTAGATACGGACTTTACAACCAGTCCACTTTATCTAGCACTAATCATGGCTCGACATGGTCATACATGCTGGAAAAGCACACGTGAGGCGATCGAGACACGACTAGAGCAATGGCTAGGTGGTTAATGGTTGACTTAACTTGATCTGTGTGAGTACTTTCTTAGAATGGTTTGAACCAAAGTGAGTTTAGCCAACTTGATCAAACGATCTCTAAACTCAACCTTTGTTCGTTAGGCAGTTACAAGTTAGTAAAACCAACTTGTTGAACTACTTTTGACACTGAGCAGGTCCTCTCAGTACCATCGGCAGTCCAATGGTCGAGAGTTCACTCTGGTTAACAAGAGATCATGTATTTGAATAGAAGTCCATTTGGTCATGTTGTTCACCCGTTTCTCCATGCGAGATGAACTGACTTGGTTAGGGAATACATGGATTAATTAAGGGAGCGAATGAACAAACTCCTGCATTTCAGCAGCAGGGGAAAGTCAATCTCCATTTTGAGAGCTAGTCACTTGTCTCTTGACACTAAAAAGCTCCAAGGCTTGCCCTTTACACAAAGGATGTAAAGGGAACGGGTATGAGTAGTCACTACCAAGATCAAAAGAAATAAGACCACACATGAGAGTGGTATGCCCTTTTGATCCAACGGAGATGACAGATGTTGCTTGATCACTTAACAAACAACATAGAAATTGTTTCAAAGAAGGAGTCCACGGAAGATAACACATCAGTGTAGTTCCATAATGGATCATGACTAGAGACCTTGATACCAACATGCGCCAAGCAGCAGAACCTTGCGTGTACATTCACAAGGGGCTCTCAGTTTCGCTGCGGCACCATAAGTCCTTAATCATGACACCATCACCGAACTGGCACCAATAATGAATCTCACGTAGCAAAAACAAATTGTGCTAAGATAACACATTGATATAGTCTCATAATGGATTATAACTACTAACCGTGATACCAGCGCGTGCCGAGCAGCACGACCATGTGTGCGCACACACAGAAGGCCCTCGGTTTCGTCGTGGCACCATCGGCTTTAGTCATAACACCATTACCAAACGTAACCAATAAGAAATCTCGCACAACACAAATAGACTAGTCAAGGATGACAATATACAAAGAGTTTCTCCACCTGTAAAATTAGTTACAGGTAGAGAGCCAAATAGATTATGGCCCGAGGAAATGAACAAGGCACGGCCATAACCTAAACTTGAGGAAAGGAGTATGATGGGAGACTGTTACTTCAGCCCCAAGCATATTTCTATGCCCATCATAGAGAACACAAGGTCAAGGATCAACATCTGATTAGATACAGAGGGAAAACAATCATAAGATTAAGCTGGTAGGCCTTCAATAGAGATGGGGAATCCAAAGGCATCAAACTTTAAGAAAATGGTCGGACAAGCTTTTCCTAGGTTAGGTTAATAAGGCGACAAGTGATCCACAAGGAGAGGCCAAATACAATAGGGACCTCAACCTGCATCAACTGAACAAGGGAATGGTTCTAAAAGGAGACATGACTTGAGATCCTTGTTTTAAGCTTAGGTACATTTTATGTCCAATAAGGAAATTGTCTACGCATTTATTTGTATGGGCTTTGTCATGGAGTGATAATGGACCATTCAAATTTGGGGGCATGGTTCACTAAATAAGAACATGGCCTAGATTTGGGTTTAGGCAAACAAGTCACTAACCTTCTATCGACACATTAAGCACAAGAGCACACATATAGCATCTAAACATAATACCTAAAGAATGGAGGACACCTATTTCATCGAAGTTCATAATTCAGCATTACACCATATTATCTACAATCAATGGTTACTAGAATAAAGATAAGAGAAGCATCTTGGGTGTATAGGTGACAAACACGATGCAACAATCAGGATGCATGCTCGTCCTATTCGTCCTCACTGATTTTGCCAACACACTGTGGCAATAACGTTCTATGTCGGTGGCATACGTTCTTTCTCGGTATCTTGCTAGTCGTCAACTACACATACGTTTTCGAGGTTAGTGTACCTGCAGAAAATTCCATTGCAGCCCAATTCCCAATGATGCAAGTCACACATGGCAGTTTATCATAATGTATACTCCATATATTGCTATATGGAGGCCAGCTCATCATTAAGCGCCGAGCCACGCATAGGCGCCGTTGCCACACTTTAACCATAGGGCAACTCATTATGGTAACTCACCTTCTTACCTGAGCGTAGGTGCGTCGTTACAAGTACATTACACTTCTCAGTATTCCCATGTTTGTATACCCATACACATCCATGGGGTACTGAATCCCAGAAAAGTAAATACTCCATATCGCAGCCTTCATATATACATATGTAGAACATGTATATAATCAAGCGCCACAATTAAGCACTTCCCTAGACCGACGTTTGTTCGGTCATGCTCTCACATCTCACCTTACCTTGAGCGTCGATTCCATTCAAAACTGAATGGCCTCAAAAATAACAATACACATGTATGCAATACCCCCGGTTGTGGGTTATTGGTTTTTAAATAAGCCACCTAATAGTCCTTAGTATAGGGCTTAACAGAGGATGTCGCTAGCATTATAGTTTTTCAAAACTGTTTTTCAAAGCCAAACCATGTGTTTAGTTGAAAATAGGTTTTTCAAAACCAAAACTTTTGTTTTGAAAATACGTATGTGACCGTATCTACTTAATCCAGCTTCGATACCAGCCTATGGCAGAACCTCCAAGTTATTGGGCCCACATGCACCTGTCCTTGTCCCAAAGACCTCAGACAGCCATGCATGTGCACCAGATAACTCAACAGGATCTGTCCGATTGCCCCAAGGACATCGGATAAACCACTTTCAACCAGAACCGCGGGATTAAGTAACACAAATCACACACACCAATATTTTTGCAGCGAAAATACTATTACCAAATTTTACAAGTTACAAAAATTTTATATTATTTTATCGGAGTGATTACAAAAGTATATGTTTGAAATATATGCTAGCTCAAACGACCATCCTCAATAAGAAGTATAAGGGAGTTACTTAGACTTATAAGAAGGCCGAGCCCACCGGCACTTAACACCATTACAGCAGCACAAGGTTAGAACCTGAAAAACAACAGGGAATAAAACCCTGAGTATGGAATTACTCAGCAAGTCTTACCCGACTAAAGAAAAGACTCTCAAGGGTATGCTGGATAAATAGGGATCAAGGAGAGGCTTTAGCAAAAATCAACTAGATACTTTTGCAGAAATAGCTTACTAAAGTGAGTCCTTATTTTCAACATTTTAACGCCAGATTAAATATTAATAGACTCTGTTTGCCTCTAGTCTAATTTCATCATTCCATTAATACAATATCGTTTTTATTCACGAAGTTCACATCCTGACTTCGGTTGTAGGGAAGTGACCAAGTCTTCATAACCGCGAAGGTACGGCGATCCGAATCGATTATACTCAGCTAAGGATCTCCAATCACACGACATATGTAGCACTTAACCCTTGCATATGTCAACCCGCCACCGGGGTTCTTAAGACCAGATCAGGTTCACGCGAACCGAGAGCACAGATACACCACTGTCCAGCCTCTTGCTACGGAGGGTACACACTACTCTCGCCACCGCTCCACGCCCATTCCGTGTTATCTTATTCTGGCCTTAGTCTGCCCGAGGCAAGGCTTACCCATGACGAGGCATGTGACCAGTTAAAGGGTCCTCGATCAGCACGCCTACATACGCATTCAATCCTTAATCAACCTGGGTAGAACATCACCTGTTCCTAACCCAAGTCTCGATTTAAGTACTTCCATCCTTAGGATTGTTTCTGTTCCTTAGGATGAAAAGAGCATCACAGGGAACTTTGCAGTAAGGTCCCACCATTGCTCCCAAAAGAAAATATTCTTGCAGGTAGAAGTCATCCTTTCTCGAGCTAGGCTAAGGACAACCTCTATCCACAAGATCTAAGCAGGGCTAAGCATTTTTGTAAATCATACTTTTGGATACTTCATCAGAAGTATCTATAAAGGTACGGATATCAAGGAAGGCAATGCATCAAAGGGTTTCAAGCAACTCCGATAACCTAATGCACATTTCACTAGACTTAAAGTGTGCGAAAAGTATTTAAAAACACAAGGAAAGGGTTGCATGCACCGGGGCTTGCCTGGGTAACACTAGGTTAGTGTTTGTTAGGCGTCGATCACTTGACGACCATTCTTTGTCCTGATACTTGCTTCGTCTGTCCATCTCCAGTTCCGTTTATCAGCACCATCTTGTGGTCGACTCAGTTCTGGTTCTCCGCATCGCGTGGTTAATTCACGTACCTGAATGAAATGCATTATGCACATGAATGCATATAGACCGGAATATTTCAAACCTAAATAGTACTACGCGATAGCAAATTAAACACCTATCGGTGTGGCATTGTATAATTTTATACGAAAATACTAGTTACCGATGTATGATTAAGCGCAATAATTACGCTTCTCGAACCTATCGCAAACATCACGAAACAACCAATTATACACATTTAATATGATTAGCCTAACACAACTTATCAGCTAATTAATTAAATTCTAAACTTATCCCTCGTTTTATAAATTATACTACATCGCTCATAAAGAATTATTTTAATTTTAATTCACACCTCACATATTTTATATGTCAACCATTAATCAAACGTTTCAGGTTTGACTACCAAAATATCCTATAAAATGAACGATAACAGCCTTATCGGATAATCGTTTGGATTACTAGATCAATTCTTTACGCTATTAATTTGGCATACTTATAAGTAAAACAAATTTGAACACACTCGACAGACATGCTCGCTCGGTACTCCTACGTAACTAGCATTTTAAACCTAAGTCTTACCTCGCATAATAAATTTCTAAACCTAACCTCCCTAATATTAATTCAACCATTCATCGGATATAAACCACCGATTTAATCTTCTTGCATAACCTACGAACTGACGCACACTAGACGATGCGATTAAATCAACACGTATCGCTCTTGCTAAAAATACGAGAATTATCGCAACCTACATATCTATTAATCCATTTATTAAAACAACATAATAGGAGTAGCGAATCAGAGTATGATTACCATATTGACCATAACTTCGCGCAGACAGCAACGATTCTTGCGCAGACCCTTTTTCCGAGCACCCGGCAAGCACCACACTGGATTTATTGCTTTATCCGAATTCTCGGGATCGTTCGACGACGCAACGGATGTCGACGAGTTGGAGACTTGCAGGATCGAGCACGACAAGGAGTTTCGAGGGTCGACATAAGCAGCACGAAATTGGAAATCAAATCATCGGAGTCGACGAGCACGTCGTGGGCACAACGTGGGTCGACGACGAGGTCCATGACGAGCGTCGCAAGGCACGACAAATGGGAAGGAGGCGACCCACAAATTTCAGAGCATGGAGCTCATGATGGCTTGAGGGAGACGGCCGTGGGAGGGACTTTAGCGAGCTGGAGCGGGATACGGCCTGGGCGCGACGAAGGGAGCTGCGCGTCTAGAGCGAGCAAGGAGAGCGCAGGGCGCGAAGGCCAGGGAATCCAGGGCGCGGCGAGCCAAAAACTTCGCGCGTGGCCATAGGAAAGCAGGCACGGCTGGACTGAACGAGCTGTGCCAGGGAGCAGCAGCCGGCTGTGAAGAACGCGGCTGGGCGCGATGCAGGAAGCGCGGGCCTAGGTGAACTCCTAACAAAACCATGGACGCGGTGGGGAAACTCCACGGCATCCACGGGAGAGAGAGAGAGCTCCGCGAGCTGAAGACTGGGCACGACGCGAGGAGAGAGTCGCGGCGCCAGAGGAACAGCAATAGTCGGCCGACGAACTGGAGCAGGCACTGGGGCAGGGACCGAGCAGACCGAGCAGAGCATGCAACCCCGGACGCGGCAACCATGGCACAGAGAAAGCTCCAGCATCAGACGTGCGCACGGAAGAAATACCAGAGAGACGCGCGCAGCGCAGCGGCCATGAAACCGAGCAGGAACGCCGCGACCCGAGCGCCATAGGACGAGCAGAGCGCGCAGGGGCAAGCTCGGGGAGATGGGGAGGAGAGAGGTCTATGCGCAACCATGGATTTGGACAGAGCCGAGCAGGGAGAAAGAAGACGGTGGCTCCACGCGCGGAGAAGAAGACAGGTTGGGGCCGGAAGAGCGCGTGGCGGCCAGGTGCAGAGAAGAAGACGATTGAAATTGGGAGCGCGTCAGGAGATAACGCTGACCAAAAAAAATCAAAGAAGGAGGCGGCTGGAAATATCAGAGGTAAAGGAAAACGACGGCAGCAGGATTTTTTTAGGGATAAGGGAGATGGAACGGCTGTGGGATATTTTCCTTTTTTGGGTTTTCTTTTCTCTTTTTTTAGAAATTCGTAGATATTTTAAGAATTAAGATTTATAGCGATAAATAAAGGGTCAATACGCTATACGACTACGTATATTATTTTTCTCGGATTTTGAAACAGGAAACTGAATTGGCCAGTAATGGTTCCGGTTTCGGTTTATTTGAACAGCCTGCCCCAAATAGCGCATTTACCGAATTTATAGAGATGGCTCGAATTGAACGAAATACTTAAGTGAAAATTTTAGTTCGTCTTAATCGATTAATTTTAAATTGTCATAAGGCTCGACACTTTAGAAATAAATAAATTTTAAACTGTGCGAGCCGAATGCGGCATCGCAATCAGAATTCCCTGGAGACGATGTTAGCATCGTCACAGGAGCGAGATGTAGACGGATTAAACTAGATGAGATCGGATTCGATATTTTAGTCGATGTTTGATTTAGTTGAATTTAGACGAATTCCGTTCGCTACTCGAACACTCGACTAGAGAACAATTCAATTAAAATCCGTAGACGCAATGTCACGGATGACAAAAGGGTGCTAAATTATGTTACACTGAAAACTTAGTCGTCGAGTTCAGATAAATTTAGTCACGATAGAATTCATCAGAGTGGGTCGGGCTTTCTGAATTTCGTATTCGCGCGAGCGATGAATTAAAAATAATCATCGGACGCATTGATTTTCAGAACAAATATGTTCCGAACAACACGAAAATTTAGGACAAGCCAGAATAAATAGAAGTAAAAATGATGTCGCACTCGCGACAAACGGAACAGATGCGATATTAAAATCGCGATAAGCGAGGATGATTAAAATTTAAAAATCCATTTTATCCACTGATATTGCGTGCTTAAATTCGTACTCGTTGTCGAGCGGAATATAAACACCAGGGGTGTTACAGCCCTCCCCCCTTAAAAGAATCTCGTCCCGAGATTCGGAGCGAAAGACTTTTAAGAGTAGAGAAACAGGTAACCCATGTTCATATCAACGATCATCATAAGACAATCCTGAGCGAAGGCGAGTGCCTCAGGATGTGGTTTCTCCAGTGGACATATCATGTATCGACTTAAGCCAATTTGGATATATCCACCAATAGAGATGATGTCTGCCAGAAGAACACATAAGGTTTCATGTGTGCAGTTTGCTTTTTCTGATGACACTGTACTATCTGAGTCTGTTGAGCAAGCGGTAGATATACGACTTTACTCAAGCAGAATCAGATGCACCATCTTGGGTAAAACACACAAAAGGAGGTTTACCAACAAGTGGTCACGGTAAGCTTATAGCACACGAGACGGGTGTGGATGTTGAATACTGTCGCGATTAACATGTGGCTAACCCGAGAGTTCAAGTCCACGAAAGATGGTATAGATTCTAGAGAATCACCAGCGGAGGGACCTGTAGATACGGACTTTACAACCAGTCCACTTTATCTAGCACTAATCATGGCTCGACATGGTCATACATGCTGGAAAAGCACACGTGAGGCGATCGAGACACGACTAGAGCAATGGCTAGGTGGTTAATGGTTGACTTAACTTGATCTGTGTGAGTACTTTCTTAGAATGGTTTGAACCAAAGTGAGTTTAGCCAACTTGATCAAACGATCTCTAAACTCAACCTTTGTTCGTTAGGCAGTTACAAGTTAGTAAAACCAACTTGTTGAACTACTTTTGACACTGAGCAGGTCCTCTCAGTACCATCGGCAGTCCAATGGTCGAGAGTTCACTCTGGTTAACAAGAGATCATGTATTTGAATAGAAGTCCATTTGGTCATGTTGTTCACCCGTTTCTCCATGCGAGATGAACTGACTTGGTTAGGGAATACATGGATTAATTAAGGGAGCGAATGAACAAACTCCTGCATTTCAGCAGCAGGGGAAAGTCAATCTCCATTTTGAGAGCTAGTCACTTGTCTCTTGACACTAAAAAGCTCCAAGGCTTGCCCTTTACACAAAGGATGTAAAGGGAACGGGTATGAGTAGTCACTACCAAGATCAAAAGAAATAAGACCACACATGAGAGTGGTATGCCCTTTTGATCCAACGGAGATGACAGATGTTGCTTGATCACTTAACAAACAACATAGAAATTGTTTCAAAGAAGGAGTCCACGGAAGATAACACATCAGTGTAGTTCCATAATGGATCATGACTAGAGACCTTGATACCAACATGCGCCAAGCAGCAGAACCTTGCGTGTACATTCACAAGGGGCTCTCAGTTTCGCTGCGGCACCATAAGTCCTTAATCATGACACCATCACCGAACTGGCACCAATAATGAATCTCACGTAGCAAAAACAAATTGTGCTAAGATAACACATTGATATAGTCTCATAATGGATTATAACTACTAACCGTGATACCAGCGCGTGCCGAGCAGCACGACCATGTGTGCGCACACACAGAAGGCCCTCGGTTTCGTCGTGGCACCATCGGCTTTAGTCATAACACCATTACCAAACGTAACCAATAAGAAATCTCGCACAACACAAATAGACTAGTCAAGGATGACAATATACAAAGAGTTTCTCCACCTGTAAAATTAGTTACAGGTAGAGAGCCAAATAGATTATGGCCCGAGGAAATGAACAAGGCACGGCCATAACCTAAACTTGAGGAAAGGAGTATGATGGGAGACTGTTACTTCAGCCCCAAGCATATTTCTATGCCCATCATAGAGAACACAAGGTCAAGGATCAACATCTGATTAGATACAGAGGGAAAACAATCATAAGATTAAGCTGGTAGGCCTTCAATAGAGATGGGGAATCCAAAGGCATCAAACTTTAAGAAAATGGTCGGACAAGCTTTTCCTAGGTTAGGTTAATAAGGCGACAAGTGATCCACAAGGAGAGGCCAAATACAATAGGGACCTCAACCTGCATCAACTGAACAAGGGAATGGTTCTAAAAGGAGACATGACTTGAGATCCTTGTTTTAAGCTTAGGTACATTTTATGTCCAATAAGGAAATTGTCTACGCATTTATTTGTATGGGCTTTGTCATGGAGTGATAATGGACCATTCAAATTTGGGGGCATGGTTCACTAAATAAGAACATGGCCTAGATTTGGGTTTAGGCAAACAAGTCACTAACCTTCTATCGACACATTAAGCACAAGAGCACACATATAGCATCTAAACATAATACCTAAAGAATGGAGGACACCTATTTCATCGAAGTTCATAATTCAGCATTACACCATATTATCTACAATCAATGGTTACTAGAATAAAGATAAGAGAAGCATCTTGGGTGTATAGGTGACAAACACGATGCAACAATCAGGATGCATGCTCGTCCTATTCGTCCTCATTGATTTTGCCAACACACTGTGGCAATAACGTTCTATGTCGGTGGCATACGTTCTTTCTCGGTATCTTGCTAGTCGTCAACTACACATACGTTTTCGAGGTTAGTGTACCTGCAGAAAATTCCATTGCAGCCCAATTCCCAATGATGCAAGTCACACATGGCAGTTTATCACAATGTATACTCCATATATTGCTATATGGAGGCCAGCTCATCATTAAGCGCCGAGCCACGCATAGGCGCCGTTGCCACACTTTAACCATAGGGCAACTCATTATGGTAACTCACCTTCTTACCTGAGCGTAGGTGCGTCGTTACAAGTACATTACACTTCTCAGTATTCCCATGTTTGTATACCCATACACATCCATGGGGTACTGAATCCCAGAAAAGTAAATACTCCATATCGCAGCCTTCATATATACATATGTAGAACATGTATATAATCAAGCGCCACAATTAAGCACTTCCCTAGACCGACGTTTGTTCGGTCATGCTCTCACATCTCACCTTACCTTGAGCGTCGATTCCATTCAAAACTGAATGGCCTCAAAAATAACAATACACATGTATGCAATACCCCCGGTTGTGGGTTATTGGTTTTTAAATAAGCCACCTAATAGTCCTTAGTATAGGGCTTAACAGAGGATGTCGCTAGCATTATAGTTTTTCAAAACTGTTTTTCAAAGCCAAACCATGTGTTTAGTTGAAAATAGGTTTTTCAAAACCAAAACTTTTGTTTTGAAAATACGTATGTGACCGTATCTACTTAATCCAGCTCTGATACCAGCCTATGGCAGAACCTCCAAGTTATTGGGCCCACATGCACCTGTCCTTGTCCCAAAGACCTCAGACAGCCATGCATGTGCACCAGATAACTCAACAGGATCTGTCCGATTGCCCCAAGGACATCGGATAAACCACTTTCAACCAGAACCGCGGGATTAAGTAACACAAATCACACACACCAATATTTTTGCAGCGAAAATACTATTACCAAATTTTACAAGTTACAAAAATTTTATATTATTTTATCGGAGTGATTACAAAAGTATATGTTTGAAATATATGCTAGCTCAAACGACCATCCTCAATAAGAAGTATAAGGGAGTTACTTAGACTTATAAGAAGGCCGAGCCCACCGGCACTTAACACCATTACAGCAGCACAAGGTTAGAACCTGAGAAACAACAGGGAATAAAACCCTGAGCATGGAATTACTCAGCAAGTCTTACCCGACTAAAGAAAAGACTCTCAAGGGTATGCTGGATAAATAGGGATCAAGGAGAGGCTTTAGCAAAAATCAACTAGATACTTTTGCAGAAATAGCTTACTAAAGTGAGTCCTTATTTTCAACATTTTAACGCCAGATTAAATATTAATAGACTCTGTTTGCCTCTAGTCTAATTTCATCATTCCATTAATACAATATCATTTTTATTCACGAAGTTCACATCCTGACTTAGGTTGTAGGGAAGTGACCAAGTCTTCATAACCGCGAAGGTACGGCGATCCGAATCGATTATACTCAGCTAAGGATCTCCAATCACACGACATATGTAGCACTTAACCCTTGCATATGTCAACCCGCCACCGGGGTTCTTAAGACCAGATCAGGTTCACGCGAGGGTCGACATAAGCAGCACGAAATTGGAAATCAAATCATCGGAGTCGACGAGCACGTCGTGGGCACAACGTGGGTCGACGACGAGGTCCATGACGAGCGTCGCAAGGCACGACAAATGGGAAGGAGGCGACGCACAAATTTCAGAGCATGGAGCTCATGATGGCTTGAGGGAGACGGCCGTGGGAGGGACTTCAGCGAGCTGGAGCGGGATACGGCCTAGGCGCAACGAAGGGAGCTGCGCGTCTAGAGCGAGCAGGGAGAGCGCAGGGCGCGAAGGCCAGGGAACCCAGGGTGCGGCAAGCTGAAAACTTCGCGCGCGGCCATAGGAAAGCAGGCACGGCTGGACTGAACGAGCTGTGCCATGGAGCAGCAGCCGGCTGTGAAGAACGCGGCTGGGCACGATGCAGGAAGCGCGGGCCTAGGTGAACTCCTAACAAAACCATGGACGCGGTGGGGAAACTCCACGGCATCCACGGGAGAGAGAGAGCTCCGCGAGCTGAAGACTGGGCACGACGCGAGGAGAGAGTCGCGGCGCCAGAGGAACAGCAATGGTCGGCCGACGAACTGGAGCAGGCACTGGGGCAGGGACCGAGCAGACCGAGCAGAGCATGCAACCCCGGACGCGGCAACCATGGCACAAAGAAAGCTCCAGCATCAGACGTGCGCACGGAAGAAATACCAGAGAGACGCGCGCAGCGCAGCGGCCATGAAACCGAGCAGGAACGCCGCGACCCGAGCGTCATAGGACGAGCAGAGCGCGCAGGGGCGAGCTCGGGGAGATGGGGAGGAGAGAGGTCTATGCGCAACCATGGATTTGGACAAAGCCGAGCAGGGAGAAAGAAGACGGTGGCTCCACGCGCGGAGAAGAAGACAGGTTGGGGCCGGAAGAGCGCGCGGCGGCCAGGAGCGGAGAAGAAGACGATTGAAATTGGGAGCGCGTCAGGAGATTACGCTGACCAAAAAAAATCAAAGAAGGAGGCGGCTGGAAATATCAGAGGTAAAGGAAAACGACGGCAGCAGGATTTTTTTTAGGGATAAGGGAGATGGAACGGCCGTGGGATATTTTCCTTTTTTGGGTTTATAGCGCATTTACCGAATTTATAGAGATGACTCGAATTGAACGAAATACTTAAGTGAAAATTTTAGTTCGTCTTAATCGATTAATTTTAAATTGTCATAAGGCTCGACACTTTAGAAATAAATAAATTTTAAACTGTGCGAGCCGAATGCGGCATCGCAATCAGAATTCCCCGGAGACGATGTTAGCATCGTCACAGGAGCGAGATGTAGACGAATTAAACTAGATGAGATCGGATTCGATATTTTAGTCGATGTTTGATTTAGTTGAATTTAGACGAATTCCGTTCGCTACTCGAACACTCGACTAGAGAACAATTCAATTAAAATCCGTAGACGTAATGTCACGGATGACAAAAGGGGGCTAAATTATGTTACACTGAAAACTTAGTCGTCGAGTTCAGATAAATTTAGTCACGATAGAATTCATCAGAGTGGGTCGGGCTTTCCGAATTTCATATTCGCGCGAGCGATGAATTAAAAATAATCATCGGACGCATCGATTTTCAGAACAAATATGTTCCGAACAACACGAAAATTTAGGACAAGCCAGAATAAATAGAAGTAAAAATGATGTCGCACTCTGTAACACCCACTTTGTAATTGCTAGATAAAATACCAATAGAGAAAACAATTTCTCTCTTTATGTGAGTTTGAACTTCATGCATCATCATATGAGAACACCATGTCCAAGAACAAATAATGAAAAGATATGCTACTAAATCATTGCATCATGCTGGATATTTTATTTTTGTGTGCATTTTGTGACAAGAAAAATATTAAATATCCAAATGAGAAATTAAATCCTAAAAGAAATGCTAAAATTTGGAAAGAGAGAAAGAAAAAATGCTATGTAATACAAAGAAATAAAACTTACAAATAGATAAATTTGATCCACAATGATTTATCCAAATCATATACTCAGAAAGATTTGAGTGCAAGTTCATCACAAATTTGAAATTCAAAACTTAGATTCAAAAGTAAAAGAAAAGAAAACAGAAAATAAAAAGAAAAAGACAAAGAGCCTTACCTGGGCCGACTTCACCCTTTTCGGCCCACTGGCGGGTGATCACCGCGCGGCCCAAAACCACATCCGCGCGCGCGCGGCCCAACCATCCATAACGCGCGCGCCGACGCAACGGGCCCGCACGTCAGCCGCTCTCGCGCGCGCGTCCGCAACCGTGTCGCTGCGCCGCGGGCCCCGCTGTCCAGTCCCACGCCCGCTCGCTCCTCTTCCCTTTCCGCTGCCGTGTGGGGCCCCTCGCTGACAGGGTCTTCCTCTCCGTGTGGCGCGCGAATCGGGCGAGCTCGGCGTGGCGGAAATCGCGGATTCCGTTGATTGACCAACCGATTGTGCATAAAAGTGTGTCGCGCCTCGCCCCTCCTATCCCTTAACCCAACTCGCGTTCACCGGAGGGATCAATTGAGAGAGCAAGTGGAGGTAGCCGGAACCCGTGGTGACCGTGCGGGTGGATTGGCGGCGCGCCATCGTCGTTCGTGCTCGACGCCAAATTGAGGCCTCGGGTGCGGGCAGAAGGCTTCGCCCGAGCCCCGGGACCGCTTGAGTGGCGATCGTGAGCTCGGAAGGTGACCGTGGGGCGCTCAATTCCTCGCCGCCATCGTAAGGCCGCGGGTCGTCGCGGACAGACCAGGTGAAGGCCGGAATCCCTTTGAAAGCGCACCTCCCATGTTTGTTACATTCTCAATTTCGTTTTGCACTCGAGATACGGGGGAAATTGGGTACCGTGGTGCGCAATCGGCGTTCCGTCCATGGCGCTCCGCCGTGCGGGCGCTTCGCCGCCGTTGGTGACCGCGTGAGAGAGACGATACCCGAGCACCGTCCGATCCTCAGCGGGCGGCTCAGATTAGAAAACGTGTAACGTTTCGGTCGGGTTCGCGATGGCCGTCGATATCCGATCGGACGGATCAGGTAACCCTGAGTAAAAATTAAATATGCGCCGTTGGATCTAGATCCAACAGCTCTCGGTCCGTAACGATTCGTTAAGATATACATCTAATCACCGCCGTCGGTTCTCGATCGGACGGCCCTGTGATCACGATACCCCTTCGCCGTTTGATTTTGTAAAAGAGCCCCTCGGTTTCACAGAAATAAACCCGCCGTCCAGAGAGCACTATTCTCTGTGTCTGTGGTATTTTACACCGAGCCCCCTGGGTTTTCCAGGAATTGACGCCCGGTCCAGTCAACACGAAAACCAGAGAAAATGTTTATTAAATAGATTTTTAATAGGAAAATAATTGCTAGAACTTCAATAATTCATAGAAAATCCATTTTTGGTCCAAATCACTTCATTCCAGTTGCTAAAATTTTGTAATTTTATTCTCTAACACCTAGAGCCTCTGTTATGTCATGAAAAACAGTAAGGAATTTATTTATCACTTAATCCTATTTAAAGCACATAAAACCTTTGAAAATGCATAACTTAAAATCTATAACTCAGAAAATTATGATTTCTGTTCCTAGGATTTTATTTTAATATGTAGAATATCTCTGTGCATTTTGTTTATATGTTTGGTGTAATGTTAATTTCTCTATATGCACTGTGCTTGTTTGTATTGTGGCGAGTAGAAGAGCCCGTTGCTGAGGATCCTGGTGAGCAGCAGATTGAAGTAGCTGAGCAGGAGCTCATTGAAGGCAAGTTGTGCCCTTGACCACTTTTTACCCAATAATGTTCTTTAATATCACTTATCCATGCATAGGTTAATTTTGATGGGACCCAATAGGTCACCCTAGATTGTTTATCTCATTACCTTGTTTACCCCTGAATCACTTGGGTAGTTTGCTATTGCTTTATATGGTTTTGGGATAATCATTTATTACCTCTATGTTCCAATTCTTGTTGTTATTCTGTTTATGTTCATATTGTTATCATTAATGTTAATTGGAACATAGAGCTTAACTTGAGAACCACGTGCCACCACAAGGGAGGAATGGGACCCCTTGGCTGACTAATTAGGAAAGCTAGTGGAAGACTACCTTACCCGAAAGGGGCAAGGGCAGTAGGGGAGAGGTCAGTGCGGGGAGGTCCCTGGTTGATTTTGCTGCGATGGCGGTCAGCCAGGAACCCTTTACTGGATCTTCCCATAAACTGTAGCGGGTTTTCGGAAGCTAGTGGAACTTTGTAAAGGCCTCGTAGTGTTGCCCTGCCGTGCTTCCTAGGTAGAGGTATATGGGATTCATGACCCCTTGGCAGATGGGTAACATGACTTGTGGGTAAAGGGTACAACCTCTGCAGAGTGTAAAACTGGTATACTAGCCGAGCTCACGGTCATGAGCAGCTCAGGACTCTCTGATGTTTAAATTATGGAACTTAAATTCAATTTTGTCATTTGCATTGCATGGGTTTATTATTAATTTTGTTCTATTACTTTACTTATGGTTTGGTATTTACTTACACTTAGTAACCGCTAATAAAATTTTGACCAACTACTTAAAAGCAATGCTCAGCTTTAACCCCTGTCTTTGATTAAGCCTTACACATCACATGAACTCACACCTTTGTGAGTTTATGTCCACTGGTTCCCCACAACTTGTTGAGCTATGATCATGTGTGAGCTCACCCTTGCTGTCTCACACCCCCCCACAGGAGATGATCAGGTGGTTCAGGAGGAGCTGCCTAACACTGAGGAGTTCGATCTGATCTAGGTGGCGTTTCCCAGTCGACATTGGCGCCGACGATCCTTAGTTTGTTTTATCTTTATTACTTTATTTTGTAATAAGACTTCCGCTATGTAATAAATACTCTGATGTTTTATGACATTTATCTCTATACACTCTGTTATTATATATGTTGTCTTCTTGGCGCATGTATGAGATGCACCGGGCTTTGTTCCTTAAAGCCGGGTGTTACAGAAGTGGTATCAGAGGAAATGTTGACTGTAGGACGAAACCTAGATAGAAATGGACAAAACCCTTACCTACTTATCTCATTCTGATTCATTCTACACTCACCTTACTCTGATTCTTTCTACACTTATCTTGATCTTGTCTCACCTTCCACTGTTCTACTCTGATCATTCTTACCTTTTCTACTCTAAGACAAGATGGATTTCACACCTTGGAATCCCTACCCCTATGACATTTTTAAGAGATAGGAGGCCTAAGACCAAATCAAAACTATTTTCTCTATTAAAAATATTGGTTGATTGTTCTGATGATCAATGCCTGATTTGCTTCTTCGATTGATTGAATTACTATAGATGGACATCCTAGCATGTACCAACATAAGGTGTTGAATTAGCTTTGGTAGGTAAAATATTAATCTGTTTAGCTAATAAAACTCCCCAAAGTAACCTGATTTGTAAATACCTGCCTTGTCTATTATTTTCTTACCATATGTATCTAACTCAGATGGTCAATACCAGGCGGGGTGGTGGAATTGACTTGCCTCCTAACCAACACACTCGAAGACAACCTCAGCCACAACCTGCTGGGATGAATCCTCCCAATCCTCCACCAGGTGGAGTTGATCCACTGGTTGCTGCTCAGATGGCGGTGATGCAGCAAATGGCAGACACCATGGCTGATATGCGTGCCCAGATGCAACAAGAACGCCAGGAGATGCGTCAGGAAAGAGAAGATATACGACAGGAGTTACGCCAGGAGCGAGATGAGATACGCCAGGAAAGGAGGGCGCAACAACAGCAGCTGCAACAGCAAATGCAACAACAACAGCAACAAGTGCCACTGCCTCCACCACCACCACCAGTTCCACCTCGAGACAAGCATAGAGAGTTCATGAGTCATAAGCCACCCACATTCGCTAGCTCACCTGATCCACTGGACGCGGATGATTGGCTGAAAGCAATTGAGAAGATGCTCAACATTGCACAATGCACTGACCGGGAGAAGGTTTTATATGCTTCTGGACATCTGATTGGTCCTGCTGCTGACTGGTGGGATTCTTATACTGCTGCCCATGATGCTGCGGATACTATTACTTGGGCAGAATTCAGTACACAATTCAGGAACTACCATATTCCAGCTGGGATGATAAAGATCAAGAAGAAGGAATTTCTGTCGCTGAAGCAAGGAAGTATGTCAGTCAGCGAGTACCGCGACAAGTTTATTCAGTTATCCAGATATGCCCCGGAAGAAGTTGCTGAAGACGAGAGGAAGCAAGAGCATTTCATTGAAGGACTTAATGGACCATTGCAGTATGCTCTAGTGGCACACACATTTCCATCATTTCAGAGGCTGCTTGACAAGACACTGGCTATTGAACACAAGCGTGTTCAACTGGGAGATTTGAAGAGAAAGGCCATATCTCAGGGACAAGGAAGCAGCAGTGTTCGTCCTCGCTACAGTTCACCACAGAGTACACCGACTCGACCAGGAGGACCACGCCCAGTTCCGCAATCACCACTGAGGACTCCACCTCCTCGACAGGCTACCCCTACTGGCACCCCGACGAAGTTTTCAGGACAGAGTCCGGGCACTCAATGTTACAAGTGTGGGAAGATTGGTCATTATGCAAATGTCTGCCCACAGAGGATTGCTACTACTCCAGTTCAGAACAGGCAGCAAACTCCAGGATCTGGCAAGGGATATTCTATTGCCAAGGTGAATCAAGTCAGCGTTGATGCTACTCCGGACGGAGGGGACCTCGTAATTGGTATGTTTTATGTTAATGCAATTCCTGCAACCATATTATTTGATTCTGGTGCTACACATTCATTCATGTCTGCTAGATATGCCAACACAAATGAAATACCACTGCTAAATATGAGAACACCCCTGATAGTAATTACACCTAAAGGGCCTGTTGAGGCGAATCAAATGACACGTAAATTGACATTAACCATTATGGGTAGAGAATTTGGAGCTACTGCTATAATATTGGAGTCAAGCAGTATAGATTTGATTCTTGAGGGCCCTTTGGCAGGGCTCTGGCTTCTCCAAAAACGGCTTTGGCTCTGGCTCACGAGGTGAAGCCACTTCTTTAGATGAGCCAAAGCCATTCTGAAAAATTATTTGGCAAAACGGCTTATAGGTTGTTTTTTAGAAAGACCCTTGTATAGTTTGGACTGGTGGGAGAGCTATTGTGCGTGGCTAGGGATTGAGACTATCCGCAACCGTTACCCCTAAATTTTTCCCCATATATCACTTTTTCCCCCTATTTCCCCCCCTATTTTTTCATCTCCCGCAACGGTTCCCCCTAAATACTCCCCCTATACCCCACTACCACTATAAAATATAATTTTCTATACCAACTATCAATTTTTTATCTACTAACAATTACTCGTGGACCCACAGCACAGTGTTTAGGGTGATGAACAGTGACACGCTATATCTGGGGGGAGAGAGAAGGGGACCGACACGTAGGGGGCGCTGTAGGGGGCACCGCTGCGGCGATAGGGTGCCCCCTACGTGCCGCATGCAAGGGGAGGGGGAAGCGTAGCGTCAACCGCTGCGCACAGCCTGAGGGCAGGACCAAAAAAAAATAATTTGGACTGGTGGGAGGGCTATTGTGCAAAAATGACGTGAGCTGAAGCCGGGTGAGCCACTTTTTTTGGCTCATGCCCTCTAGTTCATTTTGGAAAAGCACTTCACTGGTGAAGCCATTTGAAAATGAGATGTTTGACACAACTTTTGCATGAGCCAGAGCCGAAGCTGGAAAATAAGCCCTACCAAAGGGGCCCTTGGTATGTCATGGCTAAGAAAGGCAAAGGCCGTTATAGCATGTGGCAGAGGTACCGTAGAACTCACTACTACTAAAGGAGAAAGGTTTCAAGTTAACATTGCAGTAACCTCCTCATCCATGCGCGCAATGTTCTTTATGCCTGAGGAGTTTGTTGGTGACAACATCCGGGTGGTTAGAGATTTTCCGGATGTCTTTCCAGAGGAGTTACCAGGGATGCCACCTGATAGAGAAGTTGAGTTTGTTATTGACCTCTTACCTGGAACCGCCCCTATTTCTAAACGGCCATATAGGATGTCCGTAGAGGAGTTGAAGGAGCTTAAGAAGCAGTTAACTGAGTTACAAGAGGCTGGGTACATTCGTCCGAGTTCCTCACCATGGGGAGCACCGGTCTTGTTTGTACAGAAGAAGGATGGATCGCAACGGATGTGTGTGGATTATAGATCTCTTAATGATGTTACGGTGAAGAACAAGTATCCGTTGCCCCGTATTGAGGATTTGTTTGATCAAATGAGTGGTGCTAGAGTATTTTCGAAGATTGATCTCCGATCAGGTTACCATCAGATGAGGATTAGACCATCGGATATTCCCAAGACGGCTTTCTCGACTAGATATGGATTATATGAGTTCACAGTTATATCGTTTGGATTGACTAACGCACCAGCTTATTTTATGAACTTAATGAACAAGGTGTTTATGGAGTATTTGGACAGATTCGTCGTGGTATTCATCGACGATATTCTTATTTATTCTCAGAGTGATAGTGATCACGAGGAGCATCTGAGGATGGTGCTACAGAAGCTTCGAGATAACCAGCTATATGCCAAGTTCAGCAAGTGCGAGTTTTGGATTGGCGAAGTGCCATTTCTTGGTCATATTATTTCTAATGGAGGAATAGCAGTGGATCCTGCTAAGGTTAAGGAGATAATGGAGTGGAGAGTACCCACTACAGTTACTGAGATTCAGAGTTTCTTGGGATTAGCAGGCTATTATCGGAGGTTTATTGAAGGATTTTCTAAGATTGCTAAGCCGATGACTTCGCTTTTGGAGAAAGGAAAAGAATTTAAGTGGGACGAGAAGTGTCAAGACAGCTTTGATCTATTGAAGAAGAAGTTGATGTCGCCACCAGTGTTGGTTATGCCAGATCTACAGAAAGGATTTGATATCTATTGTGATGCATGTGGCCAAGGCTTAGGATGTGTGCTCATGCAGGAAGGACATGTGATTGCTTATGCTTCTCGTCAGTTGCGGAGACATGAATTGAACTACCCCACTCATGACTTGGAATTGGCAGCCGTTGTGCATGCACTTAAGATTTGGAGACATTATATCATGGGGACTAAGTGCCAAGTATACACGGATCATAAGAGTTTGAAGTATATATTCACTCAGAAGGATCTCAACCTTAGGCAACGCCGTTGGTTGGAGCTTATTAAGGATTACGATTTGGAGATTCACTATCACCCGGGCAAGGCAAACTTGGTTGCAGATGCCTTGAGTCGCAAGGAGCATGTTCATTCAGCTGTTGTTGCCCAGCTACCCGATGAGATTGTTGAGGACTTCAGGAGACTTAACCTGGGGATAGTTGCTCATACTGAGGGAGTTACTATTGATATGGAACCTACTTTGGAGCAAGAGATCCGCAAAGGACAAATTGGTGATGATAAGATAAAAGAGATTAAGGATCTGATTACTGAAGGTCGAGTTCCGGAATTCACGGAAGATGAGCAGGGCACTGTATGGTTCAAGGACAGAATATGTGTTCCTGATATTAAAAGCCTTCGAGAGACTATTTTAAAGGAGGCCCATGACTCGGATTATTCTATTCATCCTGGAAGTACCAAGATGTATCAAGATTTGAAACGGAAATATTGGTGGTATGGATTGAAAAGAGATGTAGCTGCACATGTGGCTATGTGTGATGTATGTCAAAGAGTTAAGGCTGAACACCAGAGGCCAGCTGGACTACTGCATCCACTGAAGATACCCGAGTGGAAATGGGAAGAGATTGGTATGGATTTCATTACTGGATTGCCTCGCACCCAGAAAGGATATGATGCTATATGGGTGATTGTTGATAGATTGACTAAAGTGGCTCACTTTATTCCTGTCAAGACTACGTATAAAGGTTCTCAGCTAGCAGAGTTATATATGGCTCGGATTGTGTGTTTACATGGAGTACCGAAGAAGATTGTGTCTGATCGAGGTTCACAGTTTACCTCAAGATTTTGGAGAAGCTTTCATGAGAACATGAGTACAAAGTTGAATTTTAGTACAGCTTATCACCCTCAGACTGATGGACAGACTGAAAGGACTAATCAAGTATTGGAAGATATGTTAAGAGCATGTGCCCTTCAGCATGGAGGAAGTTGGGATAAGAGTCTGCCTTATGCTGAGTTCTCTTATAATAATAGCTATCAGGCCAGTCTGAAGATGTCACCTTTTGAAGCTTTATATGGGAGGAAGTGCAGAACTCCTTTGTATTGGGATCAGACTGGAGAGAGACAGTTCTTTGGGCCTGAACTGATTCAAGAAGCAGAAGAACAAGTTCGTATAATTCGAGAGAATTTGAGAGTGGCTCAAACCAGGCAGAAGAGTTATGCTGATAATAGAAGGAGACCACTGGAATTTGAAGAAGGAGATTATGTGTATCTCAAGGTGTCACCTCTGCGTGGAATGAGGAGATTTAAAGTCAAGGGCAAATTGTCCCCTCGCTACATTGGACCATTCTTGATCTTTAGGCGAGTTGGGGAGATGGCATACCAACTCGAGTTACCTGCTAGTCTATCAGATGTGCATAATGTGTTCCATGTATCTCAACTGAAGAAATGTCTCCGTGTCCCCGAGGAACAGTTACCAATGGAAGAGCTCAGTGTTCAAGGTGATTTGACTTACACGGAGTACCCGATCAAGATTTTGGATACTTTGACTCGGGTTACGAGAAATAAGGTGATAAAGATGTGTAAAGTCCAATGGAGTCACCACAGTGAAGATGAAGCAACTTGGGAAAGAGAAGAAGAGCTTCGCATAGATTTTCCCCACCTTTTCCCTAGTTCTCCTTAAATCTCGAGGACGAGATTATTTTTAAGGGGGGTAGGATTTGTAACACCCACTTTGTAATTGCTAGATAAAATACCAATAGAGAAAACAATTTCTCTCTTTATGTGAGTTTGAACTTCATGCATCATCATATGAGAACACCATGTCCAAGAACAAATAATGAAAAGATATGCTACTAAATCATTGCATCATGCTGGATATTTTATTTTTGTGTGCATTTTGTGACAAGAAAAATATTAAATATCCAAATGAGAAATTAAATCCTAAAAGAAATGCTAAAATTTGGAAAGAGAGAAAGAAAAAATGCTATGTAATACAAAGAAATAAAACTTACAAATAGATAAATTTGATCCACAATGATTTATCCAAATCATATACTCAGAAAGATTTGAGTGCAAGTTCATCACAAATTTGAAATTCAAAACTTAGATTCAAAAGTAAAAGAAAAGAAAACAGAAAATAAAAAGAAAAAGAAAAAGAGCCTTACCTGGGCCGACTTCACCCTTTTCGGCCCACTGGCGGGTGATCACCGCGCGGCCCAAAACCACATCCGCGCGCGCGCGGCCCAACCATCCATAACGCGCGCGCCGACGCAACGGGCCCGCACGTCAGCCGCTCTCGCGCGCGCGTCCGCAACTGTGTCGCTGCGTCGCGGGCCCCGCTGTCCAGTCCCACGCCCGCTCGCTCCTCTTCCCTTTCCGCTGCCGTGTGGGGCCCCTCGCTGACAGGGTCTTCCTCTCCGCGTGGCGCGCGAATCGGGCGAGCTCGGCGTGGCGGAAATCGCGGATTCCGTTGATTGACCAACCGATTGTGCATAAAAGTGTGTCGCGCCTCGCCCCTCCTATCCCTTAACCCAACTCGCGTTCACCGGAGGGATCAATTGAGAGAGCAAGTGGAGGTAGCCGGAACCCGTGGTGACCGTGCGGGTGGATTGGCGGCGCGCCATCGTCGTTCGTGCTCGACGCCAAATTGAGGCCTCGGGTGCGGGCAGAAGGCTTCGCCCGAGCCCCGGGACCGCTTGAGTGGCGATCGTGAGCTCGGAAGGTGACCGTGGGGCGCTCAATTCCTCGCCGCCATCGCAAGGCCGCGGGTCGTCGCGGACAGACCAGGTGAAGGCCGGAATCCCTTTGAAAGCGCACCTCCCATGTTTGTTACATTCTCAATTTCGTTTTGCACTCGAGATACGGGGGAAATTGGGTACCGTGGTGCGCAATCGGCGTTCCGTCCATGGCGCTCCGCCGTGCGGGCGCTTCGCCGCCGTTGGTGACCGCGTGAGAGAGACGATACCCGAGCACCGTCCGATCCTCAGCGGGCGGCTCAGATTAGAAAACGTGTAACGTTTCGGTCGGGTTCGCGATGGCCGTCGATATCCGATCGGACGGATCGGGTAACCCTGAGTAAAAATTAAATATGCGCCGTTGGATCTAGATCCAACAGCTCTCGGTCCGTAACGATTCGTTAAGATATACATCTAATCACCGCCGTCGGTTCTCGATCGGACGGCCCTGTGATCACGATACCCCTTCGCCGTTTGATTTTGTAAAAGAGCCCCTCGGTTTCACAGAAATAAACCCGCCGTCCAGAGAGCACTATTCTCTGTGTCTGTGGTATTTTACACCGAGCCCCTGGGTTTTCCAGGAATTGACGCCCGGTCCAGTCAACACGAAAACCAGAGAAAATGTTTATTAAATAGATTTTTAATAGGAAAATAATTGCTAGAACTTCAATAATTCATAGAAAATCCATTTTTGGTCCAAATCACTTCATTCCAGTTGCTAAAATTTTGTAATTTTATTCTCTAACACCTAGAGCCTCTGTTATGTCATGAAAAACAGTAAGGAATTTATTTATCACTTAATCCTATTTAAAGCACATAAAACCTTTGAAAATGCATAACTTAAAATCTATAACTCAGAAAATTATGATTTCTGTTCCTAGGATTTTATTTTAATATGTAGAATATCTCTGTGCATTTTGTTTATATGTTTGGTGTAATGTTAATTTCTCTATATGCACTGTGCTTGTTTGTATTGTGGCGAGTAGAAGAGCCCGTTGCTGAGGATCCTGGTGAGCAGCAGATTGAAGTAGCTGAGCAGGAGCTCATTGAAGGCAAGTTGTGCCCTTGACCACTTTTTACCTAATAATGTTCTTTAATATCACTTATCCATGCATAGGTTAATTTTGATGGGACCCAATAGGTCACCCTAGATTGTTTATCTCATTACCTTGTTTACCCCTGAATCACTTGGGTAGTTTGCTATTGCTTTATATGGTTTTGGGATAATCATTTATTACCTCTATGTTCCAATTCTTGTTGTTATTCTGTTTATGTTCATATTGTTATCATTAATGTTAATTGGAACATAGAGCTTAACTTGAGAACCACGTGCCACCACAAGGGAGGAATGGGACCCCTTGGCTGACTAATTAGGAAAGCTAGTGGAAGACTACCTTACCCGAAAGGGGCAAGGGCAGTAGGGGAGAGGTCAGTGCGGGGAGGTCCCTGGTTGATTTTGCTGCGATGGCGGTCAGCCAGGAACCCTTTACTGGATCTTCCCATAAACTGTAGCGGGTTTTCGGAAGCTAGTGGAACTTTGTAAAGGCCTCGTAGTGTTGCCCTGCCGTGCTTCCTAGGTAGAGGTATATGGGATTCATGACCCCTTGGCAGATGGGTAACATGACTTGTGGGTAAAGGGTACAACCTCTGCAGAGTGTAAAACTGGTATACTAGCCGAGCTCACGGTCATGAGCAGCTCAGGACTCTCTGATGTTTAAATTATGGAACTTAAATTCAATTTTGTCATTTGCATTGCATGGGTTTATTATTAATTTTGTTCTATTACTTTACTTATGGTTTGGTATTTACTTACACTTAGTAACCGCTAATAAAATTTTGACCAACTACTTAAAAGCAATGCTCAGCTTTAACCCCTGTCTTTGATTAAGCCTTACACATCACATGAACTCACACCTTTGTGAGTTTATGTCCACTGGTTCCCCACAACTTGTTGAGCTATGATCATGTGTGAGCTCACCCTTGCTGTCTCACACCCCCCCACAGGAGATGATCAGGTGGTTCAGGAGGAGCTGCCTAACACTGAGGAGTTCGATCTGATCTAGGTGGCGTTTCCCAGTCGACATTGGCGCCGACGATCCTTAGTTTGTTTTATCTTTATTACTTTATTTTGTAATAAGACTTCCGCTATGTAATAAATACTCTGATGTTTTATGACATTTATCTCTATACACTCTGTTATTATATATGTTGTCTTCTTGGCGCATGTATGAGATGCACCGGGCTTTGTTCCTTAAAGCCGGGTGTTACAGAAGTGGTATCAGAGGAAATGTTGACTGTAGGACGAAACCTAGATAGAAATGGACAAAACCCTTACCTACTTATCTCATTCTGATTCATTCTACACTCACCTTACTCTGATTCTTTCTACACTTATCTTGATCTTGTCTCACCTTCCACTGTTCTACTCTGATCATTCTTACCTTTTCTACTCTAAGACAAGATGGATTTCACACCTTGGAATCCCTACCCCTATGACATTTTTAAGAGATAGGAGGCCTAAGACCAAATCAAAACTATTTTCTCTATTAAAAATATTGGTTGATTGTTCTGATGATCAATGCCTGATTTGCTTCTTCGATTGATTGAATTACTATAGATGGACATCCTAGCATGTACCAACATAAGGTGTTGAATTAGCTTTGGTAGGTAAAATATTAATCTGTTTAGCTAATAAAACTCCCCAAAGTAACCTGATTTGTAAATACCTGCCTTGTCTATTATTTTCTTACCATATGTATCTAACTCAGATGGTCAATACCAGGCGGGGTGGTGGAATTGACTTGCCTCCTAACCAACACACTCGAAGACAACCTCAGCCACAACCTGCTGGGATGAATCCTCCCAATCCTCCACCAGGTGGAGTTGATCCACTGGTTGCTGCTCAGATGGCGGTGATGCAGCAAATGGCAGACACCATGGCTGATATGCGTGCCCAGATGCAACAAGAACGCCAGGAGATGCGTCAGGAAAGAGAAGATATACGACAGGAGTTACGCCAGGAGCGAGATGAGATACGCCAGGAAAGGAGGGCGCAACAACAGCAGCTGCAACAGCAAATGCAACAACAACAGCAACAAGTGCCACTGCCTCCACCACCACCACCAGTTCCACCTCGAGACAAGCATAGAGAGTTCATGAGTCATAAGCCACCCACATTCGCTAGCTCACCTGATCCACTGGACGCGGATGATTGGCTGAAAGCAATTGAGAAGATGCTCAACATTGCACAATGCACTGACCGGGAGAAGGTTTTATATGCTTCTGGACATCTGATTGGTCCTGCTGCTGACTGGTGGGATTCTTATACTGCTGCCCATGATGCTGCGGATACTATTACTTGGGCAGAATTCAGTACACAATTCAGGAACTACCATATTCCAGCTGGGATGATAAAGATCAAGAAGAAGGAATTTCTGTCGCTGAAGCAAGGAAGTATGTCAGTCAGCGAGTACCGCGACAAGTTTATTCAGTTATCCAGATATGCCCCGGAAGAAGTTGCTGAAGACGAGAGGAAGCAAGAGCATTTCATTGAAGGACTTAATGGACCATTGCAGTATGCTCTAGTGGCACACACATTTCCATCATTTCAGAGGCTGCTTGACAAGACACTGGCTATTGAACACAAGCGTGTTCAACTGGGAGATTTGAAGAGAAAGGCCATATCTCAGGGACAAGGAAGCAGCAGTGTTCGTCCTCGCTACAGTTCACCACAGAGTACACCGACTCGACCAGGAGGACCACGCCCAGTTCCGCAATCACCACTGAGGACTCCACCTCCTCGACAGGCTACCCCTACTGGCACCCCGACGAAGTTTTCAGGACAGAGTCCGGGCACTCAATGTTACAAGTGTGGGAAGATTGGTCATTATGCAAATGTCTGCCCACAGAGGATTGCTACTACTCCAGTTCAGAACAGGCAGCAAACTCCAGGATCTGGCAAGGGATATTCTATTGCCAAGGTGAATCAAGTCAGCGTTGATGCTACTCCGGACGGAGGGGACCTCGTAATTGGTATGTTTTATGTTAATGCAATTCCTGCAACCATATTATTTGATTCTGGTGCTACACATTCATTCATGTCTGCTAGATATGCCAACACAAATGAAATACCACTGCTAAATATGAGAACACCCCTGATAGTAATTACACCTAAAGGGCCTGTTGAGGCGAATCAAATGACACGTAAATTGACATTAACCATTATGGGTAGAGAATTTGGAGCTACTGCTATAATATTGGAGTCAAGCAGTATAGATTTGATTCTTGAGGGCCCTTTGGCAGGGCTCTGGCTTCTCCAAAAACGGCTTTGGCTCTGGCTCACGAGGTGAAGCCACTTCTTTAGATGAGCCAAAGCCATTCTGAAAAATTATTTGGCAAAACGGCTTATAGGTTGTTTTTTAGAAAGACCCTTGTATAGTTTGGACTGGTGGGAGAGCTATTGTGCGTGGCTAGGGATTGAGACTATCCGCAACCGTTACCCCTAAATTTTTCCCCATATATCACTTTTTCCCCCTATTTCCCCCCCTATTTTTTCATCTCCCGCAACGGTTCCCCCTAAATACTCCCCCTATACCCCACTACCACTATAAAATATAATTTTCTATACCAACTATCAATTTTTTATCTACTAACAATTACTCGTGGACCCACAGCACAGTGTTTAGGGTGATGAACAGTGACACGCTATATCTGGGGGGAGAGAGAAGGGGACCGACACGTAGGGGGCGCTGTAGGGGGCACCGCTGCGGCGATAGGGTGCCCCCTACGTGCCGCATGCAAGGGGAGGGGGAAGCGTAGCGTCAACCGCTGCGCACAGCCTGAGGGCAGGACCAAAAAAAAATAATTTGGACTGGTGGGAGGGCTATTGTGCAAAAATGACGTGAGCTGAAGCCGGGTGAGCCACTTTTTTTGGCTCATGCCCTCTAGTTCATTTTGGAAAAGCACTTCACTGGTGAAGCCATTTGAAAATGAGATGTTTGACACAACTTTTGCATGAGCCAGAGCCGAAGCTGGAAAATAAGCCCTACCAAAGGGGCCCTTGGTATGTCATGGCTAAGAAAGGCAAAGGCCGTTATAGCATGTGGCAGAGGTACCGTAGAACTCACTACTACTAAAGGAGAAAGGTTTCAAGTTAACATTGCAGTAACCTCCTCATCCATGCGCGCAATGTTCTTTATGCCTGAGGAGTTTGTTGGTGACAACATCCGGGTGGTTAGAGATTTTCCGGATGTCTTTCCAGAGGAGTTACCAGGGATGCCACCTGATAGAGAAGTTGAGTTTGTTATTGACCTCTTACCTGGAACCGCCCCTATTTCTAAACGGCCATATAGGATGTCCGTAGAGGAGTTGAAGGAGCTTAAGAAGCAGTTAACTGAGTTACAAGAGGCTGGGTACATTCGTCCGAGTTCCTCACCATGGGGAGCACCGGTCTTGTTTGTACAGAAGAAGGATGGATCGCAACGGATGTGTGTGGATTATAGATCTCTTAATGATGTTACGGTGAAGAACAAGTATCCGTTGCCCCGTATTGAGGATTTGTTTGATCAAATGAGTGGTGCTAGAGTATTTTCGAAGATTGATCTCCGATCAGGTTACCATCAGATGAGGATTAGACCATCGGATATTCCCAAGACGGCTTTCTCGACTAGATATGGATTATATGAGTTCACAGTTATGTCGTTTGGATTGACTAACGCACCAGCTTATTTTATGAACTTAATGAACAAGGTGTTTATGGAGTATTTGGACAGATTCGTCGTGGTATTCATCGACGATATTCTTATTTATTCTCAGAGTGATAGTGATCACGAGGAGCATCTGAGGATGGTGCTACAGAAGCTTCGAGATAACCAGCTATATGCCAAGTTCAGCAAGTGCGAGTTTTGGATTGGCGAAGTGCCATTTCTTGGTCATATTATTTCTAATGGAGGAATAGCAGTGGATCCTGCTAAGGTTAAGGAGATAATGGAGTGGAGAGTACCCACTACAGTTACTGAGATTCAGAGTTTCTTGGGATTAGCAGGCTATTATCGGAGGTTTATTGAAGGATTTTCTAAGATTGCTAAGCCGATGACTTCGCTTTTGGAGAAAGGAAAAGAATTTAAGTGGGACGAGAAGTGTCAAGACAGCTTTGATCTATTGAAGAAGAAGTTGATGTCGCCACCAGTGTTGGTTATGCCAGATCTACAGAAAGGATTTGATATCTATTGTGATGCATGTGGCCAAGGCTTAGGATGTGTGCTCATGCAGGAAGGACATGTGATTGCTTATGCTTCTCGTCAGTTGCGGAGACATGAATTGAACTACCCCACTCATGACTTGGAATTGGCAGCCGTTGTGCATGCACTTAAGATTTGGAGACATTATATCATGGGGACTAAGTGCCAAGTATACACGGATCATAAGAGTTTGAAGTATATATTCACTCAGAAGGATCTCAACCTTAGGCAACGCCGTTGGTTGGAGCTTATTAAGGATTACGATTTGGAGATTCACTATCACCCGGGCAAGGCAAACTTGGTTGCAGATGCCTTGAGTCGCAAGGAGCATGTTCATTCAGCTGTTGTTGCCCAGCTACCCGATGAGATTGTTGAGGACTTCAGGAGACTTAACCTGGGGATAGTTGCTCATACTGAGGGAGTTACTATTGATATGGAACCTACTTTGGAGCAAGAGATCCGCAAAGGACAAATTGGTGATGATAAGATAAAAGAGATTAAGGATCTGATTACTGAAGGTCGAGTTCCGGAATTCACGGAAGATGAGCAGGGCACTGTATGGTTCAAGGACAGAATATGTGTTCCTGATATTAAAAGCCTTCGAGAGACTATTTTAAAGGAGGCCCATGACTCGGATTATTCTATTCATCCTGGAAGTACCAAGATGTATCAAGATTTGAAACGGAAATATTGGTGGTATGGATTGAAAAGAGATGTAGCTGCACATGTGGCTATGTGTGATGTATGTCAAAGAGTTAAGGCTGAACACCAGAGGCCAGCTGGACTACTGCATCCACTGAAGATACCCGAGTGGAAATGGGAAGAGATTGGTATGGATTTCATTACTGGATTGCCTCGCACCCAGAAAGGATATGATGCTATATGGGTGATTGTTGATAGATTGACTAAAGTGGCTCACTTTATTCCTGTCAAGACTACGTATAAAGGTTCTCAGCTAGCAGAGTTATATATGGCTCGGATTGTGTGTTTACATGGAGTACCGAAGAAGATTGTGTCTGATCGAGGTTCACAGTTTACCTCAAGATTTTGGAGAAGCTTTCATGAGAACATGAGTACAAAGTTGAATTTTAGTACAGCTTATCACCCTCAGACTGATGGACAGACTGAAAGGACTAATCAAGTATTGGAAGATATGTTAAGAGCATGTGCCCTTCAGCATGGAGGAAGTTGGGATAAGAGTCTGCCTTATGCTGAGTTCTCTTATAATAATAGCTATCAGGCCAGTCTGAAGATGTCACCTTTTGAAGCTTTATATGGGAGGAAGTGCAGAACTCCTTTGTATTGGGATCAGACTGGAG
This sequence comes from Zea luxurians, assembly GCA_029449295.1. Classification (NCBI taxonomy): domain Eukaryota; kingdom Viridiplantae; phylum Streptophyta; class Magnoliopsida; order Poales; family Poaceae; genus Zea; species Zea luxurians. The sequence goes on from JAOPSE010000007.1 coordinate 149,295,746, forward strand.
AGAGACAGTTCTTTGGGCCTGAACTGATTCAAGAAGCAGAAGAACAAGTTCGTATAATTCGAGAGAATTTGAGAGTGGCTCAAACCAGGCAGAAGAGTTATGCTGATAATAGAAGGAGACCACTGGAATTTGAAGAAGGAGATTATGTGTATCTCAAGGTGTCACCTCTGCGTGGAATGAGGAGATTTAAAGTCAAGGGCAAATTGTCCCCTCGCTACATTGGACCATTCTTGATCTTTAGGCGAGTTGGGGAGATGGCATACCAACTCGAGTTACCTGCTAGTCTATCAGATGTGCATAATGTGTTCCATGTATCTCAACTGAAGAAATGTCTCCGTGTCCCCGAGGAACAGTTACCAATGGAAGAGCTCAGTGTTCAAGGTGATTTGACTTACACGGAGTACCCGATCAAGATTTTGGATACTTTGACTCGGGTTACGAGAAATAAGGTGATAAAGATGTGTAAAGTCCAATGGAGTCACCACAGTGAAGATGAAGCAACTTGGGAAAGAGAAGAAGAGCTTCGCATAGATTTTCCCCACCTTTTCCCTAGTTCTCCTTAAATCTCGAGGACGAGATTATTTTTAAGGGGGGTAGGATTTGTAACACCCACTTTGTAATTGCTAGATAAAATACCAATAGAGAAAACAATTTCTCTCTTTATGTGAGTTTGAACTTCATGCATCATCATATGAGAACACCATGTCCAAGAACAAATAATGAAAAGATATGCTACTAAATCATTGCATCATGCTGGATATTTTATTTTTGTGTGCATTTTGTGACAAGAAAAATATTAAATATCCAAATGAGAAATTAAATCCTAAAAGAAATGCTAAAATTTGGAAAGAGAGAAAGAAAAAATGCTATGTAATACAAAGAAATAAAACTTACAAATAGATAAATTTGATCCACAATGATTTATCCAAATCATATACTCAGAAAGATTTGAGTGCAAGTTCATCACAAATTTGAAATTCAAAACTTAGATTCAAAAGTAAAAGAAAAGAAAACAGAAAATAAAAAGAAAAAGAAAAAGAGCCTTACCTGGGCCGACTTCACCCTTTTCGGCCCACTGGCGGGTGATCACCGCGCGGCCCAAAACCACATCCGCGCGCGCGCGGCCCAACCATCCATAACGCGCGCGCCGACGCAACGGGCCCGCACGTCAGCCGCTCTCGCGCGCGCGTCCGCAACCGTGTCGCTGCGCCGCGGGCCCCGCTGTCCAGTCCCACGCCCGCTCGCTCCTCTTCCCTTTCCGCTGCCGTGTGGGGCCCCTCGCTGACAGGGTCTTCCTCTCCGCGTGGCGCGCGAATCGGGCGAGCTCGGCGTGGCGGAAATCGCGGATTCCGTTGATTGACCAACCGATTGTGCATAAAAGTGTGTCGCGCCTCGCCCCTCCTATCCCTTAACCCAACTCGCGTTCACCGGAGGGATCAATTGAGAGAGCAAGTGGAGGTAGCCGGAACCCGTGGTGACCGTGCGGGTGGATTGGCGGCGCGCCATCGTCGTTCGTGCTCGACGCCAAATTGAGGCCTCGGGTGCGGGCAGAAGGCTTCGCCCGAGCCCCGGGACCGCTTGAGTGGCGATCGTGAGCTCGGAAGGTGACCGTGGGGCGCTCAATTCCTCGCCGCCATCGCAAGGCCGCGGGTCGTCGCGGACAGACCAGGTGAAGGCCGGAATCCCTTTGAAAGCGCACCTCCCATGTTTGTTACATTCTCAATTTCGTTTTGCACTCGAGATACGGGGGAAATTGGGTACCGTGGTGCGCAATCGGCGTTCCGTCCATGGCGCTCCGCCGTGCGGGCGCTTCGCCGCCGTTGGTGACCGCGTGAGAGAGACGATACCCGAGCACCGTCCGATCCTCAGCGGGCGGCTCAGATTAGAAAACGTGTAACGTTTCGGTCGGGTTCGCGATGGCCGTCGATATCCGATCGGACGGATCGGGTAACCCTGAGTAAAAATTAAATATGCGCCGTTGGATCTAGATCCAACAGCTCTCGGTCCGTAACGATTCGTTAAGATATACATCTAATCACCGCCGTCGGTTCTCGATCGGACGGCCCTGTGATCACGATACCCCTTCGCCGTTTGATTTTGTAAAAGAGCCCCTCGGTTTCACAGAAATAAACCCGCCGTCCAGAGAGCACTATTCTCTGTGTCTGTGGTATTTTACACCGAGCCCCCTGGGTTTTCCAGGAATTGACGCCCGGTCCAGTCAACACGAAAACCAGAGAAAATGTTTATTAAATAGATTTTTAATAGGAAAATAATTGCTAGAACTTCAATAATTCATAGAAAATCCATTTTTGGTCCAAATCACTTCATTCCAGTTGCTAAAATTTTGTAATTTTATTCTCTAACACCTAGAGCCTCTGTTATGTCATGAAAAACAGTAAGGAATTTATTTATCACTTAATCCTATTTAAAGCACATAAAACCTTTGAAAATGCATAACTTAAAATCTATAACTCAGAAAATTATGATTTCTGTTCCTAGGATTTTATTTTAATATGTAGAATATCTCTGTGCATTTTGTTTATATGTTTGGTGTAATGTTAATTTCTCTATATGCACTGTGCTTGTTTGTATTGTGGCGAGTAGAAGAGCCCGTTGCTGAGGATCCTGGTGAGCAGCAGATTGAAGTAGCTGAGCAGGAGCTCATTGAAGGCAAGTTGTGCCCTTGACCACTTTTTACCTAATAATGTTCTTTAATATCACTTATCCATGCATAGGTTAATTTTGATGGGACCCAATAGGTCACCCTAGATTGTTTATCTCATTACCTTGTTTACCCCTGAATCACTTGGGTAGTTTGCTATTGCTTTATATGGTTTTGGGATAATCATTTATTACCTCTATGTTCCAATTCTTGTTGTTATTCTGTTTATGTTCATATTGTTATCATTAATGTTAATTGGAACATAGAGCTTAACTTGAGAACCACGTGCCACCACAAGGGAGGAATGGGACCCCTTGGCTGACTAATTAGGAAAGCTAGTGGAAGACTACCTTACCCGAAAGGGGCAAGGGCAGTAGGGGAGAGGTCAGTGCGGGGAGGTCCCTGGTTGATTTTGCTGCGATGGCGGTCAGCCAGGAACCCTTTACTGGATCTTCCCATAAACTGTAGCGGGTTTTCGGAAGCTAGTGGAACTTTGTAAAGGCCTCGTAGTGTTGCCCTGCCGTGCTTCCTAGGTAGAGGTATATGGGATTCATGACCCCTTGGCAGATGGGTAACATGACTTGTGGGTAAAGGGTACAACCTCTGCAGAGTGTAAAACTGGTATACTAGCCGAGCTCACGGTCATGAGCAGCTCAGGACTCTCTGATGTTTAAATTATGGAACTTAAATTCAATTTTGTCATTTGCATTGCATGGGTTTATTATTAATTTTGTTATATTACTTTACTTATGGTTTGGTATTTACTTACACTTAGTAACCGCTAATAAAATTTTGACCAACTACTTAAAAGCAATGCTCAGCTTTAACCCCTGTCTTTGATTAAGCCTTACACATCACATGAACTCACACCTTTGTGAGTTTATGTCCACTGGTTCCCCACAACTTGTTGAGCTATGATCATGTGTGAGCTCACCCTTGCTGTCTCACACCCCCCCCCCCACAGGAGATGATCAGGTGGTTCAGGAGGAGCTGCCTAACACTGAGGAGTTCGATCTGATCTAGGTGGCGTTTCCCAGTCGACATTGGCGCCGACGATCCTTAGTTTGTTTTATCTTTATTACTTTATTTTGTAATAAGACTTCCGCTATGTAATAAATACTCTGATGTTTTATGACATTTATCTCTATACACTCTGTTATTATATATGTTGTCTTCTTGGCGCATGTATGAGATGCACCGGGCTTTGTTCCTTAAAGCCGGGTGTTACACACTCGCGACAAACGGAACAGATGCGATATTAAAATCGCGATAAGCGAGGATGATTAAAATTTAAAAATCCATTTTATCCACTGATATTGCGTGCTTAAATCCGTACTCGTTGTCGAGCGGAATATAAACACCAGGGGTGTTACAGCCGTTTTCATCTCGCGCCACGGCAAAAGAGGCCTGCCCCTGTATCGCCTCTTAAGGAAGACTGAGTGCTTCACTTGGACCCTCGAGGCCGAAGAAGCCCTCGGGAACTTGAAGGTGCTCCTTACAAGCGCGCCCATCCTAGTGCCCCCCGGTGCCGGAGAAGCCCTCTTGATCTACGTCGCCGCTACCACTCAGGTGGTCAGCGTCGCGATCGTGGTCGAGAGACGAGAAGAAGGGCACGCATTGCCTGTCCAGAGGCCGGTCTACTTCATCAGTGAGTTGCGACACTACTTCGAGTCCCATCCGGTGACTGTGGTGTCATCCTTCCCCCTGGGGGAGATCATCCAGTGTCGAGAGGCCTCGGGTAGGATTTTAAAGTGGGCGGTGGAGATAATGGGCGAGACGATCTCGTTCGCCCCTCGGAAGGCCATCAAGTCCCAAGTCTTGCCGGACTTTGTGGCTGAATGGGTCGACACCCAGTTTCCAACAGCTCTGATCCAACCGGAACTCTGGACCATGTTTTTCGATGGGTCGCTGATGAAAACAGGAGCGGGCGCGGGCCTGCTCTTCATCTCACCCCTTAGAAAGCACCTCCGCTACGTGCTACGCCTCCATTTTTCAGCGTCCAACAACGTGGCCGAGTATGAGGCTCTGGTTAATGGGTTGCGCATCGCCATCGAGCTAGGGGTTCGGCACCTCGATGCTCGTGGCGACTCACAGCTTGTCATCGACCAAGTCATGAAGAACTCCCACTACCGCGACCCGAAGATGGAAGCCTACTGCGATGAGGTTCGGCACCTGGAGGACAAGTTCTACGGGCTCGAGCTCAACCACGTCGCTCGATGATACAACGAGACTGCAGACGAGCTGGCTAAGATAGCCTCGGGGCGAACAACAGTTCCTCCAGACGTCTTCTCCCGAGACCTACATCAACCCTCCGTCAAGACCGACGACACGCCCAAGCCCGAGAAGGCCTCGGCTCTGCCCAAGGCGCCCTCGGCCCAGCCCAAGGCGCCCTCAGCTCAGCCCGAGGCACCCTCGGCCCCCGAGGGTGAGGCACTGCGCATCGAGGAAGAGCAGAATGGGGTCACGCCTAATCGAAACTGGCAGACCCCATACCTGCAATATCTCCACCGAGGAGAGCTACCCCTCGACAGAGCCGAAGCTCGGCGACTGGCGCGGCGCGCTAAGTCGTTCGTCTTGCTAGGTGACGGAAAGGAGCTCTACCACCGCAGCCCCTCAGGCACCCTCCAACGATGCATATCCATCGCCAAAGGTCAAGAGTTATTGAAAGAAATACACTCGGGGGCTTGCGGTCATCATGCAGCACCTCAAGCCCTCGTGGGAAACGCCTTCCGACAGGGTTTCTACTGGCCAACCGCGGTGGCCGACGCCACTAGGATTGTACGCACCTGCCAAGGGTGTCAATTCTATGCAAGGCAGACGCACCTGCCTGCTCAAGCCTTGCAAACAATACCCATCACCTGGTTGTTTGCTGTGTGGGGTTTGGACCTTGTTGGTCCCTTGCAGAAGGCACCCGGGGGCTTCACGCACCTACTGGTCGTCATCGACAAATTCTCCAAGTGGATCGAGGTCCGACCCCTAAACAGCATCAGGTCCGAACAGGCAGTGGCATTCTTCACCAACATCATCCATCGCTTCAGGGTCCCGAACTCCATCATCACCGACAACGGCACCCAGTTCACTGGCAGAAAGTTCCTGGACTTTTGCGAGGACCACCACATCCGGGTGGACTGGGTTGCCGTAGCTCACCCCATGACGAATGGGCAGGTAGAGCGTGCCAACGGCATGATTCTACAGGGACTCAAGTTGAGGATCTACAATGACCTCAACAAGTTCGGCAGGCGGTGGATGAAGGAACTCCCCTCGGTGGTCTGGAGCCTGAGGACGACGCCAAGCCGAGCCACAGGCTTCACGCCGTTTTTTCTAGTCTATGGGGCCGAGGCTATCTTGCCCACAGACTTAGAATACGGCTCCCCGAGGACAAGGTCATACGACACCCGAAGCAACCAGACAAACCGAGAAGACTCACTTGACCAGTTGGAAGAGGCTTGGGACATGGCCTTGCTACACTCGGCGCGGTATCAGCAGTCTCTGCGACGCTACCACGCCCGAGGGGTTCGGTCCCGAGACCTCCAGGTGGGCGACTTGGTGCTTCGGCTACGACAAGACGCCCGAGGGCGCCACAAGCTCATGCCTCCCTGGGAAGGGCCGTTCATCATCGCCAAGATTCTGAAGCCCAGGACATACAAGCTGGCCAACAGTCAAGGCGAGGTCTACAGCAACGCCTGGAACATCCGACAGCTACGTTGCTTCTACCCTTAAGATGTTTTCAAGTCGTTCATGTACCTCGTTTACATACCCAAGCAAATTCTAACCATCAAGGAAGGGTTAGCCTTGCCCCGGCAAAGCCCGACCCTCCCTCGGGGGCTAGAAGGGGGGAACCCCCTCTGCGTCAAAATTTTCCTCGGAAAAAGTCTTTCTGCCAGAACATCTTTCGTGCTTTTCGACTACTTTGATAGTGGAATCCTAAAAATGACGGAGTACACGTAAGCAGGCAAGGCCGACCGAGCTGAGGGACTCCTATGCCTCCGAAATATGGATACCTCACTTATCACCTTCTGCGATAAGTAACTCACGCTCGGATAAGGGATTCCGCTGTCCGAACAAGTCTTAACGCTCAAAAACTTTTTCAGCCGAAACGATTTTTCGTGCCATCTCGACTATATCGATAACAGAATCCTACGGACGAGTAAGAGTACACGTAAGCAGGCAAGGCCGACCGAGCCGAGGGACTCCTACGCCTCCGAGATATGGATACCTCACTCATCACCTTCTGCGATAAGTAACTCACGCTCGGATGAACGATTCTGTTACCGACGAACAAGTCCCGATACTCGAAACAAGGGGAAAAAGAAACGCAGCTTTACAACACGACGATGATATGTTTTGGCCTCGGCGGCCGCAAAAAACACACGCACACAACAGACAAACTGTCCCTGCAGGTTCAGACGTCAGTAGGGGGAGCAGCAGCACCCTCGGCATCGACTCCACCTTCGGCTGAATCCGACCCGGCCTCGGACAGTGACATGGTCGAAGGATCTCCACCTCGAAGGAAGATGTCAGCACCGCGCCTGGGCCATCATCGCCAGGGTCTCCTCCGGGAACCCGGCCCAAGCAGACGGCCGGACCGGCCGCTCCGTAGCCTCAGCCAGCTGTCCCCCGAGGACACCAGCCCGGCTCATGGCCTCGGCAGCCTGACTCCAGGGCTAGTCCCGCCAGTGGACGACCTGGCCAGGTCCCAGCCGCTACTGCAACGCCTCCTCGGCCTGGGAAGTACCCTACTCCTAGGCCGACGAAGTTTCTTCTCTGACCAACTCCGCCTCTGTCCGTGCTGACACCGCTGCCTCCGGCTTCGGCTCATCGCAGAGCAGCCGAGGTTCCCTTCACTAAGCAAGAGAAGCCTTGAGCGGCAAGGCCGACCGAGCCGAGGGACTCCTACGCCTCCGGGATACGGATACCTCACTCGTCACCTTCCGCACAGGGCAACTCACACTTGGTTAAGCGGTCCAGCTAGCCGACAGGCGAGTCCTGGTGCACGAAATGGGGAAGAAACACGGCTTTACGCCCAAATACACAAATGTTCTGGCCCCGACAGCCGCAATGAACATACGCCAGCACTCAAGGTGCATTACAAACGGGACTCCGGTTCCGTTCCCGCGGGTATGAACAACCTCCATACCAGGAGGCCTCCGGGACGACGAACTCCAAGCAGCTCACCGCCGCCCGCTCTGACAGCAGCGGCAACGACCTCCGTCCCGGGCGGCAAGACAGCTGCAGGAACGGCTTCCGGGCAAACGCTGCGGTGGAAAATCTCTCGCCCACAAAGGACGAGAACCAGCCATTCAAGCCAGGGAGATGGAGGTCCAGGGGTGCAGGCGGAGTTGACAATCTCGTCGGCAGAGAAACCTTCCCCGGCTGCCACCACCTCAGCACCGACGGTGGTGTCCACCTGTCCACCAACACCGCACCAGCGGGCGCCGGTCGCCCCAAAGCGCACCGGCAGGTCCTCACTCTCGTCCTCGCCACGAGAACGAGAATGGGACCGTCCCAGAACATGAGTACCGCCCTCACGGCGTACGACGTGTTGTGAGACCCCCCGGTGCGGCTGGCCACCGTCGCCCGGACAGAGGACGGAATGCTGCACCCTGGCTGGGCAGCAGCAGTTCGCCTTCCCCGGCATGGCTGGAGGACGCCTCCTCCGTAGAGCTGGAGGATGGTTTCCACCCCCAGAAGCTGGAGGAAGAAGCGGGACGCCAGCCCACACCGAGGCGGGCCCCGGCTCACCTCGCCCTCCGACCCAGCAAGGATGACGAAGATCCTTGAAGCTGAGGGCGGGGCGGAGGCCACAGCCCGGCTTGCTTCTCCCCACCATCGAACTGGTGGTCACCGTCTTGGGTGGCCATCGGCGAGGGGATGCAACCGGGCTGCACGACGAAAATCCTTGAAGCCGAGCGATGGCTGAAAGGTACCAACCTCCATAAGGTTGCGCTCCTTCCACAACAAGACGAAGACAACACGGGCGCTCCCCATCCGGGGGCTCGGAAGGCGGAAGGACGCGACGCATGAGGAAAGTGCGAAGGCATGACTACCACCCAGGAGGTCGATGCCTTTTTAATGGCGACTCTCCCCGCTCGCGTCCTCAGCCGTCGCGGACTAAGTCCTCGCCAACACGCTCTAAAGTCCTCCCCCTACGACACGGGGGCTGGGCCCCACGCGACATGCAAGCTGCCCCAGGACAGAAGAAGCCAAACCGCCACGCGCGGAGCGTGTAACCGCCCAGCGGTTACAAGCATTCCTCCATCTTCGCCCAAACCAGCGGGTGAAAGAGCGGACCGCCATGCATGCGGCATGCAACTGCACCAAGGGGGCGCACCCTTTCAACTTCGACGCGTCCAGCATGGAGGCCCAGGCCCACACGTCATGTAACCGGCGCGCCGGTTACTACGTGCAAAAAACTGCAGCGCCACTTGCTCCAGCGCCATGCCTTCTCGACTACGGAACCGGTGCCGCAACTCGAGGCAGCCCTACGCATGGCCCAGCAGTGCCAACCAGGCACGCCGGTCACGAGTCAGTCATCCGTGGGAGAAGGCGCGACGGTCAATATGGCCAGAAGTGGGCCGGCAGTAATGGCGGTGGCAGGCGGGCGGAAGCAGCAGTCAAATCGTCTGCAGGCTCACGTCCCCTCCTGGAACAGCAAGAGAACCCTCTCCCACGGTGTGAAGACGACGCGCCCGTGTTCCATTCCTCGAGCGGCTCGCGCATGCACAATGGCAGCCCCGCGAACCACTCGTCCCGTCGCATTAACTCTGCGGCAGGGCAGGCGACACCTTTGGCAGGAGAAGCGGGCGCCGCTTCACCTCCGCCATAATGACAGCGTCAAAAAAGGTACGCCACGACGTTCGATTTCGTATCCTTTTTCGTTTCCCCTTTCTCTCTCTTGCTACAGGGACCGGGAAAGGGGATACTCCGAAAGGGATCCTTCTCCGCGAAGGAAGCGGGCCCCGAGCCCTCCTACTGATCAGAGGTTCGAAGGCTGGCCCCCTAGAAGGGTTCGACAGCCGCCTCAGAGCACTCGGGCTCCGCGCCCACTACTGGTCAGAGGTTCGAAGGCTGGCCCCTCAGAAGGGTTCGACAGCTGCCTCAGGCCACTCGGGCTCTGCGCCCACTACTGATCAGGGGTTCGTAGGCTAGCCCCCTAACGGGTTCGACAGTCGCCCCAGAGCACGCAGAGTGAGGGATGACTCTGGGTACGTTCGATACATAACCAAGGCTCGGGCTACGCTTTCGAGGTACCCTAGGACATTTCTGAGACCAGTAGGAGCGATTCTATAACGGAAACCCATCAGAGGGAGGCATCGAGCCCTCGGACCCTATCAAACGGGACCGGGTCCGGCAAATCACCTGCAGGTACTTTTGGAGCGCGCCTCTGGGCCACTAGACGACCCTTATCGAACGGGGCACGGGCGTCCACTTGGATCACCCGTTAGCAACTCACTGGAGACACCATGTTCGGCGCCCTCCGAGGGCAACATGGCGCTTTCCCCCCTCCTCCTTGCGGAAAGGCGACGCAGGGGCATATGAAAAAAGCCGAGTCTGCCCTTGACCGTCCTCTCGCCCTATGCAGAGGCTCGGGGGCTGCTCTCGCAAACCTGGCTCCGGCCAAACCGTTGACGGCGTCAACATACCAGCCCGAGAACTCGGAACCTGACTATGCACCCGGGCAATGACCAGTTCGCATGAGGGAACAACCAGACCGGCCAAGGCATCACGAAAGGCATTAAGACCTCGAAGGAGTCAAACCACTCCTCCGAGGCCTCGGGGGCTACACCCGGCGGGTGCGCTCGCGCGCACCCACCGGAACAAAATGCAACCGAGAAAGGTCGGTCCCCTTGCAAAAAAGTGCGGCAAAGCCTCCAAGCTGAAAGGGAAATGTGCCCTTGGGCCATTTCTAAGTATTTTGGTGATTGAGTGCCAACACATGTGTTTAATTGTGAATTTGTGTTCATGGATGAACAAGGTGCAAATCATGAAGTAAAGGTATGTTTCTAAGCCTTAGTACATTGGTTTTATGGACTAACATATTTGTCTAAGTGTTAGAAACAGAAAGAAGAAAAATAGAAAAGGGGAGAGAATGACTTGGCTGTGTGCAGCCAAGTCTCAGCTCGGTCTGGAGCACCGGACTGTCCGGTGTGCACCGGACAGTGTCCGGTGCGCCAGGCTGCCTCAACTCGAACTGGCTGCTCTCGGGAATTCGCCGACGGCGTACGGCTAAAATTCACCGGACTGTCCGGTGTGCACCGGACTGTCCGGTGAGCCAACGGTCGGCCAGGGCCAACGGTCGGCCGCGCAATCAGCGCGGGACACGTGGCCGAGCCAACGGTCGGAAGACGGCACCGGACTGTCCGGTGTGCACCGGACTGTCCGGTGCGCCAACGGCTCGCAGATCTCCAACGGGCTGCAACGGTCGGCAGCGCCAGATAAGGAAACAAATCGGGCACCGGACAGTGTCCGGTGTGCACCGGACTGTCCGGTGCCCCCGACGACAGAAGGCCAGGATAGCCTTCCAGAATTGCTCTCAACGGCTCCTAGCTGCCTTGGGGCTATAAAAGGAGCCCCTAGGCGCATGGAGGAGACACACAAGCAACTCTTGAGCATTCTTGATCATCCACACAAGTTCTTTGCGCATTCGTTTGTGATTCTAAGTGATTCGAGCTCTGTTCTAGTGTGAACTCTGAGATAGTCTTTCGAGCTCGAGTCTTGGCCGTGTGTGTGCGCTTTTGTTGTGGATTTGTGTGTGTTGCTTCCCTCCCTTACTCTGTGCTTTCTTTGTGATCATATACTTGTAAGGGCAAGAGACTCCAATTTGTGGAGATTCCTTGCAAACGGGATAGTGAAAGGAAAAGCAAAACACCGTGGTATTCAAGTGGGTCTTTGGACCGCTTGAGAGGGGTTGATTGCAACCCTCGTCCGTTGGGACGCCACAACGTGGAAGTAGGCAAGCATTGGCTTGGCCGAACCACGGGATAAACCACCGTGTCACCTCTGTCTTGATCTCTTGTGGTATTGTGTTTTGTTGAGACTTCACCTTAGCCACTTGGCAATAATTGTGCTAACACATAACAAGTTTTTGTGGCTTAAGTTTGAAGTTTTTACAGGATCACCTATTCACCCCCCCCCTCTAGGTGCTCTCAATTGGTATCAGAGCCGTTCTCTTCACAAAGGGACTAGCCGCCCGAAGAGATGGATCCTAAGGGGAAGGGTATAGTGATCAACGACAAAGAAAAGGAGACCTTCGTCAACGAGCCGAAGGACGACAAGCCTACCGACTCCGGCTCGGGCCAAAGACGGAAGGAAGGGAAGAAGAAGAAGACAAGGCGCATCAAGGAGATCATCTACTACGACAGCGACGAGTCTACTTCTTCCCAAAAGGACGAGGACCACAACGACTACGAGAGGAGAAAACCGGTCAATTCGAACTTCTCTTTTGATTACTCTCGTATTCCGCAAAGTTCACATTCTCAATTGCTCTCCATTCCACTCGGCAAGCCCCCACACTTTGATGGAGAGGACTACAGATTTTGGAGCCACAAAATGCGTAGTCACCTATTCTCTCTCCATCCTAGTATATGGGAGATTGTAGAGAGTGGAATGCACTTTGATAGTTCGGATAGTCCCACGTTTATTAATGAACAAATTCATAAGAATGCACAAGCTACTACTGTTCTTCTAGCTTCCTTGTGCAGGGATGAATATCATAAAGTGAGCGGCTTGGATAACGCCAAGCAAATCTGGGACACCCTCAAGATTTCTCATGAGGGAAACGACGTCACTTTACTCACCAAGATGGAGTTGGTGGAGGGAGAGCTTGGACGTTTCGCCATGATAAGGGGCGAGGAGCCGACGCAAACATACAACCGGCTCAAGACCCTCATTAACAAGATAAGGAGCTACGGGAGCACGCGATGGACGGACCACGACGTCGTCCGCCTAATGCTCAGGTCCTTTACCGTACTTGATCCTCATCTCGTGAACAATATTCGTGAGAATCCCAGGTACACGATGATGACGCCCGAGGAAGTACTTGGAAAATTCGTGAGCGGGAGGATGATGATCAAGGAGGCGAGATACGTCGACGACGCGTTGAACGGACCACTCCACGAGCCTCAACCCATTGCTCTAAAAGCAACAAGGAGCAAGGAATCGCTACCTAGCAAGGTGGCGCAAGTTGAGGCGGCCGGGCTCAATGATGAAGAGATGGCTCTCATCATCAAGAGATTCAAGACGGCGCTAAATGGTCGCAAGGGGCAGCCAAGCAAGACCAAGACCAAGGGGAAGCGCTCGTGCTTCAAATGCGGTAAGCTTGGTCATTTTATTGCTAACTGTCCCGATAATGAAAGTGACCAGGAAAAGGGGAATAAGAGGGAGAAGAAGAAGGCATACAAGAAGACAAAGGGCGAGGCGCATCTAGGAAAGGAGTGGGACTCGGATTGCTCCTCCTCCGACTCTGACAATGAAGGACTCGCCGCCACTGCCTTCAACAAATCGGCTCTCTTCCCCAATGAGCGTCTCACTTGTCTTATGGCAAGAGAGAAGAAGGTAAGTACTAAAGACTCCACTTATGCTTCTTCTAGTGATAGTGAGTCTAGTGATGATGATATAGATTATTCTTGCTTGTTCAAGGGCTTAGATAGATCTAAGATAGATAAAATCAATGAATTGATTGATGCATTGAATGAAAAGGATAGGCTTTTAGAAAAGCAAGAAGATTTATTGTATGATGAACATGATAAGTTTGTAGAGGCACAAAAATCATATGCTTTAGAAGTGAAAAGAAATGAAATGCTTTCTAGTGAAATATCTTCCTGTCATGAAACCATTTCTACCTTAAGAAGTGTTAATATTGATTTAAGTGCTAAACTAGAAGTAGCTAGTAAATCAAATTCTTGTGTTGAACATGTTGAAATTTGTACTAGGTGTAAGGATTTTGATGTTAATGCTTGTAGTGAACACCTAGTTCTAATTTCCAAATTAAATGATGAAGTGGCTAGTCTTAATGCCCAACTTAAGACTAGCAAGAATGAAGTTGATAAAATAAAATTTGCAAGGGATGCCTACACGGTTGGTAGACACCCCTCAATTAAGGATGGGCTTGGCTTTAAGAGGGAAGCCAAGAACTTAACAAGCCATAAGGCTCCCGTCTTCGTCAAGGAGAAAGGGAAGGCCCCTATGGCTAATAGTGCTAAAAAGAACCATGCTTTCTTATACCATGATAGGAGACATGCTAGAAATATTTATAATGATTTTGATTCACATGTTTATGATTCTCATGCCATGTCTGCCTCTAGTTCCTCTCATAAGCATGATAGAAATATGAGTAGGAGAAATATTGCTCATGTGCCTAGAAAGAATGTTATTCATGCTCCTAGGAAAGTAGTGAATGAACCTTCTACCATTTATTATGCTTGTAATGCTCCCTTTGCTATTTGTAGAAAGGGTAAGAAGGTAGTTGCTAGGAAATTAGGGGCTAGATGCAAGGGAGATAAATCTTGCATTTGGGTCCCTAAAGACATTTGTGCTAACCTTGCAGGACCCAACATGAGTTGGGTACCTAAGACCCAAGCCTAAATTTGCCTTGCAGGTTTATGCATCCGGGGGTTCAAGCTGGATTATCGACAGCGGATGCACAAACCATATGACGGGGGAGAAGAAGATGTTCACCTCCTACGTCAAGAATAAGGATTCCCAAGATTCAATTATATTCGGTGATGGGAATCAAGGCAAGGTAAAAGGGTTAGGTAAAATTGCAATTTCTAATGAGCATTCTATCTCAAATGTATTCTTAGTGGAGAGTCTTGGATATAATTTGCTATCTGTTAGTCAATTATGTCAAATGGGATATAATTGTTTATTTACAAATGTAGATGTGTCTGTCTTTAGAAGATGTGATGGTTCACTAGCTTTTAAGGGTGTACTAGACGGCAAGCTTTATTTAGTTGACTTTGCAAAAGAAGAGGCCGGTCTAAATGCATGCTTAATGGCTAAGACTTGCATGGGCTGGCTGTGGCATCGCCGCTTAGCACATGTGGGGATGAAGAACCTCCACAAGCTTCTAAAGGGAGAACACGTGATAGGTCTAACAAATGTTTATTTCGAAAAAGATAGACCTTGTGCAGCTTGTCAGGCAGGTAAACAAGTAGGAGGAGCACATCACAGCAAGAATGTGATGACCACGTCAAGACCTCTGGAGCTGCTGCATATGGACCTCTTCGGACCCGTCGCCTATCTAAGCATAGGAGGAAGTAAGTATGGTTTAGTTATTGTTGATGACTTTTCCCGCTTCACTTGGGTGTTCTTTTTGCAGGATAAGTCTGAAACCCAAGGGACTCTCAAGCGCTTCCTCAGGAGAGCTCAAAATGAGTTTGAGCTCAAGGTGAAGAAGATTAGGAGCGACAACGGGTCCGAGTTCAAGAACCTTCAAGTGGAGGAGTTTCTTGAGGAGGAAGGGATCAAGCACGAGTTCTCCGCTCCCTACACACCACAACAAAATGGTGTGGTAGAGAGGAAGAACAGGACGCTAATCGATATGGCAAGGACGATGCTTGGAGAGTTCAAGACCCCCGAGTGCTTTTGGTCGGAAGCCGTGAACACGGCTTGCCACGCCATCAACAGGGTCTACCTTCACCGCCTCCTCAAGAAGACGTCATATGAGCTACTAACCGGTAACAAACCCAATGTATCGTACTTTCGTGTTTTTGGGAGCAAGTGCTACATTCTAGTGAAGAAGGGTAGAAATTCTAAGTTTGCTCCCAAAGCTGTAGAAGGGTTTTTATTAGGTTATGATTCAAATACAAAGGCGTATAGGGTCTTCAACAAATCATCGGGTTTGGTTGAAGTCTCTAGCGACGTTGTATTTGATGAGACTAATGGCTCTCCAAGAGAGCAAGTTGTTGATTGTGATGATGTAGATGAAGAAGATGTTCCAACGGCCGCTATACGAACCATGGCGATTGGAGACGTTCGGCCACAGGAACAAGATGAACGTGATCAACCTTCTTCCTCAACGACGGTGAATCCCCCAACTCAAGACGATGAACAGGTTCATCAAAAGGAGGCGTGTGATCAAGGGGGAGCACAAGATGATCATGTGATGGAGGAAGAAGCGCAACCGGCACCTCCAACCCAAGTTCGAGCGATGATTCAAAGGGATCATCCCGTCGACCAAATTCTGGGTGACATTAGCAAGGGAGTAACTACTCGATCTCGATTAGTTAATTTTTGTGAGCATTACTCTTTTGTCTCCTCTATTGAGCCTTTCAGGGTAGAGGAGGCCTTGCTAGATCCGGATTGGGTGTTGGCCATGCAGGAGGAACTTAACAACTTCAAGCGCAATGAAGTTTGGACGCTGGTGCCTCGTCCCAAGCAAAACGTTGTGGGAACCAAGTGGGTGTTCCGCAACAAACAAGACGAGCACGGAGTGGTGACAAGGAACAAGGCTCGACTTGTGGCAAAAGGTTATGCCCAAGTCGCAGGTTTGGACTTTGAGGAGACTTTTGCTCCTGTGGCTAGGCTAGAGTCCATTCGTATCTTGCTAGCATATGTCGCTCACCATTCTTTCAGGTTGTACCAAATGGATGTGAAGAGCGCTTTCCTCAACGGGCCAATAAAGGAGGAGGTGTACGTGGAGCAACCCCCTGGCTTCGAGGATGAGCAGTACCCCGATCACGTGTGTAAGCTCTCTAAGGCGCTCTATGGACTTAAACAAGCCCCAAGAGCATGGTATGAATGCCTTAGAGATTTCTTACTTGCTAATGCTTTCAAGGTTGGGAAAGCCGATCCAACTCTTTTTACAAAGACATGTGATGGTGATTTGTTTGTATGCCAAATTTATGTCGATGACATAATATTTGGTTCTACTAATCAAAAGTCTTGTGAAGAGTTTAGCAGGGTGATGACGCAGAAATTCGAGATGTCGATGATGGGCGAGTTGAACTACTTCCTTGGGTTCCAAGTGAAGCAACTCAAGGACGGCACCTTCATCTCCCAAACGAAGTACACGCAAGATCTGCTAAAGAGGTTTGGGATGAAGGACGCCAAGCCCGCAAAGACTCCGATGGGAACCGACGGACACACCGACCTCAACAAAGGAGGTAAGTCCGTTGATCAAAAAGCATACCGGTCAATGATAGGGTCTTTACTTTATTTATGTGCTAGTAGACCGGATATTATGCTTAGCGTATGCATGTGTGCTAGATTTCAATCCGATCCTAAGGAGTGTCACTTAGTGGCGGTGAAGCGAATTCTTAGATATTTAGTCGCTACGCCTTGCTTCGGGATCTGGTATCCAAAGGGGTCTAACTTTGACTTGATTGGGTACTCAGATTCCGACTATGCTGGATGTAAGGTCGATAGGAAGAGTACATCGGGGACGTGCCAATTCTTAGGAAGGTCCCTGGTGTCATGGAACTCTAAGAAACAAACATCCGTTGCCCTATCCACCGCTGAGGCCGAGTACGTTGCCGCAGGACAGTGTTGTGCGCAACTACTTTGGATGAGGCAAACCCTCCGGGACTTTGGCTACAATCTGAGCAAAGTCCCACTCCTATGTGACAATGAGAGTGCTATCCGAATAGCGGAAAATCCTGTTGAGCACAGCCGCACAAAGCACATTGACATCCGGCATCACTTTTTGAGAGACCACCAGCAAAAGGGAGATATCGAAGTGTTTTATGTTAGCACCGAGAACCAGCTAGCCGATATCTTCACCAAGCCTTTAGATGAGAAGACCTTTTGCAGGCTGCGTAGTGAGCTAAATGTCTTAGATTCGCGGAACTTGGATTGAAATATAGCATACATGTATTTATGCCTTTGATCATGTTCATTCTGCACTTTGTTGCTTATTATGGTGCTCAAGTTGTACAAACACTCCCTGGACCTCACAAGTCCGTTGCAAAGTGATGCACATGTTTAGGGGGAGATGTGTTACAACTTGACCCTTTGAGACTAACCATATGTTTGAGTTTGCTTGTGTTAGTCACAAAGGAGAATTGAAAGGGAAAAGGTGGACTTGGACCATGAAAGACTTCCACTGCACTCCGATGAGGGGTAACTTATTCCAAGTCCATCTCATGAACTCTTATTGCCATTTGCTCTTAAGTGAAGATTTTTGTGAGGCAATGGGGTTAAAGGGGCCAAGATTGATCCCGTTTTGGTGCTTGATGCCAAAGGGGGAGAAAATAAAGGCCAAAGCAATAAATGGATCAGCTACCACTTGAGAGATTTTGAAAATAGTAGAATAGAGTTTTTGGTTTGTCAAAATTCTTAAGTTGTCTCTCTTGTCAAAAGTTGGCTTCTTGTGGGGAGAAGTATTGATTATGGGAAAAAGGGGGAGTTTTTGAAATCCTTGATCAATCTCTTTTTGAATGACTCTCTTTATGCTTAAACATGTGTGTTTAACTTAGAGATAGAGATTTGTGTTTGATTTGCAAAAACAAACCAAGTGGTGGCAAAGGATGATCCAGATATGCCAAAATTGATTCAAAAATAAATTTAAGTGTTATTTGAATTGAGTTTGCACTTGTTCTAGTGGCTTTATGTAGTGTTGGCATAAATCACCAAAAAGGGGGAGATTGAAAGGGAAATGTGCCCTTGGGCCATTTCTAAGTATTTTGGTGATTGAGTGCCAACACATGTGTTTAATTGTGAATTTGTGTTCATGGATGAACAAGGTGCAAATCATGAAGTAAAGGTATGTTTCTAAGCCTTAGTACATTGGTTTTATGGACTAACATATTTGTCTAAGTGTTAGAAACAGAAAGAAGAAAATAGAAAAGGGGAGAGAATGACTTGGCTGTGTGCAGCCAAGTCTCAGCTCGGTCTGGAGCACCGGACTGTCCGGTGTGCACCGGACAGTGTCCGGTGCGCCAGGCTGCCTCAACTCGAACTGGCTGCTCTCGGGAATTCGCCGACGGCGTACGGCTAAAATTCACCGGACTGTCCGGTGTGCACCGGACTGTCCGGTGAGCCAACGGTCGGCCAGGGCCAACGGTCGGCCGCGCAATCAGCGCGGGACACGTGGCCGAGCCAACGGTCGGAAGACGGCACCGGACTGTCCGGTGTGCACCGGACTGTCCGGTGCGCCAACGGCTCGCAGATCTCCAACGGGCTGCAACGGTCGGCAGCGCCAGATAAGGAAACAAATCGGGCACCGGACAGTGTCCGGTGTGCACCGGACTGTCCAGTGCCCCCGACGACAGAAGGCCAGGATAGCCTTCCAGAATTGCTCTCAACGGCTCCTAGCTGCCTTGGGGCTATAAAAGGAGCCCCTAGGCGCATGGAGGAGACACACAAGCAACTCTTGAGCATTCTTGATCATCCACACAAGTTCTTTGCGCATTCGTTTGTGATTCTAAGTGATTCGAGCTCTGTTCTAGTGTGAACTCTGAGATAGTCTTTCGAGCTCGAGTCTTGGCCGTGTGTGTGCGCTTTTGTTGTGGATTTGTGTGTGTTGCTTCCCTCCCTTACTCTGTGCTTTCTTTGTGATCATATACTTGTAAGGGCAAGAGACTCCAATTTGTGGAGATTCCTTGCAAACGGGATAGTGAAAGGAAAAGCAAAACACCGTGGTATTCAAGTGGGTCTTTGGACCGCTTGAGAGGGGTTGATTGCAACCCTCGTCCGTTGGGACGCCACAACGTGGAAGTAGGCAAGCATTGGCTTGGCCGAACCACGGGATAAACCACCGTGTCACCTCTGTCTTGATCTCTTGTGGTATTGTGTTTTGTTGAGACTTCACCTTAGCCACTTGGCAATAATTGTGCTAACACATAACAAGTTTTTGTGGCTTAAGTTTGAAGTTTTTACAGGATCACCTATTCACCCCCCCCCCCTCTAGGTGCTCTCACAAGCGAGTACCCACACTCCCTTTGAGACTCGGGGGCTACTGTCGGGGACCATAATTAGGGGTACCCCCAAGGCTCCTAATCTCAGCTGGTAACCCCCATCAGTACAAAGCTGCAAAGGCCTGATGGGCGCAATTCCGGTCAAGGGCTCCGTCCACTCAAGGGACACGATATCGCCTCATCCGAGCCCAGCCTCGAGCAGGAATGGTAGACCAAGGCAGATTCACGCCTCGCCCGAGGGTCTCCACAAGCAACGGACGCACCTTCGACTCGCCCGAGGCCCAATTCGGGCAGGCTTCGCGGAGAAGCAACCTTGGCCAGATCGCCTCACCAGCCGACCGAATCACAGGAGCATTTAATGCAAGGATTGCCTGACACCTTATCCTGACGCGTGCTCTCCAGTCGACAAGGTCGAAGTGACCGCAGTCACTTTGCCCCTCCACTGACTGACCTGATAGGAAAACAGCGCCGTCTGCGCTGCTCCGACTGCTGTGCCACCCGCCAGGGTGAGGCTGACAGCAGCCAAGTCCAGCCTCGGGTGCCATAGGAATCTCCGCCTCGCTCGACCCCAGGGCTCGGACTCCACCTCGACCCCGGACGATGGTCTCCGCCTCACCCGACCCCAGGGTTCGGACTCAACCTCGACCTCGGACGACGGTCTCCGCCTCGCCCGACCCCAGGGCTCGGGCTCAACCTCGACTCGGAAGATGGTCTCCGCCTCGCCCGACCCCCAGGCTCGGACTCAACCTCGACCTCGGAGGAGTCACCACCTCGCTTGGGCCAACCACGCCACAAGGGGGGCCATCATTACCCTACCCCTAGCTAGCCTAGGCTATGGGGAACAAGACTGGCGTCCCATCTGGCTCGCCTCGGTAAAACAAGTAATGATGGCACCCCGCGTGCTCCATGACAACGGTGGTTCTCAGCCCCTTACGGAAGCAAGGAGACGTCAGCAAGGATCCGACAGCCCCGACAGCTGTGCTTCTACAGGGCTCAAGCGCTCCTCCGACGGCCACGACGCCACATGAACAAGGCTCCAACACCTCTCCGACAGCCACGTCGGCATGTACATAGGGCTCTGGCTCCTCTCTGCTAGACACGTTAGCACACTGCTACACCCCCCGTTGTACACCTGGACCCTCTCCTTACGTCTATAAAAGGAAGGTCCAGGGCCCTCATACGAAAAGGTGGCCGCGCGGGAGAACGGGCTGACACGCAGTCTCACGCCCCCTCTCTCTCTCCCTCGCGAACGCTTGTAACCCCCTACTGCAAGCGCATCTCCCCTGGGCGCAGGACAACACGAGGCCGCGGTTCCCCTTACTGTTTTCCCCCCTTGTGTCTCCGTCTCGCGCCGACCCATCTGGGCTGGGACACGCAGCGACAATTTACTCGTCGGTCCAGGGACCCACCGGGGTCGAAACGCCGACAATGCCAACACAAACCAAAGCAAATATATAAGTGCAGAATTGAACTAGTTTGCATAAGGTAAGTGCAAAGGTTGCTTGAAGTGAAACCAATATAATTATTTCAATAGATATGCATGGATTGCTTTCTTTCTTTTAACATTTTGGACCACATTTGCACCACATGTTTTGTTTTTGCAAATCTTTTGGAAATTCTTTTCAAAATTCTTTTGCTAATAGTCAAAGGTATAAGAATAAGATTGAAAGAAGCATTTTCAAGATTTAAAATTTTCTCCCCCTGTTTCAAATGCTTTTCCTTTGACTAAACAAAACTCCCCCTTAATGAAATTCTCCTCTTAGTGTTCAAGAGGGTTTTGCCAATTGAGATAGAATTTCTTAGAGAAATACTAATTTCAAAGATACTAATTGAAAAACATTTAAAAACTTAAACTTCGAAAAATTTTGTAATTTGGCATAGTGGTGCGGTCCTTTTGCTTTGGGCTAATACTTTCTCCCCCTTTGGCATGAATCGCCAAAAACGGATACTTGTGAGTGAAATATGAGCCCTTTTTAAATTCTCTCCCTTTTGGCAAACAATATATGAGTGAAGATTATACCAATGTGGAGAGATGGCGGAATACCGGCTAAGAGTAGATAATACTGATGGATTTGAGTGGAAGTATCGTCTTTGTCGAATACTCCATTTCCCTTTCAATTCTATGACTAAGCATGAGAATACACATGAAAACACATTAGTCATAGACATAAAAGAGATATGATCAAAGGTATATAAATAAGCTATGTGTGCAAAGTATCAATCAAAATTCTAAGAATCGAGAATATTTAGCTCATTCCTAAGTTTGGTAAATGTTTTCTCATCTAGTGGTTTGGTAAAGATATCGGCTAGTTGTTCTTTGGTGTTAATATAGGCTATCTCGATATCCCCCCTTTGCTGGTGATCTCTCAAAAAGTGATACCGAATGGCTATGTGCTTAGTGCGGCTGTGTTCAACGGGATTATCCGCCATGCGGATTGCACTCTCATTATCACATAGGAGAGGGACTTTGCTAAATTTGTAGCCATAGTCCCTGAGGGTTTGCCTCATCCAAAGTAATTGCGCGCAACAATGGCCTGCGGCAATATACTCGGCTTCGGCGGTAGAAAGAGCTACTGAGTTTTGTTTCTTTGAAGCCCAAGACACCAGGGATCTCCCCAGAAACTGACAAGTCCCTGATGTGCTCTTCCTATCAATTTTACACCCTACCCAATCAACATCTGAATATCCTAATAAATCAAAAGAGGATCCCTTGGGGTACCAAAGACCAAACTTAAGAGTATAAACTAAATATCTCAAAATTATCTTCACGGCCCTAAGGTGAACTTCCTTAGGATTGGCTTGGAACCATGCACACATGCATACGGAAAGCATAATATCCGGTCGAGATGCATGTAAATAGAGTAAAGATCCTATCATCGACTGGTATACCTTTTGATCTACGGATTTACCTCCCGTGTCGAGGTCGAGATGCCCATTGGTTCCTATGGGTGTCTTGATGGGCTTGGCATCCTTCATTCCAAACTTTATGAGTATGTCTTGAATGTACTTCGTTTGGCTGATGAAGGTGCCCTCTTGGAGTTGCTTTACTTGAAATCCTAAGAAATACTTCAACTCCCCTATCATAGACATCTCGACTTTTTGTACCATGATCCTACTAAACTCTTCACAAGTAGATTTGTTAGTAGACCCAAATATGATATCATCAACATAAATTTGGCATACAAACAAATCATTTGCAATTGTTTTAGTAAGAGAGCAGGATTGGCCTTGCCGACTTTCAAGCCATTAGTGATAAGAAAATCACGAAGGCATTCATACCATGCTCTTGGGGCTTGCTTGAGCCTATAAAGCGCCTTTGACAGTTTATACACATGGTTAGGATACTCACTATCTTCAAAGCCAGGAGGTTGCTCAACATAGACCTCTTCCTTGATTGGTCCAATGAGGAAGGCACTCCTCACGTCCATTTGATAGAGCTTAAAGCCATGGTAAGTAGCATAGGCAAGTAATATACGAATTTACTCAAGCCTAGCTACGGGTGCATAGGTTTCACCAAAATCCAAACCTTCAACTTGTGAATAACCCTTGGCCACAAGTCATGCTTTGTTCCTTGTCACCACACCATGCTCATCTTGCTTGTTGCGAAATACCCACTTGGTACCTACAACATTTTGGTTAGGACGTGGAACCAAATGCCATACCTCATTCCTCATGAAGTTGTTGAGCTCCTCTTGCATCGCTTGCACCCAATCCGAATCTTTAAGTGCATCCTCTACCCTGTGTGGCTCAATAGAGGAAACAAAAGAGTAATGTCCACAAAAATGAGCGACTCGAGATTGAGTGGTTACCCCCTTATGAATATCGCCGAGGATGGTGTTCACGGGGTGATCTCTTTGAATCGCCTAGTGGACTCTTAGGTGTGGCAGTCTTGGACCCTGATCATCTTCCTTGTCTTGATCATTTGCATCTCCCCCTTGATCATTGTCCTCCTCTTGAGGTGGCTCATCTTCTTGATCTTCTCCTTCATCATCTTGAGCCTGTTCCTCATCTTGAGTTGGTGGAGATGCTTGTATGGAAGATGATGGTTGATCTTGTGCTTGTGGAGGCTCTTCGGATTCCTTAGGACACACATCCCCAATGGACATGTTCCTTAGCGCGACGCATGGAGCCTCTTCATCATCTAGCTCATCAAAATCAACTTGCTCTACTTGAGAGCCATTAGTCTCATCAAACACAATGTCACAAGAAACTTCAACTAGTCCAGTGGACTTGTTAAAGACTCTATATGCCCTTGTGTTTGAGTCATAACCAAGTAAAAAGCCTTCTACAGCCTTAGGAGCAAATTTAGATTTTCTACCTCTTTTAACAAGAATAAAACATTTGCTACCAAAGACTCTAAAATATGAAACATTGGGCTTTTTACCGGTGAGGAGTTCATGTGATGTCTTCTTGAGGATTCGATGAAGGTATAACCGGTTGATGGAGTAGGAGGCGGTGTTAATCGCCTCGCTCCAAAACCGATCCGGTGTCTTGTACTCATCAAGCATGGTCCTTGCCATGTCAAGTAGAGTTCTATTCTTCCTCTCCACTACACCATTTTGTTGAGGTGTGTAGGGAGAAGAGAACTCATGCTTGATGCCCTCCTCCTCAAGGAAGCCTTCAATTTGAGAATTCTTGAACTCTGTTTCATTGTCGCTTCTAATATTTTTGATCCTTAAGCCGAACTCATTTTGAGCCCATCTCAAGAATCCCTTTAAGATCTCTTGGGTTTGAGATTTTTCCTGCAAAAAGAACACCCAAGTGAAGTGAGAATAGTCATCCACAATTACAAGACAATACTTACTCCCATCGATGCTTATGTAAGCTATTGGGCCGAATAAATCCATGTGGAGTAGTTCCAGTGGCCTGTTCGTCGTCATGATGTTCTTGTGTGGATGATGGACACCAACTTCCTTCCCTGCTTGACATGCGCTACAAACCCTGTCTTTCTCAAAATGAACATTGGTTAGTCCCAAAATGTGCTCTCCCTTTAGAAGCTTGTGAAGATTCTTCATCCCAACGTGAGCTAGTCGGTGATGCCAGAGCCAATCCATGTTAGTCTTAGCAATTAAGCAAGTGTCGAGTTCAGCTCTATTAAAATCAACTAAGTATAGCTGACCCTCTAACACTCCCTTAAATGCTACTGAATCATCACTTTCTCTAAAGACAGTAACACCTAAATCTATAAAAAGATAGTTGTAACCCATTTTGCACAATTGAGAAACTAAAAGCAAATTGTAGTCTAAAGAATCTACAAGAAAACATTGGAAATAGAATGGTCAGGTGATATAGCAATTTTACCAAGTCCTTTGACCAAACCTTGATTTCCATCCCCAAATGTGATAGCTCTTTGGGGATCTTGGTTTTTCTCATAGGAGGAGAACATCATTTTTCTCCCCAGTCATGTGGTTTGTGCACCCGCTATCAATGATCCATCTTGAGCCCCTGGATGCATAAACCTACAAAACAAATTTAGGCCTTGTTCTTAGGTACCCAAACGGTCTTGGGTCCTTTCACATTAGAAACAAGCACCTTGGGTACCCAACCACAAGTCTTTGACCCCTTGTGTTTGCCCCAAACATATTTGACAACTACTTTGCCTGATTTGTTAGTGAGCACATAAGAAGCATCAAAAGTATTGAATGAAACAATAGACTCATTTGATGCAATAGGAGATTTCATTTTAGGCATTTTAACATGGGTAGAATGCCTAGAGCTAGAAGCCTCATTCTTATAAATAAAAGCATGGTGAGAAACAGAATGAGTCTTCTTAGCATGAATTCTCCTAATCTTATCCTCAGGATAACTAGCAGGATATAAAATATAGCTCTCGTTATCCTGAGGCATGGGAGCCTTGCCCTTAACAAAATTAGACAACCTTTTAGGGGCATTGAGCTTGACATTGCCTCCCTCTTGGAAGCCAATGCCATCTTTAATGTCTGGGTGTCTCCCATTATAAAGCATACTACGAGCAAATTTAAAATTTTCATTTTCTAATTCATGCTCGAAAATTTTAGCATCTAATTTTGCTATATGATCATTTTGTTGTTTAATCATAGCAATGTGATCATGGATAGCATCAATATTAACATCTCTACATCTAGTGCAAATAGAGATATGACTAACAGTAGATGTAGAGGGTTTGCAAGCATTTAATTCATCAATCTTAGCATGTAAAATATCATTCTCATCTCTAAGTTTGGAAATAGAAATATTGGAAACATTTAAATCTTTAGCCTTAGCAATTAATTTTTCATTCTCAATTTTAAGGCTAGAGAGTGATGCATTCAACTTGTCAAGCTTAGTAATCAAACTAGCATTATCATTTCTAAGACTAACAATTGAATCATCACAAACATCTAACTTCTCAACCTTAGCAATCAATTTAGCATTTTCAAATCTAAGGTTGGAAATAGTGTCATGGCAAGTGCTTAGCACACTAGTCAATTTTTCACATTTTTCTACCTCTAGAGCATAAGCATTTTTAACCTTAACATGCTTCTTGTTTTCCTTAATAAGGAAGTCCTCTTGGCTATCCAAGAGTTCATCCTTATCATGAATAGCACCTATCAATTCATTTAATTTTTCCTTTTGTTGCATGTTTAGTTGGCAAAAAGAGCAAGCAAATTATCTTCATCATCACTAGAGTTATCCTCATCACTAGATGTTGCATATTTAGTGGAGGCTCTAGATTTTACCTTCATTTTGTCGTCCCTTGTCATGAGACACTTGTGGCCGACGTTGGGGAAGAGGAGGCCTTTATTGACGGCGATGTTGGCGGCGTCCTCATCGGAGGAGGAGTCAGTGGAGCTCTCGTCAAAGTCTCACTCCTAGCAAACATGGGCATCACCGCCCTTCTTCTTGCAGTATCTCTTCTTCTCCTTCTTCTTTCCCCTCTTGTCGTCGCCCCTGTCACTATCACTTGATAATGGACATTTAGCAATAAAGTGACCGGGCTTACCACACTTGTAGCAAACTTTTTTGGAACGGGTCTTATGATCTTTCCCCTTCCATTGCTTGAGGATTTGGCGAAAGCTTTTGATGATTAGCGCCATCTCCTCGTTGTCGAGCTTGGAGGCATCGATGAGGACTCTACTTGGTGTAGAATCCTTCTTTTTTTCCGTCGCTTCTAATGCGACGGGTTGCACCTCGGGTGTTGAGGTGGCGCCTCGCTCGATGATTTGTTTGGAGCCTTTGATCATCAATTCAAAGCTCACAAACTTTCCTATAACCTCCTCGAGAGACATTAGCTTGTATCTAAGATCACCATGAATTAATTGAACTTGTGTAGGATTAAGAAAAACAAGTGATCTTAGAATAACCTTGACCATTTCATGGTCATCCCATTTTGTGCTCCCGAGATTGCGCACTTGATTCACCAAGGTCTTGAGCCGGTTGTACATGGCTTGTGGCTCCTCCCCTTGGTTGAGCATGAATCGACCGAGGTCCCCCTCGATCGTTTCCCGCTTGGTGATCTTGGTCACCTCATCTCCTTCGTGCGCGGTCTTGAGCACGTCCCAAATCTCCTTGGCGCTCTTCAACCCTTGCACCTTATTATACTCCTCTCGACTTAGAGAGGCGAGGAGTATAGTAGTGGCTTGGGAGTTGAAGTGCCGGATTTGGGCAACCTCGTCCGGATGGTACCTGTACTCCAACCTCAACAACATCCCAAATGCTAGTGTGGAGTGAGGTTAGATGGTGCCTCATTTTATCACTCCACATACAATAATCTTCACCATAAAAAACCGGTGGTTTGCCTAATGGGACAGAAAGTAATAGAGTACGTTTAGAAATGCAAGGGTAGCATAAGGGGATCTTACTAAAATTCTTACGCTCATGGCGCTTAGACCACCTTCTTCATCTTCTTTTTCTTGTCGCCGCTCTGATGCGACTTGGTGTGTGAAGGGGATCCGTTCCCCTTATTGCCGGACTCTCTCGATGGAGTCTTCCCGTGGCTTGTGGCGGGCTTCTCGCCGGTCACGACCTCCTTCTTGGCGTGATCTACCAACATCACTTCGAGCGGTTAAGCTCTAATGAAGTATCGGGCTTTGATACCAATTGAAAGTCGCCTAGAGGGGGGTGAATAGGCAAATCTGAAATTTATAAACTTTAAGCACAACTACAAGCTGGGGTTAGCGTTAGAAATATAATCGAGTCCGAAAGAGAGGGCGAAAACAAAAAACAAGCAAATGAAGAGTGTGACACGGTGATTTGTTTTACCGAGGTTCGGCTCTTGCAAACCTACTCCCCATTGAGGTGGTCACAAAGATCGGGTCTCTTTCAACCCTTTCCCTCTCTCAAACGGTCACTTAGACCGAGTGAGCTTCTCTTCTCAATCAATTGGGACACTTAGTCCCCACAAGGGCCACCACACAATTGGTGTCTCTTGCTTTTGATTACAAGTGTCTTGGGAACAAGAAATGAGGAAGAAGAAAAGCGATCCAAGCTCAAGAGCTCAAAAGAACACGGCAAAACTCTCTCTTCTAGTCACTAATTGCTTTGAGTGGAATTGGGACTTGGAGAGATTTTGATTCAATCTATTTGTGTCTTGTATTGAATGCACTAGCTCTTATATTGAATGTGTTGGCTGAAAACTTGGATGCCTTGAAGTGTGGTGGTTGGGGGTATTTATAGCCCCAACCACCAAAATGGTCGTTGGGGATGGCTGCTGTCGACTGGCGCACCGGACAGTCCGGTGCGCCACCGGACACTATCCGGTGCGCTAGCCACGTCACCCAACCGTTAGGGTTCGACCGTTGGAGCTTCTGACAACTGGGCCACCGGACAGTTACTGTTCACTGTCCAGTGCCGCAGTGCGCCTTCTAGCGCCTGATCTGACTCTATGCGTGCAGTCCGTACTGTTCACTGTTCACTTTTGCAGACGACCGTTGGCGCGCTAGCCTTCTGCTAGCACAACGGACAGTCCGGTGCTACACCGGACAGTCCGATGAATTATAGCGGAGAACATTTTCTAGAAACCGGAAGCCGAGAAGTTTGGAGTGATTCTCCCTGGTGCACCGGACACAGTCCGGTGCGCCAGACCAGGGCAGCCTTCGGTTGGATTTGCTCCTTTGTATTTGAACCCTTTCTTGGACTTTTTATTGGTTTGTGTTGAACCTTTGGCACCTGTAGAACTTATAATCTAGAGCAAACTAGTTACTCCAATCATTTGTGTTGGGCAATTCAACCACCAAAATTCAATTAGGAAAAGGTTTGACCCTATTTCCCTTTCAGAAACTAATAGGCGCTACCAAACTACGAAGACAAAGACAAAGTATTAAACCTGATTTAGGAAGATAGGGGCTTACACAACCTAAGTACTTAGTAGATCTAAAACTGAATAAATTGCACTGCAGAATGCATGACAGCGTTAGTCGTATTCTCCAATTTCCAAACTTGATGAAAAACAATGGGCCACTCAATCTATGTTTCAAATAGTGGTTGGCTCATTCTAGTGCACAGAAAAGCTATATCACGCATCAGTAGCTACTGCAATCTACTATGTCAGCTATATAAACATCACAAAACCAGAACCGAAGTCAAAGTGTAAATAGTAAGATATTTATAATGCAATTTGCACATACAATGTCTACACAATATTTCCACTCAATCTATACTAATTCTTAACCAAATCAGCAAGTTACATGAAGGGGTCCTGCCATTCTTGCATAGAAAAGGCTGATGACATTATCTAACAACAACAATGCCCAACAAGGGACAAACAAAGGGGATAGAATATATACAAAGCAGAAATAGTCACCAAATGTAGTTGACATTATTTAACAATTGCATCCATAGTGCAAGAAGCACACAACAAACCAGTTTGAGAGAAAGCAAGGTTTGGTTACCTGAAGCACTAAAGGCCCGTGATGCAGACAACACATCCTTTCTGCTTGAGTAGCTTCTGGTGACCAGTCTTGCCAACTGAATAATAATGCTAGAAGATATTTGATCGCTTGCAAAAGGATGACATTTTCAAAGCTTATACAGACACCAGATGGTTATACAATCATTGTCTGGCCTTGGTGTTAGATATCAAACCTATGTAGACACCAGATGGTTATACAAGGATGACGGATCTATAATCCATTTTTTACAAAAAAAATATATACCTCATAAAATAGTTAAGTAATAAATCAAACCACAAATATGAATGGAGACAATTCACATGACAACAAAACAAAAAAAATAGAATGAAAAATTAGGTGGCAAAATTAGGTACGGCTAATCGCGTATGGAAAAAGCCAAAGGAAACGATGGGCTTATATGGCAGCCTATAGAATGAACAAAGACACTGCAAAAATAATAGGATACTTCATGCAGTACATGAGACCGCCTTTTGGCCCCAACCTAATCTCCTCCATTACTTCATCTTCATCCGATGAAATTAGATCTCAGATATCTACCAAAATGCAAGGAAGTAAGAAAGGAGCACAATACTTTACGTGGACATGAGCTTTACATTGTAACAAATAAGTAAAGAACTACACATGTCTATAGGATAGCTAAATAACCTTTTGCAAGTGATCTGAAAGGTACATGTGTCGTAACCCACGATTAAATCATGTGTACAGCAAGGGCTTGAGTTGGCAAATTAGTTCATTGCCCTGCCCCCTCTAATCCAAAAGGGGGATTGTTTAACCAAACCTAACCCCACCTAACCCCAACCACAACAGAGAAAAATGAAATCGCCTCACAGGGGAAACAAAACCCTACCAAATCAGTACGAAAATTAATATGGCTATCAAAACAAGCAAGAACTAAAACAAGATAATAATTAGTAATAATATAAGTAATGAAACACCAAATTTATAGTGTGTTTGGTTTAAGAAATGAGATTAAGCATGTGTCAATAGAAGTTCTGATGCCTTAGATAACCTTTCTGCAAGTCTTCTTGAACTTTACTTGGAGTGCCTTTCTGTAAACAGATACTAATTTAGTTTTACTGTCATATACTTTTCTTTAAACTGCAGCAAGGAATTACAACAGGGCTATTGGGTAAACACATATCCTCTATCTGTAAATCTAGAATTCAGAAACAATTATTGTAATCTTGATATGGTATGC
Source organism: Zea luxurians (assembly GCA_029449295.1). Classification (NCBI taxonomy): domain Eukaryota; kingdom Viridiplantae; phylum Streptophyta; class Magnoliopsida; order Poales; family Poaceae; genus Zea; species Zea luxurians. The sequence goes on from JAOPSE010000007.1 coordinate 149,326,331, forward strand.
CATCCTTAATGTAAACAGAAGTGAACCTGGCTAGCAGTAGAATTGACTGCTTATACATTTTTTCTCAATACAATATGGATCCACTTCAGATGAGATGTACGACAAACATCACAGTTACATGTTTCTATGTGCATTTATAAATGGGACAGAAATGGATGTTCAGAGTGAGGAGAGAAATATACCTTCATGATTTCTTCATCATTACCATAATTGGATTAATGTTGCTTGCAGGTATCCATTGAATGTTAGTTCATTATGAGCTGTTTGGATATATGAATATGTTTTGTATTGAAGTGAGTACTTTGTAAGAGTCGTTTAAATGCTGCATATGGTATCTTCTGTGTTGGCTGCTAGTAGTAATTTTTTTATGTTTGAGTTACTTAAGATCAGCTGGGCCGTAGATGAACAACACATTATACCAAAGAATATGATACATCATACAGAGTGTGCCTTCATGGGTTTGCGAACAAAATAAATGTGTAGATATTTTTGAGCATTGAACAGTCTCTAAATGTCAGATAAGGAGCAAAACAAATACTGTCAGGTTCGAACTCGAAGACCTAGATGACTGCAATCTAAATTTTAATGGTGTGTTCCTCACACATGTGTGACATGCCTGAAACCAAATGTTTTCAGCAGATTAAAGTAGCCCGAGCAGACAGGCACAAAAGCGTATACTGAACTTGAGGAGCCACGGAGAGGTTGAGGGGCTCAGCTGTCTCCCTCTCCGGCTACGGCTATTGCTGGGCCATAGAAGCCTTGAGCGGCAACACTAGAGGGTCCAACGGTCCCTGGGAGCCTAGATGTGGCCATCCCAACAGGGGCAGGGCGGGTGAGGATGAGCTCTAGGAGGCACTAGAGCGAAGGGAGGCGGCGGGAAGCCGCGAGGCGGGCGGCGACGAGGGACGTGAGGCTGTGGTCGGGTCGGAAAGCGGAGGACGCGTCTGCGGCGGCCAGCAGGATGTGGAGGTCGAGCGCCGCGAGTCAGGGGTGGTGGCGGGCTCGGCGGAGGAGACGAAAGAGAGAGGCGGGAGAGGAAGCGTGAGCGGAGGGGAGCACCGGGAGCGGGTTAGGCGGTGCGCGGGGGAGGAGCGGGGATGTAACACCCCTGGTGTTATTGTAACTAAAACTTGAGCATGGCATCATAAGCATTGACATTGCATATGTTTGATACACCTAGAGTGCATTCACTAGGTAAAAATTCCAAACAAGTGTATTGTTTTTGGTGTTTTGCAAATAGGACCCTGGATAGGGAACCTAACCCTAAATAAGGCTTAAAGGGGTAAAACTTAACCTAAGATGAGAAAACCTAAAGGCTTTAGGGAAAAAGTCATAAAATGTCCCCAAAAACAAAGTTGAGTCACATTTATACCCCTGGGATACCAAAAATCTCAATTAGAACCCTGGAAAACCCTAAATCCAAACCCTAGGGACCTATGTGCAAAATTAGCCCACTTTTGGGCTAAAGTGCAAAAACCAAGTCAAATAAGTATTTTAAGTCATTTGGTTCACAAATGTGTGGACTTGTAAGTCAAACATTGGGTTTTGGACTTAAATGCAAAATGGACCTCACTTAGGTTTCATTCTAAGTCTGAAATTCAGTGTTGAGGGCTCAACTTTGGAGCATTGTGTCTTTCAAATTATGGGGTTTTTGCCCTAGGTCACCACATGAAAATTATAGAGAAAACTAGGGAGAACAACTTTGTTTAAAGTTGTAAGTTCACTTGTTAAGGAAATATTGGAGATAATCAAGCCTAAAGATTGGCTGTCAGGATGATTCAGTCTGAAATTCAGAGGTTCAGTGTAATGGAGCCAACTTTGAGTATGAATTCAACCTTGATCTAGTACTCAAATGTGTTCAAGCCCTATAGTCGAATTGTAGCTGGTCTATAACTCTGCAACTTTGCTACAGAAAGATGATGAAGTTCTTATGAAAAATCTGGAGAAAGGTTGCTTGGAAAATGCTCTGTCAGACACACTGAATAAGCCTCCGATGGTACAGTGATCTGTTATAGATCAGATCGCCAGTGCGACTGACCCACCGCCGGTGACCCCCCCCCCCCCCCCGCCGTGATTCGCGTCGTCGGCGTCATGATTCACGCTCGGGGTAAGTTGATAACGTCGCGGGGTCAAAAGATCGTCGTCGTCGTTGAGCTGGAAGCCACCCCGATCGGCCACGGTACCCCTCCCCTTTGCTCACCGCCGTAGATAAAGCCGCTCGCCGTCGTCGTGCCATCTCTATGCCCGCCGCATGTCCGAGCCTTTCCACGGCACCGCCGTGATTCCCTACTGTCGTCCCATCATCGCCGATGAGCTCGCCACGGCTAGGAACACGTAACCACGACGCCAGACTTCTTCCTCATATCCGGTCGCCTCCGCTATCCACTCAAATTAAGTGCCACCGCCCCGGGGATCTATAAATTGACCCCGCAGTGAGCTTCACCACATCCTCACGCACTCAGCCACCGCCAATCGCTTGCAGTCCTTCGCTAGAAGTTGCGAATTTTGGATTCGCCCCAAATCCATTCTCCGCCACCCGAAACCCAATCTCACCGCGGCCAGCCCTTTCCAGGTGAGTTCGTCGCTCTCTCTCCCTTGTTTGAGCACTCTGGTTACTTTGTGATGCTCGCCGAGCCTTCAATTCACACTAGGAGACCACCAGTCGCCGGGAACACAACGATCTCGCCGCCATGCTCTCGGCCACCGTGGCCAGAGCTCCATAGTTGATCTTGGATGCAATTGAGTTAGGGAAAAGGCTTAGGGTAGATCCAATTTGGTGTCTGTTGCTCGGAGAACCCAGCCGTTGCCCCAATCGGCCGGTACAGGTGCTCGCCGGAGCGCTGCCGTGCGCGGCGCCGTCGGGGACTTGGTCGTACGAAGAAATGGAAGTCGGAGGGGTTTTCTGTAAACCGTCAGTGGCACAGAGAAACAGTAAACAAACCTAATTCGAGTTAGCTAATAAACCAAGGGCCTCTGTGCAAAGCTGCCGCGGGCGCGCGCGTGGATGTGTTTCTGCTGTAGTTGGGCCGACTTGGGCTGATTTCGGCCCAAGTCTGTTCATCGTTTTTCCTTTTTCTATTTTTAGCCAGCTTTAGAAATATGTAGAAAAATGTAGAAAAATGGTAAAATATGAGACCAATTTTCCTAGTCTTCTTATTTTCCCTAGAATTTAATAAAAATAGTTTCATGATTTTTAGGTTAAAGCAGGAATTTTAAGGTATTTAAAATAGTTTAAGATAGTGGTTCTGGAATTTTAAAGAATTAATAGTAATGCCAAAAATGTTCAAAATTTTTATATGAACTCCCCACATTATTTAGAAGCCTTGGGTAGAGTTTGAATTGATTTGGACCTTGTTTGATCACCAAACCCCAAAACACCCCCCTGCCCTGTGAACTCCTTTACCTACTCCGGAAACCCTAAGTTCTCGGAGTTCCGTGAAGGAAAGTTGTATTCAAGACTTAGATAATAAGTTTATATTATCTTTGCACCCTCATGAGCATCCCATGGCATCCATTCTTATACATATATATGGTTATGATTAGAACTCGAAGAAGAAGTGGAAGCCACTGAAGAGCAAGCACCACCACCTTTGGAAACACAGGTTGAGAACTGTTTCTACTTCGATATTTGTGGATCTGAGCCTGACTCACCCATAAACAAAGGCAAGCCCCGATGCATTTGCCACCCCCCTTGTATTTTAAAATCTTTCTCACTTGCTTGATGCACTAGGTGATAGGTGTTGATTGCTTAAACCAATTCCTGCATTACTTTCCTTGGAATTGAGTATTTTCCTTGATACCCTGTTTTACAAAAGGTTTTGTTATGCTTAGTATTGCTCTAGCAAAACAAAAGGATTTGTTTTACAAAAGATGTTTGGCAAAGTGGAAGGGTTGTTTTCAAATATAAAACTTGATGGTGAATCCATCACGACCGTTATGGATTCAACATCGGAAAAGATGTACCTCTGCCAGGTACCAACCTTTGGGGTTAAATGATTAAGTTGAGACCGGGCGGGTGACTTGCACGAGAAAGAGAGTCTCGGTGTAGTGTCTCCGTCTGAGTCGATTAAGGGCCGTCTCGATGTAAGCCTGCTGACCGAGGACCCTTTAACTGGTCACATGCCTCGTCATGGGTAAGCTTTGCCTCGGGTGGACTAAGGCCAGAATAAGATAACACGAAATGGGCGTGGAGCGGTGGCGAGAGTAGCGTGTACCCTCCGTGGCAAGAGGCTGGACGGTGGTGTATCTGTGCTCTCGGTTTGCGTGAACCTGATCTGGTCTTAAGAAACTCGGTGGCGGGTTGACATATGCAAGGGTTAAGTGCTATATATGTCGTGTGATCAGAGATCCTCAGTTGAGTATAATCGATTTGGATCGCCGTACCTCCGCGGTTATGGAGACTTGGCCACTGACTTACACGTAGCAATCCAGTGAAGATGAAGGGTTGATAAGAAATTGGCTAGTGTAGGTCAAGTGATTGAACTAGGGTAGAAGAACTCTAGCTGCAGGTAATTTTACTTAACCTGACAATAAAATTGGATTTTAAGGATCCACTTTAGTAAGCAGTTCTGCAAACAGAGTCTTTGAATATTGAAAAGCCTTACCTTGACTCCCATATATCCAGCATCCCCTTGAGAGTCTTTTCCTTAGTCGGGTAAGACTTGATGAGTAATTCCATACTCAGGGTTTATTCCCCCGTTGTTTTTAGGTGAGGAGACAACAAACTTTTGTTGTTTTTGTACCAAGGTGGTGAAAAGTGAAGATAATCAAGAATGAAGCTGCCGGAGGACCGGGTCCTCCTTAAAAACTTTTATGTAAAGAACTTTATGGGAGGAGTTTTTACCTCCCAGGTATTGTAATAATACTTTTCAGCACTCTCTGGTCTGTACAAATAACTTACTCTTACTTTTAAATAAATGTAAGTTTATGTAATCACTTCCGCATTTCTGCATCTCCGATGAATATATTGTCTGTCAGACGGGTGAAACGTTCCTGGAAAGGTTAGAGAAAAGATACCGAACTTGTCAAGTGATTCAGGAACATCTACAGGGTTGTCTGATGTCTGTTGGACAAGGACAGCTGTAGGTGGGCCTAATGACTTGGGAGGTTCCGCCACAGCTGGTATCGGAGCGTAGCCCTTCTTGGCAGATACTATGTAGCATCTTCAAAAGGATTTTCTAAGACTTATCTAAAAAATCTTCTCTTCTTACCTAAGCATCTCTGAAGAGTTTATTTTAAAGACCAAATAGGAAGAGTGCAATGTATAGAAGGTTGAATCAACTAAGGTTGATTCTGTAATTATTCATGCATCATGCTAAGAATTGTACTAATAAAGTTCCCCCTTAGAAAATGCCACCACGTACAAGGAAGACGGCGCGAAAACATACTGGACCTATCGGTGTACCTCGACACCAACTTGCCCCATGGGAGCAAGACAGCAGTAGCGGGAGCAACGATCCTATTGGTGATCTCGAAGCTCGCGTGAATCAACTTCAAGCAGAGTTACAACGCAGGACTAATTTATGGGTTGCGGATGGTGACCGAATAAATGAGTTAAGAAGTTATATCCGCACCCTGCAAGATCAACTAGCTGATCGAGATTTGGCGCTTGATTGGGCAGTACAGTCTCGTTCAGTAGCTTGGGTTAAGGAAGCGAAGGCTCGAGCACGAGTCAACGAACTTAGCGCTGCTATTGACAACTTGCAGGTATATTGCAATACTTTACATGAGGAAGTTCATGTACTGTATTCGCAATTACACCCACATGTCCCTGCGGATCCCGTCAGGTCAAAAGCCGGACCCTCGCATAATGCGAGAGAAGCGCTTGGTGGCGAGTTAGACCTTTTTAGGCCCCCTCCTTCTATGAGGCTGGTCGACGTATGGTCTCCCACACCTGACGATGAAGCTGCCAAAAGCAATCAGAAGCAGGAGTAGTAGTGTAGTTATAGAAGTAGAAGTAGTATGTTGTTTAATAGGTTGAACTCTTGTATAATGGGTAATGTATCCTGTTGTATAATATCGAGTCTGTATCATTACTTTTTATAGTAATGTAAAATGGAAGGTTTCTCTGGCATATTATGTTTACCTCAAATGTTCTTTGCCTCAGATGCCTACCAGGACTCGAGGGCAGGATGCAGCAGGAACTTCCGGGGAAGGGATGTTACCCCAAATCCACCCCCGGTTCCTCCCACATTGGCCGAGGCGATTGCTGCCTTGGTGAACGCAACGGCAGACAATACCCGCTTTCTTAGGGAAATGGCGGGCCAACAATTCCAGCAGCAGGGTGGAAGGGGTTATCAGCAAGGCCCCCGTGAAACCACATATATGGATTTCTCTGAAACCCGTCCACCACTATTTGTCAAGGCTGAGGACCCGTTGGAAGCTGATGAGTGGATACGGGTTATTGAACAAAAATTTGGTCTTCTCCGCTATTTAGAGACACAGAAGCCGTTGTTCACAGCGCAACAACTGCGCGGCCCTGCCAGTACCTGGTGGGGGAATTTTGTGGCTATTCAACCTGCAAATCATCAAGTGACCTGGGAAGAATTTAAAGTGGCCTTCCGCGAGCACTACATACCCAAAGGTGTTCTGCATATGAAGCAAGAAGAGTTCATGAAACTGAAACAAGGAGGAGATACTGTCAATCAATATCTCAACAAGTCCAATCACCTGTCACAATATGCCATTGATCAGGTGAATACTGATTTAAAGAAAAAGAACTGCTTTATGAGAGGGCTAAATGATCGATTGCAGAGAAAAATGGCTGCCTGCATAGATCTCACGTATGGAAAGGCTGTCAGCACAGCCCTATCTGTTGAAGCAAAATATGCAGGTTCCGGGAAGAATAAGGGATTTGGTGGTGAGAAGCCTAATCAGGGCCAAGCAAAGAGGCAACGGTTTGTGATCCGGCCTTCTAGCCAAAATCGTTCTTTCTCTCGACCGCCTTCATTCCCTTTCGAACAGCCAATCATTATTCGCCCCAACAATGCCCCCACTACCCCAAATCAGCCGGGTGCCCCGGGCACTCGATTCCCTGCTTTGCCCAGCTCCTCAACCGGGTGTTTTAATTGTGGCAAGTCTGGACATTTCATCAAGGACTGCCCATCTCCCAAGCAGAATCAATCAAATGCTCAGCAAGGATCTGGGAAGTCAGCTCAGCCCAAGGGAAACAATGTGGGGAAGAATGCAAAGAAGACGGGGCGGGTATACTATACTCAAGTGGCCACTACACCAGAAGGTGAACCGGTGATGATGGGTACGTTTCTCGTGGCCAGTCACCATGCAATTATTCTTTTTGATTCTGGTGCTTCGCATACATTTATTAGCAAGGCATTTGTGGAGCAACATCACATTTCATGCCATGAATCAAAAGAAGGATTTAAAATTCATTCACCTGGGGGACACATGTTTACTAGAGAAGTGGCCTATGAAGTGCTAGTGACAATGGTCGGACGGAACTTTCCTGCTAACATGATTGTTCTAAAAGGCCAGGATATAGATGTAATTCTGGGTATGAACTGGTTAACCCAACACAAGGCAATTCTCAACACTGAAGTAAGAACCGTCAGGTTGAACTATAATCAAGAAGAGATTCTTTTGTTTCTCCCCGTAACCAATCCAGCCAAAGCTTCTGGTAGAATATATGAAGCCATTGTACCGGAGATCAAGGATATTCCGGTAGTATGTGAGTTTCCAGATGTATTTCCGCAAGATTTGCCTGGACTGCCCCCTGAAAGAGATGTAGAATTTGTAATTGAGCTAAAGCCCGGTACGGCTCCCATTTCCCGAAGATCGTACCGTATGCCCCCTAATGAGTTGGCGGAATTGAAGATTCAATTACAAGATCTACTGAATAAAGGATTCATCCGGCCAAGCTCGTCTCCATGGGGTTGCCCCGCCATTTTTGTTAAGAAGAAGGATCAAACCCTACGAATGTGCGTGGATTATCGACCCCTGAATGAGGTCACCATCAAGAACAAGTACCCTCTTCCAAGGATCGACATCTTATTTGATCAACTGACTGGGGCGAGGGTATTTTCTAAAATTGATCTCAGGTCGGGCTATCACCAAATCCGTATTCGGCCCGAGGATATACCGAAGACCGCGTTTACTACGCGGTATGGTCTATTTGAATATTTGGTAATGTCCTTTGGGCTAACAAATGCTCCTGCCCATTTCACTTATTTGATGAACTCGGTGTTCATGCCTGAGTTGGACAAGTTCGTGGTGGTCTTCATCGACGATATCTTGATATATTCTAAAAATGAAGAGGAGCATGCTCAACATTTGCGGATTGTATTAACGCGCCTAAGGGAACATCAGTTGTATGCCAAGTTCAGCAAGTGTGCGTTCTGGCTGGAGGAAATTCAATTTTTGGGGCACGTGTTATCTGCCAAGGGAATTGCGGTAGATCCTAGCAAAGTCAAGGATATTCAGGAGTGGAAACCCCCAACCACTGTTCACCAAGTCCGGAGTTTTCTTGGACTAGTTGGATATTATCGCAGATTCATACCAGATTTTTCTAAGCTTGTGAAGCCAATCACAAGTTTATTGAAGAATGACAATAAATTCAATTGGTCTTCTAAGTGTAATGAAGCTTTTGAGCAATTGAAGACATTATTAACCACTGCTCCGGTATTGGCTCAACCGGACATCACTAAACCTTTTGATGTATATTGTGATGCGTCAGGCAGTGGACTCGGCTGTGTAATAATGCAAGAGGACCGAGTAATTGCATATGCTTCAAGGCAGTTGCGCCGACATGAGGAGCATTACCCAACTCATGATCTGGAGCTAGCTGTTGTGGTTCATGCCCTGAAAATTTGGCGTCACTATCTGCTGGGAAATATCTGTCATATTTATACAGATCATAAAAGCTTGAAGTATATCTTCACCCAGTCAGAATTGAATATGAGGCAAAGACGATGGCTTGAGCTTATTAAGGACTATGAATTGGAAATTCACTATCACCCAGGCAAAGCCAATGTTGTGGCAGATGCACTGAGCCGTAAGGCTTCCTGCCACTGTCTTATGGCGAAGACCTCTGACAATACTTTATGTCAAGAGATGGAAAAGCTAAACCTGGGGATGGTCCAACAAGGAACCCTGAATCAGCTAAAGCTTGAGTCTATCATCTTGCAAAGGATAATTGATGCTCAAAAGGATAATTTGGGTATGAAGCACATACGGGAAAAGATAAGGGCTGGAACAGCCAAATGTTTCAAAGAAGACGATCAAGGTGTGATATGGTTCAATAACCGCATAGTAGTGCCAAAGAATGAAGAACTCCACCAGCAAATCTTAGATGAAGCGCATCTTAGTCGCTATTCTATTCATCCAGGAAGCACTAAGATGTATCATGATCTAAAGCAGCACTACTGGTGGACGAAGATGAAAATTGAAATTGCACGCTATGTGGCTAAGTGTGACACTTGCAGACGTGTCAAAGCCATACACATGAAAACTGCTGGTCCATTACAATCTTTGCCTATACCAACATGGAAATGGGAAGATATAAGTATGGACTTTATCGTGGGATTGCCCAGGACCGCAAAAGGGTATGACTCTATTTGGGTTATCATTGATCGACTTACCAAGATCGCCCACTTTCTCCCTGTCAAAGTAAAATATCCTGTAATTACCTATGCGGAGTTATACATTGCTCGTATTCTTAGTCTGCATGGTGTTCCGAAGACCATTGTGTCGGATCGTGGACCCCAATTTGTAGCCAAGTTTTGGGAAGCACTTCACAAATCCTTGGGTACTAAGTTGCTCCATAGTTCGGCATATCATCCACAAACCAGTGGGCAGACTGAGAGGATTAATCAAGTGCTCGAAGATATGTTGCGAGCATGTGTCCTGGATTTCTCACCAAAATGGGATGAATGCTTGCCTTTGGCAGAGTTTTCATATAATAATAGTTATCAAGAAAGTATCAAGATGGCACCTTTTGAAGCTTTATATGGGCGACGGTGTCGAACTCCGCTAAATTGGTCTGAACCTGGAGAAAGGTATTTCTTTAGGCCTGATATTGTGAAGAAGGCCGAGGAAAAGGTTCAGAAAATTATTCATAATATGAAGAAGGCACAAGCCCGTCAGAAGGGTTATGCAGACAAACGGCGAATGCCCTTATATTTTCATGAAGGGGACTATGTCTACCTGAAAGTTTCACCCATGAAGGGAGTATCGCGTTTCGGGGTTAAAGGGAAGCTTGCACCCAGATACATTGGTCCATTCCCGGTACTTGAGCAATGTGGACCAGTGGCATATCGACTGCAGCTCCTCGAAATTCTGTCTGCTATCCATAATGTGTTCCATGTGTCGCAATTGAAGAAGTGTCTTCGGGTTCCCGATCGAACCATTGAAGTGACAGATGTTGTCCTGGAACCAGATTTAACATACTCGGAACATCCTATTCGAGTTCTGGATCAAAAGGACAGGGTTACCCGGAGAAAGACTCTCAAGTTCTATAAGATACAATGGAACCAACATTCTGAGGAAGAGGCTACATGGGAAACTCAAGACTTTTTAAATAAGAATTTCCCAGGCTTTCTAGCCTCATGTAATTTGTAAAGTGTATTTAGTTACTGTAATAAAGGAGTGAACCCTCACACCACCCCTGCTTTGTACCAGAAATAAGGGAATAAAGATGTGACACATTTCCTTTTCCATTCCTCACCCTAGGACTTTAAATCTCGGGACGAGATTCTTTTATGGGGGGAAGGATGTAACACCCCTGGTGTTATTGTAACTAAAACTTGAGCATGGCATCATAAGCATTGACATTGCATATGTTTGATACACCTAGAGTGCATTCACTAGGTAAAAATTCCAAACAAGTGTATTGTTTTTGGTGTTTTGCAAATAGGACCCTGGATAGGGAACCTAACCCTAAATAAGGCTTAAAGGGGTAAAACTTAACCCAAGATGAGAAAACCTAAAGGCTTTAGGGAAAGAGTCATAAAATGTCCCCAAAAACAAAGTTGAGTCACATTTATACCCCTGGGATACCAAAAATCTCAATTAGAACCCTGGAAAACCCTAAATCCAAACCCTAGGGACCTATGTGCAAAATTAGCCCACTTTTGGGCTAAAGTGCAAAAACCAAGTCAAATAAGTATTTTAAGTCATTTGGTTCACAAATGTGTGGACTTGTAAGTCAAACATTGGGTTTTGGACTTAAATGCAAAATGGACCTCACTTAGGTTTCATTCTAAGTCTGAAATTCAGTGTTGAGGGCTCAACTTTGGAGCATTGTGTCTTTCAAATTATGGGGTTTTTGCCCTAGGTCACCACATGAAAATTATAGAGAAAACTAGGGAGAACAACTTTGTTTAAAGTTGTAAGTTCACTTGTTAAGGAAATATTGGAGATAATCAAGCCTAAAGATTGGCTGTCAGGATGATTCAGTCTGAAATTCAGAGGTTCAGTGTAATGGAGCCAACTTTGAGTATGAATTCAACCTTGATCTAGTACTCAAATGTGTTCAAGCCCTATAGTCGAATTGTAGCTGGTCTATAACTCTGCAACTTTGCTACAGAAAGATGATGAAGTTCTTATGAAAAATCTGGAGAAAGGTTGCTTGGAAAATGCTCTGTCAGACACACTGAATAAGCCTCCGATGGTACAGTGATCTGTTATAGATCAGATCGCCAGTGCGACTGACCCACCGCCGTGATTCGCGTCGTCGGCGTCATGATTCACTTTTGGGGTAAGTTGATAACGTCGCGGGGTCAAAAGATCGTCGTCGCCGTTGAGCTGGAAGCCACCCCGATCGGCCATGGTACCCCTCCCCTTTGCTCACCGCCGTAGATAAAGCCGCTCGCCGCCGTCGTGCCATCTCTGTGCCCGCCGCGTGTCCGAGCCTTTCCACGGCACCGCCGTGATTCCCTACTGTTGTCCCATCATCGCCGATGAGCTCGCCACGGCTGGGAACACGTAACCACGACGCCAGACTTCTTCCTCATATCCGGCCGCCTCCGCTATCCGCTCAAATTAAGTGCCACCGCCCCGGGGATCTATAAATTGACCCTGCAGTGAGCTTCACCACATCCTCACGCACTCAGCCACCGCCAATCGCTTGCAGTCCTTCGCTAGAAGTCGCGAATTTTGGATTCGCCCCAAATCCATTCTCCGCCACCCGAAACCCAATCTCACCGCGGCCAGCCCTTTCCAGGTGAGTTCGTCGCTCTCTCTCCCTTGTTTGAGCACTCTGGTTACTTTGTGATGCTCGCCGAGCCTTCAATTCACACTAGGAGACCACCAGTCGCCGGGAACACAACGATCTCGCCGCCATGCTCTCGGCCACTGTGGCCAGAGCTCCATAGTTGATCTTGGATGCAATTGAGTTAGGGAAAAGGCTTAGGGTAGATCCAATTTGGTGTCTGTTGCTCGGAGAACCCAGCCGTTGCCCCAATCGGCCGGTACAGGTGCTCGCCGGAGCGCTGCCGTGCGCGGCGCCGTCGGGGACTTGGTCGTGCGAAGAAATGGAAGTCGGAGGGGTTTTCTGTAAACCGTCAGTGGCACAGAGAAACAGTAAACAAACCTAATTCGAGTTAGCTAATAAACCAAGGGCCTCTGAGCAAAGTTGTCGCGGGCGCGCGCGCGTGGATGTGTTTCTGCTATAGTTGGGCCGACTTGGGCTGATTTCGGCCCAAGTTTGTTCATCGTTTTTCCTTTTTCTATTTTTAGCCAGCTTTAGAAATATGTAGAAAAATGGTAAAATATGAGACCAGTTTTCCTAGTCTTCTTATTTTCCCTAGAATTTAATAAAAATAGTTTCATGATTTTTAGGTTAAAGCAGGAATTTTAAGGTATTTAAAATAGTTTAAGATAGTGGTTCTGGAATTTTAAAGAATTAATAGTAATGCCAAAAATGTTCAAAATTTTTATATGAACTCCCCACATTATTTAGAAGCCTTGGGTAGAGTTTGAATTGATTTGGACCTTGTTTGATCACCAAACCCCAAAACACCCCCCTGCCCTGTGAACTCCTTTACCTACTCCGGAAACCCTAAGTTCTCGGAGTTCCGTGAAGGAAAGTTGTATTCAAGACTTAGATAATAAGTTTATATTATCTTTGCACCCTCATGAGCATCCCATGGCATCCATTCTTATACATATATATGGTTATGATTAGAACACGAAGAAGAAGTGGAAGCCACTGAAGAGCAAGCACCACCACCTTTGGAAACACAGGCTGAGAACTGTTTCTACTTCGATATTTGTGGATCTGAGCCTGACTCACCCATAAACAAAGGCAAGCCCCGGTGCATTTGCCACCCCCCTTGTATTTTAAAATCTTTCTCACTTGCTTGATGCACTAGGTGATAGGTGTTGATTGCTTAAACCAATTCCTGCATTACTTTCCTTAGAATTGAGTATTTTCTTGATACCCTGTTTTACAAAAGGTTTTGTTATGCTTAGTATTGCTCTAGCAAAACAAAAGGATTTGTTTTACAAAAGATGTTTGGCAAAGTGGAAGGGTTGTTTTCAAATATAAAACTTGATGGTGAATCCATCACGGCCGTGATGGATTCAACATCGGAAAAGATGTACCTCTGCCAGGTACCAACCTTTGGGGTTAAATGATTAAGCTGAGACCGGGCGGGTGACTTGCACGAGAAAGAGAGTCTCAGTGTAGTGTCTCCGTCTGAGTCGATTAAGGGCCGTCTCGATGTAAGCCTGCTGACCGAGGACCCTTTAACTGGTAACATGCCTCGTCATGGGTAAGCTTTGCCTCGGGTGGATTAAGGCCAGAATAAGATAACACGAAATGGGCATGGAGCGGTGGCGAGAGTAGCATGTACCCTCCGTGGCAAGAGGCTGGACGGTGGTGTATCTGTGCTCTCGGTTTGCGTGAACCTGATCTGGTCTTAAGAAACTCGGTGGCGGGTTGACATATGCAAGGGTTAAGTGCTACATATGTCGTGTGATCAGAGATCCTCAGTTGAGTATAATCGATTCGGATCGCCGTACCTCCGCGGTTATGGAGACTTGGCCACTGACTTACACGTAGCAATCCAGTGAAGATGAAGGGTTGATAAGAAATTGGCTAGTGTAGGTCAAGTGATTGAACTAGGGTAGAAGAACTCTAGCTGCAGGTAATTTTACTTAACCTGACAATAAAATTGGATTTTAAGGATCCACTTTAGTAAGCAGTTCTGCAAACAGAGTCTTTGAATATTGAAAAGCCTTACCTTGACTCCCATATATCCAGCATCCCCTTGAGAGTCTTTTCCTTAGTCGGGTAAGACTTGCTGAGTAATTCCATACTCAGGGTTATTCCCCCGTTGTTTTTAGGTGAGGAGACAACAAACTTTTGTTGTTTTTGTACCAAGGTGGTGAAAAGTGAAGATAATCAAGAATGAAGCTGCCGGAGGACCGGGTCCTCCTTAAAAACTTTTATGTAAAGAACTTTATGGGAGGAGTTTTTACCTCCCAGGTATTGTAATAATACTTTTCAGCACTCTCTGGTCTGTACAAATAACTTACTCTTACTTTTAAATAAATGTAAGTTTATGTAATCAATTCCGCATTTCCGCATCTCCGATGAACATATTGTCTGTCAGACGGGTGAAACGTTCCTGGAAAGGTAAGAGAAAAGATACCGAACTTGTCAAGTGATTCAGGAACATCTACAGGGTTGTCTGATGTCTGTTGGACAAGGACAGCTGTAGGTGGGCCTAATGACTTGGGAGGTTCCGTCACAGGGGACCGGCGGCTCGCGCGTAGGCGGGATAGAAGAGAGACACGCGGGTCGCTAGGGATTTAGTTTGGGTTAAGTTCGACGGTGTCGACGTGGCCCACGAACTTAAATTAAGAACGTGGTTACCCACGTTCCTAATAGGTTAAGTTCGACGGTTTTGGTTAGGGCCCACGAACTTAATTTCAGAACATGGGTACCCACGTTTTTAAAAAAAACCCATGAACTTAACTAATGTAAGAACGTCGGTACCCACGTTCTTAACAAAACCCACGAACATTTATTAGTTTCTTGTAGTGATTCATCATTCATCGTTCGTTGATAGTCCCTATTCATCGTTCATAGTCCCTATTCAGCGTTCATCATCACTATTCATCTTTCATCGTTCGTTTATTCCAACTATTCACGTTACTATTCAACGAAACTATTCACCATTGTTACTATTCATTGTCACCATTCATTGTTACTATCCATCATTGTTACTATTCACCATTATTATTTATCGTCGTTGCTATTCATCGATGATATCTATCGTTACTATTTCATCGTCACTATTAACTGTTACTAGTCATCGTTACTATTCATCGATCATCCGATCACCCCATATTTCAACTACTCATCCATCATGCTGTCTAGCTCACCTAAGACCTGCCAGACCAATGTTCCAGTCATACGAACTTCGGCGACTGTGATTTTCCTTCTAGTAAGAACTTTCCATCTGGTCACTTATCCTAGATTTCTCCAAGTTGAGCACGCTTAACTTTGAGATTCTTTCGAACTAGGCTTCCAATCTCAGATTCCAATAATTCTTGTTTCTAAATTCTTATCAAATTATTCCCTATCCAACCATGTCATCCCTTAAGCATGGTTCATATTCTAAAAAAACTCCCAAAATACTCTTGTCCCATACTCTGCCTATAATTTCCCTGTTCAGACTAAGTCAGACGATTCATTCGCCACTATTCTCACCAACAGTGAACTCCACAGTACTACACCACATACACCCAACTATAAATAGACCCAGCTACCCTCTCTCTCCCCACACACTCAACACCCTCAGCCAAGGCAAACCCCCACCCACTCAGTTATCCCGCTCTACCGGCTACACATATAGTGTCACTTCGCCTCCAATCCACCCTCCTGTTATCGGAGCGTTCGTGCCGTCTCGTGAAGGCCAGATTTGCAAGTCTACGCCAGATGGTGGAGCTAGAAGCCAGTTCTGCGAGCTCTCATCCTTTTGCCGGTTAAGCAACGACAAGCTCACTGAATCCCTTTGATGCATAAATTACCTATGCTTTTCAACCACAACCCTCAGCCTGTTATTTTATGCATGATATGATTTTGAGACAAGTTATTATGGCCACCCAGCCTCTTGCCACAATAAAACTTTATACTCCTTGATATCTTTGTCACAAATGATTTGAGAAAAGGTGTGAGTTTTCAAAAGAAAATGTTTTTCAAAATGGGTATGATGAAGGGTTATCACCCTTGAGTGGGATGATCAGGGACTCCCTGGTTTAGGGGAGGGCCTAAGGTGATGGCTTAGCCGGGTTAGGTGTGAGCATAAAGGATTGTCCCTCTCGCCTAAAGAACAGTTTGTCATCACTCCTTACCTATACTCTTATCAAGTACAACCACTCGAGACTATATGGGCAGTCACTCAATTTGAACTTGTATGGTCCGAACCCCAGGGTTATGGTGGCTAGGGAGCACCAGGAGGATAAGGAAGGGAAATGTTTTGTCCGGTTTGGGCATGGTGGTGGCCTGACTCCTTTCGGTGTAATCGTTAAGGTAAGGACGTGCAAGGAAAGAGAGAGATTTGGCATTTGGATCTCACGACGATGAGATTGCAGAAACCAGACTAGTGGGTAAAGTGTATACCTCTGTGCAGAGTTTAAAAACCTATTCGAATAGTCCGCGTCCACGAATATGGATGAGTCATGGCATGGATTTAACAATTAGTGTTTTGTTTTCCAAAAATGCTTTTGAGAAGTGGTTTTAAAAGGTCCGACGGTTAAGCCGTGAGCTATGGTGGACGGGAAGTCCAGTAGCTGTTTTTGAAAATGAAAACCAGTGGGAAACTGTTGAGATACTTGGATGGTTAGTCCAGGGGGTTTTATTCTATATTGAAAAACTTTCTGCTCCTTTCAGAGAGGATGTGCTTTGAAAAATATAAAATGTTTTACAAAATAACTCTGCATCAAATATTGCTATTTCTGCAAAATATTCTGAGCTCCACATACTCCATGCATTATATCTGATTTCCCCACTCCGTGGGTGAAGGTGGGCTGCTGAGTACGTAAGTACTCACCCTTGCTTATTTGTTGTTTTTCAGAGAAGGAGATCGATGATCGGGTAAGAGTTACGTCTATTCCCAACCCTGCCTGTGGCTGTTGGACCGCTGATTTGCTTCGCTGCGTATATCGAGCTGCTTCAGCCCCACTCTGATGATATGTCCCGAGTTGTGGACCAACTCTTAAAGTTGATCGCCACCTTTATAGGTTTGTCTCGTTTAAGCAGATCTGAAATCATCTGATGTATAAATGTGTTTACTAGCCTTCTAGGACTAGTAATTGTATCATATTTGAGTCCCAGAGGATTGGGGCGCTTCATGAGCTCAAGAGTGTAATCACCTGATGGTTGAGTTGACGAGCACGAGCGCGAGCAATGGGACCAGAAATTGGTACTTGTATTGGCATAGATGTATTAGTAGTGTGGATGTCCTCATCATTCCCCCTTCTTGCATTTGAGTCGTCCCCAACTCAAGCTCAACTTCTTCTCCCAAGTAGGAAATAGAAGATATATTGATTTGGTTTGATTGTTGTTGCCTACAATCGGTCGTACCCCTTCATATATATAAGGGAGAGGTCTGGACCGATTCATAGGCGCACCCCAACAAAATCTGCGAGTTTAGATGGATAAACAAGCATGGAAAATGGATTGATCACATATGATCTAACCAACTCGTGAATCGTCCCCATCTAGGAGTGGGTCGTCCATGGCCTAGATCGTTTGATTTCAGAGCCGGACTGTCTACCCTTTTCTAGGTGACATATATGGTGTTCAATAGTTTCAATTAAATGAGATACTTCTGTAGGAGGCTCCTTATAGAAATAAGGAAGGAGCTATTTTTGCTGATGAGGTAGATGAGTTAGAGCTGCCAAAGAGATATCGTACTGACCGCGACCCCAAAAGAAGAACAAAACTCCATATTTCTATTTTTTAATGTGAGAAACACAAACCTCCATATACTTACTAGTTGTGTGCCCGTGCGTTGCAATGGGAGTATGTTGGGATGAGCATCAATACATATTTGATCGGATCTTATATTTCTTTGGGGTCTAGAGAAAGTTTGCTCGGAAGCTAAACATGCAAGCTGGCAGTCTGGCATGATACAATCCTTAATTCCTTATCAAAACAAAATAGTAATTGTAAATTTTTTACATCAGAATATAAAATAATAATTTTGATTATTTTTATATATAAAAAGAAAAAAGAACCCTAGACCCTAGCAGGAACAGCTAGCCGACCATCTGGTGCAAGCCAACCACCACGCAGCCGCGAGCGTGAATGCAGCCCGGTCTGTCTAAGCGTGAATGCAGCCCGGTTAAACATTGGTCGTTGGGCCTTCACTTTTATGTACCAATTCTAGGGTCCAGTGCACATCTATTCCTTAAACATGGCTCGCTCAAGTCACTCCTTATAGCTTGAGGTATCAATGGGTGTATCCATTCATGGGTATTAAATTGTACTCGTATCCGTATTCATAAGATAGTGTTTTACCCATATCCGTATCCACAAGATAAAATCATACCAATAAAACAATATATCCATTCATGGGTATGAAATTGTACTCACCTTGACACTTGCACCGTATGGGTAAATAAAACCTGTCAGGTAACCCCACACCTAATTAGATACCGCTAAATACATACTAAATAACATAAATATATAGCATATTTAAAATTATAAATTATCAAATGTGAGTGAATAAAAGAAGAAAACAATTAGTGTTGTAGAGATATGTAAGTTGATTTTATTTTTAGGTAATACTACCTCCGTTTCTTTTTAGTTGCCGCTGGATAGTTCAATTTTGCACTATCCAGCGACAACTTAAACGAAACGGAGGGAGTATATATTTAGATGAGGTGGATAAAAATTACCCATAGATAGGTGCATCCATCTCGCACCTGTCCATATATGAGTATAATATTGTACCCATTAACGTATCTATGACAAAGAATTTATTCCACACCCGCCTTATGTCAAGTAAGGCCTATTGGATGTATGGATTTCGGATATCCATTGCCACCGTCTCTTCTTGTAGCAGACTCTCAAGACGATTATCATCCTTTATGACACTACTATTTTCCTGTGTACACAGGCTTCCTCTTCTCGGCAAATGCAGCTAGGGCCTCAATGTGATCCTGCGTGTAAAGCAGCTGCTCGTAGCACTCCCCTTCGATAGCCAGCGCCGAGGACATGTCGGCAACCTCCGCCCCCTCATTGATCGCCTTCTTTGCCATTCTTATCCCCATGGGACCCTGGAAGAACGAGAACAGCGCTACTGCCTACTGGACCAGTGATCTTTCCTGTTTATAGATTGAAATAACTGTCTTAAAGTATAATCAGTGCAGTTAAAGTATAATCTTAAAAATACAAGATGATACAAGACTCTTCACGGGAATGGAAAAGGGCTATGCTGACTTATTAAACAGCAGTCAGCACTTATTTTCTTTCATCCAAATTACTCAAGGATCATATAATCTAAGGAACTTTGAAAGGATTCAAAAATGTGTAGCCAGTAATAAGGTATCTAGTTCAGACAAAATGAGGATGACAAAAAAATAAGTATGACAATACCTTGTCAAACGAAATGGAGATGCCTTCCTTGCTATGTGGTGACAAGATATGATTCTATCGACATGTGCAGTTAGTACTGGAAAGTATAATATCAGTGCAGTTAGTCCTGGAGTTGAACAGAACCTAAAAAAATACAAGATGATACAAGACTCCTCACAGGAATGAAAAAGGGCTATGCTGACTTATTAAACAGCAGTCAGCACTTATTTTCTTTCATCTAAATTACTCTTTGCCAGGGAAAGTTAGGATGAAAAGTAGCCTTGCACATAGCCAAGAAATTTTACACTGCGCTAACAAATTGTGATATGACCGACCTTGCACATAGCCAAGAAATTTTATATTATGCTAACTTAACTCAACTGAACTGTCATGATTCTAAAAAAGAATGCAGCTCATCTCTTTGCATTGTTGAATAAAACTAAGTTATTTACAAGTCACTGTAATGCAGTAATAGACCAGACTCTATGATGACAAGAACATTGATCCATAAAAAAAATAAAAATTAGAAAATGCAGATATCTAGGAGAGACAATCGGTATGGACCTATTTGGGCTATCTAGGAGAGACCAACATCCAATGAAAAATAGATCTATTTGGGCTATCTGGGAGAGACCAACACAACCAGTTGACAGTATAAACAAAGGTAGAAAAATAGACTTTGGCTGAACTTGCAGAAGAAAAGAACCGGTATGGATCTATCTTTGTTTATGATCACAAAATGATTAACAGATCCAACTAAATGCCGATATTTTCAACAATTAGCACACTGGGATTAGCTTGGAGAACATTGTTGTCAGTCAAGTATAATCAGAAACATGGACCAATGTTTCATTCATCATTTCCCGCGAGAACGAGTTCAGCAACACATAAGCCGGTAACATAATAATGAACGTATATGCACACAAAACTATAACACGAACGCTACTACACATGTGACGACATTCAAAAGTTCGCCCAAATCACATTGTTTGGCCATCTAGCTATATGCAACACGGAGCAACATCACAGGACAAGCACAGGGGAGCACTAAAACTGGCTAGATCTAGCAGCGGGGGAAATGGAGTAAGATAAATAAGGAGGGAGGAGGTGGATCTCACGCTTGCGGATGCGGGCGGCGGGGTAGCCGCAGGAGGAGCAGGTGCTCTTCTAGAGGTGGAAGCTGCGGCGGTCGCAGCGGATGCAGAGCGTGTGTGTCTTGTTCCGGAGCATGCCGAAGCTACCCGTACCCTTCCCCTGCAAGCCACAACAACTGCACGTTAGCGAGCCTGCTGGGCGTGGGGCGGAGCATGGGATCTGCGGCTGTTCAGGAGTGGCCGAGATCCCCGCCCGGCATGAACTGCGAGATCCTCGCCTGGTGGAATCCGAGGCTGGCCGCTGGGAGTGGGGTCAGCTGCTGGGCGCCATGCCGCCATCAGCGGCTGCGGAGATGTAGCACGGGTGTGCGGGCGAGGACAAGGCGGGGGCATTTGGTTGCTGGGAGTTGGGCGAGATCCGCGCTTGGCGTGTTGGTCGTGGGCGCGGCTACAAGCTGGGAGTGGGGTCGGTTGCTGGGCGCCATCGCGGGGGGCAGTCGGTTGCTGGGCGCCATTAGCGGCTACAGTGGCGTAGCACGGGTGTGCGGGCGGGAGCAAGGTGGGGTCATTTAGTTGTGGACGCTGACACTAAATGCTTAATAGAGTAGTATAGATAAAAACTATAGCAACGCACATGCATCTACTTGTATGATTTTTTTGTAAATATGCATCAGGAGCATGTTACATTGGTACATGCAAGAGTGGACTCAAGGATGGGCATGGTTTGTTTTATCAACCAAGAAGTAAAATGCCTTGTAATATCAACCAGGAAGTAAAATGCCTCGTAACCTTGAAGTGTCTAAGTGTGTAACAGACCACGATGTTTCAAGTACCCTCAGCAAAACAATTTGTCACAAGATTCATCTAGCTCACTCTTGACAACTGGTGGAGGCCAAGCTAGTGGAGGTTGATAAAGTATTGGTCTATGGAAGAGAATATGTATAGGGAATACTTATCTCGGAGAAGCCAAAACACAGTATAGTTGTTGCCTGTGACCGAATGGCCAAAACATTACATGATAGAAGGGCAAAAACACTCTGTGTGAACATGTCTGCATCCACAAGTTAAGTGCCCATGCATTGCTACAACTTCTTTTCCCCCTGTTTTTCAAAGCTTATATTATGTTTGAGTATATATTATAAAACATAAAAAAATATGTATGTTCTGCTGGCTAGGTGGGTGTGAATCTATTTGGAGCCAACGATCGAGGTTCAAATCTTCACTTGTGCATAATTTTAATTTATTTTTACCGTTTAATTAGGGAGTGGAGAGGGGTAACACACGAATGGAGTGGAGAAAGTCTCGCTTTATATTAGTATAGATTTAATGAATATATGTGGGAAAAAGGAAATCATGGAGAATAGAACTCCATGTTTCTACCATACAAGAAAAACAAGGCATGGGATGTGAATTATACACATGTTCAAGTAATTTAGCTATCCTTGCAAAAAAGAAACAAAGCAAAACTACAATAGCTTCTTTTGCCGCATAAATGTGTGTTATTCAGAATTAAACTACTAAACCCGCATGTTGATCATCAATAATTCTGCAGTGCTATACAATATGATTGGATGAAAGAACATCCATGTTGCTTGTAATATAAGACAAGCAAATAATGAAAACCATCAAAAAACGACCATTCGCCTCACAATAATGTGGAAATTGCATAATGCTACTTACCCATGTAGTCTGACTCCTCATTGTGATGTTGTACATCATGATCAATCCTGCAAGGTAAACTTCCTTCGAGATTATGGTTATTATTATGTTCTGCCGGTACCTCAACCTTCAAAACACTATAAGGCCACTTGTTCAGTTGAAAACCAAATGATTTTGCACCTAAGTAAACTAAATTTTGCTTACATGTAGTACACGCACACATGGATGCATGTATATATGTTTGTCATATGAAACAAAAAAAATCCCAAGTAAATTTCAAGAACTGCAGACTGTTCTCATATAATATCTCCACAGCTGCTTAAAAAAATGACACTCTTGAAAAGCTGGGAGCAAAGCAACTAGTATAAAATTTGAGCTTTTAAACTCCCAGTGCTGTCACACAACACTCTTGAAATAACTATAAGCTAACGGTAACCAATTTTATAGCCAAATTCAACTTTGTTTATATGAAATTTACAGTTCATGGAGAAAGAGTGAAGCAAAAGGAGCTACATATCACTCTAGTAACAACAACAAGAAAACACTTACTTTAGCTTCAATTTGTCCACTAAAGCAATAGCAATGTAGTGCCTAGATAACAGTAGAAAACCAATGCCATATGCGTAGATGGACCTGCACTATGAGAAGTCATAAATTGGGAAAACATTAGCTTGGAAACCAATAGGTGCAGTACATGTAATGCAAAATTTTCATGTTGTTATCTGTTGTGATCATACTTTAATACTAATTCCAGTATCAAGTACCTTATGCAATTGCTCCTATAAAATGACCATTTTTAGAACATGATTGATGTGAACTTCAGAAGCCTTGTGCAGTAGAAGTTTGTCAGCTCTCCTAAAGGATCAACATGCTATTCTGGTTCACGCTCAGGCCCTGTGACGTTGCACGCCACCATCAATTCATCATCGCCATTGTCAAGATCGCCAACGATAGACATGTCTAGAGGGATTAACTCAACATCACAATGCGTGTTTAATGGATGACGGAGGAGCAAGAAATGATTGATGGGTTTCTCACCCTTAGCAGGGAGATGCAGTTGCCGGGGTTGGAGCCATTGGGAATGCGCGACACTTCTTGAACCTGATTGTCGTGTGACAGGACCTCCCACTGCGGCCACAGCAATGGCAAAGCAACCATTAAAAGCGTGAGCGTTAAATGACGAGTGTGATGTGGCCGCGGGTGGTGACCGTCCAGACTCCATGGTCCGGACAAGCGGCAGCGTGTACCTGGAAGCACACATTCTTGTCACGGCTTTCGTGAAGACATGGTCACCGGGACGGGGCAGCCAGATGGAGGTGGCAACGCTGAAGACAACGTCATCGGGCTGTCCCGAGTCATCGAACAAACTGAATCTGCAATTTTAGTAATATATTATATATATATGCAATAACCATCGTATGAAAAAGCTGAATTTTACACAAAGTCGTTAGACATGTTCGCCATCGCAGCTTCCTTGGACCTGAAAAACAACGAAACCAAAGCACTGGGATTGATCAAGAACCTCGGATTTGACGGAGCAAAGACAGCAGAAGCAAAAATTCTGAGGAAACAACGAGGTGCCTATTGCGAATCAAAACCAAGGAAGCAAATATCTCCGCCTCCATCTACGGTGGACCATCCTCTATAGCCCCATTGTGTATCTCCGCCTTCCTCTCCTACAAACCAAAACCAGGGAAGCAAATAATTATAGGATTCTTTAAGACGGCAAACCAAATCCATCACCAACCAATGCTAAGCTTAGCAACGTATTCGAAGACAGGAGGCATGCAGAAGCCAACGCACCATCCGCTCGAACTGCTCGAAGACAGTGAGGTCCAAGACGTCGTTAGCGCGGGCAGTGGCGGGGGCTGTTGACGCCATCACCAATCGAGGTGGTAAGGGACGTCGACGATGTCTTCGGGAACTGCTGTGGCACCTCTTCCTCCTCTGCCGTGAAGACCATCTAGATCCACGCCATGGGGAGGAAGCAAGCACTGGAGGTTGTATGGGCGTCGGGTCCGCCACGCGACGCCGCCAGCCACCTGCCCGCCGCAGCTAGCGGCACAACGGCCAGGCGTACGACCACGCACGCAGGTCACAGCACCGGCAGCCCGCTTGGATCGGCCTTGCTCTGCTGCTCTGGACTCGATTTCGCATCGCACGACCTAGCCACCAACCCTGTCGCACTCAACCACTGGAGAAAGGTCGATGGCGAAACGAGCGGGAGGACGACATCGATCGTGTGGATTCGCGGTGGACTCGCGCCGGTCTCTGGACCCTTCTCCAGACCTGTGTCGTCCCGTCCAGAGGGTGACAGGGGGCAGGTTGTGTGAGGGTGGTGTCGGGAAGCGGGCTCGGGGGCGTGTCAGTGGATCGGTGAGGACGTTCCGCGGCATTGGGGCGCGGTCTCGGGAGCGGCGCGACGTTGGGCTGCGGTCTCGGGAGGAGGGAGCGGTTGCTGCGCGAGAGGAGCGAAGCAGGAAGAGGCGACTACGGAGGGAGCGAGCTAGGGTTAAGCTGGGTTGCCGGGGCAGGGGACGTACGCGGGCCATTGGATGGTACGGATGGTACAGATTGATGGGAGGCAGAACGGCAGGCAGCCTACCCCTTAGGTTCTTCATGGTAGTAGAGATATTCATTTCGTGTAGTAGTAATTGTATTAGGCCCAGGCCTCCCTAAACTGCGTCCCCCTCTTTCCGGCCCAACCACGAACCACTCCTCCTACAGAAATCACCTGCCGGCCTGGCCTTTCCGTAGGTACAACCGAAGCCACCACCAGCAGTCCAGCACGACTAGCGGAATAATATCCACCGGCGACGGGAACGGGAGGCGGCGCGGCCGGAGATTCGAAGCGATGGCGTTCACGATGCGGGCAGTGAAGGTGCCTCCGAACTCGGCCTCGCTGGAGGAGGCCCGACACCGCGTCTTCGATTTCTTCAAGCAGGCATGCCGCTCTATCCCCACCGTCATGGAGATCTACAACCTCGACGACGTCGTCACGCCCTCTCAGCTCCGCTCGACCATTGCTAAGGAGATCCGTAAAAACCAGAACGTCACCAACCCCAAGGTTCCATCCCGTTCTCTTTCTCGTCCCCCCTCTCGATTCGATCCCTAGGTCCGAGTCGGAACATTTACTTTGACTGCTTCTCTGATTTGGTTGCTGCTCGATCTGAGGGGCAGTGGAATCCGACATATGTTCGGTTGATTGGGGCTAGGAATCGTTCTTGATTACCGCGTGGACTTGCGGTGTTTCATTCGAAGACAGTTATAGTATTGTAACCTGCTAGGCTGCTACCCAATGTTATAAACATAAATGTTTGATTGTGTATTTTCTTGTCACTGTACACCATAGTAAACTGTGAAGATGGCTATCAACATGAATCCTGCTAAAGGAATCGTGAAAATTTGATACTTTAGGTGATCATTACTGCCTTACTGCAATTACTATGTGCCCGTGCATTGCAACCGGAACATATAATACCATGATAACTTATTATATATAAATGTGTTATACTGTTATGAGAAATGTTATGAGAAAAGGGTTTCGTAATCTATTTGTGATCCTAGTCATACATTTTTTTTGTTATTTTAATCTAGTTCGGTGCACATACGTTAGGTGTGTGGCCATATGGAGCTCCTCTAATTTTTTTTTCTGCATTTGGTTTAATTCTTCGATGCCTAATAAAGAACGGTTGTTCGGATATTGTAATATTATTTTCTTATAAGCACTATATTTGCTTTGGTTCTCTCTCTTCAATTCTTAATAAACAATAATTCTTTCACGATTCTCTCTTCAATTCCTAATAAACAATATACAAGCAAAATAGCAAAATTACAATAACTAAAACTAAAACAGTCGGGGTGTAGAAGGGTAACTCATATAGTCCCTAAACTGCAAACATGTCAAAACTGGTACTTTAATGGTGACAACAGAGGCGTGCTCCAAGAAAGAAGTACATGTACACCAGGCTGCACAGGCATACGGCATACCACATTACCACCTAGCTGCTCTTCATTTGTCTGTCGAGTCCGAGGTTATGTGACTGCAAACAGGTATGACCAGAAGAAAGGTAATGGAATCAGGCCAGACCAGCTATTTGTCTGTCGAGTCAGAGGTTGTGTTTTATCTCAAACTTTAGTTATTGATCATAAACTCTGTTTAGTATCACATTATTATCATACAATGCATGAGCTGCAACCTGACATGAATTGCATACATTATTCTCATCCAACAACTAATTTACTTAGAAGAAATGTCATCCAACAAGTAATTTATTTAACAGAAATGTCATCTAACAAGTAAATTTGAAGTTCAAATTTTGATAAAAGAAGTGGTATATGATTCAAGCAATCTGATTCTACGACTACATGAAGCAAATCATCACAATGAAAAGTTGATCCCACGACGACGGTTTATCTCACTTCGTAGGCTTCTGTAGTACTGCTGCTGATCTGCATCCATTCCGCTATTGCCCACTTTCATTATTCTTCCTCTAGGCTCTAGCATTCTCTTCATATGCATACATTTTTGTTCATTTGCAACCCTTGTGCACTCTATCTCAAGTCTCTCCTCAATTTCTAGTGATTCGTTGAATCTTTCTTCCTTCTTCAGTTCTTTGTCTACATCAGCTTGTTTCTTTTTCTCCCACAAATTGTCCAATGCCTCAATGTAACCATCAGCACCACCTCGGCGTAATAGTTGCTTAGCCTTCTTCCTGCCAATGGGTCTTGTAGGTGCATCACCCTCTGGAGTTGCATCGCCATTTAAGTTACCAGTCAAATCTATAACTGAAAATGTTGCCTTCTGTTTCTTGCAACCAGATTTTGTTGAAGCTAATTGATTCATCTTTTCATTCCACTTTGGTTCAAGTCGTAAAACATTCCAGCAGTGTATGAACTGAAATGACTTGTTATCTTTATCCTCAGCTTTGTACAAAGAGTATGCATTAGTGAGCTGCACAAGTCCAAATAGGAAAACATGAGTTTCATGTGTGCATATTAAGTACAACTAAGACAGTAACTAAAATTAAGACATTAGTTATTTTGTACCTTGTTTTCAAAAGTCTTTCCGCTTGCATTCCTACCCTCCATCCGGGACATACAGCCACAAAACTTATTCACACACTCTTGGATCGAGGCCCAGTGATGCATAAGTGAATTTTGGTTGCGATCTGGAAGAAATCATAGACCCTTGCCCAATAAGTAGAACATTTTTAATTTTTTCCAATAAGAAATACTGCAAATACTTGACAAAGTTAAACTTAATTTCCAATAAACTGGTCGTAGACGAAATAAGTGCTTGATATTGATATATATACTAAACAGAATTACCGATATCAACTTGGACATAGCTAAACAGAACATGACAACCCAATAAACAAGGTCATACTGAAAAACACTTGGTGGCATGCCATCACACAGCAAAATATCTAGAAATGAATGAAAATCATTAAAAGACAATGATTAGGATATGTGTTTGACAGAGGGGAAGATGGGGAGCTAAATTCAGAGTTTAGTTGGTATCCACATTATTTATGAATCACTCATCTTAGGCTGCTCCATGGATCAGGGTGTAGCTACAAACATGTTTAGCTTGGTGCTGTTTGTTTGAGAAAGAAGCGAGGATCCACTGAAGATTTTATTGCTTGGCATAAAGAGCTCTTACCTTTTGATTTAATTTGGAGAGATAGTATAGGGGGAGTAAACGATTATTAGTCAATATATAAGGAATTTGCTTCTGACATCTAGCTAGGAACTGTTTTTTTTTCTTCCAAAGATCTGCTAGTCTCTGTTTTGGCAACATTGATGGGGTTCCATTCTCATTATAGTATTTTTGTGACTTTCATCGGGAAATTGGTAACAAAGTCCTTTATCTCCAAATTTGCCTTTGTTCAAACAAAGTGTTCTGCCTGCTTTCAAGTTTTATTCCTGAAAGCGCAGTAGCTAGTACTTGGCACAATTTGCATATTTCCAGTCTAGTTCATATTCCATTGTCAGGTTTAACTGTTCAAGCAAAACAATCCAATTAACATGCATATTTCTTGGGTCAAGTTTCTAGCAACCTAGCATATGATAACAATACCCCATTACAAATATTTTTGCCTACCATAGATATCAAAAGGCAAGCAGAGTCACATGCTGGCTGTTTTTGGCAGAAACTATATCTCTTTTTATTTTCCATTTATTACAGGTATAAGAGATTTGAGGGTTTAAGTCTCATAAGGCCACATGGTTTGGAGATAAAATATCGGAACTTCACTTGAATCCATGTTATCAAACATTTTGATAAACTGACCTTTCTGAATGAGTGTATATTTGAAACAATTCTTCATCAGATGATCTTGTTCCCCCAACAACAGGAAAGTGATGTGAACTAAGACCTTGATGCCTATGTGCATGTTTCCTTCTTAGGTAAACAGGAGTCTCACTTGTTTTTGCTTGAATCAATGCCGCTCTTTCCTGATTGTGCTTCTCTATCTTCCAAGGAAGCCTTCTAAACTACACAGAGTAAGGATTTAGGATGTTCATTCTTTTTTTTAAAAAAAAAGCTGTTGTTACCACAAAAGTACACAGTGAGCACGTGATTTTAGGTTACCTTCTTTAGGCTCAGGAAAATATTTCGCAAGCTGATACTTCTATATCAAGAGTGTAGGAGAGAAAATGAAAGCTATAATGAAAACGTAGAAGGGAGAACTAAATTTTCAGCGAAAACAATTATACCTGCAGATGGCGCTTCACATGATAAATAGTTAGACCTTCTACCTTCATTAGTTTCAGCACACCGTTAGGAGTTGCTTTTGTAAAGATATGAAAGCAAACTATGTATTAACTATTAAGGATGGTCTGTGCCTGTCAACTATAGACAACCTGAAAACATGTGAGAAATAAAGAATGGGTACTTTGTAAGAATTTCACCTTGGGATTTAAAACAGGTCATAGAACTTATTATGTACGAAACTCAAGTGAGACAAATCTCAAGTTTAAGAACTTCTCTAACTATCTGATGTTGTTAAGGTGTCTTTCTTTCCACTCTTCCCATAAATAACTATGGCAGAGAGAATCAAACTACACATAAGATCCACCAGATATTGATCAGGGTGTGGATTGACAAAAGAAACAGAAGTTCTGGGCTACCAGTTATTGATCAGAGTGTGGATTGACAAAAGAAATAGAAGTTCTGGGCTAAAGAACCATCATTTTTGACCGGAATAAAGAACCATCATTGTCAGTTAGTACCCTACTCAAAAGTTGATGTTGTATAGAATTGACAGTAACCTTTTTCTAGCTAAGCTGCAGTAACTGCTAAATATAACACATGCAATCTATAACCACCGGGCATGGTGCCTCTGCCACAAAGCAGGCATGGTGCCTCTACCACAAAGCAGCCTGGATTGAATTATATGTCAACAGCAGCATTTAATGGTCTTAGTTACCAACAAGCACGAAGAGTCTGAAGGCAAGTCAACTTGCCTTGCCAAGTCAATTGTCGAATTTAGGTTTTTTATTTTTCTGGCTATGCTTGCGATGCAGTTTCTAGCCACAATCCGATGCAAGCTTTACATACTTGCATAATAGACTTGTGCAACTTCGCTCACGTTGTTTTGAACATTTTTATGATAGATTAGAGAGGATGAGTTCTCCACAAGCAGTGATGAGTTCTGATGACTCTTATACAGCGATAGCAACCAATACCCCGCAAAGACAAAATTTTGAAGTGGATGATAATGAAGAGTCAAAAAAAGAAAACAAAAAATGTCTGTCATTAATTGCACCATCAGTACCTTTGGGTGACCACTGTACCATCATTGGCCGCCCATACTCCGAATCAGGCCAATCTGTGTACAGAAGTTGCATGTCGAGTGATAGTCATAAATCATAAACAAATAACAAGTCATTCGTCACAAGTTATTTGCCGCAAGACATAAAACTAAAGAACAGCCATTTTATATAGAAGCAGAGAACATATAACTACTTAAGTTGAGAAGGTTCATGTGATCAACATTGTACTGTAAAGATTTTCTTTTTGTTTAGATGGTTCAGTTATACGTTATACTGTTTTATTATGGTATTGAATCCACACCACTCATGCCAATTTGTCCCTTGAATGGCTGCAGTAGGTTTTGGGACCTAAACAGCCACTGGTTTTGGTCTTGTTAATTTTCATGAGTTGGGACATCTTTGTTTTCAACCTTAGCTCACTTTGGGAACATGTGTGTGGACAGAAGCCAGTTGAAAGGATAAGAATAGGTGGCGCTAGCTGGGAGAAAGAAGTGTTTCTGCGGAGAACATGGAATCTTAAAAATTTTCAATCAAGCAAATAATCCCAGAGCAGAGTAGCAAACATGAGCATCATGGTGCAAGGCAGCTTCATGATGCATAGAAATGGGGCAGAGCACCACAGCATCAATGCATCATTTGATATAATTTTATCTTAACATCTTGTTGGCTCCTAATATTGTTAAAGTCTTCTTTTTGTTCGTCGATTTACCACTGATAATTGGTGTTCCATGGAGTTTGACCCATTTGGTTATATAATGTTAGAGGGATGTCAGACCCCTAATCGAGTTTTTTTATGTACAGAGAGGGGGGGGGTGATAGTGGGAAAATTGTTCTTTAATCCAAAGGACCCGGTTCTATGTATGGATGTGGGTTCTATATAAGGACTGATGTCACAGTATGGAAATCTGGTCTAAGAAAGATAAGACCGGCTTAGAAACTCCCACTGCTTCATGAACACTTGAAAATCATTTAGGGCATGTTTGGAAGCAAGAGGATTGGAGGGGCTAAAATCCCCTTGCTATTCAATTTTGAATAGCAAGGTGATTTTAGCCCCTCCAATCCCTTTGCTCCCAAACAAGACCTTAGATTTAGGTCATTATCATCTCAAGGGAGTGAACATGATGGAGCAGCGAAGCTGTAACTAGATCCTAGTATTCTCTGAACAACTTAGTGTTGTCAGTCGGTAGTTTTACATGGTCACAGTGCTACCCTGAAGTGCATCTACTTTGTGGCCTGCAACCTGAATCCAACACAAATTTGAGCAACATTTTGAATCATTATTTTACCATGTCACAATCTATGCCTTACCCTTGGATCTATAGTTGAGCGGTTCTGTGCCTTGCCCTTATAGCCTTCCATCACTTAATATTCGGATGTACGCTGCTTCTTTTAACCAAATGCCGAGTAGAATTCACTACCTAAAATATTTTGTTTGTGTGTTTTGCTTGTGCTAGTTTTGGCAATGTATCACACATGTCATTGTTCACTGCTTTTAATGTATCTTTTCAAAGATAATCATTGGAGTGGCTTCGATTTTTTTTATCATTGTTCAGGTTCTTTATTATTATTTAACTAATTCTGTTTGATCACAGGTGATTGATATGCTTCTGTTCAACGCGACGGAGGAGCTGAACAACATAGTCGAACATGCAAAGCAGCGCCATCATGTGATTGGGCAGTATGTGATCGGCCAAGAGGGCCTGGTGCATGAGCTGGGGTCCAAGGATCTAGGGAACTCTGACTTCCTGAAGAAATTCTACACAAGCAATTACTTCTGATCTGTGTTGCAGATTTACAACATCTGGTACACTCCGGGTGGTGCTCTGAATAAGACGACACTGAGGACCTATCAGGACCGATTGTTTCGCACTGGAGGTTTTGATCTATTTGGCTCTCGAATCCTCTGTTCAATGTGATACTGCTGTCAGCTGTTTGTCTTGTTTACTGTTGTACTTATCAAATTGATGTTTTAGTCGATTCGAGTCTACAAGATTGAACTTTGTTGCTACAGTGAGTACCGACCAGTGGCCTTTTGTTTTTTTTTTTTTTTTGTTGAGAAACAGCCCTCAACCTTTAGCAGAGAAAGGGACTAAACATGTCTTCCAACATAAAAACTAAGGGCCTGTTTTTTTTTGTTTTTTGTTAAGCCTGTTTGTTTAGGTTTAATTTGTACTGACTTCTACTGTTTCTACAGTGTTTTTTTATTGTGTCCCCAGGATTTCTAAGCTATGGTTCTTGTTCCAACATAATACTTGCCAAGCAACATTACGATGCAATGGCTGAAATATGTCAAGACTTATAATTACGATTAGTATATTATAGTAAAGATTTGGAACGTATAGAATGCATGTGCATCTAACTACTCCACTTTAATCCACCTTCAAGCCGACCATTTTTCAGACCCGTGAGCCGACAGGTCGGTGGTGGTCAATGCTGACGGTCTCCGAAACTACCTTGTCCCTACCCTACAGTCGCCGTTGCTGAGCGTGATTAGAGCTCTTGGAAAATGGTGACCACCACTGCTCGGACAGTTCCAGCAGGGTCTGCTAAGCCTCTACGCAGACTGACCGGAGAAGCGGTGGCGTGAAATTCTTGTGTGGGTTGATGCTGAAGAATAGACTTCCATTCCAATGACCAGCGTGCAATGTAGCCCCCAATGGACATTTTATTCTGACTCTCTCCGGTGGCATACCACACTCACCAGCTTGCCGAGATATTCAGGCAGAGAGACGCAGAGTCTCTCAAGCCCCATTGTTTGTTTCAGCCAGCCATTGATTTCTCAGAGTCAAAACAGCACAGACCAAAGTTCTCAGCTCAGCCCTTCTTTATTTGCCTGGCTAGTTGCCGTTCTCGGTTCTCCTATGTACGCGTATTTCTACGATCGGTGGTACTGCAAAGGCTCACGTAGTAGTAGTAGTAGTATTATATTACATACTGTGACTGTGAGTGCATTCTATATACCGGCCACTTGAAGAAAAACGCGTTGCATCGTACCGTATCTTTCTTGGTACCAGACGAGACGACCGACCGTAACGTTTGGTGAATGCGTCGCCGTGGTCTTCCTTCCTTGGGCAGCAGCCAGCAGGCGGGCATCTTCCCTATCCTACCCTACCCTATCCAATCGCGGTGGCCCCCGGCACCCGGAAGCTGCCGATCAGCCCGGGCGCGCGTACGTGCATGCTTGACGACAGTGGCGCGCGTCTTTTTGACACACAGACAAAAGTACTGCCGTCTGCCATCATGCATCCTAAAAAAAAAGAACTGGAGATCGAGTAGAAAAATAGTCACAGCTTTTCAGGCCACGACAGGAGCGTGGAGATGCGCATCCATCGCTCGTCGTCATCATCGGCCTCGCCTTTTACGTGGTTCTTTACTTTTTTTTCACCGCGCGTACGTGTAGTACGTGAAACTCGTGCTCATTCATGGTCATGGGCCATGCATGGCATGTTACCCAGCTTACAGCAGTGCTTTCGGGGAGGAGGAAGAGTCGTTTCCCTCTGTACGTACGTTTTCCCAGGAGTAGACGCTTTCCGACGGCACTACTCGTATATTGTACTTGTACTATGCTATAGCCTATAGGGTAGTAGCACGTCGTCGGTACGTACGTAGCTAGTACATGCCGTGCACGTCGTATCATAATTCACCCAAGCGCGTTGCTGCCGCTTCCCTTCTCTCTCGCCGTCGCCGAGCATGGGTGCATTGCTTCGCGTGGCTGTCTGTCCTATCCACCCAGCCGGAGCAAATGCGAGGATTCTGCGTCAGTGCGTCGGCATATCATATGGCTGGCAGGCTGCCATTCGGTCATCTCCCACGTGGACTCGATCAAAGCTAGCCTGTTCAAATGGGGTATGCATGGATGACTACTCGTAGGGTCTCTATCTCATCTGACGGCTGTTCCAGGACAGGATGGGCGTACAAGTGGAGCAGGGCAGAGCGCGGACGACGTGCCCATCTCGTTCTCGTGCAAGCAACAATCTCTCTCGATCGCTCTTGCCTAATCGATGTGCAAATGAGCTCCGGACGCCGGTCCGGTCCAAATCAGCCGGCCGCACCGGACTCCGGGCCACCCGTACGTCCCCCATTGAACGCACCCCGCTGCATGCACCCGTCGACGGACCACACGCTCCGATTCGGATGCGCGCGCATCCGTGGACCGTGGGCCGTGGCTCGGATCCCGCGCGCGCGGATTACATCGGCACCTGGCACTGGCACGTTGACGTCGTCAGCCCCCGGACCGCCGGCGCGGCAAAGCTGGGACCTGCATGCCTTATATGATTGGCGGTCAGTCGTTTGGGCGAATGATAATGGCGGCGGATACCGGGGTGGGCGTCGGGTCGTCGTCACGGCAATCGGCAGCACGTACGCGTACAGTGCATGCATGCATGCACGGGTCGCTAGTTTGCGAGCTGTAGGCGAGAGGGATATGTCGCTTCGGTTAGGTGCGTTTCATTCATCTTGCCCGATCCAAACGAACGGGCCGGGTCACGACCTACTACTTTGACTTTTAATTTGTCTTCTTTGCTCTCTCAGTCTCCCCTCATCCATCGGCATATACTTTTGGCTGGATTTGACTTTTGACCACGGGGAGAGGGGGCCTCGTACCTCAGGCGCGTGGACGCCGTGCATGGGGCCGTGACACAGTACGCGCACACAAGCACAATGCCCAAAACGGGGTCTGCTGCTGGTATGAGTCACCATGAGTTTTCTGTATTCCCATCCGGCCAATCTAATCATCAGCCGAAAGCTGACCAGTCAACAGCGTGCACATTATATAATAAATAAATAAATAAATAAATAAATAGAACAGAATAATTAAACAAACGAGGCTACTTACTGGAGCGCAAACATACATATAATTCACCAGACTTTTTAGGTTCCGGGGGGTTAGGCAGACGTATCATTCGATGGCTTGCATGCATGAGCATGATCAATCGTCGTCACTCATCAAACCCCCAGCGCGATGATTCCCAACCGTGTTCTTCTGCTGGAAGCTCCCAGCTAATATAATGCTCTCCAGTTTCTCTACCTGTCCCGATATCTCGGCTAGATTACGCCGCCTCCCGGCCGGATCGCCGAGAACGACGTGCGTTGGTTTTCCATAAATTTGTCTCTGATACCGTACTATACAACCACATCATCTAGATTTCACCATTTACTTTTTCTCGTCCCCCAACATTTTTTAAAAAGTCTCCTTCTATACACCATTATAATCATATAATATTATTGTCCATACCTATTTATCATTCAATATCATTTTTTCTCTAACTAACAAATAATACGGGTGTACCAACTTCGAGATAAGAGCACCGGCACAATCACGCTTGTTCTAACGCTTCCTGGTTCCTGTAGCAAGGAGAGGGGAGTTGTAGAGAACAGCGCTACGGCGGGAGCGCTGCGTGCGCAAAATGCACACCTGCTGTGTCGTCGTCGTGTCACCGTGTGCGTCTGGTTCAGTCAGGTGCTGCATCAGGCGTGGGGGGAATTGATTTGAAGATGGCATAACAGCATGGGCCATAGGCCCATGGCTGGGCCAAAGCGTGCGCGCGCTCGGCCAGCTGCCAACCAACACCACAACCACGCTCCACGCCCACGCGCGGTACCCAATCGGGCTGCCATGGCTCGCAGACCAATCGCGTCGAGTACAGCGCGTGGAGCGACGCTTCTTCTGCCTATGCGCAACCGGTCGGCCGGGCCGGCGGAACGGAACCCCGCGACGCGGGGGAGGGCGAACCGAGGGAGTGCGTGCGTGCCCGTGCCCGTGCCCTTGTCCTGTCGTGCTGCCACCGAGGCGGTTCGTGCGCTGCTTGGCTTGGAAGCCAACAAAGAGACCGGCCGTGCCGAGGCAGTGGAAAGTGGGGCGGCCGCGCGCCCGCATCCGCTACACATGGAGATCAGATGGTGCGCTGCCGCTCGAGCTCGACGTACGTGGCCCGGCGGAGCAGGTGCGCTCCTGCTTCTTCTCTTCTACTGAAGATACTAGTGTGCATGTAATCATGCAAGGGTTTGGTGGACGAGCCAAAAGTGTTCTCGGCGTATCATTTGCCGCGGGCTTCCATCGCCAGACAGCGGAACGGAGACACAGTAGGCGCTGCCGATTATCATGGCATGGGGAGGATTAGATTATTCGACAAGATTGTGGTGCCTGCCGGCCAGTAAAGCCCAAGAGAGCATAAATCTATCCGGTGCGGTGCAGTGCGTGCCTCCCGAAAAACGTTTCTTTGCTGCCGCAGAGGACGCATCGGAATACTCGTTTCCACGTCAAGATGTTGGAGGAGTACGTACTGAACAAGGCAGACTGGCAGAGAGGCCCCTCGATCGCCCTCTTCGAAGAACAGTGGTGGGTGGGCGTACTACGTGTCTGGAAAAAAACACCCACCCACAGATAGACCTTTCTTTTAATTATTAATTTAAACTAAACTGTATCTACAGCTTGATTTGTGATGTACATAAAAAGATATAAAATATCATGACAACAAGTACGTACTTGATTGCTTCCACTCGTCCATTTTAAAGTCGCATATATATATATATATATATATATATATATATATATATATATATATATATATATATATATATATATAAAATATTTGTTTTCCCCGCCGATGGAGAGAGAACTAACAAAGGAACGCGAAAAGCGAAGTCGCAGACTCCATGACCCATAAGATAAACATCGTCCTTGAGAGACAAAGGTCCCTTGCTCCAATTTTATATTCCCATACGTACATCATCCACAACCGCAGCACTTCACTATCTCTTTTTTTTAAACAAAAAAGAAAAGCACACTCCGTCGTCCGTCCCTATCTGTCTATCTATCTATCATTCTCCCGACGCAAGGCGACAAGCGATTCCGGCGAGAAACGTTTTCGAACGCCGCTCCTGGCTGGCTCAGACAACGTGTCTGTCTGTCTGTCCACGCCACATAACCATTCATTCGGTTCACAGAAATACACAGACACTAGCGCTGCCGCGCAGGATTTGCCCCACCGACCCATCATTAGCGCTGCCGCAGACAGCTGGGGCCCCGGTACCCGAAAGCGTCCGCGCCGATCGCCATCACTACGGAGTCCCCACGGACGCCGAATGCGTGAATCGCACAGAGAGAGGCCATGCGCATCAGCTAGCAGCACACAGTGACTGTGTGCTGGACACTCTGAAAATAGAGTCTAAGGGGGTGTTTGGTTGCCCCTGCTAAAGTTTAGCCCGGGTCACATCAAGCGTTTGACTTTCAAATAGGAGTATGAAATATAGACCCAACCAACTGGACTAGATTCGTCTCGTCTTTTAATCTTCGGCTGACAAATTAGTTTTATAATCCGACTACATTTAATACCCGGAACGGACGTTCAAACATTCGATGTGATAGGGGCTAAAATTTAGTTTGGGGTAACCAAACACCCCCTAAAAAGACGACGCGGGTCGCTACCGTCCGGGGCGCCGTCCAGCTCACGCGTGGCGCAACGCAAGAGTGGCGGCCGAGCAGCGGTCAGCGACCCACGGGCAGGGAGGAGGGGACGACGCGGGTTCGAATGATGCCGCCGCTCAAAAATGGCGTTGCCTCTCTGTGTCCGTGTCCGTGTGTGGCTCCCTCTGTTGCAAGCACCAACCACCCTGACTTTCGCCCGGATAGCAGCATTCTGTGACTGACTTGTGTCACACACACACAAACATAGAGAGTGAGAGAGCATCAGTGCGTATGTTTTGTACTTTCACGAGGACCCATATATATATCTCCATTCTTAAAAACAAAGTTTTACCCTGCCTCTGCCGTAAACTGATGGAGTTACTCCACGCCACTACGTTGAGTGTTGCTTCAGGGACGAGAGCAATGCCGTACAGCACATGAGGCAAACAGATAAATAAAAAAAGAAAAAGGCGTGAGAAATGAATGGAGGAGCGTGACGCGAAGCCACGGCCACGCCAAATCCATGGACCTCGCCGGACCGGGAAGCAGCCCCAGGCTTTCTACACGAACAAGGACCCCGGTAAACAGCACCGCTCGACACGTCGTTTTCCGGCCGATCCAACGGCCGCCGTGGCCACCGGGCTCACCGCCCACCCGGGGACGGGGGAAACAGTAAACGCCAGTGCCATCAGCATCGCCATATACCAAATCGGAATTCAAAATCGGCCCAGTCCTCTTCCTCCTCCTCCTCCTCCTCCTCTCTGCTTCGATTCTGCTCGCCAGCTCACCGCCAGTGCTCTGCGCTGCCTGCCCATCACTCACTCACTCTTCACTCCCCCACCCGGCGCACACTGCCTCTGCCTGCCACCACCCTACATAAACCCCCGGCACCCCCTCCGTTGTTGCCACGCCACTTCCCTCCCGCACCCTGCTCCCTCGCTTCAAATCGATTCGGCGCTAGCGAGCACCAAACGCCAAGGCGGTAGCAGAGCATCCAGCAACAGCGGCTGCTTACCAGAGTCATGCGGACCCAAAGAAGCCTCCTTCCCCTGCTCCTGCTTTCCGCCGCCGCGCTGCTCGCCGACGCGCAGGAGCGCAAGAACTACGTGGTTCATCTCGAGCCGCGGGACGGCGGCAGCACCGCTTCGTTGGAGGAGTGGCACCGGTCCTTCTTGCCGGAGGCGACGCTGGACTCGGCGGCGGACGATGGGCCGAGGATCATCCACTCGTACAGCCACGTGCTGACGGGGTTCGCTGCCCGCCTCACCGACGCGGAGGCGGAGACGCTGCGGCGCAAGGAGGGGTGTCTGCGGCTGTACCCAGAGGAGTTCCTGCCGCTGGCGACCACCCACTCGCCGGGCTTCCTCGGCCTCCACATGGGCAAGGACGGCTTCTGGAGCCGCTCCGGCTTCGGCCGCGGCGTGGTGATTGGCCTCCTCGACACCGGCATCCTGCCCAGCCACCCGTCCTTCGGCGACGCCGGGCTGCCGCCGCCGCCCAAGAAGTGGAAGGGCACCTGCCAGTTCCGGTCGATCGCCGGCGGCGGGTGCAGCAACAAGGTCATCGGCGCGCGCGCGTTCGGGAGCGCGGCCATCAACGACACGGCGCCGCCCGTGGACGACGCGGGCCACGGCACGCACACGGCCAGCACGGCGGCGGGCAACTTCGTGCAGAACGCCGACGTGCGGGGCAACGCGCACGGCACGGCGTCCGGGATGGCGCCGCACGCGCACCTGGCCATCTACAAGGTGTGCACGCGGAGCCGGTGCTCCATCATGGACATCGTTGCCGGCCTGGACGCCGCCGTCAAGGACGGCGTCGACGTGCTCTCCTTCTCCATCAGCGCCACGGACGGCGCGCAGTTCAACTACGACCTCATCGCCATCGCCACGTTCAAGGCCATGGAGCACGGGATCTTCGTCAGCGCCGCGGCGGGCAACGACGGCCCCGCCGCGGGCTCCATCACCAACGGCGCGCCATG
Source organism: Zea luxurians (assembly GCA_029449295.1). Classification (NCBI taxonomy): domain Eukaryota; kingdom Viridiplantae; phylum Streptophyta; class Magnoliopsida; order Poales; family Poaceae; genus Zea; species Zea luxurians. Next base: position 149,365,795 of record JAOPSE010000007.1, read on the forward strand.
GATGCTCACGGTCGCGGCGGGCACCATGGACCGCGCGATACGCACCACCGTGAGGCTCGGCGACGGGCAGGTGTTCGACGGCGAGTCGCTGTTCCAGCCACGGAACAACACCGCGGGGCGCCCGCTGCCGCTCGTCTTCCCGGGCCGCAACGGCGACCCGGAGGCCCGCGACTGCAGCACGCTGGTGGAGGCCGAGGTGAGGGGGAAGGTGGTGCTGTGCGAGAGCCGCTCCATCACGGAGCACGTCGAGCAGGGGCAGATGGTGTCCGCGTACGGCGGCGCCGGCATGATCCTCATGAACAAGGCGGCGGAGGGGTTCACCACCTTCGCCGACGCGCACGTCCTGCCGGCGTCGCACGTGAGCTACGCCGCGGGGTCCAAGATCGCGGCGTACATCAAGTCGACGCCCAGGCCCACGGCGACCATCACGTTCCGGGGCACGGTGATGGGCTCGTCCCCGGCGCCGTCCGTGGCCTTCTTCTCGTCGCGCGGGCCGAACAAGGCGAGCCCGGGCATCCTGAAGCCGGACATCACCGGGCCCGGAATGAACATCCTGGCGGCGTGGGCGCCCAGCGAGATGCACCCGGAGTTCGCGGACGACGTGAGCCTGCCCTTCTTCATGGAGTCCGGGACGTCCATGTCGACGCCGCACCTGAGCGGCATCGCGGCCATCATCAAGAGCCTGCACCCGAGCTGGTCCCCCGCGGCGATCAAGTCGGCGATCATGACGTCGTCGGGCACGGCGGACCACGCGGGCGTGCCGATCAAGGACGAGCAGTACAGGCGGGCGAGCTTCTACAGCATGGGCGCCGGGTACGTGAACCCGTCCCGCGCCGTCGACCCGGGGCTGGTGTACGACCTCGGCGCCGGCGAGTACATCGCCTACCTCTGCGGGCTGGGCATCGGGGACGACGGCGTGAAGGAGATAACTGGGCGCCGCGTCGCCTGCGCCAAGCTGAAGGCCATCACCGAGGCGGAGCTCAACTACCCGTCGCTGGTGGTGAAGCTGCTGTCCCATCCGATCACCGTCCGCCGCACCGTGACCAACGTCGGGAAGGCGAACTCGGTGTACAAGGCCGTGGTGGACATGCCCAGGGCCGTGTCCGTGGTGGTGCGGCCCCCGGTGCTGCGGTTCGCCAGGGCGAACGAGAAGCAGAGCTTCACCGTGACGGTGCGGTGGAACGGGCCGCCGGCCGTCGCCGGCGCCGAGGGGAACCTGAAGTGGGTGTCGAGCGAGCACGTCGTCCGGAGCCCGATCGTGATACCGCCGGCCAAGGCCGCCGCGTAGGCGTAGCTCCCAATCCAATCTGCTTGACGGCCGGCAGGACCGTTCTCGTGTCGTGTCTCCGAGGAAGAAGGTCATCAGTATTCAGTAGCGGTAGGTAATCGTGAGTGTGCCCGGTGTACGTATGGCGAAGGAAGTAGGCAGGCGACTGTTGTATAGGCTGGTGGAGGCAGGCAGGGTACCCGATCATCTGCGACGCAGCAAGCTCAGCTGCAATGCAATGGCAATGGCGCCGTTCGTTCCGTATGTAAAAAAATGGCGGAAATAATTAATCGCATCGAAAATCCCCAAAGTGTCTCTGTCAGTCTGTCTGTTGCTTGCCTTCTTCGAAAATACAACCACCAGTCCACCACTACCCCTAACCTAAGCATCAGTAGCTTCCCTTTTGCTCCGTCTAGAATCTCCATGGCCAGTACTCCTACTTTGCAGTGCTGAAGGCCGAAGGGGTCCCCATGACCATGCGCATCCATGCCAGGATGCCAACGCGTCTGGGCTGGAGCCATAGGCTTTTGGTTTGATCTCGCTCAGTACCACTACCACGGCACTGTCTGTCTTTCCACTCCCACCCAAGTCCCAACGGCAAACCGAGCTCGCTTTGTTGGAGATGGGGCTCCAAAGAAGACGACGACGGCCGTTGCGTTGGCGTTGCTGCCCTGCTGGGCCGCTGCTGACTCCACTCGATCGCCATTGCTGCCAGCCGGCCAGCCAGGAAACGTCACAGGAGTAATAGCGAGAGGAGAGGGCCAGAGACTATGGCGAGGTCGCGCCATTCACGGAAAGACGCGTCCCCGGCCCGCGCGTACGTTGGAGCCGCCATTAACTCCCGGTTTGAAGGTGCCTGACGAAAGGGCTCGTCCATTCGCTTTAAAAGGCGGCAGCATAAACACATCACCTCCCCTTTCCAGCCTGTAAAAACTCATTCACTTCCTGCGCTGCGCCGCCGGACGCGCAGCAGCAAGTTACTGCCGCTGCTGGTACCGCTCACTAGTACGTGCCGGCAATTGTTGCCTTCTGGTCTCTGAACCTGCCGCATACGCCGCACGCGTACGAGAAGCCCACCGACGACGACGACGACGAGGACGAGGAGGAGAAACAGTTCCAGTTTCAGCCGCGAAAAGCAGGATCTTTCCGTGGCGCAAAGCACGTTGACGAGCGGCAGCAGGGCCTTTCCACTGGATTTGCGCGTACGCGCGTGTTCTTGTGCGCCTGTGCCATATGCTCTCGCCACCGCGCATGGCGCATGCGACAGTGTATTTAGTGGGTAACAGCGGCGGCAAACGTTAAGGACGAGGACGCTGTGGTGGGTGGTGCTACCACCATGACGCTGTGGTGTGGTGGTGGGATCTACCAGCTTTTCCCTCCTCCATCACCGCTTCTCACCCGCTCGGCCGTAAAGTTAGTTAACGCCATCATAACAATAACATGAGCCCAGCGCGTCCAGTCGGCATTGCGTTGCAGGATCGAACAAATAGGGTTCAGGGAACAAAATTGCTCAGGCGGTCAGGCCTTGAAGGGGGGGGGGGGGGGGGGGGGGGGACAGTGGATGCCGTTTGGCGGCAAGCGAAGCAAAAGCTCCTCGCCGATGGCGATTCAGCAGCAAGAGTTCTCGTAATCTTATTCTTCTCGTTTTTACCATAGCAAAAGCTAATAAGTGGGGCGCAGCATGCCCAGACACCCAGTGTCATGCCACTCTCCTGTGCTGCATCCGGCGTGGCCGTCATTGTGGGCTGCATGGCTGTCCCATGATCACGAGTCCAAGCGAGAAGGGCGGCAAGAGGACATGAGAACAGGTGAGGCTAGATTGGGATACCAGTCGCGCTGTGCTCGCTGCGGTGATGAACTGGCCGATCTTTTAGGACCGATAGAGTACTGCAGTCCGATTCTATATGGATTTTAGAAAATATTAATTTCATACGGAATTTATATCTTTATCCATAGGGCTGATTTAATGACCCGTATCACGAAGAGATCCATGAGAGATTAATCTCTTGCTATTCAAAATAGCAAGGAAATTTCTTCCCATGGATCCCCTGGTATTTTATAACAGACAATATCCTCCCCTGGTATTTTATCGCTACAAAGGTATGGCTACCTTCAAGATCAAGTGCACCTTCACATACAACTTCATCCGGTAGTCTATCATTTTCTTCCTCTGCTCTCTCATCCTCAGCTCAAAGTCCAATGTGTTCATAAAAGTCGGCTAGAAGGTGGGTGAATAGACGAAAACTAAAATTTAACTCAAAACAATCTAAAAATTAATCTGAGATAAGTAATCTTAAGTGATAGAACAAGACTCTTAGTCCGAGAATTGACTAACTTCAATACTTGATATTGTTGCACAGAAAATTGCATGATTTAGACTTAGCAATAATATAAAACAATGAAGAACTTAGGGAGGAGATGGAAAGTCAAATGGCAAACACAAATCAAGAGATACACGATGATTTGTTACTGGAGTTTGGTTTCACAAAGAAATCTATGTCTTCGTTGAAGAGTTCACTAAGAACCGGTTCTTTCTCAACCATTTTCTTCCTCAAGTGATCACAAAGATCGAACTTGAGTATTTTTCTCTTTTCTCAATGAGTTCAAGGCTCTCTACACAGTTGGAGGCTCTTGATCGCTTTACACCTCAATGGGAGCCTACCTTCAAAGCTTATGATCACAACACAACTCCACACTTCAGCTCATAGAAGTGCTCTAGCTCTTTTTCTCACAAATCAAGGCTAACTTTGCTCTCTACTCAATTTGTGGGATTTGGGACTCTTTGATCACTTGGATGTGTTTCTCTTGTGTATGGACTCGTTTGCTTAGCTCTTGGATGTACAGCACACTGATTAGGGTCATATATATACGTTCCAAACCCTCACATAGCCGTTGGAACTCCACTCCCAAATCTGCTCTAAAAACGTGTGCACAGGACCTCAAACAGACCACTGATTGTTCTTGCCAGGTTAGTGACCATTGAATAAAGTTATCAGCTTGTTAGCACTTGCCGAACTGATGGTTGGCCATGGTCACGATTAGGCTTGACTTCCCGGTCTAAGGTGGACCATACAACAGGTACCCCTGCTTCCATGCTTTGCTAATGTTGAATAATTAGATAATTTTCAGATTAAATTGTGAATATAAATTGTGACCAAATTAGAAGAACTAAAATAAAAGGTTAAATCAGATGATGCGTACTGATCAGATATATTGATAGATGGCGCGAGCCGGAATCAGCAGGGTCGACGACGTCGAAACAGCAGAGTTGATGATCAGCGGAATCAGCGAACAGTCGCGTGAGGACGCTTCCCAAAAGCCTTATTCGTCCTCTCCGGGTGCATGATCTCGAAGGGCGAAGGGTTCCGGAGACCTGCTCTCCCGATCGCAGATGCACGTCGGCGGTCGGGATGAAAGGAACTGAAGGCGGCTCAGTTGTGAAGACAGGCGAAAGCAAAAACTAGGATGATTTGGATGCTGGCGGCCAGGCGCCTTTTATAGGGCCGAGTCCGCGAACGGATAGCTATCTGCGATCCGATCTGCCCACGAAAATCTCGCGTTCAGTTTAGATTTTATAGCGATCGGTTAGGATTCTGATCTTAACAGCCAAGCAACCAAAAAATTAAAACGGCAAAAGTGAGCCACGCTCCCGCAAGGCGAGGGGCCGGATTTTGGCGGACCATTCACGCGTATGTCGTGCGCCCTTCGCCCCGCCCCGGCCAGGCGAGGCAAGCGAGCGTGTGTGGTTCTCCACACTCTCTTCTCATCCAGGACTTAATGAGTGAGTGTGACCTTCATATTTAAATTAGTTTCACTCTACTTGGACTATCAATATGGTACTATTGGTTCCACCATTTCCTAGCCATACACATATATGAGTTTTTTGAAATTTTTCTGGAATTTAATTGAATTTTTGAATAGGGTCTAGCCCATAAATCCTAATAGCCAATTCATCTTTTAGTAATCTTTCCTCTGGATGAACCTGTTAAGGTCATCGATGATGGACTGCATTAGCTTCTGGTCCAAGGCAAGCGTGTTGACAGTGGAGAACCACATAAGTGGCACACCGTCAGTCGCAAGGGGCAAGTCAAGGATTCGTGCTGAACCTGAAAAGTTATCAAACGGGGTTTAGTCTTACTTGGAATAACTAATTCTTTTACCTTGAAATAATTATATGGTGAGGCAAATAATTATATGGAGGGGCAAATTGAACGCCCTCTGCATGTAATTTGGCCAGCCTTGATGTATACCAGGATCAAACCATTATTTCAGCAACTAATCTTATTATAAGATTAGGCTCTTGGAGAAATGACAAAAGATGACATCAAGAAAATAACAGACAAAAATAATTCTTGGTAAAATCGGTAAATGATACAATCGGCTGAAATGCTTTCTTTTTTCTTTTCTTCAAACGTAAAGGAGAAATAACAGTCAGTGCATTAATATGTAGAAATTGTCCACTTCCGTGTCGAATCCGTGTTTGTTGGGGCTAGTTTCTCATCTTCTCATTAGCGGGCCTAGAAATTTAAGATTAGGTATTCAAAAATTCAAAAGATCAAAGAAATTAGTGCTCTAACACTATTTTATATAATATATTATTGATAAATTATTATAGATCACCAAAACAACAAAAAATTTGGGTATTCAATGAATACCCTTGAACCACCCCTGGGCCCGCCCCCTGCTTCTCAATAAGCTTAGAGCAGCCAGACAGCCAGGCACATTGCAAAAAAAAAAGTATGTGAGGATCTGATTGAAGCCCTGATCAGCTAGCTGGTTTTGCATTACAGTACAGCATGGCGTGCATGCAATGTTGCCTTTATCACTTATCAGTGCAACACATCGGGAGAAGTTTCAGTCTTTATCAGTGCAACACAGACGGAAAAATATGGTAACTTGCCTCTCCACTCTGCAGTAGGAGTAATAGTTAGTTGATGCTGAATAACACACATACTTTCCTCTGCTAGGACTGAAACTTAGTATCCAGCCGTGTGCTTGATTATGACATGGCTTAGAAAAATGTCACCCCTCTATATATTTAATAAAACTTAAAATGACATGTTTATATTTAACACCCTTCTTGTCTTACTAGCTCATTGCCCGTGCGTTGCAACGGGATCATATAATAGCTCGATAACTTATATATACAAATGTGTGTTATACTATTATGAGATGAAGGACGACATCCACGAGCCGTCCAGGATGACGTTGAAGAGAAACTCGGGCCTGTGACGCACGAGCACTCACCTAGTAGTGTAGTATACAAGATTTAACAAGACAATTTAAAGGCAAAAATTCAAGAATGATCTTTCATAGACTATTGTAAATTCATGACTAAAAGCTCACTGTAATTGACTTGCTTGAAGAACACAATAATACTACTGTGAATATGTGATACAACTTAATCACAGTAGTAAAATTACATCTGATGTTGTATTTGGTAAAAAAATATTTTTTCAGAGTTCAGAGCCAACAACTAAACTCAGGTGTTACAAGGTACAATGAACATTACTATTTAGATTATTAATATAAAAACTCAAGACAGGTGTAATCCTCAAACAATCATAAGCAATGTGTATAGGAATTTTAGACATAATGGTGCCTACCACATGCTTTAGTATTCAGATTATTAACACAAACTCATGACATAATGACCAAAAAATATTAACACACAAACATGGACATAATGTTGTTTAGGAATTTTAGACATACATAGAGGTCAAATAGAGGAATTTCAGACAATGAACAATTATCATCATCAATAGTGCCTCTAGCAGTGTTGCCTTAGTTTAAAAGCAGTAATATGGCATAGAGAGGAGAGGAGAGAAGAGAGGAAATAAACAATATCTATTGCTTTCAATATAAACTCACAAAGTTATATATATTCCAGTCCCATGAAGAGATGAGGGGAGGAGAGCTACAAAAACCAATCCTGTTCTGTTTCTCCTTTCAGGCCTAACTCTATGCAGCAGCATATTCATCCAAGAAACCAACAACCTGTAACATATCCCTTATTATCCTACCCATTACAAACTTGTCATTAAAATTAAATTCAGTACTGACTAATATTATCTCGATCAATCTTCAAGGACATCGAGCTCGATTTTGCTATGCCACAGAGAATGGTGCATGTGGACCCTTCTTCCTTATATGCATCAGGTGGTCTAAAGTTGGCTTTAACCTTTAGCCCACCTTACATTAGAGATTTGGACATCAAAAGAAAGCTAAAACATTCTAAAGCTTTTAGATCTCTAAGTTTAGAAGAGGGAGGCAAACATGCCCTAGAATATTGGAGATCGCAGCTGCTGCTATCACCAAGTAATACACTAAGATATCGAAGACCGCAACTGCTGCTATCACCGTTTAAAGTATAGGATTCAGTGGTGGTGCTTTTGCTTCTACCTTAACAACTAAGATCTCAATCCATCTTAATTTGTCCAACCGAACTCTGAATGAAAAAAAGGAATCACATTTTAGGAATGATTGACGAGTTAGCACAATGCAGATTCAGAACCTTTGGTTATTTCCAAAATAAAGACTTGCATGTATGGCTATAACAATTTATACTTCTAAAAATGGATACTTATTGAGACCTGATAACCACATTTAGCTAGCTTAGCAGGAGGGAGCATGCTAACTCATAATGCCTTGTAATTACTGAATACTGATGAACCAGCGGAGCCGTACCTCATTGACATCATCAAGTAGCTCTGGCAAACAAATTAGGGGACATGACAAACAAATTAGGGAACACTACCTCTGCGTATCTGCACAAGGGCCCAAGAGAGGTGGGGCCCGACCATAGGAACGGAGCTCTCAACTCCCACACCGTGCACCAGTGAATGCGAGCAGCTGGTCTGGCCTTCCAGTAATCCGATCTGCATGCAGTGTGATCCAGGATTCACGTGGATACGGATGAAATCAAGAGAGCGCTAGCTAGGATCACACGCCAATAGCACAAGGAAGGAAGGAATGAGCGAGTGAACCTTGAGGAAAACATCACCGACAGGCTTCTTTGTGTGGCTCTCCGTCGTTGGTCGCAACCCCCGCCACCGCACTCACTCGTCGCACATCGCGCTGTGGTCACGGCCGAGGCCGCCCTTCTGTCCGGTCGACCGGTCGAGCATGGGGCGATCAAGCAGGACTCGAGGAGGAGGTAGCGGATTTATGGCGACGGATCAGGGTAGCGGGGCCGAGTGTGGGTTGTTGGCTTGTTACGCCCGTGGGTGTGGCAGGCGGGGGGTGGGGGCGGGCGGAGGGATCATGAGCTAGAGGGGGAGATTGTGGAGGGAGTGGGCAGTTTGGAGGGAGATCGTGGGGGATTCCTTTGCGCGGGCGTCTGGGAGTGAGCGGGTGCTCCTGAGATGGCTGAGATCAACGATGAACAGGAGAGCACGGGACAGAGACGACGCTAGCAGGAAGAGCTAGAGGGCGAGGGCTCGCTGGGCAGAGAAAGCAAGGGAGACTGACCCTAAAGCCAAGCTAGGTCAGGGTAAGAAGCGTGCGGCCTCCTAGCAGCTACTTGGGCCGCACCAAAGAAACACAACCCACGGGACCTATGTCGTCGTCACGACTTGCACGTTTTTATGACCATACCGGCCAGCCAACATAGCTTCTACCGGCTTATAAGCCTTCCTTCTTTAGAGAAAGCAATCGTGGTCAAATGCTCCTGCCAGTGTCAAATTGAGGCAACTTTTTGCGCGAGCAGACGTGGGTCCGGTGTGTGCAAAACTAATGGTGGCTGTCACGTGGGCGCCCGTAGTCTGCAATGTGGGCCCAACGTCCGAAGTGTGTGATGGCTTGCACGATAGGAATGGCTGAATGGGAATGGGGGATTTTGTCACATGGGACCGGAGTGCCCCAAGTCAAGAGTTGCTCGACGTCCCGCGTCACAAAATGTGATGGTTTGCCGGACAGCAGCGGCAGAGGAGCCATTATGGCTTAGTGTGGCATCAACCATACCTTACTTTTAATAACTCTCATATCTTCTACTATAACATCAAAATAAGACATGGTGTGGTGGATATGTTGTCTCTAATCTAGCAGCAGGTCTTGAGTTCGATTCACAATTCTTGCAGATTTCATTTTTGAGCCATACCAGGGATGAGGGCAAAACAGGAAATGAAAAAAGGCAGAACAGAAAATGGCAGGCTACCCTTACCGCCTTAATAAGTAGTAGAGATTCTCACACGAATGGAACCTTGTTTTTGTCCACTCTCGTAAGAAAAGGCACTGGGTCCGTGAAAAGGGTCTCCATATTTTATTTTATTTATTTTTTGTTTCAGGGACGGAAAGGTCACATCGCGATCCATTGCTGACGGCATCCGCCAAAAGTTTACCACTACCAAACGGGTCGCGAAGGCGGAGCCAGTGAGCGTGAGCCACGCCCACGCTGCAAGGTGGCTTGCGTCAGCTGCCGTTCCGTGCTGGGACATATCGCTTTGAGCCTGCACGTTCATGTCGGGACACCTCGCTACCCTATCTATCATCACCCTATACTCCAACGAAGCACAAGCACTGCACTACAAGATAGGCAGGCAGAGGCATGGACGCCACTTCCCTGTGCCCCTTTTGAACACTTGATTGACGAGCGATGACAATGGTGTTGTTTGTTTCAGCTTCTGGGCGGCTTCTGGCCGCCAGAAGCTGAAGCTGTATCCAAACGGCCAGCTTCTGAGGCGGCTTTTCGTCGTAGCACTTCGGATAGAAGCCCACCGCACACAGTCACCACGAAGCCGCCCTCACTTCGCTTCTAACGGAAGCCCCCGCCCCCTTCATCGCCTTCGTCGCTAGGGTTTAGGCGACGAAACGCGCCTCCGCCGCCGCCAACGAACCCGCCGCCGCTGCACACCCAACGGACCGCCGCCAGGTCGATCTCCTCCCCGCTATAGGTACGGCCCACTCCTCGGCGACCTCTTCCTTTCCTGTCCGTTGGTTTTCGTCCCCATTGCGCCGTCTCAATCCCGTTTTCGCTAGGGTTCGTGCACCCTCGGCCGACCCGGAGAGTCGTCGAGAAGGAACCTTGTTCCCCCGTCGTCGGAGGTACGTGAGCTCTTTCCTCCATCGGGGCCTCTCATTCTGCACCTTCGCCGCGGTGGGAGACTTCACCGTTTACTGTCCGTAGCGTTGGCTCACTCACACCGGCGACGTCGCTCCGTCTTCCTCTGCTTCCCCCGTCGCGTCGGCATCTTCCGAGGTAGGCTATTTGTCGCCTCGATCCGGAGGCAGTTACTACTTCAGTTCATGTAAACGCTATGGAAGACGTACTAAATCAATTTACCGTCAATGTCGCTTTCAGATATCCGTACCAAATCGGTGCCTGCGTATTCGCTTCCAAGATCAACAGCAGCCAAGGTAATTGCATACACAATTTGTTAGAGTCCCCATGGGTTATGTGTTTACGGTTTATAGGGATTACCATCGTTCTGTTGTATAACACAATTCTTTGTTGAGTCATGACTTGTTAGTTTCTTTGTTTACAACAAGTTTGTTAATAGTACTTGTTCATACTATGGTTTTGTTAGTACCTCATGGTAGCTTCAACCAAATGTTGTCCATGTTAGAACGCAATTGATGTCAATACATGCAAGTTAGTATGCCCTTGTTAGTGAACTAACAACCTAAATCCACATCAGATGGATTCAGCAGACTCCATAGCCGATAAGGCAATTGGAAGGATGCAAGAGATTGCGGACAAGATATTTTCCGTAGCTCGGGAAACAATCCGTCCCGGACGCGGGTTGACCTCTTTTGAGGCTACCAAACTTCGTGTAGCATTGGAGGACATTGCTTGCATGCTTGACCAAGACTCTCTGGTATTGCAGGAGAACCTGGACATCGTGAACAACGTAAACAACCCAGGTGACAGCAACTACGAACCGTCAGCCTTGTCCTCACCACCCCCAGCTGACGAGTACCTTAGTCCAGATTGGGACTTTGCTGATCACTTTGCAAACTTCTGGGGTCTTGAATATGACTCGGACCAGATGCCATCGTTTAGTGATAATGAAGTTTAAGTTAGACCTTGGTAGAGTAAGTTGCTCGAGGTCATCAAGGTTAAGTTAGATCTTGTTAGAGGCAGGTGTTAGGGTCACAGGGAAATATCAGCCTTTTGCTTCCTGCGCAGTTGTGAATTGTTCCCTGTTCTTTTGTGTTCACCAGCACTTTAATTTGGTCAGTCCTTATATGTAATTATGGCAAACGAATGTGACTCCTTAAGGAAGTACTTTATGTTCTTATTACCTGTTCATTTTGTTGTCCTAGTAACTGCACTTCAATACATATTTTCAATCGTGTACACTTGTTTTGCACTAGATGGACAAGTCTGGCAAGGTCATTGCTAAGTGGGATAGTAGAGCAACAAAAATTTACACAGAAATATGTGTAGAAGAGGTCAATGCACGGAACAGGCCACAACAATTCCTAAACGCCGAAGGGTATGTTAACCTCATAAGAAAGTTTAAGGAACGCACTGGTCGCACGTACACAAGGGATCAAATGAAGAATAGGTGGGACTCGTTGAAGAGAATGTTCACCCAGTGGAAAACTCTAAATGAAAGGGCTACAGGTCTTGGGCGAGACCCTCATACTGGTTCAATCAGTGCGCCAGATGAGTGGTGGGCCAAGCAAAATGAAGTAAGTAGATCTTTTTTTTTGTTTTGTAGACTAACAATAGTATTTGGCCATCTCAAACTAGGAACTACCATGTTGGTGCAGGCAATGCCAGGTTGTATTATGTTCAAAACAGCCCCCTAGAGAATGAGGATGAGCTAAAGGTTATGTTTGGACCCATTGTCTGCACAAATGAAAGAACCCTGGTTCCTGGAGTTGAGGATGCTAATTCATCATCTGATGATCATTTGGAAGCCACTTTAGGTGGGGGTGAAAACAGCACACCTGACCCCTGCACAAATGCAACTGGGAAGCGTAAGATGCGCCATGATTCTCCAAAACCAAAGAAGAAAAAAGATTCGAGGGAAGAGTACATGAGAAGACTAGTGGAGGCGTTTGAGTCGCGTTCAATGACCACTAACAAGTCCATTACCTCTACTGACAATGACCCTGTTCGACTTGAGATTAAAAAGCAGCTGCAACAAGTTATGGATGATGGATCACCAGAAGGAAGCCAATTACATTTGTTTGCCACTCATCTATTGACTGAGAAAAAGTATAGAGATATTTTTGCAAACTTGCAGACAAAAGAAGGAAGGATCGCTTGGCTTCGCAATGCTTACGAGATAGATCTTAAAAAGTGCACTTAGCTGCTGGTGGTCCGACAACAGAGGCTTATTCAGTATTACCGTTATTTGTGTCTGTTTTATGAGTCTTGTCGTTTCATTGTACTGAGTAATAAACTTGTCGTGCGCATCAGTTTCCCTTTCAAACAGTTTTCCAGATATTCGAGTTGAACTTGTATTTTAATAATCTGAGTTGTCTGCTTGTGAACAATGTGAACGTTCTGTCTCATTTGAATACTGAATATATGTGGCTTGTAAACTGTGGTTGTACATTGATATGTTAAGTGTTGTTACATATGAATATGTCTCTGTTTTTTGTGTGCATGCAGATGTCTGACCCTGCTGCACACACATTTGATAATGAAATGGATGACAGAGATGCAGAATTGGTGGTTGCTATATGTGCTGTAGATGTTTGGGGCAGGAATATCAGTCAGGTTCCTAGAAGAACATTGGTTGAAACTGGTTTGCAATGGGTGGAGAGAACGTTGGACAATAGTAACGACTGCTTCGATATGTTTCGCATGCGACGAACTGTGTTTAGACGATTGCATGACACATTGGTGGACAATTATGGTCTGATTCCAAGCCGGGGTGTCAGTACTATGGAAGCACTTGGCATTTTTTTGTGGGCATGTGGTGGTCCACAGTCCTTTAGGCAAATACGAAATAAGTTTGGTCACTCATTGGAAACAATTAGTCGCAAGTATAGTGAAGTCCTTGATGCACTGTTTAAGATGTCATCTGACATCATTAAGCCCAAAGACCCATATTTCACCGAGATTCATCCGCGTTTGCGAGAGGCGAGATTTTGGCCACACTTCAAGGACTGCATAGGAGCAATTGATGGTAGTCACTTTCCAGCGGCAGTCCCTGCCTCAGAGCAAGCCAAATATATTGGACGGCACGGTTACACTTCACAGAATGCAATGGCCGTTTGTGACTTCGATATGAGGTTCACATTCGTTGTCACAGGATGGCCTGGATCCGTACATGACACTAGAGTACTACAAGATACTTTGATAACTTATGCCGACAGGTTCCCCCAGCCACCAGAAGGTATACAATTATATATCTTGTTTTTATGACATATGCTATTAATTACTTGGTTACGTATTGAACTTATGTATTTCATGTTTGTGCAGGTAAATACTATCTTGTCGATTCAGGTTATCCAAATAGAAAGGGCTACCTTGCACCTTATAAGGGTCAGAAGTACCACATTTCCGAATGGCACAATGCGAGGCAACCTATTGGTAGCAAAGAAGTTTTTAACTATGCACACTCTTCGCTACGCAATGTTATAGAGCGATCGTTTGGGGTGCTTAAAATGAAGTGGAGAGTTCTATTAAGTCTCCCTTCATTTTCGCTTACCAAACAATCGAAGATAATTATTGCTTGTATGACATTGCATAACTTCATTAGAGAGAGTGCTCTACACGATAGAGACTTTGATGAAGTAGGACCTAGTAGCAGCAGTCATGATGTACCTTTAGGTGAGAGTAGTAGTACCACATCTGATGAGTTAGACATGAGTGCTTTTCGAGATGCAATTGCTAATGCTTTAGTGGCGTAGTTAAGTATGACAATGTAACGGGACTAATGATGTAATCAACTGTTCTAATTATTGTGTAATGACCTTTTTATCGTTATGGGTTTCATTTTATCGTTTCTTCGAACAGAATCTGCAATTTCAGAATCTGATTATCCAAATACGTAGATTCTCACGAACAGCTTTTCTGCACAGCTGGCGAACCAAACACCTAAATTCTAACCACCAGCTTTTCCTAACAGCCAGCTTTTTCCCACAGCCAGCTTTTCAGATAAGCTGGTCAGAAAAAAGCCGAACCAAACACGCCCAATGAATGAGAGCTGAAGCGCGGCAAATGCTGCTGCTGCTGCTGCTAGGCCTTGCTGGGCCTGTGGGCTTCTGTGGCCGGCCAGGTCAACGAGTCAGCGAGATCACGAGGTTCACACTGCACAGCTCACACGCACTAGCAGGAGCGAGTGAGCGACAATGAGCGAGTGAATGTGTGACACACACAGATGAACGAAACGAGCCTTGAGCGCCCTTTGGAGCAGACAGCAGAGGCCCGGCGCTGGCTGCCAGGAACAGGACAGGACAGGACAGGACAGGACACGCATGCGTGAGGCAAATGCAGTGCAGTGCAATGCAATGCAATGCAATCAAGTAGTAGTACAAACGACGAGGACGTCCGGCGTCCGGCTGCTGTGCCGGTGCATGCTTGGGCCCGAGCCCGGGAGGCGGGGCCGCCGGCTCCCCGTGTCCGTCGTCTCCAGGCGGCCTGGACTGGGACGCGGGACCACGGAGGCAGGCACAGGTACAGCAGCAACAGCGATCAGAGGCAGGGGATAGGATCGAGGTTTCAAGGGCCAAATCGAATGCGCACGCAGACGCAGGGTGTGTCTGGTACGGGGTCTCGTGCGCGCGTGGCTCCCCCCGTCCCCGTGTCCGTGGCCAGTGCACGACGCTGCACTACCGGACTGTACCTGTCTGTCCTGTTTGGTATCGAGAAGGAAACAAATAGTTAAGGTAAATGAACACTACTAGTTTGCAAAGCACGTTGGGCCTTGAGAGCCCATATATCCCGGTACAGCAAGCAATTCAGGGAGCGGAAGCGGCCGATCCGCGGGGCGACGAACCGGGTACACACGACACGACAAAGAGAGGATGCATGCACCACCATGCGCGGGAAGGGGAGGGGGAAGTGAGACGAGGCCGCGGAACCCCGTGCCATCGGATCGAGGCAGACGATGCCCGTGCAGGACGACGACGAGAGCGTCTCTTGGTTGGTGCATGGCTCCGCCGGGGACGCGCCGGCGGTGCTGCTGCACGGCAGCCTGGACATCTGGATCCACGAGGCGAGGAACCTGCCCAACAAGGACATCCTGTCCAAGAGGATGCGGGACCTGCTGTGCAAGCCGTCGGAGGGCATGACCAGCGACCCGTACGTGACGGTGCAGGTCGCCTCCGCGGTGGTGGCGCGCACCTTCGTCATCCCCGACGACGAGAACCCCGTGTGGGCGCAGCAGTTCCTGGTGCCCGTCGCGCACGAGGCCGCCACCGTCAACTTCGTCGTCAAGGATAGCGACGTCGTGGGCGCGGAGCTCATCGGCGTCGTCGCCGTCCGCGCCGACCAGCTGCAGGCCGGGGACATGGTCGAGGGCGCGTACCCGGTCCTGGAGCGCAACGGCAAGGAGTGCGCGCCGGGGGCCGTGCTCCGGCTGTCCGTGCAGTACGTGCCCGTGGCGAGGCTCACCATGTACCACCACGGCGTCACCCCGGGCCCGGACTTCGCCGGCGTGCCCAGGACCTACTTCCCGCTGCGCCGGGGCGGGAAGGTCACGCTGTACCAGGACGCGCACGTGCCCGACGGAACGCTGCCGGAGGTAAGGCTCGGCAACGGCGACTGCTACCGGCACGGCCAGTGCTGGCGCGACGTCTACGACGCCATATGCCAGGCCCGGAGGCTCATCTACATCACCGGGTGGTCCGTGTTCCACACCATCCACCTGGTGCGCGACGGCCACGACGACATGGCGCTCGGCGACCTGCTCAGGAGGAAGTCGCAGGAGGGCGTGCGGGTGCTGCTGCTCGTGTGGGACGATCCCACGTCCCGGAGACTCCTTGGCATCAAGATGGTACACGCCGTAGTTAGTACCCATGCTGTTGTAGAAGCCTGTTTGCTTATTGGGTTCTTGCCTGTAGGAAGGTTACATGGGCACAAGGGATGAGGAGACCCGGAGATTTTTCAAGCACTCTTCGGTCCACATACTGCTTTGCCCACGATCTGCAGGGAAGAGGCACAGCTGGGTGAAGCAACAGGTCTTATACTTCAGCTTAAACTATTGTGATGTCTGACAACCACATAAGCACACTGCCATCGATCTGGAATCTGCACTGATTGTAATAACCATTGTTTCCAGGAAACAGGCACTATCTTTACTCATCACCAGAAGACAGTGATCTTGGATGCTGATGCTGGGAATCATAGAAGGAAGATTGTTGCTTTTGTGGGAGGACTTGATCTATGTGGAGGCCGATATGATACACCAAAGCACACTCTATTTCGAACTCTTCAGACATTTCACAAGGAAGACTACTACAACCCAAATTTTGCGGTGAGCGTAGTTTTCCACATTTACCGTATCAAACTGAATTTACTAAGAACCTTATGCAATGGCCACAAAAAGAATTCCATCCTTGTTGTTCTGGAACTTTGTTCCATTTTGTTTTTTCCTTTATTAGGAGACAGGAAGCTTGTCGCGATTTTGTTAGATCCTCATGTGCCGATAATTTACTCTCAGGTTGAAGATGCTCGCGGCCCAAGAGAGCCATGGCATGACTTGCATTCCAAGATCGACGGTCCAGCAGCATACGATGTCCTGAAAAACTTTGAGGAGCGCTGGTTAAAGGCATCAAAGCGCAGTGCCGCTAAGAAACTGTCAAAATTGTCGAGGTCGCATAATGATTCGCTGCTGTGGATCAACAAGATACCTGATATTATCGCTATTGACGACGAAATCTATTCAAATGACGATGATCCAGAGAGATGGGACGTGCAGGTAAGTCTACCAAAGGGCTCCATAAATCACTGCAAAATAAATAATTCTGACATTCATGGTCGAGCCCTGAGCAAATTTCACCTGGAAAGCAGATTTTCCGATCAATTGATTCGAATTCTGTCAAGGGTTTTCCAAAAGATCCACGGGAGGCCACTAGTAAGGTAAATGTACTAGACTATACCTATGTTGACCACATATGCAGTGCTTCATTGTTTGTGCTTAATATAAACTTTTGCTTTGATTAACAGAATCTTGTTTGTGGGAAAAATGTACTGATTGATATGAGCGTGCATACAGCATATGTGAATGCCATCCGAGGTGCTCAACATTTCATCTATATTGAGAACCAGTACTTCCTTGGCTCTTCATTTAACTGGGATTCACATAGAGATGTCGGTGAGCATAAAAATCTACTTCTCCCCTATGATCATCTGAAGTTTCCAAAATTCAGGACTCTGAAGTACAGTACATTGCAGGTGCTAATAATCTGATACCCATTGAGATAGCACTGAAAATTGCAAACAAGATTTATTCGAATGAGAGATTTTCAGCTTATATAGTAGTTCCAATGTGGCCTGAGGGCAATCCTACTGGTACTCCTACGCAAAGGATTCTTTATTGGCAGGTTAGGTCTTAGAACCCATTTATTATCTGTGTTAGAATTTGGCTTGTATTAGGATTAGGATTTTTTTTCACCTTGTTTAGGATCAGTGTATTATCTCTTTCATAAACCTTTAGTCGTGTGCCTCCCTCTGCGGCGAGAAAATTGGAAGTTTGCCATTGCCAACAGTGGGCTTTGCAAAATTGCCATTTTCCATATACTCTTTTTGAAACAGCATAGTAACTTATCTCATGTAACTCGTTTTTCTTTCCTTTTACAATGTAGAAAATGACAATGCAAATGATGTATGAGATAATCTATAAGGCCTTGAAAGAAGTAGGACTAGATGGTACATATGAGCCACAGGATTACCTGAATTTCTTCTGCCTTGGTAACCGTGAAGCTGAGGACACTACTTGCACATCTAGTGGACCATTCTCAGCCAGTAACCCACAGGTTAGACTGCAGACTATTGTTCTGTTTTCTGCTGCTGATTGCGGCACACTTTAGAAATGCCCAAAACTGAAGAACGTACTGATTTCCCCCAAAAAAATACAATTATGCTGCAACTTGGATATCCAATCAGGACCAAGCTCGGAAGAATAGGAGATTCATGGTGTATGTGCACTCGAAAGGCATGATTGTGGATGATGAATATGTGATAATTGGATCCGCTAACATCAACCAGAGATCCATGGAAGGAACTAGAGATACAGAGATTGCAATGGCTGCATACCAACCCCAGCATACATGGGCAAATATGCTTTCTGCTCCTCGTGGACAGGTAATATGCCTCAGTTATGATAAGTTGGTAACTTGGTATTGCAGCACTGCCGCAGTGCTACCTTGTTTTGTATATCATGTTTTCTGTGGCAAAATGACAAAAACAGAAGTTCATATCACAATTTGAATTGTGTTATTTCCCTTCCAACCTTCCAAGAACACCTAGGAGATTTTTTCCGGTAATACGTAGTAGAACTACGTATGGTTTCCTTAAGAAGAAAATGGAGTTCACAATGAAGCCAGTGGCACAAACATTTGCTGCTTACAGAAATGGGACTATATGTTAAACTAGGAATACCCAGAAAGAGATCCTAGTGCTAACGAGTTTTTTTTCTATTATAGTGCTAAATGCTAAACAAAACTAACTCACTAGCCAACACTGTACATCCCTATAGAGGCAACACAGGAAAATATTGTATTTTCATATAGAGACAAATGAGCTTTGCTAATCTGGTGTGCTTTCACCTGCAGATTTTCGGGTACAGGATGTCTCTATGGGCAGAGCATATCGGAGCCATTGAGGAGAGCTTCACCAGACCGGAGAGTCTAGAGTGCACGAGGCAGGTGCGTCACATCGGACAGCAGAACTGGGAGAAATTCATCTCCAGCCATGTGACCGAGATGAAGGGCCACCTGCTCAAGTACCCCGTCAGCATCGATTCCAGGGGCAAGGTGAATCCTCTGTCTGGGTGTGCCACATTCCCAGATCTTGGCGGGAACATCTGCGGCTCCTTCCTGAATATCCAAGAGAACCTCACAATATGAACAGTGCTTATAGGTCACCCAAGTCACCGCAGTGACATTGACCCCACCTTCAGCATTGTATCAGCAGAAAAGAAAACTCCATATTTCCTGAATCGATTCAAGAGATCACCTAGCTTTCTGTAGGAAGGTCAACACCAGAGATTAATAGGTTAGTACCTTGTAATCAACAACAGGGTCATCAGTGGTTCGTCAGTTCAGTTCGCATGGTGCATCCAAGCAAAATCTAAATGTGACTGCTATTTTATATCTAACTCTTCCATCTGATACACTGCTATTTTATATCTAACTCTTCCATCTGATACATAGTATCTATTTTACATTGAACTCTTTCGACCTAAAATACCAGTTACTACTTTGGTCCCATTCATCCATGAGGGTGAAGAGGCCGGAACGATGTTCCTTTATCTAAAAAATCAGTTACTACTGGATTTTGACCAACATGATTATTACATTGGACATGTTCCCATTTTTTGAAAGTTAAACAATAGTGCATCTGGCTCTATACTTTTCTAAGTAAGGCCTCCTTTGGATTGAAGTATAAATTCCTAAATCCTGCGTTTTTCCTGTTTTTTGAACTAATTCATGTAAAATTTTCTATAGCACTCCTGTGAAATTCCTGCGTTCCAAAGGAGCCCTAAAAGTAGTTTCTGCATAAGATAAAAAAGGATTGTAGCTCACCTGCAGGTGCTACTAACCTACTACTTACAATCATCTGACATATATAATGGAAAGAATATCTGGATTCGAATCGGACTACCTTATCCAACAACGACCTAATTGAGTTTACCAAAGGAATTCGACATTTTCAAAATTGGCTAACCCAGCGTTTGGATGTCAGTATTGCAGCGTGGAATTCGGAATTGACATTTGTCTGGACGAATACCGCTGTTTGGTTGGCGCCGGAATTCGACAGTGCAGCACACACACCGTCAATTTCGAGGGTCACCCCTCTGATTTGCACAGAATTGAGGTCCATTTTAATACTGAGGTAGATTTGGTATTGGATCCATTTCAATTCTATGCTCTCAACGTCTACATCCAAACGGAGCCTAAGCGCATTTCGAAGGAGTAGCTCAAATATGTTAGTGAAACAACCGTCATTTAATTAATCAATCTGATAAATCTCGCAAGCACCGTAGTAGCAGCAGGAATCCGAAATAAGGGGAACCGGAAGTCGATAGAACGAGATAATCACCTGTAGACGCCCACCGGGCGAACCTCCGAGTTCCGCCGCTACCAGGAACCGGGACCAAGCACCTGTCTCCCCACTGATTGATTCATCAGTTGCGGAGCAACGCCACGTAATCGATCCCAACCTCCGTTTCTTCACCATGAGCTGCACACTGGTGCGTCGAGATTATGGAACGAACTCGGTTCAGCGAGTGTTAGGAGGCGGGCGAGGGGGGACACTGCAGCATCGGGGTCCGGAGTAGTAGAGCGCGCGACAGGTGATATCCGACAGGGGAGGCGAGGCCGCGGAAGGAGCAGAAACCCATCGACGACGATGGGACCGCCGCATCGGAAGAGCGACCCATTTGTTTTGGGGGCTCTTTTTGCAAAAAAGCATTGGACCTAGTGGCCCAAGCCCAGTCGAGGGCTCGGCCCAGTCAGCCTTTTCCGTCTCCCTGAATGCCACCGAACCGCAAGAGGCGAGCAGCAGCCATGGATCCGGCGGCAGGAGGCGCCGGCCAGCAGCGCCAGAACAAAGCTTCGGCGGGCAAGAAGGTAAAGAAGGGCGGCGGCAGCGGCGGGAGATGGCCGGCGGTCAAGCCCAAGAAGGATCTCCAGATCAATCGCCTCAAGGGCACCCACCTCCTCACCGTAAGCCCTCAATTCCGGCTCCCCGGAATCCCTATTCACTTCTCATGATGAGCAATTGCTAGGATTGAAGCTGCAAAGAAGCAGTCATGATTACACGGGCCATCGTTGATTTTGGTGGCGTCTTCTTTTTTTGGATTAGAGAATCTTGATTTGAGCTTTAACTAGACCTAGTCAAGCAAGTATGTTCTCTGCCAAGTTGTTCTCTGTATGGAAACGCCAATCATGGTAGATCAAGATGGTTTCCTGAATCATGATAATAAGGATGCTTTTTTGGAAGTAGAAGCCATCTCTGATGGCTTGTAAGTTTAACCAATTTCTGCCAAGAGTGTCATAGGCTTCTTTAAAAAAATGCTGATTGGCATGTCAACTGATTACTAGGTTTAACTTAAGCTGATTCTGTCTCGTCTGAGTAATTGTAAACTCATTATAGATTCCAGACTTCTTCACTTCTGCGGAGGCGAAGGCTTTCATTGATATCGCTGAGTCGATGGGCTTCACACACCAGGGCAGTTTGGGGCCACTAAAGGGGGAGGCTTACAGAGACAACGATCGGATATCTGTGACGGATCCATTGCTTGCTCAAGCCATTTGGGAATCAGGAATAAACAGGATTTTTACAGACATCAGCGTCTCTGGCAAAGTAGCAATAGGATTGAATCCAAATATCAGGTTCTACAGGTATGCACTGTTACAAGTTGATCAGTGATCTATTGCTGGGGCCGCGGCTAACACAACAACCACATTGTTACAAAGTTTTGGTCGTGAATGGTATCGAATATTGATTTTAGATTCGTACAGGTACACTGAAGGTCAGCGTTTTGGTCGGCATATCGATGAGAGTGTCTCCCTCGGGGATGGTTCTAAAACGTATTATACGCTTTTAATATACCTTTCTGGCAAAGGAAGTGCAAAGGATTCATCTGGGCAAGCTCTTGTCGGAGGGGAGACTGTCTTTTATGATCAAAGAGGTGGAGTTGTCGCTGAGGTACTTCCTGGTTCCAGAATCCTCATCTCTTTGATAAAATCATGTCGAGTTTCTCTGATTGTTACATCCAAAGAAATTCTTCGGTGGAGAACTTGCACAGCTGGTAATTAAATGGATTTTGTCTTGTGTCTGGTTTCTCACTCATGCCATTGGAGGCTAGTGGATTATATTTATATGCACTGCCATCCACTTTGTGGTCTAGATTGGGACAATTATGCCCAAGAGAAAGTATGAGCTAAGGAATCTGTCATGCACATGACAGCTATACGAGTCTTTCTTGCACTTCAGAACTTCAATTAGAATATGGTATAATCACCAGTCGTCCATAATCATGTAATTTCCCACTGTAAAAGTTTGGAAAGGTGCCTGAGGGTGAAACGGCATTGCATGACCCTATCATATATGGCTATATATATGATGGCTTGGTATAGGGCGACACGTTTTAGAGTGATCCTAATCTGAGCTCTACTGCGTGATAGGTTGCTCCAGTGCAAGGTATGGCACTCCTCCACCTACATGGCGCCAAATGTATGCTGCATGAAGCTCGGGTTGTGAAAAAGAATGCCAAGTATGTACTCCGTTCAGATGTTGTATTTTCTTAGCTGAAGAAATGCCTCAACTTGTTTCAGATCAACCCGTCTAGGGCATAATGGATCTGGGGCTGGGAAGTACTTCTAGTTACTTTCCCATTTTGTAAGTTGTCATACAAAGAGTCCTGTAACCTTTTCAATGTTGGAAGTGATTCTTTTGGCAGCAGAACCGTGATCTGTTATCTGTTGATGCATTTGCTGTTGTCCAAGTGCAAAAGAAATCATTATATTTAGCCGCAAACATTGGCTACAGCTGGTACTGTTAGCTGAAGTTCAGTGACGTCTTGAAGCCGAATAAATTGCTTCTAGTTTTGGTAGCCCGCACAATCAGAACAAATTATGGGCAGAACTTCAAACCATTTCCATGACATCTCTAGTAATAATAAGCAAAGTACAATCTTATTAACCAAAAAACTAAAAAGCTTTAGAACTAGCATCGTACAGGACAGCAAATTCAGGTTTCAACACAACCAAGAATTTCAGAAACTCGGCGTACTGCTTACGAGTATCTGTTACTTTCTCCGTCTTTTCCATAAACGTTTCAGTATTTTTAGATTCATTCTTTTACCACGTGTCTAAACATAATATATATCTGGATGTGTGGAAAAAGCTACGAATCTAAAAAATTAAAGTACACTATCGGTCTAACGTTGTGTTATAACGGTCCATACTCTCAAAGTGTGCATCCAGATCCCTATACATATAAAACCGTATCATCTCGGTCCCTAAACTTTTAACATACATGTTTTGGTCCTTATATTTATATTGTTGTCATTTGGGTATATGAACTTGTTTTTAATGTTATCACAGGTCCAATTAGTTTGAATATTTGGTGACACTAAAAACAAATTTATAGATCCAGGTGACACAAGCATATAAATATAAGAACCAAAATATACATATTGAGAATTTAAATATCAGAATGATACGACTTCATAAGTTTAGGTACTTGAATATACACTTTAAGAGTTTAGTAATTAGAACGACACAACCCTATAAATTTATGGATTGGTAATGTGAAAGGGAAATGTGCCCTTGGGCCATTTCTAAGTATTTTGGTGGTTTAGTGTCCAACACAAGTGCCTAAGTATAAAATGGTGGACAAAGTACAAATCAAGGATAAAGGTATGTTTCTCAGACTTAGTACATTGTTTTAGAGACTAATGTATTGTGTCTAAGTGCTGGAAACAGGAAAATACCGACTTGAAATGCCTTGGCTCGAGCAGCCAAGACTTTGCTCAGTCTGGAGCACCGGACTGTCCGGTGGTGCACCGGACAGTGTCCGGTGCGCCAGGCTGGCTCGAGCGAAGTGGTCGCTCTCGGGATTTCACCGGCGACGTACGACTATAATTCACCGGACTATCCGGTGTGCACCGGACTGTCCGGTGAGCCAACGGTCGGCCGGGCCAACGGTCGGCCGCGCAATCTGCGCGGGACACGTGGCCGAGGCAACGGCTAGAAGGGGGCATCGGACTGTCCGGTGTGCACCGGACATGTCCGGTGCGCCAACGGTTCTCTGTCTGCCAACGGTCGACTGTGCCATTTAAGGAAAGAAATCAGGCACCGGACAGTGTCCGGTGTGCACCGGACTGTCCGGTGCGCCAGTCGACAGAAGGCAAGATCAGCCTTCCTTGATTGCTCTCAACGGCTCCTAGCTGCCTTGGGGCTATAAAAGGGACCCCTAGGCGCATGGAGGAGGATACCAAGCATTCCTACAACATTCCTAAGCACCAAGACATCGATTTCGCGCATTCTTTTCATTGTGATAGCATATAGAGCTCTAGTGGAGTTGTGAACTCATTGAGTTGTGTTGCGAGCTCTTGTTGCGACTTGTGTGCGTGTTGACACTCTGATTCTTGTGTCTTGTGTGCGTTGCTAATCCCTCCCTTGCTCCGTGTTCTTTGTGAATTTCAAGTGTAAGGGCGAGAGGCTCCAAGTTGTGGAGATTCCTCGCAAACGGGATTGAGAAAAGCAAGCAAAACACCGTGGTATTCAAGTGGGTCTTTGGACCGCTTGAGAGGGGTTGATTGCAACCCTCGTCCGTTGGGACGTCACAACGTGGAGTAGGCAAGCGTTGGTCTTGGCCGAACCACGAGATAACCACCGTGCCATCTCTGTGATTGATCCTTGTTGGTTATTGTGTTTTGTTGAGGATTCCTATCTAGCCACTTGGCAATTATTGTGCTAACGATTAACCAAGTTTTGTGGCTTAAGTTTTGAAGTGTTACAGGATCATCTATTCACCCCCCCTCTAGGTGCTCTCAATTGGTATCGGAGCCGTTCTCTTCACAAGGGACTAACCGCCCGAAGAGATGGATCCTAAGGGGAAGGGTATCGTGATCAACGATAAAGAAAAGGAATCCTTCGTCAACGAGCCGAAGGACGACAAGCCCACTGACTCCGGCTCGGGCCATAGACAGAAAGAAGGGAAGAAGAAGAAGACGAGACGCATCAAGGAGATCGTCTACTACGACAGCGATGAGTCTACCTCCTCCCAAAAGGACGACGACCACAACAACTACGAGAGAAGGAAACCGGTTAATTCGAACTTTTCTTTTGACTACTCTCGTATTCCTCAAAGTGCAAATGCTCATTTATTATCCATTTCACTCGGCAAGCCTCCACACTTTGATGGGGAGGACTACGGATTTTGGAGCCACAAAATGCGTAGTCACCTATTCTCTCTCCATCCTAGTATATGGGAGATTGTGGAGAGTGGAATGCACTTTGATAGTTCGGATAGTCCCATGTTCATTAATGAGCAAATCCATAAGAATGCACAAGCTACTACTGTTCTTCTAGCTTCATTGTGCAGGGATGAATATCACAAAGTGAGCGGCTTGGATAACGCCAAGCAGATCTGGGACACCCTCAAGATTTCTCATGAGGGGAACAACGTGTAACACCCAAATTCTGAATTTGGACTTGGTAGAAGAAATCTGAACAAAGTTTCATAATGTTTTGGAAATTGGGAAATAAGAAAATGAGGAGAGAAAGGATTTTTCTTTTAAAGGAAACCATTTATACATCCCATGAGATAAATAAACAAGGAGAATAAGACTTAAATTAGTGATATTAAAATAGTATGGTTTATATTCACCTTTGGGTTTCAATTGATACATTTGAAAAATCTGAAAACTAAAATAGAAGTATAAGTTTGAATTTGGAATAGAAAATAGAAAATAAAAGAGAAGGGAGGAACTAAGAAAAATACTACATAAAATAAAATAAAAATCAGACTAAACATCCTTCACACTTATATTATTAAATTATACCATTCAAACTGAGGACAAGTTATTTATAAAGTTTAAATTTAAACTTGAACTCAAATTGGATTTGAAAATGGAGAAAAGAAAATAGAAAATAAAAAGGAAAAATAGAAAGAAAAAGGAAAAAGAATAAAACCTGCTGTTGGGCCGCAACCTGGAATTCGGCCCACTAACCCTTTCTCGCCGCGCGGCCCAACTTCGCCCCCCCCGCCGCGCCGCACTCACTCGCTGACATGAGGGGCCCCCTGCCCAGTCTCTCTCACCCGCGCTCCGCTACTCTGGACCGATGACACGCGGGTCCCGCTGCTCAGTTCACCTCCCCGCGCGCGGCCACTTACATGTGGGACCCACTTGTCGGGTTCGTCCTCTTCGATCGACCGAAACGACCTCCGCGCGATCACTGGCGGACTCCACGCTCGGGCGCGTAGAATCCGGTTGGGGTCGCTGCTCCCGGGGCTATAAATGACGACCGTCGTGACCCCCCCCTCATCCCCTCCACTTCTACCCATATCCGAGCACTAACACCGTCGCCGCCGCAAGCTTGGAAGCCGGGTGGGTGCCGCCGTGGGTGATTCCCACCTTGGCTGTCGATCCGGCCAAGGGGACCCACTTGGGGGAAAGCACGGAGCTCAGAAAGGTTGTGTGGAGAATCTGTGGACGAAATAGACCACTTAGCTCACCGGAATTCCTCACCGTCGTTCGTGCACCGCCGCGGGTCCGCTCCTCTCCGTGGCCAAGACGCTTCACGGTGCGATTCTCGGTAAGGACCTGTATACCATGCTCGCCTCATCTCCCTCTACGATTAGCTCGGTTTAATTTGAGATAGGAGCTCGGGAACGGCCGATTGACGACCTCGCCGGCGTGCTCCGCCGAGCATGCGGGGTGGCGCCGCCGGGCGCGTACGCCCTGTTGGGGCGAAGATCGTGGGCCGTTGGATGATGCGTGTGCGGCTCAGATTAGATGCCGCATACCGATTCGACCACGACTGCCCGTGACCGTAGATTGGTGATCCGATGGTGGGAGTCGGATCTCGGCTTCATTAAATTTGAGCCGTTGGATGTTGATCTGAGCGCCCGCGCTGCGTACCGGTTCGGTGTGACCCAGATCTAATCTTGGGCGTCCAATTTGGATCGGACGGCTCAGATTCCACCGTACCCCTTCGCGCTGGCACTTTTGTTAAAGAGCCCCTGTCTTTTTGTGGAATCAACCCGCGGTCCTTAGGCGACTGTTCTCTGTGTCTGGGACAACTTACACCGAGGCCCCTGCTTTCTAGATTAATTGAGGCGCAGTCCAAGGGAATAGAAAATCCAGTAAAATGAAATAGAAAATGATTTTCAATACAAAAATAAATCCAGAGACTTGATAAATTCATAGAAAATTTATTTTAGCTCCAAATTGAACCATTCCAGTTTCTAAAATTTTGTAATAATAATCTTCATCTTTTTGTGCCTCTGTTTTGGCATGAAAGGCTCATTTAAATTTATCTAATACTTAATCTTGTATTAAATACATAAAAGCTACAGAAATTCATAACTTAAAATCTATAACTCCAAATTTAATGATTCCAGTTCCTGTGATCTTATTTTAATGTCTAGATTATTACTGTGTATTTTATTTACATGCTTGGTGTAATGTTAATTTTGCCTATACAATGTTTGTTTGTATTGCTACGACTAGCGTGAGGACACGAGTCACCTGAAGATCATCCTGGTACCTGGATTCTCAAGGCCCAGGCAAGTTGTGCCCTTGATCACTTCTTTTTACCCAGCCATGTTCTGATTAATCATAATGATCTGCATAGGTTAATTTTGATGGGACCCAATAGGTTACCCTAGTTTGTCTATCTTTATACCTTGTTTACCACTGAACTTTCTGGGTAGTACTTGCTAGTGCTATATGTGGTTTTGGGTATGAAGATTACTATTCATGATTATACCTTTATTGTCAGTTGTTATTTACTGTTCATGTTGAGATCATTATGTTAATTGGAACATGGAGCGACCACCCGGGAAAACAGTGCTACCACAAGGGAGGAATGGGACCCCTTGGCTGATTAATTAGGAAAGCTAGTGGAAGACTACCTTACCCGAAAGGGGCAAGGGCAGTAGGGGAGAGGTCAGTGTAGGGAGGCCCTCGGGAGGATTTTGCTGCGATGGCGGTCCTGCAAGGGATTCCTGCACTGGATCTTCCTATAAACTGTAGCGGGTTTTCGGAAGCTAGTGGAACTTTGTAAAGGCCTCGTAGTGGATCCCTAGCCATTCACCTCGGTAGTGTCTAAGGGCCTTGCAAACCCTGGCGACATGGGATACACGACTTGTGGGTAAAGATGCGCAACCTCTGCAGAGTGTAAAACTGGTATACTAGCCGTGCTCACGGTCATGAGCAGCTCGGACCCTCACATGATTAATTTATGGAACTAAATTCAATTTGTCATATGCATTGCATCGCAGGTGATGTTGTTACTTTTGTTCTATTACTTAATTGGGTTTGGTATTTACTTATACTTAGTAACTGCTAATAAAATTTTGACCAACTTTAAAAGCAATGCTCAGCTCTAACCATCTTCTTTGGTAAGCCTTACACTTCACGTGAGCTCCCACCTTTGGCGAGTTCATGCACATTATTCCCCACAACTTGTTGAGCGATGAACGTATGTGAGCTCACTCTTGCTGTCTCACATACACCACAGGTCAAGACCAGGTACTGCAGGATGATGCTCATGGAGGATGCTGTGATGAGTTCGTGAGAGGTCTAGGTCGTCGTCTCCCAGTCAACTTTGGGTTGCTGGACCGTTGTCTCCTTATAATGTAATTATTTATTTTGTATAGAACTCCTGTTATATATAAAGATATGACATTCGATCCTGTGCCACTATACATCATATGTGTGAGACCTGGTCCCAGCATACCTGGTGTTTATGTTAACCCCGGGTTTTGGACCCCTAAAATCCGGGTGTTACAGAAGTGGTATCAGAGGAATGTTGACTGTAGGACGAAACCTAGATAGAACTGGACAACCATTATCTACTTACCTTTGCTACTCTGATTCTTTCTAAACTTTTCTTAATCTTTTCTCATCTATTTCCGCTGTACTCTGATTACTCTTATCTTTTCTTTTCTAAAGACAAACGTGGATTTCACACTTTGAAATCCTGTGCCTAAAGTGACTTTAAGAATAGGAGACCTAATCCTAGGAACAAAAACAAAACTATTTTTGTAAGTGTTTATATATTTGAATGTTTGTTCTTATGATACCTGTCTGATTTGGATCTTTGATTGAGTGTGATGGGTTGTGGAGTAATGTCCACAATTGCATCTATATATACACATAGGTATAAAAATATATTTATAAAGTAACTAGACAACCTAGATTATTCCCATTGGAATATATCCAGCCTAAGAGATTTATCATATCCTAAAAGATCTCATTCTAACCAATTCATCTTATCTTAAAAATTCTCCCTTATATTAATAGATTCATCTCATCTCAAGAGATTCTATCCTACACTCATAGATCTATCTTATCTCAAAAGGTCTTAACTTATCCTAATGAATATAGATCCATCTTATCTTAAGAGGTTTTCTCCTATCTTAATAGACTCATCTTATCTTGAAGAGATTTTATGTCATCCTAATAGATCTAACTGGCCTTAAAAGATTCTATCTTATCGTTATGGATTGAAGTTATCCTAATAAGCATACTTAACCACCCTAGATTAACAATCATAATCTAATGCAAATTAATTAGATCATATCTAGTCAAACTAGTCATACCAATCTAACCTAGATTCAATCTTGTGTAATAGATCCATCTTATCTTAAAGGATATTCTATTACCTTAATAGATTTATCTTACCTTAAAAAGATTTTATCTGGTCCTAATAAATCTAAAGATTCTAACATATCCTAATAATATTTATCCTACCCTAGTAGATCTATTTAACCTAAACTAGTCTAATCTAGTCATATTCAATCTAATCTAGCTCCTACTTAATCTAATATGATCTAATCTAGTGTGTGTTACTTAATGCTGGTGCAAAAGATATGGCCATGCTCCTAATTCACTTAAGTCTAAATTGATGACTTAGATCAGCTCAGCCATACCCAGGTTACATACCCTATCCAAACCATACAGAAGCAAAACAATCAAACCAGACTCTGACTAATCTCATTTAACTCATAGCCATCTACTAAACTAATCTAATGTGGCCTACTTAAACAGATTAATGACACTAGTAGAAGAGATTAGACCCCACTATCCATGTATTAACTTATCTTAGCACATTGGATCAATTCAACCATGAGCTAACCCAACCCATAGAACCATGATGAATGGTATAACCTTTCTAGTCCCACCTAACAACAAACAAACTTTTAACCTACATCTTGTAGTCTATCTCACCCATACATATCTCTCATCTTGACTGATTCTATCTTACCCTTGGATATTCACCTTATACGATTGGTTACCCCAATCTGAACATAAAACAAAGATTAAGCCCTACTAAAGAATCTTCAGATTATAACCAGCTACTAGCTTATTCATTCCGCTTATCGAATAATTTCCTTTGCAAAACTGTTACATTGTGCCTCTAACTTTCATGGTCAATACCAGGAAAGGAAAGATTATCACGTAACAACAAACAGAAATGAATCCTCCAAATCCTCCACCTGTTGAGATCGATCAAGTGGTTGCTACCCAAAGACTGGTAATACAACAATTAACAGACCTGGTGACCGAGATGCAAAATCAGATAAGACAACAACGCGAGGAAATACGTCAGGCCCGCCAAGAAATAAGGCAAGCACGGTTGGAGAGACAACAACAACAACAACAACCTCCACCACCACCACCAACTCCACCAAGCTACATAGATATAAATTATGATGATCTGTAAGATCTAGATGTTACTTTAGTTAGTAGATGGTATGATATTATTCTAGAAGGAACAATAAGGTCTATTGACCCTATGTTTGGTTAAAGAATTATACCTCATGCTGAGATTTCTTTGTTTGTGCATATGTTCCGAGAACAATATGAGTAAACATCCCTTTTTCTTGCAAATCTCGAGGACGAGATTATTTTTAAGGGGGTAGGATTTGTAACACCCAAATTCTGAATTTGGACTTGGTAGAAGAAATCTGAACAAAGTTTCATAATGTTTTGGAAATTGGGAAATAAGAAAATGAGGAGAGAAAGGATTTTTCTTTTAAAGGAAACCATTTATACATCCCATGAGATAAATAAACAAGGAGAATAAGACTTAAATTAGTGATATTAAAATAGTATGGTTTATATTCACCTTTGGGTTTCAATTGATACATTTGAAAAATCTGAAAACTAAAATAGAAGTATAAGTTTGAATTTGGAATAGAAAATAGAAAATAAAAGAGAAGGGAGGAACTAAGAAAAATACTACATAAAATAAAATAAAAATCAGACTAAACATCCTTCACACTTATATTATTAAATTATACCATTCAAACTGAGGACAAGTTATTTATAAAGTTTAAATTTAAACTTGAACTCAAATTGGATTTGAAAATGGAGAAAAGAAAATAGAAAATAAAAAGGAAAAATAGAAAGAAAAAGGAAAAAGAATAAAACCTGCTGTTGGGCCGCAACCTGGAATTCGGCCCACTAACCCTTTCTCGCCGCGCGGCCCAACTTCGCCCCCCCCCCGCCGCGCCGCACTCACTCGCTGACATGAGGGGCCCCCTGCCCAGTCTCTCTCACCCGCGCTCCGCTACTCTGGACCGATGACACGCGGGTCCCGCTGCTCAGTTCACCTCCCCGCGCGCGGCCACTTACATGTGGGACCCACTTGTCGGGTTCGTCCTCTTCGATCGACCGAAACGACCTCCGCGCGATCACTGGCGGACTCCGCGCTCGGGCGCGTAGAATCCGGTTGGGGTCGCTGCTCCCGGGGCTATAAATGACGACCGTCGTGACCCCCCCCCTCATCCCCTCCACTTCTACCCATATCCGAGCACTAACACCGTCGCCGCCGCAAGCTTGGAAGCCGGGTGGGTGCCGCCGTGGGTGATTCCCACCTTGGCTGTCGATCCGGCCAAGGGGACCCACTTGGGGGAAAGCACGGAGCTCAGGAAGGTTGTGTGGAGAATCTGTGGACGAAATAGACCACTTAGCTCACCGGAATTCCTCACCGTCGTTCGTGCACCGCCGCGGGTCCGCTCCTCTCCGTGGCCAAGGCGCTTCACGGTGCGATTCTCGGTAAGGACCTGTATACCATGCTCGCCTCATCTCCCTCTACGATTAGCTCGGTTTAATTTGAGATAGGAGCTCGGGAACGGCCGATTGACGACCTCGCCGGCGTGCTCCGCCGAGCATGCGGGGGTGGCGCCGCCGGGCGCGTACGCCCTGTTGGGGCGAAGATCGTGGGCCGTTGGATGATGCGTGTGCGGCTCAGATTAGATGCCGCATACCGATTCGACCACGACTGCCCGTGACCGTAGATTGGTGATCCGATGGTGGGAGTCGGATCTCGGCTTCATTAAATTTGAGCCGTTGGATGTTGATCTGAGCGCCCGCGCTGCGTACCGGTTCGGTGTGACCCAGATCTAATCTTGGGCGTCCAATTTGGATCGAACGGCTCAGATTCCACCGTACCCCTTCGCGCTGGCACTTTTGTTAAAGAGCCCCTGTCTTTTTGTGGAATCAACCCGCGGTCCTTAGGCGACTGTTCTCTGTGTCTGGGACAACTTACACCGAGGCCCCTGTTTTCTAGATTAATTGAGGCGCAGTCCAAGGGAATAGAAAATCCAGTAAAATGAAATAGAAAATGATTTTCAATACAAAAATAAATCCAGAGACTTGATAAATTCATAGAAAATTTATTTTAGCTCCAAATTGAACCATTCCAGTTTCTAAAATTTTGTAATAATAATCTTCATCTTTTTGTGCCTCTGTTTTGGCATGAAAGGCTCATTTAAATTTATCTAATACTTAATCTTGTATTAAATACATAAAAGCTACAGAAATTCATAACTTAAAATCTATAACTCCAAATTTAATGATTCCAGTTCCTGTGATCTTATTTTAATGTCTAGATTATTACTGTGTATTTTATTTACATGCTTGGTGTAATGTTAATTTTGCCTATACAATGTTTGTTTGTATTGCTACGACTAGCGTGAGGACACGAGTCACCTGAAGATCATCCTGGTACCTGGATTCTCAAGGCCCAGGCAAGTTGTGCCCTTGATCACTTCTTTTTACCCAGCCATGTTCTGATTAATCATAATGATCTGCATAGGTTAATTTTGATGGGACCCAATAGGTTACCCTAGTTTGTCTATCTTTATACCTTGTTTACCACTGAACTTTCTGGGTAGTACTTGCTAGTGCTATATGTGGTTTTGGGTATGAAGATTACTATTCATGATTATACCTTTATTGTCAGTTGTTATTTACTGTTCATGTTGAGATCATTATGTTAATTGGAACATGGAGCAACCACCCGGGAAAACAGTGCTACCACAAGGGAGGAATGGGACCCCTTGGCTGATTAATTAGGAAAGCTAGTGGAAGACTACCTTACCCGAAAGGGGCAAGGGCAGTAGGGGAGAGGTCAGTGTAGGGAGGCCCTCGGGAGGATTTTGCTGCGATGGCGGTCCTGCAAGGGATTCCTGCACTGGATCTTCCTATAAACTGTAGCGGGTTTTCGGAAGCTAGTGGAACTTTGTAAAGGCCTCGTAGTGGATCCCTAGCCATTCACCTCGGTAGTGTCTAAGGGCCTTGCAAACCCTGGCGACATGGGATACACGACTTGTGGGTAAAGATGCGCAACCTCTGCAGAGTGTAAAACTGGTATACTAGCCGTGCTCACGGTCATGAGCAGCTCGGACCCTCACATGATTAATTTATGGAACTAAATTCAATTTGTCATATGCATTGCATCGCAGGTGATGTTGTTACTTTTGTTCTATTACTTAATTGGGTTTGGTATTTACTTATACTTAGTAACTGCTAATAAAATTTTGACCAACTTTAAAAGCAATGCTCAGCTCTAACCATCTTCTTTGGTAAGCCTTACACTTCACGTGAGCTCCCACCTTTGGCGAGTTCATGCACATTATTCCCCACAACTTGTTGAGCGATGAACGTATGTGAGCTCACTCTTGCTGTCTCACATACACCACAGGTCAAGACCAGGTACTGCAGGATGATGCTCATGGAGGATGCTGTGATGAGTTCGTGAGAGGTCTAGGTCGTCGTCTCCCAGTCAACTTTGGGTTGCTGGACCGTTGTCTCCTTATAATGTAATTATTTATTTTGTATAGAACTCCTGTTATATATAAAGATGTGACATTCGATCCTGTGCCACTATACATCATATGTGTGAGACCTGGTCCCAGCATACCTGGTGTTTATGTTAACCCTGGGTTTTGGACCCCTAAAATCCGGGTGTTACACGACGTCACCTTGCTCACCAAAATGGAGTTGGTGGAGGGCGAGCTTGGATGGTTCGCAATGATAAGGGGCGAGGAGCCGACTCAAACATACAACCGGCTCAAGACCCTTATCAACAAAATAAGGAGCTACGGAAGCACGCGATGGACGGACCACGACGTCGTCCGACTGATGCTAAGGTCCTTTACCGTTCTTGATCCTCATTTGGTGAATAATATTTGTGAGAATCCCAGGTACACCAAAATGTCGCCCGAAGAAGTCCTAGGAAAATTCGTTAGCGGGCGAATGATGATCAAGGAGGCGAGGTACGTGGACGACGCTTTGAATGGACCGATCAACGAGCCACAACCCCTTGCTCTCAAGGCTACAAGAAGCAAGGAGGCGCTACCTAGCAAGGTGGCACAAATCGAGGCGGCCGGACTTAATGATGAAGAGATGGCCCTCATCATTAAGAGATTCAAGACGGCACTAAAGGGTCGCAAGGGGCAGCCAAGCAAGACCAAAGCCAAGGGGAAGCGCTCATGCTTCAAATGCGGTAAGATTGATCATTTTATTGCTAACTGTCTCGATAATGAAAGTGACCAGGAACACGGGAGCAAGAGGGAGAAGAAAAAGAACTATAAGAAGGCAAAGGGCGAGACACATCTTGGCAAGGAGTGGGATTCGGATTGCTCCTCGTCCGACTCCGACAATGAAGGCCTCGCCACCACCGCCTTCAACAAGTCATCCCTCTTCCCCAACGAGCGTCACACATGCCTTATGGCAAGGGAGAAGAAGGTATGTACTCGAGACTCTACTTATGCTTCTTCAAGTGAAGACGAATCTAGTGATGAGGAAATAGATTACTCTAGCTTGTTCAAGGGATTGGATAGGAATAAAATTGATAAAATCAATGAATTGATCGATGCCTTGAATGAAAAGGATAGGCTTTTAGAAAAGCAAGAGGATTTGTTGTATGATGAACATGATAAATTTATAGAGGCACAAAAATCCTATGCTTTAGAAGTTAAAAGAAATGAAATGCTTTCTTATGAACTATCTACTTGTCATGAAACCATTTCTACTTTACAAGATGTTAACAATGATTTAAATGCTAAATTAGAAGTAGCAAATAAACCTAATTCTTGTGTAGAACATGTTATGATTTGCAATAGATGTAAAGATTTTGATATTGATGCTTGTAGTGAACACAGCTTCTATTGCAAAATTAAATGATGAAATGGCTAGTCTTAATGCCCAACTTAAGGCTAGCAAAAGTGATTTCGATAAATTAAAATTTGCCAGGGATGCCTACACGATTGGTAGACACCCCTCCATTAAGGATGGGCTTGGCTTCAAGAGGGAAGCCAAGAACTTAACAAGCCATAAGGCTCCCATCTCTGCCAAGGAGAAAGGGAAGGCCCCTATGGCAAATAGTACTAAAAAGAACCATGCTTTTATGTACAATGATAGAAGACAGTCTCATAGGAATTGTAATGCTTTTGATTCACATGCCTATGATTCTTATGCTATGTATGCTTCCTATATGCATTGTAGAGATATGCCTAGGAAAAATATTCATCATGTGCCTAGAAAGAATTTTGTTCATGCTCCTAGGAAAGTTATGAATGGTCCCTCTACAATTTATCATGCTTTGAATGCTTCCTTTGCTATTTGTAGAAAGGATAGGAAGATAGTTGCTAGAAAATTAGGGGCAAAATGCAAGGGTGATAAAACTTGCATTTGGGTCCCTAAGGAAATTATGACTAACCTTGTAGGACCCAACAAGAGTTGGGTACCTAAGACCCAAGCCTAAATTTGTCTTGCAGGTTTATGCATCCGGGGGTTCAAGCTGGATTATCGACAGCGGATGCACAAACCATATGACGGGGGAGAAGAAGATGTTTACCTCCTACGTCAAGAATAAGGATTCCCAAGATTCAATCATATTCGGTGATGGGAACCAAGGCAAGGTGAAAGGTTTAGGCAAGATTGCAATATCAAATGAGCATTCTATCTCTAATGTGTTTTTAGTGGAGAGTCTTGGATATAATTTACTATCTGTTAGTCAATTATGTAATATGGGTTATAACTGTTTATTTACAAATGTAGATGTGTCTGTCTTTAGAAGATGTGATGGTTCACTAGCTTTTAAGGGTGTACTAGACGATAAACTTTACTTAGTTGATTTTGCTAAAGAAGAGGCCGGTCTAGATGCATGCTTAATGGCTAAGACTTGCATGGGCTGGTTGTGGCATCGCCGCTTAGCACATGTGGGGATGAAGAACCTCCACAAACTTCTAAAGGGAGAACACGTGATAGGTCTAACCAATGTATATTTCGAAAAAGATAGACCTTGTGCAGCTTGTCAAGCAGGGAAACAGGTGGGAGGCTCTCATCACGCCAAAAATGTGATGACAACATCAAGACCCCTGGAGCTGCTACATATGGACCTCTTCGGACCCGTCGCATATCTGAGCATAGGAGGAAGATAAGTCTGAAACCCAAGGGACCCTCAAGCGCTTCCTCAGGAGAGCTCAAAATGAGTTTGAGCTCAAGGTGAAGAAGATAAGGAGCGACAATGGATCCGAATTCAAGAATCTTCAAGTGGAGGAGTTCCTTGAGGAGGAGGGGATCAAGCACGAGTTCTCCGCCCCCTACACACCTCAGCAAAATGGTGTGGTAGAAAGGAAGAACAGGACACTCATAGATATGGCGAGGACTATGCTTGGAGAGTTCAAGACCCCCGAGTGCTTTTGGTCGGAAGCCGTGAACACGGCTTGCCACGCCATCAACAGGGTCTACCTTCACCGCCTCCTCAAGAAGACTTCATATGAGCTGCTAACTGGTAACAAACCCAATGTATCGTACTTTCGTGTATTTGGGAGTAAATGCTACATTCTAGTGAAAAAGGGTAGGAATT
Organism: Zea luxurians; assembly: GCA_029449295.1. Taxonomy (NCBI): domain Eukaryota; kingdom Viridiplantae; phylum Streptophyta; class Magnoliopsida; order Poales; family Poaceae; genus Zea; species Zea luxurians. Next base: position 149,403,035 of record JAOPSE010000007.1, read on the forward strand.
CCAAATTTGCTCCCAAAGCTGTAGAAGGGTTTTTATTAGGTTATGATTCAAATACAAAGGCGTATAGGGTCTTCAACAAATCATCGGGTTTGGTTGAAGTCTCTAGCGACGTTGTATTTGATGAGACTAACGGCTCTCCAAGAGAGCAAGTTGTTGATCTTGATGATATAGATGAAGAAGACGTTCCAACGGCCGCGATTCGCACCATGGCGATTGGAGATGTACGGCCTCAGGAACAATTGGAGCAAGATCAACCGTCTTCCTCAACTATGGTGCATCCCCCAACCCAAGATGACGAACAGGTACCTCGAGTGGAGGCGCTTGATCAAGGGGGAGCACAAGATGATCAAATTGAAGAGGAAGAAGCACCTCAGGCACCTCTAACCCAAATTCGAGCGACAATCCAAAGGGATCATCCCGTCGACCAAATATTGGGTGATATTAGCAAGGAAATAACTACTCGTTCAAGATTAGTTAATTTTTGTGAGCATTACTCTTTTGTCTCTTCTATTGAGCCTTTCAGGGTAGAAGAGGCCTTGCTAGATCCGAACTGGGTGTTGGCCATGCAGGAGGAACTCAACAACTTCAAGCGCAATGAAGTGTGGACACTGGTGTCTCGTCCCAAGCAAAATGTTGTGGGAACCAAGTGGGTGTTCCGCAACAAACAGGATGAGCACGGGGTGGTGACGAGGAATAAGGCTCGACTTATGGCAAAAGGTTATGCCCAAGTCGCAGGTTTGGACTTTGAGGAGACGTTTGCTCCTGTGGCTAGGCTAGAATCAATTCGTATTTTGCTAGCATATGCCACTCACCATTCTTTCAGGTTATACCAAATGGATGTCAAGAGCGCTTTCCTCAACGGGCCGATTAAGGAGGAGGTGTACGTAGAGCAACCCCCTGGCTTCGAGGATGAACGGTACCTCGACCACGTGTGTAAGCTCTCTAAGGCGCTCTATGGACTTAAGCAAGCCCCAAGAGCATGGTATGAATGCCTTAGAGACTTTTTAATTGCTAATGCTTTCAAGGTTGGGAAAGCCGATCCAACTCTTTTTACTAAGACTTGCGATGGTGATCTTTTTGTGTGCCAAATTTATGTCGATGACATAATATTTGGTTCTACTAACCAAAAGTCTTGTGAAGAGTTTAGCAGGGTGATGACGCAGAAATTCGAGATGTCGATGATGGGCGAGTTGAACTTCTTCCTCGGGTTCCAAGTAAAGCAACTCAAGGACGGCACCTTCATCTCCCAAACGAAGTACACGCAAGACCTGCTAAAGCGGTTTGGGATGAAGGACGCCAAGCCCGCAAAGACGCCGATGGGAACCGACGGACACACCGACCTCAACAAAGGAGGTAAGTCCGTTGATCAAAAAGCATACCGGTCTATGATAGGGTCTTTACTTTATTTGTGTGCTAGTAGACCGGATATTATGCTTAGCGTATGCATGTGTGCTAGATTTCAATCCGATCCTAAGGAGTGTCACTTAGTGGCTGTGAAGCGGATTCTTAGATATTTAGTCGCTACGCCTTGCTTCGGGATCTGGTATCCAAAGGGGTCTAACTTTGACTTGATTGGATATTCAGATTCCGACTATGCTGGATGTAAGGTCGATAGGAAGAGTACATCGGGCACGTGCCAATTCTTAGGAAGGTCCCTAGTGTCGTGGAACTCTAAGAAACAAACTTCCGTTGCCCTATCCACTGCTGAGGCCGAGTACGTTGCCGCAGGACAGTGTTGTGCGCAACTACTTTGGATGAGGCAAACCCTCCGGGACTTTGGCTACAATCTGAGCAAAGTCCCACTCCTATGTGATAATGAGAGTGCTATCCAAATAGCGGAAAATCCTGTTGAGCACAGCCGCACAAAGCACATTGACATCCGGCATCACTTTTTGAGAGACCACCAGCAAAAGGGAGATATCAAAGTGTTTCATGTTAGCACCGAGAACCAGCTAGCCGATATCTTTACCAAGCCTCTAGATGAGAAGACCTTTTGCAGGCTGCGTAGTGAGCTCAATATCTTAGATTCGCGGAACTTGGATTGAACTGTAGCATACATGTGTTTATGCCTTTGATCATGTTCATTCTGCATTTTGTTACCTATTGTGGTGCTCAAGTTGTACAAACACTCCCTGGACCTCACAAGTCCTTTTTGCAAGTGATGCACATTTTTAGGGGGAGCTATGCTACAACTTGACCCTTTGAGACTAACCATATGCTTGAGTTTGTTTGTTTTAGTCTCAAAGGAGATTTGAAAGGGAAAAGGTGGACTTGGACCATGTAAGACTTCCACTGCACTCCGATGAAAAGAGTAACTTTTCCAAGTTCATCTTTATACTCTTATTGCCTTTGTGTTCTTATTTGAAGATTTTGGTGAGGCAATGGGGTTAAGGGGCCAAGATTGATCCCGTTTTGGTGCTTGATGCCAAAGGGGGAGAAAAATAAAGGCCAAAGCAATAGATGGATCAGCTACCACTTGAGAGATTTTGAAAATAGTAGAATAGAGCTTTTGGTTTGTCAAAACTCTTTTATTGTCTTGTCACACCCGGCTTTAAGGAACAAAGCCAGGTGCATCTCATACATGCGCCAAGAAGACAACATATATAATAACAGAGAGTATAGAGATAAATGTCATAAAACATCAGAGTATTAATTACATAGCGGAAGACTTATTACAAAATAAAAGAATAAACATAAAACGAACTAAGGATCGTCGGCGCCAATGTCAACTGAGAAATGCCACCTAGATCAGATCATACTCCTCGCCTTGTGGCTCCTCCTGAACCACCTGTTCTTCTCCTGTGGGGGGTGTGAGACAACAAGGGTGAGCTCACACATGATCATAGCTCAACAAGTTGTGGGGAACCAGTGAACATAAACTCACAAAGGTGTGAGTTCAAGTGATGTGTAAGGCTAATCGATGATAGGGGTTAAGGCTGAGCATTGCTTTTAAGTAGTTGGTCAAACTTTTATTAGCAGTTACTAAGTGTAAGTAAATACCAAACCATAAGTAAAGTAATAGAACAAAATTAATAACAAACCCATGCAATGCAAATGACAAAATTGAATTTAAGTTCCATAATTTAAACATCAGAGAGTCCTGAGCTGCTCATGACCGTGAGCTCGGCTAGTATACCAGTTTTACACTCTGCAGAGGTTGTACCCTTTACCCACAAGTTATGTTACCCATCTGCCAAGGGGTCGCGAATCCCATACACCTCTACCTAGGAAGCGCGGCAGGGCAACACTACGAGGCCTTTACAAAGTTCCACTAGCTTCCGAAAACCCGCTACAGTTTATAGAAAGTTCCAATGCAGGGTTCTTGTCTGACCGCCATCGCAGCAAAATCAAACAAGGACCTCCCTACACTGACCACTCCCCTACTGCCCTTGCCCCTTTCGGGTAAGGTAGTCTTCCACTAGCTTTCCTAATTAGTCAGCCAAGGGCATCCCACTAAACCCTTGTGGTGGCACGTGGTTCTCAAGTTAAGCTCTATGTTCCAATTAACATTAATGATCTCAACATGAACATAAATCGAATAACAAGAATAATTGGAACATAGATATAATAAATGATTATCCCAAAACTAGGTAAAGCAATAGCAAACTACCCAAGTGATTCAGGGGTAAACAAGGTAATGAGATATACAATCTAGGGTGACCTATTGGGTCCCATCAAAATTAACCTATGCATGGATAAGTGATATTAAAGAACATTATTGGGTAAAAAGTGATCAAGGGCACAACTTGCCTTCAATGAGCTCCTGCTCAGCTACTTCAACCTGCTGCTCACCAGGATCCTCGGTCACGGGCTCTTCTACTCATCACAATATAAACAAGCACAGTGCATATAGAGAAATTAACATTACACCAAACATATAAATAAAATACACAGTAATAATCTACACATTAAAATAAAATTCTAGGAACAGGAATCATAATTTTTGGAGTTATAGAATTTAAGTTATGCCTTTTTTAAAGGTTTTATGTGTTTTAAATAAGATTAAGTGTGAGATTAATTTTCTTACTGTTGTCATGATAAAACAGAGACACTAAGTGATAGAGAATTAAGTTACAAAAATTTAGAAAGTGGAATGGCTCAATTTGGACCAAAAATGGAATTTCTATGAGTTTTACAAGTTCTAGAGTTTATTTTTGTATTAAAAATACATTTTTCTAATTCATTTATTCATTTTAACACGTCACTGGATTGGGCCTCAATTAATGGAAAACGCAGGGGCCCTGGTGCAATCCTACCCAAGACTCAGATCACAGCCGCCAGGACGGCGGGTTCTATTTCTAAAAGGTCCAGGGTCTCTTATGCAAAATGGCCTGGCCGAAGGGGTATCCAGGGTTTTCAGCCGTCGGATCAAATGCGGATGGCCCGGATTAGATCCGCGACCAGTACGAATCGGTACACTACGAGAGCCCCTGGATCCGGATCCAACGCTCAGGATTTAATGAAGCCCAGTACAGGTAGCCGTCGTCCGATCTCGATTGAATGGCACAGATCCTAAAGCGCGAACGGGTAAGTTGTGATCTAATCTTAACCGTCGGTTCTCAGATCTACAATCGACACACAGTCTTCCTCCTCCCGACGGTCCACGGTGGCGCCGCCCGCACACGCGGTGGTGACCCGGCCGGCGAGTAGCCTAAGTGGCCACCAGAGCCAACCTCTATACTACCAACTAGTCGAATACGAAGGTAACGACGCAGGGAATGCTAGGAGCAAGGTCTCACCTCCTATCGGCGCGTCAGCATCTCTGGCCACGACGAGACGCAGCACCGCCGCGGACGCAAAACTCCGTCGAGGAATCCCACCGGAGCCGATCGATTTGGGACCAGCTGGTTGATCCACACTCGATCCCAGATGTCCTACGAACACACCCGGTCACCCACGGGCTGCCCGGCGGCGACGTACGCGGGAGGCGGATGCGGCAGCGAGTTGATCCCGAGCGGATCGTGGCGGCGCAACGGCGGTATGCGAGAGATCGGGGATAAGGAAGTAGGGTCCGGTGAGTGCAGCGCGCAGAGTCTTATACTCAGGTCAAGGCCATGGTCCGAGGTGCAGTCGGTACCGCGACAATCACGTCCATGGTCAACAACTCCGGCCGGTGCGGCGAGTTGTTAGGGGCGATCCTGACAAAACCGGTCCATCTGACAGTGAGACGGAGGAGCGCGATTGAGGGTCTGCACCGAGGGCCCGCGAACGCAGTGATACATGGTCACACGCCAGCGTATGACAGCGCGGTCCCACATGTCGGCGCCGCTTTTCCTGGTGTTGGGCTCGCGTGGAGGGAAGATCAGTGGTAGTGGGCCGAGCTTCGTTCACTTTGGGCCCAGTACCGGTTTTCCTATTTTTATTTCCTTTTCCTTTTATTTTCCTCTTTCTCTATTATTTCACAAATTCAAATTTAAATCCTAATTTAAATTCGAACTTGAGACACATTTATCTTCAAGTTATATTGTGGCCTTAAGTTACTAAGTTTGGAAATATATATAAACTTTCTTTATATTTTATATATCTTCTCTTTTTCAAACTCTTAGATTAGGTATTAAATCCTTGCTTTTGCCACTAATTTATTTCTATTAGTGGTATTACTCTTTTCATTAAATGCACAAACATTAAACTCCAGCATGTTGCATGATTTAGTGGTATTTATTTTTATGATTTGTTTTTAAAGATGGTGTTCACATGTGATGATGCATAAAAGATCAAACTCACATAAAAAGAAATTGTTTCTCTATTGGTATTATTTCTAGCAAATTACAAAGTGGGTGTTACAAATCCTACCCCCTTAAAAATAATCTCGTCCCCGAGATTTAGGAAGATCTAGGGAAAAGGTGGGGAAAATCTATGCGAAGCTCTTCTTCTCTTTCCCAAGTTGCTTCATCTTCACCGTGGTGACTCCATTGAACTTTGCACATCTTTATCACCTTATTTCTTGTAACTCGAGTCAAAGTATCCAAAATCTTGATTGGATACTCCGTGTAAGTCAGATCACCATGAACACTGAGCTCTTCCATTGGTAACTGTTCCTCAGGGACACGGAGACATTTCTTGAGCTGAGATACGTGGAACACATTATGCACATCCGATAGACTAGCAGGTAGCTCGAGTTGGTGTGCCATCTCCCCAACTCGCCTAAAGATCAAGAATGGTCCAATATAGCGAGGGGACAATTTGCCCTTAACTTTGAATCTCCTCATTCCGCGAAGTGGTGATACCTTGAGGTACACATAATCTCCTTCTTCAAATTCCAGTGGCCTCCTTCTATTATCAGCATAACTCTTTTGCCTGGTTTGAGCCACCCTCAAATTCTCTCGAATTGCACGGACTTGTTTTTCTGCTTCTTGAATCAGTTCAGGTCCAAAGAACTGTCTCTCTCCAGTCTGATCCCAATATAGAGGAGCCCTGCACTTCCTCCCATACAAAGCCTCAAAAGGTGACATTTTCAGACTGGCCTGATAACTATTATTATATGAGAACTCAACATATGGTAGACTTTTATCCCAACTTCCTCCATGCTGAAGGCCACATGCTCTCAACATATCTTCCAATACTTGATTAGTCCTTTCAGTCTGTCCATCAGTCTGAGGGTGATAAGCTGTACTAAAATTCAACTTTGTACTCATATTCTCATGAAAGCTTCTCCAAAATCTTGAGGTAAACTGTGAACCTCGATCAGACACGATCTTCTTTGGTACACCATGCAAACACACAATCCGAGCCATATATAATTCTGCTAGCTGAGAACCTTTATAAGTAGTCTTCACCGGAATAAAGTGAGCCACTTTAGTCAATCTATCCACAATCACCCATATAGCATCATATCCTTTCTGGGTGCGAGGCAATCCAGTAATGAAATCCATACCAATCTCTTCCCACTTCCACTCGGGTATCTTCAGTGGGTGCAATAGTCCAGCTGGCCTCTGGTGTTCAGCCTTAACTCTTTGACATACATCACACATAGCCACATGTGCAGCCACATCTCTTTTCAATCCATACCACCAATACTTCCGCTTCAAATCCTGATACATCTTAGTACTACCGGGATGAATAGAATAATCTGAATCATAGGCCTCCTTTAAAATAGTCTCTCGAAGGCTTTTAATATCAGGAACACACATCCTGTCCTTGAACCATATGGTGCTTTGCTCATCTTCCGTAAATTCCGGAACTCGACCTTCAGTAATCAGATCCTTAATCTCTTTTATTTTAGCATCATCAAGTTGACCTTTGCGGATTTCTTGCTCCAAAGTAGGTTCCACATCAATAGTAACTCCTTCAGTATGAGCAACTATCCCCAGGTTAAGTCTCCTGAAATCCTCAACAATCTCATCGGGTAGCGGGGCAACAATAGCTGAATGAACATGCTCCTTTCGACTCAAGGCATCTGCAACCAAATTCGCCTTGCCCGGGTGATAGTGAATCTCCAAATCATAATCCTTAATAAGCTCCAACCAACGGCGTTGCCTAAGGTTGAGATCCTTCTGAGTGAATATATACTTCAGACTCTTATGATCCGTATATACTTTGCACTTGGTTCCCATAATGTAATGTCTCCAAATCTTAAGCGCATGCACAACGGCTGCCAATTCCAAGTTGTGTGTAGGGTAGTTTAACTCATGTTTCCGCAACTGACGAGAAGCATAAGCAATCACATGTCCTTCCTGCATGAGCACACATCCTAAGCCTTGGCCACATGCATCACAATAGATATCAAATCCTTTCTGTAGGTCTGGCATAATCAATACTAGTGGCGACATCAACCTCTTTTTCAATTGCTCAAAGCTGTCTTGGCACTTCTCGTCCCACTTAAATTCTCTTCCTTTCTCTAAAAGCGAAGTCATAGGTTTGGCAATCTTAGAAAATCCTTCAATAAATCTCCGATAATATCCAGCAAGTCCCAAGAAACTCCGAATCTCCGTAACTGTAGTGGGTACTCTCCACTCCATTATCTCCTTAACCTTAGTAGGATCCACTGAAATTCCTCCATTAGAAATAATATGACCAAGAAATGGCACCTCGCCAATCCAAAACTCGCATTTGCTGAACTTGGCATATAGCTGGTTATCCCGTAGCTTCTGTAGCACCAATCTCAGATGTTCCTCATGATCGTTATCACTCTGAGAATAAATGAGAATATCGTCGATGAACACTACGACGAATCTATCCAAGTACTCCATAAACACCTTATTCATCAAGTTCATAAAATAAGCTGGTGCATTGGTTAATCCAAACGACATAACAGTAAACTCATATAATCCATATCGAGTCGAAAAAGCCGTCTTGGGAATATCCGATGGTCTAATCCTCATCTGATGGTAACCAGATCGGAGATCGATCTTCGAAAATACTCTAGCACCTCTCATCTGATCAAACAAATCCTCAATACGGGGCAACAGATACTTGTTCTTCACCGTAACATCATTAAGAGATCTATAATCCACACACATCCGCTGAGATCCATCCTTCTTCTGTACAAACAAGACCGGCGCTCCCCACGGTGAGGAACTCGGACAAATGTACCCAGCGTCTTGTAACTCAGTTAACTGTTTCTTAAGTTCCTTCAACTCCTCTATGGACATCCTATATGGTCGTTTAGAAATAGGGGCGGTTCCAGGTAAGAGATCAATAACAAACTCAACTTCTCTATCAGGTGGCATCCCTGGTAACTCCTCTGGAAAGACATCCGGAAAATCTCTAACCACCCGGATATTGTCACCAACAAACTCCTCAGGTATAAAGAACATTGCACGCATGGATGAGGAGGTTACTGCAATATTAACTTGAAATCTTTCTCCTTTAGTGGTAGTGAGTTCTACGGTACCTCTACCACATGCTATAACGGCCTTTGCCTTTCTTAGCCATGACATACCAAGGATCAGATCTATACTGCTTGACCCTAATATTATAGCAGTAGCTCCAAATTCTCTACCCATAATGGTCAATGTCAATCTACATGTCATTTGATTCGCCTCAACAGGCCCTTTAGGTGTAATTACTATCATGGGTTTTCTCATATTTAGCAGTGGTATTTCATTTGTGTTGGCATATCTAGCAGACATGAATGAATGTGTAGCACCAGAATCAAATAATATGGTTGCAGGGATTGCATTAACATAAAACATACCAAGTACGAGGTCCCCGCCATCCGGAGTAGCATCAACGCTGACTTGATTAACCTTGGCAATAGAATATCCCTTGCCAGATCCTGGAGTTTGCTGCCTGTTCTGAACTGGAGTAGTAGCAATCCTCTGTGGGCAGACATTTGCATAATGACCAGTCTTCCCACACTTGAAACAAGTAGTGCCTGGACTCTGTCCTGAAAACTTTGTCGGGGTGCCAATAGGGGTAGCCTGTCGAGGAGGTGGAGTCCTCAGTGGTGATTGCTGAACTGGGCGTGGTCCTCCTGGTCGAGTCGGTGTACCCTGTGGTGAACTGTAGCGGGGACGAACACTGCTGCTTCCTTGTCCTTGAGATATGGCCTTTCTCTTCAAATCTCCCAGCTGAACACGCTTGTGTTCAATAGCCAGGGCCTTATCAAGCAGTCTCTGAAATGATGGAAAAGTGTGTGCAACCAGTGCATACTGCAAGGGTCCATTAAGTCCTTCAATGAAGTGCTCCTGCTTCCTCTCATCTTCAGCAACTTCATCAGGGGCATATCTGGATAACTGGATGAACTTGTCGCGGTACTCGCTGACTGACATACTTCCTTGCTTTAGCGACAGAAATTCCTTCTTCTTAATCTTCATCAATCCAGCGGGTATATGATAGTTCCTAAACTGTGTACTGAACTCCGCCCAAGTAATAGTATCCGCAGCATCGTGGGCAGCAGTATATGAATCCCACCAGTCAGCAGCAGGACCTGTCAGACATCCAGAAGCATATAAAACCTTCTCCCGGTCAGTGCATTGTGCAATATTCAGCATCTTCTCAACGGACTTCAGCCAATCATCCGCGTCTAGTGGATCAGGTGAGCTTGCAAATGTAGGTGGCTTATGACTCATGAACTCTCTATGCTTGTCTCGGGGTGGAACTGGTGGTGGTGGTGGAGGAAGTGGCACTTGCTGCTGTTGCTGCTGTTGTTGAAGTTGCTGTTGCAGCAGCTGCTGTTGTGCCCTCCTTTCCTGGCGTATCTCATCTCGCTCCTGGCGCAACTCCTGACGTATATCTTCTCTTTCCTGACGCATCTCCTGGCGTTCTTGCTGCATCTGGGCACACATATCAGCCATAGTGTCTGCCATTTGTTGCATTACCGCCATCTGAGCAGCAACCAATGGGTCAACTCCGCCTGGTGGAGGATTAGGAGGAGTCATCTCTGCAGGTTGTGGCTGGGGTTGTCTATATATCCTCCGAATGTGCTGATTAGGAGGCAAATCAATTCCACCACCCCGCCTGGTATTGACCATCTGAGTTAGATACATGTGGTAAGAGAATAGTAGACAAGGCAGGTATTTACAAATCAGATTATTTTGGGGGATTTATTAGCTAAACAGATTAATATTTCCTCTACTAAAGCTAATTTATTACCTTATGGTGGTACATACTAAGATGTCCATCTATAATAATTCAATCAATCAAAGAAGCAAATCAGGCATTTAGCATCAGCACAATCAAACAACATTTTTAAAGAAAATAGTTTTAAATTTTGTCTTGGGTTGTGGTTTCCTATCTCTTAAAAAGATCATAGTGGTAGGATTCCAAGGTGTGAAATCCATCTTGTCTTAGAGTAGAAAAGATAAGGTTAATCAGAGTAGAGTTGCAAAAGGTGAGTCAAGATCAAGATGAGATGAGTATAGAATGAATCAGAATGAGATAAGTAGGTAAGGGTTGTCCATTTCTATCTAGGTTTCGTCCTACAGTCAACATTTCTTCTGATACCACTTCTGTCACACCCGGCTTTAAGGAACAAAGCCAGGTGCATCTCATACATGCGCCAAGAAGACAACATATATAATAACAGAGAGTATAGAGATAAATGTCATAAAACATCAGAGTATTTATTACATAGCGGAAGACTTATTACAAAATAAAAGAATAAACATAAAACGAACTAAGGATCGTCGGCGCCAATGTCAACTGAGAAACGCCACCTAGATCAGATCATACTCCTCGCCTTGTGGCTCCTCCTGAACCACCTGTTCTTCTCCTGTGGGGGGGGGTGTGAGACAGCAAGGGTGAGCTCACACATGATCATAGCTCAACAAGTTGTGGGGAACCAGTGGACATAAACTCACAAAGGTGTGAGTTCATGTGATGTGTAAGGCTAATCGATGATAGGGGTTAAGGCTGAGCATTGCTTTTAAGTAGTTGGTCAAACTTTTATTAGCAGTTACTAAGTGTAAGTAAATACCAAACCATAAGTAAAGTAATAGAACAAAATTAATAACAAACCCATGCAATGCAAATGACAAAATTGAATTTAAGTTCCATAATTTAAACATCAGAGAGTCCTGAGCTGCTCATGACCGTGAGCTCGGCTAGTATACCAGTTTTACACTCTGCAGAGGTTGTACCCTTTACCCACAAGTCATGTTACCCATCTGCCAAGGGGTCGCGAATCCCATACACCTCTACCTAGGAAGCGCGGCAGGGCAACACTACGAGGCCTTTACAAAGTTCCACTAGCTTCCGAAAACCTGCTACAGTTTATAGGAAGTTCCAATGCAGGGTTCTTGTCTGACCGCCATCGCAGCAAAATCAAACAAGGACCTCCATACACTGACCACTCCCCTACTGCCCTTGCCCCTTTCGGGTAAGGTAGTCTTCCACTAGCTTTCCTAATTAGTCAGCCAAGGGCGTCCCACTAAACCCTTGTGGTGGCACGTGGTTCTCAAGTTAAGCTCTATGTTCCAATTAACATTAATGATCTCAACATGAACATAAATCGAATAACAAGAATAATTGGAACATAGATATAATAAATGATTATCCCAAAACCAGGTAAAGCAATAGCAAACTACCCAAGTGATTCAGGGGTAAACAAGGTAATGAGATATACAATCTAGGGTGACCTATTGGGTCCCATCAAAATTAACCTATGCATGGATAAGTGATATTAAAGAACATTATTGGGTAAAAAGTGATCAAGGGCACAACTTGCCTTCAATGAGCTCCTGCTCAGCTACTTCAACCTGCTGCTCACCAGGATCCTCGGTCACGGGCTCTTCTACTCATCACAATACAAACAAGCACAGTGCATATAGAGAAATTAACATTACACCAAACATATAAATAAAATACACAATAATAATCTACACATTAAAATAAAATTCTAGGAACAGGAATCATAATTTTTGGAGTTATAGAATTTAAGTTATGCCTTTTTTTAAAGGTTTTATGTGTTTTAAATAAGATTAAGTGTGAGATTAATTTTCTTACTGTTGTCATGATAAAACAGAGACACTAAGTGATAGAGAATTAAGTTACAAAAATTTAGAAAGTGGAATGGCTCAATTTGGACCAAAAATGGAATTTCTATGAGTTTTACAAGTTCTAGAGTTTATTTTTGTATTAAAAATACATTTTTCTAATTCATTTATTCATTTTAACACGTCACTGGATTGGGCCTCAATTAATGGAAAACGCAGGGGCCCTGGTGCAATCCTACCCAAGACTCAGATCACAGCCGCTAGGACGGTGGGTTCTATTTCTAAAAGGTCCAGGGTCTCTTATGCAAAATGGCCTGGCCGAAGGGGTATCCAGGGTTTTCAGCCGTCGGATCAAATGCGGATGGCCCGGATTAGATCCGCGACCAGTACGAATCGATACACTACGAGAGCCCCTGGATCCGGATCCAACGCTCAGGATTTAATGAAGCCCAGTACAGGTAGCCGTCGTCCGATCTCGATTGAATGGCACAGATCCTAAAGCGCGAACGAGTAAGTTGTGATCTAATCTTAACCGTCGGTTCTCAGATCTACAATCGACACACAGTCTTCCTCCTCCCGACGGTCCACGGTGGCGCCGCCCGCACACGCGGTGGTGACCCGGTCGGCGAGTAGCCTAAGTGGCCACCAGAGCCAACCTCTATACTACCAACTAGTCGAATACGAAGGTAACGACGCAGGGAATGCTAGGAGCAAGGTCTCACCTCCTATCAGCGCGTCAGCATCTCTGGCCACGACGAGACGCAGCACTGCCGCGGACGCAAAACTCCGTCGAGGAATCCCACCGGAGCCGATCGATTTGGGACCAGCTGGTTGATCCACACTCGATCCCAGATGTCCTACGAACACACCCGGTCACCCACGGGCTGCCCGGCGGCGACGTACGCGGGAGGCGGATGCGGCAGCGAGTTGATCCCGAGCGGATCGTGGCGGCGCAACGGCGGTATGCGAGAGATCGGGGATAAGGAAGTAGGGTTCGGTGAGTGCAGCGCGCGGAGTCTTATACTCAGGTCAAGGCCATGGTCCGAGGTGCAGTCGGTACCGCGACAATCACGTCCATGGTCAACAACTCTGGCCGGTGCGGCGAGTTGTTAGGGGCGATCCTGACAAAACCGGTCCATCTGACAGTGAGACAGAGGAGCGCGATTGAGGGTCTGCACCGAGGGCCCGCGAACGCAGTGATACATGGTCACACGCCAGCGTATGACAGCGCGGTCCCACATGTCGGCGCCGCTTTTCCTGGTGTTGGGCTCGCGTGGAGGGAAGATCAGTGGTAGTGGGCCGAGCTTCGTTCACTTTGGGCCCAGTACCGGTTTTCCTATTTTTATTTCCTTTTCCTTTTATTTTCCTCTTTCTCTATTATTTCACAAATTCAAATTTAAATCCTAATTTAAATTCGAACTTGTGACACATTTATCTTCAAGTTATATTGTGGCCTTAAGTTACTAAGTTTGGAAATATATATAAACTTTCTTTATATTTTATATATCTTCTCTTTTTCAAACTCTCAGATTAGGTATTAAATCCTTGCTTTTGCCACTAATTTATTTCTATTAGTGGTATTACTCTTTTCATTAAATGCACAAACATTAAACTCCAGCATGTTGCATGATTTAGTGGTATTTATTTTTATGATTTGTTTTTAAAGATGGTGTTCACATGTGATGATGCATAAAAGGTCAAACTCACATAAAGAGAAATTGTTTCTCTATTGGTATTATTTCTAGCAAATTACAAAGTGGGTGTTACATGTCTCTTATGTCAAATGTTGGCCTCTTGTGGGGAGAAGTGTTGATTATGGGAAAAAGGGGGAGTTTTTGAAATCCTTGATCAAATTTCTTTGGAAAACCTCTCTTTATGTCTCAACAAGTGGATTTGACTTAGAGATAGGAATTTGAGTTTGATTTGCAAAAACAAACCAAGTGGTGGCATAGAGTGATCCATATATGTCAAAATTGAATCAAAACAATTTGAGTTCTTGTTTGAATTGATTTTGTATTTGTTCTACTTGCTTTATGTTGTGTTGGCATAAATCACCAAAAAGGGGGAGATTGAAAGGGAAATGTGCCCTTGGGCCATTTCTAAGTATTTTGGTGGTTTAGTGTCCAACACAAGTGCCTAAGTATAAAATGGTGGACAAAGTACAAATCAAGGATAAAGGTATGTTTCTCAGACTTAGTACATTGTTTTAGAGACTAATGTATTGTGTCTAAGTGCTGGAAACAGGAAAAGACCGACTTGAAATGCCTTGGCTCGAGCAGCCAAGACTTTGCTCAGTCTGGAGCACCGGACTGTCCGGTGGTGCACCGGACAGTGTCCGGTGCGCCAGGCTGGCTCGAGCGAAGTGGCCGCTCTCGGGATTTCACCGGCGACGTACGGCTATAATTCACCGGACTGTCCGGTGTGCACCGGACTGTCCGGTGAGCCAACGGTCGGCCGGGCCAACGGTCGGCCGCGCAATCTGCGCGGGACACGTGGCCGAGGCAACGGCTAGAAGGGGGCACCGGACTGTCCGGTGCGCCAACGGCTCTCTGTCTGCCAATGGTCGACTGCGCCATTTAAGGAAAGAAATCAGGCACCGGACAGTGTCCGGTGTGCACCGGACTGTCCGGTGCGCCAGTCGACAGAAGGCAAGATCAGCCTTCCTTGATTGCTCTCAACGGCTCCTAGCTGCCTTGGGGCTATAAAAGGGACCCCTAGGCGCATGGAGGAGGATACCAAGCATTCCTACAACATTCCTAAGCACCAAGACATCGATTTCGCGCATTCTTTTCATTGTGATAGCATATAGAGCTCTAGTGGAGTTGTGAACTCATTGAGTTGTGTTGCGAGCTCTTGTTGCGACTTGTGTGCGTGTTGACACTCTGATTCTTGTGTCTTGTGTGCGTTGCTAATCCCTCCCTTGCTCCGTGTTCTTTGTGAATTTCAAGTGTAAGGGCGAGAGGCTCCAAGTTGTGGAGATTCCTCGCAAACGGGATTGAGAAAAAGCAAGCAAAACACCGTGGTATTCAAGTGGGTCTTTGGACCGCTTGAGAGGGGTTGATTGCAACCCTCGTCCGTTGGGACGCCACAACGTGGAGTAGGCAAGCGTTGGTCTTGGCCGAACCACGGGATAACCACCGTGCCATCTCTGTGATTGATCCTTGTTGGTTATTGTGTTTTGTTGAGGATTCCTCTCTAGCCACTTGGCAATTATTGTGCTAACGGTTAACCAAGTTTTGTGGCTTAAGTTTTGAAGTGTTACAGGATCACCTATTCACCCCCCTCTAGGTGCTCTCATAATGTACTTTACTCAATCTAAAAATACAAAATGTTTTATAATCCAAAACGGAGGAAGTATCAATCACACCTTGCTCGCGTAGATATATACGCAGTGACTACCTGCATAGCAGATACTACAATTTCTGACACGCTGCGTAGCGATGTTACCATATTTGCCCAGACTAATTGATAGGTTTTTTTTTTGACAAAGGGGAGCCCCCTATTTCATTACGAAATAGATAAACTTTAGTTCATACATGACCATTAAGGCCACCAGAAGCGAGAAAGCCGACAAGACGCACGCAATTATCAGCTAAGAGGAAACATAACAAGGGGAAAACCGATCCACGGAAGGATCCGGACCACCAGAACACAACTGCCCAGAAGTAAAGAAAAAAGAGCTACTTCCAACGTGACATGAGTTAGGCATCGCAAGCTACGAGCATAGACAAGTTTTTATGGACTCAAGCACCAACAAGATTACAACTAGCAGATCAGATGGACCAAAATGACAGACCAGCACTCAAAACATCACTGAATTCGTCGATCAACCGGCTTCCATCCATGAGACTTGCTGTAAATATCACTTGTTATCTTTCAGATTCTGAGGCTTCCTTGCTCCACCGGTTTTTTCCTTCTTTTTCTGTCGAATAGACCAAGCGTCAATCCAGAAGCAACATGAAAAGATCACATTAGCTGGATCATCGATCA
Source organism: Zea luxurians (assembly GCA_029449295.1). Taxonomy (NCBI): domain Eukaryota; kingdom Viridiplantae; phylum Streptophyta; class Magnoliopsida; order Poales; family Poaceae; genus Zea; species Zea luxurians. Next base: position 149,419,402 of record JAOPSE010000007.1, read on the forward strand.
AAGTACCATTAAAACAACAGTCATTTCGAGATCGCCAAATCGCTCAAATGACAGCTCCACATCCAAAAATGACCAGATTTTTTTTCAGTTTTGCTAAAACTATTAATCCAGGGTCCAAAAAGACTATCAACGTCACTGGGAATAGAGTTCAAGCTAAGGGCTGATTGAATTATTCTCCAAATAAATCTAGCAACCGAGCAATGAAAGAACAAGTGATCTATAGATTCCGGAAGTCCACAAAAAACACAATCAAGATTTCCTTTCCAGTTTCTTTTAATCAGATTGTCTTTAGTTAAAATCTTCTTGTGCATAACAAGGCACAAAAAAAACTTAGATTTTATGGGGTAGCCTGGTTTTCCATAAAAAATTAGAGGGAACTGTAATCTAAGAACACTTGGTTTCTTTGTAGAAAGATTTAACAGAGAATCCCTTATTGCCCAGGAGCCACAAAACTTTATCATTATCATTCGAAATCACAATATTATTGCATTGAGCAATGAGGTTGTTGTACTCAATATCCAAGACTCCCAGTAATCTTCTTCTGAAAGTTAACGATTGAAAATCTAAAGAAAGGGCTTTATCCAATGTGATATCTTTATCATAAGCAATCTCAAACAAGTTAGAATATTTGGAAGACAACAGTTTAGAATCACACCAAATATTCTTCCAGAAGCTTGTACTCTTTCCATTGCCAACTCTTTTTTTACAGTACTTGTAAAAAATGTCACGAACATCCAGAATGCCTTTCCAGAAGTGAGAATCACTATGTTTTTAACTGAAATAATAGGTCCCCCTTTAACATATTTGTGTCTGATAATGGTCTGCCACAAACCATTCGAATTTTCCAAATTCCAAATCCATTTAGCAAGAAGCGCTTCATTCATCTTATGTAAATCCAGAACACCAAGACCACCTTGATCTCTAGGAGAACAAACTAACTTCCAATCGGCCAAATGATATTTTTTTTGACTATGGCCACCTTGCCATAAAAGTCTTTTTCTAAATATGTCAATTTTTTTCAACACACTTTTAGGAGTTTTATACATCGAGAGTATGTATAGGGGAACATTGGTAAGGCTACTGTTAATCAAGACCAAACGGCCACCCAAGCTGAGGAATCTCCCTCGCTAAAAACCTAGTTTGCTCTCGACTTTTTCCACTATGGGCAACCACAACGATTTACAGAGTTTTTTATTATCAATCGGGACCCCCAAATATTTCATAGGAAGATAATTGTGGGGACAAGTAAAAATGTCAGTATAGCAATTTTCTCTCTCAGCAGCCTTACCTAAGCAAAATATTTCACTTTTATGAAAATTAATCTTGAGACCAGACATTTGTTCAAATAAGCAGAGAATAAACTTAAAATTTCTAGCCCCTTCAAGATCATCTTGGAGTAAAAAAAATCGTATCATCTGCATATTGCAAACAACAACAACCACCGGGGATGATATGAGGAATGGGTCCTTTGAGAATACCTATGTCCTTGGCTTTTTGGATCATGCAAGCAAGTCCATCTGCAGCAATATTAAAAAGCAAAGGAGAAAAAGGGTCACCTTGTCTAACACCTTTGTGAGTACTAAAGTAAGGACCCACCATATCATTTGTTTTGATGGCCACTTTACCACCTTTAACAGTCTTCATCACCCAATCACACCACTTGTCGCCAAAACCTTTTTTTTACCATCATATTATGAAGGAAGTTCCAGTTAACCTTGTCATAAGCTTTCTCAAAGTCCACTTTAAAAATCACACCACTTTGTTTTTTCTGTTTTACTTCATGAATAATTTCATGAAGAGAGACCACCCCATCCATGATATATCTACCTTTGATAAAACCGTACTGAAAATCACTGATCACAGAAGTGATGCTGCAGGCCAATCTATTAGTCAAGACTTTGGTAATAATCTTATAACAAACATTTAGCAAACAAATTGGCCTGAAGGCTTTGATGTCAACCACATTAGGGATTTTGGGGATGAGGGTAACGGTCCCAAAATTAAGCCTTTCAATGTTTAGAGAGCCCTCATGGAAGGAATTGAAAAGATTAAACAAGTCGCTTTTAATCGTGTCCCAGAACTCCTGAAAAAATTCAGATGGGATGCCATCTAGCCTAAGGGCACTATTATGTTTCAGAGAAAACACCACAGCCTTAATCTCATCAATAGAAAACGGTCTTGTAAGAAGATCCCTGTTAACCTCATCAAGCACTTTCATGTTCAGATTACTCAGAGAAATACTAGTTTCTTGAGAAGGGCCGAAGAGATTCTTGTAAAATGAAGTCGCTAGCTGATTAATTTCTGTCTCATCTTGAGCAACCTTGTCTTCATGAGTAAGAGTCATGATTTTGAGCTTCCTTCTCTTACATTTGGCTAATAGATGAAAATATGTTGAGTTCTCGTCTCCATCCAATATGAATTTGTCACGAGCCCTTTGTTTTAGTTTCACTCCTTCCTCATCCACCAATTTTCTGAGATTCATTTTAAGATCAAGTTTCTCCATCCTATCTGCTTCTGATAACCCAAAGACTTCACTGGTCTTATCTAGCTTGTCAATTTTTTACATCAAATCTTTTTTCATCTTTTTATAATGTCCTTCGACATTGATATTCCAACCTTTGAGCATTTGTTTCAAACGCTTAATTTTAATTTTCCATATATCAATGCTATGGTTAGCCTTCACCGGAAGAGACCAATTATCTATCACTATTTTGTGAAAATCTAGTCTAAGTCTCCAACACAGCTCATATCTAAAGTCTCTGCAAACAGTGGGAATAGCATCAGTCTGAAGACACAGAGGAACATGATCAGAGAAGGATCTATTCAGACCGTGCACACTGATGTTGTTATAAACAAGGTCCCACTCGGGACTGGCCAGGAATCTGTCCAACTTTTCAGAAGTAGGGTCACTGCGATTATTAGACCAAGTGAATAACCTGTTATTCAAACCAAACTCAACTAGACCATGTTGATCAATAATACTGTTGAAAATAAAACTCCACTTACTAACACCACCAGGTTTGTTTTTTTTTCTGCTCTCCTTATAATATTGAAATCTCCACCAATGAGCAAGGGGACATGGCTTCTCGAGCAAAAAGACGAGAATTCACTCAAAAATCTGCTCTTATGCTCCTTTTGAGCAGCACCATACACATTAACAAAATTCCAGATGATTCTTTTCTCTATTGAGAACCAGAGTGCGAATCATAAACTCTCCTGTTTCATGCTCTCTCACATCAAATACCTCGGAGTTGAAGCCCACCAAGAGACCACCAGACCTACCATTAGGCAGTGAAGAAAACCAGGCAAAGAGCTTGATACCAGCAATTGAGGCTAACCAAGAATCGCTAAATTGATTTTTATTAGTTTCTTGCAAGCCAATAAAATCCACTTTCTCATCTCTAATGAGTTCTTTCAGAAACTCAACCTTAGAATTTTTCCCTATACCCTGACAATTCCAAATGAGGCCTATCATCAGAAATGGTCCAGGGGGAGACCGATCTCAATTGCTTCCTTCCTTCTATTAGGTGTACACCTAAAGTTGGGGAAGCTTTTTTTGCAGTCTTTTTTCGATGTTTAGTTTTTCTTCCTTTCCTTAATATCATGACATCTAAAAAATCATAATCAATGTTTTTGTCAGAGTTGGCATGGACACTACTATCCATGTCAATATGATCATCAGGGAGAGGTTCTTCCTTTTTTTTACTTTTGCATGATTGAATTGCCAGAATCGTTCTGGACAATTCTAGCTCTTTAATCAGTTCAAGATTAGCCATAGCTACCGAATCAGAGGGGCCCAATGAAACTCCTATTTTATTAGAAATATCTAGCAAATCCTCATTATTAGTATTAAGTAGAGAAAAAGGGTTTTTATTCATACCTTTGTTGAGGAAGGCATCCTTAGCTTCAACTCTGGATATAGCCTTGTCGGAGAGGAAATTCTCCGGCCGGGTGGCGGAATGCACTCGCCCTAAATCCTAAGATGAGGAGGGGGCCTTAGCAGTTTGCCTGATGAGTGGATATGGGAAGAACACACGAAGACACAAGAGTTTAGAGTGGTTCAGGCCGTCAAAGCGTAAAACCCTACTCCACTATGTGTTGTATTGAGGATGTTGTGAACCTGAGAGTCTAAGTTGGTCTGTCTTGTACCGTTGTGTGCCACCCCTTTTATAGCTCAAGGGAGGCACGTACAAGGATGCTGAGCCCCGATATGTGGGCCCAGGAGCATAGTGGAAGGAATACATTATAGGAGTAACTAATGCAAGTGACGTCTGAGCAATCTCCCTGGCGCCATGATGTTCACAATCCGCGTAGTATTCATATGCGGCGGCAGCTTCCTTGGTAACGTGCATGTAATGATGAGCGTAGTGCATGCGGCAGTATGGGCATGCTGCCTGCCAATGGAATGGACAGGCACGCTGCCTGCGGAATGGACAGGTCGCCACCTGTCAGCGGAATGCACAGGTCGCCGCCTATCAGCGGAATGCACAGGTCTCCGCCTGCTAGCGGAATGGACATGTCTCATTAAATGACGAGGCGGCACATCGCCTGCTAGTGGAATGGACAGGCGACGCGCCTTACCCTCAATAAATGCTGAGGCCGCGCAGCTTAGAGGCCTTACGTCAGGCTCCGCCCGTTGGCTTACGTCACGTGCAGTAGGCCACGTGGCAACATCGGGTCTCCACCTGGGCAGGGAGCAGGAGTGTATGCGGACAGGTCCGCACCAGACTAGGTCTGGACACGTGTCGGTACCGGACCCCCGCCTGGGTCCTGTTCAAGGCCCGGGTGTATTCTGTCCTGGGACCTTGGGACCCTATTGTGGGTGGCCCGGACCCCATACGGGAGGGTCCGGATCCCTTTCCAGGGGTCTTGCTTGCACACGTGGAGGTCCTAGACCAACCTTGGGGGTCCGGACTATATATCCAGGGGTCCGGCGCTCTCCCGTGGGGGTCCGGACTTACTGTTGATGCTTTGGAGTATATCACCTTCTCTAGACACGTGGCGGCTTCGGACCTGCCTGTGTGGTGGAGTCGGGCGCTGCTGTGGACCCAGAACAGTCGCCTAAGACTGGGGCGAGTCATGGTCTGGTCCCACACACAGCACCTTTACCACGCGACTAAGTGATAGCCGCGTGGGCACCGCGCCTTTTACCATGCGACTAAGTGATAGCCGTGTGGGCGCTGCGTCTTTATATAGTACTAAGGGGTACCCTAGTTTTAGGGTACTGGCAGTGGCTCCCAGGCCCACCTCAGGGGAGGATGCAAGCCTATAGGTGGGGCCAAAGCTTGTTCTATGCCTCGATATGGCCTGAGCGGTGATTGGGGCACCATCTTAGCACACTTGCTGATGCGTCGCATTAACTCTGCTCTTCTATCGACGCACGCGCTGTCAATCTGCCTTCGGTCACGTCAACTGCCACATCTGTCCCCGCGGCTGACTGACCCACGGCCCCACGTCTGGTGGTTCCATCAGGCCATGCGCGAGGTTCCTTGTTGCCACCGCCTTGGTTAATAAATATCTCTTCGCGGCGGCCCTGAGGCGGTGCGCGATCGTGCGTGGCGGTTCGCTCCCCGCGTGACGGTTCGCTTCTTCCGCACTCGGAGACCGGCATACCAGCCGCATGACTTGTGGGCTCGGGCCCCCGTGTCAGAGACTGGACCGCCTGGGCGCTAGGTGTGCATCGGACGGGATTTCCTGTAGCGTCTTGGGGCACGAGCGGGAGAGTCTTCCTTGAAAAGGGATTCACCCCACGTGCAGCAGTTACACTTTCACATTCTCCCAATCGCAACGCCCTTTCGCCTTCGAGCTCTCTGCGCCCCTTTGCATTCGCGCTCTTCTGCTCTACACCCGTGCCACCGCCAACGCCATGACTTCGCTCGGCCATCCCGACCTCTTCCAGTCTTAGGCGGCACTCAATCTGGCGCGTGGCCTGTTCGGGTGGACTGCACCGGGGCTCGCCGGAAGAATCCGCGCTGGCGCCGTCCCTCTCGACGGCCTCGCCGCCGGGGAGTTCATCATGTTTGTCTCCTATATCTCCTACGGGTTGGCGCTGCCGATCTCGCCTTTCTTCCTGCTGCTGTTGGAGGAGTTCGGGCTCCAGCTCCAGCACCTTATGCCTCACTCCATCATTCAAGCGCATATTTCCATCACCTTGAAGGGTCCTTCCCAGCTGGGGGTGAGTTTGTGGAGCCCTTCTCGATTCAGTACTCGCCTTAGGACCAGGTCTCTGACCCTGAGCTCCCTACTATGCACGAACCGTTGGTGGTAGCGCCTGAGCGCTTGGTTGTACCATGCATTTTGGATCGCTGCTCGCCATCTGCGCTCGTCGATGAAGTCCACGTCCTCATGCTGTAGCTATTCCTGCATAGACTCATCGAAAGCTTGGACCCGTGGGGAGCCCATAATGATTTCCGGGGGAAGGCAGGCTTCAGCCCCGTAGACCAGGAAGAACGGGGTCTCCCCGATATCTCGACTGGGTTTGGTCCGGTTCCCCCATAGCACAGACGGAAGCTCGTTGGCCCAATTCGCACCATGCTTTTTCAAGCAGTCATAGGTGCGTATCTTGAGTCCCCTGAGGATTTCTGTGTTTGCCCTCTCAACTTGGCCGTTGCTCCTGGGATGAGCCACAGACGCAAAGCAGAGTTGGGTGCCGATGCCCTCGCAATACTCCTAGAAGAGCCGACTTGTAAACTGGGTCCCGTTGTCCGTAATGATACGGCTTGGGACCCCGAATCTGAAGACGATCGACTTGAGGAAGGCAACATCAGCACCCTGGGTGATGCTAACCATAGGGGTGGCCTTAAGCCACTTCGTGAACTTGTCGATGGCGACGAAGAGGAAACAGTACCCGCCGACGGCCCTAGGGAATGGTCCCAGGATATCCACCCCCATACGGCGAATGGCCAGGAGGGTGGAATCATCTGCAGAGTCTGAGCTAGTGTGTGTATCTGCTTTGCATGGAACTGACATGCCTTGCAGGACTTTCCCATCTCAGCTGCATCCTAGAGAGCGGTTGGCTTGTAGAAGCCATGCCGGAAGGCCTTACTGACCAGCGTGTGGGATGAGGAATGACTTCCGCACTCTCCTCCATGGATCTCCGCGAGCAGCTCGCGGCCCTCCTCCTGGATGATGCACCACATGAGAATGCCATTGGCGCCACGGTGATAAAGATCCCCTTCTACCACCGTGTAGCGTTTAGCCAACCGCACTATGCGCTCTGCGGACACATGATCTTCAGGAAGGATATTTTCCTTCAGGTAGTCTCGGATCTTGGAGATCCATGCATCGGGACCACTCTGAGATACTGGCTGTGGCGCTAAGGGGCTGGCAGGACCTCCTGTAGCACACACAGTCTTCGGTGGGTTCTGTAGATGGTACGCCACTGGGACCGCTAGCTTTGAGGTGCTTGTCTCGCCCCCTTCGCCCAGTTCGGCAGGCTAGGCGGTGGGTCTCAGCAGCCGTCTTTCGAAGACACCCTCGGGCATGGGTGCCCAAGTTGATGCCCTCTGGGAGAGTTCATCTATCGCCGAGTTGTCAACCCGAGGAACATGTTGCAGTTCCAGGTCCGTGAAGTCTTTTTCCAGCTTCCTTACGTGGAGGAGGTAAGCTGCGAGCCTAGGCTCGTTGCAGCTACATTCCCCACGGACTTGCTTGATGATCAGCTAGGAGTCCCCCTCTTCACGAGGAGCTGGCGAATCCCCAAGGATAGGGCGGCCGACAAGACGAAGATTAGTGCTTCATACTCTACCATATTGTTGGTGGCCTTGAACTCAAGGTGCACCATGTACTTCACTTGATCTCCACATGGGTCGACGAGGACCACTCTGGCTCTGCCACCCTTCTGATAGGCTCCACCCGTTGGCTTACGTCACGTGCAGTAGGCCATGTGGTAGCATCGGGTCTCCACCTGGGTAGGGAGTAGGAGTGTATGCGGACAGGTCCGCACTAGACTAGGTCTGGACACGTGTCGGTACCGGACCCCTGCCTGGGTCCTGTTCAAGGCCCGGGTGTATTCTGTCCTGGGACCTTAGGACCCCATTGTGGGTGGCCTGGACCCCATACGGGAGGGTCTGGATCCCTTTTCAGGGGTTCAGCTTGCACACGTGGAGGTCCTGGACCAACCTTGGGGGTCCGGACTGTATATCCAGGGGTCCGGCGCTCTCCCGTGGGGGTCCGGACTTACTGTTGATGCTTTGGAGTATATCACCTTCTCTGGACACGTGGCGGCTTTGGACCCACCCGTGTGGTGGAGTCGGGCGCTGCTGTGGACCCAGAACAGTCGCCTAAGGCTGGGGCGAGTCATGGTCTGGTCCCACACACAGCACCTTTACCACGCGACTAAGTGATAGCCACGTGGGCACCGCGCCTTTTACCACGTGACTAAGTGATAGCCGTGTGGGCGCTATGTCTTTATACAGTGCTAAGGGGTACCCTAGTTTCAGGGTACCGACAGTGGCTCCCGGGCCCACCTCAGGGGAGGATGCAAGCCTATAGGTGGGGCCAAAGCTTGTTCCATGCCTCGATATGGCCTGAGCGGTGATTGGGGCACCATCTTAGCACGCTTGCTGACGCGTCGCATTAACTTCGCTCTTCTATCGACGCACGCGCTGTCAATCTGCCTTCGGTCACGTCAACTGCCACATCTGTCCCTGCGGTTGACTGACCCATGGCCCCACGTTTGGCGGTTCCATCAGGCCATGCGCGGGGTGCCTCGTTGCCGCCGCCTTGGTTAATAAATATCTCTTCGCGTCGGCCCCGAGGCGGTGCGCGATCGTGCGTGGCGGTTCGCTCCCCGCGTGACGGTTCGCTTCTTCCGCACTCGGAGACCGGCATACCAGCCGCATGACTTGTGGGCCTAGGCCCTCGTGTCAGAGACTGGACCGCCTGGGCGCTAGGTGTGCGTCGGACGGGATTTCCTGTAGCGTATCGGGGCGCGAGCGGGAGAGTCTTCCTTGAAAAGGGATTCACCCTGCGCACAGTAGTTACGCTTTCGCATTCTCCTAATCGCAACGCCCTTTCGCCTTTGAGCTCTCTGCGCCCCTTTGCATTCGCGCTCTTCTTCTCTACACCCGCGCCACCGCCGACGCCATGACTTCGCTTGGCCATCCCGATCGCTTCTAGTCTGAGGCGGCACTCAATCTGGCGCGCGGCCTACTCGGGTGGACCGCACCGGGGCTCGTCGGAAGAATCTGCGTCGGTGCCATCCCTCTCGACGACCTCGCCGCCGGGGAGTTCGTCATGTTCGTCTCCTATATCTCCTGCGGGTTGGCGCTGCCGATCTCGCCTTTCTTCCTGCTGCTGTTGGAGGAGTTCGGGCTCCATCTCCAGCACCTTATGCCTCACTCCATCCTTCAAGCGGCCATCTTCATCCACCTCTGTGAGATGTTTGTGGGGGTGGCCCCCTGCACTTCCCTCTTTCGCCATTTCTTCGTGTTGGTGAAGTCTGGGAAGGCCAAAGACCATCTCGGTGCCTACTACTTCCAGACAAGGCCGGACTCGGCCGTGGCCTACATCTCCACCCTCGGCGGCGCGAGGTGGGAAAACTGGCGCAACGACTGGGTGATCGTTAGCGCTAAAGCCAATGACCGCCTCGCGCTGTCGAGCGATGGACCAACCCTCGACCGGAAGCAATGGAGGGCCAAGCCGTCCCATGTGCCAGAGCTCCTGCCTGTGTTGGACAGGATCAAGGGCTTGGCGGCCGGTGGACTGACCTTGATGCACGTGGTCGGTGATTTCCTGAAGCGCCAGATCATGTCGTTGCATAGGAGGCCGCGTCTGTGCTACTGGTTCACCGGCCCAAATGATTTTGGCAGGATCCAGCGCGGGCCAGGGACCGACCTGTCCTGGGAGGAGCTGGAGCTTCTGGTGAAGGGGATTACTGGTGAGTCCTTTGTCCCTGAATCTTTGATACTCCCCCAGGACATCCCGACGCTGTGTGATGATCCAGGGCTACGAACGACGGTCCTAGCCACGCTGCCGACCCTCGACGAGAGCGGCGTGGCAGTTTGTCAGACCGGCGGTCGGGACGCCCTCCGCGGGATCCAGATCCCTGGTGTACCGGCCGGGGGTCCCCAGCCCACCGGTGCGGCCCCCAGTGACTCCGCCATGGCCCCTAGCCCCTTGGATAAGGGTAAAGAGGCTGCAAGCAGCACCTCTGCCCCAGTTGGCTCTGGGGGTCGGAGGAGGATAGGCGATGCCAGTTGCGTCTTGCCGACGGGTCGTTTGTCTTGGACCCCCCAGAAGCGTCAGAGGACTGCTGGTGGGGCCGAGGAGGTCGGCTCCCAGGCCCAAGGCACGCAGAGGCACGTCAGTCCTCCGCCACCACCACCATCGGGTCCGCCACCACCACAACCACCACCACCGTCGGTCCCGCCGCCGCCAACACCACCCGGGGGCGATCTCCCCGAGGGGCACCAGCAGCAGCGACAACCTCAGCAGCAGCAACAACAACAACAGCAGCGACAGCAGCGGGCGTCCCGCTTCTAGGGTCGCTAGAAGGTCCAGGGCCCTAAGTAAGTTAGCCCCTTTTTTCACGAGTGTAGTTATCATGCCGACGGGTCTTAACCCATCCCTTGCTTGCCAGGGCTTCCTCCCCATCTGCTCCCAAGGTCATGCCTCCTCCGCCGGATACCATGCCCGCCGGTGGGTCTGGCTCTTAGCAGCAGGCAATTGCTAGGAGTGGTGTCGGCGATCCGCCGATGGCTATCGTAGCCTCAACGACGACGATGCCGTCGAGTACACCATCGGTAGCAGCGGCGGGGGAGGTCCCAGCTGCGCCCACTCCTGTCATCGAGGGTGACACGAGGGGGGGGCGCGTCTGGCTCCATCCCGCTGCCCATTCCGGAGGAGACGGAGGTGGTTTTTGGGCGGCGGCTCCGGTCTGGCACCGAACCAGAAGCAGCTCCAGTTCCCCTCCCCCGGGTGCTATCTCGTGCCCATCAGGCTCTTCATGAGACCGAGGCAGCGATCTAGCGAGAATGGGAGGCGCTGGAATCTGAGCACCAGCGCCTTAGCGACTGGCGCACCCAGCTGGAGGAGCGCACCAAGGCGGCGTCCCACCAGTTTGCCTTTGAGTGGTTCGAACTCACGTGGGACCGCAAAGACTACAAAAAGGACCTCCAGAAGGCGTACGCCTGGGAGCTGGAGGCGAGCCGGAAGGAGAAGAGGTTGGCCAAAAGGGAGGAGGCCTTGGATCAGAGGGAGGCTCTTATGACAGAGCTCCAGGCCAAGCTGAAAGCCTTGGACCAGACCCTAGAGGCCCAGCGAACCTAGCAGGTGGAGGCCATAGAGAAGATCGAAAAATGGGAGCGAGAGCTGGAGGACAAGGCCAGCGACATCGCCCTCGCCAAGGAGAACCTCAAGGAGAAGGACGTGTCCCTGGACAGACGGGCGGTGGATCTCGCCAGGCGAGAGACAAACCTCGCCTTCCAGGAGGAAATGCTCGAAAGGCGGGGGAAGTTGTTGGCCAAGCATGAGCTTGAGGCGGAGGAGAAGGAGCGGAAGCTGGAGGAGCGGATCCGGCGGTTTCAGGTGGCGCAGGCGGCACTGGGCCCCCAGGTGGTGGAGGCCACTAGGAAGGCTCTTGAAGACCTTTAGGCGGAGCATCGCGTCAGGGTCCAGCGCATCGCCGCATGGGCCAGCGAGGCAAGCACGACATTGGTGCCTCTAGGGATGAGTCCCATACCGGTGTCGGAGCTACCGACGTCCATCTCCGACGCGCTCCCGGTGCTGGACTCTACCGCCGATCGCCTCCGACGCCTGGACCAGGTTCTTGGCGTACGCTTGGAGGCCGAGGGCAGCAGGCTCTGCCGGGCGGTGACCGAATATATATTGATGTGCTTTCGGAGCCACGACCCAGCCATATCCTTAGAGCCAGTGATCGCTGGTCCGATGGCCGACACTGAAGACGCCGCCCGGGAGGGCGTAGAAGACGTCGTGGAGCTGGTGGCCGAGCGCTTCCAGCGGGATCCTACTGATGATGAGTAGTCCATTCTGTAGAGACAAAACAAGGGTTCCGCTGGGGTGCGGTTTGTAATAGCTTTTGATTTTGTAAGATACTTTTGAGAATTATTAATCAAACAACACTTATCTGTATGCTATTTGTCCTTGCTGTGTGCATCGTTACCAACTTCTCCCTGGTACTTGGCCCCTAAGATATAGGCTCGACGTGTCGAGGCTAGATACCAGTATACCTAAGAAAGAATTGGTGACCCGGCCCCCAGGAGATAGTGTCTACTGGGACCTAGGCCTATACACAGCTTTGGCTAGGAAGTTTTAGCAGCATACCCACAGGACCCGCCAACTGGTATCTTCTATCCTTTGATTCATGCAACAGGACCTACAGGATTTAGCCTGGGAAGCCAAGTCGTGCGTCCGGACCCCCTGGATCGTAGCTCCAAATACTAGGACACATATCACAGAGTGGTGGAGCATGCAAGCTTAGGGTACGGAACTAGGCTAAGCGACTACACAGCTCCGAACCATCCTAGGAGACAAGTGTCCATTCTTTAGAATCGGACCCCGGGTTGTCGGACCCATAGAACTATAGTTCCAAATACTAGGATACCCGTCACAGAGTGGTGGAGCGTGCAGGCTTAGGGTACGGAACCAAGCTAAGCGGCTACACAGCTCCGGACCACCCTAGGAGACAAGTACCCGTTCTCTAGAACTGGCCCCCAGGCTATCGGATCCCCCCTACCGAGGGGTCCCAAACTGCAAGCCTGGCTACTCAATTCGGATGTCATTATACCAGCAAGGGTGGGAACTGTATGGGTGGGTTAGATAAAAAATAATGCTCGTAAATTGAAGCAGACTAAAATCATCACAAAAACAAATCTGGGGGTGAATCTTTTCTTTATAACTTGATATACATGAGTGTAGGCCAATAGACCGAGTTTATGAGGGCGGACCTCACTGGGTTGACGTACATATATGTGCAACCTAGTTACAAAGGAAGAAAACTGAATCCCCAGGTTTGCTTTTATAGGTAAAACTTACAGAGATGCTCTATGTTCCAGGGATTGTGAAGAGGCTCTCCTTTAGTTGTAGCAAGGCGGACGCACCTAGGTCGGCATATTTCCATCACCTTGAAGGGTCCTTCCCAGCTGGGGGCGAGTTTGTGGAGCCCTTCTCGATTCAGTACTCGCCTTAGGACCAGGTCTCTAACCCTGAGCTCCCTACTATGCACGAACCGTTGGTGGTAGCGCCTGAGCGCTTGGTTGTACCGTGCATTTTGGATCGCCGCTCGCCATCTGCGCTCGTAGATGAAGTCCATGTCCTCACGCTGTAGCTATTCCTGCATAGACTCATCGAAAGCTTGGACCTATGGGGAGCCCATAATGATTTCTGGGGGAAGGCAGGCTTCAGCCCCGTAGACCAGGAAGAACGGGGTCTCCCCGGTAGCTCGGCTGGGTTTGGTCCGGTTCCCCCATAGCTCAGACGGAAGCTCGTTGGCCCAATTCACACCATGCTTTTTCAAGCAGTCATAGGTGCATGTCTTGAGTCCCCTGAGGATTTCTGCGTTTGCCCTCTCAACTTGGCCGTTGCTCCTGGGATGAGCCACAAACGCCAAAGCAGAGTTAGGTGCCGATGCCCTCGCAATACTCCTAGAAGAGCTGACTTGTAAACTGGGTCCCGTTGTCCGTAATGATATGGCTTGGGACCCCGAATCTGAAGACGATCGACTTGAGGAAGGCAACATTAGCACCCTGGGTGATGCTAACCACAGGGGTGGCCTTAGGCCACTTCGTGAACTTGTCGATGGAGACGAAGAGGAAACAGTACCCGCCGATGGCCCTGGGGAATGGTCCCAGGATATCCACCCCCCATACGGTGAATGACCAGGAGGGTGGAATCATCTGCAGAGTCTGAGCTGGTGTATGTATCTGCTTTGCATGGAACTGACACGCCTTGCAGGACTTTCCCATCTCAGCTGCATCCTGGAGAGCAGTTGGCCAGTAGAAGCCATGCTAGAAGGCCTTACTGACCAGCGTGTGGGATGAGGAATGAATTCCGCACTCTCCTCCATGGATCTCCGCGAGTAGCTCGCGGCCCTCCTCCTGGGTGATGCACCACATGAGAATGCTATTGGCGCCACGGCGGTAAAGATCCCCTTCTACCATCGTGTAGCGTTTAGCCAACCGTACTATGCGCTCTGCGGACACATGATCTTCAGGAAGGATATTTTCCTTCAGGCAGTCTCGGATCTCGGAGATCCATGCATCGGGACCACTCTGAGATACTGGCTGTGGCGCTAAGGGGCTGGCAGGACCTCCTATAGCACACACAGTCTTCGGTGGGTTCTATAGATGGTACGCCACCGGGACCGCTAGCTTCGAGGTGCTTGTCTCGCCCCCTTCGCCCAGTTTGGCAGGCTAGGCAGTGGGTCTCAGCAGCCGTCTTTCGAAGACACCCTCGGGCACGGGTGCCCAAGTTGATGCCCTCTGGGAGAGTTTATCTGCCGCCGAGTTGTCAACCCGAGGAACATGTTGCAGTTCCAGGGCCGTGAAGTCTTTTTCTAGCTTCCTTACGTGCATGAGGTAAGCTACGAGCCTGGGCTCGTTGCAGCTACATTCCCCGCGGACTTGCTTGATGATCAGCTGGGAGTCCCCCTTCACGAGGAGCTGGCGAATCCCTAAGGATTGGGCGGCCGACAAGCCGAAGATTAGTGCTTCGTACTCTACCATATTGTTGGTGGCCTTGAACTCAAGGTGCACCATGTACTTCACTTGATCTCCGCATGGGTCGACGAGGACCACTCTGGCTCCGCCACCCTGCTGACGGGCGGATCTATCGAAGAAGAGTGTCCAGTGGGGCTCGATGAAGACCGGACCCCTGGGCTCCGCAGGTGTGGGGTCCGAATTCGGATCCGGACCCGCATGAGCGCTCGGGGGAGGTGTCCACTCAACGATGAAGTCAGCCAGGACCTGGCATTTGACAGCGTGGTGAGGCTAGAAGTCCAGCTGGAACTCAGCGAGCTCTGCGGCCCACTTGGTGACATTGCCTGTGGCGTTAGAGTTGTGGAGGATGGCCCTTAACAGAAAGGAGGTAACCACCACGACCCTGTGTGCCTAGAAATAGTGACGCAGCTTCCTGGACGCTACAAGCACAGCATAGAGAAGTTTGTGCGTCTCAAGGTACCTGGCTTTTGCTTCATGGAGGACCTCGCTGACGTAGTAGACCGGCCTCTGAACGGTCCAGACCTCTATAGCCGGTCCTAAGCCCTCAGGTTCCTAGCCTTCTTGTGTCGTCCTCTCGACGACCAGCACTATGCTCACCGCTTCTGCAGCCGCTGCGATGTATAAATACAACAGCTCCCTAGGTTTTGGAGCTACCAGTATTGGTAGGGACACCAAGTGCTGCTTCAACTCTTGAAAGGCTTGTTCTACCTCCTCTGTCCAAGAGAATGGGCCGGACTTCCACAACAGCTTGAAGAAGGGCAGCGCCCTCTCAGCCAGCCTTGAAATGAAGCGGCTAAGGGCGGCTAATGACCCCGTAAGCTTCTAGACGTCCTTGATACGGGCCGGAGGCCTCATTGCCTCAATCGCTTTGATCTTCTCCGGGTTTTCTTCAATGCCCCGGTGTGAAACCAGGAACCCTAGCAACCTTCCTGCGGAGACCTCAAAGACGCACTTGTCTGGGTTCAGCTTTGTGCGGGTTGCCCGCAGCTTGTCGAAGACCAGGGTTAAGTCTTCCACTAGGGTCAACCCTCTCTTAGTCTTGACCACGATGTCATTGACGTATACCTCTACTCTTTCCCTGATAAAGTCCCCGAAAGTCTTAATCATCACCCGCACAAATGTTGGCAAGGTGTTTTTCAGACCGTAAGGCATTACGACATAGTAGTAAAGCCCATCCACTGTTACAAAAGCGGTATGCTTCCTATCTTCCCTAGACATCTGGATTTGATGGAAACCAAAGTAAGCATCTAGGAAGGACAAGAGATCGCACTCGGAGGTAGAATCCACGATTTGATCTATATGTGGAAGTGGATACGGGTCCTTGGGACAAGCCTTATTAAGGCTGGTGTAGTCGATGCACATCCGAAGCTTCCCATTTGCCTTGGGGACAATGACTGGGTTGGCCAGCCATATTGGGTGTTGAACCTCTTTAATGAAGCCAGCGTCTAGCAGCTTCCAGACCTCCTTTCGGATGAAGTCCTGCCGCTCAATGGATTGTCTCCGAGACTTCTGACTCACCGGTTTGGCGTCAGGGTGGATCTTCAGATGGTGCTCGATCACCTCCCTGGGGATCCCAGGCATCTGCGACGGCTCCCATGCGAACACGTCGGCATTTGCCTGGAGGAAGGCGACGAGCGCAAGTTCCTATTTTTCCTCTAGATCACCCGCAATGCGAGTGGTCTGGGGGGAATCTGCGTAGAGCTGGACAGCCTTGACGGGGACGTCATCCGCTCCGGATGGCCGCACCTTTGGCACCTTGGTAGGCGCCTTGGTACCAGAGGCCGAGGGGTCCCTCCCTCCGTCGTTCGGGCGAGCAGCTTCTGCCGCCAGGGCGTGCAGCTTCTCCACAGCCGCAAGCGCAGTGGCGCGGTCACCCCGCACGGTGAGGACCCCGGCTGGAGACAGCATCTTGAGGACCAAATGCCCGTAATGGGCAATGGCCATGAACCGGTATAGGGCCGGCCTGCCAATGATGGCATTGAATGGGAGGTTAACCTCTGCAACGTCGAACTGGACGTTCTCTGTGCGGAAGTTTTCCTCTATCCCAAATGTAACCGGGAGCGTGATGCTCCCAAGGGGATACACCGGTTGAGCGCCCACTCCGGAGAATGGACGAGAGGGTCCTAGTCGGGACCATGGGATCTGCAGCTGCTTGAACGCAACATGGCTGATGACGTTGAGCCTAGCCCCACCGTCGATCAGAACATGATGCAGCTTGATGTTGGCGATGACAGGGGCGGTGATGAGCGGTAGTATGCTGGCCCTGCCATGTTCTCGGGGTAGTCGGATGCCCCGAAGGAGATAGTGGTGCTCTGCCACCGCTGGTGTGGGGCTACCCTCGGGACTCCCGGGGTCGCCGATAGGACCTCGCGGCATAGGGACTTCACGTTCCTGCGGGAGGTGAGCTCCCAACTTCCACCGTACATTACGTACAGCTTCTTGCAGCGGTCAGTATCATCACTGGAGTCGGAGTCTCCAGTGAGGATATCCTTGAGGACCTGCTCGGGGGACTGATACCTGAGGTCCCGTTCTCCTGCGGCCACATCACCGTCGTCGACCCTCTCCTTGCTAGGCCAGCGACGAGGTGGGGAGCCATCCTTGGAAGTCTGCTCGTGCCGCTCGCTGACGCGCCTCACGAGCTTGATGATCTCGCGACACTCCGAGGCGTTGTGGTGACTGTTGGGGTGCACAGGGCATGAGCCGTTGTTGCCTCCCTGTGGTCGTGGGCATTTGTTGCGCTCGTTCCGTCCCCTAGTTGTGGCTGCGACAACTGGAGCAGCAGACTGCGGCCTCTCGTGGCCACGATTCTTCTTCTTCTTTTTGTCGTCCTAGGTGATGGCACCCGGGCCACCCGTCTGGGTAACTCCGGTTTGTGGTGTCAAGTGCCATGCACGGCTCTCGGCAGCTCTGGCACACTTGTCAGCCAGAGCGAAGAGTGTGGTGACAGTTTCTACGTCGTGCGTGGCCAACTTCTCCAGCATCTTTTCATCATGCACCCCCTAGCGGAAAGCGGTGATGATGGAAGCATAAGAGATATAGGGTATAGTCCCTCGTACCATGGTGAAGCGGGAGATGAAGGCCCGGAGAGTTTCCCCGGGTTCCTGCCTCACTGCATGGAGGTGAGCCTCCACGCCATGCTGTTGATAAGCGCTGGTGAAGTTCGTTGTGAACCACGCACAGAGCTCTTCCCAGGAGTAGATCGATCCTGGGGCGAGGTTCATGAGCCAGGTCCGGACCGGCCCAGACAAGGCTACATGGAAGTATGTTGCCATTACAACAATGTCTCCACTTGCTGCCGTAATAGCGGTGATGTATACCTGCAAGAATTCTGATGGATTTGACGTACTGTCGTACTTCTCCGGCAGGTGTGGTCGGAACTTGAATGGCCAAGTCGCCGCGTGGAGATGATCCGCCAGTGCGGCACAGCCCACGCCGACCAATGGGACACCCGCCTGGATCCGAGCGCCCGTTGGAGTTTGCGGTGCAACCGCTGCAAAGTCATAGTCGAGGTTGTGACCCTCGATGTTCTGCCGGCACTCACGCGCCCTCTCTAGAGAGACTCAGGCATCCTCGCCCGTACACGTACGGTTGAGTTCTGCCCGCAGGTCATCTGGCCTCTCCAGAGAGACTGGAGCATCCTCTCCTGCATGCCTCCGGTTGAGCTCCGCCCGTAGGTCCTCAGTCAGTGCGGCCCTCACCGAGGGTGAGCACACTGACACGGACGCCTCGTGTTGACACCGGGATGACCGAGGCCTGGGCCTGGCTGAGCCAGAATGCGCCATGCCAAGCAGACGATCGACATCGTCACGCCACTGCTTCATGGCCCCCGGTGAGGCCGTGGAGCTAGGAGGGTGGCGTAGCAACTCCCTGGCTGTAGACAAGGCCCCAGGCTCAGCCCTTGACACTCTGGATGTCTGCGCTGGAGTGTGCTGCCATGCCAAGCGCACAGTAGCAGCACCAGGCGCAGGGCGGTTGGAGGCCCGTGGCGTGGAAGATGCAGCCTCTTCCTCCATCGGGAAGTCCTCAAGAACAAAGTCGTGGTGCTCGACGATCTGGACCATGGTGTCGAGCAGGAAAACAGGCGAAAAACCTAAAGCTAAAGCCCCCTACCTGGCGCACCAAATGTCGGAGAGGAAATTCTTCGGCCGGGTGGTGGAATGCACCCGCCCTAAATACTAAGATGAGGAGGGGGCCTTAGCAGTTTGCCTGATGAGTGGATATGGGAAGGACACACGAAGACATGAGAGTTTAGAGTGGTTCAGGCCGTTGGAGCATAAAACCCTACTCCACTGTGTGTTGTATTGAGGATGTTGTGAACCTAAGAGTCTAAGTTGGTCTGTCTTGTAACGTTGTGTGCCATCCCTTTTATAGCTCAAGGGAGGCACGTACAAGGATGCTGAGCTTCGACATGTGGGCCCAAGAGCATAGTGGAAGGAATACATTATAGGAGTAACTAATGCAAGTGACGTCTGAGCAATCTCCCTGGCGCCATGATGTCCGCAGCCCACGCAGTATTGATATGCGGCGGCAGCTCCTTTGGTAACGTGCGTGTAATGATGAGCGTAGTTCACGTGGCAGTATGGGCATGCTGCCTCCCAATGGAATGGACAGGCACGCTGCCTACGGAATGGACAGGTCGCCGCATGTCAGCGAAATTGAGAGCACCTAGAGGGGGGTGAATAGGTGATCCTGTAAAATTCAACAACTAATAGCCACAAAACTTGGTTAAGTGTTAGTATGGCTAAGTAGCGAGCTCTTGCGAACACACAAGTAATCACAGAAAAGCAATCATAAGAGACACAGTGTTTTATCCCGTGGTTCGGTCAAGTATAACACTTGCCTACCTCCATGTTGTGTCGTCCCAATAGACGAGGGTTGCACTCAACCCCTTTCAAGTGATCCAATGATCAACTTGAATACCACAGCTTTTCTTTGCTTATCTATTTTCTCATTTGTGAGGAATCTCCACAAGTTGGAGTCTCTCGCCCTTACAACAAAGATCAAAGTGAAAGCACAAGAGTAAGGGTGGTAAGCAACACACACAAATCCGGAGCAACACACACGCACACAAGCCAAGACTTTAGCTCAAAATGAAGCACAACGAGTTCACAACTAGAACGGAGCTCAAATCACTAACATAGTCGATCAAGTGCGCGGAGACGGAGTGTGGAAGACTCAGAATGCTTAGAATATGCTTTGGTAACTCCTCCATGCGCCTAGGGATCCCTTTTATATCCCCAAGGCAGCTAGGAGCCGTTGGAGACCAACAAGGAAGGCTAAGATTGCCTTCTGTCGGGTGGCGCACCGGACAGTCCAGTGTGCCACTGGAAAGCCACTGTAGCTTGTCCGGTGCTGATCTCCTTCCTTTTCTGGCGCAGACGACCATTGCACTTCGGTGTCGGTTGGCGCACCGGACACTGTCCGGTGCACACCGGATAGTTCGGTGCACACCGGACAGTTCGGTGCCCCCTTCCGACCGTTGGTGCGGGCCACGTGTCGCCCGCCAATTTCGCTGCCGACCGTTGCATAGTCGACCATTGGCTCACCGGACAGTCCGGTGAATTTTAGCCGTACGCCGTTGAACTTTTCCCGAGAGCGACGACTTCGCCGTTAATGACTCACTGGACAGGCCGGTGTTCCACCGGACAGTCCGGTGAATTATAGTCGTACGCCATCATCGAGTCCCGAGAGTGGCCTGTTCATCGAGACTGGTCCTGGCGCACCGGACACTGTCCGGTGCACCACCAGACACTGTCTGATGCACCACCGGACAGTCCGGTGCACCCAGACCGAGCAGTAGTTGGCTGTACACAGCCAACTCTTTTCCAATCCATTTTCTTCTGTTTCTAGCACTTAGACACAATACATTAGTACCCAAATCAATGTACTAAGTCTAGAAACATACCTTGTTACATGATTTGCACTTCTTCAATCTTTGGCACAATTTAACACTTAGAGAATATGTGTTGGGCACTTAATCACCAAAACACTTTAGAAATGGCCCAAGGGCACATTTTGCTTTCAGGAATGCACAGATCGTCGCCTGCCAGCGGAATGCACAGGTCTCATTAAATGCCGAGGCGGCACATCGCCTACCAGTGGAATGGACAGGCGGCGCGCCTTACCCTCAATAAATGCTGAGGTCGCGCAGCCCAGAGGCCTTACGTCAGGCTCCGCCCGTTGGCTTACGTCACGTGCAGTAGGCCACGTGGCAGCATCGGGTCTCCGCCTAGGCGGGGAGCATGAGTGTATGCGGATAGGTCTGCACCAGACTAGGTCTGGACACGTGTCGGTACCGGACCCCCGCCTGGGTCCTATTCAAGGCCCGGGTGTATTCTATCCTGGGACCTTGGGACCCCATTGTGGGCGGCCCGGACCCCATACGGGAGGGTCTGGATCCCTTTCCAAGGGTCCAGCTTGCACACGTGGAGGTCCTGGACCAATCTTGGGGTCCGGACTGTATATCCAGGGGTCCGACACTCTTCGGTGGGGGTCCAGACTTACTGTTGACGCTTTGGAGTATATCAGCTTCTCTAGACACGTGGCCGCTTCAGACCCACCCGTGTGGTGGAGTTGGGCGCTGTTGTGGACCCAGAACAGTCGCTTGAGACTAGGGCGAGTCATGGTCTGGTCCCACACACAGTACCTTTACCACACGACTAAGTGATAGCCGCGTGGGCACCGCGCCTTTTACCACGCGACTAAGTGATAGCCGCGTGGGCGCTGCATCTTTATACAGTACTAAGGGGTACCCTAGTTTCAGGGTACCAACAAGCCTTATGTGCCACTTTGATATCTTCATTCTTATCAAATCTGGAGCTTTTCCTGATGCCCTCCAAAGTAGATATGGTTTTCTTGAGTGGCTTTTTTCCTTTCAGCACTTGATTGTCGTCTTCAACAGGGGGAACCGAGATCATCTCATCAACTTTGATCTGAAAATCAGTTTGTTCTTCTTTTATGTCCTTTGCAAACTCTTCTAATTCTTGAGAGCTCAACAGGTCATCCTCATTTGGGTCAAAGTCAACTTTCTCATCACTAAAGTCTTCCAGTCTCAGGCCATCCCCAGATTTGTCTTTAGAAATATCCATGCAACCCTCAGTAAGCTTCATTGATTCTTTACCTTGAGAGGAAGTCTCACCCAATTTAAAATTAGGTGTGGGATTGTCATCAAGAGTTTCCTCATCATTTCTAGGTTTTTCCCAGATTTGTCAAATACTGGGTCATTCATCCCATGGATTTCAACAGAGGCTCTCTTACCTAGATTAATTGTCTCATCATTCCAACCTTCTTCACTGATGGATTCAATTCTAAAATATATGTCATACATGAATGGCTTAACAACTACCTCCACAACAGGGGGGATCATAGCTACACTTTTGATATGAACTTTAAATCTCACAATGTCTTCAGAGTCTAAGGACATAAGGTCAACTTCCTCAACAACGCCAATCATGGATCCAATTTCACAGATTGATTGGTAGTTTTGTAATTCCTCAGGAACATTCTCAGCAACCACCCAAGCAGTATGAAGTCTGGATTTGGGTTTGGCCTGAGAACTCCATGGAATAACAGCGATCTTGGCACCAGACATCTTCATTTTGAGTTCAGGGAAGCTTATCATCTCATCAAGACGTTCTTGAGAAGGGAACTGCATCAAAAGGCTAGAATGGCATTTTGTAGCCTTCCACATTTTCCCCAAGGGAAATGGAAACCAAAATCCTTCTCCAAATATTCTGCTGAAACTAAGCCCTCAATCACTTTCACCAAGCCGATGAAAACCCTTTTTGGTTTTTTGGACATTGGTTTAGCAAAATAAGAGAGATAAAACCCTAGACCATCAACCGCCATACCACTATGGGCATGGTAGGCTTGCTTTGTTTCGGCAGGACACATCGGGAGGTAACATGAGTGTCTTTGCGACAAATGTCACACCACAAAGCATTAAAGCAATTTCTAGCATGGTGTCCTTCAACTCCACACTTTTGACAAAAAGCGGGACGAACAGGTTCATTTTCTTTCTTCAAAGCAGATGGAGAAATGATAGGGTTACCTACTTACCTGATTGTATTCCTTCAGCTGAGGAAGAAGACATCAACCCTTCATGATGTTCAGATTTCCCAAGCGCCAGCTTCAATCTCCAGCTGACATTTCTGTTTTTGTTCCAGGATTGAGAGCCATGGGGATTCTCTTTTTGCCCCCAACGGTCCCATTGGGGATTTTGAGGATTTTTGTTCTTCGGATCCATCACGCTAGTTGTCGTAGGGTTTCGAAAACCACCCGACCCCAACCGCGGCCACTCCTCTTCAACCACCGGGGGACGCAGAGCAGCTACGTACCACCCGCCATGGAAACCAGATCAGGAAAAGACAGGGAGCGACCAAAGGCGCGAGAGAAAGGCGGCGCAATGGGGGAAGGAATGCGAACCAACAAAGTCCGAGGGAAACCCTAACCTGATTTTGGAGACTTCAGGATTGTAGATAGTCACGGCAGGTGGCCGATGTCGTGGTTCGTGGGCTTGGGCTGGGAGAAGAGTTGATACCCCCGCGCGCCACCCTTCCCATGGCGAGCGAGAGCGATCAGGACACGGGGACACGAGAGGGCGTGACAACTCCATGGGCCTCGCGATGTACTGTAGACCACGGCCCACAATCCTCCAAGTGCGCACCGACTCGAAGTGCGCCATGGGCGATCTGAGCAGCGACGTGGGAGGAAGAAGATGCCCCAGCCCAAGGGACCTTTCGCTTTTTTTTCTTTCCCATCTCGAGACTAATTGATAGGTATGTGTTGGGGGCCTTCGTCTTCCGAAGGTCCTCAAAAACATGATCTAACAATGTTTCTGGAGTATAATACATGAACAGGTACCTTCGGACTCGGATCAGAACCACAATGTGAAGAAGTACAAAGAATGCAAAGGTTGGCGCAAAGCCGAAGCTATGCGCAGGAGACCTTCGGCATGATAGCAGAAAGGAGAACCGACTTAAAAGGGAAAAGACTATTTAGACCTCGATGGATTACTATAGAGTCATTAGCAAATGTAAAGGGCATGAGTGTAATTTTACATGGGCTGCGTCTCGTGCCTATAAATAAATGAACAGTGCTCCCGTACTGTTCACGCTGACTTGGCATTCGTTTTTGCGTCACGCTTGTATTATCACCTTTTGTCAAGTCGAAGGTATAAATATAATTCAATATTGTTCATATTCATTTATAATTATATAATAAGAAATATATATATATATTATGATATCATACAATTATTCATGTTGTTTCTCATGTTTCATATGCTTTGTCTTTTACACAAATATGTTGTGGTGATGAAGGCATGTCCTTCATGACCTTCGTCCGAAGATCGTTATATCCTTCGGGAGATAATGCTCTAATGGACGAAAGGCATTAACCATTAACCTATTCTTGTGTTGCCTTGTTCTTAATTCATAGCATTTGAGAACAAGTCTCCAACATTGGCGCCCACCTCCATTGAATCCTTTTCGACCACCTTCGGCAAGCACTGACCTTCGTCATGCCACCGAATAAAGCTTTAGCGACAGGGGCTGCCATTCTGCAGCAGCTAGACCCGAACTAGGAGACCCTTTCTCTTCGAGAGGCACGAAACCAGAAGAGGAAGGCCACTAGTCCAACACCCCAGAAGGACGAGTTGGACCAACAAATCAGAAACATGGAGATGCTTCATCAACAAGTACAAAGGATGAAGGAGAAGATGGCTCGACTAGCCGACCTTCAAAGGCAGATTGACGAAGCCACTGAAGAAGTATGCCATCTTGCTCAAGATGAACAAGAACGAAGGCCCCAACACAGGGAGTTTCATCAAGAGGGCTTGTTCAACGATGATGGATGGTATGATGATTTTAATCATGATACCTTTACTTTTGATGATGCTTCTCTCTTGGCAGCAGAACTGCAGGCTTTCCCGTGGCCCCCATCATACAAGCCACCTCAGCTTCCAATGTATGATGGACATTCAGACCCGAAGCAGTTTTTGATGAGTTATGAAGCAACCATATCTTCATATGGAGGCAATGCAGCTATCATGGCTAAATCCTTCGTCATGGCAGTTAAGAATGTGGCCTAGACATGGTATTCTTCTCTTCGGCCAGGAACTATCACCTCATGGCAGAAGCTCAAGGACATGCTGGTGACAAGCTTCTAGGGCTTCCAGACGAAGCTAGTCATAGCTCAGGCTCTGTTTCAATGCATGCAAGATCATGAGGAGTATCTCCAGGCATACGTCCGAAGGTTCTTGCGTCTGAGAGCACAAGCGCCTACAGTGCCCAATGAAATTGTCATTGAGGCCATGATCAAGGGGCTTCGTCCAAGACCTAATGCCCAGTATTTCGCTAGAAAGCCTCCACAGACTTTGGAGAAGCTGCTTTAAAAGATGGATGAATACATCCACGCTGACAATGATTTTCGTCAGAGAAGGGAGGAAGCTTATAGGTTCTCTGAGATGACCAGGGGCTTCGGAGGGAGAATTCACCCAAGACATGTCAGGTCCATCCACTCCACCTAGAGTGACGACAGAGGAAGTCAACAACAGAGGCCACAATATCCCTCGCAAGCTTTGGGGCAGCAACAAAGCTATCTTCGGCCGCCAGCTCCAAGGGGCAGAGGTGCCAGGGGCTTTGGAGGAAGGTTTGGGGATCAACCTAGGAAAATTTATTGCTTATTCTATGGTGAGGACAAGGGCTATATGTAACACCCGGATTTTAGGGGTCCAAAACCCGGGCGCTAACATAATCACCAGGTGTGCTGGGACCAAGTCTCACACATATGATGTATAGTGGCACAGGATCGAATGTCACAACTTTATATATAACAGGAGTTCTATACAAAATAAATAATTACATTATAAGGAGACAACGGTCCAGCAACCCAAAAGTTGACTGGGAGACGACGGCCTAGACCTCTCACGAACACATCACAGCATCCTCCAAGCGCCTCATCCAGTGGTACCTGTTCTTGACCTGTGGGGTGTGTGAGACAGCAAGAGTGAGCTCACATATGTTCATCGCTCAACAAGTTGTGGGGAATAATGTGCATGAACTCGCCAAAGGTGGGAGCTCACATGAAGTGTAAGGCTTACCAAAGAAGATGGTTAAAGCTGAGCATTGCTTTTAAAGTTGGTCAAAATTTTATTAGCAATTACTAAGTATAAGTAAATACCAAACCCAATTAAGTAGTAGAACAAAAGTAACAACATCACCTGCGATGCAATGCATATGACAAATTGAATTTAGTTCCATAAATTAATCATGTGAGGGTCCGAGCTGCTCATGACCGTGAGCACGGCTAGTATACCAGTTTTACACTCTGCAGAGGTTGCGCATCTTTACCCACAAGTCGTGTATCCCATGTCGCCAGGGTTTGCAAGGCCCTTAGACACTACCGAGGTGAATGGCTAGGGATCCACTACGAGGCCTTTACAAAGTTCCACTAGCTTCCGAAAACCCGCTACAGTTTATAGGAAGTTCCAATGCAGGAATCCCTTGCAGGACCGCCATCGCAGCAAAATCCTCCCGAGGGCCTCCCTACACTGACCACTCCCCTACTGCCCTTGCCCCTTTCGGGTAAGGTAGTCTTCCACTAGCTTTCCTAATTAATCAGCCAAGGGGTCCCATTCCTCCCTTGTGGTAGCACTGTTTTCCCGGGTGGTCGCTCCATGTTCCAATTAACATAATGATCTTATCATGAACAGTAATAATAAACATATAATAAAAGTGTGATCATGAATAATGTACCTTCATACCCAAAACCACATAAAGCACTAGCAAGTACTACCCAAAAAGGTTCAGTGGTAAACAAGGTATAAAGATAGACAAACTAGGGTAGCCTATTGGGTCCCATCAAAATTAACCTATGCAGATCATTATGATTAATTAGAACATGAGTAGGTGAAAAGAAGTGATCAAGGGCACAACTTGCCTGGGCCTTGAGATTCCAGGTACCAGGATGATCTTCAGATTCTCGTGACCTCACTGCTAGTCGTAGCAATACAAACAAACAGTGTATAGGCAAAATTAACATTACACCAAACATGTATGCCAAAATACATATTAATAGTCTACATATTAAAATAAGATCACAGGAAAAAGAATTATTAATTTTGGAGTTGTAGATTTTAAGTTATGAATTTTCAAAGGTTTTATGTGTTAAAAATGGATTAAGTGAGAGATTAAATTTCTAATTGTTTTCATGACAAAACAGAGGCACTAAATGATGAAGAATATTATTACAAAATTTTAGAAACTGGAATGGTTCAATTTGGAGCTAAAATAAATTTTCTATGAATTAACTAAGTTCTAGCAATTATTTTCATATTAAAAATCTATTTTCTATTTAATTTACTCAATTTAAACGAGTTCTGGACTGGGCCTCAATTAAACAGAAGCGCAGGGGGCTCGGCGCAAGATTTCCCAGACTCAGACTACACCCGCGGTGGACGGCGGGTTTATTTCAGTAAAGTAGAGGGGCTCTTTTGCGAACTGCGCCAGCCGAAGGGGTATGGACCAATCGTGACCGCCCGATTAGATTCGAAGGGCTGAGATTGACTCCATATTACATCGAACCGGTACGTAATCGTACCCGTTAGATCAAAGATCGACGTCCGCAATTCAATGAAAGCGCGATCTATTCTTACGCATGAGATCTTGATCCAAGGGCACAGATCGAACGGATCAAAGGGGAACGCTTGACCTAATCTGGTTCACCCGTTTACAATCCCACGGACCAGATTGCTCCCGCGAGAGTGTATGCCAGAAACAATCTGAGCCGCACGTTGGGCGATCAACGACCATCGGTCATCGTCCCACATCCGATGCCTCGACACGGCGGAGCTACCCACCCGCGGTGGAGCTCGCCCGCGAGCGGCAATTCCGCCGCCACCGAGCACTAAACCAAAATTAAACGGGTGCTGCACGTAGAGAAGGCGAAGGTGAACACAAAGGAAGACCTCTTACCGGCGATTATGGCGCGGAGGCACACGGCCACGGTGGGAGGCGATTGGCGGAGTGGAGGAGATTCCGACGAGCAATTGGGATTGTCGCGGCGGCCGAACCTCCTTGTCTCGACCACGGGCACAACCCCAGTGATTATATGAAGCACCCAGAGTCTACGCTGAGGCCTGAATCATCGACGGCGGCGGAGACGTGGGGAGGGAGCTCGGTCCTGGGGAGCGAGATGTAAAGGAGGGGGGTCGCGGCTTCCATTTATAGCCGGGGGGGAAAGCTGTTGAGCCAACGGCGCCGGCATTTGCGAGCACACCGTTGAGCACGGCCCGGTGGAGATTAACGGCATAGCGAGGCCGGCGGGATCGACGACTTCAGTTGCGGTGCGCGCGGGTTTGTTAGGAGGGAGAAGATCGAGCTGACAAGGTGTCCCCACCAGTCGGTGTCCACTGCAGATGCGCGCGCGAGGAGGCTGGGTCAATGGCCAGTAGGGCCCACTCGCCAGTGTGACAGCGCGCGGCAGGGAAGGAGGTCTTGGGCCACGCGGATGAAATCCCCAGATGGGCCAAATGATGTATCCGAGGCCCAGGTTTGCTTTTCTTCTTTTTCTTTTTATTTTGTATTTTCTTTTCTCCATTTTCAAATCCAATTTGAGTTCAAGTTTAAATTCAAACCTTGTGAATAACTTGTCCTCAGTTTGAAAGGTATAATTTAATAATATAAGTGTGAAGGATGTTTATTCTGATTTTTATTTTATTTTATGTAGTATTTTTCTTAGTTCTTCCCTTCTCTTTTGTTTTTTTTCTATTTTCTATTCCAAATTCAAATTTATACTTCTATTTTAGTTTTCAGATTTTTCAAATGTATCAATTGAAACCCAAAGGTGAATATAAACCATATTATTTTAATTTTACTAATTTAAGCTTTATTCTCCTTGTTATTTATTTCATGGGATGTATAAATGGTTTCCTTTAAAAGTAAAATTCTTTTCTCATCACTTTCTTATTTCCCTAATTTTCAAAGCATTATGATACTTTATTTATATATTTTTTTTCCTCTACTAATTTTGGGTCTTACAAATCCTACCCCCCTTAAAAATAATCTCGTCCTCGAGATTAGTAAATAAAGGGATGTATGCTCATATTGTTCTCGGGACGTATGCACAAACAAAGAAATCTCGACATGATGCATAATCCTTTAACAAAACATAGGTTTTAATAGACCTTATTATTCCTTCTAGAATAATATCATAACATCTTATTAACTAAAGTAACATCTAGACCTTACAAATCATCATAATTTATATCTATGTAGCTTGGTGGAGCTGGTGGTGGTGGTGGAGGTTGTTGTTGTTGTTGTCTCTCCAACCGTGCTTGCCTTATTTCTTGGCGGGCCTGACGTATTTCCTCGCGTTGTTGTCTTATCTGATTCTGCATCTCGGTCACCAGGTCTGTTAACTGTTGTATTACCAGTCTTTGGGTAGCAACCACTTGATCGATCTCAACAGGTGGGGGATTTGGAGGATTCATTTCTGTTTGCTGTTACATGATAATCTTTCCTTTCCTGGTATTGACCATGAAAGTTAGAAGCATATGGTAATAGTTTTGCAAAGGAAATTATTCAATAAGCGGAATGAATAAGCTAGTAGCTGTTCATAATTCTGAAGATTCTTTAGTAGGGCTTGGTCTTTGTTTTTATGTCCAGATTTGGGGTAACCAGTCATATAAGGTGAATATCCAAGGGTAAGATAGAATCTGTCAAGATGAGAGGTATATCTGGGTGAGATAGACTACAAGATGTAGATCAAAATCTGGTGTGATGTCAGGTGGTGGTTGATAGATTATGCAATCCATTAAGACTCTATTGATTGGGTAAGTTATGTAACTTGTTATATAGGTCAAGTTGTTGTGTATGGCCAAGTTGATATAAGTCTCCAAATTAGGCTTAAGTGATTTAGGAGTATGGCCTTATCCTTTGTATCTGCATTAAGTAACTCAATCTAGCTCAGATCATATTGGATTAGATAGAGTCCAGATTAGGTTGGTATGACTAGATTAAACTAGTTAAGATTAGCTAGATCTACCAGGGTAGGATAAATATTATTAGGATATGATAGAATCTTTTAAGATAGGATGGATTATATGATATAGGTAGGCCATTGTTCAAGGATGAGTTGGTGTAAGACATTAATTTAGGTTAAGATATGTTTGTAGAGACAGTGTCTAACCAAATTATCTGACCTTTTAATAACACACTTTAGATTGGGTCATATTTAGATTAGATAGAATCTGGATTAGGTTGGATGTAACTAGATTAGGTTAGATAATATCTAATTACCTTGGATTAGATCATGGTTGTTACTAGGGTGGGGTAAATATGCTTATTAGGACAAGATGAATCCATAAGGATAAGGTAGAATCTTTTGAGGTCAGTTAGATTTATTAGGATAGGATAGAATCTTTTCAAGACAAGATGAATCTATTAATAGTAATAGAGTATCTTTTAAGATAAGATGGATCTATATACATTAGGATAAGTTAAGACCTTTTGAGATAAGATAGATCTATGAGTGTAGGATAGAATCTTTTGAGATGAGATGAATCTATTAAGATAAGGGAGAATTTTTAAGATAAGATGGGTATTGTTAGGCTAGTTACTTTATTGAAGGATAATTTAGTTTGTCTAGTTATTTTATATATATATTCTTATACCTATGTGTATATGCAGATGCAATTGTGGACATTATTCCACAACCCATCACACACAATCAAAGATCCAAATCAGACAAGTATCATAAGAACAAACATTCAAGCACATAGATAAAAATAGTTTTGTCTTTGTTCCTAAGAGTAGGTCTCCTATCCCTAAAGGTCACTTTAAGCACAGGATTTCAAGGTGTGAAATCCAAGTTTGTCTTTAGAAGGAAAAAGGTAAGAATAATCAGAGTAAAGCGGAATTTAGATGAGAAAAGATTAAGATAAGTTTAGAAGAATCAGAGTAGCAAAGATAAGTATGTAGGGGTTGTCCAGTTCTATCTAGGTTTCGTCCTACAGTCAACATTGCCTCTGATACCACTTCTGTAACACCCGGATTTTAGGGGTCCAAAACCCGGGCGCTAACATAATCACCAGGTGTGCTGGGACCAAGTCTCACACATATGATGTATAGTGGCACAGGATCGAATGTCACAACTTTATATATAACAGGAGTTCTATACAAAATAAATAATTACATTATAAGGAGACAACGGTCCAGCAACCCAAAAGTTGACTGGGAGACGACGGCCTAGACCTCTCACGAACACATCACAGCATCCTCCAAGCGCCTCATCCAGTGGTACCTGTTCTTGACCTGTGGGGTGTGTGAGACAGCAAGAGTGAGCTCACATATGTTCATCGCTCAACAAGTTGTGGGGAATAATGTGCATGAACTCGCCAAAGGTGGGAGCTCACATGAAGTGTAAGGCTTACCAAAGAAGATGGTTAAAGCTGAGCATTGCTTTTAA
The DNA here is from genome assembly GCA_029449295.1 of Zea luxurians. Taxonomy (NCBI): domain Eukaryota; kingdom Viridiplantae; phylum Streptophyta; class Magnoliopsida; order Poales; family Poaceae; genus Zea; species Zea luxurians. Next base: position 149,450,547 of record JAOPSE010000007.1, read on the forward strand.
AGTTGGTCAAAATTTTATTAGCAATTACTAAGTATAAGTAAATACCAAACCCAATTAAGTAGTAGAACAAAAGTAACAACATCACCTGCGATGCAATGCATATGACAAATTGAATTTAGTTCCATAAATTAATCATGTGAGGGTCCGAGCTGCTCATGACCGTGAGCACGGCTAGTATACCAGTTTTACACTCTGCAGAGGTTGCGCATCTTTACCCACAAGTCGTGTATCCCATGTCGCCAGGGTTTGCAAGGCCCTTAGACACTACCGAGGTGAATGGCTAGGGATCCACTACGAGGCCTTTACAAAGTTCCACTAGCTTCCGAAAACCCGCTACAGTTTATAGGAAGTTCCAATGCAGGAATCCCTTGCAGGACCGCCATCGCAGCAAAATCCTCCCGAGGGCCTCCCTACACTGACCACTCCCCTACTGCCCTTGCCCCTTTCGGGTAAGGTAGTCTTCCACTAGCTTTCCTAATTAATCAGCCAAGGGGTCCCATTCCTCCCTTGTGGTAGCACTGTTTTCCCGGGTGGTCGCTCCATGTTCCAATTAACATAATGATCTTATCATGAACAGTAATAATAAACATATAATAAAAGTGTGATCATGAATAATGTACCTTCATACCCAAAACCACATAAAGCACTAGCAAGTACTACCCAAAAAGGTTCAGTGGTAAACAAGGTATAAAGATAGACAAACTAGGGTAGCCTATTGGGTCCCATCAAAATTAACCTATGCAGATCATTATGATTAATTAGAACATGAGTAGGTGAAAAGAAGTGATCAAGGGCACAACTTGCCTGGGCCTTGAGATTCCAGGTACCAGGATGATCTTCAGATTCTCGTGACCTCACTGCTAGTCGTAGCAATACAAACAAACAGTGTATAGGCAAAATTAACATTACACCAAACATGTATGCCAAAATACATATTAATAGTCTACATATTAAAATAAGATCACAGGAAAAAGAATTATTAATTTTGGAGTTGTAGATTTTAAGTTATGAATTTTCAAAGGTTTTATGTGTTAAAAATGGATTAAGTGAGAGATTAAATTTCTAATTGTTTTCATGACAAAACAGAGGCACTAAATGATGAAGAATATTATTACAAAATTTTAGAAACTGGAATGGTTCAATTTGGAGCTAAAATAAATTTTCTATGAATTAACTAAGTTCTAGCAATTATTTTCATATTAAAAATCTATTTTCTATTTAATTTACTCAATTTAAACGAGTTCTGGACTGGGCCTCAATTAAACAGAAGCGCAGGGGGCTCGGCGCAAGATTTCCCAGACTCAGACTACACCCGCGGTGGACGGCGGGTTTATTTCAGTAAAGTAGAGGGGCTCTTTTGCGAACTGCGCCAGCCGAAGGGGTATGGACCAATCGTGACTGCCCGATTAGATTCGAAGGGCTGAGATTGACTCCATATTACATCGAACCGGTACGTAATCGTACCCGTTAGATCAAAGATCGACGTCCGCAATTCAATGAAAGCGCGATCTATTCTTACGCATGAGATCTTGATCCAAGGGCACAGATCGAACGGATCAAAGGGGAACGCTTGACCTAATCTGGTTCACCCGTTTACAATCCCACGGACCAGATTGCTCCCGCGAGAGTGTATGCCAGAAACAATCTGAGCCGCACGTTGGGCGATCAACGACCATCGGTCATCGTCCCACATCCGATGCCTCGACACGGCGGAGCTACCCACCCGCGGTGGAGCTCGCCCGCGAGCGGCAATTCCGCCGCCACCGAGCACTAAACCAAAATTAAACGGGTGCTGCGCGTAGAGAAGGCGAAGGTGAACACAAAGGAAGACCTCTTACCGGCGATTATGGCGCGGAGGCACACGACCACGGTGGGAGGCGATTGGCGGAGTGGAGGAGATTCCGACGAGCAATTGGGATTGTCGCGGCGGCCGAACCTCCTTGTCTCGGCCACGGGCACAACCCCAGTGATTATATGAAGCACCCAGAGTCTACGCTGAGGCCTGAATCGTCGATGGCGGCGGAGACGCGGGGAGGGAGCTCGGTCCTGGGGAGCGAGATGTAAAGGAGGGGGGTCGCGGCTTCCATTTATAGCCGGGGGGGAAAGCTGTTGAGCCAACGGCGCCGGCATTTGCGAGCACACCGTTGAGCACGGCCCGGTGGAGATTAACGGCATAGCGAGGCCGGCGGGATCGACGGCTTCAGTTGCGGTGCGCGCGGGTTTGTTAGGAGGGAGAAGATCGAGCTGACAAGGTGTCCCCACCAGTCGGTGTCCACTGCAGATGCGCGCGCGAGGAGGCTGGGTCAATGGCCAGTAGGGCCCACTCGCCAGTGTGACAGCGCGCGGCAGGGAAGGAGGTCTTGGGCCGCGCGGATGAAATCCCCAGATGGGCCAGATGATGTATCCGAGGCCCAGGTTTGCTTTTCTTCTTTTTCTTTTTATTTTGTATTTTCTTTTCTCCATTTTCAAATCCAATTTGAGTTCAAGTTTAAATTCAAACCTTGTGAATGACTTGTCCTCAGTTTGAAAGGTATAATTTAATAATATAAGTGTGAAGGATGTTTATTCTGATTTTTATTTTATTTTATGTAGTATTTTTCTTAGTTCTTCCCTTCTCTTTTGTTTTTTTTCTATTTTCTATTCCAAATTCAAATTTATACTTCTATTTTAGTTTTCAGATTTTTCAAATGTATCAATTGAAACCCAAAGGTGAATATAAACCATATTATTTTAATTTTACTAATTTAAGCTTTATTCTCCTTGTTATTTATTTCATGGGATGTATAAATGGTTTCCTTTAAAAGTAAAATTCTTTTCTCATCACTTTCTTATTTCCCTAATTTTCAAAGCATTATGATACTTTATTTATATATTTTTTTTTCCTCTACTAATTTTGGGTCTTACACTATACTACAAGGATGTGTCATGTCACCATACAGAAACAAAAAGAAATAGCAGAAGCTGCAGCTCAGCAGAACCAGCCGAAGCAGGTCATGCATACTACTTCGTATCACTCACCCTACATACCAGAGTATGTGGGTAACCATCCTGCAGCATCTGTTGCTTCGGCTAGTCAGCCGCAGGCATCCTGGCCACAGCCTCCACCTCCGCCACCACTACAACCTGCATATCCACGAGGTCAGCAGCCAGAAGGAGCCAACAGACCCACCAACAACGAGATTTCAGGGAGGAGTTCGAAGCTCGCACAGTCAACAGTACTGTGCCAGAATCGAAGCATATCTACTAAGAGATATCCTACCCCTGAAACAGATTTTACACTCATTATCATTTTCTTTCTTACTAAGAAACAATTATCGAAAACCTAGTTGTCTTGTCATTTTCAATTCCTTGTAATAGCTTCGTTTTTGCCATAGTGAAAATATATCTTCTCCACAGACTTACGGAGTCTAACAAAGTCGCTGAAGCACAAAAAGTTGTTTCTAAGAGAACGTGCGGCTAAAAATTACATCACAAGTATCTTCGAAGCTACAAAAAGTCGTTCTACGGAACGCAGTGTAAGTTTGCCGAAGCTACAAAAAGTCGTTCTACAGAACGCAGTGTAAGTTTGCCGAAGCTACAAAAGTCGTTCCTAAGGGGGCGTAGTGTAAGTTTTCTGCTCAAAAGTCGTTCCAAAAGGAATGCATAGCCAAATACCGCCGAAATATAAGGTGAAGCGCGAAAAGTCAACGCGAATACCGCCGAAATATAAGGCGAAGAAGTTCAAAAGACGTCCCTAAGGGAATACAGAACTTACAGCGAAAAGTCAGCGCTGATACACCGAAAAATAAGCGGTGAAGCCGAAAAATAAACGGCAAAGAGATTGTGTATTCCACTATAGGGATATGTGTGTGTCTTCGGCACAAATATCATTTTGCATAGCATAACATCATCACATCATTCGCATAACATAACATCATACATCATATTGCATCAATGGCACAAGAAGGGGATACAATGTTGACCTTCGGAGAATGCTTCGAAAAAATGAAATTGTGCTAAGGCACAAAAGAAGTCTTGAAGAAATACAGCTTCATCAGCTCTGATATGGAGGCAAAAATCCATTACTGACGAAGCATTAATGTTTCTGCGACGATTGGAGGATTTCTCACGAAGCATAAAAGATCTTCTTTATGAAGCATGAAAAGAAGGAAAGGTGTTTTTTGCCAAAGGCTCAAAAACGGTATGTACATAAAAGTTTCATGCATCGTAAAGAAATAAATTACAAAACCATTCATATATTACATTCAAAACACATGAGCACCAAATATTACAAACATAGTTCAGCAAATGCTGCATTAATATTCCAGCAATGTTTTTACAATAGCTATTTTTCTTTCAAAACTTCATCTGTAGCTTCGGTCAGCAGTTGGGTAACGACTTCGTCTACAATAGTTTCAGCCATCCTAATAATTTCTGCTGATGCCTTTGCCTCTGGGTCGGCCAATGACTCGAAGGGTTCGGGGGGAGGAGATAGTTCAGCTGTGGTACAAAACGTAAATCAATTCGAAGTCACAAAAATAAACAATAAAGTTAAAACCCATTAAGCAATACCTATCCGCCTTTCGAGTTCTGCAGCTTTTTCAGCTGCCTTCGTTGCTTCCCTAGCGTCATGAGTATCTTTTTCGCTCTTCTTTATTATTTCATGGGCCATCCCTCGGCCGCCATTTTCCCAGATGTCAGTAAAAAAATTTCTGCCCACTAAGCTTGCTTCGGCCGAGGGGTCCTTTGTATCGTCAACCGATAGAGCAGCTTCAGCTTGGGCCAAAGTTTTCACATGTTCACACCCTGCTCTCTTCAAAATAGCTGCAACTCCTCTTGCACTAGAGAAGGCACAGACGTCCCCGCGGTCGTTCAAAATTTCTTCAAAAGCTTCAGCTTCGATGCTGATCTACTCAATTGGGCCTTCAGGGTTGCCTCGTACAAAGTTATCTTCACTTGAATATGCGCCAACATTGGCGAAGCTAGTTTTTATCTTTTTTACACATTCTATAGATTTTTCAAAACATTTTTCTTTTGATGCGCGAAGTTCTGCAACTGTTTTTTCCCAGTAATTTTTACAGTAATCACTGACATCTCGTTCAGCTTCGGCAACAGCGCATTTTAATTTTGCTTCAGCCAACTGTTTCCAAAGGTCTTCAATTTCACATTTCTGGGCTTCAGCTTGGGCTTTGGAAGTAGTTTTGTCTTCTTTTATTTTGCTCACCAATGAATTTAATATTTTATCTTTTTCAAGACCTTCGTTCCTTAGTTCAATTACTTCGGAACGAAGGTTGTTCAGAGCTGTAGTGCATCCTTCGTCTTCGGCATTTTTCTGCGCCCTGAGGGCATTGCTAAGAATCAGGCCCTGCAAAAGAAGTGCGGTATTAAGTATAAACAAATAAAAAAATTAAGTACAAAAAATTCATTCTCACACCTTTAAACTATTATATGCTAAACTGTTCGCCAATTCATCTTTCGATAGCACCGAAAGCCCGACTTCTAGTGTCGGGAATCCAAAGCTTCTGCTCATCTCCCGGCAAACAGAAATCTCCTTGCTGTCTGGGAGACAATACAAGAAATCTTCTTCTCCGCTGCCGTTGAATACCAATGCCCCCTTTGGATATTTCAGATTCTGGGCATAGTGTTGAGCTTCTCGCTTTTCTTCTTTAGAGAGATTTTTTCCCGAAGCATGACGGATAATATATTCAGTATTCTCTTTCAAAGCTTCGGGAGTAGGAGCGGCAAATTTTTCAGGCAAAATTTGTTCTATAGCTTCTTCCTCCGCTGCCTTTTCTCCAATTTCTGAGGAATTCTCTTTAATGGGCTCTGAAGGCCCAGTTTCAACATCGGCCCGGCTCATTGTAGCTTCGGCTTCGGTCAGCTTTGTCTCGGTTTCAACCTGTGCTTTCGAAACCTTGGCAAATTTTCCTGGAGTAGAGCTTGAAGTTTTTATCGTCTCCAGCACATCTAACACACTAGCCATCCTTTTTCTCTTTAGGGTTGCTGTCAGATCTTTTTGTATCTTCGGTGCCTCCACTCCTACCGAGGGGCTTAGAATTTCTGATGTTTTTGTCTCTTCGGGTTTTGGTTCTTCAATTTTGACAGCCTTCGGCATTGCAGCCGGCTCTTCAATCCTTTGCGTAAGGGTAGGTCCTTCGGCTTCAGTAGCCAAAGAGGTCTCACCGCCAAAGTCAGGCACTGTGGCCGGTTCAATGTAGCGCGGTTGGTGAGTAAGAACCTTCACCTTTTTCTTCTTCGGCGTGGGCTCGCTTGAGGCGGCTGAAGCAACATCCTTCCCAGAAGATCCACTCTTTCTCTTCTGCCCCTGTGGCGGGTAGCGGTAGTCAGGGTACATAAATCCAATAGCATCAAAAACTCTATTTAGCCTCTTCTTTTTTCGGCTCCCGAAGGCCGCAGATAGCGCGTTATCTTCAGACTTGGAGTAGGCTCCAAGTAGTTCATCACTGGTATTTTCAACACATTTCAGCCAGTCATCGTCTGGTTCGATAAATTGGTCTCTAAACCTGAAGGTATATTTCAATCGAACCAAACCGCCTTCGTTAGAGTTGCTGATGGTCTCTTTTGGCATCTCCTAGTTGTCTACCAATGGCCATATCCTGTAGGCCACATGTTCTTGAACTAAATCCCTTGTCCCGATGAAAGAGCAAACTATACCGAAGGCCCTTCGGCATTCTTCGGCTGCTTCATCAATTTCTACCTTCGGTTTCTGAAGGCCGAAGCGGGACCAAATGGGGTGCATAATGATCTTTGTAATATTTTCTCTTGCCTTTAAATCATTCTTCACATAGAACCATTCTTTCATCCAGTCTCTGGGCCATCTTTTCCGAAATGTTGGCACTGGGAAGCTTGAGCCCGAGCGAGCAACGAAGCTATAGCAACCAAAATTGTTATGATATTGTTCCTTACCCCAGGGCTTCGTCTCATACGAAAGTTCGTGCATGCTGCAGAAACATTTTGCACTTGGCTCCAAACCTTGACTCCTCACGGCCCAGACGAAGATCCCCATTCTGATAATTGCTTCGGGAGTAATCTGGTGAAGGAAAATCTCATATATCTTTAAAACTTCAACAGCAAATCTGCTTAAGGGGAACCGAAGCCCAGCCTTGAAGAAGCTTCGGAAGATTACGACTTCATTCTCTTCAGGAATAGGAACAGTCCTGTCTCCATTGTCAGCCCTCACAATAGATATGTCTCGAAAATACCTTCCTCTCATGTTATCAAGATGACTCTGTCTGATAGTCGATTTCCCAAAGACTGTGTGACTTGGTCGCCAAGGCCGATCTTCGGAGTCTTCGCCCCCACTTTCCGCATCATAACTATCGTTGTCATCGGTATCTTCAGATAAGCCTTCTAGAATTTCTTTTGTAATCTTTTTTGTATTTGTCTTTGCAATTGACTCAATGAATCCAACAGTCTTTTCCTCAAGAAGCTTCTCTTCGGTTAACTTCGTTTCAGCAACTGTCTTCTTGTCGTGAGACATCTTATTTTCGGAACTAGCGAAAATATGTCCTTAAATTCAAAGCTTAGAAAATTTAAGAAACTAAGCAACTGATGGAAAGCAAGAGCTAAGAAATCAAGCAAAGCAAAGCATGCGTACCAAATGTGCTTGGGTGAGTTCTTATTTATACGCCCAGCGCGCTCCAAGTTAGAGGGCCCCGTCTGTCATTGACTGTTGCTATTCTAGCAAAGAGAAGGTGTTTTTTCGGACCTTCGGCTTAGGGCCTTCGTCCATATCGCAATCTGAATTCGTTATTCTAACAAATTAACCTTGCGAGGGGCTACTGTTGGGGGCCTTCGTCTTCCGAAGGTCCTCAAAAACATGATTTAACAATGTTTCTAGAGTATAATACATGAACAGGTACCTTCGGACTCGGATCAGAACCACAATGTGAAGAAGTACAAAGAATGCAAAGGTTGGCGCAAAGCCGAAGCTATACGCAGGAGACCTTCGGCATGATAGCAGAAAGGAGAACCGACTTAAAAGGGAAAAGGCTATTTAGACCTCGATGGATTACTATAGAGTCATTAGCAAATGTAAAGGGCATGAGTGTAATTTTACATGGGTTGCATCCCGTATCTATAAATAAATGAACAGTGCTCCCGTACTGTTCACGCTGACTTGGCATTCGTTTTTGCGTCACGCTTGTATTATCACCTTTTATCAAGTCGAAGGTATAAATGTAGTTCAATATTGTTCATATTTTTATAATTATATAATAAAATATATATATATATTATGATATCATACAATTATTCATGTTGTTTCTCATGTTTTATATGCTTCATCTTTTATACAAATATGTTGTGATGATGAAGGTATGTCCTTCATGACCTTCGTCCGAAGATCGTTATATCCTTCGGAAGATAATGCTCTAATGGACAAAAGGTATTAACCATTAACCTATTCTTGTGTTGTCTTATTCTTAATTCATAGCATTTGAGAACAAGTCTCCAACAGTATGTAATGGAAATTCTGGAAACTGTAATCTAAGGACGGCATAAACTAAATTTTCCACACAGGAAGGGCAACATGTTTAGCACATATCCACGTATCATTTTTTTTTTGTTTTGAGACCACCAACCACATACTTTTATATAGCTGTTTTGCTTACAATGAACTACTACTCTCAAAATCCAACTCTTGTAGCAAAATTCTGTTTTCTCAATCATAACCACCATATATACAAAAGACCTTCATCATCAGAGTACATTGCAGACTTTTTCAACCAGAATGTAGGGGTGGTAATAGATCACGATCCAAATACTTCTTCATAAAATGGTAGGGCTCTAAATAAATTTTACTTCAAAAATAAATACAAATAGGACTCAATCCTAATTCGATCTCCTTAAATCTTATAGTGTAAAATTTAGAGACCATTGTCACCCCTAAGCACATGTATTCCTAGCCACAGACAGCATCAACATTAACTTTGATTGTAGCATCAACATTAACTTTGATTGTGGCAGTGCCTGTAGTCAGAGTTCAGGTCTGCAAAACGAATTATGCAGTCAGTCAATCAGTCACATAAAACTGCTGCTGTCACATTGCAATGCAACAGTCTAACCAATTTAATGATAAAATGCAAGCAGGTTATATAGTCATGTGAAATGGTGTTATAGATGAGCAGGTTGCATATTCATGTCATAGGGAAGGCAGAAAGACAAGCTCATCTACAGCTCAAGTATATTTCTATATTCATGTGAAATTATGAGCAAAGAATTCACAACAACTCGATGCAACTGCAGTGTAACCTAGATTTCAAATACTACAATACAATGCCCTGATAAACAATCCATGAAATCGCACAATGAATATGTTATTTAGTTTAACAAGCATTTAGGATAATAACTTAATAAGACGTGGATATTAGAAAATGTGGTTATCTATAAATATTCAATCCAAACATATTTAGATCAGGTACAGGGTATACTTACATCAGAAGTATTGACTAGTTTTGGACGACCTGTTTCCTTGTCTATCTCCACCTTGAGACCTATGTTAGCAATCTCTGGAGTTATAACAGGTTTTTGCATCTCAAGTTCAGAAACCTCCTTCTGATTTTCTTCATTTTCTTCAAGCAAGTTCTTAACAGCTAGAAGACCCCACTCCCTCAAGTATGGATTATCTTCATCGATGACGCACTGCTGCAGCAGCAACATGATCCCATCTAACTGCCTAATCTCATCCTGCACCTTCTTCCTTCTGTGTAAGCAATTAGCAATGACTGCAACCAAATCTCTCCTGTAACCAATGTATGGGCAGACCTTTGCATTTTCAAGAGCTGGATGGTTATCTCCTTGTCCTCCTGCTCCTGCCATTGATTTTCTGATTGTACTTGGTGGCTCAAGCTCACCTAGGTATCTCAGAAGGCGCTTTACAAAGCCAGCCTGCAATAGTGAGTCAACAGGGCGTTGAGTATCTGCTGAGGTGGATTCCCAGGCACAGATGTCCCTCAGGAGCTGCAGTGTATATCCAAGGACATCGATTGCAGGGTGCCTGGTTGGAAGAGGGGAGGTACCTCGGTAAGTAAAATTCACAGTTTCAGCAGCATGCTTGTGTAGATTAAAAACATCATGTGCAAAACTGTCTGAGACGGTAACTTCTTCGGGATGGCTATTCAAACACCTTGACAACGTATCCAGAAGAAAAATATGCTTAGCATTATACTCGCCCACATCATTAGCAGAGCATAAGGCATAGAACAAGCTCTCAAACTTCTGCTCCTCAGCACAGACTTTGAACAGAAGCCACTCTAACCACTCTTCCTTGTGCTCCACTGCATTGCATGATTCTGGTTAGGGTCATATAATACAACATGGAGGAACTACTATAGCAGCATAATAAATCCCAGTGCTGATTGTTGAAGGCTACAGCACATTGCAACAAAATAACCATAGATTTTCTTGCCATGCCATTATATAAAAGCAAAAAGTATGCATTCCAATTTCCAACAATGATAGCAGGCTCATGCATCTCATCATGCAACAAACTGGTACTAGTACAGTGCATCATTATTCCAACTGCCAAATCACATACAGACCTATAATGTCCTAGCATCTGAAAATAAATCATCGATGTCCATAGCACGTACAGTATTTTGTTTACCCTAACAGGACACCTAAACAAGTAAACAACACTGAGCTCATCCCACCTTGTGACGCCGTAGTGACAGCTTGGACGAGGATTGGCAGGCCCAGCTCCTCGTGACACAGCTCCTGGAGCCTCCCGCGACCGCCTTCCCCGCCGCAGCACGTGTCGAGAACCATGCACAGGGGATCCAGGACTCCCTGGTCCCTGAGCCCCGAGAACACCCGCAGCGCCTCAGGGAAGAGCGCCTGCCAGACGGCGTCGCGGTGGAGCTCCCCGGCGAGCGCGGCGTTCCCGAGCGCCTGGAGCGCGGCGCGCGCCACGTCGGGGGCGAGCGAGGGGAAGGAGAGCACGGAGGCGGAGACGGCGGCGGGGCCGGAGCGCTCGATGAAGGCGTAGTGGTTGAGCTCATCGCCGGCGAGGAGGTTGCGGAGGAGGCGTAGGCGGAGGAGCAAGAGGCGCGGCGGGGAGGCCGGGAGGAGGAAGAGGGTGTCGATGAGCACGTCGGTGAGACCCTCCCGGCCCTCCGGCGTTCTAGACAGTTCTATGAGCGCGGCGAGGGTTTCCTCGCCGTCGTCGGATGGAGACATGTTGTGCCCAGTCCTAGGTTTTGGCGTGTCCTGATTGTGAGTGAGTTCTGAATGCTCCTGCTGCGCTCCACGGTTCCTTTTGTTCAGGCTCTGGAGACTGGTAGGCTCTGGGCCGGCCACCAGGAAGAAAATGGAGCACGCCGCGCTGTGGTATCTTCTAGCCGTTTGATGAAGCATAAACGGTTGTAAACTTGTGATCAAGATCATGTGACGATTGATAGGATTGGCCAATTTACACATTACTCAATGTAATAATTGACGTACCTTGTTTTTGGAATGCCTAAATTCTATTCGTACATCGATATTTTCTGGTGGGTACTGAAACTAGAATACGAATACCGGAGAAATTTTTAGATCTATAGCTTAAACTATGGACTCACATGGCAAGAAACATTTGCTCATACCCAATTCAGCTCTTCAGCAGTTCAGCTCCCTCCAGTCAACTCATGGACAATGGAATGTAAGAAACTTCTTTTAAAACTTGGTACAAGACACGACACGAGTGCTCCAACAACACAGCTGAATCCAGATGCATTAATCGTGTTAAAAAATGAAATCATGCATTCACCAGTGATTCTGCGGATTATTCAGAATTCTTACAACCAGTAGTGAGCTTGATTTGAATTTTGCAAGCACTGAAGAACTGAAGAGCGCCAGAACTTTTACCAAGCAAGCATTACAGCAATGACGCAGCTCTAACTAACTTTACAACCTTACAACTTGGCAGAGATTAATCTAAGCTCCAGCGTCCCCTCCTAATAGATAATCTAAGAAGAGTCAGAATGCTTAGGAACACCTGCCTCTGTTATTTGACTTGTTGCATCTCCGAGCAGAAAACAGATCAGTGGCCGTTGGACATTGCAGTAGTGGTGACACCGTCACCTTTCACGTCATAGAACCTTCGGTACTTGGAGTCAACGTGCGTGAGATAATATGTGCCTACAGATAGCAAACTTGTGTCTTGACTGGTCACGAAATCTTTCGCCCCATACCGGTGCTCCATCAGTTTCAGTACCTCAATAAATTTCTTTGGCGGGACCTGCATGGAACAGACCAGCGGATTCGTACCAATCTTAAGGTTCATGGGGATAGACCAATGCAGCAATTGAACTATATTATAGCAACCAAACCCAAACCACTTTATGTTAAACACAGTGGACTTCAGTGATAATAACTGGAGATTTTTTTTTTGGGAAAAAAATCAATAATACTTACCACATGTCTTGCCTTCAATTTCTTGGAAACATCCATTATGTTTGCAATGTTTAGCAAGCTGAAAGGGTGATGGCCTTCATTAATCTTGAAAGAGAACATTGTTGATGTCAACCCACTGCCATACGAAAACATAACAATCCTCTGGCCTGCCTGGACATGTCAAAAGTACAGGGAAGATAAAAGAAATTACTTTGACATTGGTCAGCCAATCTTGTAAAAAAACAGAGGGAAACACGCACTGTAAATAGTACTATACCAGAGTTTCATGTCTATTATGTATAACCGATGCAAGAGCAGCATAGAGTGATGCTGTATACATATTCCCAACTTGCTTTGGGATCAATGTTGTTGGCTGAACCTTGGACTCGTACAGGTTCTTTGCAACTTGCTGAGATGCCTGTATAGCACAGCATAGTTGATCAGCGCCAGATGGCTTGACCATATGGAGATATTTCCAGTAATCTAACCTTTTATATACCTTTTCAAGGTCGCGACTCTGGTAGCTTTCTTCAGATGACAAGCCTGCATACGGTGCCAACTTTTCCCTCGACTCTTCATCAACCGTGCTGCTTGATATGGGCGGGAAATCTTTTAGTTGAGCCAGTTGTCAATTTTGACAAGTGAAACCAAACAGTTTATTGTTTGTCGCACACAAAGATGCCAATATAGTAAATGACCAACCTGCAGTTTCTCAAGAAATCATTGTAGTACAAACGAGCAAAGCTTTTCTGTACAAGCTGCACAAAGCCAAAGCTTATAATTAGGAAAGCAGATAATACAAAATACTTTGCAGAGAGCAACAAAATTCAAGTTGCCTTTGCAAGACCATCACCGAGATGCCACCTGTCATGTGCACTTCGCTACTGAAATCTTAAAATAATATAGGATGTGTGTTTCTGGTACCTTGTTGTATGGAGAATGGAACACAACATAATCTGCATCAAAAATTGAAAACTGCTTTCCCTCATGCTTTTCGTACCTGAAGTATGGGAAAGTGGATTCAGATTCAGTCAGCTCACTCAACTTGGCTAATGTGCTAAAACAAAGAGGTATAACTTACTTTTTACAAAATACATTGTAGCAGGAGTCCAATGCCATGAGGTAGCATGTCTGTGATAGCTTCCCATCAACCACCTACACACATTGCATGACATAAATTCCTTTCCATTGCATATGTTTTTGTGTGCAAGACACATGTAGACTATAGACAGACCGGATATTCACTCGCGAGATCAGGCTTGTAAAAGTCGTATACATGGGCCATATGAGATCCCCTATATTTGCTTTCAAAAGAAATAGGAGCATTTGGTCCAATCAGCATTGCAATAGCAGCCGCACCACCAGTAGGACGAGCCGGACCTTCAGCATAAACCTGAAAGAAAGGGTATCAAAGTGGATCGAAAATGTCAGCACGAGAAGCAAGTGCTTCAAAAGGTTAAGTGAAATAATTATATTTAGCTAATAAAAATAATCTTTAATCAAGTCGCAGATTGAAGAATAACAACATGTAACCTACCGCACTGTCTGTGCAAACAACAAGTCCATAACGCCCATCCCATGAGTTGCTTTCAACCCAGTTAACACAATTAAACAATGCAGCTGTTCCACCATAGCACGCATTTGAGGAGTCCACTCCTTCAATATCAGTATTGCCAGATTCCTGAATTCAAATGAAGCTGACAGAACTGTAGCTCAATTCGAAATTTCCAAGACAAGTATTGAAAATAAAATGAATTATTTCACTTTTTAGCTTTATGCATGTGTTGAAGTCCGTGGAAGTCTGTAGAATATGGGTTGAGGTCGGTTCTGACTTCCTGAACACACCTCCCCCTCTCTCTTTTATTGGCATTTTATGCATTTGGGTCCTTACAAAATCTTCTAATAACACACACACACCAACACTCCCCCTCAAGATGGGTGATGAATGTCTATCATCCCCATCTTGCTACATGCTAATAGACACTCTTTAACACTTAATCCTTTCGTTAAACAATCAGCTACTTGTTCATTAGAGGGTACAGAAATTAGCTTAAGTGTCCCATCATCCAGACGTTCTTTAATAAAGAAGCGATCGATCTCCACATGCTTAGTTCGATCATGCTGAACAGGATTGTTAGCAATATTAATTGCTGACTTATTATCACACCGAAGCTTCAGAGTACCTTTCATAAGCTTTAATTCTGATAATAAATTCTTTTCCCACAACAATTCACTAAGGCATACTGACATAGCTCTGAATTCTGCTTCTGCAGTTGAGCGGGATACCACTGATTGTTTTTTGCTTCTCCATGATACAAGATTTCCTCCAACAAAAACACAGTAACCCGAAGTAGATCTCCTGTCATCCAGACAACTTGCCCAGTCTGCATCACAGTAACCTTCCACATCTAAATGACAATTTCTTTTGAACCACAGTCCCTTCCCTGGACAGCTCTTCAAATATCTCAAAATTCTATAGACTGCATCTAAATGTCCACTCCTTGGATCATGCATATACCTACTCACAACACTTACTGCATAAGTTATATCTGGCCTTGTGTGGCATAAATAAATTAACCGTCCCACAAGCCTTTGATATCTTTCTTTGTCAATAGGATCTCCATTTTGTGCACATATTTTATGATTTTGCTCAATAGGACTAGAAGCTGGACGACATCCAAGCATACCTGTCTCATGTAGAAGATCTAATACATACTTGCGCTGTGAGAGGATAATTCCCTTATGAGATCTTGCTATCTCAATGCCCAGAAAATAACGTAGTTGTCCTAGGTCTTTAACTTCAAATTCCTTGCTTAAATTTTTCTTTAGTTGGGAGATATTCAAAGGATCATTCCCTGTGATGATCATGTCATCCACATATACTGCCAGAATAGTGACACTGCCTCCAGAATGATAATAAAACACAGTGTGATCACTATTGCACTGTTTATATCCCATATTACACATAGCCCGTCGTAGTCGATCAAACCAAGCTCTAGGTGATTGTTTTAAACCATATAACGATTTTTTCAGCTTCAATACTTTTCCTTTGGTCTGATCAGTAGCAAATCCCGGTGGGACCTCCAAGTAGACTTCTTCTTGAAGATCCCCATGTAAAAAAGCATTCTTAACATCCAACTGATATAGCAGCCAATCATAATTAGCTGCACAAGAGATTAATGTTCTTACAGTACTCATTTTTGCAACCGGGGAAAATGTCTCATCATAGTCAATTCCATAGGTCTGACTATATCCTTTTGCAACTAATCTAGCTTTGTATCTTTCTATTTTTCCATCAGGATTTTGTTTCACTGTATATATCCATTTGCAACCAACTATTTTCTTACCCAATGGATAAGGCACAAGATCCCAAGTTTTGTTTTTTTCTAGAGCAGTTAGTTCTTCAAGCATGGCCTCTTTCCATTTTGGGTCCAATTTTGCTTCCCTCCAATCTTTTGGAATAGTCACAGATTGTAAGGATGCCAGAAAAACATTATATTCAGAAGATAGTGAGGTATAAGACACATAATTGCTTATGTCGTGATCAAATCCATACCTCTGAGGAGGGACTCCTGCACCAGTTCTTGGTTCCTTTCGTAACGCAATGGGCATATCATCTGATGGCAGGTCCTCAACCTCAATCTCTGGAGCTCGAGCTTCTTCAATTTCTTCCTGGCCACTTTCTTGTATAGGAGTTGATTGAGCCATGTCTTCTGTGTTTGTTCGAGTCCTGTACTTCCGTCTTGTATACACTTTTGAGATTACTCTGTCATGTATACTTTCTCCTCTAGAATTCTGGGCTTGAGGTAAAATTGATTCATCACTTACCTCTCTTCTTTCCTGAGGAACTGGACTGCTTATTACTCCTTCATGCTTTGTTTGTCCCTTGTCTACATCATCTTGTTCATTCTCATTCTCCCCCTCAGATGTAACTCCATCTCCACTAGGAGTATCAAGAGTAGCAAATAGATCACTCAGGTCTGATCTTTCTCCATAAAAAGGAATAGCTTCCCGAAAAGTGACATCTAAACTCACAAACATCCATCGTTCAGATGGATTCCAACACCTATATCCTTTCTGCCCACAGGAGTACCCAACAAAGATACATTTAACAGCTCGAGGGTCTAACTTTCCCACTGAAGGTCTGTGATCTCTAACAAAACATGTACATCCAAAAACCTTTGGTGGGACAATGAATTCATTCTTTCCATAGAGCAATTCACATGGAGTTTTCATGCCAAGTATCCTTGATGGCATACGATTAATTAAATGAGTAGCAGTCATAACTGCCTCACTCCATAGAAACTTAGGCACATTCATTGTATACATAAGTGAGCGAGCCACCTCTAATAGATGTCGATTCTTCCTCTCATCTACTCCATTCTGTGGGGGTGTATCGGGGCATGACGTCTGATGTAATATCCCTTCCTTAGAGAGAAAAGATCTAAATTCCGTGTTTACATACTCTGTTCCATTGTCACTTCTGATAATTTTCACATGAGTATTATACTGGTTCTTTACTAATGCACAGAAATCCTTAAAGCAGTCTAACACTTCATTTTTATGCTTCATAAGGTATAACCAGGTCATACGAGAATAACAATCAATAAAGGAAACAAAGTATTTCACCCCGCTCACTGAGACAATAGGGGATGTCCATACATCTGAATGAACAAGCATGAAGGGACTTTCACTTCGTAGTCCTCGAGTCACATAGGAGGTTCTAGTATGTTTCCCAAATTCACACGCATCACAGACTAATCTCTGTTTGTTCACCTTACTCATTTCATAAGGAAACATTCTACTCATAACATCAAAAGATATATGTCCCAGGCGGCAGTGTAAGAGCATTACCTTTGCTTCTTCTTCACTGGCCACTGCAGATAGTGCACGACATACTACTTCATCAGTTCTTCTCTTATCAAGATACCAGAGTCCATTATGATGAACCCCAGTTCCAAGTCTTATTCCAGTCTTCCTTTCCTGAATTATACAATTTTCACGATCAAGAAATATTTGACAGTCCAATTGATCAACCAAAGAACTTATTGAAACTAAATTGACTCCAAAGGAAGGAACATATAATACTGATGATAAGGTTATAGATGGTGTGCATTTTACTGTGCCAACTCCTCTGATGGGTTGGAATGTTCCATCAGCAGTTTGAACCGTTTTCTTATATGAACTTGGATATAACTTATATGATGCAAATTCACTTGACCTGCCAGTGACATGTTTAGATGCCCCAGAATCTAATATCCAGCTTGAATTGGATTTTCTCATGGAAATTAAAGCATGGTTTTTTATACCTGGGTCCAAATTATCAGTTGAAGTTGACACTGCACCTTGATCATCAGACGTTGAGTCATTCTTATTCTCCTTCAACTTTCTCAACTCTTTTAGTTCTGAAGCTGGAATTGTAATTAGATCTTCATCTCCCTCAGGTATAGCAACATTAGCTCTATAACCTCCGCTCCTTCCTCCACGGCTTCCACTTCCTCTCATAGCACGTCTATCACTGCTTCTTCCTCTCCCACGATAAGGCCTTCGTTGTTGAGGGCAATCTCGACTCAGATGACCTTGCTCACCACAATTATAGCATGTTCTAGTTTCTTGTATCCTTGTCATCACAAAAGCTGGAGGAGGTGGAGATGAAGTATCACCTTTTATCAACTTCAGTCTAGTCTCTTCTTGTGCCATTGCAGCTATGGCTTCTTCGAGACTTGGAAGACTGGATTGATGAAACATACTAGCACGCCTTGCCTCAAAATCTGGATTCAAACCTCTCAAGAATTGAAGAACCCTTCTTTTTTCTATCCATTTCTTTATCCACACTACACATTCAGTGTGTGGTAGCTCAATAGGATCAAAATGATCCACATCAGCCCACAGCCGCTTCAAAGCTGCAACATAATCCATTAAGGAGAGGTCCCCCTGCTTCATAGTACTAATTTTGTCCTCAGTCTCAGCTAATAGCATCACATTACCAGCTCCTGAATACATTTTCGACAAGGCCTCCCATATTCCAGCTGCACTCGTGATAGTATCCACGGAGCCTGCTATGGTAGGAGATAAAGAGCTCAACAACCATGCAGCCACCAGAGAGTTTATAGCCTCCCATGTTTTCCAGTCATTGCTCGACTTGTCTTCAGGCTCAATTGATTCTCCGGTGACAAAACCTTCAAGTCTCTTTGCCTTCAGTAATAACATTGCTCTTCTTGACCACGGCAAGTAGTTTCTAATGCCTTCCAATTTAATGTCATTTGGCATTAGCTCAATTTTCTGGACAGGTTCCATATACGATACAATTTCCTTGCTTGAAGATGGAGTCTCATCTTTCTTCGTTGTAAGCAGTTCCACCAGCTTCCCAAGGACTTGTTCAATGCCTTGTTGTTCCCCCATTCTGCTCAATCAGCAGAAGCTCCAGTCACTTTCCTGCAGCTCCTCCGCTGCCTGTTCTTCTCCTCCTTTGCCTTGTGCCCAGACAGCAGCCAAACCTACAGAGCCGCCCCCTTTTTTTCTTGCCGCACTCACCGCAGACCTCTCTCCGTTGGCCGCCTGCACGGACTTGGTCGTCTTCAGCGGCGCCGCTCGTCGCTGATCACCAGCACCCGCTCGTCCTCCACCTGCACCTTGATGTCGTCCGTCCCGATGTCCTCCGGCAGCCGGATCTCGCGCGCGGACGACCGCTGTGCAGCGCCGACGGAAGTGGAGGAGAAGGAGGCCAAGCAGGAGAAGCAGCTCTTTGGTGGCGGAGGCCGCCTTCTCCGCGCCGGGTTCCTTCGCCTGCTGCTGCGCCGCCGCTTCGTGCGCCCTTCAGTCCAGCCGGAGCACCACCTCAGCAGCTCCACGTGCACCGACTCGTCGCCACCACAATCGCCTCCGAGAACCTCGGCTCCGATGCCATGTTGAAGTCCGTGGAAGTCTGTAGAATATGGGTTGAGGTCGGTTCTGACTTCCTGAACACACCTCCCCCTCTCTCTTTTATTGGCATTTTATGCATTTGGGTCCTTACAAAATCTTCTAATAACACACACACACCAACAGCATGGATCGCTGGATTATAAATAAACACTTCAAATATTTTTTAAAAAAAACGATTTTTTTAATGAAAGCAACAAACCTCAAATATCTGCATCAGCCATGTCTTTATAGACTTGCTCTTGTCTATTACTGTTTCACTGCCAACTTCCAAACGTCCAATACACTTTGGGTCAATGTTATAATTTTTCAGGAGGGACTTCACAACTGTCAAGCTGAGCCAATATCTTAATAAGTTAGATTTGTAACAAAATGATTAAATGAGAAACAAATATTGTCTGGGTATTGAAAATGAAATAACATTGTTTCAAACTGTATCATTTTAAACAGGTCATAACCATTTGGATTTCACAAATGGCATGATAAAGTTAAGGGATCAAGGACAACTATTTTTCACAATATTCTGGCGTTAAAGGCAGAATTAGATAGCTAAAATCAAGCATGGCAAAGTGCTATATTTTGGTTTAGTTATTTAGTAAAGGTCCTCCCTTGATTAATTTTGTGCATGATGACCATGCATATAACTCAGAAACAAAAGAATGATCAAGATAATAGAAAAGAAGAAATATATAAAGGAAAGATAAAACAATGAATATTGGAGCGTTAACTATTAAGTACTAAAAAATAATATACCTCATCGAAATAACATCCTCAACTTCAGTGCAAAATGCCATATTTTCCTGCCCAAGCCCAATGGTGTACTTCCCTTTGCTCACACCATCATGTGTTTCCAACTCTTCCTATAACAAATATCATGTAAATTTGCAGTCCACCACAGCAACAACCAAACATAATGATAATATGATAATAAGCTGAAGACAATCTGAGGTGTTACGAGCCATTCAATTGTCTCAAAATAGAAGCTTGAATGTATCCTAAAAAAACCAGTTGTTTTGAATGGGATGAAGCCCTCGTTGAACTTACAATCTTTTTTTCCCTCCTATCGTATTCAAGTTTACAGATATTTTCTAAGAGGTCTGACATGTTGACCTGTTAGTCTACTCAAACGAATTAATTGGAGAAATAGCAGCATGAACTTGAGGACTGAAGGTACTATGCACACGACTGATGTGAAAACTTTACTGATTTCTGTAAATACGGTGAGACAACGAAGCAAATACGTGATGATTCTCCATGGCCATATGTGCCCGTATCCCGTTATTTGGACGTCGTGGGTAGCATTGCTGGTGAACCTGTTGTGAACTGTATGAACAGTTTTGACAGATATTTGATCAGCACGAGGTTCTTAAATGCCGCCACCAAGTCCTCCACCTTGAACAGGCTCAATCGACGCATGGTTTTTCCAAGTACAGCTGGAAGTACTGTCAGGAATTATTAAGGTTGATTGGTGTATTTAGTGGACAACAGTTACACGGATGGGTCTGATTGCACTCAAGTGCCCTGATAATAAGCAGTTAAACACGGGACACGGTATTTTGATATGACCCACAGTCCCACACAGACGAGACAATTGGCACGGCAGCAGTGCCGGTGCGGTTGGAGGCGCGGAGGTCTCCCACCATCCCTCTCCCTCTGCCCTGAAACTGAAACTGAAACTCCTACCGCCGTAAAGAGCCAGCGCAGGCTCAAGGGAATCACGCAAAGGGCGTGTGGTGCTGGTGCTGGACTCCTGGTGCCCACGTCGCCTGCCCGCGCGGCTCGGAATGGAACAGACGGAAAGTGCGTGCCTGCCCGGTGTCTCCGACGACGACGAATCCAGCGGAAGAGGGAGGGGGGAGGGAATGCGAATCTGGCGTGCGGGAAACAGATGTAGCGATGGTACCTGGAGCACGCAGCTGGGCGGGAAGTAGATGTCCATGGCGAGGATGCCCACGTCCTTGGCCTCCGACGCCATCTCTCCGACGCCGCTGCACTTACAACTGCAGACAGCCCAGACACGAGGGGGGCATGCAAACCGTGTAAGCGAACTGAACTGCGATCTGACAATTGGCAAGCTCCCGCCACGGACTGGGAGAGAGGGAGAAGGAGATGGAGAGAGAGCAGTACCAGTGGGAGGGAGGGAGGGAGGAGGAGCGGATTGGCGAGGGAGCCTACAAGAGCGGATCGCAGCCTCGGAGGTAGGGGGTGCGGGATGGGCCGGGCGAGTCCTCCGCGTCCCCGTCCTCGGCGCCGTGTAATATACACACTGGCAGCGCCGCTTTTTTGAAAGGGAATCCTTTATTCCTATTTTCGCGCCGTGTAATATACACACCCCTCGGCAACCGGGCTGGGCCGCAGGATGGACCGCTGGAGTCTCCTGTCCGAGCTGTCCTTTCCATCGGACCTCGGTAGTATCGCCTAGCCGCGGTTGCCACGGGTCGCAAGCACGTGGATAGCCACGGATCTGTCAGAGATGGCAATGGACCTGTTTGGTTCAGCTTTTTTCTGACCAGCTTTTCTGAAAATCTGGCTGTGAAAAGAATCTGCCTGTGGCGAGAATCTGAGTATAATTACAATTACGTGTGGAGGAAGATAAAGTTGTTCATAGGGCTCAGAATCTAGAAAGTGACGGATTTCTACTATTACAACGACTAAAACGATTATGTGTTTATGTTGATTTTGAATGGTTTTTGCCCAATGAGTTTTATAGAAGCTGGCTGAAAAGCTAAGCGTTTGGTAGTCCGTAGCAGATTTTGGTGGCCAGGAGCTGTCAGAAGCCGAAACAAACAGGTGGAATGTATCCCGATTTTCGGCGGACAATCTTTGTATTAGGCTGTTTTCAGTAATATTTTCTAAATTTTATTTTCTAAAAATATTCTATGTTATTTACATTATGCTCTAAAAGATTTTAGTCTCGATATTTTTATTATCTTCAATAACGTACTTTAAATATGGTCATCTATATCTATGGTGGTATCATATTTTACAATATATAGTGTTTATTCCTTGTACGACCTTAAGGACATCAAATGAGCATGTACAGTATAAAGAGAACTAGCCTAGAAACTCTACATTTAGAGAACATACCTCATCATCTAGATCTTTTAAGGCCCCTTGTTGGTCCTATTGGACACCAAAATGAGCGGACGGTCCGGCCCTTGGGCCCGGACGGTCCGCGTGTTCCGAGATTAGATTAACTCGGATGTTTATCCTTATCTCGTGCGTGGTTATCCATCTAATCACGTGGGAGTTTGTTGGCTATCTCTTAGGAAAAGGTCCAGACCTCCTCCCCTATAAATATAAAGGGGTACGGCCGATTGAGAACCCCCGAACACATTCCAATCGAACTAATTACCTTATTTACTTTTTCTGCCCTAGGAGTAGATGTAGCATAGTTCTAGTTGTAGTCTTCCACATATCCACCTCCATCCCTATTCGACTCTACGTCGTCTAGATCCGTCTTGGGTGGCCTGCCGATCCCAAGACAACCCCAGGATCTCACCCCTCCCGGGGGGCAAGATCTAGTTGTCCATCCAAAACCTCTTTCTCGAATTGATCTCTTAATTCCTAGGCGGCTCCACGTCGTCTGGGGACGCCCCGGGTGACCTATCGACCCAGAGCACCTTAAGATCTTTTCCCCCCAGGGGACGAGATCTAGATTCCAGCAAGGAGGAGGAAGACGACCCTGTCGCGAGGTCGCAGACCGTCCGGCCCTAGGGCACGGACTGTCCGGCCGTCAGGCAGGGAACCCTAGCCTCGCGCCAGGTCGCGGACCGTCTGGCCCTGTGCCACGGACCATCCGCGCCTGACCAGAGAGCACCGCCGCTGATTCGTATTGAGTGATTGGCGCCCCCAAAAAGGCACCAACATACTTTTGGCGACTCCGCTGGGGATGAAAAATCGGATCTATCAAATCTGATCCATTAGATCAGATCTATTAAATTAGACCTATCAGATTGGTCGCAATGGCCAATCCCAAAGATCACAACAATGTCGTCCTAGACATTAACACAAGGCTGACTAACTCGCCGACCAATGAGGATGAGAAATTAGAAGACCACATGAAAAGGTTGGACGAGGAATTCCAACGACAACAGGCTCAGATAAGAAAGGTGGTGAAAAAGTGGTACCTCTTGCACTTCAAGGTAGATCACCACCAGAAGGTCGTCAAGAAGAGGGAAGTAAAGTACGATTCACTGTCAGCCTTGCTGCATCAGCTCCCCATTGTAAGTAACACCACACCATTAGCCGATATTCAATCTGTTAAAATTTCTTTTGATAATCAGATTAAAATTATAGTAGAGGATATAGAGAATATGACGCATGCATTAGAAAATACTCATACACCTGATTTTTTATCACATAAATTGAGCACTAAAATAACTGCGTCAAAAACATCGGCGACAAATGAGGCTTCTCAGTCCCAACCATATTTTGGTATGCCGATGGACTCATATCCAGGACGACCGTCACCACCATCTTCGCTAAATGGTGAGTCAACTCTGAGCACGGTCGGACCGTCCGGCCCTCCGTCAGACCATCCGGCACCCTACGCCGGACGGTCCGGAGTTACACAGAGCCCACCACAAGGGTCACAAGTGTTGCCTGATGTGACCGGACAGTCCGGGGATAGTACCGGACCGTCCGGTCCACTCGCAGACCGTCTGACTATGCAGGTCGGACCGTCCGGAGCACCAGAAGTCACATGTGATCCGCCTAGTGCGGAAGGCCGGCATAAATATAACCGGTCACCCAAGCCCCAAGAACCAAAAAAGTCACATGTCCCCGAGCTTATTTGGCCCACTAAGGCCAAACCTTCTGTTCGCTTTCACCCGCACTCGACACAAAAGGAAAAGTTAAGTTCACATTTAATATTACTAAGTGTGATAAAATATTTGATGAGTTGCTTAAACATGGTAATATTAAATTGTCACATGTAATTCCTTTGGTTGTACAATTAAAAGGGCGCGTTTATTACAAATGGCATGGCTCCTTTCTCCATAACACCAATGATTGTGTCGTCTTCCATCGGCAAATACAATCGGCTATAAACGAAGGCCGGTTGAGGTTTCAAAAAGAGGTGAAAATTGATAGGCCACCTGTTCCTGTCACCACATTAGAGCCGACGAGCAAAAAGGCCATAATTCGGCCTTGTGCGGCCAATAAAAGCAAAGATAAAAATATCGTCATTGGTGATCCCCACACACCAAATATGTCACGCAGAATGGTTACTCGGAAGGCTCCGGACAAAAGAAAGACCGGAGGCACTGGGGGGCAACCACGATCGGACACTCGATCATGGCACCTGTCATGCGTACGCCGGACGGTCCATGTACTAAGGCCGAACAGTCCAAGACAGGAGCGGACGGTCCGGCTATAATGGTCGGACGGTCCGCAGAGAGTCAGAAGCAGCAACCTCAGACCATCGGACCACAATGTTCCAAAACAAGTGTTAGGAAACAAAATACTACTAAGACGTCTGGACGACTCAGTAGAGTCGACCCTACTTTTGGTCAGTTGCTTGCCAAATATATGAAGAAGGTCGTTCCACACAACCGGCCAATAAAACAGACGAAGTCAAAAGGGCGATCTGTGCGAAAGCAAAAGCCGACCAAACAGACCTAAAAAGTAGCACAACCAAGATCGCCTTGTCATCCTCCTCTAGGGATAGCATGGTGCGTCCCGTTCTATCCATCGCCGATGTGTTGTCCTGCTCATGTGTGGGGTGGTACGGCGATGAATTCGTATTACTGGCCCAATCTGTTTGCTTATTTTGGGCTGGGGGGCACCACAAGTTTTTGCCTATTGACAGGTTGATCAGGTAGACATGGCCGAAGCGGATGCGATCCGAAACAGCCTCTGTGCATTAAAGTTCCATCAAGTATTTATATTATCTGATCGCAAGAGCCGATGACTTGCATCGAGCTGAGTCCTTACTTCGGGAACAAAAGCTCATGAGGTTAATTGTTTCCGAAGTTTTTGCTGATGCTTTTGGTTCGCCAAGCTCCACCAAAAGGCAGGGGGGCATATGTTGGACACCAAAATGAGCGGACGGCCTGGCCCTTGGGCCCGGACGGTCCGCGTGTCCCGAGATTAGATTAACTCGGATGTTTATCCTTATCTCGTGCGTGGTTATCCATCTAATCACGTGGGAGTTTGTTGGCTATCTCTTAGGAAAAGGTCCAGACCTCCTCCCCTATAAATATAAAGGGGTACGGCCGATTGAGAACCTGTGAACACATTCCAATCGAACCAATTACCTTATTTACTTTTCCTGCCCTAGGAGTAGATGTAGCATAGTTCTAGTTGTAGTCTTCCACATATCCACCTCCATCCCTATTCGACTCTACGTCGTCTAGATCCGTCTTGGGTGGCCTACCGATCCCAAGACAACCCTAGGATCTCACCCCTCCTAGGGAACAAGATCTAGTTGTCCATCCAAGACCTCTTCCTCGAATTGATCTCTTAATTCCTAGGCGGCTCCACGTCGTCTGGGGACGCCCCGGGTGACCTATCGACCCAGAGCACCTTAAGATCTTTTCCCCCCAGGGGACGAGATCTAGATTCCAGCAAGGAGGAGGAAGACGACCCTGTCGCGAGGTCGCAGACCATCCGGCCCTAGGGTGCGGACTGTCCGGCCGTCAGGCAGAGAACCCTAGCCTCGCACCAGGTCGCGGACCGTCTGGCCCTGTGCCGCGGACCGTCCGCGCCTGACCAGAGAGCACCATCGCCGGTTCGTATTGAGTGATTGGCGCCCCCCAAAAAGGCACCAGCAGGTCCCTTGTTGGAGAGAAAAAAGAGGACATACCTCATGCGCCTAGGAATGTATCAAATGGACCAACCATGCTTCATCAAACTTATGATGCTTCATTTGTTCTTTTGTGCAAAAATAATAAAGTAGTTGCTAAAAATTTAGGGCCTAAGTGCAAGAGAGACAAAACTTGCAACTGGGTGCCAAAGTCTTATGTGACTAACCTTGTAGGACACAATAAGAGTTGGGTACCTAACCCAAGCTTAAATTACCTTGCAGGTTTATGCATCCGGGGGCATAAGCTGGATTATTAATAGCAGATGCACGAACCACATTGTTGGCGTTTCGACCCCGGGGGGTCCCTGGACCGACGAGTAAATTGTCGCTGCGTGCCCCAGCCCAGATGTGTTGGCGCGAGACGGGACACAAAGGGGGAAAACCGCGGCCTCGTGTTGTCCTGCGCCGGGGTGGATGCGCTTGCAGTAGGGGTTACAAGCGTTCGCGAGGGAGAGAGAGAGTCTCGCGCAACCACCCTCGTGTATGAGGGCCCTGGCCCTTCCTTTTATAGATGCAAGGAGAGGGTCCAGGTGTACAACGGGGGTGTAGCGATATGCTAACGTGTCTGGTAGAGAGGAGCCGAAGCCCTATGTACATGCCAACGTGGCTGTCGGAGAGGTGCTAGGGCCCTTGTCGGTGTTTTGGGTCCGACCGCACACCCGGGGTTGCCCCTCAAGGTGTTTTTAGGAGTAGGACGGCATCGACGACTGTAGCAAAATGGTTCGTGCCAGATGCACGAGGGACAGTGGAAAATGTTTACAGGTTCGGGCCGCTTAGAGACGCGTAATTGAAAGGGAATTAGGCTTACACCTAGTCCCCAAATAATTTTGGTGGTTGAATTGCTCAACACAAATATTGAACTAACTAGTTTGCTCTAGTGTATAAGTTATACACGTGCAAAAAGGTTCACACTCAGCCAATAAAAAGATCAAGTTTTGGATTCAACAAAGGAGCAAAGAGGCAATCGAAGGCACCTCTGGCTGGAGGCACCGGACAGTGTCCGGTGCGCCCAGAGGACTCCAACTCGAACTCGCCACCTTCGGGAATTTCTCAAGCCGCTTCGCTATAATTCACCGGACTGTCCGGTGTACACCGGACAGTGTCCGGTGCTCCAAGGAAGCGCGGCCTCCTCAACTCGCCAGCCTCGGGTTCGCGCGGCAGCCGCTCCGCTATAATTCACCGGACATGTCCGGTGTGCACCGGACTGTCCGGTGTACCAACGGGGCAACGGCTATTTCGGCGCCAACGGCTACCTGCGGCGCATTTAATGCGCGCTCTGCGCGCGCAGTCGTCAGGCGCGCCCATACCGGCGCACCGGACAATGAACAGTGGTTGTCCGGTGTGCACCGGACATCAAGGCGGGCCCAGAAGTCAGAAGCTCCAACGGTCAGAATCCAACGGCATTGATGACGTGGCGGGGGCACCGGACATGTCCGGTGTGCACCGGACTGTCCGGTGCGCCATCGAACAGACGGCCTCCACCAACGTTCAAGTTTGGTGGTTGGAGCTATAAATACCCCAACCACCCCACCATTCATTGCATCCAAGTTTTCTAACTTCCAACCACTTACAAGAGCTAGACATTCAATTCTAGACACACCAAAGAGATCAAATCCTCTCCAATTCCACTCAAGCCTTTAGTGACTAGCGAGAGAGATTTGTCGTGTTCTTTTGAGCTCTTGCGCTTGGATCGCTTTCTTTCTCACTTGTTCTTGTGATCAAAACTCAATTGTAACCAAGGCAAGAGGCACCAATTGTGTGGTGGCCCTTGCGGGGAAGTTTTGTTCCCGTTTGATTGAGAAGAAAAAAAGCTCACTCGGTCCGAGGGACCGTTTGAGAGAGGGAAGGGTTGAAAGAGACCCGGCCTTTGTGGCCTCCTCAACGGGGAGTAGGTTTGAGAGAACCGAACCTCGGTAAAACAAATCCGCGTGTCCCACTTCATTATTTGCTTGCGATTTGTTTTGCGCCCTCTCTCGCGGACTCTATTTTATTTCTAACGCTAACCTGGCTTGTAGTTGTGATTATTTTTGAGATTTTCAGTTTCACCCTATTCACCCCCCCTCTAGGCGACTTTCAATTGGTATCAAAGCCCGGTGCTTCATTAGAGCCTAACCGCTCGAAGTGATGTCGGGAGATCACACCAAGAGGGAGATGGAGACCGGCGACAAGCCCACTACAAGCCAAGGGAGCACTTCATCGGAAGAGTCCCGGACCAAGAGGAGGGAGAAGAAGAAGGACTCCTCCAAACGGAAGGAGAAAAGATCTTCCTCTTCTCACCACAAAGAGAAGAAGGAAAAATCTTCTTCTCACAAGCCGCATCGGAGTGGGGACAAGAAAAAGAGGATGGGGAAGGTGGTCTACTACGAGACCGACTCTTCATCGACATCCACCTCCGGCTCCGACGCGGCGTCCGTCACTTCTAAACGCCAAGAGCGTAAGAAGTATAGTAAGATCCCCCTACGCTACCCTCGCATTCCTAAACATACACCTTTACTTTCCGTCCCATTAGGCAAACCACCAACGTTTAATGGTGAAGATTATGCTATGTGGAGTAATTTAATGCGATTTCATCTAACCTCACTCCACAAAAGTATATGGGATGTTGTTGAGTATGGTGTACAGGTACCATCTGTAGGGGATGAGGATAATGACACGGACGAAGTGGCCCAAATCGAGCACTTCAACTCCCAAGCCGCAACCATTCTCCTCGCCTCTCTAAGCAAGGAGGAATACAACAAAGTACAAGGGTTGAAGAATGCTAAGGAAATTTGGGACCTACTCAAGACGGCGCACGAGGGTGATGAACTCACCAAGATCACCAAGCGGGAAACGATCGAGGGGGAGCTCGGTCGATTCCGTCTTCGCCAAGGGGAGGAGCCACAAGATATGTACAACCGGCTCAAGACCTTGGTGAACCAAGTGCGCAACCTCGGGAGCAAAAAGTGGGATGACCACGAGGTGGTTAAGGTTATTTTAAGAGCTCTTATTTTCCTTAACCCCACTCAAGTTCAATTAATTCGTGGTAATCCTAGATATCCACTAATGACCCCCGAGGAAGTTATCGGGAATTTTGTGAGCTTTGAATGCATGATTAAAGGCTCAAAGAAGATCAACGAGCTTGACGAACCTTCCACATCTGAAGCGCAACCGGTGGCCTTCAAGGCAACGGAGGAAAAGAAGGAGGAGTCTACACCAAGTAGACAACCAATTGACGCCTCCAAGCTCGACAATGAGGAGATGGCCTTAATCATCAAAAGCTTTCGGCAAATCCTCAAGCAACGGAAGGGGAAGGACTACAAATCCCGTTCCAAGAAGGTTTGCTACAAGTGTGGTAAGCCCGGTCACTTTATTGCTAAATGTCCATTATCAAGTGACAGTGACAGGGACAACGACAAGAAGGGCAAGAGAAGAGAAAAGAAGAGGTACCACAAGAAGAAGGGCGGCGATGCCCATGTTTGCCGGGAGTGGGACTCCGACGAGAGCTCCACCGAGTCCTCCTCCGACGAGGACGCCGCCAACATCGTCATCACCAAGGGACTTCTCTTCCCCAACGTCGGCCACAAGTGCCTCATGACAAAGGACGGCAAAAGGAAGAAGGTTAAATCTAACTCCTCCACTAAATATGAATCTTCTAGTGATGATAATGCTAGTGGTGAGGAAGATAATTTGCGTATCCTTTTTGCCAACCTTAACATGGAACAAAAGGAAAAATTAAATGAGCTAATTAGTGCCATCCATGAAAAGGATGATCTCTTGGACTCCCAAGAGGACTTCCTAATCAAAGAAAACAAGAAACATGTTAAGGTTAAAAATGCTTATGCTCTTGAGGTAGAAAAATGTAATAAATTATCTAGTGAGCTAAGCACTTGCCATGACACTATTGCCAACCTTAGAAATGAAAATGCTAATTTAATTGCTAAGGTTGATTCTCATGTTTGTATTGATTCAACTTCCTATCCTAGAAATGATAATGTTGATTTGCTCGCTAGGATTGATGAATTGAATGAGTCTCTTGCTAGCCTTAAGATTGAGAATGAAAAATTAATTGCTAAGGCTAAAGAATTAGATGTTTGCAACGTTACAATTTCTGACCTTAGAACTAAGAATGATATGTTGCATGCTAAGGTTGTAGAATTAAAATCTTGCAAACCCTCTACATCTACTGAGCATGTTTCCATTTGTACTAGGTGTAGAGATATTAATGTTGATGCTATCCATGATCACCTGGCCTTAATTAAAAAACAAAATGATCACATAGCACAACTTAATGCTAAGATTAGTGAGCATGACTTAGAAAATGAAAAATTTAAATTTGCTAGAAGCATGCTCTATAATGGGAGACGCCCAGGCATCAAGGATGGCATTGGCTTCCAAAGGGGAGACAATGTCAAACTTAATGCCCCTCCAAAGAACTTATCTAACTTTGTTAAGGGCAAGGCTCCCATGCCTCAGGATAACGAGGGTTACATTTTGTACCCTGCCGGCTATCCTGAGAGCAAAATTAGGAGAACTCATTCTAGGAAGTCTCACTCTGGCCCTAACCATGCTTTTATGTATAAGGGTGAGACATCTAGCTCTAGGCAACCAACCCGTGCCAAGTTGCCTAGAAAGAAAATTCCTAATGTATCAAATGATCATACTATTTCATTTAAAACTTTTGATGCATCATATGTTTTAACTAACAAATCCGGCAAGGTAGTTGCCAAGATTGTTGGGGGCAAACACAAGGGCTCCAAGACTTGTGTTTGGGTACCCAAAGTTCTTGTTTCTAATGCCAAAGGACCCAAAACCGTTTGGGTACCTAAAGTCAAGAACTAAAATTGTTTTGTAGGTTTATGCATCCGGGGGCTCAAGTTGGATACTCGACAGCGGGTGCACAAACCACATGACAGGGGAGAAAAAGATGTTCTCCTCATATGAGAAAAATCAAGATCCCCAAAGAGCTATCACATTCGGGGATGGAAATTAAGGTTTGGTCAAAGGATTGGGTAAAATTGCTATATCACCTGACCATACTATTTCCAATGTTTTTCTTGTAGATTCTTTAGATTACAATTTGCTTTCCGTATCCCAATTATGTCAAATGGGCTACAACTGTCTATTTACTGATATAGGTGTTACTGTCTTTAGAAGAAGTGATGATTCAATAGCATTTAAGGGAGTGTTAGAGGGTCAGCTATACTTGGTAGATTTTGATAGAGCTGAACTCGACACTTGCTTGGTTGCTAAGACTAACTTGGGTTGGCTCTGGCACCGCCGACTAGCCCATGTTGGAATGAAGAATCTTCACAAGCTTCTAAAGGGAGAACACATTTTAGGACTGACCAATGTTCATTTTGAGAAAGACAGGATTTGTAGCGCATGCCAAGCCGGGAAGCAAGTTGGCACTCATCATCCATACAAGAACATCATGACTAGTGACAGGCCACTGGAGCTCCTACACATGGATCTATTCGGCCCGTTCGCTTACATAAGCATCAGCGGGAGTAAGTACTGTCTAGTTATTGTGGATGATTATTCTCGCTTCACTTGGGTGTTCTTTTTGCAGGACAAATCTTATACCCAAGAGACCTTAAAAGGATTCTTGAGACGGGCTCAAAATGAGTTCGGCTTAAGGATCAAGAAAATTAGAAGCGACAATGGAACGGAGTTCAAGAACTCTCAAATCGAAGGCTTCCTTGAGGAGGAGGGCATCAAGCATGAGTTCTCTTCTCCCTACACTCCACAACAAAATGGTGTAGTGGAGAGGAAGAATCGAACTCTATTGGACATGGCAAGAACCATGCTTGATGAATACAAGACACCGGATCGGTTTTGGGCCGAGGCGGTCAACACCGCCTGCTACGCCATCAACCGGTTATATCTTCACCGAATCCTCAAGAAGACATCCTATGAACTCCTAACCGGTAAAAAGCCCAATATTTCATATTTTAGAGTTTTTGGTAGCAAATGTTTTATACTTGTTAAAAGAGGTAGAAAATCTAAATTTGCTCCTAAAACTGTAGAAGGCTTTTTACTAGGATATGACTCAAACACAAGGGCATATAGAGTCTTTAACAAGTCCTCAGGACTTGTTGAAGTTTCTTGTGACGTTGTGTTTGATGAGACTAACGGCTCTCAAGTAGAGCAAGTTGAACTTGATGAGATAGGTGAAGAACAGGCTCCATGCATAGCGCTAAGGAACATGTCCATCGGGGATGTGTGTCCTAAGGAATCCGAAGAGCCTCCACATGCACAAGATCAACCATCCTCCTCCATGCAAGCATCTCCACCAACTCAAATTGAGGATGAGGCTCAAGATGTTGAACAAGAAGATCAAGAAGATGAGCCACCTCAAAATGACGGCAACGATCAAGGGGGAGATGCAAATGATGAAGACAAGGAGGATGAGCAACCAAGGCCGCCACACCCAAGAGTCCACCAAGCAATACAACGAGATCACCCTGTCGACACCATCCTCGGCGACATTCATAAGGGGGTAACTACTCGATCTCGTGTTGCACATTTTTGTGAACATTACTCTTTTGTTTCCTCTATTGAGCCTCACAGGGTAGAGGAAGCACTTCAAGATTCGGATTGGGTGATGGCGATGCAAGAGGAGCTCAACAACTTCACAAGGAATGGGGTATGGCACTTAGTTCCACGTCCTAATCAAAATGTTGTAGGAACCAAGTGGGTCTTCCGCAACAAGCAAGACGAGCATGGTGTGGTGACAAGGAACAAAGCTCGACTCGTGGCCAAGGGGTATTCACAAGTCGAAGGTTTGGATTTTGGTGAAACCTATGCACCCGTAGCTAGGCTTGAGTCAATTCGTATATTATTGGCCTATGCTACTTACCATGGCTTCAAGCTTTATCAAATGGACGTGAAAAGTGCCTTCCTCAATGGACCAATCAAGGAGGAGGTATACGTTGAGCAACCTCCTGGCTTTGAAGACAGTGAGTACCCTAACTATGTTTATAGGCTCTCTAAGGCGCTTTATGGGCTCAAGCAAGCCCCAAGAGCATGGTATGAATGCCTTAGAGATTTCCTTATTGCAAATGGCTTCAAAGTCGGCAAGGCCGATCCTACTTTATTCACCAAAACACTTGATAATGATTTGTTTGTATGCCAAATTTATGTTGATGATATTATATTTGGGTCTACTAACAAATCTACATGTGAAGAATTTAGTAGGATCATGACACAGAAATTCGAGATGTCTATGATGGGGGAGTTGAAATATTTCTTAGGATTTCAAGTCAAACAACTCCAAGAGGGCACTTTCATTAGCCAAACGAAGTATACTCAAGACATTCTAAGCAAGTTTGGAATGAAGGATGCCAAGCCCATCAAGACTCCCATGGGAACAAATGGGCATCTCGACCTCGACACGGGAGGTAAATCCATGGATCAAAAGGTATACCGGTCGATGATTGGTTCATTGCTTTATTTATGTGCATCTCGACCGGACATTATGCTTTCCGTTTGCATGTGTGCAAGATTCCAAGCCGACCCTAAGGAATCACACCTTACGGCCGTAAAACGAATCTTGAGATATTTGGCCTATACACCTAAGTTTGGGCTTTGGTACCCTCGGGGATCCACTTTTGATTTGATTGGTTATTCGGATGCCGATTGGGCGGGGTGTAAGATTAATAGGAAGAGCACATCGGGGACTTGCCAGTTCTTGGGAAGATCCTTGGTGTCTTGGGCTTCAAAGAAGCAAAATTCGGTCGCTCTTTCTACCGCCGAAGCCGAGTATATTGCCGCAGGCCATTGTTGCGCGCAATTGCTTTGGATGAGGCAAACCCTGCGGGACTACGGTTACAAATTAACCAAAGTTCCTCTTCTATGTGATAATGAGAGTGCAATCCGCATGGCGGATAATCCCGTTGAGCATAGCCGCACTAAACACATAGCCATCCGGTATCATTTTCTTCGGGATCACCAACAAAAGGGGGATATCGAGATTTCATACATTAATACTAAAGATCAATTAGCCGATATCTTTACCAAGCCACTTGATGAACAATCCTTTACCAGACTTAGGCATGAGCTTAATATTCTTGATTCTAGGAATTTCTTTTGCTAAACTTGCACACATAGCTCATAATAATGCCTTTGATCATGTCTCTTTTATATATGCTATGACTAATGTGTTTTCAAGTGTATTTCAAACCAAGTCATAGGTATATTGAAAGGGAATTGGAGTCTTCGGCGAAGACAAAGGCTTCCACTCCACTCTACTACTCATCCTTCGCCGTCGCTCCGCATCACTCTCCATCTTTGGTATAATCTTCACTCATATATTTTATGACCAAAGGAGGAGAAAGTACTTCTAAAACGGCTTATATCTCACTCAAAGTATCCGTTTTTGGCGATTCATGCCAAAGGGGGAGAAAGTATGAGCCTAAAGCAAAAGGACCGCACCACCACCTAAGTTTTAAAATTCTGGAGATTTTCAATTGGTCAATTTCAAAATTGGTATCTTATTATGTTCTAAAGGGGGAGGAAGTAGTATTTCAAAAATGATAAATCAAAACCCTCTTGAACACTAAGAGGAGGATCTCATTTAGGGGGAGTTTTGTTTAGTCAAAGGAAAAGCATTTCAAACAATAGGAGAAAATTTCAAATCTTGAAAATGCTTCTCAAAATCTTATTCATTTACCTTTGACTATCTTGCAAAAGGACTTTGAAAAGAACTTACAAAAGGATTTGCAAAAACAAAACATGTGGTGCAAATGTGGTCCAATATGTTAAAAATAAAGAAACAATCCATGCGCATCATGTAAGTATTTATATTGGCTCAATTCCAAGCAACCTTTGCACTTACATTATGCAAACTAGTTCAATTATGCACTTCTTTATTTGCTTTGGTTTGTGTTGGCATCAATCACCAAAAAGGGGGAGATTGAAAGGGAATTAGGCTTACACCTAGTCCCCAAATAATTTTGGTGGTTGAATTGCCCAACACAAATATTGAACTAACTAGTTTGCTCTAGTGTATAAGTTATACAGGTGCAAAAAGGTTCACACTCAGCCAATAAAAAGATCAAGTTTTGGATTCAACAAAGGAGCAAAGAGGCAATCGAAGGCACCTCTGGCTGGAGGCACCGGACTGTCCAGTGTACACCGGACAGTGTCCGGTGCGCCCAGAGGACTCCAACTCGAACTCGCCACCTTCGGGAATTTCTCAAGCCGCTTCGCTATAATTCACCGGACTGTCCGGTGTACACCGGACAGTGTCCGGTGCTCCAAGGAAGCGCGGCCTCCTCAACTCGCCAGCCTCGGGTTCGCGCGGCAGCCGCTCCGCTATAATTCACCGGACATGTCCGGTGTGCACCGGACTGTCCGGTGTACCAGCGGGGCAACGACTATTTTGGCGCCAACGGCTACCTGCGGCGCATTTAATGCGCGCTCTGCGCGCGCAGTCGTCAGGCGCGCCCATACCGGCGCACCGGACAATGAACAGTGGTTGTCCGGTGTGCACCGGACATCAAGGCGGGCCCAGAAGTCAGAAGCACCAACGGTCAGAATCCAACGGCATTGATGACGTGGCGGGGGCACCGGACATGTCCGGTGTGCACCGGACTGTCCGGTGCGCCATCGAACAGACGGCCTCCACCAACTGTCAAGTTTGGTGGTTGGAGCTATAAATACCCCAACCACCCCACCATTCATTGCATCCAAGTTTTCCAACTTCCAACCACTTACAAGAGCTAGCCATTCAATTCTAGACACACCAAAGAGATCAAATCCTCTCCAATTCCACTCAAGCCTTTAGTGACTAGCGAGAGAGATTTGCCGTGTTCTTTTGAGCTCTTGCGCTTGGATCGCTTTCTTTCTTTCTCACTTGTTCTTGTGATCAAAACTCAATTGTAACCAAGGCAAGAGGCACCAATTGTGTGGTGGCCCTTGTGGGGAAGTTTTGTTCCCGTTTGATTGAGAAGAAGAAAAGCTCACTCGGTCCGAGGGACCGTTTGAGAGAGGGAAGGGTTGAAAGAGACCCGGCCTTTGTGGCCTCCTCAACGGGGAGTAGGTTTGAGAGAACCGAACCTCGGTAAAACAAATCCGCGTGTCCCACTTCATTATTTGCTTGCGATTTGTTTTGCGCCCTCTCTCGCGGACTCTATTTTATTTCTAACGCTAACCCGGCTTGTAGTTGTGATTATTTTTGTGATTTTCAGTTTCGCCCTATTCACCCCCCCTCTAGGCGACTTTCAGTAATACCCTACGTCCTGGTGAGTATGCTTGGTGGATGAGGTTACAAGGTAGCTCTCTGAATTGAGAGTGCAGAGAGTTGAGGTGGGTGTCTGAGTAATAGGGTCGATCGTTCTGAAGGGGTGCCCCCTAGGCCTTATATACTCGACCGTGGGGCGATACACGTGGATATGATAACAATGTGTAGCTAAAAGATAGTGAACTGTTTTAGTTTATCTCCCTATAGTTCTGCCGACCTATCCTCGCATGGCTCCATTGCATGGGGGCTCCAGCGCGGGAAAGTCGGATCTCTGTTGTGGTCGCTCGCTCGACGTTGTGGGCCGTCCGGGCTTGCACTAATCCGGCCTCATGTCGATCTGCTTTGCTGATTGTCTCTCCCCAGGCCCACGAAAGAATGACCTTACGATTTATTGGGCCCTTGGGCCTTTCGTGAGGTCTTTTACTTCTTCTAGTGGACCCGGGGGATATCTGTCCCCCACAAGCCCCCGATCTTTGGGTTAATTTTGAGGTAATCAGCCCAAAGATCCCAGGTCCAGCTTGCAGGTAATTTGGGGAGAACGATTTCTTACTGTTTCCTCCTGCTTTGATCACTCGTAAACTGAAGCTTTGTTTCGTGCTTATGCCTTAGAGGTCGGCATTTCGTCTTGTAGGACCCTAAACTTCATTGGGTGCACCAGAGGTGCACCCAATGGGTGTAGCCCCCGAGCTTCGAGTAGATTTTGGAAAATAATCTACTCGAAGGTCTTCATCAGAAATTACTTTCATCTTACTCTTGTGCTTTGGTTGAGGGTCAGCTGTGTCTTTTATCTTGTCCCATGCCTTAGAAGTCGGCACTATCTTGGCTTGAAATGGTAATTCATGGGGTGCACCGAAGGTGCACCCAATGGGTGTAGCCCCCGAGCTTTGAGTGGATTTTTGAAAATAATCCTCTCGAAGGTCTTCATTTCGTGTCCTTCTGCCGAGAATAATCCTTTCTTTTTTCTGAATGCTTTAGAGGTCAGCATTATGTCATCAATATTATGCTTTAGAGGTCAGCATGTATTTTGTCTTTTTCAGCCGAGTTCGTGATCTGCCCATATCTTGCTAGGTGGTGTAATTTATTTGCCTTGCGACTGATTGGACATTTGATGGACGTTCCCTGGCTAGTCTTCACGTCGCTTCTGTCGGTCAGATTTTGTACTTCACTGGCTATATTTGGCTTTCCTTTGATCCTTACTGATATCTCATTTTTGTCTTGAGGTATTCATTGCATGCCTTGCACGGATGTGACAGTTTTGAAAAATATACAGATAATTCCTGGGCGTCCCCCCCAATGGGTGTGGGCAAGGGACGGCTTGGTACGCTGAGTGTTTTAGTCGGCTGCTTCTGAGTAGTAACGTGATGTGACGGCGGGTGTAATCATATCCTCCGCACTGTTAACTGGAGTCCCAATGGGTGTTGTGTTGCGTGAAACGGCGTCAGCCGCCTGACGTGTCTTCAGACGGGTTGAAGTGCTTATTGAATGCTTTGTGACTGTTCAGCGACCGCGGTTGGAGGTGAGCGGTTGCCTTCTCCTTCTATAAATAATGTCGTTGTCTCTCCGGCTTTTTCACATCTCTTGCTGCTCTCTGTTGCTTGCTTTTCTCCTCTCCCTTTCGCTTCCACCATGGGCAAGAACAACAAGCGCAAGCGTGAGCCAACTCCTCCATCGGAGGATTTTGGTGACTCGGAGTACTTAGAGGAGGAGTTCTCCTCTGAGTCTGAGGGGTCTCCGACTCCCATCCCCCTGCGTGAGTCGTCTGACGACTCAGACGACTCCCAGGGGCTCGCGGCGGAGGTTTGGACGTACATCCGGGCCATCGAGCGCTCCGGGCTCGAGGGCTCGGATGAGTCGGAGTACTCCTCGGATGAGGAGGACTCGTCCGAGGAGGGCGGCGGCGGCGACGGCGAGGATGACGATGACGACGACGACGACGAAGGCGGTGGCGGCGGTGACGGTGACGGTGGCGGCAGGGGCGGCAGCAAGGGCGACGGCGGCGGCAGCAGCAGGGGCGGCAACGGCAAGGCCAGTGGCTAGATGCCACTGGTCATTAGATGTTAGTATAGTACAGTTAGAATACCTCGGCTCGGCACCGCAAGCAGGAGCGCCGGGAGGTCTGCTCGGTGAAGGTGGCGGCGCTAGTCTACCTAGACTGGTCCGACAAGCCCATCACCTTCGACCAGGGCGACCATCCCGGCCGCGTGCCGAGCCTAGGGAAGTACCCGCTCGTTGTCGACCCCATCATCGGCAACGTCAGGCTCACCAAGGTCCTCATGGATGGAGGCAGCAGCCTCAACATCATCTACGCCGGGACCCTCGGGCTCTTGCAGGTCGATCTGTCCACGATCCGGGCCAGAGTGGCGCCCTTTCACGGGATCATCCCCGGAAAGCGCGTCCAGCCCCTTGGACAACTCGATCTGCCCGTCTGCTTCGAGACTCCCTCCAACTTCCGAAAGGAAACCCTCATGTTCGAGGTGGTCGGGTTCCGAGGAACCTACCACGTGGTGCTGGGGAGACCGTGCTACGCCAAGTTCATCGCCATCCCCAACTACACCTACCTCAAGCTCAAGATGCCGGGCCCCAACGGGGTCATCACTGTCGGCTCCACATACCGACACGCGTACGAATGCGACGTGGAGTGTGTGAAGTACGCTGAGGCCCTCGCCTTGTTCGAGGCCCTCATCGCCAACCTGCAGAGCCTCTCCAAGGAGGTGCCAGGTGCGAAGCGCCACACCGGCAACTTCGAACCAGCAGAGGCGGTTAAGTCCGTCCCTCTCGACCCCAGCAACGACGCCTCCAAGCAAGTCCGGATCGGCTCCGAGCTTGACCCCAAATAGGAAGCATTGCTCATCGACTTTCTCCGCGCGAACGCCGAGGTTTTTTCGTGGAGTCCCTCGAATATGCTTGGCATACCGAGGGATGTCGCCGAGCACTCGCTGGATATCCGAGCTAGAGCCCGACCCGTGAAGCAGCCTCTGCGCCGTTTCGACGAAGAAAAGCGTAGAGCCATAGGCGAGGAGACCCACAAGCTGATGGCTGCGGGGTTCATCAAAGAGGTATTCCATCCCGAATGGCTAGCCAACCCTGTGCTTGTGAAAAAAAGGTGGGAAATAGAGGATGTGTGTAGACTACACTGGTCTAAACAAAGCATGTCCGAAGGTTCCCTACCCTCTGCCTCGCATCGATCAAATCGTGGATTCCACTACTGGGTGCGAAACCCTGTCATTCCTCGATGCCTACTTAGGGTATCACCAAATCAAGATGAAAGAGTCCGACCAGCTCGCGACTTCTTTCATCACACCTTTTGGCATGTACTGCTATATTACTATGCCATTTGGTTTGAGGAATGCAGGCGCGACAAACCAAAGGTGCATGAACCACGTGTTCGGAGAGCACATCGGCCGAACGGCCGAGGCCTACGTCGATGACATCGTGGTCAAGACGAGAAAAGCCTCCGACCTCCTCTCTGACCTTGAAACGACATTCAAGTGTCTGAGGGCGAAGGGCGTGAAACTTAACCCCGAGAAATGTGTCTTCGGAGTCCCCCGAGGCATGCTCCTGGGGTTCATCGTCTTCGAGCGGGGCATCGAGGCCAACCCGGAGAAAATCACGGCCATCACCAACATGGGGCCTATCAAAGACTTGAAAGGAGTACAAAGGGTCATGGGATGCCTTGCAGCTCTGAGCCGCTAAATATCGCGCCTCGGCGAAAGAGGCCTACCCTTGTATCGCTTCTTAAGGAAGACCGAGCGCTTCTCTTGGACCTCCGAGGCCGAGGAAGCCCTCGGAAACTTAAAGGCACTCCTTACAAGTGCGCCCATCTTGGTGCCCCCCCGCTGCAGGAGAAGCCCTCTTGATCTACGTAGCCGCAACCACTCAGGTGGTCAGCGTCGCGATCATAGTCGAGAGACGAGAAGAAGGGCATGCACTGCCCGTCCAGAGGCTGGTCTACTTCATCAGCGAAGTGCTATCCGAGACCAAGATCCGCTACCCGCAAATTCAGAAGCTAATGTACGCACTAATTCTGACGCGACAAAAGTTGCGACACTACTTCGAGTCTCATCCGGTGACTGTGGTGTCATCCTTCCCCCTGGGGGAGATCATCTAGTGCCGAGAGGCCTCGGGTAGGATAGCAAAGTGGGCGGTGGAGATCATGGGCGAGACAATCTCGTTCGCTCCTCGGAAGGCCATCAAGTCCTAAGTCTTGGCAGACTTCGTGGCTGAATTGGGTCGACACCCAGCTACCAACAGCTCTGATCCAACCGGAACTCTGGACCATGTACTTCGATGGGTCGCTGATGAAAACAGGAGCAGGTGCGGGCCTGCTCTTCATCTCACCCCTCGGGAAGCACCTCCGCTACGTGCTGCGCCTCCATTTCCCAGCGTCAAACAACGTGGCCGAGTACGAGGCTCTGGTTAATGGGTTGCACATCGCCATCGAGCTAGGGGTTCGGTGCCTCGACGCTCGTGGCGACTCGCAGCTTGTCATCGACCAAGTCATGAAGAACTCCCACTGCCGCGACCGGAAGATGGAGGCCTACTGCGACGAGGTTCAGCGCCTGGAAAACAAGTTCTACGGACTCGACCTCAACCACGTCACCCGACGGTACAACGAAACTGCAGATGAGCTGGCTAAGATAGCCTCGGGGCGGATAACGGTTCCCCCGGATGTCTTCTCCAGAGACATACATCAACCCTCCATCAAGAACCACGACACGCCCGAGCCCGGGAGGCCTCAACCCAGCCCGAGGAGGCCTCGGCCCAGCCCGAGGCACCCTCGGCCGCCGAGGGTGAGGCACTGCGTGTCGAGGGAGAGCGGGAT
Source organism: Zea luxurians (assembly GCA_029449295.1). Taxonomy (NCBI): domain Eukaryota; kingdom Viridiplantae; phylum Streptophyta; class Magnoliopsida; order Poales; family Poaceae; genus Zea; species Zea luxurians. The sequence goes on from JAOPSE010000007.1 coordinate 149,491,692, forward strand.
AGGGTCATGCCTAATCGAAACTGGCAGACCCCGTACCTGCAATATCTCCACCGAGGGGAGCTCCCCCTCGACAAAGCCGAAGCTCGGCGACTGGCGCGGCGCACCAAGTCATTCGTCTTACGGGGCGATGAAAAGGAGCTCTACCACCATAGCCCCTCAGGCATTCTCCAAAGATGCATATCCACCACGGAAGGACAGGAGCTGTTGCAAGAGATACACTCGGGGGCTTGCGGTCACCACGCAGCACCTCGAGCCCTCGTCGGGAACGCCTTCCGACAAGGCTTCTACTAGCCGATCGCGGTGGCCGACGCCACTAGGATTGTACGCTTCTGCTAGGGGTGTCAATTCTACGCAAGACGGACGCACCTGCCCGCTCAGGCCCTGCAGACAATACCCATCATTTTGTCGTTTGCTGTGTGGGGTCTGGACCTCGTCGGTCCCTTGCAGAAGGCACTCGAGGGCTTCTCGCACCTACTGGTCGCCATCGACAAATTCTCCAAGTGGATTGAGGTCCGACCCCTAACCAGCATCAGGTCCGAGCAGGCGGTGGCGTTCTTCACCAACATCATCCATCGCTTCGGTGTCCTAAACTCCATCATCACCGACAATGGCACCCAGTTCACTGGCAAGAAGTTCCTGGACTTCTGCGAGGACCACCACATCTGGGTGGACTGGGCCGCCGTGGCTCACCCCATGACAAATGGGCAGGTGGAGCGTGCCAACGGCATGATTCTGCAGGGACTTAAGCCAAGGATCTACAACAACCTCAACAAGTTCGGCAGGCGGTGGATGAAGGAACTACCCTCGGTGGTCTGGAGTCTGAGGACGACGCCAAGCCGGGCCACGGGTTTCTCACCGTTCTTTCTAGTCTATGGGGCAGAGGCTGTCTTGCCCACAGACTTAGAATACGGTTCCCCGAGGACAAGGGCGTACGACAACCAAAGCAACCAGACCAGCCGAGAAGACTCGCTAGACCAGCTGGAAGAGGCTCGGGACGTGGCCTTGCTACACTCGGCGCGATATCAGCAGTCTCTGCGACGCTACCACGCCCGATGGGTTCGGCCCCGAGACCTCCAAGTAGGAGACTTGGTGCTTCAGCTGCGGCAAGACACCCGAGGGCGCCACAAGCTTACTCCTCCCTGGGAGGGGCCATTCATCATCGCCAAGATTTTGAAGCCCGGAACTTACAAGCTGGCCAACAATCAAGGCAAGGTCTACAACAACGCTTGGAACATCCGACAGCTACGTCGCTTTTACCCTTAAGATGTTTTCAAGTCGTTCATATACCTCGTTTTCTATTCAAATAAAGTCTAACAAAGCTTCTTCTCGAGCCGACTCCGCCTCTGTCCACGCTGACACCGCTGCCTCCGGCTCCCGCTCATCGCAGAGCAGCCGAGGTTTCTTTAACTGAGCAAGAGAAGCCTTGGGTGGCAAGGCCGACCGAGCGGAGGGACTCCTACGCCTCCGGGATACGGATACCTCACTCGTCACCTTCCACACAGGGCAACTCACACTCGGTTAGGCAGTTCAGCTAGCCAACAGGCGAGTCCTAGTGCTCGAAATGAGGAAGAAACACGATATTACACTCAAACACCTAGATGTTCAGGCCCTAACAGCCATAATGAACAAACACCGGCACTCAAGATACCATTACAAATGGAACTCCGGTTCCACTCCCGTGGGTATGAACAACCTCCACATCGGGGGGCCTGCGGGACAACAAACTCTAGATGGCTCGCTGCCGACCACTGCAGTAGCAGCGACAACGACCTCTGCTCCGGGCGGCTAAACAACAGCAACAATGACCTCAGGGCAGACGCTGCTGCAACAAGGCCCTCGCCCGCGTCCCCACTCGAGGGGCGAGGACAAGCTATCAAAGCCAAAGAGCCAGAGGTCAGTCCGCGGGTGGCGCCGACAGTCTCGTCGGCGGAGAAACCTTCTCTGGCTGCCACCACCTCAGCACCGACAACAGGCAGCCACCTGCCCACCGGCAGATCCCCACTCAAGTCCTCCCGGACGAGCGAGCACCGACCTCCGCGCAGAGGCGTTGTGCCGGGGTGAGGACAAGACAACCCAAGAACACGAACGCCGCCCTAGCGGCGTGCGACGTCTTGAGCGGTCCCCCGGTGCGCACAACGCAACAACCGCCCGTACGGCGGACGGATAGCCACGCTCCGCCCCGGCGGTGGGAGGTGGCACCGGAAGCAGCGCCAGAGCCAGCTGACCCAGCAAGCCGTGCATGATGGAGCTAACGACGCCTACAGCCGACCGGTCCCGCGTTGTCGAAGTCCGCCCCCTTCGCTAGGCCGGTGAGCGCCCTCTCCCCTGAATGCTGAAGGAAGAGGTGGCCCGCCGGCCCATATGGGAGGTAGAGCTCCGGCTCGCCTCGCCCTCCTCCCCAGCAAGGATGATGAAGATCCTTGAAGCTGAGGGCAGGGCAGAGGCCGCAACCCGGTTTGCTTCTCCCCACCATCGAACTGGTGGTCACCATCCTGGGTGACCATCGGTGGGGGAATGCAGCCGGGCTGCCTGATGAAAATCCTTGAAGCCGAGTGATGGCTGAAGGGTGCCCACCTCCGTAAGGTTGCGCTCCTCCAACAACAAGACGAAGACAACGCGGGCGCTCCCCATCCGGGGGCTCGGAAGGTGGAAGGATGCGATGCATGAGGAGAGTGCGAAATCATGGCTACCGCCCGGGGGATCGATCCCTTTTTAAAGGTGGCTCTCCCCACTCGCGTCCTCAGGCATCACGGACTAAGTCTTCACCGACGTGCTCCAGGGTCCTCCCCCTACGACACGGGGGCTGGGTCCCACACGTCATGTAAGCTGGCCCAGAACAGAAGAAGCCAAACCACCGTGCGCGGAGCGTGTAACCGCCCCGCGGTTACAAGCACTCCTCCACCCTCGCCGAAACCGATGGTTGCAAGGGCGGACCACCATGCAGGTGGCATACAACCGCACCACGGAGATGCACCCCTTCGACTTCGACGCATCCAGCATGGAGGCCCAGGCCCACACGTCATGTAACCGGCGCGCCGATTACTACGTGCGAAAAACTGCACCGCCACTTGCGCTAATGTCGCGCCTTCTCGACTGCGGAACCGGTGCCGCGACTCGAGGCAACCCTGCGCATGGCCCAACAGTGCCAACCGAGCACATCGGTCACGGGTCAGTCAGCCGCAGGAGGAGGCGCGACGGTCGATATGGCCAAAACTGGGCCAACAGTAATGGCGGCAGCAGGCGAGGGGAAGCAGCAGTCAAATCGTCTGCAGGCTCACGTCCCCTCCTGGAGCAGCAGGGGAGCCCTCTCCCACGGCGTGAAGACGACGCACCCGTGTTCCGTCCCTCGAACGGCTCGCGCAACGGCTGCCCCGCGAACCACCCGTCTCATCGCATTAACTTTGCGGCAGGGCAAGCGACACCTTTGGCAGGCGAAGCGGGTGACGTTTCACCTCCGCCATGATGACCGCGTCAAAAAAGGTGCACCACATCGTTTAAAATTTGTATCCTTTTCTTCTTCCTCTTTCTCTCTCTTGCTACAGGGACCGGGAAAGGGGATATTTCGAAAGGGATCCTTCTCCGTGAAGGAAGCAGGCCCCGAGCCCTCCTACTGATCAGGGGTTCGAAGGCTGGCCCCTCGGAAGGGTTCGACAGCCGCCCCAGAGCACTCGGGCTTCAGGCTCATTACTGATCAGAGGTTCGAAGGCTGGCCCCTCGGAAGGGTTCGACAGCCACCTCAGAGCACTCGGGCTCCGCGCCCACTACTGATCAGGGGTTCGAAGGCTGGCCCCTCGAAGGGTTCGACAGCCGCCCCAGAGCACGCAGAGCGAGGGATGACTCTGGGTACGTCCGATACATAGCCGAGGCTCGGGCTACGCTCCCGAGGTACCCTAAGACATTTCCGAGACCAACAGGAGCGATTTTGTAACGGAATCCCATCAGAGGGAGGCATCGAGCCCTCGGACCCTATCGAACGGGACAGGGTCCGGCAAATCACCTGCAGGTACTTTTGGAGCGCGCCTCTAGGCCACTAGCCGACCCTTATCGAACGGGGCACGAGCGTCCACTCGGATCACCCGTTAGCAACTCACTGGAGACACCATGTTCGACGCCCTCCGAGGGCAACATGGCACTTTCCCCCCCTCCTCCTTGCGGAAAGGTGACAAAGGGGCGTATGATAAAAGCCGAGTCAGTCCTTGGTCGTCCTCTCGCTCTGTGCGGAGGCTCGGGGGCTGCTCTCGCAAACCCGGATCCGGCCAAACCGTTGACAGCGTCAACAAACCAGCTCGAAAACTCAGAACCTGACCATGCACCCGGACTACGATCATGTCGCATGAGGGAACAACCAGACCAGCCAAGGCATCACGAAAGGCATTAAGACCTCGGAGGAGTCAAACCACTCCTCCGAAGCCTCGGGGGCTACACCCGGCGGGTGCGCTCGCGCGCACCCATCGGAACAAAAATATAACCGAGAAAGGCTGGTCCCCTTGCAAAAAGTGCGACAAAGCCTCCAAGCGAGTACCAACACTACCTTTGAGGCTCGGGGGCTACTGTCGGGTACCATAATTAGGGGTACCCCCAACACTCCTAAACTCGGCTAGTAATCATCATCAACGCAAACTACAGAGACTGATGGGCGCAATTCAGGTCAAGGCTTCGTCTACTCAAGGGACGTGATCTCGCCTCGCCCGAGCCCAGCCTTGGGCGGGAATTGTAGTCCCAGGCGATTTCACGCCTCGCCCGAGGGCCTCCTCAGCAACGGGCGCACCCTCGACTCGCCCGAAGCCCAGCTCGGACAGGCTTCGTTGTGAAGCAACCTTGGCCAAGTCATCTCACCAACCGACCGTATCGCAGGCGCATTTAATGCGAGGATCGCCTGGCGCCTTATCCTGACACGCGTGCCTCAGCCGGCAGGGTCGAAGTGACCGCAGTCACTTCGCCCTCCCACTGACTGATCTGACAGGAAAACAGCGCCGCTCGCCCCTCTCCGACTGCTGTGCCACCCGCCAGGGTGAGGCTGACAACAGTTGAGTCCAGCCTCAGGCGCCACAGGAAGCTCCACCTCGCCCGACCCCAGGGCTCGGCCCCCGCCTCAGCCTCGGAAGGTGATCTTCGCCTCGCCCGACCCCAGGGCTCGGCCCCCGCCTCGGCCTCGGAAGGTGGTCTCCGCCTCGCCCGACCCCAGGGCTCGACCTCGACCTCGACCTCGACCTCGGAAGGTGGTCTCCGCCTCGCCCGACCCCAGGGCCCGGCCTCAACCTCGACCTCGGCTCTAGCTCTCAGCAACACTTCCCCTCTCTCTAAAGGCTTATAACTATGCCTCTACACAAACTAGAGAGATACACAAGTGAGGGAGAGAAATAATTGATTCAAATGATGTATGGACTTGTTGGCTGCACTTGTGTACTTGTTGGAGGCGCCGAGGGGTCCCTTTTATAGCCCCAATGGTCCTAGGAGCCGTTGGAGCTTCATTTGGAAGATCCTAGCCTTCCCTATTTGCCGGTGCACCGGACTGTCTGGTGGCGCACCGGACAGTGAATAGTAACAGATCTGACTGACAGTTTCCTTCTTTGGAATAGCTAGCCGTTGGTGCACCAGACATGTTACTATTCACTGACCTGTGCACCGGACAGGTTACTATTCACTGTCTTGTGCACCGGACATATTAACTATTCACTGTCATGTGCACCGGACATGTTACTATTCACTGCCCCGTGCACCGAAAAATATTACTATTCACTGTCCTGTGCACCGGACATGTTACTATTCACTGTCCTGTGCACTAGCCAACAACACACTAAGTGCTTTTTTCTCCATTCTTTCTCCATTTGACTTCAACTTTTGGGAGGATTTTCCTGAGACGTAAACAAACACATTTAGAGTATAATCCAATTTATTTAGGCCTAGAAACTTGCCTCTTTCTTGTTCTTCTCCTAGTTTTCTGTTTCTCCTCAAGCAAAGATCAGAATGGCACTTTCTCTACAGAAAGAGTTAGAGAGCAAACCAAAGCACCAAACTTGTAGTAAGCGGTGTATGCAAAATGGTTGAACACTCAAACCTTACATACTTAACCTTTTTCATCGTTTTACCCAGTTTGGCATGTTTGAGGTCGATGTTGGACTATAAACCATCAAGTCAACTTGACTTGATCTAGATTGACATATCTGAGCTTTAACCCCCTTGTTCACTTCCCGAGCTTGATCTTGAGCCTTATGACTTAAACCACATAACTATAGATGTTACCTCATTGGTTGTAAGTCATGTCCTTATGTAGTGATCCTTGATGCACCATAACTCTTCTTAACTCAATCAACCTTTACTTTGCAAGTCTTCTTCTTCACCCCTGGCTTTGGGTTCCTGGTCTCCTTGACCTTCTCCCGTGCACTCGGTACCTCGAAGTTCTTCTTGCCTCCATCCTTGGCTCGATCGGTTGTCTCTTAGTTACGCACATCGAGTCTCACTTAAGCAATGTCCATCTTACTTGTGATGTCCATTATCTATAGTGTCGGCGTTCCGAGACCGGGGGGTCCTCGAGCCGACGAGTGAGAGTGCCGCGTGCCCCAGCCCAGATGGGTCGAGCGCGTGGAGCGAGCGCGAAGGGGGGAACAGAGAGAGAGAGAGTCGGTGGCCGGAGCCGGGTCGTGAGGGAGTCGGAGAAATTCCCGCGGCCTTCGTGTTCGTCCCGCGCCCAGGTCGGGTGCGCTTGCAGTAGGGGGTTACAAGCGTCCGCACAAGGTGAAGGGAGAGAGCGGCCCCGAGAGAGCGCCTGCCCCTGCCTTTCGTCCCCGTGAGGCCAACCTTCTCTAAGAAGGCCCTGGCCCTTCCTTTTATAGTCGTAAGGAGAGGGTCCAGGTGTACAAGATGGGGGTGTAGCAAGGTGCTACGTGTCTAGCGGGGGAGAGCTAGCGCCCTATGTACATGCCCAGGTGGCAGCCGGAGAGATCGTGGCACCCTGTTGGTGTGGCGTCGTGGCTGTTGGAGGAGTAACGGAGCCGGACGGGGGGACAGCTGTCGAGGTGGCTGGGTCCTTGCTGACGTTCTCCTGCTTTCGTAAGGGAACTGGGAGCCGCCGTCGTCATGATCTAGCGGGGCGCTATCATGGCCTATCTGGCATAGCTGGCCAGATGGGACGCCGGTCTTGTTCTCTGCGACCCAAGTCGGCTCAGGGCAGGGTGATGATGACGCTTTCTGTTGACGTGGCGGTCTCGCGTCCTAGGTCGGGCGTCGTGGAGGCTCCTCCGAGGCTGAGGCCGAGTCCGTCCTGCAAGACAGAGACAGAGTCCGAGCCCGGGGTCGGGCGAGGCGGAGGTTATTCGGCAGAGGCCGAGGCGGAGTCCGAGCCCTGGGTCGGGCGAGGCGGAGGTCGCCGTCTTCCGAGGCCTTAGCCCGAGTCCGAGCCCTGGGTCGGGCGGAGCGGAGTTCGCCGTCTTCCGAGGCCTTAGCCTGAGTCCGAGCCCTGGGTCGGGCGGAGCGGAGTTCGCCGTCTTCCGGGGCCTTAGCCTGAATCCGAGCCCTGGGTCGGGCGGAGCGGAGTTCGCCGTCTTCCGGGGCCTTAGCCCGAGTCCGAGCCCTGGGTCGGGCGGAGCGGAGTTCGCCGTCTTCCGGGGCCTTAGCCCGAGTCCGAGCCCTGGGTCGGGCGGAGTCTCCTATGGCACCTCTGGCGAAGTCTGGTCGCCCGTTGGTCTTACCTTTTGCGTTAAACGCCCCGGTGACTCGGTTGGTTGGTGCGGTGATTTAGTCAGGGTTTCTCCTTATCGGAGGCGGGGCCTAGGGCGAGCCGGAGATGCGTCTGCCGTGAAAGAGGAGACCTCAGGCGAGACGGAGTCATCTTAGGGTCGGCTGCCCTCGCCCGAGGCTAGGCTCGGGCGTGGCGTGGTCAAGTCACTCGTATGGACTGATCCCTGACTTAATCAAACCCATCAGGCCTTTGCAGCTTTATGCTGATGGGGGTTACCAGCTGAGAATTAGGCGTCTTGAGGGTACCCCTAATTATGGTCCCCGACAGTAGCCCCCGAGCCTCGAAGAGAGTGTTAACACTCGCTTGGAGGCTTGCATCGCACTTTTTTGCAAGGGGACCAGCCTTTCTCGGAGGTACTTTGTTCCGGTGGGTGCGCGCGAGCGCACCCGCCGGGTGTAGCCCCCGAGGCCTCGGAGGAGTGGTTTCACTCCTTCGAGGTCTTAATGCCTCGCGTAATGCCTCGGCTGGTCTGGCGGTTCCCTCATGCGAGCAGGGCGTAACCCAGGTGCACTGTCAGGGCCCAAGTTCTCGGGCTGGTATGTTGACGCTGTCAACGGTTCGGCCGGAGCCGGGTTTGCGAGAGCAGCCCCCGAGCCCTCGCACGGAGCGAGAGGACGATCAGGGACAGACTCGACTTTATATACGCCCCTACGTCGCCTTTCCGCAAGGAGGAGGGGGGAGTGCGCCATGTTACCCTCGATGGGCACCGAACATGGTGTCTCCGGTGAGCTGCGATCGGGTAATCCGAGTGGACGTCCGTGCCCCATTCGTTAGGGGTCGGCTAGGGGCCCGGAGGCACGCCCAAAAGTACCTGCGGGTGATCTGCCGGACCCGGTCCCCTAGCGACGGGGTCCGAGGGCTCGTTGCCTCCCTCCGATGGGATTCCGTTACAGAGTCGTTCCCGCTGGTCTCGGAAATGTCCTAGGGTACCTCGAGAGCGCAGCCCGAGCCTTGGTTATGTATCGAACGTACCCCTGGTCATCCCTCGCTCGGCGTCTGAGGCGACTGTGAACCCTTCGACGGGCCAGCCTTCGAACCCCTGATCAGTAGGGGGCACGGAGCCCGAGTAGCCTGAGGCGGTCGTGGAACCTTTCGGGGGCCGACCTTCGAACCCCTGACCAGTAGTGGGTGTCGGGCCCACGCGATCTGAGGCGGCTGTTGAACCCTTCGGGGGGCCAGCCTTCGAACCCCTGATCAGTAGGGAGGCTCGGAGCCTAGTTCCTTCACGGGGAAGGATCCCTTTGGGGTTATCCCCCTTCTCGTTCCCTGTTGCAAGAGATAGAGAAAGAAGGAAAAGGGAAAAAGGATTCGAAATTGAACTTCGTGGCGTACCTTTTTCGGCGTGGCCGTTTTGGCGGAGGCGAAGCGTCGCCAGCTGCCCCTGCCAGAAACGTCACCTATTTCGCCGCGGAGTTAATGCGCCGGGGTGAGTGGTTGGCGAGGTTGCCGTTGCGCGTGCGCGAGCCGTTCGAGGTACGGGTCACGGGCGCGTCGTCTTCACGCCGTAAGAAGGGGTTCTCTTGCTGCCTCCGGATGGGACGTGAGCCTGGCCGATGGCGTGACCGCTGCCCTCGCGCGCCTGCCACCGTCATTACTGCCGGCCCATTTTTGACCGTGTTTGACCGCTGCGCCAGGCTGGCGCCGCTGGGTCGCAGGCTGGGCGGCCTCGAGTCACGGTATCGGTTCCGCAATCGAGGAGGTGCGGTGGTGGAGCGAGAGGCGCAGCGGTTCGCATGCAGCGCCCGGCGCGCCAGTTGAACGACGCGTGGGCTTGAGCTGTCGCGCTGGCCTGTCAGGAGTCGGAGAGGCGCGTCCACTTGGCGCGGTTGCATGCCGCCTGCATGGCCGCTCGCCCCTTTTGCCCGTTGGTCTGGGCGAAAGTGGAGGGTTACTTGTAACCGCTGGGCGGTTGCGTGCGTCGTGCGCGGCGGTTCGGCTTTCTCTGCTTGGAGCCGGTCCGCATGACAGGCGGGCCCCAGCCCCCGCGTCGCAGGGGAGGACTTTGGAGGCGTGTTGGAGAAAACTCCGCCCGTGACGGTTGAGGGCGCAAGCAAGGGGAGTTGCCTTTAAAAGGAGGGCGACCCTCTTCGTGAGGTGACCATGTCTCCTACCTCCCTTATGCATTGTGTCTTTCCATCTTCCGAGCCCCCGGATGGGGGAAACCGCCGTCTTTTCGCTCCATCGCCGGAGGGGCGCAACTCTGTGGGAGTTGGTACCTTTCAGCCATCGTTCGGCTTCAAGGATTTTCATCACACAGCCCAGCGGCTTCCCTTCGCCGGTGGCCACCCAAGGTGGTGGCCTCCAGCTCCCGAATGGGGAGGGGCAAACCGGGCTGTGGTCTTGGCCCCGCCCTCAGTGTTGAGGGTGTTCGTCATCCTCGCCGGGGCGGGGAGCGAGGCGAGCCGGGGCCCCACCTCCTACGCGGGTCGGCGGGCCACCTCATTTTCCAGCTTCTGGTGGTGGCAATCGCCTTTTAGCCCCATGGCGGAGACATCCTCCAGCCATGCCGGGGAAGGAGAACTGTTGCTGCCCAGCTAGGATGCAACATTCCGTCTCCCTCCTCGTATTCGCGGCGAGGGCGGCCGCGAGGATCTGCCGGGGTGATTAGAGGCGTCCCGCGTTTGCTGGTGATTCGCCCGGAGCTTGTTGCTCCACGGGCTTCCCAGGCGGGGAGGTTGTCCGTACCCGCGGGGACGGAACCAGAGTTCCGTTTGTAATGGCACTTCGAGTGCCGGGTTTTTTGTTCATTTTCGGCTTTCGGGGCCTGAACATGTATGTAACTTCGGCACAGAGCCGTGTTTTTTCCTCATTTCTGAGCAATAAGACTTGCCTGTCGATTGTCTGAATCACTTCACCAAGCATGAGTCGCCCCGTGTCCAGGTGACGAGTGAGGTATCCGTATCCCGGAGGCGTAGGAATCCCTCGGCTCGGTCGGACCTGTTGTCCAAGGCTCCTCTAGCTTAGTTAAAGAGACCCCTCGGCCGCTCTTCGACGAGCCGAGGCCAGGGGTAGCGATATCAGCACAAGCAGAGGCGTTGTTGGCTCGGAAATGGAACCTGGTCGGCCGGAGCCTAGCCGAGTTGTCTGTCGGCAGGATCGACGTCGAAGCTGATTAGCCGAGGCCTCGGACCGAGCTGGCGCCCTCGGAAGGTGGTCGGCCGAGGCCCCGGAGGTGGCCGGCCGAGCCGTCTGCTCGGGCCGGGTTCTCGGGGAAGTCTCTGGCAGAGAATGCTCGAGCGCGGTGACGACATCGTCCTTCGGAGCGGAGGCCCTCGGGCCGCGTCGCCGCCCGAGGCTAGGTCGGGCCTTGCCGAAGGTGCTGTTGGTGCCGAGGGTGTCGTCGCCCTCTTCCATCGTCAAGATCCGCGCCTGCAGGGTCAAGTCGTCTTGTAGCGCGGGCCTTGTGCGGCCGTTGAGGCCAGAACACACACCCTTGTTGCGTTGTAAAGCTGTGTCTCTTTTCCTCTCGTTTCGAGTATCTGGACTTTTTGTCGGTAGCAGGGATGTTAGTGCGAGCAAGAGTTGCTTCTCGCGGGAGGTGATGAGTGAGGTATCCGTATCCCGGAGGCGTGGGAGTCCCTCGGCTCGGTCGGCCTCGCCGCTTACGCGTACTTTTACCCATCCATGAGGCCCTGTCACCGACTCGGTCGAGAAGGCTCGCAGAACCTGCTTCAACAGAAGAGCTTCCGTACGTAAAGACTCATTCGATCCGCGGAGTCACTTTATCCGAGCGCGAGTTACTTATCGCAGAAGGTGATGAGTGAGGTATCCGTATCCCGGAGGCGTAGGAGTCCCTCGGCTCGGTCAGCCTTGACTGCTTACGTGTACCCCGTCGTTTCCAGGACCCACTTTCCGAAGTAGTCAAAAAGCACGAAAGATGTTCTGGTGAAAGAGGTTTTTTGTTCGAGGAAAATTTTGACGCAGAGGGGGTTAACCCCCTTTTAGCCCCCGAGGGAGGGTCGGGCTCTGCCGAGGCGAGGCCGACCCTTCCTTGTTGACTAAACTTTGCGCGGGTACGGGGTATATGAACAACTTGGAAACATCTTAAGGATAGAAGCGACGTAGCTGTTGGATGTTCCAAGCGTTGCCGTAGACCTCGCCTTGACTGTTGGCCAGCTTGTACGTTCCGGGCTTCAGAACTTTGGCGATGATGAACGGCCCCTCCCAGGGGGGCGTGAGCTTGTGCCTCCCTCGGGCGTCTTGCCGCAGCCGAAGCACCAGATCGCCCACCTGGAGATCTCGGGGTCGGACCCCTCGGGCGTGGTAGCGTCGCAGGGACTGCTGATACCGTGCCGAGTGTAGTAAGGCCCTGTCCCGAGCCTCGTCCAGCTGGTCCAGCGAGTCTTCTCGGCTGGCTTGGTTGCTTTCTTCGTTGTAGGCCTTCGTCCTCGGGGAGCCGTATTCCAGGTCCGTGGGCAGGATTGCCTCGGCCCCGTAGACCAGGAAGAACGGCGTGAAACCCGTGGCTCGGCTTGGAGTCGTCCTCAGGCTCCAAACCACCGAAGGGAGTTCCCTCATCCATCGCTTGCCGAATTTGTTGAGGTCGTTGTAGATCCGAGGCTTGAGCCCTTGTAGAATTATGCCATTGGCACGTTCCACTTGCCCATTCGACATGGGGTGAGCTACGGCGGCCCAGTCCACCCGGATGTTGTGATCCTCGCAAAAATCCAAGAATTTTTTGCCAGTGAACTGGGTGCCATTGTCGGTGATGATGGAGTTCGGGACCCCGAAGCGATGGATGATGTTGGTGAAGAACGCCACCGCCTGCTCGGACCTGATGCTGTTTAGGGGTCGGACCTCGATCCACTTGGAGAATTTGTCGATGGCGACCAGCAGGTGCGTGTAGCCCCCGGGCGCCTTCTGCAGTGGGCCGACGAGGTCCAGACCCCACACAGCGAAGGGCCAGGTGATGGGTATCGTCTGCAGAGCCTGAGCGGGCAGGTGGGTCTGCTTCGCATAGAATTGGCACCCTTCGCAGGCGCGGACAATCCTAGTGGCGTCAGCCACCGCCGTTGGCCAGTAGAAGCCTTGGCGGAAAGCATTCCCAACGAGGGTTCGAGGTGCTGCATGATGACCGCAAGCCCCCGAGTGTATTTCCTGCAGGAGGTCCTGACCCTCGGCGATGGAGATGCATCGCTGGAGGATGCCCGAGGGGCTGCGGTGGTAGAGCTCCTGCTCATCGCCCAGCAGGACGAACGATTTCGCGCGTCGCGCTACCCGCCGAGCCTCGGCTCGGTCGAGGGGCAGTTCTCGGCGGAGATATTGCAGGTACGGGGTTCTCCAGTCTTGATCTGGCGTGACCCCGTTCTGCTCCTCCTCGATGTGCAGCGCTTCGCCCTCGGGCTCCGAGGGTTCCTCGGGTTGAGCCGAGGATGGCTCGGGCTGGGCCGAGGTTACCTCGGGCGAGGCCGAGGGTGCCTCGGGCTCGGGCGCGTCGCCTATCTTGACGGAGGGTTGGTGCAGATCCCGGGCGAAGACGTCCGGGGGAACCGTTGTTCGCCCCGAGGCTATCTTCGCCAGCTCGTCCGCAGTCTCGTTGTAGCGCCGGGCGATGTGGTTAAGCTCGAGCCCGTAGAACTTGTCTTCCAGGCGTCGAACCTCTTCACAGTAAGCCTCCATCTTCGGGTCGCGGCAGTGGGAGTTCTTCATGACTTGGTCGATGACGAGCTGCGAGTCGCCGCGCGCATCGAGGCGTCGGACCCCTAGTTCGATGGCGATTCGCAACCCGTTGATCAGGGCCTCGTACTCAGCCACATTGTTGGACGCCGGGAAATGGAGGCGGAGCACATAGCGCAGGTGTTTTCCGAGGGGCGAGACGAAAAGCAGGCCCGCGCCAGCTCCCGTCTTCATCAGCGACCCGTCGAAAAACATGGTCCAGAGCTCTGGCTGGATCGGAGCCGTTGGCAACTGGGTATCGACCCATTCGGCTACGAAATCCGCCAGTACCTGGGACTTGATGGCCTTCCGAGGGGCGAACGAGATTGCCTCGCCCATGATTTCCACCGCCCACTTCGCGATCCGTCCCGAGGCTTCTCGGCACTGGATGATCTTCCCCAGGGGGAAGGATGACACCACAGTCACCGGATGGGACTCGAAGTAATGTCGCAGCTTTCGCCTCGTCAGGATCACAGCGTATAGCAGCTTCTGGACTTGTGGGTAGTGGATCTTGGTCTCGGACAGCACTTCGCTGACGAAGTAGACTGGCCTCTGAATGGGCAAAGCATGCCCCTCTTCCTGCCTTTCGACTACGATCGCGGCGCTGACCACCTGAGTGGTTGCGGCGACGTAGACCAGGAGGGTTTCTCCATCCGCTGGGGGTACCAAGATGGGCGCCTGTCCTTTCGGAAGATGGCCTCTACCGCCTCCTGGCCGGAGGCGAACTTGGTGGCGATGTCCATCAGCTCGCTTGCCCTGGTGGGGGTCTTGCGACCCAGCTTGCTCACCAGGTCGCGGCAGGTGGTGCCGGCGAGGAACGCGCCGATGACATCGGAGTCGGTGATGTTAGGCAGCTCGGTGCGCTGCTTCGAGAACCGCCGGATGTAGTCCCGAAGGGACTCTCCCGGCAGTTGCCGACAGCTTCGGAGGTCCCAGGAATTCCCGGGGCGCACGTACGTGCCCTGGAAGTTCCCGGCGAAAGCCTGGACCAGATCCTCCCAGTTGGAAATCTGCCCCGGGGGCAGGTGCTCCAACCAGGCACGAGCGGTGTCGGAGAGAAACAGGGGGAGGTTTCGGATGATGAGGTTGTCATCGTCCGTCCCACCCAGCTGACAGGCCAGGCGGTAGTCCGCAAGCCACAATTCCGGTCTCGTTTCCCCCGAGTACTTCGTGATAGTAGTCGGGGGTCGGAATCGGGGCGGAAACGGCGCCCGCCGAATGGCTCGGCTAAAGACCTGCGGACCGGGTGGTTCGGGCGAGGGACTTCGATCCTCCCCGCTGTCGTAACGTCCCCCACGCCTGGGGTGGTAACCTCGGCGCACCCTTTCGTCTAGGCGTGCCCGACGGTCGCGATGAGGGTGCTCGACGCCGAGGTGGCCCGGGGCCGCAGGCGCGGTGTTGCGCGTGCGCTCGGTGAAGGCTGAGGCTTCCCGCGTGAGTCGGGAAGTCGCGGCACGAGGTTCCGAGGGGTATCCCTGCCTGCGGGAGGCAGAGCTCTCGGCCCGCCGGGCCGCAGCGCCTTCCAGGAGATGCTTGAGTTCTCCCTGGATTCGCCGACCCTCGGTGGTTGATGACTCCGGCATCGCGCGGAGGAGCATTGCTGCAGCGACCAGGTCCTGGCCAGTCCCGCCGGATGCGGGTGGCGGCTTGTCCCTGGCATCGTTGGCGATGCGGTGCTGGAGACCTTGGGGCAGGTGACGTATTCCTCCGGCCGGGGGTTGGCTCGCCCATACCTGCTCGATGTTCTGGCGGATTGCCTCGAGCGCTCCTGCTCCTTCATCGAACCCGGCCTGCGCCCCGCGGACTTGCTCAAGCTGTGGGTCGTGACCCCCCGCCGGAACGGGGACCACAGCTAGCTCCCGCGGGATGTCGGCGCGAGGCGCTGGCCTAGGGGGATCACCATCCTCCGGCATGCCGAGACAGCCGCCTCCGGAGGGATCCCCTAGCTCGATGTGGAAACATTCGCGACTCGGGCCGCAGTCCTTGTCGCCAAGGCTGCGGCTGTCGTCGGAACAGTCGGAGAGGCAGTAGTCACATGCGGTCATGAAGTCCCGCATGGCACTAGGGTTGCCAGATCCGGAGAAATCCCAGCAGATGCTGGGGTCGTCATCTTCCTCGGACCCAGAGGGTCCGTAGGTCGAGACACCCGTCAATCGGTCCCAAGGCGACCGCACAGAAAACCCCAGAGAGGTTGCACTCGCCTCAATGTGAGCGCCCGCCAAAGCGAGGTCGCCAGGCGGGCTGAGGCCGAGTCGAAATAACGAAAGATGGGGAGCAGTCGGTACCTTTTTGTCGACGAGGAGCGATGAAGTCGTGTCGGGGGCTGACCGCGCCGTCGTCTTGGGTACGAGGGCGACGTCCTGCAGGCCCTCCGTGAGCGTGCTGGCGTCGTCCACTTGCTCGGGGTCGACGTGTTGCGGGGGGATGGCGCTCGCGTTTGCCTCGAACGCGAGGGCGACGCTTGGCGTGTCCTCCGCTGGGGCGCCGGGGATGTCGATTTGCTCGACAGCCGTCGGAGCGCGGCCTCCCGCTCGGCCCCGGTTGCCCCGCCTCCTCCTCCTCCGATGGCGAGGGAGAGGATGGGGCGAGCTCGAACGTTGTCCTTCCCCAACGCGGGAAAGACGTCGTCGATTCCGCCGCCTGCGGGCGGGCTGTCCGCCACCAATGTCGTCGTCGCGCGGCGGTGGAAGGAGTATCATGTCGTAGTCGCCATCGAGAGACATGAACTCGAGGTTCCCGAAACGGAGCACCGTCCCGGGTTGAAGAGGTTGTTGGAGACTGCCCATCTGGAGCTTGACGGGAAATCGAACGTCAACACGCAGCGTGCCCCTACCTGGCGCGCCAACTGTCGGCGTTCCGAGACCGGGGGGTCCTCGAGCCGACGAGTGAGAGTGCCGCGTGCCCCAGCCCAGATGGGTCGAGCGCGTGGAGCGAGCGCGAAGGGGGGAACAGAGAGAGAGAGAGAGTCGGTGGCCGGAGCCGGGTCGTGAGGGAGTCGGAGAAATTCCCGCGGCCTTCGTGTTCGTCCCGCGCCCAGGTCGGGTGCGCTTGCAGTAGGGGGTTACAAGCGTCCGCACGAGGTGAAGGGAGAGAGCGGCCCCGAGAGAGCGCCTGCCCCTGCCTTTCGTCCCCGTGAGGCCAACCTTCTCTAAGAAGGCCCTGGCCCTTCCTTTTATAGTCGTAAGGAGAGGGTCCAGGTGTACAAGATGGGGGTGTAGCAAGGTGCTACGTGTCTAGCGGGGGAGAGCTAGCGCCCTATGTACATGCCCAGGTGGCAGCCGGAGAGATCGTGGCACCCTGTTGGTGTGGCGTCGTGGCTGTTGGAGGAGTAACGGAGCCGGACGGGGGGACAGCTGTCGAGGTGGCTGGGTCCTTGCTGACGTTCTCCTGCTTTCGTAAGGGAACTGGGAGCCGCCGTCGTCATGATCTAGCGGGGCGCTATCATGGCCTATCTGGCATAGCTGGCCAGATGGGACGCCGGTCTTGTTCTCTGCGACCCAAGTCGGCTCAGGGCAGGGTGATGATGACGCTTTCTGTTGACGTGGCGGTCTCGCGTCCTAGGTCGGGCGTCGTGGAGGCTCCTCCGAGGCTGAGGCCGAGTCCGTCCTGCAAGACAGAGACAGAGTCCGAGCCCGGGGTCGGGCGAGGCGGAGGTTATTCGGCAGAGGCCGAGGCGGAGTCCGAGCCCTGGGTCGGGCGAGGCGGAGGTCGCCGTCTTCCGAGGCCTTAGCCCGAGTCCGAGCCCTGGGTCGGGCGGAGCGGAGTTCGCCGTCTTCCGAGGCCTTAGCCTGAGTCCGAGCCCTGGGTCGGGCGGAGCGGAGTTCGCCGTCTTCCGGGGCCTTAGCCTGAATCCGAGCCCTGGGTCGGGCGGAGCGGAGTTCGCCGTCTTCCGGGGCCTTAGCCCGAGTCCGAGCCCTGGGTCGGGCGGAGCGGAGTTCGCCGTCTTCCGGGGCCTTAGCCCGAGTCCGAGCCCTGGGTCGGGCGGAGTCTCCTATGGCACCTCTGGCGAAGTCTGGTCGCCCGTTGGTCTTACCTTTTGCGTTAAACGCCCCGGTGACTCGGTTGGTTGGTGCGGTGATTTAGTCAGGGTTTCTCCTTATCGGAGGCGGGGCCTAGGGCGAGCCGGAGATGCGCCTGCCGTGAAAGAGGAGACCTCAGGCGAGACGGAGTCATCTTAGGGTCGGCTGCCCTCGCCCGAGGCTAGGCTCGGGCGTGGCGTGGTCAAGTCACTCGTATGGACTGATCCCTGACTTAATCAAACCCATCAGGCCTTTGCAGCTTTATGCTGATGGGGGTTACCAGCTGAGAATTAGGCGTCTTGAGGGTACCCCTAATTATGGTCCCCGACATATAGATAACCCAGTCTTTGGACCATCACACTTGTTCACTTGTGTTGAAACCTGTTAGCTTTGCATTAAGCACCTGTTCAACACTTAGCACACTTGTTAGTCCTTTAATTGGGTTGTCATCTAAACACCAAAACCCACAAGAGAGCTTTCAACGGGGACTAGGTTCTTTAGAACCGAACCTCGGTAAACAAATCACCGTGTTCATTTATGTTGATCTTCACTTGATTTGTTTCCCTTCTTAGCTCTCTCCAAAAGTTTCCTTGCTAATATTAATTTGAGTTTGCTCCCAAAGTTATCCGCATCAATTAAGCAACTCATAGCAAGAGAAACAATCTTCCGCACTCCAAATTTATTTCTAACGCTAACCCTGGGCATAGCGCGTGTTCAAAAGTTCATAATTTTCAGGTTTCACCTATTCACCCCCTCTATGCGACCTTCAGTTTTACTAGGTTATGATTCAAATACAAAGGTATATAGGGTCCTCAACAAATCATCGGGTTTAGTTGAAGTCTCTAGTGACGTTGTATTTGATGAGACTAATGGCTCTCCAAGAGAGCAAGTTGATATTGACGATGTAGATGAGGATGAAGTTCCCACGCCTGCAATGTGAAGCGTCCTGATCCTCTAGGACTCAAATGTGATACAATTACTAGTCCCAGGAGGCTAGTAACCACATTCATTACTTCAAATAGTACAGAGTTCGAATAAAAGTTATTACAATACCAGGGTACAAGCTCTAGCGAGCCTGACATACAAAGCACAATGGAAGTTCAACTAGCCTAAGCCACAGACAGACTGAGTGCAGACACAACCCCCTTCTAGTCGAGCATAGCAGAAAAGAAGTCTTCAGCTGCTGAAAAACATAAATAAATCTGGGTGAATACACTAGGTATTCCGCAAGCCCATCCCGCCCGTAAAGAGAGAGAGACCTATATAATACATGGTTTATATGGTGGAGCTGAAGTCACTCTTCTTTTTCAGAAAAAGCAATACTTTTATGGTTTTCCCCAAAGGAAGAAGTAGCACATTTTCACACTCAACCACCACTGAGCTTCCTGCTCCCGTGGCATTGTTTTCATTTCCAAAAACACCCATTCACACATTTCCCTGTTCGCGGAGGTCATAAACACTAATTGTCATACCACACCAGACTCGTCCATACCAGTGGACACGGACTATTCGAATAGGTTTGAACTCTGCGCAGAGGGGTACACTTTACCCACTAGTCCGGCTCTACGGTCTCATGGCCAATGAGACCCAAATCCGAATCTCTTTCTTTCCTCGCACGTCCTTACCTTAACGGTTATACCAGAAGGAGTCAGACCACCGCCATGTCCAAACCGGACAAAACATTCCCCCTCCTTATCCTCTTGGTGCTCCCCAGCCATCATAACCCTGGGGTTTGGATTGTACGAGTTCGGATCGAGTGACTGCCCATACAGTCTCGAGTGGTTGTACTTGTCATGAGTACAGATAGTGAAGGATGACAAACCGATCCTTATATGAGGGGACAATCCTTCTGCTCACACCTAACCCGGCTGAGCCAACACTGAGGCCTTCCCTTAAACCAGGGAGTCCCTGATCATCCCGCTCAAAAGGTGATAAGGGTGAATACCCTTCATCATACACTTTTTGAAAACATCGCTTAGTAAAAAACACCACCCTTTTCTCATCCCACATTTTGTACCCAAAAGATATTCTTTAATGCGGGCTATCTCTCTTCTCACAATGCAAAGGACCCAACCCTTATTCCCGGCTTAGGTAGTGGTAGAAAGAGTAGGTAATTTATGCATCAAGGGAAGAATGGACTTGCCTTCATCGAACTTCTCCTGTCACAAAAGATCTATTTCGGAGAGGTCGGATTCCTGCCCTTCTTCCGGAGTTATAATTTCCGGAGGATCGTATCCCTCTTCTCCTAGCAGAAATAAGCAAGGAACAATACATCAACCATGGTGGCTTAGTGAGGTGTGCTAAGTTTTATATATTATTATTTTGTGCCCTATAATTTATTTAGACTATTTTTGGTGCATAAAATATCAATATAAGCCTTTATATATGAAAATAGGAAAAATAAATGGGAAAAAGAAAAGGAAAAAAGGATTTCCTTGCTAACTGGGCCCGGGGGGGATTTCGGCCCAGCCAGGACGCGCGCGCGTGGCCGCGCGGCATGCGGCCCAACACGACCCGCCAGCGGGAGCGGCACGGCTGATGACGCCGTGGGCACGGGCAGCGAGGAGGGGGGAACAACGTTAGGGGGGTGGTGACGGGGGGACCGGCCTGAGTCAACCGCCGGTGAGGTTCCGCGGCGGTTTTCTATCGCGGTTCCGGTTTTGGGTGGTCGGGGAGGTGGTTTAACATGGACAGGGGTAGGGGATCATGGTGGAGGGGTCAATTTGGTCGAAGGGTGCTCGGGATGGCCGATCCACGGCGAGGTGGCGGGCGCCCGCGGTGGTGAGGTCGCCAGCGAGGCCAACGGGTGTAATAAGCGAGGGAAAAAGGTGTGTCGTGCTCGTGGTGAAGTGGCGGAGCTCAAGAGCTACCCTAATTTTACTAGAACCCAATAGGGGAGGAAGGGGGAAGCTCACTAGAGATGAAGATGGCGGCGACGCTGGCTCAATCGAGCTCGGGGGAGGGGTGTGGGGAGGCCGAGGCCGGGGTGAGGAGTTGGGGGAGCTCGGGGCGATCCTTTTATATGCGACCGAGGAGGGGGAGGAAGGGGAGGTGGCGAGCATCAACGACGCTTGCCGCGGCGACGATGATGGCGCACAGTGGTGGCGACGGGATGGCTTGGGCAGACGGGGTGACGGGATGGCTCGGGCAAACGCAAGGCGCCAAACCGAGCTGGTGAGCGCGATAATGGCGAGGCGACGGGGCAGGCGGTGGCCGCCTGCGATCGCGCCGATAGCCTGATCACGGGCGAGGGGAGAGTGGCTGACAAGCGGGCCCCGCTTGCTAGGGGGAGAGCGGTCGCGAGGGAGCGAGAGCGGGCGCGGCTGATGGGTGGGGTCGGGTCATCAGCGAGGGGAGGGGAGGAGAGTGTGGCGCGGGCGCGGGAGAGAGAGAGGGGGGGACTTGGGCCGGAATCGGCCCAGCTGGGGGGGAAGAGAAATTCCTTTTTCGTTTTCTTTTCCTATTTCCAAATCTATTTTACTTTCTTCTTTTCTATAATCTCTTTTTTCCTTTAAACAAATATTTATCTGCATTTCTTTATTCAGAGATGAGGTAAAATTAAAGACAATGCGGTAACATGATTCTTGGTGTGACTATTCTAATTTGGTCTTTCATTTGTTTGTGTAGTACATCTTACTTCATGAAAAATATCAACTTTATGTTCTTCCAAAAAATTTATAATAAAAGAGAATGGTTGTCTGGCTGAACTAAGCAGAAGGAAGTTGATTTGGAATACATTCTGGGAGAGCAGGTTGAGAGAATGTTAACATATGTTTTGCACAGCCTTTTCATATATACTTCTCCCTTCTCCAGAATAGCTTGTAACGTGAAGAGTTCTGATGTTCCACAAGTTTAGGCTATTTTCCTTGATTATTGTTTTTTGAAGTCTTTCTGCATATTCATTTTTTGGATTTATCGGCTCGATTCACTAATAAGATGGGAGGTGAGTTAGCCGACTTCTTATGAAAACGATATTAACCTTTTGTAGTTATAATAATTTGTCCATCCTATGTTGCACTCGGTAGATGTTAATTTAGGAACTATATAATTAAGGTAAATTATTCATTTTTTATTACAAGTAGCTTGTGCAATCACTAAAGGTGAATTAAATGTAACAGTCGTGGACCTCGGGGAACTCTTCTGCCTTGTTGCCCTCCTTCTTGTCGTTGTCGTGGCCTCTGCCACCTTCCGCCGGGGGCCCGGCCTTATGGAAGTAGCGCCGAAGCATGATGCATTCCTCAAGGGTGTGCTTGACGGGATCCTGATGATAGGGGCACGACTCCTTGAGCATCTTGTCGAACAGGTTGGCCCCTCCGGGAGGCTTCTGAAGGTTCCTGTGCTCGGTGGTAGCGACAAGATCTGCGTCGGCGGCGTCGCGTTTCGCTTACGACTTCTTTTTGCCCTTCTTCGTGCCGCGCTGGGCGGACGCCTCGGGGATGTCTTCCTGGTGGCGTCCCTGAGGCTGCTTGTCCTTCTGGAAGATGGCCTCGACCACCTCCTGACCCGAGGCGAACTTGGTGGCGATGTTCATCAACTCGCTTGCCCTGGTGGGAGTCTTGCGAACCAGCTTGCTCAACAGGTCGCGGCAAGTGGTGCCGGCGAGGAATGCGCCGATGACATCCGAGTCGGTGATGTTGGGTAGCTCGGTGCGCTGCTTCGAAAACCGCCGGATGTAGTCCCACAGGGATTCCCCTAGCTGCTGGCGGCAGCTTCGGAGATCCCAGGAGTTCCTAGGGCGCACGTATGTGCCCTGGAAGTTTCCAGCGAAGGCTTTGACCAGATCGTCCCAGTTGGAGATCTGCGCAGGAGGCGGATGCTCCAGCCAGGCTCGGGCGGCGTCGGAGAGGAACAGTGGGAGGTTGCGGATGATGAGGTTGTCATCATCCGTTCCACCTAGCTGGCAGGCCAGCCGGTAGTCTGCAAGCCACAGTTCTGGCCTTGTTTCCCCCGAGTACTTGGTGATGGTAACTATAAATGGAAGCAGGATTTGTGCCCTAGGTATATGACTCTCGCCGTATACTAGATTTTTTTGAGATAATCTGTCTACTAGACTATTGTGTTGCTTGTAAGGATTTGAGTGTCTCCCTGGTGAAATGAGCTTCCAGTAGTTTCTCATGCAAATTATTTGTAATCGATACAGATGTAATGTTTTTTTGGAGTCACATATTAGAGTTCTAAAATGTTTGTGTTCTAAAATTTTGCTTATAGGTTGGCTATTCTGCCACACAGTCAGGGATTCTAGATGAAGTCAGGCTATCTATCTCCCTGGTGAAACGAGCTTCCAACAGTTCTAAAATGTTTCTTTTAGTACACACTCAAAGTTTATTTTCTTCAAAATGCTACTAAAATCTGTTATGATACAACATAAAAGCTTAGGATTACTGTAATTACTGTAATGGTTAGATATGCTTCTAATTTTCTATCTATTAAAAATGGTTATCTTACTGCATTGTCAACTAAGGCCAATTTTCTTAGTGTTACTTAATATCATGGTCACATATTCTCAGTTTTGACTAAAATTTTGCTTGCAGGTTTGCTATTATATACCCACGCAGTCAGGGATTGTAGATGAAATTAGGTTATCTATCTCATAGTTTGTGGCACCATCGTTGTTTTGGGAAAACAATTTGTTTTTTTTGGCACACACTCAAAGTTTCTTTACTTCAAAATGCTACTAATATAAAATCCGTTATGATACATTGTAAAGCGTAGGTTTATTGTAATAGTTGGATCTGCTTCTAACCATCTATCTATTGAAAATGATAAAATTAATACACTCTCAATTGAGGGCAATTTTCTTAGTGTTACTTAAGATCGTTGTGCATTAACATTTATCAAAATAGTTGTACACCGTCGCAACGCACAGGCACATACCTAGTAGAATAGAAGTTAAACAAAAATAAAATACTAAATTATATTAAAAGAAAAACAATGCAAGGGAAAAATGTAAAAAAATGAAGATAAGAATAAAAGATCAGACAACAAAAAATGATTATTAAATAAGCAATAAAACAAAATTAATAATGATGAAAAAATAAACTTAAATAAATGAATGAAACATCTCATATATATTGTAAGAACATCTCATGGAATACATAAAAAGTTAAACATGTAAATAAAAACAAAAAATATAAAAATAATTTACATTGTAAAATAAAATCGAACAAGTAAACATAAAATATAAATAAAATAAGAAGATAAAAAGAATAGAAAAGAATTACGGAAAGAAGAAAAATAAATAAATAAAGGAAAACAGAAAGGAAGAAACACACTTTAACTTGAGCATCTTCGTGGAACAGAGCTAGGGTTGGAAACGAGCCGGCTCGGTGTGTCTCGCTTAGTGTCTGAGTTCGACTCGTCTACTCAACGAGATGTAATAAGGAGGCTAAGCTGCACCTTAAAAATAATTATATAATGAATAATAGTCTATGAGTATGAAATAAATAATCATAACACGATATTACAAATAATCTAATTATAATTGTTATATATTCATTATTAAAGATTAAGAAACGAGTTAGATATCTATAAAATTATTTAATATCAATTATTATTATTGTATAAGTTGATCAGATCGCTCTGAGCCCAACCGGGCGTTCCAAGCTAAAGCTGGCTCGCGAGCTTCGATTTTTTTTACAGACCTAAACAGTAAAACAGAGCCAGCGACACAGGGTATCGGCGCGCCAAGACTTGATGGCTGCGTACACGTGGGCCGCCCGTTCGAAACCGTGGCCCGTCGCGCTTCATACTTCGCGGTCCAGTATACGGGTGGTCAGCGACTCAGCGGCATGCTCGGGTCCGATGGTTCCCGTCTCCGACACCGCACCGCTCACAACTTCGACACCACTTCCGACTCCGTCGCCAGGTCCGCCGCCGGCGAGAGCGCCGCAGTCGCTAGCTCCGTATGCAGGTATGTCGCCTCCGTATGCTCCTCTGTCTCATACTCTCATTCCCCTTCTCCTTGTCATCCCGTTTTCCTCGCGCTAGGGTTAGAGTATACAGCTGCAGCGGCGGGTGCTCCTGCCGGTACCGAGTGAGTGTGAGACGGCGGAAGCTCCACGTCCAGCGCGCCCCTCCGTCTTCCGTCACTCCAGATCCGAGGCAGTTCACTGCTGGGACGCAGTCAGAGCTGTTCGGTGGAGCTGACAGGTAACAAGTATGTCATGTTCATATTTTTCCACGAAATTTCTTTTGTAAGATGTTAAGTGTAAGGGAAAATAATCATACTTATACACAGCTCCTGTACATTCGCGGAAGTTCATTGCTGTAAATATCTTGTGCAGCAAGAACGATAATAACAAACTAATTGACCTTTATATTTGCATGAATTCTCTTCATCATTAAGTCTAGTGTGCGATTTGTTGTGTGTTACTCCTTTAGTAACACAGATCGTGTAGAGTAAGTGGATGAAGGCCATGTTAAAAAAATAAGACCATGACATTATCAAGCTAAGGGCTTGCCTAGCGCTACATGCTGGCTAGTGGCTTCAAGCTCCATGTCTGCGTTCCATGTCCAAATCACAGGTATCAAATGCCTGATCTGAGGAAGTGCCGAAGCATTCACTAAAGTGTGCGCTGTGAGGGTCGCGCTTGAAGAAAGCTGACAGAAGCCACTCAAAAAGCATAAAAGTGATTCATGCATAGCAGAGTGAGGAGCAGGGGCAGATCTAGAATTTTTGGCTAATGATGTCACAATGCAGATAGTGTGTAAAAGGTTCCAAATTCAATTCAAAGTGTAATACTGTGTTTTAGTTGGGCGAAATTCAAAAGAAGAAATGGTAGTACCAAACAAATGATGTTGCCTTAATTATAGAACACACTCATCATTCACTAGACAACAACCTACATGTTGAGATTTTCTTTCTAGAAGTGCTTTCCTGGTGGAACCAAATGAATATAAAGATCATGCAAGTTAGACAGTTCTGGTCGTTTTTTTAGTAGCCATATGAATGATTCATGTGACTTTGTGGTTTGAACTCTGATTG
This sequence comes from Zea luxurians, assembly GCA_029449295.1. NCBI lineage: Eukaryota > Viridiplantae > Streptophyta > Magnoliopsida > Poales > Poaceae > Zea > Zea luxurians. The sequence goes on from JAOPSE010000007.1 coordinate 149,517,088, forward strand.
TGCAACCAACCAATAACTTGCATGATCTTTATATCCACTTGGTTTAACCAGGAAAGTACTTCTAGAAAGAAAATCCGAACATGCAGGTTGTTGTCATGTGCTCTATAATTAAGGTGACATCATTTGTTTAGTGTTACTTACCAATTCCCAATATGTAAACCTTTTTGAAGCATTTATGTACCTTGAATAACATACAAGTCCTAAATGTGATTGCTGCACTCTGGTGTTTAGACTTTGGACATGTACATGCACTGATTTTTTTAATATTGCATAACAGTGAACAGTCATTTACCTAGCTATTGATTTTGCAACCAGTAACACTGTATGCCACACTTCTTTGCTTCAGGTTTTTGAGAAGAGGAATATAATCATGGTTATCATGCAGAGCAGTGACTCTTCACATCATGGAATTGTAGAAAATAGTCCGTACAGAATTCCATATGACAGACATGCAGAAGGTGGTCAACTTGGTGCTTCATGGTATTTTAGTAGAAAAGAAATAGAGGAGAATTCTGTATCGAGGAGGGACGGCATTGATCTGAAGAAAGAGTCTTATCTTCGCAAGTCATATTGCACATTTCTGCAGGATTTGGGGATGAGGCTTAAAGTGTAAGTATATTTTATACCACAAATTCTATGTCAATTATTTTTACTTCTGTTTCCTGAAAATACAATATCCATTCGCCTGCATTGTTATTTTCAAATTTATTTAGATAAGCTGCTAATTTTCTGGTGCTTAGTTTTCCTAGGGCGAATCCCATTTATTTCCTAGACTTAAGGGTGGGAGTTGAGATTTCACCCTAACATAAGACCAAATGTCTTTATATTTTTTTTCACTTTAGACTACACCATACAAATAACACCCTAACTTTGGAAAGTGTTTCTTTGTCTATGCGAGAGGAATGCATGGGTTGTTTACCATTTAATAGTGAATACCACTTTTACTTGTTTTAATGTTTTGTTGATATGGAAAAAATATTAGGTTCCATGTTTCATATGAAGGAAGTCTTATCTTCATGCAGCCACAGACTGGTGGTTTCACTTGTAGCAACCGGCTGTTGTCTGGTTCAGCAAAATCATGTCCCAGAATCAATTCAGTGTGTCATATTATTTGTCAAAATTGCTAACTCGAGTTTGCCACATAGCTAAAAGCACCCTCCAATGCCTGTTAGGTGTTATTTGAACGGTATAATTTAGGGTGAAAAGTGTTCCAAGTTCCAACTGTTTTTCCCATCTATTTTCCCCTGTTAACTGTATATAAATGATTTATGACTGATGCCATATTCACATCTGTTAACCTGTAACATCTAATTATAAATGGCAGCATCTTAATTATAAATGCGAGTGCTGGTAGATTACAGCTTTTTATATTCTAGAATAGCTCGAGTCCTAGGCAACACCCTTTATATGTTGATAACAATATTCGATGGATGGTGGTAAGACTTGATAACATTAATTGCTAAATACATACACCATGAGCAACCTTGGTTTTGATCTTCGAGATGGTAACATGTTATTATGAAGATTGCAAGGTCTGTAGACTTCTACTTGCCGGCGTGCCTTGCCGGAGACAAAGAAGATGATCCCTAGATCACTCAAACGCTCACAAAAAAACTCAACACAAACACTAGAAGAACACACTGAGTTCTGGTGCTGTCAAAATACACTGCTAAATTTGGAGGCCAAGGTCCCTTATGCGCTGCGCAAAGGGATTAACTCCCTTGTGATGTTGGTGGCATGGTGGCTTTGGAAGCAGCGGAATAATTGTGTGTTTGAGGGGGATGCTCCTAGTGGCAACCAGATTATTCAAAATATCAAAGACGACGCTCAGAGGTGGTGTCTCGCGGGTGCCAAAGATCTGGGCACCATCTGGCCTTAGTTTAGGAGCAGTTTTGGCTGTTTTTATTTTTATTTTTATTTTTATTTTTTATTTTATTTTTATTTTCTTATATTTTTTTGTCGTTTCTCTGTACTCTGGTCTTCTTTAGACCATTGGTATTTCTTCTATCTTAATATATCTAATGCGCAGTTCTCCTGCGCGTTTTAGAAAAAAATACACTGCTACCTTTCTGTATTATGTTGTTTTGATTAAATACACAATTACAAAGACTTAAGACCACAAATCACAACACCAATCTCAATCAATTAGCTAAGAAAGGAAACTAACCAATCAACAAAGAAGGGAACAAAAGACTGAGCCGGATCATGCAACAATCCCCCCTAAGCCTGTCTCAGTTTATTTGACCTTGACGATGTCAATCTTGCCACGAATTTCAGCGGATCATGCGTGCCCAACAGCCCAAGTGACTTCACCAGAATGTTCGCAAGCTGTTCTTTAGTGCTCACAGCCTCACATGATCCACATAGATCCTGATCTTCCCATTCTCCACAGATTCACAGATGAAATCGAATTTAGTGTTGATGGGCTTACTTCAATCATGATGAATAGGGTTCTTGCTATATGCAATTGCGGAATGATTGTTCATTTTCAACAATAGATGCTGCCTCCACCCTTGATCTAGACGGCGAGTCCATCTCCAATTCCTGGTGATGTGAGGCCACCAACGGTGATAGATTTGGGGAAGACGGCTGCATCGGGGGCCCCTTACTTTCCTTTTCTTCAATTTGGGCCATAATGGACGCAAGATCTGCATCAGCGCCCCTTCAGTGGGCTTCTCCCTAGCCTGGGCCTGCTCGTCCCTCCTCTTCTTGCGGCATTCGCGAGCCCAATGGCCACTTTTGCCACAATATTTACATTTGTCGGCAACAATTTGTCGGCAACAATTCGCCGATGTTCCTTGGTGGCCTCGAGCTGACATCGTCTCTGCTGCGCCTGCCACCATGCCCATGACTCATGCTCAACGACGTATGTTTCTTGCCTGTGCTTCCACTACCGGAGAGTTGGAGCCACGACAAAATACGCGCCACCAATTCATACTTGGCCAGGTTTAGCCCAGCTGAGGCTCCATCGGTGTTGCTGCCACCAAGATCGTACAGTTCCTTCGCCGCCTTGGGCCTCCCAATCAACTCCCCACAGATAGTGTATTGAGATTGAGAAGGGTTTCGATCGCCATCACGATCTGAGTACCTTGTAGGGACCTATAGGAATTTGTCCACGATCTCTAGCCTCTGGTGCTCGGCATTGATGACCTCCAACTGGTTGACTAGGTCGATGATGTGCATGCCAAAGTCGTCAACAAATTCACGATCCTTGAACTTGAGTTACTCGAACTCACGTCGTAGCGTTGTTGCCTTCGCTTGGCACACTTGCTCCACCCCGAGGTGCGTTTTCTTGAGTGTGTCCCACATGATCTTGGCGGTCGCCTTGCTTGCGATCGCCCCTTGCATCTCTGGAGGTACCCTGAGGGCGATTTCCTCCAGAGCATTGCGATCGTTGGTGTAGTCGGTGCTGTCGATGTTCATCGCCGTCCAAAGATCTCCCACCTGCAGCTTCAACTGCATGAGTGCTGCCCATGAATAGTAGTTGGTCTTGAACTCTTGGTCAGCAACAGGTACTTCCCGCTGCCGCCACTCTCCCTCATGACCTGGTGGATCACTAGGCCGCAATCGCCATTTCCATAGCCGCTCTCCATCTCCTGATGGCGTCACGGTGGCAAAGCAGTTTGTCCGTGCTGTATGACTGCAAGCACGTCCCCAACAGCGATAGTGGCTCTAATACTAGTTGTAGACGCGAAAGGGTCTCTAGCCTAGTGGTTAAGGCTTCTGAGTAGCACCTCCAAGTCCCTGGTTCGATTCCCCTCGGGGGCGAATTTTCGGGCTTGGTTAAAAAAATCCCCTTGTTGTGCCTCATCCGCTCTTGGGCTACGATGTTCTGTGCGCCACCCTCCGGTTGGGCCGTTGCAGAGTGGACAGTTGACGTTGACCCGTTAGTGATGGGAGGCCAGTGTTCGAGGATTTTCTCGACCGGGACCATTGTTTCAGTCTCAATATTATACCGAGAGGGCGGTCATTCCCTCGCTGGCCGAGTTTTTACTAGTTGTAGACTTCTACAGCCGGCGTGCCTTACCAAATATGAAGAAGATGATCTAATTGCTTAGATCACTCAAATACTCACAAAAAACTCAACTCGAGCACTAGAAAAAACATGGCCGGTAGGGGAAAGACCGCCCCCACGATATTATATTAAGAAAAATTTTAATCGTAGCCTCGACCGAGAAAGGTCACGAAAGCTGATCTCCTGTGCAACATGAGGGTCCGCCCCCTATTGGCCAGATATTTACTCGTGCTTTGAGCTCTCCCATCCCCTACACGACGATCCGCCCCCCATAGGCCAGTCCATCTCATGTGCACATGACCAGGGGAACCAGCGAGTGACCTTTTTAAACCTCAGCCTGAAATTCGCTACCACTGGGATTCGAACTCAGGACCTAAGGAGTGCTACTCAGACCACCTAACCAACTCGGCTAGAGGCCACTGAGTTTGGTGCTGCCAAAATACACTGCTATCTTTCTGTGTTCTATTGATCTGATTAAATACACAGTTAGAAAGGCTCAGCCACAAATCACGGCACCGGTCTCAATCAATTAGCTAAGAAAGGAAGCTAATCAAGAAGGAAACAAGAGATGAGATGGATTATGCAACAAGATATTTTTCCTTGGCGATTCACTACACACAATGCAAAGCAATTACCATACATAAAATGGTCTATTGAGAGATGACCAAACGTACTAATAGAACTATTTAAAGAGTCGGTTGCCTACACACTTTGGCACTAGGGACCACCCTTAGATGGATCTTTTATTACGGCACTATGTCTATTTAATACTTCGTCTTTTGTATATTGAATGGACTTCTCCAGTTTCTCCTGGTATTTTAGTAGAAGTATAGAGTACTTATCTTTAATTCTTCATTGTTTATACAAACATGTCTTATCTGCTTGTTTTAGACAGTTTAAGGTATTAGTATTTGGCTGTTCAAGTTGATTTCTATGTGTTCATGATTTTTTGATAGTTCTTCTATATGTATGCTCAATTTTCTGTGCCTGCAATAGTGCAATGTAGATCATTTGGTACCAAATAGATTTATTTTGATGATTGTCATTGTGCACACCTGTTCATTCAATTTTATATCTGATAGTTCACATATAACTGTCCACAACAGTGCTTCTTTTGTAATAAAAAAAGAGAGACTAAGACCTGATATGCTTTCATAAGCACAAGTGTCAAATTAGTAAACAGCTTCATTGGCAATCAATGCAATAGCAATTGAGGGATGGTGAATTTTCTACTTCAATACTGGTTATATTGTGGTTGCTAGTTCTTGGCTAGCATGTCATGAGCAATTGATACCATTCTTGTTTGTAGTTAGGTGGAACAGATCGATGTTTTCAAGTCGTCCGATTAATCGTCCAATTAGGTTTGGACCAATCACAATTAATCGCCCAAGTCGTCCGACTACTCGTGATTAATCGCAATTAATCGCTCTAGTCGGTCAGCCAGAACGACCAGCAAGGCGTCCGACTTGAAAACATTGAAACAGATAATGCACAACATTGTTTAACACTATTTGAGTTGCCTAACTGCCTGAAAATTACTGTATTTTGATTGTCTACTATCTGGTAAACATGCCTGCATGTTACTGCACGTTTTATGATGTCTTGTTTGAGTTGAAATCTTTTATATATGCAATTTTTATTCTTCTAATGCCAACTAACTCCATAATGTAGGCCTCAAGTGACAATTGCTACTGCTATAGTGTTCTGTCATCGGTTTTTTCTTCGTCAATCTCATGCGAAAAATGACAGACGGGTAAGTTTTCTAGATGCTTTTTTAACCTTTTGACCTCTGTGTTTTTAACATGATTGTAAAGAGTATTTTTCTTTATAAACATAAATCACTTGGACAGTTGGACACTTTGGTTTACATTGTAGCCAGTGCAATCTCATTAAGTCAGTAGGTAGTAACCGGTAAATCTCCGATGCTCACAGTTCTGGTACCACCTACACGTGGAAGACAAAAATATCTTGTTTTCACATATAAAACACATGTTTTATTAGACGTGCCACAAAAAAGAAAATCCTCATTATCTTAAAAAATTAAGTTTGTTGTCAATACATGCATTTCTTTTTAGCATACTGGTGCCGCTTGCTTATTTCTCCTTGATAGTTATTCATCATCTGCTAATGGAAGTTTTAATATATAAGTTCATTATAACAATGCAGACAATTGCAACAGTATGTATGTTCTTGGCGGGAAAAGTTGAAGAAACACCCAGACCTCTGAAGGATGTCATACTTCTTTCATACGAGATCATCCACAAAAAGGATCCTGCTGCAGTTCAACGAATAAAACATAAGGTGATTTTTAGAGCATTTAATATCTTGATTTTTCCTGTTCTAGGTAATCCAAGCTTTGTAACCTATGAGCTATGATGTTATTATCCTTTTCTCCTATTATTATTCTGTTGATGGCTCTTCTTTTTCATTTCTCCTATGGTAGTACTTTTTTTCTTTTCTAAAGGCAAGGCCAGGGCTGCTCTTTTTTTATGCAACTTTACATCCTGATTACTGTGGCACACAACAATAACCGAGTCTGTTTGTTTTCTTTCTTCAGGAAGTATATGAACAACAGAAGGAACTTATTTTACTTGGGGAACGTGTTGTTCTTGTAACACTTGGTTTTGATTTTAATGTGAACCATCCTTACAAGCCCTTGGTTGAAGCAATAAAAAAATTTGAGGTTGCTCAAAATGCACTTGCTCAAGTTGCCTGGAATTTTGTCAATGATGGGTATGCTAAAATTACTCTTCATCACTGCAAATAGTAATCCACAAACATGCCTACTTACTATACCTTAAAAGGGGTGTGCAGGCTCCGCACTTCACTTTGCCTGCAATTTAAACCGCACCATATTGCGGCTGGCGCAATCTTCCTGGCTGCGAAGTTTCTTAAAGTCAAGCTTCCATCAGATGGCGAGAAGGTCTGGTGGCAAGAGTTTGATGTAACTCCGCGGCAGTTGGAAGGTTGGTCTCTAGATGCAAAGTCACTAGTGTGCAACTTAACTGCACTACTGTAAAAAAACAATGTCGTAAGTGCTAGTTTCCTACTAATTAGCTATCTAGTAATCCCATGGAAATTGGACAGCCAAAGATAATTGGCGTGTCCAAAAATGATATGATCGTGGAACTAAGATAGGTTGAAGGCACACACAATTCCACGATATATGGCTCTACACTCAAGGCAACCCCAGTTGACTTCAGATGCATCCTGGGGACATGCCAAGTACAGATAGTCAGGAATAATTTGTTGGTGGTGTCATTTTAGTGCATTCGTTTAGTTAGGTCTTGCCAATCTTGCAATTTTGCTGTGTATCCATTTGCCATCATGATTATTCTTTTGGTCCTTTTCTTCACTTCTGATGCTATATTTTTGTTTTGGAAGATCATTTTTATGAATAATAACATCGAACACACATGCTTATGCTTTATGTTTTTGGTTTACTCCTTTCAGAGGTTAGCAACCAGATGTTGGAACTCTATGAGCAGAACCGTGTTCAACCACCACCATCACAAGGTAATGATACTGAAGGCAGTTCTGTAACTGCTGTGAATCAACGTGCTCTGGGTAAAGTTCCCGGAGTAGTTGATGAACCTCCTGCCCATGAACAGAACCAAGCAACCAGGCAATCGAGCCAGCAGAACATGTCAGGCCACCATGGCTATGATCACCCTCATCCGGAGAAGCGAAACTATAGGGTACCCCCAAATGAAGCAAGGGATGACAGTGCTAACAGCAGCGAAGGTCCCAACGTGTCAGCCTCGATGATGGATGCAATGAAAAAGATAAACAAGGATAAGGTGAAAGCGGCCCTGGAGAAGCGGAGGAGATCAAAAGGTGACCTTTCGAGAAAGGTTGATGTGATGGATGATGATGACCTCATTGAGAGGGAGCTGGAACATGGCGTGGAGTTGGCGGTTGAGGATGAGAAGGTCAAGCAGGAGAGAAGGCAGAGCTGGCCTCATCCTGCACACCGTGTAGACCACCGGAGCACCGACCGTGAGAATACCGAAGAGGGTGAGCTATCCATGGACAGTCAGGAACACCATTCTCCGGAGCATGACAATCGGAAGAGAAAGGATGCGCATGAGCACCGGAACTATGATCGTGATGAAAGGGACCTTAAAAGGCTAAGGTCATGAGCATCACACATCCTGTGGGAGTCTCGTGTTGTTTGGGCTGTAACATGACGTTGATATGCTTATTTGGTGTGCTGGGGGATTTGGACTGTTACATTGATATGATTATTTGGTGTGCTGGGGGATTTGGACTGTTACATACAAGTTAAGATGGTTTCCCCACGGATCATGTTTGTGTTAGTCCATGTTGGCAATTGAGATGGCGCTGTGACTTGAGTATTGCAAACAGTAAGGAAGCAGCATCCGACGGCTATCTGAAGTGTGTATTTGATTCCAAGGTTACCTGAACCCTAATGGAAGCATGCGATTTTATTTTTCGTCCGTCTATCTTGGTACTGGGTAGGAGATCGTGCATAGACTAATTGTTGATTTTTTATGCCATGTAATGTCCATTCTCTCTCCCTAAATTATGGATTGTTTTGGCCTTTTAGATACACAGTTTTTATTATACGTTCATATATAGGTAAAAACATATCTAGAAAAGTAAAAAAAGTGTACATGCAGTGCTGTTCGTTTGCCCGGTCTACGTCGGCATGCAGTATACCACCTATTTTGTCGCAGCCTGCATTTTCTTTAAGCATGGTACATATGCAAGCTTATTGCTGTCATTGTACACATACATGGTGTGAGAGAAATGGAATAGAATGCTCCTTACATATATTGGGTTTTCCGGTCCCTAAACCTAATAGGCCTATACATGGGCTAGACTGTAGGCCCATTCTACACACACGAGTAGAGTAATAAAACGTATAAGATTGTTTGACACTATTTGCAGAGTAGAGTTTAAAATAGGGGATAGATAGGGGATCTGTTGGAGATAGCATAAGGTTGTGTTTGGTTTGGGCTTTGACTTTTGTCCTCTAAAAGCTAAAAAGCTAAACTAAAGGGCTACATTTAGGAAGCAATTTTTTCTAAAAGCTGACTTTCTCGCAGTGTAAAAATGAAAGCATTGACTATCCTCTCGTGTCAATACGGACCTTAATACGGACTCGTAGCCCCTATGGTCTCGTTAGTTGGGTCATGCTTCTCGGCCTTGTAGCCCCCTATGGAGTCGTCTCTCGAGGCGTGCGTCATCGTACCTCTGGTGTGGCATCGTGTCCTGTCCACCTTCCTGTAGCTACTCCGATTTAGACATGGTAGTACTTGGCGGGTTCTGTTGAGTCAGCTCAAGGCGTGGTTTAGGGGATGGCTTCAGTACAACTTCATCTTTCGTCATGCGTAGACGCACGTCTGGTACGATGTATTGCCACGTCCCCTCCGGTGTATGGGTCACTATAGAAACTCTGATGCTGAGGTTTCTACAATCAGGGTCGTTCGGTCCTACTGGTCAGCAGTGATACATATTCGTCGTCGTGTTTGACATAGACCCTCGGTACCTCTTCCACCGTCCGGGCATGGCTCGGTGATGTCCCATCGTGCCGACATGGCTTGATAATACTAAGTCGGTCGGCTTTCGTCTTGCTGGGTTGCTCGACGGGCAGGTTGGTCAGTAGTCTCGCCTCGTTGGGTTGCTCGGTGGGCAGGTTGGTCGGCAGCCTTATCTCGCTGGGTTACTTGGCGGGCAGGTTAGTCGGTAGCCTCGCCTTGTTGGTTGTTCGGTGGGCAGGTTGCCCGACAACCTCGTCTCGCTGGGTCGTTCGGCGGACATTTGTTCGGTGGGCAGTCGGCTTGACGAGTTGTCCTTGGGTGGTCTTTTGGGCCTTCTCGCCGAACTGCTTGGCAGACAGGCCATTTTTGGGAGGTATTGGGGTCTTCTTTGGGTACCCTTTTTCATACACCAAACACTAACCGTACACTTGCACTAGAATACTACGTTTATACGTTGTTACAATACTGTGGCTTTGAATGCGATAAAAATACCATAGTTTTGTCATGACATTTGAATATAGTATTCAAAAACCATGGGTTTAAAAAACTTTACATCCAAACACGGTCTAAGATTTACTCTCATCAGCTTGGTAGCATTGATGATGATGATTGCTAATTTGGTTTGTTTATCCTGACAAATCTAATTTGTTTGACACTGGCTGAAGAACATAAGACGAATAAATAAGCTAGAAATCACGCCCTTAATTAATATGTATTAAAATAGTTCTGCGTAGAATTTAATTTAAGTATCCTACAACGATGACACTGACGATCAGGACTCTAAGAGAAGTCCCAACCCTCCGTATCATTCAGTTTTGAGAGCATTAATTCAGCTGCCATAGCCTAAAAGATGATGTGACAAGCAATTAAATGAAGACTAAACTAGATTTTGCATAGACTTGGTTTCAACATAATATCCAATAAGAGAAGATTAATATTAAATTCAATTAAATAATATTTATTGTTGCGTTGAAGAGGTAGTGTCTAGTAATTCCTCTATTCTAGAATATAAGGTATAACCAGGCGTGTTCTCTATACGCATATAGAGATGCAGTATTGTAAAGAGAATTAAATGAATTTATTAGTCTTTGAACTAGAGCTGTTTAGGACATATAATGGGACGCAAAGAGTAGTAGTTTTAAATGACACGGAGACTATAAAAACTATAATTAGTTTCTTATGTTGAGACTGTTCTAACGGTCTCCAAGACACCAACGGTCCGATGCCCAGCCCAGCAGGCTAGCACCACACCTCTGACGAGACGACCGTAGATAGAACAGTCCCTGCCCCCCACGTATCGCTTTGGGATTGGGAGGAGAGCCCTGGACTGGAAGCAGACGAACCGGCCGAGGACCGTTGGGACTTGCGTGGCATCAGCTCACCGGCCGGCCCGTGCTACGTGTCGCCGCCCCGGCGAGATGGACGGTGCCAGTGCCACCCTCGTCGACGAACGAGGTTGAGCTACTGAAGCATAAAAAAAATAAACCAACAATTTTATCTCTTCATTCACTTGAAGCACTAGCGCGGCGTCCCTTACAATTTACACACAGGAGGCTGGAGGCCTCGTCCAGAGCTTCTTGCTACACGCTGTTCACGCATACTTAACAGTACATGGCGTCCTCTTGCATCGCTACGCTCTCCCTCTGCAGTGCAGTCTGCACACCGTAGTACGTACGCGGCATGCAGCTGAGGGGGCTTGACGACACCACAGCAAGTCAGCAACGGCATTCTGTTCGGTTCACGACGACCGATGGATCGCCATCGATCTACCTGGGCTTGGACGGCGTGATCCGGATGACGAGGCCGGGGAAGACGTCGTCGGGGTCGTGCACGTGCGGGTTCCGCTCCAGGATGAGAGGGTCGCCGCACTTGTCGCTGATGCTGTGCAGCGTCTCGCCCTCCGCCACCACGTAGATCTCCTCGCACGGCCGCGCCGACAGCGCCGCGCCGCGCACCACCACCACCGGCGCGCCGGCGCCGCCGCCTTCCCCGGCGCCCAGCGTGCACACCACCACCAGCATCGCCACCAGCGACAGCGCCACGCACCACGACGCCGCGTCCGCCGCCGCCTGCACCCACTCCTTCTTGATCTGCCGCCGCCCCGCCATCCGCCCCGAACTTTGATGGCTCAGCTCGCAAAGTGTTGCCGTAGTGAGGGATGGGAGTTGGAGTTGTTCTTGTCTCGGGCAGTTGGTACTTGGTAGGATACTAGGATGGAGGCTTTTATAGAGCCAGAGGTCCTCTCAGGAGTAGGAGTAGGAGGACTCGGGAGAGAGCGGGAGTGGTGGAGCCGTGGGGGCAGTCAGGCCCTCCACGTAGTGGCATGCAGCTTTGGGCAAGTATGTATCCGTTGGAAGACAAGCCCACTAGCCCAGGGCCCAGGGGGAGCCACTCAGGCAGTGCTCTCGGTGTCAGAGTGCATGGCAAGTGATGTCGCTGGACTGGCATGCCCTGCTGCCCGCCTGCAGACTGCAGTGCTGCCGCTCAAAGAAGCCAGTGGTGGGACCGGGAGAGGAAAAACCTGCCACGATGAGATGACTGGGATAGGTGGGCGGCGCAGCAGTGGAGCCAACCAATCACGCACTGCACCAAGTGGCGTCCCCGTGTCCACGAGAAGAGCCCACCTTTCGGTGCCCACCACCGCTCGCTCACTCGTAGTCGGGCAGCCGGCGCTAGCGGCGGCGGCGGATGCACGGTGCAGCCAAGTCTCAAGTGCGGTGCCGCCCCGCACTGGCACTGCCACCTGCGCGCACCGTCCCAGCGCCAGAACCGCCACAACGGGGCAGCCGGTGGCTAGGTTTGAACGAAATATTGGTAGCTTGATTCATCGATTTATGGTCAGCTCAATTCAATTCGTTTAAATTTTTTCACGATAAGCTAGCTCGCAAGTTTATCATATTTCTATAAAATAAAACTATATGCATATCATTTAAGTAACAATTAATAAACATATTATATGTATGCATGATGTCTATGTTTATGAGTTAAACTACTGATCGATGTACTATGTCTATGTGTTAAATTAGTCTATGCGAATATAACTGTGGATTAAACTAATGAACATGTGTGTGAATTATAAATTGATGAGTGATAAGTTGTGTTAATTTGATGTTACATTGATGTGGACTGTGAAACTATAAGTATAATTGCTATTTTTTATTGTTAAATTAATTTAGAATTAACTAGAAATTGATTATTATTATTTTTTTTTGCTCTGGCTCATTTGAGTTGACTTCGTGACTCGTTAGCTTAGCGAGTTGAGCCGAGCCAACTCTCAAACGAGCAGAACCAAGCTGACTCGATATCCAGCCCTACCGACAGAGTTGAGCAGGGCCATGCCTAAGATTTTGGGGATCCTGGATGAAAGTGTCAGAACTTGCACCCCTGCGCAAGCTGATCCAACGGGGGAGTAGAAAGGATGCAAGTAAGGTTTGACTCGAGATGGTGATTGCTCTGTTAATTCAGTCTCTCAAGGACACTGTACGGGGGTATTTATAGGTGCCCGAGCGCCCAACGTCCCGATGTAAGGACGCGTATGCCCTCAGACACCTGAATTATCCCCAGAATATTCCCATAAAGGAGGGTTACAAACTGTCATTACAAAAAAGCTATTACAAATCGGGTCCATGACACGCCTGTCCGTGCGGGGCCTGTTACGATGGGCCAAATCCCACGTGGGCCTCCAGGTAGGACCGAGGGCATGGGATGGAGAGACTTCGTCGTAGGCCTTCGTCTTGCAGTGAAGAGGACGAAGGGTGGGCCGCGTCGGTCATCTTGCCTCCGTTGGTGCAGCGAGTTGATGAAGGCCTGGAGCGAAGGGTAGCGTCTTCGCCTTCGCCCTAACATTAGCCCTCCGAGGGACCAGTTCGACTGAGTTATCTAGTGTCGAAGACGTCGCTAGATGGTGGAGACGCTGCCTTTGCTCGAAGTGGTTCAGCGGGGGTTTTTTATGTGACCGTTGACGGACGCGGTACTGTTGGACTGCGGGCTTCCCGAAGCGTCGCGCCCTGTGTATAAAAAGGGGGTGGCGCGGCTCAGGCTCTGTTACCTTTCTGTGCGCCGCAAAACCCTAGCATTTTGAAACCGGTCGCCCGCTCGCCTGCCCTCCTTGCTCCTGTTCACCGGAGAACTGGCCCGCGTCAAGCAGACCGCGCGCCACCGCCGACGGTACGTAGCCATGCCGTCTTCTTCTTCATCCGCTGCAGCTACGCCGTTGGGCGAATCGTCGTCCGAGGGTACTTTCAGTGATTTAGCGGTAGTGGAGCTACACCCGAGCCACATGGTGGAATTCGGTGTTTCGAGGATCTCCTCGGTTCGCGTGCAAGACATGCAGCGGTTGGGGTATTTTGGGAATAGAGTTGGCTAAGTTCTGGGGGCAGAAGAGATTCCTGAGTCGGAGGGTGAGATGGTTGTGTTCGAGGCATTTTTCACTACCGGCCTTCGGTTGCCTACACATCGTTTTGTGGTGGAAGTGTTGCGGAGGTATGACGTGCAGATCCATCAATTGACACCTAATGCTGTGGTGACCCTGGCGAAGTATGTCTGGGCCATGACTTCGTACGACGGTCAGCCCTCCGTAGAGGTCTTCGCCAAGAATTACTGTTTGCACTGGCAGAAGAGAAAAATTGGAAGCAAGATTGCACAGTTTGGGTCATGCACCTTTACGTCGAGGACTGGGAAGACTTCGGCGGAAGTTGTTGAGTTAGTTCCCTACGCCCGCAACAAGTGGGGCAACTGGTACGATTATTGGTTTTATGTGGCGGTAGGCGAGGTCGAAGACCTCCTAGGACTCCCGGCGGCCGTGTTGTGCTCCCACTGCTATGTGGCGTTCTCGCCGTTTGAGGTGGCAGAGGATGATAGTGACGAAGAGGCCCTTCGTTGTGCTGCCCGCATGAGTAGTGGGCGTGATTTAGTTGAGGAATTCATCGGTTATGGAGTGTGGCCCTTGGCACATGGCTGGGTGTTGGGCGAAGTATGCCCTCGCCAGATGCCCTCCCTGGGTGAGCAGCTAGTGCGAAGTCCGGCCTTCGCGTTGGATCTGCGTGGCCGGGATCCAACCGCATTCGTGCGTGAAGTGGAAGACGGGGCAGTGCGGATTGTGGGGCGTTATGTGCCGAGGACTAAGGCTCTGTGGAGTTGGGATATCCGTGGATCCAACGTCCGCCTGAATAGAGTTTTCGAGTTGAATCGTTTGCCGTACGGCGGCTATCCCGGGGACGATGCTGCCGTGGCTGTCGACCGCCGCGGGAAGAGACCAATGGCCGTGACTGATGAAGGCCCTTCGCAGGAGGCTGCCCTAGGAACTAAGAAGAGGAAAATAGGTACTTCAGAGGGGACTTGGGGTCTCTAATAGTTTTGCTATGGAGTTGAGGGGGACGTGCGTGGCCCTCGGGGGAAGGATGTCTTCGCCCGAGCTCCGAGAGTCTTCGGCGCGAATGCTGAGGGTTACCGAGGGTCGATGGCCAAAGAATGTTCCGATCCCCCGCGCGGCTGGCGAAGACATGTTTACGTCTCGTATGGCTCGTGACTTGAATATTTTTCCTTACGAACGTAATATTGCTGTTGTTGTATCGGCAGTGATGGAGAAGGATCATCAAGACGCTGCACCGAAGCGTCGGGCAGTCGTTAGGATCGGGGATCCTTTCCGCGAGGCAAAGAAAGCGCACGCGGGGGGGGGGGGGGGGGGGGTGCGAAGTCTGCCGCCACCGGCAGCAGCAAACCGGCGTCGGCTGCAAAGCCGGCCGCCCCTGGCCCCAGGAAGCCTTCGGTAGGTGCGAAGACTGCTGCTTCTGGCGCGGGAAAGCCACCCATTGGCGAGCCGGCGAAGGGGCAAAAGTTGCCCTCGCCGTCGCGTACTGACGAGGCGGCAGGGCATGTTGCCGATTTCGACACAGATATCTGTGTCGGAGACTATCTTGGTGGTAAGTTTTTTTTGGACTAGGTCGTAACCAAGATCGTGGTGCAGGGTTGTATGTTGGGAAACTGGCTGTTGTCCCGACTCCGGTGGTGGCGACTTTGCCGACGGCGGCGGTAGGCGCGAAGGGTGCTTCGCACGACCCATGGTCCGCCTTCTGCGCGAGCGGCGCGATTCCGTCGGCCGTCGCGGCTAAGGACGTGGCGGGCTCCGTGTCCCTGCAACTGAGGCAAGCGTCGCAGCAGTTGTCGCAGCAGTTGAAGCATGTAAGTCGTGTTGGACTTCGATAGTTCGTTGTTTTTATGAGGTGGCGAGTCTCATGGTTTGTGGTGGTAGGCGGCCGACTTCGCCGACCACGTCGCGTCAGGTGCTCTGACTGTGGAGTTTGCTGCCGAAGTCGAGCGTCTCCGTGCGCAGCATGCGGATGCTGTTCGGGAGAAGTCGACTGCGGAAAGTAAAAACCGCAGGCTGACGGAGAGGTTGGCCGCTATGGAGGCCAAGAAGGGGGATCTCCGACGCCAGTTGGCGGAGGAGAGGAGGGACGCTAATAAGGCCATCGCCGACGTGCAGGCTGCTCAAGCCGACGCTAAACTTGCGCGGGCGGAGGCCAGTCTCGCCCGCCAACGCACCGAGGAGTTGGAAGCGCAGCTCGGTGGCCTTCGCAGCCGCGTGGATAAAGCCGAGACCTCGATGCGTGTGGAGGTTGAGCGGACGCACGCGCAGCTCGTGGATGCGAACCGGGAGCTAGGTGCACAGACCGCCCCCTTCAAAACGCCCAGCCAAGAGGTGGGCCTCCACTTCCTTGAGTGGCTGCAGGAGGAGCTGGGGTCCTGCCAACAATCGTGACGGGCCTCATGTCCTTCGCCTCCCTCGTCACCTGCGAGGGGGCCATGAATGCTTTGTCCCGCGAGGGGTGCGGGTATTTCGAGGTCTTTGGCCAGTCCGACGAAGGCTTCAAACGCGAAATCTTCCAGGTCGAGGACCCGGTGCTTAAGCGGTCGGCGGGGGCTCTCTTCGACAGGATGTGGGATCCTCACGGCCGAGAGACGGTCCGGGAGAGGTCCGACTGGGCAATGGATCAGGTAAGGGCTCATTTTGTGTGGTTATATGTGTGGGTATGTGTGGTTTTGCTGAATGAGTGAGCTATTGCTGCAGATGGCGCGTGATGAGGATGTTGAAGACCTTGGTGACCTAGACAGTACGTTGTTCGAGGCCTCGCTGCTGGAGGCCTCGGGGGTGGAGCTGGCACCGCCGTCTGATGCGGGCAAGGGCCCCTCATCGACCCCCGCGCCGACTGGAGATGGCGAAGACCCCGCGCCAGCCCCTGCGCCGACGTGTGAGGACGCCCCGAAGGCGGTGGTCGAACCGGCTGCCGAAGACCCCGCGGCCGTGGCCGGGCCCTCGCAGGTGGCTGAATAGGTGTTGGGGAGTTTAAGTGTAAATTTTCTGTGTGATACTGATCCTCGGTTGCTGCGCAGGTTCCGACATTTGGGCCTGCGCACGCAACCGCTACTGACAATACTATTTTTGTGGCTGCCTCAACCGTGGTGTCTGCCGATGGTGATTCGTGTGGCTCTATGTCTAAGTGTTTTGAGTCTGATGATTCTGGGAGTTCAATTTCGTGGACGGAGGAGTCTTCTAATGAAGGCTTGGATTATTTTGCAGCATTAGATGTGGCTGCAGTGGAGCCTTCGTCGCGCGTGGAGGGTTCCAGGGGGCTCCCGGGTGCGAGTACTGGGTATAGGCGGCGAAGGGCGGTGGCGAAACGGAGAGTTAGTGAATCGTCACGAAGTGGTCATCGTATTGGGATGGAACGTGTCCGTCTTCGAGTGGACCGAGCTAGTAGGCAAGAGTTGCTGTCCTCGCCGATTGGGGCGAGCATAGGTGAAGGGGAGCTGCGAAATCTTTTTGAGGGTGAGGAATTGAGGATAATGTTGTTCAATTACAGGGAGATGGGTATCATCCCGAAGGTTGAGCCAATGTAGTATATGATGCCCTCGCTACGTGTATGTAACCGTAATTTGTATGATAAGGCTGCGTGCATTCGTTGATCCGGCTGCACCCATAGGCGACTTCTGTATGGAGAGTCTTTTGGAAAAGACTTCGACATTTGCGCACTTATTGTGTTGTTCCTGCTGCACCCTTAAGCGACTTCTGCACGGAGAGTCTTTTAGGAAAAGACTTCGATTTTGCGCACTTACTGTGCTATTCCGGCTGCACCCTTAGGCGCCTTTTACACGGAGAGTCTATTGGAAAAGACTTCGTTTATCGCTATTCCAGCTGCACCCTTAGGCGACTTTTGCACGGAGAGTCTTTTGGAAAAGTCTTCGATTATGCGCACTTATTGTGCTATTCCGGCTGCACACTTAGGCGACTTTTGCACGGAGAGTCTTTTGGAAAAGACTTCGATTATGCGCACTTATTATACTATTCCGGCTGCACCCTTAGGCGACTTTTGCACAGAGAGTCTTTTGGAAAAGACTTCGATTATACGCACTTATTGTGCTATTCCGGCTGCACCCTTAGGCGACTTTTGCACGGAGAGTCTTTTGGAAAAGACTTCGATTATGCGCACTTATTGTGCTATTCCGGCTGCACCCTTAGGCGACTTTTGCGCGGAGTGTCGCACGCGAGGGTAGTCTGCGCTGCCTCTCGCGGTGACTTCGGAGTGGTCGAATGCCGAAGACCGTCGATGCGGTCTTTTTCGACAGGCTGTATCTGAGTTTTTGCGGGGGATTTTTGCAGGTATATTACATGGCTCCGCCTCGTTAAAAACCTCACCCCCCAGGAGGAAAAGAGTGCGGGCTGGAATAGTACTATTTGGTGAATTACAAGGGCGCGTAGGCCCTGAGGATTTACACAAAAATTTGCGGAGATTGTCAATATTCCAAGAGTGGTATAGGTCCTCTCCGGATGGCGTTGTTAGCCTGTAAGCGTTGGGGGATGCCTTCGACTTGACGATGAACGAACCCTCCCACTTTGGTTCCAGCTTGCCCCGTGACTCTGTCTGGGTGGTTCGGACAAGTACGAGGTCTCCTTCATTGAATTCTCTTGGGACGATGGCGTGGTCACGCTAGGCCTTCGTTTGAGCTTGGTATTTGTTGAGGGCCTGCAGGGCGAAGACGCGGTCTCCGTCGATAAGGTCTTTGGACGTTGGCTCGTCTACGTCGGGGACGGCTGATGCACTTGTTCGAGGTGACTCGTGCTTTATTTCCTGCGGGGTCATGGCCTCCGATCCATACAGTAGATGAAAAGGAGTGAATCCAGTCGCCCGGCATTCGGTCGTGTTTAGCGCCCAGACTGCTTCAGGTAGATGGTCGGCCCATTTACCCTTGCTATCGTCGAGTAGCCTTTTCTTGATAGCAGTGAAAATCTTGCCGTTGGCGCGCTCGACGACACCGTTAGATTGCGGGTGATATACTGAGGCGAAGGCAATCTTGGTGCCGATGGAGAAGCAGAAGTCCCTGAAGTCCTGGCTGTCAAACTGTTTGCCATTGTCGACTGTGAGCTCGGACGGGACTCTGAACCGGCAAACAATGTTTTGCCAGAAGAATTTCTGGGCAGTCTTCGACGTTACTGTGGATACTGCCCTTGCCTCGATCCACTTAGTAAAATACTCGATGGCAACGAAGGCAAACTTGAGGTTCCCTTGAGCCGTGGGTAGTGGCCCGACAATATCCAGCCCCCAGCGTTGAAGTGGCCATGTGTGGGCAATCAACTTTGTGAATTGCGAAGGGTTGCCCGAACGAGGAGAAAACTTCTGGCAGGCTTCGCACGACCTCGTGACTCGATTTGCAGTGCAGCGAGGGCCCTAGGCCTCGAGTGAGAGCCACAAGTTCCGCTGTGGACTCACGCAGGATCTGGATGCCTTCGGTTTCGGTGATGTATTTAAGCATAGGTTGACTGATCCCCTTCTTGTATAGCTGGCCCTCAATGATTGCGAAGTCCCGGCTTCAGTGCTTGAGGCGCTTGGCCTCGTTGACGTCGCTTGGATGATAATATCCTTGCAGGAACAGGGTTATTGGGGCCTGCCAATCTTCGGTCATGATGAGGTTGACTATGCGATGGCCCTCGGTGTCATTGGTTATTTGTAGACCCTCTAGACTGCGGACGGCTGGCGTGCCGATGACGTGGTAGAACACGTCGGAGGCCAAGGCTTCGCCTCTGGCAGCTGCTTTGGCCAATGCATCGACCTCCTCGTTCCTGGCTCGGTCCACATGCTGCAAGGTGAAACCCTTGAATTGTCTCTCAAGACTGCGAACAGCCGTGAGATACTGCATGAGTGAGGGGTCTTTAGCTGAATATTCTTTCTCGACCTGATGACAACCACTTTGGTATCTGTCTTGATTATGCAGGTGGTGACACCAAGCGCTCTTAGCTTGCAAAGACCCAGGATGACAGCTTCGTATTCTGCTACGTTGTTGGTGCATCTGTTGGACTCCAAAGCGAAGTTGTGGCGTGCTGCATATATGTGTTTGACCCCTGTGGGTGATGTGATGACTGCAGCCGCGCCTGCCCCCGCATGGCACCATGCGCCGTCGTAGTGAATGGTCCACACTATATCTGCAAGCTCGTCCTGCTGCGCTACTGGCCCTGTCCAGTCAACGATGAAGTCTGCCAGGACCTGTGACTTGATTTTTGTCCTGGGTTCGAAGAAGATATGGTAGCCGGAGAGCTCGGCTGCCCATTTGGCAATCCGGATAGACGCCTCCGGGTTGCGGAATACCTCTCCCAGTCCCCTGTCTGAGGTGACCCGCACCTTGAATGCTTCAAAGTAATGGCATAGCTTGCGTGATGCCATGACGACTGCGTAGGAGATTTTTTCCAATTCGGTCATGTTACACTTGGAGGCTGTGAGGACCTTGGAGACATAGTAGACTAGACACTGCCGGGTTGTGCCCTCCCTGTTTTGCTCTTGGACTAGGGCTACGCTGACTGCATATGGCGAGGCAGCGATGTAGAGCAGAAGCGACAGCGAAGGGTCTGGACTGGTGAGAATGGCCAAGTCTGACAGATGTTGCTTGAGTGATGCGAAGGCTGCCGCCTGTTCTGGTCCCCACGCGAAGTCCTTCGCACCACGCTGTGTCTTGTGGAAAGGTAGACTCCGCTCGGCGGACTTGGAGATGAATCTGTTCAGAGCGGCCAATCTGCCTGTTAGACGCTGGACGTCCCTGGTTGACTACGGGGGTGTCATGTTGATTATTGCCTGAATCTTGGTCAGGTTGGCCTTGATCCCACGATGCGACACCAGGTAGCCTAGTATCTTCCCCTGGCGGACCCCAAAGACACACTTCTCGGGGTTGAGGCGAAGTCATGCGTCCCTCATGTTTGCAAATGTCTCTGCGAGGTCGGCCAGGTGATCCTCCTTATTTTTGCTGGCGACGACGATGTCGTCCACATACGTGAAAATGTTCCGGCCTACTTGGCTCTCTAGCACCGTCTTGGTGAGGCGAGAGAAGGTTGACCCAGCGTTCTTGAGTCCCTCCGGCATTCTGATGAAGTAGTATGTGCCGAAGGGTGTGATGAGATTGGTACTGGCCTTGTCTTCCTCCTTCATATATATTTGGTGGTAGCCGGAGAAGCAGTCGAGGAGTGACATGACTTCGCATCCGGCCACACTATCGACTATCTTGTCGATCCGTGGCAGTGGGAAATTATCCTTGGGGCAGGCCTTGTTGAGGCTGGTGAAATCGATGCACATCCGCCACTTGCCGCTCTTCTTCTGCACCATGACTACGTTGGATAGCCACGTATGGTAGGCGACTGGCTCGATGAAATTAGCCTCCAGCAGGCGGTGTACTTCGGCTTTGGCAGCTTCTATTTTTTCATTGGACATTTTGCGTAACTGCTGCTTCTTTGGGCGCACCGAAGGGTCGATGCCCAGACTATGCTCGATGATGGTGTGACTGACTCCGACCAGGTCGAGGGCGGACCAGGCGAAGACGTCCTTATTTCTGGAGAGACAGGAGATGAGTTTCTCCTCCTCCTGCGAAGTCAGGTCTTCGCTTATGATGACTGTTTGCTTTGGTGTTGCTGGGTCAAGGGGAACCGTCTTTGTTCTGTCGTTGCTTTGCAGCTGTGCCTTTTCATGTTCGTTGGCGGTTGGGCGGGTAGCCTCGGGGACTTCGCGCTGCGCCGTAAGGCAGTGTATGTTCCGTTGACCGGGAACGAAGTCTCTCTCAATGTTACGCGTAGCCTGTTGGTTCTCGTACACCGTTATTACGCCTTGCAGATCCGGAATTTTCATGCAGAGGTATAATCCATGGATGGCCGCTTCAAATTTGTTGATAGAGCCCCGACCCATTATGGCGTTGTAGGGATAGACCATGTCAATGATGTCAAAGGTGACCTGTTCGCTTTGCGCATTGGGTGCTGCGCCAAAGGACAGGGGTAGCTCTATCTTGCCCACAGGGAAGGTGCCCTTGCCGCCGAAGCCATATAGGGGGTTGTCCGAAGGCTTGAGCAAGCTATGGCTGATGCCCATGTGAAAGCTCTCTTGTGGGTTTTGGTGTTTGGATGACAACTCAATTAAAGGACTAACAAGTGTGCTAAGTGTTGAATAGGTGCTTAATGTAAAGCTAACAGGGTTCAACACAAGTGAACAAATGTGATGGTCCAAGAACTGGATTATGGATACATGATGGACATCACAAGTAAGATGGACATTGCAAAAGTGATACTCGGGTGCGTAGCTCGGAGACAACTGATCAAGCCAAGGACGGAGCAAGAAGAGCTTCGAGGTACCAAGTGCACGGGAGAAGGTCAAGGAGGCTGAGGAACCCAAAGCCAAGGGTGAAGAAGAAGGCTTGCAAAGTCAAGGGTGATCGAGTTGAGAACAGCTACGGCACATCAAGGATCACTACATAAGGACGTGACTTACAACCAATGAGGAAATAGCTACAGTTATGTGGTGTAAGTCATAAGGCTCAAGATCAAGCTCTAAGGAGATCAAGGTCACTAGAAGGAGAACAAGTGTCAAAACCAGAACTGGAAGCAGCCCAAAAGAGCTAAGTTCATCTTGATCTTTAGTTTGGGTTGTTCCTATGTTTGGAGATGTTCTATGTGACCTTTGCAGGATGTTGGAGCTAAGAAATGTCAATCTAGATCAAGTCAAGCCGACTTGATGATTTATGAGTACAACATCAAAGCTCAAGCATGTGAAATGCTATAGATGTAATAATTAAGAGAAGGTATGTTTCTAAACTTAGTACATTGGTTTTTGTGTACTAACATATTTGTCTAAGTGTTAGAAACAGAAAGAAGAAGAAAAGAAAGAGGTGCAAAAGGCTTGGCTGTGTACAGCCAAGACTCAGCTCAGTCTGGCACACCGGACTGTCCGGTGATGCACCGGACAGTGTCCGGTGGTGCACCGGGCAGTGTCCGGTGCGCCAGGTTAAACTCCGGTAAACAGGTCGCTCTCGGGAGGAGTCGGCGGCGTACGGCTATAAATCACCGGACTGTCCGGTGGTGCACCGGACAGTGTCCGGTGAGTCGGCTGCGGCGAAGTCGCCGCTCTTGGGAGAAGTCGGGCGACGTTCGGTTATAATTCACCGGACTGTCCGGTGGTGCACCGGACTGTCTGGTGGTGCAACGGTCGGCTGGGCCAACGGTCGGCCGCGCAATCCGCGCGTGACGCGTGGCCGAGCCAACGATCAGATGGGGGCACCGGACTGTCCGGTGTGCACCGGATAGTGTCCGGTGCGCCAACGGCTCCAGGACTGCAACGGTCGACTGCTCCATTTATGGAAGGAAATCAGGCACCGGACGGTGTCCAATGGTGCACCGGACTGTCCGGTGCACCATCCGATAGAAGGCAAGATTTGCCTTCCTGGATTGCTTCCAACGGCTCCTAGGCCCCTTGTGCCTATAAAAGGGACCCCTAGGCGCCTCAAGCAAAGTACAAGTGTAGCCAACAAGTGTAGACATCACTCAAATCCATTCTCACTCTCCCTCTTGTGTGTAACTCTATAGTTTGTGTAGAAGGCACAGCTATAAGCCTTTAGAGAGAAGAGAAGTGCTGCTAAGAGCTAGAGCAAGGTCTTGAGCGTATCGTTACTCTACCGAGGTGCTGCCGAGAAGTTTGTAAGCAGCCACGGTGTTGTTGTAACCCAACTCAATAGTGAAAGGCTCTATCTGTCATACTGACAGATCTGAGCAAACGGAGGAAGGAGTTGAAATAGACTCCAAGCCTAGGTGTGGCTAACTCCAACGAGGACTAGGCAAGCGTTTCAGGCTTGGCCGAACCTCGGGATAAATCCTTGCGTCTGTGTGCTCTGTTTCGTATTGTATTCTGACTCTCTGTTTTATTCGCTTTTATATCTGCACTTCAACACTTATCTGTGGTATAAGCTTTATTTGAAGTGCAGGACTTTTTGAGATAGGATCTTCTATTCCACTGCAACCTACTCGAAGGGTCTTCACTCCACTGCGTTCTAGTCTTCGAGTAGAGTAAGAATTTAAGTTTTAAAGTAATAAGTTTTATTCGCCTATTTACCCCCCTCTAGGCGACATCCAGATCCTGTTCCGGGCATAAGGGAACTCTCAATTGGTATCAGAGCTAGGCCTCTCCAGTGTGGGCTTAGCCGTCCGGAGATAACGATGTCGTCATAAGAGGTAACTGTAGAACTTCTTTTAGGCGATGGTTCTAATTACAAGTCTTGGTCTGTCTCTATTTATAGTGCTTTCATGAGTGTTAATCCTGATTTGAGACAGATCTTTAGTAGAAGTATTTTTCCCTCTAATGTTAGTAAAAATCCTTCTAATGATGAACTAAGATGTCTATCTCTAAATCACCATGCTTGCAACATCTTAGTTGATTCTCTTTCTAGAGATGCCTATTTTGCCATCATGAGTAGTGATAATGATTTATTTGTTGATGCTCATGATTTATGGAATAGAATTAAAGTAAAATATTTTGTGGCAAATTGTACTGCTCCTACTCCCTATATTGCTTGTGATGCTAACCATTCAAGGGGAGAAGAACAAGAACGATGGCACCCAAACGATGAATCCACCTCGTCAACAGGTTTGTTCTCCACTAGTGATAAATGTTTTATTGCTAACAATGACAGTGGAGACGAAAGCCATGATGAGGAGGAATATGAGGATGATAGCGAGGATGAATCTTCATCATCACAAGGTACATTTTCCTATATTGCTTCCACTGACATTAATGACAGGGAAAATGAGACCGATGATGTGGAAGAAGAGGAGATTCGCCGTTTCTACAACCATCTCAACAAAGCGAACAAAGCTCTCTTGGTTAAGTTGTTGAGAAGGAACAAGGAACAAGGCGAGATGCTTCTCAGGCTAGAGGAGACTCTCATCAAAACAAACAACAGCCTGGAGAAGATGACCAAAGGACATGAGGAGCTAAGGTGCTCTCATGATGTCTTGGTCCAACGGTATGATTCAATGTTAATTGAGCAAAGTAATAATGATGATGCTCTATCTAATGTTGCTCAACTTAAAACTGAAAATTCTATGCTTAGAAGTCAAACAGAAACAATGAATTTAGAAAAGCTTGCTCTTGGTGAAAAGTATGATACGTTGTCATACTCTCATAGTAAACTAGTTGATGATTATATCATGCTCAATATTGCTCATGAGGTAGTAATTACTAGTTTAAACTCATATGAACCTCATTCTTGCACTAGTAATCAATTGGTCAAAATATTATCATGTGCTGACCTCCATCGCCCCAAGAAAGGCCAATCTTTGTTTGAGAAACAAGTTGTAGGATCAAAAAGGAAATTGCTTGGGAACAAGAAACAAAGACAATTAAGGAGAAGATGCCTTGCTCGACTTCCGCAAGATATCTACGAACACGTGGTGAAGAAGCTTAAGGAAGGAGAAACCGCAGCAAGGGTCAAACTCCATAAGAAGGATGTTCCCAAAGCAATAAATGAAGAAATCAACATGAACAAGGAAAAAGGTAAAAATTCAATTAATCATGTTGATTGCACTGATCATCTCTCCATGTCATTCAAGTACAAAAAGGGAAAAGGAAAAAGGAGGTGCTTCAAGTGCAAGAAGTTAGGCCACCTCATCGCGTCTTGTCCGTACAAAGACAAGAATGAAGGGACAAGGAGTTGTTTTGGATGCAACAATAAGGACCACACGATCACTTCATGTCTGGTCATGAAGAATCAAGGATGTGCATCCTCCAAGGTGACCCTCACCAAGGAAAATGACAAACAACAAGCGTCATGTTAGGTTGAGCGACGCTTCTGCTACAAGTGTGGTGAGCAGGGTCATCTACCCAAGGTATGTTATAAAGGTAAGATTCCTAAGCAAGTGAATTTGTCTCAATCTTATTCGCGTAGGAGACCCAAATCATACACTTGTGCTAGATCTATAACGAGATCACCTAGAACTAGCACAAAGGCAATTTGGGTACCAAAGGCACATTTAGATGATCATTATGGACCCATCCCGAGATGGGTACCAAACTGTGCTAACTAGACCATGCAGGTGCCTTGAGATGGACTGGAGACCATGGGAGAGCTTAAGACGGTTATCTAAAACTCTATGCTTAAGCTGTTAATTGTTTTGGTGTTTATTGACCCAAGGTTGAATTATTGTGAGACACTAATCCCATGTTCATCTCAAGTGGAATGAGTTGTAGGGGTCCGTGATCATTATTGGTGAATCAAGCAAAGAACCTTCATTGTGTATCTGGCTCTCCAAAGGACGGTACCTGTGTTTCCTAAGTATATTATCAGTATTGCTCTTAAGTTGGATTGGTGTGTTCACCTATCCTTGGAGTAGTTATGCCTTTGATTGCCTGTATGAGTACCTTTCGATCCAGGATTAATAATTTCCAAGATCATAACCATGTGTGCTTAATCATGACTAAGTGCTCTATAAGTCATATTTTTTTGGTAGCTTAGCATTTAAGGTATTTACCATGATTAATTCTTTATGTGTTCATGGATAAACCTGTTTTCTTTGTAAATCATGCTATATGTGTGTAATGAGTAACCTATGTGTGCAAGCATGACATCTTGTTTAGTCCATGTTCACATGATTACCCTATTTTGGTACTATGTATTATGCCTCTAATGCAACCCTCTCGAGCTATGAAGTGCATAAACAATAGGGAACTTGTGGTAATAACTGGTGCTCTCATGGCCATATAAGGCAAAGGTATGAAAAATGGAACTATGCAATTTCATTGAATATCTTGAAGTTCCTTTAATTGTGATCACAACTATGGTGCCTCTGAATTGGTAGTGTCTTGGCTTAGGTGCTCTTTTTCTTTATAATGTTGATTCTTTTGGTGTATCTAAGGAACTTTCTTAATTATGATGTGCTTAGACATTGCGCTTTATATGCATGATCGTGTTGTTTTTCAATTGGTATATGTGGTGCAATGATTGTCAAGTATAAAGCATGTCTAAGTTGCTCGTAAAATATTATACTTCTTGAGGCATGCATTGTTGGATTAAGTTAATCATTCAATTGATATTCAAATTGGTATCTTTGAAAGGTATGTTGTGATCCCCTCTAGTTCTGAGGAAGCTAGAATGTGCAAAGTGCAAGTCATTCAAATACTTGATGCACAAGTTCAGGGGGAGCACACATAACTTGTGAGACTAATTGTTTCTTGAGCGATCTTGTACAGTCTCAAGGAGGAAACGAGAAGATGAGCAAGAAATGGAGCAATCAGGACTGGGGTACCTCTGTAAGTCAAGGAATTGGTATCTTAAGTCATGAGTAATTACATATTTTTAGATTGCTCATGCTCTATAAAATTTGGTGATACTACATCCTTAAATATCATGAGGCTATGATAATAAATGATCTTGCAATTGGTATCTTTCAATTGGTAGCCATGGTGGTTTGCTTTAATTGACATCTTTTGATAATCATTAGAATAGAAGTCTCTTCTTGTGCCCAATACTATAACTTGTTCTAAGTTTGGTGTCTTAGCAACAAGAAAAGGTTAGGATAAAGAATCAGGCACAAGTGTGGAGAAGCTCTCGAGAGATTAAATACTTTCAAGATGGGAAGTACACTACAACATGGTAAAAGGTACAAAAGGAAGTATTAATCTTTTTGCGTATTTGTATCTTACTTAAATTTGGTAGTGCATATGCTCAATAAGTAAGGGGGAGTTTTGATAATGTGTCTCTCCTCCTTAACACCCTGCTGTCCCTTGACATCATCCTATGTTCTTGCTTGAATATGGATTTGGTGTTTGATGTCAAAGGGGGAGAATATGTGCATTAAAGCTTATCTCAACCTAAGAGGAAAGCTTATCCTAAGGGGTGATGTGTTAGTTTGAGCATTGTTAGTGTGTTATTGATAAGTCTTATCATATGCTTCTTACAGTATTATATGTGCTGCATCATATGGACTAGTGTTTCCACTGCTATGAATTAATTGGCTTCTATAGTATAATAGATAGTCATGTGGTAATGGTGCTTTAAGATTAAAGGTGCTTTAAGATTGCTTTAAATTGGTATCTTAGTTTAAATTGGTATCTTAATGGTGAATAGTGGTAGGTTGATATTCCTGTGAAATATCCACTTAAGTGAATGGTGTTTAACTTTGATTCTGTGCATTGGTGTCATGGTTTGGTCCTTGGCACAATGCATCCCACAGGTGCTAAGGTGTAGCAATGTTTCGATTTAGCCTAAGTATGTGCATTTTGGCATTTAAGGCCAAAGCTAAGTTTTTAATGCAAGCACATATTTAGGGGGAGCATTCTACAATCTTAGAACTCAATTTGTGCTTTAAATTTCACTCTTATGTAAGCTTTAATTGTGTTGCCATCTGTCGGGGACCATAATTAGGGGTACCCTCAAGACGCCTAATTCTCAGCTGGTAACCCCCATCAGCATAAAGCTGCAAAGGCCTGATGGGTTTGATTAAGTCAGGGATCAGTCCATACGAGCGACTCGATCACGCCACGCCCGAGCCTAGCCTCGGGCGAGGGCAGCCGACCCTAAGATGACTCCGTCTCGCCTGAGGCCTCCTCTTTCACGGCAGACGCATCTCCGGCTCGCCCGAGGCCCCGCCTTCGATAAGAAGTAACCCTGACTAAATCACCGCGCCAACCGACCGATTCACCGGGGCGTTTAACGCAAAAGGTAAGACCGACGGGCGACCAGACTTCGCCAGAGGTGCCATAGGAGGCTCTGCCCGACCCAGGGCTCGGACTCGGGCTAAGGCCCCGGAAGACGGCGAACTCTGCTCCGCCCGACCCAGGGCTCGGACTCGGGCTAAGGCCCCGGAAGACGGCGAACTCCGCTCCGCCCGACCTAGGGCTCGGACTCGGGCTAAGGCCCCGGAAGACGGCGAACTCCGCTCCGCCCGACCCAGGGCTCGGACTCGGGCTAAGGCCCCGGAAGACGGCGAACTCCGCTCCGCCCGACCCAGGGCTCGGACTCGGGCTAAGGCCCCGGAAGACGGCGAACTCCGCTCCGCCCGACCCAGGGCTCGGACTCGGGCTAAGGCCCCGGAAGACGACGAACTCCGCCTCGCCCGACCCAGGGCTCGGACTCCGCCTCGGCCTCTGCCGAACGACCTCCGCCTCGCCCGACCCAGGAGTTCGGGCTCGGTCTCTGTCATGCAGGACGGACTCGGCCTCGACTTCGGAAGAGCCTCCACGACGCCCGACCTAGGACACAAGACCGCCACGTCAACAGGAAGCGTCATCATCACCCTGCCCTGAGCCGACTTGGGTCGCAGAGAACAAGACCGGCATCCCATCTGGCCAGCTACGCCAGATAGGCAATGATGGCGCCCCGCTAGACCATGACGACGGCGGCTCTCAGCTCCCTTACGAAAGCAGGAGGACGTCAGCAAGGGCCCAGCCACTCCGACAGCTGTCCCTCCGTCCGGCTCCGTTACTCCTCCAACAGCCACGACGCCACACCAACAGGGTGCCAAGATCTCTCCGGCTGCCACCTTGGCATGTACTTATGGCGCTAGCTCTCCCTCGCTAGACACGTAGCACCTTGCTACACCCCCATTTTGTACACCTGGATCCTCTCCTTATGACTATAAAAGGAAGGACCAGGGCCTTCTTAGAGAAGGTTGGCCTCGCGGGGATGAAGGGCAGGGGCAGGCGCTCTCTCGGGGCCGCTCGCTCCCCTCACCTCGCGCGGACGCTTGTAACCCCCTACTGCAAGCGCACCCGACCTGGGCGCGGGACGAACACGAAGGCCGCGGGAATTCTCCGACTCCCTCACGACCCGGCTCCGGCCACCGACCTCTCGCTCTCTCTCTCTCCCCCCTTCGCGCTCGCCCACGCGCTCGACCCATCTGGGCTGGGGCACGCGGCACACTCACTCGTCGGCTCGGGGACCCCCCGGTCTCGGAACGCCGACAGTTGGCGCGCCAGGTAGGGGCCCGCTGCGTGTTGACGAGCAGTTTCCCGTCAAGCTCCAGATGGGCAGTCTCCAACGACCTCTTCAACCCGGGACGGTGCTCCGTTTCAGGAGTCTCGAGTTCATGTCCTTCGACGGCAACTACGACATGATACTCCTTCCACCGCCGCGCGACAGCGACAATGGTGGCGGACAGCCCGCCCGCCGGCGGCGGAATCGACGACGTCTTTCCCGCGTGGGGGAAGGACAAATCTCGAGTTCACCCCTTCCTCTCCCTCGCCATCGGAGGAGGAGGCGGGGGAACCAAGGCCAAGCGGGAGGCTGCGCTCAGTCGACTGTCGAGCAAATCGACATCCCCGGCGCCCCAACGGAGGACACGCCAAGCGTCGCCCTCGCGTTCGAGGCAAAGGCGAGCAGCATCCCCCCGCAACACGTCGACCCCGAGCAGGTGGACGACGCCGGTGCGCTCACGAAGGGCCTGCAGGACGTCGCCCTCGTACCCACGACGACGGCGCGATCAGCCCCCGATGTGACTTCATCGCTCCTCGTCGACAAAAAGGTACCGACTGCTCCCCATCTTTCGTCATTTCGACTCGGCCTGAACCTGCCTAGCGATCTCGCTTTGGCGGATACTCACGTTGAGGCAAGTGCAACCTCTCTGGGGTTTCGTGTGCGGTCGCCTTGGGACCGATTGACGGGTGTCTCGACCTACGGACCCTCTGGGTCCGAGGAAGATGACGACCCCAGCATCTGCTGGGATTTCTCCGGATCTGGCAACCCTAGTGCCATGCGGGACTTCATGACCGCATGTGACTACTGCCTCTCCGACTGTTCCGACGGCAGCCGCAGCCTTGGCGACAAGGACTGCGGCCCGAGCCGCGAATGTTTCCACATCGAGTAAGGGGATCCCTCCGGAGGCGGCTGTCTCGGCATGCCGGAGGATGGTGATCCCCCTAGGCCAGCGCCTCGCGCCGACATCCCGCGGGAGCTAGCTGTGGTCCCCGTTCCGGCGGGGGGTCACGACCCACAGCTCGAGCAAGTCCGCAGGGCGCAGGCCGGGCTCGATGAGGGAGCAGGAGCGCTCGAGGCAATCCGCCAGAACATCGGGCAGGTATGGGCGAGCCAGCCCCCGGCCGGAGGAATACGTCACCTGCCCCAAGGTCTCCAGCACCGCATCGCCAACGATGCCAGGGACAGACCGCCACCCGCATCCGGCGGAACCGGTCAGGACCTGGCCGTTGCAGCGATGCTCCTCCGCGCGATGCCGGAGTCATCAACCACCGAGGGTCGGCGAATCCAGGGAGAACTCAAGCATCTCCTGGAAGGCGCTGCGGCCCGGCGGGCCGAGAGCTCTGCCTCCCGAAGGCAGGGATACCCCTCGGAACCTCGTGCCGCGACTTCCCGACTCACGCGGGAAGCCTCGGTCTTCACCGGGCGCACGCGCAACACCGCGCCCGCAGCCCCGGGCCGCCTCGGCGACGAGCACCCTCATCGCGACCGTCGGGCCCGCCTCGACGAAAGGGTGCGCCGAGGCTATCACCCCAGGCATGGGGGGCGCTACGACAGCGGGGAGGGTCGGAGTCCCTCGCCCGAACCACCCGGTCCGCAGGTCTTTAGCCGAGCCATTCGGCGGGCGCCGTTTCCGCCCCGATTCCGACCCCCGACTACTATCACAAAGTACTCGGGGGAAACGAGACCGGAATTGTGGCTTGCGGACTACCGCCTGGCCTGTCAACTGGGTGGGACGGACGATGACAACCTCATCATCCGAAACCTCCCCCTGTTCCTCTCCGACACTGCTCGCGCCTGGTTGGAGCACCTGCCTCCGGGGCAGATTTCCAACTGGGAGGATCTAGTCCAAGCTTTCGCCGGCAACTTCCAGGGCACGTACGTGCGCCCCGGGAATTCCTAGGACCTCCGAAGCTGTCGGCAACTGCCGGGAGAGTCCCTTCGGGACTACATCCGGCGATTTTCGAAGCAGCGCACCGAGCTGCCCAACATCACCGACTCCGATGTCATCGGCGCGTTCCTCGCCGGCACCACCTGCCGTGACCTGGTGGGCAAGTTGGGTCGCAAGACCCCCACCAGGGCGAGCGAGCTGATGGACATCGCCACCAAGTTCGCCTCCGGCCAGGAGGCGGTTGAAGCCATCTTCCGAAAGGACAAGCAGCCCCAGGGCCGCCCGTCGGAAGATGCTCCCGAGGCGTCTGCTCCGCTCGGCGCCAAGAAGAAAGGCAGGAGGAAGTCGCAAGCGAAACGCGACGTTCCCGATGCAGACCTTGTCGCCGCCGCCGAGCACAAGAACCCTCGGAAGCCCCCCGGAGGTGCTAACCTCTTCGACAAAGCACTCAAGGAGACGTGCCCCTACCATCAGGGGCCCGTCAAGCACACCCTCGAGGAGTGCGTCATGCTTCGGCGCCACTTTCACCGGGCCGGGCCACCCGCAGAGGGTGGCAGGGCTCACGACGCCGACAAAAGGGAGGATCGCCAAGCAGGAGAGTTCCCCGAGGTCCACGACTGCTTCATGATCTACGGAGGGCATGCGGCGAATGCCTCGGCTCGGCATCGTAAGCAAGAGCGTCGGGAGGTCTGCTCGGTGAAGGTGGCGGCGCCGGTCTACCTAGACTGGTCCGACAAGCCCATCACCTTCGACCGGGACGACCACCCCGACCACGTGCCGAGCCCGGGGAAGTACCCGCTCGTCGTCGACCCCGTCATCGGCGACGTCAGGCTCACCAAGGTCCTGATGGATGGGGGCAGCTGCCTCAACATCATCTACGCCGAGACCCTCAGGCTCCTGCGCGTCGGTCTGTCATCCGTCCGAGCAGGCGCTGCGCCCTTCCACGGAATCATCCCCGGGAAGCGCGTCCAGCCCCTCGGACAGCTCGACCTCCCAGTCTGCTTCGGAACACCCTCTAACTTCCGAAGGGAGACCTTGACGTTCGAGGTGGTCGGGTTCCGAGGAACCTATCACGCAGTATTGGGAAGGCCATGCTACGCGAAGTTCATGGCCATCCCCAACTACACCTACCTGAAGCTCAAGATGCCGGGCCCCAACGGGGTCATCACCGTCGGCCCCACGTACAAGCACGCATTCGAATGCGATGTGGAGTGCGTGGAGTACGCCGAGGCCCTCGCCGAGTCCGAGGCCCTCATTGCCGACCTGGAAAGCCTCTCCCGAGAGGTGCCGGACGTGAAGCGACATGCCGGCAACTTCGAGCCAGCGGAGACGGTTAAGGCCGTCCCCCTCGACCCCAGTGGCGATACCTCCAAGCAGATCCGGATCGGTTCCGGGCTCGACCCCAAATAGGAAGCAGTGCTCGTCGACTTTCTCCGCGCGAACGCCGACGTCTTTGCGTGGAGTCCCTCGGACATGCCCGGCATACCGAGGGAAGTCGCCGAGCACTCGCTGGATATTCGGGCCGGAGCCCGACCGGTCAGACAGCCTCTGCGCCGATTCAACGAGGAAAGGCGCAGGGTGATAGGCGAGGAGATCCACAAGCTGATGGCAGCAGGGTTCATCAAAGAGGTATTCCACCCTGAGTGGCTTGCCAACCCTGTACTTGTGAGGAAGAAAGGGGGAAAATGGCGGATGTCTGTAGACTACACTGGTCTCAACAAAGCATGTCCAAAAGTCCCCTACCCTCTACCTTGCATCGACCAAATTGTGGACTCCACTGCAGGGTGCGAAACCCTGTCTTTCCTCGATGCCTACTCAGGGTATCATCAAATCAAGATGAAAGAGTCCGACCAGCTCGCGACTTCTTTCATCACGCCCTTCGGCATGTACTGTTATGTCACAATGCCGTTCGGTTTGAGGAACGCGGGTGCAACGTACCAGCGGTGCATGAACCATGTGTTCGGCGAACACATCGGTCGCACGGTCGAGGCCTACGTCGATGACATCGTAGTCAAGACGAGGAAAGCCTCCGACCTTCTCTCCGACCTCGAACTGACATTCCGGTGTCTCAAGGCGAAGGGCGTCAAGCTCAATCCCGAGAAGTGCGTATTCGGGGTGCCCCGAGGCATGCTCTTGGGATTCATCGTCTCCGAGCGGGGCATCGAAGCCAACCCGGAGAAGATCGCAGCGATCACAAACATGGGGCCCATCAAGGACTTAAAAGGCGTACAGAGGGTCATGGGATGCCTCGCGGCCTTGAGCCGTTTCATCTCGCGCCTCGGCGAAAGAGGCCTGCCCCTGTACCATCTCTTAAGGAAGGCCGAGTGCTTCACTTGGACCCCCGAGGCCGAGGAAGCCCTCGGGAACCTGAAGGCGCTCCTCACCCAGGCGCCCATCTTGGTACCCCCAGCTGACGGAGAAGCCCTCCTAGTCTACGTCGCCGCAACCACTCAGGTGGTCAGCGCCGCGATCGTGGTCGAAAGGCAGGAAGAGGGGCATGCTTTGCCCATTCAGAGGCCAGTTTACTTCGTCAGCGAAGTGCTGTCCGAGACTAAGATCCGCTACCCACAAGTCCAGAAGCTGCTGTATGCAGTGATCCTGACGAGGCGAAAGCTGCGACATTACTTCGAGTCCCATCCGGTGACTGTGGTGTCGTCCTTCCCCCTGGGGGAGATCATCCAGTGCCGAGAAGCCTCGGGACGGATCGCGAAGTGGGCGGTGGAAATCATGGGCGAGGCAATCTCGTTCGCCCCTCGGAAGGCCATCAAGTCCCAGGTACTGGCGGATTTCGTAGCCGAATGGGTCGATACCCAGTTGCCAACGGCTCCGATCCAACCAGAGCTCTGGACCATGTTTTTCGACGGGTCGCTGATGAAGACGGGAGCTGGCGCGGGCCTGCTCTTCGTCTCGCCCCTCGGGAAGCACCTGCGCTACGTGCTCCGCCTCCATTTCCCGGCGTCCAACAATGTGGCTGAGTACGAGGCTCTGATCAATGGGTTGCGAATCGCCATCGAGCTAGGGGTCCGACGCCTCGATGCACGCGGCGACTCGCAGCTCGTCATCGACCAAGTCATGAAGAACTCCCTATGCCGCGACCCGAAGATGGAGGCCTACTGTGAGGAGGTTCGACACCTGGAAGACAAGTTCTACGGGCTCGAGCTTAACCACATCGCCCGGCGCTACAACGAGACTGCGGACGAGCTGGCGAAGATAGCCTCGGGGCGAACGACGGTTCCCCCGGACGTCTTCTCCCGGGATCTGCACCAACCCTCCGTCAAGATAGGCGACGCGCCCGAGCCCGAGGCACCCTCGGCCTCGTCCGAGGTGACCTCGGCCCAGCCCGAGCCATCCTCGGCTCAACCCGAGGAACCCTCGGAGCCCGAGGGCGAAGCGCTGCGCATCGAGGAGGAGCAGAACGGGGTCGTGCCAGATCAAGATTGGCAAACCCCGTACCTGCAATATCTCCGCCAAGGAGAACTGCCCCTCGACCGAGCCGAGGCTCGGCGGGTAGCGCGACGCGCCAAATCGTTCGTCTTGCTGGGCGATGACAAGGAGCTCTACCACCGTAGCCCCTCGGGCATCCTCCAGCGATGCATCTCCATCGCCGAAGGTCAGGAACTCCTGCGGGAAATACACTCGGGGGCTTGCGGCCATCATGCAGCACCTCGAACCCTCGTCGGGAACGCTTTCCGCCAAGGCTTCTACTGGCCGACGGCGGTGGCTGACGCCACTAGAATTGTCCGCGCCTGCGAAGGGTGCCAATTCTATGCGAAGCAGACCCACCTGCCCGCTCAGGCTCTGCAGACGATACCCATCACCTGGCCCTTCGCCGTGTGGGGTCTGGACCTCGTCGGCCCTCTGCAGAAGGCGCCCGGGGGCTACACGCACCTGCTGGTCGCCATCGACAAATTCTCCAAGTGGATCGAGGTCCGACCCCTGAACAGCATCAGGTCCGAGCAGGCGGTGGCGTTCTTCACCAACATCATCCATCGCTTCGGGATCCCGAACTCCATCATCACCGACAATGGCACCCAGTTCACCGGCAAAAAATTTTTGGATTTTTGCGAGGATCACAACATCCGGGTGGACTGGGCCGCCGTAGCTCATCCCATGTCGAATGGGCAAGTGGAACGTGCCAATGGCATGATTCTACAGGGGCTCAAGCCTCGAATTTACAATGATCTCAACAAGTTCGGCAAGCGATGGATGAAGGAGCTCCCCTCGGTGGTCTGGAGCCTGAGGACGACGCCAAGCCGAGCCACGGGTTTCACGCCGCTCTTCCTGGTCTACGGGGCCGAGGCCGTCTTGCCCATGGACCTGGAATACGGCTCCCCGAGGATGAGGGCCTACAACGAAGAAAGCAACCAAGCTAGCCGAGAAGACTCGCTGGACCAGCTGGACGAGGCTCGGGACAGGGCCTTACTACACTCGGCGCGGTACCAACAGTCCCTGCGACGCTACCACGCCCGAGGGGTCCGACCCCGAGATCTCCAGGTGGGCGACCTGGTGCTTCGGCTGCGGCAAGACGCCCGAGGGAGGCACAAGCTCACGCCCCCCTGGGAGGGGCCGTTCATCATCGCCAAAGTTCTGAAGCCCGGAACATACAAGCTGGCCAACAGTCAAGGCGAGGTCTATGGCAACGCTTGGAACATCCAACAGCTACGTCGCTTCTACCCTTAAGATGTTTCCAAGTTATTCATATACCTCGCACCCACGCAAAGTTTAGTCAACAAGGAAGGGTCGGCCTCGCCTCGGCAAAGCCCGACCCTCCCTCGGGGGCTAAAAGGGGGGAAACCCCCTCTGCGTCAAAATTTTCCTCGAACAAAAAATCTCTTTTACCAGAACATCTTTCGTGCTTTTCGACTACTTCGAAAAGTGGGTCCTGGAAACGATGGGGTACACGTAAGCAGTCAAGGCTGACCGAGCCGAGGGACTCCTACGCCTCCGGGATACGGATACCTCACTCATCACCTTCTGCGATAAGTAACTCGCGCTCGGATAAGGTGAATCCGCGGATCGAACGAGTCTTTACGTACGGAAGCTCTTCTGTCGAAGCGATTCTTCGAGCCTTCTCGACCGAGTCGGTGACAGGGCCTCATGGACGGGTAAAAGTACGCGTAAGCGGCAAGGCCGACCGAGCCGAGGGACTCCCACGCCTCCGGGATACAGATACCTCACTCATCACCTTCCGCGAGAAGCAACTCTCACTCGCACTAACATCCCTGCTACCGACAAAAAGTCCAGATACTCGAAACAAGAGGAAAAGAGACGCAGCTTTATAACGCAGCAAGGGTGTGTGTTCTGGCCTCGACGGCCGCACAAGGCCCACGCTACAAGACGATTTGACCCTGCAGGCTCGGATCTTGACGCTGGAAGAGGGCGATGACACCCTCGGCATCGACGGCACCTTCGGCAAGGCCCGACCTAGCCTCGGACGGCGACGCGGTCCGAGGGCCTCCGCTCCGAAGGACGACGTCATCACCACGCTCGAGCAATCTCTGCCAGGGACTTCTCCGAGAACCCGGCCCGAGCGGACGGCTCGGCCGGCCACCTCCGGGGCCTCGGCCGACCGCCTTCCGAGGGCGCCGGCTCGATCCGAAGCCTCGGCTGATCAACTCCGACGTCGATCCTGCCAACGGACAACCCGGCTAGGCTCCGGCCAACCAGGTTTCATTTCCAAGCCAACTCCGCCTCTGCTCGTGCTGATATCGCTACCCCTGGCCTCGGCTCGTCGAAGAGCGGCCGAGGGGTCTCTTTAACTAAGCTAGAGGAGCCTCGGACAACAGGTCCGACCGAGCCGAGGGATTCCTACGCCTCCGGGATACGGATACCTCACTCGTCACCTAAACACGGGGCGACTCACGCTTGGTGAAGCGGTTCAGACAATCAGCAGGCGAGTCTTAGTGCTCAGAAATGAGGAAAAAACACGGCTCTGTGCCGGAATTACATACATGTTCAGGCCCCGAAAGCCGAAATGAACAAAAAACCCGGCACTCGAAGTGCCATTACAAACGGAACTCCGGTTCCGTCCCCGCGGGTACGGACAACCTCCCCGCCAGGGAAGCCCGTGGAGCAACAAGCTCTGGGCGAATCACCAGCAAACGCGGGACGCCCCTAAGCACCCCGGCAGACCCTCGCAGCCGTCCTCGCCGCGAATGCGAGGAGGAAGGCGGAATGTTGCATCCTAGCTGGGCAGCAACAGTTCTCCTTCCCCGGCATGACTGGAGGATGTCTCCGCCGTGGGGCTAAAAGGCGATTGCCACCACCAGAAGCTGGAAAATGAGGTGGCCCGCCAACCCGCGTAGGAGGTGGGGCCCCGGCTCGCCTCGCTCCCCGCCCCGGCGAGGATGACGAACACCCTCAACACTGAGGGCGGGGCCGGGACCGCAGCCCGGTTTGCCCCTCCCCATTCGGGAGCTGGAGGCCACCATCTTGGGTGATCACCAGCGGAGGGGAGCCGCTGGGCTGTGCGATGAAAATCCTTGAAGCCGAACGATGGCTGAAAGGTACCAACTCCCACGGAGTTGCGTTCCTCCAACGATGGAGCGAAAAGACGGCGGTTCCCCCCATCCGGGGGCTCGGAAGATGGAGAGACACAATGCATAGGGGAGGAAGGAGACATGGTCA
Organism: Zea luxurians; assembly: GCA_029449295.1. Classification (NCBI taxonomy): domain Eukaryota; kingdom Viridiplantae; phylum Streptophyta; class Magnoliopsida; order Poales; family Poaceae; genus Zea; species Zea luxurians. The sequence continues at coordinate 149,555,390 of JAOPSE010000007.1, forward strand.
CCTTACGAAGGGGGTCGCCCTCCTTTTAAAGGCAACTCCCCCTGCTTGCGCCCTCAACCGTCACGGGCTGAGTCTTCTCCAACACGCCTCCAAAGTCCTCCCCTGCGGCGCGGGGGCTGGGGCCCGCCTGTCATGCAGACCGGCTCCAAGCAAAAGAAGCCGAACCGCGCGCGCACGACGCACGCAACCACCCAGCGGTTACAAGTAACCCTCCACTTTTGCCCAGACCAGCGGGCAAAAGGGGCAGGCGGCCATGCAGGCGGCATGCAACCGCGCCAAGTGGACGCGCCTCTCCGACTCCTGACAGGCCAGCGCGACGGCTCAAGCCCACGCGTCGTGCAACTGGCGCGCCGGGTGCTGCATGCGAGCCGCTGTGCCACTCGCTCCACCACCGCACCTCCTCGATTGCGGAACCGATACCGCGATTTGAGGCGACCCAGCCCGCGACCCAGCTGCGCCAGCCTGGCGCAGCGGTCAAACGCGGTCAAAAATGGACCGGCAGTAATGACGGTGGCAGGCATGCGAGAGCAGCGGTCACACCATCTGCCAAGCTCATGTCCCATCCGGAGGCAGCAAGAGAACCCTCTCTCACGGTGCGAAGACGACGCGCCCGTGACCCGTACCTCGAACGGCTCGCGCACGCGCAACGGCAACCTCGCCAACTACTCACCCCGGCGCATTAACTCCGCGGCTCGACGGGCAGCGCTACGGGCGGGAGCGGCTGGCGACGTTTCGCCTTCGCCAAAACAACCACGCCGAAAAAGGTACGCCACGACGTTCAATTTCGAATCCTTTTTCCCTTTTCCTTCTTTCTCTATCTCTTGCAACAGGGACCGGGAAAGGGGATACCCCCAAAGGGATCCTTCCCCGTGAAGGAACTAGGCTCCGAGCCTCCCTACTGATCAGGGGTTCGAAGGCTGGCCCCCCGAGGGGTTCAACAGCCGCCTCAGATGGCGTGGGCCCGACACCCACTACTGGTCAGGGGTTCGAAGGTCGGCCTCCCGAAAGGTTCCACGACCGCCTCAGGCTACTCGGGCTCCGTGCCCCCTACTGATCAGGGGTTCGAAGGCTGGCCTGTCGAAGGGTTCACAGTCGCCTCAGACGCCGAGCGAGGGATGACCAGGGGTAAGTTCGATACATAACCAAGGCTCGGGCTGCGCTCCCGAGGTACCCTAGGACATTTCCGAGACCAGCGGGAACGACTCTGTAACGGAATCCCATCGGAGGGAGGCAACGAGCCCTCGGACCCCGTCGCTAGGGGACCGGGTCCGGCAGATCACCCGCAGGTACTTTTGGGCGTGCCTCCGGGCCCCTAGCTGACCCCCAACGAACGGGGCACGGACGTCCACTCGGATTACCCGATTGCAGCTCACCGTAGACACCATGTTCGGTGCCCATCGAGGGTAACATGGCGCTCTCCCCCCCTCCTCCTTGCGGAAAGGCGACGTAGGGGCGTATGTAAAAAGTCGAGTCTGTCCCTGATCGTCCTCTCGCTCCGTGCGGAGGCTCGGGGGCTGCTCTCGCAAACCCAGCTCCGGCCGAACCGTTGACAGCGTCAACATACCAGCCCGAGAACTTGGGCCCCGACAGTGCACCTGGGCTACGCCCTGCTCGCATGAGGGAACCGCAAGACCAGCCGAGGCATTACGCAAGGCATTAAGACCTCGAAGGAGTGAAACCACTCCTCCGAGGCCTCGGGGGCTACACCCGGCGGGTGCGCTCGCGCGCACCCACCGGAACAAAGTACCACCGAGAAAGGCTGGTCCCCTTGCAAAAAAGTGCGACGCAAGCCTCCAAGCGAGTGTTAACACTCTCTTCGAGGCTCGGGGGCTACTGTCGGGGACCATAGTTAGGGGTACCCTCAAGACGCCTAATTCTCAGCTGGTAACCCCCATCAGCATAAAGCTGCAAAGGCCTGATGGGTTTGATTAAGTCAGGGATCAGTCCATACGAGCGACTCGATCACGCCACGCCCGAGCCTAGCCTCGGGCGAGGGCAGCCGACCCTAAGATGACTCCGTCTCGCCTGAGGCCTCCTCTTTCACGGCAGACGCATCTTCGGCTCGCCCGAGGCCCCGCCTTCGATAAGAAGTAACCCTGACTAAATCACCGCGCCAACCGACCGAGTCACCGGGGCGTTTAACGCAAAAGGTAAGACCGACGGGCGACCAGACTTCGCCAGAGGTGCCATAGGAGGCTCTGCCCGACCCAGGGCTCGGACTCGGGCTAAGGCCCCGGAAGACGGCGAACTCCGCTCCGCCCGACCCAGGGCTCGGACTCGGGCTAAGGCCCCGGAAGACGGCGAACTCCGCTCCGCCCGACCCAGGGCTCGGACTCGGGCTAAGGCCCCGGAAGACGGCGAACTCCGCTCCGCCCGACCCAGGGCTTGGACTCGGGCTAAGGCCCCGGAAGACGGCGAACTCCGCTCCGCCCGACCCAGGGCTCGGACTCGGGCTAAGGCCCCGGAAGACGACGAACTCCGCCTCGCCCGACCCAGGGCTCGGACTCCGCCTCGGCCTCTGCCGAACGACCTCCGCCTCGCCCGACCCAGGAGTTCGGGCTTGGTCTCTGTCATGCAGGACGGACTCGGCCTCGACTTCGGAAGAGCCTCCACGACGCCCGACCTAGGACACAAGACCGCCACGTCAACAGGAAGCGTCATCATCACCCTGCCCTGAGCCGACTTGGGTCGCAGAGAACAAGACCGGCGTCCCATCTGGCCAGCTACGCCAGATAGGCAATGATGGCGCCCCGCTAGACCATGACGACGGCGGCTCTCAGCTCCCTTACGAAAGCAGGAGGACGTCAGCAAGGGCCCAGCCACTCCGACAGCTGTCCCTCCGTCCGGCTCCATTACTCCTCCAACAGCCACGACGCCACACCAACAGGGTGCCAAGATCTCTCCGGCTGCCACCTTGGCATGTACTTAGGGCGCTAGCTCTCCCTCGCTAGACACGTAGCACCTTGCTACACCCCCATTTTGTACACCTGGATCCTCTCCTTACGACTATAAAAGGAAGGACCAGGGCCTTCTTAGAGAAGGTTGGCCTCGCGGGGACGAAGGGCAGGGGCAGGCGCTCTCTCGGGGCCGCTCGCTCCCCTCACCTCGCGCGGACGCTTGTAACCCCCTACTGCAAGCGCACCCGACCTGGGCGCGGGACGAACACGAAGGCCGCGGGAATTCTCCGACTCCCTCACGACCCGGCTCCGGCCACCGACCTCTCGCTCTCTCTCTCCCCCCTTCGCGCTCGCCCACGCGCTCGACCCATCTGGGCTGGGGCAGGCGGCACACTCACTCGTCGGCTCGGGGACCCCCCGGTCTCGGAACGCCGACACCATCAATCACCAAAAAGGGGGAGATTGAAAGCTCTCTTGTGGGTTTTGGTGTTTGGATGACAACTCAATTAAAGGACTAACAAGTTTGCTAAGTGTTGAACAGGTGCTTAATGTAAAGCTAACAGGGTTCAACACAAGTGAACAAATGTGATGGTCCAAGAACTAGATTATGGATACATGATGGACATCACAAGTAAGATGGACATTGCAAAAGTGATACTCGGGTGCGTAGCTCGGAGACAACTGATCAAGCCAAGGACGGAGCAAGAAGAGCTTCGAGGTACCAAGTGCACGGGAGAAGGTCAAGGAGGCTGAGGAACCCAAAGCCAAGGGTGAAGAAGAAGGCTTGCAAAGTCAAGGGTGATCGAGTTGAGAACAGCTACGGCACATCAAGGATCACTACATAAGGACGTGACTTACAACCAATGAGGAAATAGCTACAGTTATGTGGTGTAAGTCATAAGGCTCAAGATCAAGCTCTAAGGAGATCAAGGTCACTAGAAGGAGAACAAGTGTCAAAACCAGAACTGGAAGCAGCCCAAAAGAGCTAAGTTCATCTTGATCTTTAGTTTGGGTTGTTCCTATGTTTGGAGATGTTCTATGTGACCTTTGTAGGATGTTGGAGCTAAGAAATGTCAATCTAGATCAAGTCAAGCCGACTTGATGATTTATGAGTCCAACATCAAAGCTCAAGCATGTGAAATGCTATAGATGTAATAATTAAGAGAAGGTATGTTTCTAAACTTAGTACATTGGTTTTTGTGTACTAACATATTTGTCTAAGTGTTAGAAACAGAAAGAAGAAGAAAAGAAAGAGGTGCAAAAGGCTTGGCTGTGTACATCCAAGACTCAGCTCAGTCTGGCACACCGGACTGTCCGGTGGTGCACCGGACAGTGTCCAGTGCGCCAGGTTAAACTCCGATAAACAGGTCGCTCTCGGGAGGAGTCGGCGGCGTACGACTATAAATCACCGGACTGTCCGGTGGTGCACCGGACAGTGTCCGGTGAGTCGGCTACGGCGAAGTCGCCGCTCTCAGGAGAAGTCGGGCGACGTTCGGTTATAATTCACCGAACTGTCCGGTGGTGCACCGGACTGTCCGGTGAGCCAACGGTCGGCTGGGCCAACGGTCGACCGCGCAATTCGCGCGTGACGCGTGGCCGAGCCAACGGTCAAATGGGGGCACCGGACTGTCCGGTGTGCACCGGACAGTGTTCGGTGCGCCAACGGCTCTAAGACTACAACGGTCGACTGCTCCATTTATGGAAGAAAATCAGGCACCGGACAGTGTCCGGTGGTGCACCGGACTGTCCGGTGCACCACCCGACAGAAGACAAGATTTGCCTTCCTGGATTGCTTCCAACGGCTCCTAGGCCCCTTGTGCCTATAAAAGGGACCCCTAGGCGCCTCAAGCAAAGTACAAGTGCAGCCAACAAGTGTAGACATCACTCAAATCCATTCTCACTCTCCCTCTTGTGTGTAACTATATAGTTTGTGTAGAAGGCACAGCTATAAGCCTTTAGAGAGAGAAGTGCTGCTAAGAGCTAGAGCAAGGTCTTGAGCGTATCGTTACTCTACCGAGGTGCTGCCGAGAAGTTTGTAAGCAGCCACGGTGTTGTTGTAACCCAACTCAATAGTGAAAGGCTCTATCTGTCATACTGACAGATCTGAGCAAACGGAGGAAGGAGTTGAAATAGACTCCAAGCCCAGGTGTGGCTAACTCCAACGAGGACTAGGCAAGCGTTTCAGGCTTGGCCGAACCTCGGGATAAATCCTTGCGTCTGTGTGCTCTGTTTTGTATTGTATTCTGACTCTCTGTTTTATTCGCTTTTATATCTGCACTTCAACACTTATCTATGGTATAAGCTTTATTTGAAGTGCAGGACTTTTTGAGACAGGATCTTCTATTCCACTGCAACCTACTCGAAGGGTCTTCACTCCACTGCGTTCTAGTCTTCGAGTAGAGTAAGAATTTAAGTTTTAAAGTAATAAGTTTTATTCGCCTATTCACCCCCCTCTAGGCGACATCCAGATCATGTTCCGGGCATAAGGGAACTCTCACCATGCGGTCGAAGGCGTGGAGGAAGATGATGTCAGCCTGGCTGCCGTTGTCAACTAGGACTTTGTGCAGCTCCCAGCCTGCCACACTGCAGTTGATTACCATGGCGTCAATGTGGGGTGCGCTGCGCAGATCAACATCTCTGGCGTCGAAGGTTAGCAGCACATGTGACCACTTCATTTGCACGACTGGGCCGGTGATGGCAACGTGGTTGATGCTTCGGTAGTGGTCCCTCTTTTGTCACTTCGTGTCAAAATTGACGCTGGACCCTCCGGTGATCATGTGAATGACTCCGCGATACGGCTGATCAGCGAAGTATTCCTGTTTTGGTGGTTGGGGGTGATTTTGGTGGTGGATGTTTGGTTGATGCGGAGGCGGAAGTGGGAGTGGGGGTGGTACAACTTGGACCTCCTGGTGGTGTTGATATGCGTGGTTGGGTAGATGCTGGGCAGGGTCGTGGTTGTATGGTTGTGGGTGGTGGTGTTGATATGTGTGCGCGACAACTCTTGGGTTGTCGGCTGGTTGTGCCCGAGACATCCTGTCCCTGGTGGCCTTCGTTTCTGGGCAATCCCTGGTTGGGTGTGCGTAGTCTTCGCCGTGAAACGGGCAGTAATATCTGCGCGGCTGTTGCGCCCGTCCCTAGCCCCGACCACGCGTGCCATTGCCGCGGCCCTGGGGGGATAATCTTGGCAGCGAGGGGCTTCGGCGGCGGGGTGCTGGTTGGCAATGTTATGCACCTGCTGCTGACTGCGGCTGTCCCAGCCGGAGTCGGACTGCGAAGGTCTTGTCCATGTTCGACTGGACTGTGGAGGGTCCTTGGGCTTTCTTTGAGACTCGACCTTGCGCTGATGGAGCTCTTCGGATCTGGCGTACTTTTCAAACAACTGATAGAGCTCCTGGAGGTTTCTGGGTGGGTCCCTGATGCAGTGACTGTACAGGACGCCAGCCCGAAGGCCACTGATGGCGTAGTGTATGGCAATCTGGTCGTCGACCGAGGGCAGTTGTGACTTAAGAGTCAGGAACTTGCGGTAGTACTCCCATAGGGTTCTTTCTCTTGCTGTTTGCAGAGTGACAGCTCGGCCAAGGCATCGGTGTCTGGGCAGTACCCCTGAAAGTTTAGCAGAAACTTGTCCCGGAGACTTCTCCAAGAGTCGATGGACAATGGGGGCAACCTGGTGTACCAGGTCAAGGCTGGATCCTCGAGGGCGATGATGAAAGACTTGGCCATCGTGGCGTCGTCCCCTCTTGATGATGCGACAACGACTTGATAGCTCATGATGTATTGTGTTGGGTCAGTGCTGCCGTTGTACTTGGGGTAGGTCCCTGCCTTGAAGTTGGCAGGCCATGGTGACACTTGTAGTTGCGGTGCTAGAGGGCTTCGCTCATCGAGGTAATTGATGCCCTGGAAAGCTGCTGTGTGCGGGACGAAGGGTCCGCGCTGGAGAATTGAGAGCACCTAGAGGGGGGGTGAATAGGTGATCCTGTAAAAACTTAAACTTAAAGCCACAAAAACTTGATTAAGCATTAGCACAATAATGCCAAGTGGCTAGAAAGGAGTTCTTGCAAAACACAACAACCACACGAAGATCAACACAGATAGACTCAGTGGTTTATCCCGTGGTTCGGCCAAGTACAACACTTGCCTACTTCCACGTTGTGGCGTCCCAACGGACGAGGGTTGCAATCAACCCCTCTCAAGCGGTCCAAAGACCCACTTGAATACCACGGTGTTTTGCTTTGTTCACTATATCTCGCTCGCGAGGAATCTCCACAACTTGGAGAATCTCGCCCTTACACTTTGATGTTCACAAAGAAGCACGAAGTAAGGGAGGGATGAGCAACGCACACAAGACACAAAATCAAGCGACAACACGCACACAAGTTGCAACAAGAGTTCACAACACAACCCGACGAGTTCACAAGTCAAAAAGAGCTCTAGATGCTATCACAAGGAATCAAATGCGCGGAATCGAAGTCTTGGTGCTTTAGAATGCTTGGGGAATGCTTGGTGTTCTTCTCCATGCACCTAGGGGTCCCTTTTATAGCCCCAAGGCAGCTAGGAGCCGTTGAGAGCATTCCAGGAAGGCAATTCTTGCCTTCAGTCACCTGGCGCACCGGAGAGTCCGGCGCACCACCAGACACTGTCCGGTGTGGATTTCCTTCCTTATTTGGCGAAGCCGACCGTTGCAGATTGAGAGCCGTTGGCGCACCGGACAGTCCGGTGCCCCCTTCTAGCCGTTGGCTCGGCCACGTGTCCCGCGCAGATTGCGCGGCCGACCGTTGGCTCACCGGACAGTCTGGTGCACCACCAGACAGTCCGGTGAATTATAGTCGTACGCCGTTAATCATCTCCCGAGAGCGACGAGTTCGCCTGTGAATGCACCACCGGACAGTCCGGTGCACCACCGGACAGTCCGGTGGTTTATAGCCATACACCGCCGTCGAAATCCCGAGAGCAGCAAGTTCGCCAGAGCCAGCCTGGCGCACCGGACACTGTCCGGTGCACCATCAGACAGTCCGGTCTAGCCGTTGGCTCGGCCACGTGTCCCGCGCAGATTGCGCGGCCGACCGTTGGCTCACCGGACAGTCTGGTGCACCACCAGACAGTCCGGTGAATTATAGCCGTACGCCGTTAATCATCTCCCGAGAGCGACGAGTTCGCCTGTGAATGGCTCACCGGACAGTCCGGTGCATCACCGGACAGTCCGGTGATTTATAGCCATACACCGTCATCGAAATCCTGAGAGCAGCAAGTTCGCCAGAGCCAGCCTGGCGCACCGGACACTGTCCGGTGCACCATCAGACAGTCCGGTGCACTGAGACTGAGCAGACTTTGGCTGTACAAAGCCATCTCTTTTCCAATTCGATTTTTACTGTTTCCAGCACTTAGACACAACACATTAGTCCATAAAACAATGTACTAAGTCTAGAAACATACCTTTACTTTTGATTTGCACTTTGTCCATCACTTGGCATATATTTTCACTTAAGCACTTGTGTTGGCACTCAATCACCAAAATACTTAGAAATGGCCCAAGGGCACATTTCCCTTTCAGGAATGAATAAGTCTCCGACCGGCGCACGCTGTTGGAGGGGCGAGTCGTGCTGCAGATCGTGTTGGCCTTCACGCTGCATGAGCGCAATCTCTTGTTCGAGCTCCCGAGCCCTCTGCTCCTCGTCTTGTATCATCTGGCGCACCTTGGCTTGCACGGAGACATGCTAGCACTTGGCCTCGAGGATCTCTTTCTGTTTCTAGAGGTTGCGGTTCTTGAGGCACAGGGCCCGTAGCTGTAGCTGCTCTTCTACTGAGACGCCGATGACTTCGCCATCCTCTGTTGCGTTGTCGCCCTCTAGTGGAGCGAAGCCTGGAGGTGGTACTTGTGGTTGCCCTCCGGAGCTGCAGGTGCGGAGGGTGCCTTCGGGAGTGTGTTGATCGTTGCGCTGTCTCTGTAACACCCGGATTTTAGGGGTCCAAAACCCGGGGTTAACATAAACACCAGGTATGCTGGGACCAAGTCTCAAACATATGATGTATAGTGGCACAGGATCGAATGTCACATCTTTATATATAACAGGAGTTCTATACAAAATAAATAATTACATTATAAGGAGACAACGGTCCAGCAACCCAAAGTTGACTGGGAGACGACGACCTAGACCACTCACGAACTCATCACAGCATCCTCCATGAGCATCATCCTGCAGTACCTGGTCTTGACCTGTGGTGTATGTGAGACAGCAAGAGTGAGCTCACATACGTTCATCGCTCAACAAGTTGTGGGGAATAATGTGCATGAACTCACCAAAGGTGGGAGCTCATAAAGTGTAAGGCTTACCAAAGAAGATGGTTAGAGCTGAGCATTGCTTTTAAAGTTGGTCAAAATTTTATTAGCAGTTACTAAGTATAAGTAAATACCAAACCCAATTAAGTAATAGAACAAAAGTAAATAACAACTTCACCCGCGATGCAATGCATATGACAAATTGAATTTAGTTCCATAATTTAATCATGTGAGGGTCCGAGCTGCTCATGACCGTGAGCACGGCTAGTATACCAGTTTTACACTCTGCAGAGGTTGCGCATCTTTACCCACAAGTCGTGTTACCCATCTGCCAAGGGGTCATGAATCCCATACACCTCTACCAAGGAAGTGAGGCAGGGTAGCACTACGAGGCCTTTACAAAGTTCCACTAGCTTCCGAAAACCCGCTACAGTTTATAGGAAGATCCAGTACAGGAATCCCTTGCAGGACCGCCATCGCAGCAAAATCCTCCCGAGGGCCTCCCCGCACTGACCTCTCCCCTACTGCCCTTGCCCCTTTCGGGTAAGGTAGTCTTCCACTAGCTTTCCTAATTAGTCAGCCAAGGGCATCCCATACTACCCTTGTGGTAGCACTGTTTTCCCGGGTGGTTCTCCATGTTCCAATTAACATAATGATCTTAACATGAACCATAAATAACAACTGATAACAAAGGTATAATCATGAATAGTAAGGTGTATCTCTATACCCAAAGCCACATATAGCACTAGCAAGTACTACCCAAAGATTCAGTGGTGAACAAGGTATAAAGATAATCAAACTAGGGTAACCTATTGGGTCCCATCAAAATTAACCTATGCAGATCATTATGATTAATCAGAACATGAGTGGGTAAAAAGAAGTGATCAAGGGCACAACTTGCCTGGGACTTGAGCTTCCAGGTACCAGGATGATTCTTCAGATGACTCGTGACCTCGCACTAGTCGTAGCAATACAAACATACATGGTATAGGCAAGATTAACATTACACCAAACATATATGCAAAATACATATTAATAATCTACATATTAAAATAAGATCACAGGAAAAAGAATTATTAATTTTGGAGTTGTAGAATTCAAGTTATGATTTTCCTAAGGTTTAATGTGATTGAAATATGATTAAATGATAAGTAAATTTTCTGACAGAGTTCATGTCAAAACAGTGATTCTAAATGGTAGTGATTATTATTACAAAATTATAGGAAGTGGAATGACTCAATTTGGAGCTAAAATGAATTAAATATGAATTATCTAAGTTATAGCAATTATTTTTATATTAAAAATCCATTTTTCTAATTCATTTACTCATTTTAAAACAGCAGTGGACTGGGCCTCAATTATAAGAAAGGTCAGGGGGCTCGGCGCAAGAATTCCCAGACACAGAGAACAGTCGCCCAGGGACGGCGGGTTGATTCACCGAAACCCGAGGGACTCTTTATGAAGATTACCCACCGAAGGGGTATCCTGAATCCAGGGCCGTCCGATCACAAACCGATGGCCCAGATTAAATCGAGCCGACACCGAAACGGTACGCGCCCAGAGCCGTCGGATCCAGATCTAACGGTCACGACTTTAAAACTACGTGATCCCATCCCGAACGTCCATCCACAATCGGACGGCTGCGATCAAACCGAGCGAAGGGGTATGCCCCGATCTAATCTCGACCGCTCGTGGCTGATCCAACGGCCGCGAACACTTTCCCCAATCCTTTGCCGAGCGACGGTGGCGCCGCCCACCAACCGCGGCGGACCATCGCCGGAGCAACGCAATCCAGCGTTCCAGTGCCCTAGAGCTCAATTAAAAGCTGCTACACGGTGTCGAGGGGATGGCGAACTCACCGGAGTAGTTGATTCCACGGATTGTCGGTCAGGTGTCGTCGGCCACGGCGAGGAGCGGATTCACGGCGGAGCTCGCACGACGACGAGCAATTCCCGCCCCCGAGAAGGCCCCCAACGTCGACCGAAGCTTCGTAAGGCTGCCCCGCAACGTCGCCGAGCCAACCCGGTCCCAATCGAAGGACCAAATCGCCGGCCAACCTACGCCGATGCTCACGACACTCACCCCTTTCCCTTCCGCCCACGGTGCACTGGATATCCGTCGAGATGGATAGAGAAGCTAGCGCTGCCGGGTTTATATAGGAGCGGGGCGAGTCCGAGTCCGCGCAATGTCCGTGGCGAGGTGGTTGAAGGAGTCCCGAGTTCCCCGGCGAGGTCGACGCGGAGCGCGCGGTGTGCGGCGTTTCTGTTAGGAGGTTGGGGATGCTCCTGACGAGCGGGGCCCGCAGTTCAGTGAAACAGATCGTGAGCGAGAGAGTGACCGAGCGCGCGCGAGATGAGAGGCTGCCCGCGGGCCCGCGTCGTCAGCGAGAGAGAGGGATCACGCAGGCGAGCGCGTGAGACTGACTGGTGGGACCCGCGTGTCGGCGCGCGTCGAACGTGGAGTTGGGCCGAGCGCAGGGGAAGCCCAGGTGGGCCGAATTGGCGCCCTGTGGCCCAATTAGGTATAGTATCCTTTTTCTTTTTTTTTTTCTATTTTCTTTTCCCCATTTTCAAATCCAATTCAAATCCAATTTTGAATTCAAGTTTGAGTTCAAATTTTGTGAATAACTTGTCCTCAGTTTGAAAGGTATAATTTAATAATATAAGTGTGAAGGATGTTTATTTTATTTTAGGTATTATTTTTCTTAGTTCTTCTCTTTTCTTTTCTCCCTTTCCCATTTATTTTCTATTTTCTATTTTTCCTTTCCAAATTCAAATTTAATTTTAACTATTCAAAATCCAATTCACATTTTACTTTGAATTTCAGGTTCCTAAAATCAAATATAATCCTGAAGGGAATTTAGACTTTACTGTTTGGATCACTTATTTATTTTTAATAAGTATATAGCCTTTCCTTTTCTTTTCTATTTCTAGTTCAAATCCAAATTTATATTTTTATTTTTAGTTTTCAGATTTTTCAAATGTATCAATTGAAGCCCAACGGTGAATATAAACCATACTTATTTTAATATTACTAACTTAAGTTTTTATTCTCCTTTCTATTTATTTCATGAGATGTATAAATGGTTTTTCTTAAAAGAAAAAGAAAAATTCTTTTCCCATCATTTTCTTATTTCCCAATTTCCAAGATATTATGATATTTTGTTCAAATTTCTTCTACTAATTCCCAATCCAGACTTTGGGTGTTACAAATCCTACCCCCCTTAAAAATAATCTCGTCCTCGAGATTTGTAAGAAAAGGGATGTATACTCATATTGTTCTCGGAACATATGCACAAACAAAGAAATCTCAGCATGAGGTATAATTTTTTTTTTTTTTAACAAAACATAGGGTCAATAGACCTTATTGTTCCTTCTAAAATAATATCATATCATCTACTAACTAAAGTAACATCTAGACCTTACAAATCATCATAATTTATATCTATGTAGCTTGGTGAAGCTGGTGGTGGTGGTGGAGGGTGTTGTTGTTGTTGTCTCTCCAGCCGTGCTTGCCTTATTTCTTGGCGGGCTTGACGTATTTCCTCGCGTTGTTGTCTTATCTGATTCTGCATCTCGGTCACCATGTCTGTTAACTGTTGTATTACCAGTCTTTGGGTAGCAACCACTTGATTGATGTCAACAGGTGGAGGATTTGGAGGATTCATTTTCTGTTTGTTGTTATGTGATAATCTTTCCTTTCCTGGTATTAACCATGAAAGTTAGAAGTCTACGGTAATAGTTTTGCAAAGGAAATTATTCAATAAGCGGAATGAATAAGCTAGTAGCTGGTCATGGTTCTGAAGATTCTTTAGTAGGGCTAAATTTATGTCCAGATTGGGGTAACCAATCATATAAGGTGAATATCCAAGGGTAAGATAGAATCTGTCAAGATGAGAGATATACATGGGTGAGATAGGCTACAAGATGTAGGTTAAAAGTTTGTTTGTTGTTAGGTGGGAATAGAAAGAGTATACCATTCATCATGATTCTATGGGTTGGGTTAACTCATGGTTGAATTGATCCAATGTGCTAGGACAAGTTAATACATGGCTAGTAGGGTTAAGTCTCTTCTACCATCATTACTAATGTGTTTAAGTAGACCACATTAGATTAGATCATATTAGATTAGATTAGATTGGTATAACTAGTTTGACTAGATGAGACTAGTTAGATAGATCTTTCTGGGTAGGATATATTTTATCAGGATATGTTATAAATCTCTGTTAGGTTAAAACAGAGGGGGTTATGCAGCTATTTGATGGGTAAGGTAGTTGCATATGGTTAGGTGGTTGTATATGGTAAAGTTGGTCTAGGGCACCAATTTTAGGTTAGATTGGTATATCTAGACTAGATAGAATCTCATTAGTTTTAACTAGGTCCTGGTTGTTATTCTAAAGTGGGATAAATATTTAATTTAGGGCATGATGAATCCATAAGATAAGATAGAATCTTTCGAGGTCAGTTAGGTCTATTAGGATGAGATAAAATCTTTTCAAGATAAGATGGATCTATTAAGATAAGGGAGAATCTTTTAAGATAAGATGAATTGGCTAGAATGAAAGCTTTTTAGGATAGGATAAATCTTTGCAAGGTAAGATGAATCTATTAAGGTAAATATATTTTAATGAAGGATAATATAGGTTGTTTAGTTACCTTATGAATTTATTTATTTATGCCTATAGGTATATGTAGATGCAATTGTAGACACTACTCCACAACTCATCACACTCAATCAAAGATCCAAATCAGACAAGTATCATAAGAACACACATTCAAATATATAAACACTTATAAAAATAGTTTTGTTTTTGTTCCTAGGATTAGGTCTCCTATTCCTAAAGTCACTTTAGGCACAGGATTTCAAAGTGTGAAATCCACATTTGTCTTTAGAAAAGAAAAGATAAGAATAATCAGAGTAAAGCGGAAATGGATGAGAAAAAGATTAAGATAAGTTTAGAAAAGAATCAGAGTAAGGTAAGTAAAGGATGGTTGTCCAGTTCTATCTAGGTTTCGTCCTACAGTCAACATTGCTCTGATACCACTTCTGTAACACCCGGATTTTAGGGGTCCAAAACCCGGGGTTAACATAAACACCAGGTATGCTGGGACCAAGTCTCAAACATATGATGTATAGTGGCACAGGATCGAATGTCACATCTTTATATATAACAGGAGTTCTATACAAAATAAATAATTACATTATAAGGAGACAACGGTCCAGCAACCCAAAGTTGACTGGGAGACGACGACCTAGACCACTCACGAACTCATCACAGCATCCTCCATGAGCATCATCCTGCAGTACCTGGTCTTGACCTGTGGTGTATGTGAGACAGCAAGAGTGAGCTCACATACGTTCATCGCTCAACAAGTTGTGGGGAATAATGTGCATGAACTCACCAAAGGTGGGAGCTCATAAAGTGTAAGGCTTACCAAAGAAGATGGTTAGAGCTGAGCATTGCTTTTAAAGTTGGTCAAAATTTTATTAGCAGTTACTAAGTATAAGTAAATACCAAACCCAATTAAGTAATAGAACAAAAGTAAATAACAACTTCACCCGCGATGCAATGCATATGACAAATTGAATTTAGTTCCATAATTTAATCATGTGAGGGTCCGAGCTGCTCATGACCGTGAGCACGGCTAGTATACCAGTTTTACACTCTGCAGAGGTTGCGCATCTTTACCCACAAGTCGTGTTACCCATCTGCCAAGGGGTCATGAATCCCATACACCTCTACCAAGGAAGTGAGGCAGGGTAGCACTACGAGGCCTTTACAAAGTTCCACTAGCTTCCGAAAACCCGCTACAGTTTATAGGAAGATCCAGTACAGGAATCCCTTGCAGGACCGCCATCGCAGCAAAATCCTCCCGAGGGCCTCCCCGCACTGACCTCTCCCCTACTGCCCTTGCCCCTTTCGGGTAAGGTAGTCTTCCACTAGCTTTCCTAATTAGTCAGCCAAGGGCATCCCATACTACCCTTGTGGTAGCACTGTTTTCCCGGGTGGTTCTCCATGTTCCAATTAACATAATGATCTTAACATGAACCATAAATAACAACTGATAACAAAGGTATAATCATGAATAGTAAGGTGTATCTCTATACCCAAAGCCACATATAGCACTAGCAAGTACTACCCAAAGATTCAGTGGTGAACAAGGTATAAAGATAATCAAACTAGGGTAACCTATTGGGTCCCATCAAAATTAACCTATGCAGATCATTATGATTAATCAGAACATGAGTGGGTAAAAAGAAGTGATCAAGGGCACAACTTGCCTGGGACTTGAGCTTCCAGGTACCAGGATGATTCTTCAGATGACTCGTGACCTCGCACTAGTCGTAGCAATACAAACATACATGGTATAGGCAAGATTAACATTACACCAAACATATATGCAAAATACATATTAATAATCTACATATTAAAATAAGATCACAGGAAAAAGAATTATTAATTTTGGAGTTGTAGAATTCAAGTTATGATTTTCCTAAGGTTTAATGTGATTGAAATATGATTAAATGATAAGTAAATTTTCTGACAGAGTTCATGTCAAAACAGTGATTCTAAATGGTAGTGATTATTATTACAAAATTATAGGAAGTGGAATGACTCAATTTGGAGCTAAAATGAATTAAATATGAATTATCTAAGTTATAGCAATTATTTTTATATTAAAAATCCATTTTTCTAATTCATTTACTCATTTTAAAACAGCAGTGGACTGGGCCTCAATTATAAGAAAGGTCAGGGGGCTCGGCGCAAGAATTCCCAGACACAGAGAACAGTCGCCCAGGGACGGCGGGTTGATTCACCGAAACCCGAGGGACTCTTTATGAAGATTACCCACCGAAGGGGTATCCTGAATCCAGGGCCGTCCGATCACAAACCGATGGCCCAGATTAAATCGAGCCGACACCGAAACGGTACGCGCCCAGAGCCGTCGGATCCAGATCTAACGGTCACGACTTTAAAACTACGTGATCCCATCCCGAACGTCCATCCACAATCGGACGGCTGCGATCAAACCGAGCGAAGGGGTATGCCCCGATCTAATCTCGACCGCTCGTGGCTGATCCAACGGCCGCGAACACTTTCCCCAATCCTTTGCCGAGCGACGGTGGCGCCGCCCACCAACCGCGGCGGACCATCGCCGGAGCAACGCAATCCAGCGTTCCAGTGCCCTAGAGCTCAATTAAAAGCTGCTACACGGTGTCGAGGGGATGGCGAACTCACCGGAGTAGTTGATTCCACGGATTGTCGGTCAGGTGTCGTCGGCCACGGCGAGGAGCGGATTCACGGCGGAGCTCGCACGACGACGAGCAATTCCCGCCCCCGAGAAGGCCCCCAACGTCGACCGAAGCTTCGTAAGGCTGCCCCGCAACGTCGCCGAGCCAACCCGGTCCCAATCGAAGGACCAAATCGCCGGCCAACCTACGCCGATGCTCACGACACTCACCCCTTTCCCTTCCGCCCACGGTGCACTGGATATCCGTCGAGATGGATAGAGAAGCTAGCGCTGCCGGGTTTATATAGGAGCGGGGCGAGTCCGAGTCCGCGCAATGTCCGTGGCGAGGTGGTTGAAGGAGTCCCGAGTTCCCCGGCGAGGTCGACGCGGAGCGCGCGGTGTGCGGCGTTTCTGTTAGGAGGTTGGGGATGCTCCTGACGAGCGGGGCCCGCAGTTCAGTGAAACAGATCGTGAGCGAGAGAGTGACCGAGCGCGCGCGAGATGAGAGGCTGCCCGCGGGCCCGCGTCGTCAGCGAGAGAGAGGGATCACGCAGGCGAGCGCGTGAGACTGACTGGTGGGACCCGCGTGTCGGCGCGCGTCGAACGTGGAGTTGGGCCGAGCGCAGGGGAAGCCCAGGTGGGCCGAATTGGCGCCCTGTGGCCCAATTAGGTATAGTATCCTTTTTCTTTTTTTTTTTCTATTTTCTTTTCCCCATTTTCAAATCCAATTCAAATCCAATTTTGAATTCAAGTTTGAGTTCAAATTTTGTGAATAACTTGTCCTCAGTTTGAAAGGTATAATTTAATAATATAAGTGTGAAGGATGTTTATTTTATTTTAGGTATTATTTTTCTTAGTTCTTCTCTTTTCTTTTCTCCCTTTCCCATTTATTTTCTATTTTCTATTTTTCCTTTCCAAATTCAAATTTAATTTTAACTATTCAAAATCCAATTCACATTTTACTTTGAATTTCAGGTTCCTAAAATCAAATATAATCCTGAAGGGAATTTAGACTTTACTGTTTGGATCACTTATTTATTTTTAATAAGTATATAGCCTTTCCTTTTCTTTTCTATTTCTAGTTCAAATCCAAATTTATATTTTTATTTTTAGTTTTCAGATTTTTCAAATGTATCAATTGAAGCCCAACGGTGAATATAAACCATACTTATTTTAATATTACTAACTTAAGTTTTTATTCTCCTTTCTATTTATTTCATGAGATGTATAAATGGTTTTTCTTAAAAGAAAAAGAAAAATTCTTTTCCCATCATTTTCTTATTTCCCAATTTCCAAGATATTATGATATTTTGTTCAAATTTCTTCTACTAATTCCCAATCCAGACTTTGGGTGTTACAGTCTCTTACTGTGTGCTTCGTCTTCGCCAGCTTCTTGGTGGGTGTTGTCTGCGAGGGCCTTGCCCTTTTTCTCAGCTAGCAGTGCTGCCTTCGCTGCTTCGTCGACGAAGGGGGCTGCCTTGGAACTAGCTCTTTTGGGTGCCATCATGGGTTGTTTGTTCATAGCACGAACGGTGGGCGCCAAATGTCGGAACTTGCACTCCTGCACAAGCTGATCCAACGGGGGAGTAGAAAGGATGCAAGTAAGGTTTGACTCGAGATGGCGATTGCTCTATTAATCCAGCCCCTCAAGGGCACTGTACGGGGGTATTTATAGGTGCCCGAGCACCAACGCCCCGATGTAAGGATGCTTATGCCCTCAGACATTTGGATTATCCCCAGAATATTCCCATAAAGGAGGGTTACAGACTATCATTACAGAAAAGCTATTACAAATTGAAAGGGAAATAGGGTCAAACCTTTTCCAATATGAATTTTGGTGGTTGAATTGCCCAACACAAATTATTGGACTAACTAGTTTGCTCTAGATTATGAGTTCTACAGGTGCCAAAGGTTCAACACAAACCAATATTAAGTCCAAGAAAGGGTTCAAATAAAAGGAGCAAAGTTAAACCGAAGGCAGCCATGGTCTGGCGCACCGGACTGTCCGGTGTGCCACCGGACATTGTCCGTTGCACCACCGGATAGTGTCCGGTGCACCAGGGAGGAACGACTCTGAACTTGCCAGCTTTGGGAATTTGGGAGGCCGCTCCCTTATAATTCACCGGACTGTTCGGTGTAACACTGGACTATCCGGTGTGCCAGCGGACCAACGGCTACTTCGCGCCAACGGTCGTCTGCAGAGGATATTAAATGCGCTACAGTGCGCGCCTGCGCGCGCAGAAGTCAGAGCAGGCGCCAGAAGGCGCACCGGACAGTCTACAGGACCTGTCCGGTGCACCACCAGACTGTCTGGCGGCCCCACAAGTCAGAGCTCCAACGGTCGAACTCTAACGGTTGGGTGACGTGGCTGGCGCACCGGATAGTGTACGGTGGCGAACCGGACTATCCGGTGCGCCCGTCGACAGAAGCCATCCCCAACGGCCATTTTGGTGGTTGGGGCTATAAATACCCCAACCACCCCCACATTCAAGGCATCCAAGTTTCAGCCATTTGCATTCAATACAAGAGCTCTATACTTCATTCCAAGACACAAACAAGAGATCAAATCCTCTCCCAAGTCCAAAGTTCATTCCAATCAAATAGTGACTAGAGAGAGTGACTTTTGTGTTCATTTGAGTTCTTGCGCTTGGATCGCTTTTCTTCTTCTTTCTTTCTTAAATCCAACTCAATTGTAAGCAAGGCAAGAGACACCAATTGTGTGGTGGTCCTTGTGGGGACTTGGTGTCCCAAGTGATTGAGAAGAGAAGCTCACTCGGTCTAAGTGACCGTTTGAGAGAGGGAAAGGGTTGAAAGAGACCCGGTCTTTGTGACCACCTCAACGGGGAGTAGATTTGCAAAAACCGAACCTCGGTAAAACAAATCACCGTGTCTCACTCTTCATTTGCTTGTGATTTGTTTTCACCCTCTCTTTCAGACTCGTTTATATTTCTAACGCTAACTCCGGCTTGTAGTTATGCTTAAGTTTATAATTTCCAGATTCCGCCTATTCACCCCCCCTCTAGGCGACTTTCAATTGGTATCAGAACCCGGTGCTTCATTAGAGCTTAACCGCTCGAAGTGATGTCGGGAGAACACGCCAAGAAGGAGATGGTGACCGGCGAGAAGCCCACCACAAGCCACAGAAAGGCTCCATCGGGAGAGTCCCACAACAAGAAGAAGGAGGAATCACCTCCTCACAAGTCGCATCGGAGTGGCGAAAAGAAAAAGAAGATGAGGAAGGTGGTCTACTACGAGACCGACTCTTCATCGCCATCCACCTCCAGCTCTGACGCGCCGTCCGTAACTTCTAAGCGCCATGAGCACAAGAAGTTTAGTAAGATTCCCCTACGCTACCCTCGCATTTCTAAATGTACTCCATTACTTTCCGTTCCATTAGGCAAACCACCGGTTTTTGACGGTGAAGATTATAATATGTAGAGTGATAAAATGAGGCATCACCTAACCTCACCCCACACTAGTATTTGGAACGTTGTTGAGTTTGGTGTACAGGTACCATCCGTAGGGGATGAGAACTATGATTCGGACGAAGTTGCCCAAATCCGGCACTTCAACTCACAAGCCACCACAATACTCCTCGCCTTTCTAAGTCGAGAGGAGTATAACAAGGTGCAAGGATTGAAGAGCGCCAAGGAGATTTGGGACGTGCTCAAAACGGCGCACGAAGGAGACGAGGTGACCAAGATCACCAAGAGGGAGACGATCGAGGGGGAGCTCGGTCGCTTCATGCTCAACCAAGGAGAAGACCCCCAAGCCATGTACAACCGACTAAAGACCTTGGTAAATCAAGTGCGCAACCTCGGGAGCACCAAATGGGATGACCATGAGATGGTCAAGGTTATTCTTATATCACTCGTATTTCTTAACCCTACTCAAGTTCAATTGATTAATGGTGATCCAAGATATAAACTAATGTCTCCCAGGAAGTGATAGGAAAATTTGTGAGCTTTGAATTAATGATCAAAGGCTCAAAGAAGATCATCGAGCAAGGCGCCTCCTCCTCCGTACCCGAAGCACAACCTGTTGCATTCAAGGCAATGGAGGAGAAGAAAGAAGACTCTACACCGAGTAGAGTCCCCATCGACGCCTCCAAGCTCGACAATGAGGAGATGTCGCTCATCATCAAGAGCTTCCGCCAAATCCTCAAGCAAAGGAGGGGGAAGACTACAAGGCCCGCTCCAAGAGAGTGTGCTACAAGTGTGGTAAGCCCGGTCACTTTATCGCTAAATGTCCATTGTCTAGTGATAGTGACAGGGAAAACAACAAGAGGGGAAAGAGGAAGGAAAAGAAGTATTACAAGAAGGAGGGTGGTGACGCACATGTTTGACAGAAGTGGGACTCCGACGAGAGCTCCACCGACTCCTCCGACGATGAGGACGCCGCCAACATCGCCGTCAACAAAGGCCTCCTCTTCCCCAACGTCGGCCACAAGTGCCTCATGGCAAAGGACGACAAGAAGAAGGTAAAATCAAGATCCTCAACTAAATATGCAACATCTAGCGATGAGGCTAATTCTAGTGATGATGAGGATGATTTGTTTACTCTTTTTGCAAATCTTAACATGCAACAAAAAGAGATGTTAAATGAGTTAATTAGTATTATTCATGAGAAGGATAAACTCTTGGATAGCCAAGAAGACTTTCTTATTAAGGAAAATAAGAAGCATGTTAAGACTAAAAATTCTTATGCTCGGAAAGTAGAGAAATGAAAAATTAACTAGTGAGCTAAGTAGTTGCCATGACACTATCTCCAACCTTAGAATTGAGAATGTTAATTTGATTGCTAAGGTTGAGAAGTCAAATATTTGTGATGATTCAATTATCAATCTTAGAAATGATAATGCTAATTTAATTGCTAAAATTGATCAATTGAATGCCTCTCTTGCTAGCCTTAGAGATGAGAATGAAAAATTGATTGCTAAGGCTAAGGAACTAGATGTTTGCAACATTTCCATTTCCAATCTTAGAGATGAGAATGACATTTTACATGCTAAGATTGTTGAATTAAATAATTGCAAACCCTCTACATCTACCGTTGAGCATGTTTCTATTTGCACTAGATGTAGAGATATTAATGTTGTTGCTATTCATGATCATATTGCTATGATTAAACAATAAAATGATCATATAGCAAAATTAGATGCTAAAATTGTCGAGCATGAGTTAGAAAATGAAAATTTTAAATTTGCTCGTAGTATGCTTTATAGTGGGAGACGCCCTGGCATTAAGGATGACATTGGCTTCCAAAAGGAAGACAATGTCAAGCTTAATGCCACTCAAAAGATTGTCTAATTTTGTTAAGGGCAAAGCTCCCATGGTTCAGGATAACAAGGGTTACATTTTATACCCTGCCGGTTATCCCGAACACAAAATTAGGAGAATTCATTCTAGGAAGTCTCACGCTGGACCTCATCATGCTTTTATGTATAAGACTGAGACATCTAGTTCTAGGCAATCCACTCATGCTAAATTGCCTAAGAAGAAAACTCCTAAAGCATCAAATGATCATAATGTTTCATTCAAGATTTTTGATGCTTCTTATGTGCTTACTAACAAATCTGGCAAGATAGTTGCCAAATATGTTGGGGGCAAACACAAGGGGTCAAAGACTTGTGTTTGGGTACCCAAAGTTCTTGTATCTAATGTCAAAGGACCCAAAACTGTTTGGGTACCTAAAATCAAGAACTAAATTTGTTTTGTAGGTTTATGCATCCGGGGGCTCAAGTTGGATCATCGACAGCGGGTGCACAAACCATATGACTGGGGAGAAAAGAATGTTCTCCTCCTACGAGAAAAACCAAGATCCCCAAAGAGCAATCACATTCGGGGATGGAAATCAAGGTTTGGTCAAAGGATTGGGTAAAATTGCTATATCATCTGACCATTTTATTTCCAATGTTTTTCTTGTAGATTCTTTAGATTGCAACTTGCTTTCTGTTTCTCAATTATGCAAAATGGGTTACAACTATCTTTTTATGGATACAGGTGTCACTGTCTTTAGAAGAAGTGATGATTCAGTAGCTTTTAAGGGAGTATTAGAGGGTCAGCTATACTTAGTTGATTTCAATAGAGCTGAACTCGATATTTGCTTAATTGCTAAGACTAACATGGGTTGGCTCTGACATCACCGACTAGCCCATGTTGGGATGAAGAATCTTCACAAGCTTCTAAAGGGAGAACACATTTTGGGACTAACAAATGTTCATTTTAAGAAAGACAGGATTTGTAGTGCATGTCAAGCAGGGAAGCAAGTTGGTGTTCATCATCCACATAAGAACCTCATGACTACTGATTGGCCACTCGAGCTACTCCACATGGATTTATTCGGCCCGATAGCTTACATAAGCATCGGCGGTAGTAAGTACTGTCTAGTTATTGTGGATGATTATTATCGCTTCACTTGGGTATTCTTTTTACAGGATAAATCTCAGACCCAAGAGATTTTGAAAGGATTCTTGAGACGGGCTCAAAATGAGTTCGGCTTGAGGATTAAGAAAATAAGAAGCGACAACGGGACAGAGTTCAAGAATTCACAAATTGAAGGCTTCCTTGAGGAGGAGGGCATCAAGCATGAGTTCTCTTCTCCCTACACGCCACAACAAAATGGTGTAGTGGACAGGAAGAATAGAACTCTATTGGACATGGCAAGGACCATGCTTGATGAGTACAAGACTTTGGATCGGTTTTGGGCCGAGGCGGTCAACACCGCTTGCTACGCCATCAACCGGTTATATCTACACCGAATCCTCAAGAAGACATCATATGAACTCCTCACCGGTAAAAAGCCCAATGTTTCGTATTTTAGTGTCTTTGGTAGCAAATGCTTTATTCTTGTTAAAAGAGGTAGAAAATCTAAATTTGCTCCTAAGGCTGTAGAAGGCTGTTTACTAGGATATGATTCAAACACAAGGGCATATAGAGTCTTTAACAAGTCCACTGGACTAGTTGAAGTTTCTTGTGACATTGTGTTTGATGAGACTAACGGCTCCGAAGTGGAGCAAGTTGATCTTGATGAATTAGATGATGAAGAGGCTCCATGTGTTGCGCTAAGGAACATGTCCATTGGGGATGTGTGTCCTCAGGAATTTGAAGAGCCTCCACAAGCACAAGATCAACCATCTTCCTCCACGCAAGCATCTCCACCAACTCAAGATGAGGACGAGGCTCAAGATAATGAAAGAGAAGATCAAGAAGATGAGCCACCTCAAGAGAACGACAATGATCAAGGGGGAGATACAAATGATCAAGACAAGGAGGATGAACAAGATGCAAGGCCGCCACACCCAAGAGTCTACCAAGCAATCCAATGAGATCACCCCGTGAACACCATTCTAGGAGATATTCATAAGGGGGTAACCACTCGATCTCGTGTTGCTCATTTTTGTGAACACTACTCTTTTGTCTCCTCTATTGAGCCACACAGGGTAGAGGAAGCACTTCAAGATTCGGATTGGGTGTTGGCAATGCAAGAGGAGCTCAACAATTTCACGAGGAATGAGGTATGACATTTAGTTCCACGTCCTAACCAAAATGTTGTAGGAACCAAGTGGGTCTTTCGCAACAAACAATATGAGCATGGTGTGGTGACAAGGAACAAAGCACGACTTGTGGCCAAAGGGTATTCACAAGTCGAAGGTTTGGATTTTGGTGAAACCTATGCACCCGTAGCTAGGCTTGAATCAATTCGTATATTACTTGCCTATGCTACTTACCATGACTTTAAGCTTTACCAAACGGACGTGAAGAGTGCCTTCCTCAATGGACCAATCAAGGAAGAGGTCTATGTTGAGCAACCTCCTGGCTTTGAAGATAGTGAGTACCCTAACCATGTCTATAAACTCTCTAAGGCGATTTATAGGCTCATACAAGCCCCAAGAGCATGGTATGAATGCCTAAGAGATTTTCTTATCACTAATGGATTCAAAGTTGGAAAGGCCTGTTGGGGGCCTTCGTCCTCCGAAGGTCCTCAAAAACATGATTTCACAATGTTTTCCAAGTGGATTATATGAACAGGTATTTTCGGATTCAGAATTATGGATATGGAGCACGACCAGGACGAAGCCTGAACCAGACGAAGGTCGAGGGCAGCCGAAGCTGTGCGCAGGGAAGCTTCGGCGCGATGGCATAAGGGGGAACCGACTTAAAGATGAAAAGACTTCGGGGGCCTCGACAGATTTCCATAAACCGTTAACAAATGTAATGGACATGGATGTAATTTTACGTGGGCTGCGTCCCGCGTCTATAAATAGATGAACAGTACTCCCGTACTGTTCACGCGGACTGTGCATCGGCATTTGCGTCACGCTCGTACTTTTTACCTTCTCTCAAGACCGAAGGTACATTTGTAATTTGTAATCATTTCTATTTCTCTGTGTTAATAAAATAGAAATGACTCTGTGATCTACATTTCATGTTTTATATGAGTACTTCGTTATTACTTGTTGAATTTACGAAGGTATGTCTCTTGTGACCTTCGTCCGGAACTCATTATTCCCGGTGGGGAATAATGTCCAATAGGACGAAGGGCCTTAACGTTTAACACTTTTTATGTTGCCTTGTTCTTAATCCGAAGCATTTGAGAACAAGTCCCCAACATTGGCGCCCACCTCCGGTGAACTCACTTCCACTTCGAGTTTTTTTGAACACCTTCGGAAGCTATGGCGCCGAAGAAAGCTTCAGCGACTGGGGCTTCAGCACTGCAACCGCTGGACCACAACCAGGAGACCGTCTCTCTTCGGGAGGCCCGAAGCCAGAAGAGAAAGGCTGTCAGCCCCACGCTTCAGGAAGAAGAGTTAGACCAAGAAATCAGGGATATGGAGATGCTACACCAACAAGTACAAAGGAAGAAGGAGAAGATGGCCCGCCTAGCTGAGTTGCAAAGGCAGATAGACGAAGCCTCTGAGGAAGTCCGCCATCTTACTCACGATGAGCAGAACAGAAGGCCTCATCAGAAAGACCTTCATCAAGAGGGCTTCGTCAACGAAGATGACTGGTATGATAATTTCCATCAGGGAAATTTTGTTTTTGATGATGCTTCTCCTCTGTCTGCTGAGCTGCAGGCTACACCTTGGCCTCCATCCTATAAGCCACCCCAGCTCCCCATATTTGATGGTCACTCCGACCCGAAGCAATTCTTGATGAGCTACGAAGCAACGGTGTCTTCGTACGGGGGCAATGCTGCAGTCATGGCGAAGTCTTTCGTCATGGCCGTCAGGAATGTTGCTCAGACCTGGTATTCCTCCCTTCGGCCAGGAACAATAACTTCATGGCAGAAGCTGAAGGATATGTTACTGACCAGCTTTCAAGGATTTCAGACGAAGCCAGTCACAGCTCAAGCCCTGTTCCAGTGTATTCAGGATCACGAAGAGTACCTTCAGGCGTATGTCCGAAGGTTTTTACGATTGAGGGCGCAGGCACCAACGGTGCCCAATGAAATTGTTATTGAAGCCATGATCAAGGGGCTTCGTCCTGGGCCTGCAGCTCAATACTTTGCTAGAAAGCCTCCTCAGACCTTGGAGAAATTGCTCCAAAAGATGGATGAGTACATTCGTGCTGACAATGACTTTCGTCAAAGAAGGGAGGAGGCCTTCAGATTTTCTGAAATGACCAGGGGCTTCGGAGGAAGATACTACCCGAGACATGTCCGTTCCATCCATAACACTCAGAATGATGATAAGGGGAGTCAGAACAGACCACAATGCTCCTCACAGGCTTCGGGGCAACAACAAACTTCCTTCCGGCCACCAGCTCCAAGAGGCAGAGGCGCCAGGGGCTTCGGCGGAAGATTCGGAGATCAGCCAAGGAGACTATTTTGCTTGTTCTGTGGAGAAGGCAAGGGCCATACCACTAGGTCGTGCCATATTACAATCCAGAAGCAAAAGGAAATTGCCGAAGCTGCATCTCAACAAGCTCAGCCGAAGCAGGTCATGCATACTGCTTCGTATCATCCGCCTTATATCCCACAATACATAGACAATCACCCTGCAGCTTCTGTAGCTTCGGCAAGTCAACCTCAAGCTTCTTGGCAGCAGCTTCCGCCTCCACCTCTATTGCAGCAAGGGCAACAGCCAGAAGGGAGTCAACACGCTCCATATCAGAGGGACTTCAGAGAACAGTCCGAAGCTCGCACAGTCAACAGCACTGTGCCAGAGTCGAAGCACATTTATTGATACATATCCTACCTTTGATAGCAGTCTTTTCTTTTCAGTTTTATTTTCTGTGAAGCAAAAAACATTGATAGTTTTCATGTAATAATTTCGTTGTTTTCCACGAGGAAGATCTATTTGCTCCACAAGCTTAAGTTGCCGAAGCTTAAAATTCTTTTTCCGTTACCAAGGAGGACCTTCGAATTAAAAATCCTTCGGAGTAACAGAAAGTCGTTCTAAGGAGCGCAGAGTAAGTTTGCGAAGTCACAAAAAGCCGTTCCAAAGGGAGCGCAGTGTAAGTTTTCTGCTCAGAAGTCGTTCCTAAAGGAATGCAGAGCCTACAGCGAAAAGTCAACGCTGATACCGCCTAAGTAAAAGGCGAAGAAGCTCCTAAGGGAGGCTTACAGCGAAAAGTCAACGCTGATACCGCCTAAGTAAAGGGCGAAGAAGCTCCTAAGGGAGGCTTACAGCGAAAAGTCAACGCTGAGATCGTCTAAGTAAAAGACGAAGAAGCTCCAAAGATGTTCCTAAGGGAATGCAGAGCTTACGAATATATTTTATGAGTATCTTCGGAACAAATGTCACATGCATAGCATAACATCATTACATCATTTTGCATAGCATAAGCATCATACATCATATTGCATTTGGCAAAAGAAAGTGACACTCTCAACCTTCGAAAGGATGCTCTGAGAAAGTGATATCGAAATTATATAGCTTCGCAATACAGCTTCGGAGAATATTTTTATGAAACATGGGTGAGCTTTATCAGATCAATATTGAGATTGTATAGCTTCAGAGTATAGCTTCGGATGATGATTTCACGAAGCATGGATGTGATTCATCAGAATAATTTTAACGAAGAATGTCTTCTTCACGAAGCATGAAAAGAAGGGAAGGTGTTTTTTCGCCGAAGGCTCAAAAAGGTATGTATATAGAGTTTCATGCATCGTGAAGAATTGAATAACGAAGACAAACTTGTATATTACATCCAAATGTACAAAATATTACATAGATCACAATTTAAATGTTTTTTTTAATAGCATCTAGTCCTCTCTTAATACTGCTTCGGCGACTTCATTTAAAAGTTGATCAACAACTTTGTCCATGATACCTTCGGCCATTTGTTTAATTTCTTCATCTCCTTTTGTGTGGGGGTCGGCAGTCGACCCAGCAGCTTCTGAGGGAAGAGAACATTTCTTCATCACTATTACAAACTATGTGCAGAGTTTGAAACAAAAATTACAACACAACAAGAACGACTAATTGGTACCTAATTGTCTTTCGGGCTCCGTACTCCTTTCGGCAGCTTCTGCTACTTTTCTAGCATCATGAATGCCTTTTTCGCTTCTTTGGATGATCTCTTGCGCCATTCCTCGGCCGCCTTCGTTCCAGAAATCAGTAAAAAATTTGCCACCAACCACGCTTGCTTCGGCCGAGGGGTCCTTGATATCTTCGGAAGATAAGGTAGCTTCGGACTGAGCTAAAAGTTTTATATGCCCGCAACCTTTCTTCTCTAAGACAGAAGCAATTCCTCTGGCGCCCGAAAAAGCGCATATGTCGCCACGACTGTTCAGAATCTCTTCGAAGGCCTCTGCTTCGTGGCTAATCCATTCCAGCGGACCTTCGGGATTGCCTCGAGAAAAATTCTCTTCGCTGGAGAAGGCGCCGACGCTAGCAAAGCTGGTTTTAATTTTATTCACACATTCTATAGATTTAACATAGCATTTCCCCTGAGATGTGCGAAGCTCCTTAACTCTTGATTCCAATTTGCTGACCATAAAATCACTAAGTTCTCGTTTCGTTTCCTCAAGCGCGCGCTCTTCTTTAGCTCTAGCCAGCTGTTTCTGAAGATCTTTAATCTCGCGTTTTTGAGCTTCGGTTTGGGCCTTTGAAGCAGCTTCGTCTCTTTTCACTTTATCTACCAGTGTAAGCAGAATTTTATCTTTTTCCAAAGCTTCGTTTCTCAGTTTGATAACTTCGGAGCGTAAATTATTAAACGCAATTTCATAACTTTCATCTTCGGCGCTCTTTTGCGCCCTTAGCGCGTTGCTTAGAATCAGGCCCTATAAAAAATTCATATAAGAAAAAAGGAATGAGTTGCGTAAAAAATAAAATAATAATAATAAGGGGGTTTTTTCAAGCGTTTAATTCTCATACCTTCAGGCTGTTGTACGCAAGACTGTCTGCGAGATCTTCTTTCGTCATGGCGCTTAATCCAGATTCAAGCTTCGGGAAGCCAATACTCCTAGCCATTTCTCGGCAGACAGAGAGCTCTTTGTTGTCAGGCAGGCAGTATAAAAAATCATCTTCATTTGTCCCATTGAATATTACTGCCCCCTTTGGATATTTTAGCTCCTTTGCATAATGGTTAGCTTCATGAGTTTCTTCTTCAGATAGTTTTTTCCCCGAAGCATGTCGTATGATGTAATCACATATGCTGGCAGGCGCTTCGGGGATGGCAGTGTCAGTTTCTTCAACTAAAATTGGTTCTGGTATTTTTATTGCTTCGGCTTCCAAAGTTTGCTCCTTGAAGGGCTCTGAAGGCCCAGTTTCAGCTTCAGCTTGTTGCGTTGGAGCTTCAGAAGAAGCTTCAGCAATTTCAACACTTTTTTTTGGAGTTGTGCTTGAAGACCTAATTGTCTCCAAGACATCTAATACATTTACCATTCTCTTCCTTTTTGGGGTCACCATTGTACCCTTTTGGATTTTTGCTGCTTCGACATTTGCTACAGGACTCAAAATTTCTGATGCTTTTTCCTTAGTCGGATGTTTCGTTTCTTCCACCTTTTCTGTGGATGGCGCTTCGGCCGTCCCTGCAATTTCTGGCAGCAAGGTTGGCTGTTCAGCTTCGGCGGCCGAAGAAGTTTCTCCGGTAAACTCAGGCACCGAAGCAGGTTCAATATGGCGCGGTCGGTGTGTGAGGATCTTCAACCTTTTTCCTTTCGGTTCTGGCTCGCTAGGAGCAGTTGCAGCTTCTTCTTTTTCATAAGTTATGTTTTTCCTTTTTTGCCTTCGGATGGGATAACAATAATCAGGGTAGAAGAACCCGACTGCATCAAACACTCGGTTGAGTCTCTTCTTTTTTCGGCCTCCGAAGGCTGCTGATAGTGCAGTATTTTCAGCCTTCGAATATGCCCCAAGTAATTCATCACTTAATGTTTCAATGCTTTTCAGCCAGTCATCATCAGGTTCAATAAATTTATCTGCATATTTGAATGTGTACTTTAATCTGACTAGTCCGCCTTCGTCGGACTCTTTGATGGTTTCCTTCGGCATTTCCCACTTTTCTGCAAGTGGCCATACCCTGAAGGCAATGTGTTCTTGGACCAAGTCCCTTGTCCCAATAAACGAGCAGACTACCCCGAAGGCTCTTTGGCATTCTTCGGCGGCTTCGTCCATTTCGACCTTCGGCCTTCGGAGACCGAAGCGTTGCCAGATTGGGTGCATAATGATACTCTTCACATTCTCTTGAGCTGTTAGATCATTCTTTACATAAAACCATTCAGTCATCCAGGCTCCGGGCCACCTCTTCCGAAAGGTCGGCACAGGGCAGCTTGACCCAGAGCGGGCACCGAAGCTGTAGCACCCAAAGTTGTTGTGGTATTGCTCCTTTCCCCAGGGCTTCGTCTCGTATAATAACTCATGAATATTGCAGAAGCTTTTAGCGTTCGGTTCCAAACCTTGGCTCCTCACAGCCCAGGCAAACACTCCCATTCTTATGATGGCTTCGGGAGTGATTTGATGCAGATAGACTTGAAATGTCTTTAGTACCTCAACAACAAAGTTGCTCAGGGGGAATCGAAGCCCAGCCTTGAGGAAGCTTCGGAAAATCACAACTTCATCTTCTTCGGGGGTGGGAGAAGTTTTTTCCCCGGCATCAGCTCTCACAATAGATATGTCTCGGAAATATCGCCCCCTCATATTATCAATGTGACTCTGCTTGATGGTCGTTTTCCCAAAAACTGTGTGGCTTGGTCGCCACGGTCGATTTTCGGCCTCCTCCCCACCACTTTCCACATCATAGCTGTCGCTGTCATCAGTATCTTCGGACAAACCTTCGAGAATCTCCTTCGTGATTTTCTCTGTATTAGTCTCTGCCATCGCTATCAGAAACCCCAGATTCTTTTCCTCCTCGAGACTCAGCTTCGTCTCAGCAGGGATCTTCAGCTTCGTCTCGGCAGGGATCTTCTTGCCTTCAGACATCTTCGGGAACGCTAAAAAATTGTTCCCGAGGCCGAAGCTTCGAAATCAAAAAGACCAGCAAATCTTAATGAACAAGAGCTAAAAATTTTAGTGGGCCGAAGCAAAAGGCAGGTGTGCGTACCAAATGAGTTCGCGATGTGATCTTATTTATACGCCTAGAGCGTTGAAAATTGAAAGGCCCCGCTTGTCAGTGAATGTTGCTATTCTAGCAAAGGGAAGGTGTTTTTTCGGACCTTCGGCTCAAGGCCTTCGTCCATATCGCAATTTGAATTTATTATTTACAAATTAATATTGCGAGGGGCTACTGTTGGGGGCCTTCGTCCTCCGAAGGTCCTCAAAAACATGATTTCACAATGTTTTCCAAGTGGATTATATGAACAGGTATTTTCGGATTCAGAATTATGGATATGGAGCACGACCAGGACGAAGCCTGAACCAGACGAAGGTCGAGGGCAGCCGAAGCTGTGCGCAGGGAAGCTTCGGCGCGATGGCATAAGGGGGAACCGACTTAAAGATGAAAAGACTTCGGGGGCCTCGACAGATTTCCATAAACCGTTAACAAATGTAATGGACATGGATGTAATTTTACGTGGGCTGCGTCCCGCGTCTATAAATAGATGAACAGTACTCCCGTACTGTTCACGCGGACTGTGCATCGGCATTTGCGTCACGCTCGTACTTTTTACCTTCTCTCAAGACCGAAGGTACATTTGTAATTTGTAATCATTTCTATTTCTCTGTGTTAATAAAATAGAAATGACTCTGTGATCTACATTTCATGTTTTATATGAGTACTTCGTTATTACTTGTTGAATTTACGAAGGTATGTCTCTTGTGACCTTCGTCCGGAACTCATTATTCCCGGTGGGGAATAATGTCCAATAGGACGAAGGGCCTTAACGTTTAACACTTTTTATGTTGCCTTGTTCTTAATCCGAAGCATTTGAGAACAAGTCCCCAACAAGGCCGATCCTACTTTATTCACTAAAACCATTGAGAATGATTTGTTTGTATGCCAAATTTATGTTGATGATATCATATTTGGGTCTACTAACAAATCTATTTGTGAAGAGTTCAGTAGGATCATGATTCAAAAATTCGAGATGTCTATGATGGGGGAGTTGAAGTATTTTCTAGGATTTCAAGTAAAGCAACTCCAAGATGGCACCTTCATCAGCCAAACAAAGTACATTCAAGATATACTCACCAAGTTTGGAATGAAGGATGTCAAGCTCATCAAGACACCCATGGGAACCAATGGGCATCTCGACCTTGACACGGGAGGTAAATCCGTAGATCAAAAGGTATACCGGTCGATGATAGGATCTCTACTTTATTTATGTGCATCTCGACCGGATATTATGCTGTCTGTATACATGTGTGCAAGGTTCCAAGCCGACCCTAAGGAAGTTCACCTTAGGGCCGTGAAGAGAATCTTGAGATATTTAGTTTAAACACCTAAGTTTGGTCTTTTGTACCCAAGGGATCCTCATTTAATTTATTAGGATATTCCGATGCTGATTGGGCAGGGTGTAAGATTGATAGGAAGAGCACATTAGGTACTTGTCAGTTTCTGGGAAGATCCCTGGTGTCTTGGGCTTCAAAGAAACAAAACTCAGTAGCTCTTTCTACCGCTGAAGCTGAGTACATTGCCGCCGGCCATTGTTGCGCGCAATTGCTTTGGATGAGGCAAACCCTTAGGGACTATGGCTACAAGTTTAGCAAAGTCCCTCTCCTATGTGACAATGAGAGTGCAATCCACATGACGGATAATCCCGTTGAACACAGTCGCACTAAGCACATAGCCATTCGGTATCACTTCTTGAGAGATCACCAACAAAAGGGGGATATCGAGATAGCCTATATAAACACCAAAGATCAATTGACTGATATCTTTACCAAGCCTTTAGATGAGAAAACCTTTACCAAACTTAGGAATGAGCTAAATATTCTTGATTCTAGGAATTTTGATTGATTCTTTGCACACATACCTCATTTATATACCCTTGATCATATCTCTTTTATATCTATGACTAATGTGTTTTCAAGTATAATATTATGCTTAGTCATAGATGTTGAAAGGGAAATGAAGTATTCGGCAAAGAAGGCGCTTCCACTCAACTCCAATTGTATTTGTCGGTACTCCGCATCGTTCTCCACTTTGGTATAATCTTCACTCATATTTTTGTGTTTGCCAAAGGGGGAGAAAGTTTGAATACGGGCTTATATTTCACTCACAAGTATACGTTTTTGGCGATTCATGCCAAAGGGGGAGAAAGTATGAGCCCAAAGCAAAAGGAGGACCGCACCACCACCGAATTTTAAAAATGAAGCTTTTCAAATTGATATCTTATTGTGTTCAAAAGGGGGAGAAAGTAGTGTCTTCAAAAATTGCAAAACCCTCTTGAACACTAAGAGGAGAATTTTATTTAGGGGGAGTTTTGTTTAAGTCAAAGGAAAAACATTTGAAACAGGGGGAGAAAATTTCAAATCTTGAAAATGCTTCTTTCAATCTTATTCATGTACCTTTGACTATTTGCAAAAGGATTTTGAAAAGAATTTTACAAAGGATTTGTGAAAACAAAACCTGTGGTGCAAATGAGGTCCAAAATTTTAAATAAGAAAGAAACCATCCATACACATCTATTGAAATAAGTATATTGGTTTCAATTCCAAGCAACCTTTCCACTTACCTTATGCAAACTAGTTCAATTCAGCACTTTTATATTTGCTTTGGTTTGTGTTGGCATCAATCACCAAAAATGGGGAGATTGAAAGGGAAATAGGGTCAAACCTTTTCCAATATGAATTTTAGTGGTTGAATTGCCCAACACAAATTATTGGACTAACTAGTTTGCTCTAAATTATGAGTTCTACAGGTGCCATAGGTTCAACACAAACCAATATTAAGTCTAAGAAAGGGTTCAAATAAAAGGAGCAAAGTTAAACCGAAGGCAGCCCTGGTCTGACGCACCGGACTGTCCGGTGTGCCACCGGACAGTGTCCGGTGCACCAGGGAGGAATGACTCTGAACTTGCCACCTTCGGAAATTTGTGAGGCCGCTCCGCTATAATTCACCGGACTGTCCGGTGTAGCACCGGACTGTCCGGTGTGCCAGCGGAGCAACGGCTACTTCGCGCCAACGGTCGTCTGCAGAGGACATTAAATGTGCTACAGTGCGCGTCTGCGCGCAGAAGTCAGAGCAGGCGCCAGAAGGCGCACCGGACAATCTACAGGACCTGTCCGGTGCACCACCGGACTGTCCGGTGGCCCCATAAGTTAAAGCTCCAACGGTCGAACCCTAACTGTTGGGTGACGTGGCTGGCGCATCGGACTGCCTGGTGCGCCCATCGACAGAAGCCATCCCTAACAGCCATTTTGGTGGTTGGGGCTATAAATACCCCAACCACCCCCACATTCAAGGCATCCAAGTTTCAGCCATTTGCATTCAATACAAGAGCTCTAGACTTCATTCCAAGACACAAACAAGAGATCAAATCCTCTCCCAAGTCCAAAGTTCATTCCAATCAAATAGTGACTAGAGAGAGTGACTTTTGTGTTCATTTGAGTTCTTGCACTTGGATCGCTTTTCTTCTTCTTTCTTTCTTGATTCCAACTCAATTGTAAGCAAGGCAAGAGACACCAATTATGTGGTGGTCCTTGTGGGGACTTGGTGTCCCAAGTGATTGAGAAGAGAAGCTCACTCGGTCTAAGTGACCGTTTGAGAGAGGGAAAGGGTTGAAAGAGACCCGGTCTTTGTGACCACCTCAACGGGGAGTAGGTTTGCAAGAACCGAACCTCGGTAAATCAAATCATCGCGTCTCACTCTTCATTTGCTTGTGATTTGTTTTCGCCCTCTCTTTCGGACTCGTTTATATTTCTAATGCTAACCCCGACTTGTAGTTGTGCTTAAGTTTATAATTTTTAGATTCCGCCTATTCACCCCCTCTAGGCGACTTTCACAAATCGGGTCCGTGACACGCCTGTTCGTGCAGGGCCTGTTACGATGGGTCGAATCCCACGTGGGCCTCCAGGTAGGACCGAGGGCGCGGGATGGAGAGATTTCGTCGTAGGCCTTCGTCTTGCAGTGAAGAGGACAAAGGATGGGCCGCGCCGGTCATCTTGCCTCCGTTGGTGCAGCGAGTTGACGAAGGCCTGGAGCGAAGGGTAGCGTCTTCGCCTTCGTCCCAACAGAAAGCTTATATAGAGACCCTTTTAAACCAAGGTATATGTGACGGAACCTCCCAAGTAATTAGGCCCACCTACAGTTGTCCTTGTCCAACGGACCTCAGACAATCCTATAGGTGCCCCTGAACTACTTGACAAGCTCGGTATCTTTCCTTACCTTTCCAGGAACGTCTCACCCGTCTTGCAGACATTATAGAACATCGGAGATAAAGAAATGCGGAAGCGATTACATAAGCTTACATTCATTAAAAAGTAAGATCACGTTGTTTATTACAGACCAGGAATATATAACGAGTGCAGAGTAATATTATTACACATACCAAGGGAGGTAAAAACTCCTCCCGACAGTTATCACACAAAAGTCTTAATGGAGGATCCTTTCCTCCCGCCCTTCATTCTTGTTTATCTTCATTAGGAACCACCTTGGTACAGAAGCAACAGAAATCTGCTGCTTCCTCACCTAAAAACAACAAGGGAATAAACCCTGAGTATGGGATTACTCAGCAAGTCTTACCCGACTAAGGAAAAGACTCTCAAGGATATGCTGGCTAGAGGGATTCAAGGAGTGGCTTATCAAGAATCAAAGACTCTGTTTTGCAGAAAAGCTTACTACGAGTGGATCCTTAAAATCCAATTTTATTGTCAGGTTAATTATAATTACCTGCAGCTAGAGTTCTTTCTACCCTAGGTCAATCACTTTGCCTGCACTAGCCAATTTTCTTATCAACCCTTCAACTTCACTGGATTGCTACGTGTAAGTCAGTGGTCAAGTCTCCATAACCGCGGAGGTACGGCGATCCGAATCGATTATACTCAGCTGAGGATCTCCGATCACACGACATATGTAGCACTTAACCCTTGCATATGTCAACCCGCCACCGAGTTTCTTAAGACCAGATCAGGTTCACGCAAACCGAGAGCACAGATACACCACCGTCCAGCCTCTTGCCACAGAGGGTACACGCTACTCTCGCCACCGCTCTACGCCCATTTCGTGTTATCTTATTCTGGCCTTAGTCCACCCGAGGCAAAGCTTACCCATGACGAGGCATGTGACCAGTTAAAGGGTCCTCGGTCAGCAGGCTTACATCGAGACGGCCCTTAATCGACTCAGACGGAGACACTACACCGAGACTCTCTTTCTCGTGCAAGTCACCCGCCCGGTCTCAGCTTAATTATTTAACCCCAAAGGTTGGTACCTGGCAGAGGTACATCTTTTCCGATGTTGGACCCATCACGGCCATGATGGATCCACCATCAAGTTTTATTTTCAAAAACATCCCATCCACTTTTGCCAAATCATCTTTTGTAAAAACAAAACATTTTGTTTTTCTAAAGCAATGCTAAGCATCAAAACTCTTTTGTAAAACGGGTGATCAAGGAAGGTAATTGAATTCAAGGAAGGTAACGCAGAAATTGTTTTAGCAATCAACTCCTATCACCTAATGCATCAAACAAGTGAGAAGGATTTAAAACACAAGGGGGGTGGCAAATGCACCGGGGCTTGCCTTTGTTAACAGGTGAGTCTGGCTCGGATCCGCAAATATCAAAGTAAAAGCAGTTGCCTGCTTGAGAATCCGAGGGTGGTGGTGTCCTTTCTTCGGTGACTTCTTCTTCTTCTTCGTGTTCTAACATAACCATATATATGTACAAAAATGGATGCCATGGGATGCTCATGAGGGTGCAAAGATAATATAAACTTATTATCTAAGTCTTGAATACAACTTTCCTTCACGGTACTCCGAGAACTTAGGGTTTCCGGAGTCAGTAAAGGAGTTCATAGGGCGGGGGGTGTTTTGGGGTTTGGTGATCAAACAAGGTCCAAATCAACCCAAATTCTACCCAAGGCTTCTAAATAATATGAGGAACTCATATAAACATTTTGAGCATTTTTGGGATTACAACTTATCTTTTAAAAATCCAAAACTACTACTTAGAACTACTTTAAATGCCTTAAAATTCCTTATTTAACCTAAAAATCACAAAACTATTTTTATTAAATTCTAAGGAAAATAATGAACCTAGGAAAATTGGTTTCATAATTTTACCATTTTTCTATATTTTTTTATAATTGTTTTGGCTCTAGAGTAAAAAGAAAAAGAAAAACTTAGGAATAGTACTGGGCAACATCTGGCCCAGACGACCCAGTACCCAGGGAAAACGCGCGCGTGCGCCCACGCCCTGGCGGCTTTGCAAAAAGGGCCTTGCGTTTCAGAACAACCCGAAGTAGATCCGTAACACTATTCACTAAGTCGCTGACGCTTTACACCGAGCCCCCCGGGTTTCTAATTCTTTGCACGCCCACGTCCCCGACGGCGTTCACGCCCAGCCGAGCTCCGGCGAGCACCTACGCCGGCCGATTGGGGCTATTACTGGCGCTCTCCGATGACTAACACCTAATTCATACCTTAATCGAGGTTTCCCCTAACTTAATTTCACCAATCGCGCACTAGAACTCTCTGGCCACGGCGGCCGAGAACATCGTGGCTTGGCGCTCGCGTTCCCGGTGATCCTTGGCAGCCCAGTTCAATTGGGTGGGTCGGTGAGCATCACAGATGCATGAGAACGCTTAAACAAGGGAGCAGAGGTGAAGAACTGACCTGAGTTGGGCTGACCACGACGAGATAGAGTTTGTGGTGTTCTAGAACCGGATTGGGGAAAAACCGAAATTCGTGCTTGCTAGCGAAGGATTCGGGAGGCAGATGGGTGCAATAGCTGCTTGAGTTCATGGCGGAGCTGGGGGCGCGGTTAATTTATAGGCCGCTGGTCGCAAGTGGATGAGGATCGGGGAGCTTGGGATTGCGCGGACAACCATGCCGCGCGGCGGATTCCGGTGACAGCGCGGTTACCGCCGTTTAACCGGAGCCTGCCACCTCAAGGATGCTCTGACACGTCGACGGGGCTTTTACCGTGACCGCCGACGACCAATTCAGGCTGCAGCGGCATCCTTATCGCCGGCGACGAGCGATCCAGCTGGCGGTCCGATCTCCTTACTGTACCATGGCGAACTCCCAATCGAGCACCTGACAGAGCAAGTTTAAGCCGCTTTTTCTCTGATTTTCAAGTGACAACACAACCAGTGAACTATAGCAAAGTTGTAGTGCTATAATCCAACTATAACTTTGTTATGATGTGTTCTCACAAAAAGTCACTGGATCCCCTTCATAATCGAGCTCAAAGTTCATCCCATAACACTGTTACTCTGAAAATTCAGATTAAACGGTCTGACAGTCCATCTTCCACCCTAATTATCTCCAGATTTCTCAAAAGAACATGGCTTGCACTCTTAAGCAAAAGTGTTCTCCTATAATCAGGTTACAATTTTGATGTGGTGACCTAGGGCAAATTCTCAATAATTTGAAAGCTACACAGCCCCAAAGTTGGGCCTATAACCCTGATTTCAGACTTAGCATAGGAATCAAAATTGGGGTCCTTTTTGCAAATGAGTCCAAAACTTAGGGTTTGGCTTTCAAATCCACATATTTGTGAACCAAATGACTTAAAATACTTATTTAACTTAGTTTTTGCACTTTAGCCCAAAAGTGGACTAATTTTGCACATAGGTCCCTAGGTTTTAGTTTTAGGGTTTTCCAGGATTCCAATTAGGGCTTCTGGGATTCCAGGGGTTTAAATGTGATTCCACTTTGTTTTTGGGGATATTTTATGACTCTTTCCCTAAAGTCTTTAGGTTTTCTCATCATGGATTAGGTTTTACCCCTTTAATCTCTATTTAGGGTCAAGTCCTTTAACCAGGGTTCTATTTGCAAAAACACTTAAACAATACAACTTGTTTGAAAATTTTACCTAGTGAATGCACTCTAGGTGTGTCAAACATATGCAATGTCAATGCTTATGATGCCATGCTCAGGTTTTAGATACAGTAACACCAGGGGTGTTACAGTATATATGATAACTATATATGTGTGTACAGTATAATTATAAGCACACATTTAGATGTCTCAAACGACAACCATAATTAGCTAGCTATTGTTTATGGTATACGCGTATGTGTGAAGGTCTATCGTTGACGACGTGTCTCGTCGCTTGTAATCTTGTCTAGTCCTTTGGTGAAGTGGTAGCGACACCGTGGCAGAAATTTTGTTTTCTAAATGAGATTTTATTCTGAGTCGTGACTTGGGAACTGACTTACATGAGTAGGCCAACAACTACTTTCGGTTTATGTTACGGGAGCAAGATAGTAGAGGTTGGACTGTCCGCTTAGCATGGGACGGTTGGGCCAACGAAACGAACACTGTTTGGACAAATTAAATAACTAAATACTATATTTAAGTATATACACGAGGGAGACCTAATATTTTGGAGCTCTAGACGCCCGCTTGACTCGACCCCCTCACTTATGACCCTCGTGGTGAGGCTATCTCCAGCAAATCTTCTATCACATTTCTTATTTTATTCCTTATTTTAAATTTCCTTCTATAAAAAATATCATCTACAGTTTGGCGCTCCTTGTTTTCCACACTTATGGCTGTTTAGGAACCACATTTTTAAGAGATTTTTATTTATTTTTTACAAGAAAAATTAATTTATTTTCCTTAGAAAATAGGAATACCTTGGTAAACCCTAAAACCCTTAACAGTCTAAGAGACAGTCCACTCCACCTCCTCTGGACCACGCACATGCAGAGGTAGATAGCCCGCTGTTTCCGCCCGAGAATACGGGCGTGTTTGGTTCGGCTTTTTTTCTGGCCAGCTTATCTGAAAAGCTGGCTGTGGGGAAAAGCTGGCTGTTGGGAAAAGCTGGTGGTTAGAATTTAGGTGTTTGGTTCGCTAGCTGTGCAGAAAAGCTGTTCGTCAGAATCTACGTGTTTGGATACAGATTCTCAAATTGCAGATTCTGTTCGAACAAACGATACAATGAAACCCATAACGCAGATAAAGTTCATTACAAAATAATTAGTGGAGTTGATTACATCATAAGTACCGTTACAATTGCACTAAGTCAACTACGAGACTAATGCATTAGCAATTGCATCTCGAAAATCACTCATGTCTAACTCATCAGATGTGCTCGTACTACTCTCACCTGCAGGTAGATCAAGACTTAGGCTATTAGGTCCTACTTCATCAAAATCTCTATCGTGTAGAGCACTATCTCTAATGAAGTTATGCAGTGTCATACATGCAATAATTATCTTCGATTGTTTCTCAAGCGAAAATGAAGGGAGACTTAATAGAATTCTCCACTTCATTTTTAGCACCCCAAATGATCGCTCAATAACATTTCGTAGGGATGAGTGCGCATAGTTGAATACTTCTTTACTCCCAATAGGTTGCCTCGCATTTTGCCATTCCGTAATGTGGTACTTCTGCCCCTTATAAGGTGCAAGGTACCCCTTTCTATTTGGATAACCCGAATCAACAAGATAGTATTTACCTGCACAACCTCAAAATACAAATGTTACGTACATGTGACATAAAATAGTACTGTATTCTACAAATGTACAAAATATTTATATACCTTCCGGTGGATGGGGGAACCTATCCGCATAAGTTATTAAAGTATCCTGTAGTACTCTTGTGTCATGTACGGAACCTGGCCAGCCTGTCACCACAAATGTGAACCTCATATCGAAGTCACATACGGCCATTACATTCTGCGACGTGTAACCGTGTCGGCCAATATATTTCGCTTGTTCCGAAGCTGGGACTGCCGCTGGAAAGTGACTACCATCTATTGCGCCTATGCAATCCTTGAAGTGTGGCCAAAACCTCACCTCTCGCAAACGATGATGAATCTCGACGAATTGTGGGTCTTTCGGCTTGATTATGTCAGATGACATCTTATAAAGTGCATTAAGGACATCAGTATACTTGCGGCTAATTGTTTCCAATGAGTGACCAAATTTATTTCTGATCTGCCTAAACGATTGTGGACCCCCACATGCCCACAAGAATATGCCAAGAGCTTCCATAGTACTGACACCCCTGCTTGGAAGCAGACCATAATTTTGTACCAATGTGTCATGCAATCGTCTAAAAACAGTTCTTCGCATGCGAAACATGTCAAAACAGTCGTTACTAATCTCCAACGTTCTTTGAACCCATTGAATACCAGATTCGACCAATGTTCTTCTAGGAGCCTGACTAAAATGCCTGCCCCAAATGTCTACAGCATATAGAGCAACAAGCATTTCTGCATCTGCTTCATCATGAGATGTGTGTGCATCCATTTCATCATCAGATGTGTGTGCATCCATTTCATCATCATATGTGTGTTCATAAGGATCACACATCTGCACGGACACAACCAAGAGCCACAATTTCATATGCAACCACAGTTTACAAAACACATATTAAAGAAGCCGAACAGTTTACAGGCATATGAAGTTCACAGATTCACATAGCGCACAAAGTTACAACTCTGATTATTCTAATACATGTTCAACTCGAATATTTGGAAAATTGTTTGAAAGCGAAAATGATACGTACGAAAACTGACACGCCATGACTCATTAAGCAGACACAACTAACATAATACTGAACATATAAGCCTCAGTTCTCGGACCAGCAACATATACTAAAACGACATGACTTATGAAAACACATAACCAACGATAATAGTAAACATGTAGGCCTCTGTTGTCGGACGTCCACCAGCTAAGTGCTCTTTTTAGTTTCTAACGCGTAAGCATTGCGAAGCCAAGCGATTCTTCCTTCTTTTGTCTCCAAGGTTGCAAAAATATCTCTATACTTCTTCTGAATCAGAAGATGAGTCGCAAACAAATGTAGTTCGCTCCCTTCTGGTGATCCATCTTCCTTGATTTGTTGCATCTGCTTTTTAATCTCTAGTCGAACTGGGTCATTGTCAGAAGAGGTAACGGACTTGTTTGTGGTCAATGAGCGGGACTCAAAAGCCTCCACAAGTCTTTTCATGTACTCTTCCCTCGAATCTTTTTTCTTCTTTGGTTTTGGGGAATCATGGCGCATCTTACGCTTCCCAGTGGCATTTGTGCAGGTGTCAGGTGTGCTGTTTTCACCCCCACCTAAAGTGTATTCCAAATGATCATCAGAAGATGAATTAACATCCTCCACGCCAGGAACCAGGGTTCTTTCATTTGTGCAGACAATGAGTCCAAACATAACCTTTAGCTCGTCCTCATTCTCTAGGGGGGCTGTTTTGAACATAATACAACCTGGCATTGCCTGCACCAATTCGTAGTCCTACTTTTAGATGGCCAATACTAATGTTAGTCTACGAAAAAAAGATGAACTTACTTCATTTTGCTTGGCCCACCACTCATCTGGCGCACTGATTGAACCAGTATGAGGGTCTCGACCAAGACCTGTAGCCCTTTCATTAAGAGTTTTCCACTGGGTGAACATTCTCTTCAACGAATCCCACCTATTCTTCATTTGATCTCTGGTGTAAGTGCGACCAGTGCGTTCCTTAAACTTCCTTATGAGGTTAGCATAGCCTTCTGCATTTAGAAATTGTTGTGGCCTGTTCCGAGCATTGACCTCTTCTACACAAATTTCTGTGTAAATTTTTGTTGCTCTACTATCCCACTTTGCAATCACTTTGCCGGACTTGTCCATCTAGTGCATAACAAGTATATAGTTTTCAACATACGTAGTAGTGGTCTCGGATTAAAAACAACAAAAAAGATGAAGAATATACTGGCCATATTATGTTCAGATAATACCATAAGTACTAAGATTCCAATTTGCTTAATTACACAACGAGAACCTTAAATAAACTGGTACTGGACACAAAATGACAGGGAACACATTTACAGGAGCCCATTAACCAAAAGAACAAACTGATTCCCTGTTTCCCTACGCCCTTAGTACACAAAAGCTAAGGGACTTCATCCCTGTTATTCAAACACCTAACTCCAAGGTTCACTCCCTTCTACCTTAAACATCATTGTCACTAAACGAAGGCATCTGATCGGAGTCATATTCAACACCCCAGAAGTTTTGGAAATGCTCCGCAAAGTCCCAATGTGGAGTAAGGTCGTCGTCAGAAGGGGGTGGTGACGACAAGGTAGAAGGTTCATAGCTGCTGTCAACCGTGATGTTTACGTTGTTCACGATGTCCAAATGCTCTTGCAACACCAGAGAGTCTTGCTCCAGCATGCAAGCTATCTCCTCCAAAGCTACACGAAGTTTGGTAGCATCAAATGAGGTCAACCCGCGTCCAGGACGGATTGTTTCCCTCGCTACGGAAAATATCTTGTCCGAAATCTCTTGCATCCGTCCAATTGCCTTGTCGGCTATGGAGTCTGCTGAATCCATCTGATGTGGATTTATTACGTCGTTAGTATACCAGACATGGGTACTATCTACACAAATTAGCCGTAGTTATATGTCCATGCCTAGGCTGGTGACAAACGAGGGTACAACTACGACTAATTACTAGTCTCCTATGCACTAATAACAATACGAAGACAGTATGAACGGATTTACCAGACACCGTGAACATATTTGCAACTGGATCTTCCAAAACATAGACAACAATATTAAAATTGTAAAGCAGTAAGAGGGATGGACAAATTGATGTGAACATCACCTTCGTAGGAGAGGAGATTGTGATCCAACAGAGACAAACACCGAACTCCACGAGAGCTGAACATAAAATATCAGATGATATTCATTACTAAGCAGTTGACAAATTGGCTTCATTGCTGGGCGAAGTTTTAACCACAGACGTCGATCCAACGTACACCCTAATCAGTACATGGGGATTACCGGATCCGTAAACCCTAAACCCTAATCAGTAGATAGCAGTGGTGCCAAGGTTTTGGAAACTCGATCTGTAGTTAACTATTCTAACCAAAACTATTAGTTGTACCTTCAGAGCATATCCATGAGTTCCCAAAAATCATCCCCCCACAAAACAATTGATGAAGCAGTTCAGCCATACCATTGAGATTACTTCTCTTATCCTATCCGTGGACTCATTGTTTAGGTCTAGTGAGTTTATGAACTAAAACAAGGCCATCGACCCACGTTCTTGGAACACTTAAACTGCATCAATGCTGAGAAATAAGTAAACCACAAATTGATATTCACGTTACCTTAGCTTCAGTGGAGGTTGGTACCGAAGTCCTAGAATCCTAGTTGATGGGGCAATCTGTATGACAAATTGGACAATAAATTCGTTACTATCTCCATCGAAACCCGAT
Organism: Zea luxurians; assembly: GCA_029449295.1. Taxonomy (NCBI): domain Eukaryota; kingdom Viridiplantae; phylum Streptophyta; class Magnoliopsida; order Poales; family Poaceae; genus Zea; species Zea luxurians. The sequence goes on from JAOPSE010000007.1 coordinate 149,599,500, forward strand.
CGGATGTACGCAATAGACTGCACATTACGACTTAACCGAAGAGGATGAACCGTAAACACTACGGGGAACGGGGTCGAGGGAAAACACACGGAAAGCGGCGCCGGCTGCAGAAGGATCCGGATGGAGGCGAGCCTACCTGCTCAGCCGACGACGTGACGGGGAGAAGGCTTGAGGATGGAGCTGCGACGGCGGCGTTCGTGCGGCAACCCTAGGGAAACAGAAACGCTCAATGGTGCGACAACCCGACGGGAACGAGATGTGGGGAGGAGAAGGGGATGGACGAGTTCGCAGAGGAGTAGTCCGTACCTGCGAAGACGACGATGCGGCGAGGAGAGGGTCCGGCGGCGGTGCGTTGGGTGCGGATCTTCGGTCCGGTGGCTTGGCGGCGGCGGCGGTGCGTTGCGCGGGGTAGAACCCTAGCGAAGTGCGCGGGGGCTTCTATCCGAAGCCAACTGAGCGCGGCTTCGCGACGACCGTGGGAGCTCGGCTTCTTACCGAAGCGCGTCGCGCAGAAGCCGGCCCAAAAGCTGCGCGTTTGGTAGCAGCTTCTGCTTCTGGCGGCCAGAAGCCGACCAGAAGCTGAACCAAACACCACCTACGTGTGCTCATGTTCTCTCTGCCTGCACTGGTACTGGTAGAGCTTCCCATCGGAGCCTCCACCGCCCGCGTCGGACCATGGGCCAGCGGCGAGGCCCGTGTATGTCATTTTCGGCTCAGCGGAGACGGACACCGGACAAATGCATCCTTCCGATTCTGAAGCCAATTATGTGTGGACCTATTTATTGCAGATGCGCCGCGCTGTGCAGGCGGAGGCGGAGCAGCAGAACACACGCAAGGCAAGGAAGGACATACACGTCGGCAGGACCAGGAAACGCCAGCAGGCAAAAGAACACGGCGCGCGCGCGCGCACACCCAGACGCGCGACGGCGCGAGTCACTTCCTCCACCCGGGAGGCCCCGGGACCGGGGGCCGGCGCCCGGCTGCCTGTTGTTCTGTCATCGTCGTCGTCGTCGCATCACGCCCCCGACCGATCTGCTCCCCCAAACAACACGGACGCACACGCGCGCGCGCAGGGAATCAATCACGCATACGCGCACGCACCGCCACCCTTCCCGAAAAGTCTCCTCACCTCCCGGTCCCGGCCTCCCTTCCTTTCTCTCCCCCCTCTCAAACATCCCCGCGCCGATGGATCTCCGCCTCGCCCACTAGGCCTCCGGCGCGACCGAGGGTGGGCAGGGGGATGGGGCTCCTCGGGCGGAGGACGTTGCTGCGGCTCCTCGCCCTCGCTTCCGCGGCCGTCGCCGTCGCCGTCACCGTGGAAGCCTACGAGGGCGACGCTGATCCGCTCTACAGGTGCGAGATCCCCCCACTCTGTCTCCTCCGCTGCTTACCTTCGCACGCTGCTTGGTCTCGCAGCCTCGCTTCCGCTCCGCTCCCACGGGCGGCCTTTCCCTTCTATCCCTAATCCAATCTTTAGTTATATTCGCGATCGCTACTCGCCGAACCTTGGACGGCTCACCTCTCAGTCTGATGAAACTTAGCGGATTAACGTTCGTCTGTCTATGTGCGAAGGCGAACCTTCGGGGTTACTCCGTTTTAGGCCTCGCTGGACATCCCAGTGCTGTCCGTCTCGGTGCCTCTGGTGGTTTCAGCGAAGGCGAGCGGTTCCGGAAAGGAATAAAAATGGTGCTGTCTGTCTTCGCCTCTTGGCTACTGGCATTGGGGGTGTATAAGTTCTGATTACGCTACATGATTCAGAGTTATTTATTATCACCTTTTCATGGTACGGTCCCAAAGGTTGAGCTAGCACAACTACCTCATTTTCCCATTGTTTTACCAGAGCTTGTGTGGAAGGATGCCAAAAGACAGGCTCCCTGAAGGACACTTCTATTAAACATTGTCTGGTGCCAACCGATGGCCAACCTGTTGACAAGTCATGGTACACGCATGAGCCACTGTACTTGCAATGGAAGGACTGGAACTGCAAGAGTGAATGCAGATACCACTGTATGATGGAAAGGGAGAATGAAAGGGCAAAGCTTGGCCTCCAGCCTGTTAAGTATCATGGAAAATGGCCTTTGAAGCGTGCCTCTGTGTTTCAGGTAGTCTATTTATTGCCTCTTTGAACTGGAGTTCTCACCTCTTGTGTTTCCCTTTCACTTCCTTGTATAAACTGTATGCCTCTGCTTTCATTCTCAGGAACCTTTATCTGCAGCTCTCTCCGCGCTTACTCTTGTTGTGCAATTTAATGGGTGGCTATCATTTTTCCTCTTGCTTTATTATAAACTTCCTCTGCGGCCAGAAACTCACAAGACATACTATGAATACACTGGCTTGTGGCACATCTATGGGCTCCTTGCCATGAATTCATGGTTCTGGAGTGCCATATATCACAGTTGGTAGGCTCTATCACAATGGATACATCTTTTCAGATGAATTGCCTGTTGCTAACTCATTGACCAAGATCTGGTATCTATTGCAGTGACACAATTTGGACAGAAAAGCTATATTTTTCATCAGATGCTGCCTTTCTGGGGTATTCCCTCATTTTGGCGATACTGCGGACTTTAAATTTAAGAGACGAAGCATCTAGAGTTATGGTTGCCGCTCCTATTCTAGCATTTGTGACAACCCACATTCTGTACCTCAACTTCTACGAACTTGACAAAGGTAATCTTGGGCATGACCGCTGATACTTGCACTCCTGACACTATAAAAATAGCGGTATTGTTTCTGCACACTTTGTTTTTTACCAGCACTAAGTATGTAACCCAGATTATATGATATATAAAATTCCATTAGTATGCTAGATTGGAATCTTAGTACCTGACTGGTTGATTACTGAGTTATGTGTACAAAAAAAAACAGCCTCTTTGAAATGCGAGATTCTACAAACACAGGAATAGGAAAAGCATAGGAATATAACGCACCAACATCTTGAATCGTATGGACTGAAAATACTTAGGCCCTTAACCTGCGTTCCAAACAGGCCCTCAATAAATTGCAAGATTGAATGTCTGGATGGAGCACAGAAAAAAAAATACAGGAATTCAATGAGAGTGACACAAAGGAACCGTTCCAATTTCCATGAGGTTCAACCTATTGGTAGAATTCATCCAAAATTCTTATGAAACAAACTATTCCACTGGAATTTTTGTAGGATTCATCGAAACCCAATCTTATGTTCTAAAGGTCTTCATAGGAAATTTACCTTTAGGATTCCGTTCTTTTTATAATTCCTCCATTTTTTTGTCTGTTCCAAAAGGGGTTTCAAATTGAATTTTAGTTCATCCAAAGATAAAGCTCGCCAATTAATGGGGTCAAGAATTTGTTTGTTGTTCCATGGTAGGTAGGTAACATGGTGCTTTAGGCTATCCTGCTTATATTCAAACTTCATTCTGTGAACAGTACAAAACAATATATTTTAAGTAATCATATGGATGAACTGCTGGACACGGTCTTATAACCTGTTAGTTGTTACCTTATAACTAGACATTTTCTTTCCTGTTTTCATGGGATATGGAGATTTAGCAGCGAATGGATGTACTCCCTCCATGACTCTATCCTAGTACATAAAGACGTAACGATTTTTATTCTAGTTTCATAATATAAGACATGTTCTTTCTAGACATGTATACATTGATGCAGTAATATAGAGAGAATTAAATACATTTTTTTTTGTTTTTGAATGTAACTTACATCTTATATACTAGGACATAGGGAGTAGCACGTATTAGTGGCTTACGCGGTTACGCTTGTAAAATCTGCAGGCCTGAACATGAAGGTTTGTACTGTGATAATCATTGCTCAGTGTCTCCTATGGGCACTGTGGGCTGTCATGACTCGGCATCCTTCACGGCTGAAGATCATATTTGTTGCCATCGGAGGTGCGGCTGCGGTACTTCTGGAAGCTTCTGACATTCCTCCGCGATGGGGATATGTGGATGGCCGTGCTATATGCCTTGCTGTGGCTATCCCCCTTTCGTACCTTTGGTGGAGCTTTGCCAAGGAAGATGTGGAGATGCGAACGTCAGCAATCCTGAAGAAGGCACGTTAACAAGTCGCCTGTGTGATAATTTCATGCCTGCGCCCAGCCATTGTAAAGATAAAAGTTTCACTTGTAATCTTAGGTAACTACTAACTTAGCATGTGAATTACCGTCTTATTTTTGTTCCACGATGTTCTTGTCCCAGTTCAGAAGGCCATGTTGTTTAAGGGGGCACTTCTATTCTTTAATTTATACAGCAACTGCCACTTGGTAGGCTCGTGCTCATCAACTATAATCTCAGAAGATTGTTACCATGGGTTATCAGTGAGTGGCTATCATAATAATGTCTTTTTTTTGTGTTTGTGTGTGTGCGTGTGCAACTGTTTGCTATACCTTGTGAGATGCTGAGCAAAGTGCATCTCACAAAGCTGGTGTTGAAAAAAAATGAAAGTTAAAACGCATCGCACACTTCTATCGACATTACATGACGCATAGCAATAAAAGGAAACCATAGATGCTTCCGGGGAAAATAAACATATGACGGATATTTACTTTCAATGGACAGAGACCAAGGCGGTAATCTATTTGACGTTCTTTAATACATCTCAAAACACACCAGATTCGAAATATCCAGCTGAATGACAAAAATGCAGGGAGAGAATGAGAAGAGTGCAGGCGTTCATAAAAAGGAATGAGCGACTCAGCTCATACAAATGTCAATGCAACGTCAAGCACATTTAGCAGGTCACTGTACCACTTCAAGGTCCTTGAAGTACTCATGCTCAAGTGCTTGCCTCGCTGTGATTCTTTTGCTTGGCTCGTATCGAAGCATTTTCTGTCAGCAAACAGAAATAGGTGAATTCAATACTGTGAGGAATGTATGACGCAGCAGCCATGATCATCAACAGAAATCCATTTGACTTACAGAGAGAAGGTCCAACCCAGCAGGGCCAAGATTTGGGACTACTGTTGCCAGGTCCTGTAATGGAGGCATCGGATATATATGACAAACACAGATTGTAAGCTATGGATGAGGATACACAATGCACTTGCCACATGTGCCCAGCGAAATGCTTATGCTGTTGCCTTACCTGAGCTTGCCACCTGGGGAAAGCTGTCTTGAAGTCAGGCAAACAACTGACTCCTGGCCAACTCTGCTCATTCGGTGTACCTAGTATCCTTCAACAGTGGCAATGACACAAACAAAGTCAGACAGGTCTAAAATACGCAAATACAGAATAAGAAATTTAATGCCAGCACAATCATAGAACCTGAATATCTTAAAAAGTTCGTCGATCTCAGAATCGCCAGGGAATAGTGGCTTTTGGTTCACCATTTCCGCAAAGATACAACCCACAGACCACACATCAACTGGTGTGGAATACTGCCTCGCTCCAAGCAGAATTTCTGGAGCTCTGTACCATAATGTCACTACCTGAAAAATACTTCCATAGATATGTACTGTGAGTTAATGTGACTAGCATATACAGCAAAAGGTTACGTTATACGGGTAAAAATTTGTGGGAATCCATAACTTTGGCATCCCTCACAATATTTTTCCCTAACAGGACAATTCAAACTCCCTTTCTCAAGTTAGAGCATAACAAATGTACCTCATGAGTAAATGTACGGACAGGAATTCCAAATGCCCTGGCTAAACCAAAGTCTGCAAGCTTCAGTGCATTAGTGCGCCGATCTATCAATAAGTTTTGAGGTTTCAAGTCTCGGTGAAGAACTCTATGAGAATGGCAGTACGCAACACCACGGAGTATCTGGTAGAGGTATGACTGGAGAAAGAAGAAAATAGTTACATTTCAGAATGCACCCACAAGCACCTGCACCTCATTCATTTTCAGGTTGAGATATAATGGAAATGAGGAAAGGGAAATAAATAGGATGAAAAACTTCTAGTCACATTAATCTTGTTCACTGTGTAACATACTCCAACCAAGTAGAAGTAATTTGCTGCGATGCATTGAATATAGTGCATTGTGTAATGGGATCAGGGAATCCCTAAATCTTGTTAGAAAACTAGTCAAAGGAAATGCAGTATCATTACTGAGCTAATAGGACATAAAAATAGCGGGCATTGGACCAGTGGTGTGGTGCCGCACACACGAGGATCCCACAGTTCTGGGATGGACAAGGTAGATTGCCAGTCACTTTACAGCAAAGAACGACAATAACAGTGAACGCATGTGGCATTCACAGGAGTTACTGTGGAGAAAAGGTTGATTTAAAGTCACTAGGGTAGTGTGTCTCTTTACATGTGGAGATAAAACCATGTGCTCAAGATAACCTTATAAGGAAATATGCAGCGCATGGGGTCGCAAATAAGCAGGTCCTACCATGTTACTGAGAGGCATTAGAGACTATATGAATGAGAATTCCAATATCACCACAACAATGTAGGTTGATGGTACTCCCAAAGTTAGAAATATATATGTCCAAGTGGCAGGTGCAAGCCCCCCACCCCCACCCCCCACACAAGGTATTTACAGTGCCACAAGTTCTAAAGCAAAGGGGTGCATGAGGCAATGTAACCATGGATCCTTCTTCCCAAATCGTGCATCCTAGTTTACGTTACTACAAAAAACAAGCCTACTAAGTACAAAAGGTCAAAACAATCACTTTTCTGCTACCATATGAAAACGCAGTAACGCTCGACGATAGAAGACAACAGGCAAATACAGCATATATTGAGTTAAACTGATGATGTGGAACCCTTCTCTGTCTTCTATCTAAATTCTAGCGCATCGGATGGGAACAAAAAAAGGTTTTACATGCAATAGGAAGACACTAGATGGGCCTCTACTCTACAACCTTAAGCTGCTCTTTAGTTAGATTACTCTTCAGTTCCACATTGCCATTGTTTCGTTGCAAGTTCGATTCCAAGAACAGCATAACAAGATATGTTACGATATACGAAATGGTAATCAATAAACGCATGAGCCAACGTTCGAGTTTATCTATATGTGGAGCTGAACAGAAGCAAGGCGCGGACTCGCGGTCATAAACTAACATATTCTGTGCTTCTCACCTTGATCAAAGTGGGATTCTTAGCAAACTCCGGGCAGGAGTCCATGAACTTCTTGAGGTCCAGATCCAGGTACTCGAAGACAAGGTATATGCGCTTCTCGCTGTGGACAACATCATGTAATCTGCACGCAGAAGAGCAAAGCTTCTCAGCGTACCGACACTACAGGCCATCTGACCATCAAGTGCAATGGCTTTACTTCGTTGGATAGTGGATACACACCAGCACCACCATTTCCATCGATGAACGAATCTCGTCCTAAGACGACACCTACCCACTGTTGCATAAAGCTACCTGGAACCACTGCCCACTTGGACCGACCAGCGAATCGATCGATCGCGGATGCGTCGGCCGATCGATCGACCCTAAATCCGTCGTAATAACAGCAATGCAAAAGGGGGGATATAATGGAGGAGGGCAGAGCAGGCGCAGCGGACCTGACGATGTTGCCGTGGTTCATCTCCTTGAGGAGAGAGATCTCGCGGATGGCGGTGGACGGGACGCCCTCGTCCTCCTGCTCGAGGCGGATCTTCTTGAGCGCGATCGTCTCGTTGGTGGCCTTGTCCAGCGCCTTGTACACCACCCCGTACGTGCCCTCCCCGATCTTCTCCACCTTCTCGTACTGAAGCAGCAGCAGCACGCACGCACGCACGCGACCGACGAGCAGAACACACTCGATCAGAGAAACCAAATCAAAACCCTCGAGTCCGAATCGGGCCAGATCGCTCGCTTACCTGCTCCATTGCGTGCCCCCAATGCGAACGCGGCCGCGGCTGCGGGTGCGGAACGAACTAAGTGGCGAGGAAGCGGAAGCGGGAGCGAGAGCGGGGTGGGGGGAGAAATGGAAGGGGATTAGGAGGAGAGGCAGAGGAGACGGGGAAAGGCGGCGGCTGGTGAAGCTGCAGCTGCCGCCCCCCGACGAGGGCTGCTGGGTGCTGGTCTGCTCCTCGCCCGCGCCGCTGCCTACTGCTGCTCGCTCGCTCGCTTCTATTGTTGCTGGCCTGGTGGCTTTGGCTTTTATTCGCTGTTTGACTGCGGCAGCTTTCGTCGCTGCTGCTGCTGCTGGCCAACCCTCGTTGCTCTCACTCATTCATTGCCTAGTAGGTGTTTTTTTTACTGGTGAGTGATGATGATGATCTGGGCGGTTTACTGGTTCTTGTTGGGCTGCTTTAGGGTTTGGATGGGACCATGGGCCTGTTTGTGTGGCAGGTTTACGCCTGCCTAGCCCGCTCTGTGTTCTTTGTCATGAGTCGTTTTTTTTTGTTCAATTTCTTCAACAACTGTGTCTCTTCTCTTCTCTATGTCTTCTACCATTATTAAGCACCAGTTCTCACCGACCACGAGGGAAGATCATGGAACATCGTAAACGCATAGCTCGAGTAGTGTCGTTTGGATCCAAGTGCTATTGAAAATGATAGCTATCCATACATAGTTGCTAGTAAAATGCAAGTGCAAACACCCCAACACGACAAGTTCGGTAGATAAGCCCTTGGTTTTGTAGTGTCTCGGGAACAATGTCAGTTCAATTTAAAAATTTCATTAGAAAAATGTACTAACTTGAGTACGGGTGATTAGAGGGAGGTGGGGGGAGGGGAAGCTACGTTGAAGTTGGGACCGGTTTAGTTAGGACACCAACGAGAAGATGATGTATTTGTGGTAACGATGCAAAGATTGTTGACATCGTATTTAGACCCTTTTTAGAACATACAACTGAAAAGAATAACACAGAAATAGAATATGACCGCAAATGCAATACACACAAGTGTGAAAGCCATAAAGATTTTATGAGAATAGGTGTTTAGTTTAATTGTAGGAGGGAAACAGAAAACAAGAACACAATGAGATTTTAGCATATGTTCTTTTTTTTCCTCTCTCGTAATGTTCCTGTGGAATCGAGCATAAAGAAAAGTCCTCTTTGTTTTTTTTTCTCTCCAAAAGGAATCCTGCGAAATCAAATAATATTATATTACAGTGCATATAGAAATCCTACCCGAAGCGAGCCTCATGCTTGCTGTTGCTGTGGGCTCAAAAATGGGGCTTCGAGCCAGCCCCTGTGAGCTTTACACGCGTGGAGGGTGGAACAGCATGCCTGGCCAGCAGCCAAGTGACCAAGAAAAAGAAAAGAAAAAAGAGAGGTGACCGAGGGCAAGAGGTCGGACGTCGGAGACACAGAAAGAAAAGACGAGACCCGGCTTTGCCGACGGCGACGGCACACCGATCGGCCACGGAGCTGATGAGCCGCCGCTTTGGATGCATGCCATGCCATGCCCACTCACGATGTCGCCTTGTCCGCCCGCTTGCCAGAGACACTGCTCGCTACGACAGGTCAAAATAAAATTAAGGTACGGTAGTCCCGTTTGGATCAGCTTTTATACCACTTAGGGACGGAGGGTCTAATATAGTTTTGTATTGCTCGAATAATACTTTAGCCCAACCCAATAAAAGACCAACAGATAAAATAAAATCCTAACCCTAACTCATATTTGGCACTGCTCGACGCGAGGAATTATCCTCTGCCAAATGAACCGCGCCCGCCTCCAGCCTCCAAGCTTTGTCGACCGTGCCCCAAGTTCTGACCCTCCGCTCCACATCTCGATCTGGCCAGAGCTCCACCATGCCTCCCACCTAGCAACTTAGGACACATGCGTGCACCGGGCTCCTCCTCGTTAGTCGCGTCGAACTAGACTCCTCTCCTTTAGCCACACCAAGCTCACCTCCTCACCGGTAGCCGACTAACCACGCGCCTGCGCCGAACTTCTCCCCGGTAGCCGTGCCGAACTCCTCCCTTCCCCAACAGCCGCATGCTTGCGCCGAGCTTCTCCCCATCCCTGATAGATCTCCCCCGGCAGATGTGTCGACACCGAGCTCCTCCCCGGTCATCGTGTCGAGCTACCGCCTCTACATAGGTCGAGCTTCAACCAGCCGCGAGCATCAAGCTCTACCGAGACGTCGAGGCCCAGCTTCACTGAGATGCTAAGACACCGGATTAAGAAATTTGGTGAGTGTCACTATCACTCTACATTTAAATACATATTAATGGTTATGGCTATGAACAAGCTCTACGATTTTGTAGCTCTGTCACCAAGCAAACTAAACAATCAGTAGGCATAGATGGAAACAAAAAACAAGGATAATCTTATTTCACTCGTGTAATTTTTTTTACTTAAATTTATTATTATTAACTCTTTTTCTCTTTTTCAGATTTTATTCAATACATGACATTTGGTTGTAAATGGATTATACTCGCGTTGACTCTTGAAGAAGTTATTTTAACATACTCATATCTTATTTTGTAGGCTTGTAGCTATAAATTGATTTAAATTGTGTTGTGAATTCCATGTGTGGTTGCATTAGCAACACCTTATTTTTAGCCCGTCCTCTGCCACTGCCGCTAATGGTGGCCAAAAATCGTTTTGGGCGGCCAAATGTTATATGAAGCGCTTCGACCAAAAGCGTCGCTTGCACGTGAATGTAGAAGTGGGCGGAGGGACACGGTCACCATAAGTCACCCGATTCCACAGTCTTTGCTCGCACGCCACCGTTTGAACGTACACTGTGGCATTTCACATCACATAATCACAAGATCATAGAAGCTGTACATAGATAATTAGGATTGTCAAACACTTGGATTATCCCACAACTGATTCTATCTATAGCTAGATTTTTTTCATAGCTAGATTCTTAGAAAAGATCGTCAGAAAAAAAACTGAACCAAATAGACCCATAGGCTGGGCTGCTAGGCCATTGCAGTTTTGACGAGTTGCTTATGGGCAACAGCAGTCAGATAGCTATAGAGTGGACTAAATAATATAAGTGGCAAGAATTTCTTACTCAGGTTGTTAGCTTACCGTTTGCAGACTTGTAATAGTAGTATTAGAGGAGATTTTTCTCTAGAAAATCAAGGTATGGCAATTGTCATCCCGACTCCCCTGCCCCTGGCTACGACGTCGTACGCCGACGCGCCCGTCGACTTGCTCTGGGACCTCCACGGCTGGACGCCGATCTATGGGAGGGGTAAAAACGACATTTTCAAAGCTTATGTTAGCTGCTGTTCTTTGAAAAAAATAAGTTGACCATAGTGACATACAAGGGTAAAAAATCGAGGTTATGGTTGAGATGGAATCGTGAACTTTGGCAATGAGAGGCGACGCCCGGTTCAAGTTCCTTGGTGCACCGGCAATATAATAGGGTAAAAACGAAAAATGCTACTAGATGGATTCAAGTTCACTATAAACATTTGCTATTTTTTTTGTTGTTGTTTTTGAAGCTGTGCACTAGAGTATATTTCTAGCAGGCATCACCCCAGACGGTGATTGTTAAGTAATGTGCATATTTCATAACCGCTCACTGCGCATTGTCTAAAATGAATGTGTCTGGCCGTCCCGGCTCTCACGCTGTCACGCGTGCTTGCCAGTCCCGGTGCTCCGGCGCTCGACTGCTCGGGCTACCACTAACACTATTGCCTGTTGTTGGATGGATTTGCATCAAAAGCGGCAACTGCGGCATGTGACGACCATATATATCATATACAAGCGGCACGGCACTGCGCAGCGCAGTCCACCGCAGCGTAAAGCCTCCGCTTTACCTCTGTGTGGCTTGTGTCGTGGATCCGTGGTGCCACGATGCAACCAATGCGAACCTGGCCTGCGCCGAGCTCCTGGCATCATCAGGCTCATTCCAACAATTCTCCATCTCATCTCTCTTTATTTGTACTTTTTATTTATTTTAAAATATCTCATCCTCTTTCATTTCTACTCCTCTCCAATCATTTCTCCCGTTCAGCATCCCTTTATACTTTAACTTGCTACTAGAACATTAGGCGTCCCTTCGGGCGCCCTACATTAAGTAAATGACATAGTATTAAGAAAAGCAGTTGCATTTTCAGCTAATATTTTCAGCATATACAGTCGTACAGGTGCAAAACTTGAACCCACCACATACAGGTGGATGCAAAAATAACAAAGCAACTTGAAACCAGCTATTCCTGTCTAAATGACTTTGAATGTTGTATTTCCAGCAATATACCTGTCGGTGTTTTGGGTCCGACCGCACACCTGGGGTTGCCCCTCAAGGTGTTTTAGGAGTAGGAAGGTGTCGTCAACTGTAGCAAAATGGTTCGTGTCGATCGCACGAGAGACGGTAGACAAGGTTTACAGGTTCGGGCCGCTTAGTGATGCGTAACACCCTACGTCCTGATGAGTATGCTTTGTGGGTATGATTACAAGAGAACTCTCTGGATTAAGAATACAGAGAGTTGATGTGGGTGGCTAAGTAATGGGTCGATCGTTCTGAAGGGGTGCCCCCTAGGCCTTATATACTCGACCGTGGGGCAGTACACATGGATAAGATAACAACAAGTGGCTAAAAGATAGTGAACCTCTTGAAATTATCCTTTACGTAACCCTCGCCGACTTATCCTCACGTGGCTTCGTTGCATGGAGGCTCCAGCGCGGGAAAGTCGGATCTCCGTTGCGGTCACTTGCTCGACGCTGTGGGCCGTCAGGGTTTGCACCAATCTGGCCTCATGTCGTTCTGCGTTGCTGGTTGTTTCTCCCCAGGCCCACGAAAGAATAACCTTACGATTTATTGGGCCCTTGGGCCCTTCGTGAGGTCCTTTACTCTTTTAGTGGACCCGGGGGATATCTATCCCCCACAAGCCCCCGATCTTTGGGTTAATTTAGAGGTAATCAACCCGAAGATCCCCGGTCCAGCTTGCAGGTGATTTGAAGAAAGACAGCTTCCTGTTGTTCTCTCCTGCTTCGATCACTTGTTGACCAAAACTTAGTTTCGTGCCTGTGCCTTAGAGATCGGCATTCCTATTCGTAGGATTCTGAACTTCATTGGGTGCACCGGATGTAGCCCCCGAGCTTCGAGTAGATTTTAGAAAATAATCTACTCGAAGGTCTTCAGTAGAGATTATTTCCATTTGTGTTCCTTCACTTCGGTTGAAGATTGGCTTTTTAATCTTGTCCCATGCTCTTTAGAAATCGGCATGATCTCGGCTTAGAATAACAATCCATGGGGTGCACCGAAGGTGCACCCAATGGGTGTAGCCCCCGACCTTCAAGTGGATTTCTTGAGAATAATTCGCTTGAAGGTCTTCTTTTTATGTCCTTTTGCTGAAGATTACTCTTTCTACTTATAAAAAAGTCGGCATGATGTCATCCGTGCTATGTCATCGATATTATGCTTCAGAGGTCAGCATGTGCTTTGTCTTTTGCAGCCGAATTTGCAATCCTTCCATATCTTGCTAGGTAGCGTAGTTTATTTGCTCTGCAACTGATTGGACATTCGATGGACGTTCTCTGTCTAGTCTTCAAGTCATGTCTGTCGACCATATTTTGCACTCTGCTAGCTATACTTGGCTTCCCTCTAACTCTTGTTGATATCTTATTTTTGTCTTGAGGCATTCACTGCATGCTCTGTACAGATGTGACCATTTTGAAAAATATACTGACAATTCCTAGGCGTCCCCCCCCAATGGGTGTGGGCAAGGGACGGCTTGGTACGCTGAGTGTTTTAACCGGTTGCTTCTGAGTTGTAATGTGATGGGACGGCGAGTGTAATCATATCCTTTGCGCTGTTGACTGGAGTCCCAATGGGTGTAGTGCTGCATGAAACGGCGTCAGCCGCCTGACGTGTCTTCGGACGGGTGGAAGTGCATATTGAATGCTTTGCGACTGTTCAGTGACCGCGGTTGGAGGTGAGCAGTTGCCTTTCTCTTCTATAAATAACGCTGTTGCCCCTCTGGTATCTTCACATCTCTTTGCTATTCCTTACTGCTTCCTTCTCTTCTTTCCCGCTTGCTTCCACCATGGGAAAAAACAACAAGCGCAAGCGCGAGCCGACTCCTCCATCGGAGGACTTCGGCGACTCGGAGTACTCGGAGGAGGAGTTCTCCTCCGAGTCCGAAGGGTCTCCGGCTCCCGTCTCTCCCCCGGCGTCGTCCGATGACTCGGACGACTCCCAGGGGATAGCCGCGGAGGTCTGGACGTACATCCGGGCCGTCGAGCGCTCCGGGCTCGAGGGCTCGGATGAGTCTGAGTACTCCTCGGATGAGGAGGACTCGGACGGCGGCGGCGAGGGCGAGGACGACGACGACGACGACGACGACGACGACGACGACGACGACGACGGCAGCGGCAGTGGCGGGGGCGGCGGCAACGGCAGCAGCAAGGGCAGCACCAAGGGCGGCAGCAGCAGGGGCGGCACCAAGGGCGGCGGCAGCAGGGGCGGCACCAAGAGCGGCGGCAGCGGCAGGGGCAGGGCCAGTGGCTAGATGCCACTGGTCTTTTTAGATATTAGTATAGATTAGGAATAGTATAGTTAAATAATGTAGTAGTATTAGTAATGTAGAGTAGTATAGTGTAGCGTAGTAGTAGTAGTAGCAGTAGGGGAGTATCAACTCATAATGAGTTGATTTGTAAGTATTGCCACTTCCCTTAAATGAAGAATGAATTTGGTTTCCTCTTGATGACTCGTTTTGTTTGACTATAAATCTGATTCTTTTGAGACCATAGATGAACAGCTTGATCATTATACTGACGCTTCCGAGCAATATTGCAGTCTGTATCAATGTTTTTAGAAGTAATGCCGGGCGATTGAAGGTCAACGCTGGCATTTTAGAAGCAACACCGAGTTACTGAACTCGAGATCAGCGTTTTAGAGGCAACGCCGAGTTATTGAACTCGAGATCAGCGTTTTAGAGGCACGCCGAGTGATTAAAGGTCGTTGTCAGCATTTTAGAAGTAATGCCGAGCGATTGAGCTCGAGATCTTCGTTTTAGAGGCAACGCCGAGTAGCTGAGTAGTGACGTCGGCATTTTAGAAGCAACGCCGAGTTATTGAACTCGAGATTAGCGTTTTAGAGGCAACGCCGAGTGATTGAAGGTCAACGTTGGCATTTTAGAAGTAATGCCGAACGATTGAACTCGAAATCAGCGTTTTTAGGGGCAACGCCGAGTGACTGAGTAGTGACGTCGGCATTTTAGAAGCAACGCCGAGTTATTGAACTCGAGATTAGCGTTTTAGAGGCAACGCCGAGTGATTGAAGGTCAACGTTGGCATTTTAGAAGTAATGCCGAACGATTGAACTCGAAATCAGCGTTTTAGGGGCAACGCCGAGTGACTGAGTAGTGACGTCGGCATTTTAGAGGCAACGCCGAGTTATTGAACTCGAGATCAGCGTTTTAGAGGCAACGCCGAGTTATTAAGGGTCGTTGTCGGCATTTTAGAAGTAATGCCGAGCGATTGAGCTCAAGATCGACGTTTTAGAGGTAACCCCGAGTGACTGAGTAGTGACGTCGGCATTTTAGAGGCAACGCCGAGTTATTTTGAGGATTAACACCCGAGTGAAGAGATGGCCCACCAGTTTTTGGAAATAACTGCCGGGTGATGACTGGGCACTTTTTGAAACGGTATCTGGTCCGAGAATATCCCATAAGAGCTGCACTTTTAGCCGCCTTTGCTTTCCGCGCCCTAGTTCTTGCATTCCCGCTTCCAAATCCTCTCTGCGCTCGCCTCCAATCTGCTCACTGGTGAAATCGAGATGGCTCCCAAGAGGAAAATCGCGAGCTCTTCCGCTGTGGTGATTCCTCCAATTGATCCCAACAGCCAGTTGCCTTTTGCAGGTAACCACATGTCCATCATCTCTGAAGCCGAACTCCTCCACCTCGTGTCCATCGGGGTTCTTCCTCCACGGGAACTCTGTTCTTGGCGGATTTGCCACGGGACTACGGTCCCGACGGAGGATACCCACGAGTCCGTGGTTTACGCTCCTTTTCTTCTCCGCGGCCTTGGCCTTCCTATTTCTCCCTTTTTCCGTGGTCTTCTTGGTTTCTACCACATCAACCTAACCCATCTGAACCCTAACTCAATTCTGCAAATTTCTATCTTCGTCCACTTATGTGAAGCCTTTCTTGGCGTGCTGCCGCATTTTGGCTTGTGGAAATACCTGTATCACTGTCGCCCTGGGATGGCCGGTGGACAACATCAATTGGTCGGAGGTGCCAGTTTGGAGATGCGCCGGGGACGGAAGACTGAATATCTTGAGATTCCCCTTAAAGACAGCATTAAGGGATGGCGCCTGGAGTGGTTTATAGTTGATAACTATGGAAATTCTCTCCCCCCCCCCGGTCGGGAAGACAGCCAGATGTTCGCACCCCAAGCTGGACCGAGTCGCCCACAGACAAGGAGGTAGCCGAAGCCAGTGTGCTGCTAGCTGAAGTTGGACTATTGAAAGAGAGAGGTTTAACTGCTGAAGCTGTAGTTGCTGACTTCGTTTTCAAAAACATTCAACCACTGAAAGATAGGGTCCACCCGGCTTATCTGTATCAAGGGTTGGCCGACTCAACTCGAGTTATCAACAAGAGAATCCCTTCTGCAGATTTGGTGAGCCGACTGGAGATGATTCTCAGGGGCAAAGTATCCAATGTTGGTGCTCCGGTGGCGTACTCGGCCTGGAATCTGCCTCCTGCCAAGGCCTTCACTCTTTTCGTGTCAAATCCACCTGCGACTGATGGCAATTTGGGCCTTAGAACGCGGCCCTCTGATGAGGAAGTTAATGCTTTGGTTGCCTCACTTGGGAAAATTCCTGATGATGAACGACAAGTCCATTTCGAGGTGCCTTTGGATCCTAATGACGCGGAAATGAATGCCATGCTTGATATGTTGGCTGAAGATTCTTCTGACGCTACTCCTGCTGAGACATTGGCAGTGGCACCTCTCCCAGAGGTCGGTATAACCTTGGATGTTCAGAGACCTGTCCGTGCTCGCTCGAGGCGTCCCTGCCGAACCAATCAAACTGATCTATCTGTTGATGAGCGGAAAAAGAAAAAGAGACGTATTCGGCGAGTATCTAGTTTGGATCAGGGTGCTGGTCCCTCGGTTCCTGCCGATGAGGAGGTTCCTGTGCCTGAATTTACTGATGCTGATCCCAATGGGTGTGGTATGTTTGTTGCTGATCCCAATGGGTGTACTCCATCCGTCGTTGATCCCAATGGGGGTGTTGCCAGTGTTGCTGATGAAGACGACGAAGAGGAAGAGAATGAGGTCCCTCTGACTCGGAAGAACAGTCGGCAATTCCTCGCCAGTGGGGAAAGTAGTGGAGTTCCTTCTCCTGCTTTATCTGCCCTTGTTGGTCTGCAAAACATATCCCTGGCCGACTTTGATCAAACTCTCGAGGATATGGTCCCAGAGGACTTGTTATCAGGGCCAGTGGATGATGATGTAACGGAAGCTTGTGGTGCCGTGCCGGACGCTGGGTTGAGGTCATCCCGTGCCTCGTCAACCTTAGAGCGCGATCTCGAGGGTCGGGATGCTAACTTGGATTGTCCTGATTCCATGGAAGTAGCCGAGGGCCCATCAACCTTAGAGGTGGTTACTGCTGAAAGTTTGGACCTCAAGAATGGTGTTGACACATGTCCAGCCCCCGAGGGTGTCGTCGGGGATGACTTAGCTCGGGCGAAGAGTGCGAGCTACTGCACAGCCCCCGAGGGTGCTGCCGGGGATAATCCAGCTCAAGTGGGCAGTGCCAACTATGGCCCAGTCCCCGAGGGTGCCCAAACAGGGTCTCCTTCCGGCACTTCCATGGACGTTCACGCAGGGTCACCTCCACACTCTGGCTGCATGGTGGTGGCCCAAACTTTGGACCGGGGCGTCGCTTTGGAGGGCAGCGTCCCCGCTGATCGGGTATCCGGCTCTGTTGAAGGCGCTGAACTGATTCCCACTGTTCCGTTGCAAGCTGCTTCGGGTGATGACCTTGCGCCTGGTTATCATCTGATTTCTCCTGATTTGGGGATCCCTTCGTTCTTCTCCAACCTCCAGGTACTGTGCTGTTTCTTAGCTTGATTTTTACGTTGCATGAACTTTTGCCATTATGCTCATCTGTTCTTCTCATCAGGTTTTGGTGGATGGGATGACCAGCCAGCTGAAATTGCATGGCGCTCCTGTCCCAGAAGTGGCTTCGTCTTTTTCGTGTTGGAATCCAGTGTCACTTCATCGTCGTGTATCCGAGTTGGAGGCGACTAACGCTGGTTAGTGCCCTTTTTTCTTTCCTTCGCGCTTGTTGTGGACTGTTTTACCTTCTGACCTCGTTTTGTTTGGTTATCCTTTGCTAGGAATGACTCGACAGATTGCGCTTCTTGAGGAAAAACATTCTCAAGATCGGGCTGAACTGTCTCAGCGATGCACTGATCTTGAGGAAAAGTACTCTCAAGGTCAGATTGAGCTGAGTCAGGTCTCTGCCGCCTTAGATGATGCCAACGCGTTAAGTTCTTCCCTGCATGCTCAGCTCGACTGTGAAAAGGTGATATACGAAACTGCGCTTTCGTCTTGCTGTGCTTCTATTATTTGCCTGGTTTTCTGAAGGAACTGATTTGTGCTTGCAGGAAGAAAAACGTATCCTTGCCGCTTCTCGTGACAATCTTGATAGGTTGTATCGAGATTCTAGCAATTCGCTGACTATTCTGGAGAGGAGTCATCGCTTTTCCATGGAGGAGTTAGACAATCTTCGCTATAAGCTGCAGGAGTCCTTGGATGATGTGATTCGCCTTAGGGAGTTGATATCGGCTAAAGACGTTGTCATCAAGAATCTGCGTGCTTCCAAGAAATCTGTTACCCAGGAGCTAGAGGCTGCCCAGTTGGCTGTCAAGGTTGCTGAAGAGACTTCCAGTACTCTGAGAGCCCAGCGCGATAGGGCCATGGATAAGGCCATTCGAGCGGGACGAATCCTGATGAGGAGACCTGGCGTAGTCGTTCCTGAAGATATAAGGGCTGACGTGAACGCTGCCCCTGATTCCTCGAGTCGTCCTTCTTCGTCAATTGCTCCTGGAAAAGATATTGCAAAATAGAGAAAACATTTCGCGTGCTCCAAGCGCGCAGCTTGCATGATTGAATATTTGTTAGAGGACACCGGTTTATTTGAATAACATAGTTACTCTCTCATTGTATCAGAATTTTTTAGTTAATGAGTTTGGTAGTTATGACGCATGATGACTATGAATTTTGTCTGTGGGATATGGAAATCATCCCCTGAATTATATAGGCGCGAGCATGTTGCATTGGTCTTAAGTAGCCGCCAACTTAAGTTGATTGCTCCGTTAGCAGGGCATAGTGGTCACCCCGAGTTAAGTAATCGTGAGCATGTTGCACCGCCTTAAGTCGTTGCCGACTTAAGTCGATTGCTCCGTAAGCAGGGCATAGTGGTCACCCCGAGTTAAGTAAGCGTGAGCATGTTGCACCGCCTTAAGTCGTTGCCGACTTAAGTCGATTGCTCCGTTAGCAGGGCATAGTGGTCACCCCGAGTTAAGTAAGCGTGAGCATGTCGCACCGCCTTAAGTCGTTGCCGACTTAAGTCGATTGCTCCGTTAGCAGGGCATAGTGGTCACCCCGAGTTAAGTAAGCGTGAGCATGTTGCACCGCCTTAAGTCGTTGCCGACTTATGTCGATTGCTCCGTTAGCAGGGCATAGTGGTCACCCCGAGTTAAGTAAGCGTGAGCATGTCGCACCGCCTTAAGTCGTTGCCGACTTAAGTCGATTGCTCCGTTAGCAGGGCATAGTGGTCACCCCGAGTTAAGTAAGCGTGAGCATGTTGCACCGCCTTAAGTCGTTGCCGACTTAAGTCGATTGCTCCGTTAGCAGGGCATAGTGGTCACCCTGAGTTAAGT
Organism: Zea luxurians; assembly: GCA_029449295.1. Classification (NCBI taxonomy): domain Eukaryota; kingdom Viridiplantae; phylum Streptophyta; class Magnoliopsida; order Poales; family Poaceae; genus Zea; species Zea luxurians. The sequence goes on from JAOPSE010000007.1 coordinate 149,619,189, forward strand.
AAGAATGCAAGTCAATCGTAAATAAATTGAGTATCCTTGAAACCTTTTCTTTATTGATGACATATTTCCACTTTACAGAGTACATCATCGTTATCCCAGCAGTTTTGAGGTACGGCTAAGGATAAAACTTTCTCAGGTGTTCTATGTTCCAGGAGTTCCCAACTTCCGTGCCATCCATCTGAGTGAGGCGATATGATCCGGGCCGAGTGACTTCTGCTACTATGAAGGGTCCTTCCCATAAGGGTGATAACTTGTGTCGTCCTTCTCCCGTTAGAATTCGGCGAAGGACGAGCTCCCCTACTGAGAAGAATCGTTGCCGCACAGCCTTGTCGTGATAGCGCCTTAGAGTCTGCTGGTATCTTGCTGATTGGATTACTGCGCTTAACCGTTCTTCCTCGAGTACGTCTATGTCCTCCAGCCTGGTGGTCTCAGCTTCTGCTATACTTTCAAAGATCAGCCTTGGCGCCCCAAACTTGAGATCAGCAGGCAGCACTGCCTCCGACCCATAGACCATGAAGAAAGGAGTGTTTCCATGCAAAGCTCGGCTAGGTTGGGTTCTTAGGCTCCAAACAACATAGGGTAATTCCCTTATCCACTTTCCTGCGAATTTTTCGTTCTTATCGAAAATCTTTTTCCTGAGTGCATCCAATATCATCCCGTTGGCTCGCTCAACTTGCCCGTTGGCTCTTGGATGGGCTACAGATGCATACTTGATCTGAATGCTCTTTTGCTCGCAGAAGTCAAAGAATTCTGAACTCGTGAAGTTGGATCCTAAATCAGTTATGATGCTGTTTGGTATCCCGAATCTGAATATTATGTCTTGTATGAATTTCACGGCCTTAGCAGAAGTTAAGGAGGCAATGGGCTTGAATTCTATCCATTTAGTGAACTTGTCAATCGCTACCAATACATGAGTGTATCCCCCTTGAGCTTTCTTGAAAGGTCCAATCATATCCAGCCCCCAGCATGCAAAAGGCCAAGTTACTGGTATGGTCTGCAGCTGCTGTGCTGGCAGGTGTTGTTGCTTTGACAAGTATTGGCAGGCTTCGCACCTCTGAACTAACTCGGCTGCATCATTCTTTGCTGTTGGCCAATAGAATCCTGACCTGAAGACCTTCCCGACTAGTGTTCTGGAGGCTGCATGTATTCCACACTGCCCAGCATGGATTTCCTCCAGAAGTTGCTTTCCAGTGGATGGGAGAATGCACTTCATGAAGACGCCTGATGCACCCCTTCTGTATAATGTCTCCCCAATAAGTGTATAGTGGGCTGACCGTCTTGCAATGCGCTCTGCCGAGTTCTTATCGTCTGGTTCTTCTTCATTCCTTATGTACTTAATGATTGGCTTTCTCCAGTCATCGGGATCTGACTCGGGTTGATCTATGATGTTGCACTCTTCCATTTGATCCATTGAGATACTTGGCTGCAGAATTTCTTGCACAAAAACCCCGGGTGGGACCTGAGTTCGACTGGACCCTAGCTTGGACAGTACATCGGCTGCCGTGTTCCGATCTCTTTCCACATGATGAAATTCTAGACCCTCGAATTTATCCTCCAGCTTTCGGACGGCAGTGCAGTATCTTCCCATCGAATCGTTTGAGCAATCCCACTCCTTATTTATCTGGCTGATGACTACCAGAGAATCCCCATATACCATTAATCTTTTGACGCCCAATGATATGGCAATATTCAATCCATGGATCAAAGCTTCATATTCGGCTGCATTGTTGGAAGCCGGGAATAGCAACTGGAGGGCGTACTTGAGGTGTTCGCCTCCAGGTGCAGTGAAGAGAATCCCTGCTCCTGCTCCCTGCAGCTTTAGTGAGCCATCAAAATATATTCGCCATACTTCTACAGTCTCCGGGTTGTCTGGTACTTGTTGTTCAGTCCACTCCGATACGAAATCAACCAGTGCTTGGGTTTTGATGGCAGTGCGAGGCCGAAACTCGATGTCATGAGATCCCAGCTCACAGGCCCACTTGGCTATTCGACCGATGGCTTCCTTGTTGTGAAGAATATCCCCTATTGGAAAACTTGTGACTACTATGACTTTGTGGTCGTCAAAGTAGTGACGCAGCTTGCGGGCAGTTAGAAGTACTGCATATAATAGTTTCTGAACTTGAGGATACTTTTTCTTTGAGGGGCCGAGGACTTCACTAATGAAGTAGACAGGATGCTGTATTGGATAGGCATGCCCTTCTTCTACTCGCTCGACTACCAACGCGGTGCTTACCACGTGAGTCGTGCAAGAGATGTATAATAGCAAATCTTCAGCTGGTTGAGTTGACGTAGCTCGCCGAGGTGGTTTCAGCACTGGTGGTGTTGTCAAGAATTTTTTCAGAGCCTCTAGAGCTTCTTGTGCTTCTGGAGTCCACTGGAATTTATCCACCTTCTTGAGTAACTTGTAAAACGGCAAACCTTTTTCTCCCAGCCTGGATATAAATCTGCTTAAAGCTGCCATGCATCCAGTAAGTCGCTGAACCTTCTTCTGCGATCGAGGTGCTTCCATCTTCATGATAGCTTCAATCTTATCCGGATTAGCCTCAATTCCCCGGTGGCTGACAATAAATCCGAGCAACTTTCCGGCTGGTACCCCAAAAACACATTTTTCGGGATTAAGCTTCCATCTATACCGCCTCAGGCTGTTGAAAACCAGTTGCAAATCTTCGATGAAGTCTTTTGAGTCCTGTGTTTTGATCACCACATCATCCACATAAGCCTCCACACGCTTGCCCCAGTGATCGGCTAAGCATGTTTGAATAGCTCTCTGGTAAGTCGCTCCAGCGTTTTTGAGGCCAAACGGCATGGAGGTATAACAGAAAGCGCCAAATGGAGTAATGAATGCCGTTTTTTCTTCATCTTCCTTCGCCAGACTAATCTGATGATATCCAGAATAACAATCCAGGAAAGACAGCATAGAACATCCAGCGGTGGAGTCCACCACCTGATCTATCCTCGGGAGCCCGAAAGGATCCTTCGGACAGTGTTTGTTGAGATCAGTATAATCAACACACATGCGCCAGTCCACTTTATTCTTTTTGAGTACAAGAACAGGATTGGCCAACCACTCGGGATGTAATACTTCTCTAATGAATCCAGCCGCGACCAAGCGAGCTAACTCGGCGCGAATGGCTTCCCTCTTATCAGGCGTGAAACGACGTAATTTCTGTCGAATCGGCCTCGCCTGGGGAAAAACCTTCAGTTTGTGCTCGGCCAGTTCTCTCGGGACTCCCGGCATATCCGCAGGTTGCCATGCGAATACATCTCGGTTATCTTGCAGAAACCGGACGAGCGCGCTTTCCTATTTGTCATCCAAACTGGAGCTGACGATGGCCGTCTTGCGCTCATCAGCGAATCCCAGGTTGATTCTCTTGGTTTCTTCAGTCGGCCGCATAGAGGTCACGGTCTGAGCTTCATTCGCCGGTATTGCGAGGTCCTCCTCAGGCTTAGAGTTCACCATTGCGGAGGGAGCTGTCGATGGCTTGGCGGTGAGGGCTGCTTGAATAGCCACTCGGAAACATTCTGCGGCGCCTTGGAAGTCGGCGCGCACAGTTATGATCCCTTGCGGCCCTGGCATCTTCAGTATCATGTATGTGTAATGCGGAATGGCCATGAACTTGGCCAATCCAGGCCTCCCGATGATGGCGTTGTACCCGCAGTCGAAGTTTGCCACTTCAAACCTCAGGAACTCGGTTCTGTAGTTCTCCGGAGTTCTGAAGGTGACTGGCATGTAGATGTGGCCCAGCGGGTATTCTCCTTCCGTCGGCACGATGCCGAAGAAAGGAGTGTCCGACTCGTGGAGCTCTTTAAGATGAACTCCCAAGCCTTGGAGTGTCCGGGGGAAGGTAACGTTGATGCTGCTCCCCCCGTCCACTAACACCTTTTTCACCCGGCTCTCTCGGATCACCGGATCGACGAGAAGCGGGTATTTGCCCGGATGGTCGAAGTTGAGCCATTGATCTGCCCGAGTGAAGGTGATCGGGTGCTCCGACCACCGGTACGGGGCGGGAGGGCCGGTGGTCGCCACCAGTATCTGGCGATCATTGAGCTTTTGCTGTCTTCTGCTCTCCTGCGATCCATGTCCGCCGAAGATGACGTTGACCTCCCTGTCAACGCGCGGAAAAGCTCCTCCTCCTCCTCCCTCCTCCTGCCGATGGGGTTGTCGTGGTTCATGTTCATCTGGTCCTCCCCTCGGCGGAGGAGGAGGTAGAGGTTGAAAGGGTCGGCCGTGTCCGACGGAGTGTTTGAAGTCTCGGCAGTTTCGAAGAGTGTGGCGCATGTCCTTGTGGTACGGGCACTGGGCGTCGAGGATGTCGTCCAGCGTACGTTCGCCTCCTCGAGGTCCTCCTCGAGCGCGAGAGGCAGGTGGTCCGGCTGCGTGCACTTCTTCGCGTGGCCTCTTCTCCCACCGCTTGTCAGGTTGCTGGTTCGTGTCGCGCCGTGGTGCAGCCGGTGCGGGCTTCGCTCCTCCGATGAGGTCCTGGGCTCACTCGTCGGCGGTGATGTAGAGGTCGGCTTCCCGAAACAGCTCCTCGGAGGTGGTCGGCGCCTTCTGTAGTATGGCTCGGATGAAAGCCGAATCATTGGATCCTCGGTAGAAGTCCTCGATTACAGCCGCCTCCGTGACATCGGGGATACGATTCCTCATGGTTTGAAACCTCTTGAGGTACGACCGGAGAGTTTCGTCCCCCCGGCGCTTGATAGATTTAAGGTTCCACGGCTGCGCCGGCTTGTCGGAGAGGGACTGGAAGTTGGCGGTGAAGCGTCGACTGAAGTCTCCCCAGACGTCGATGCAGTGTCGGGGTAGATGCCGTAGCCATTGCAGCGCGTCTTGCCCAAGGACAATGGGTAAGTATGCGGTCATCACGTCTTCGGACGCTCCGGCAGCTCGAGCAGCGGTGGTGTAGACGGCTAGCCAACCCCATGGATCCTGCTTAGGTTCATATTTGTCAACATTGGATACCTTGAAGTTGGGAGGCCATTGGATGGCCCTAAGGCGCGGAGTAAGGGCGGACACTCCGCACGTGTCCTCCTGTCGTCGGGGTCGATGTCTGTCCCGGGGAGGGGAGTTGTGATTGTGATTCCTCGACCGTCCCCGGGTGGTCCCGCCAGTTGAAGCCGTTGCCGACTCAGTCCTGGTAGCTTGGCTTTGAGTCGGGGCGCCATGATCCCTGTCGTACTCCTCTCGACGACGAATTTCGTTCTCATGCCGCCGTTCCCGCGAAGCATTGATGGAGCTCCGCGCGTCTCGGCGACTGTTGATGGCGTGTCGTAGATCGTTCGGCGGGTGAGCAAGCGGTAGAAGATGGTTGGCCGCCTGGGTGAACAGTCGTCGGTAGCCGTCGGCGTCAGGAGTCCGAGGAAGTCCTTTCGCTATCCGAGCCAGCACCCCTCCGACTTCGCTCGGCGTGTTCATGGCTCGGGCGAAGTCGGGGTTCAGATTGCGCCCGAAGAGTGGATTCTCTCGACGTTGCCTTGCATCCTGCTCAGCCTGTCCCTGAGCTCGTCGGCGATCACGTCGTCGGGAGTTCCTTCGCTCTCTGAAGACGCGTTCTTCCGGGGTTTCTCCTACCTCTGAGACCTCGTCTCGCGAGACAGGTTGTTCCGGATTCCGCTCTCCGGCTGCGTGATGTCGTCGAACGTTCCTGCGCCGGTTCCTCCGTCGACGGGACTCTCGCTGAGGCGGTTCCTCCCCGGGTACAGTCGGCTCGTCGTCGGAGATGGCGGGCGATTCCGCCCTTCCGATGAAGAGGACGTCGGGGTAGAACGGTGCTGCCGTCGTAGTGATCTTCTTTCGGGGAGCCGGAGGTTGCACTTCTCCGGTATTTTCGGAGTTTGTTGAGGAAGATTCCTTTTCCGGCGGATCCGCGATACGATGCAGAATTCCTTCTTCGTCCGCTACGAATGAGATTGTTCCGAAGCAGAACATAGATCCGGGGCGTAGGGCGATCTTGCTGTAGAAGGAGATGGCCATTGAGCTAGCTTAGATTGTCGACACACCCCCTACCTGGCGCGCCAGCTGTCGGTGTTTTGGGTCCGACCGCACACCTGGGGTTGCCCCTCAAGGTGTTTTAGGAGTAGGAAGGTGTCGTCAACTGTAGCAAAATGGTTCGTGCCGATCGCACGAGAGACGGTAGACAAGGTTTACAGGTTCGGGCCGCTTAGTGATGCGTAACACCCTACGTCCTGATGAGTATGCTTTGTGGGTATGATTACAAGAGAACTCTCTGGATTAAGAATACAGAGAGTTGATGTGGGTGGCTAAGTAATGGGTCGATCGTTCTGAAGGGGTGCCCCCTAGGCCTTATATACTCGACCGTGGGGCAGTACACATGGATAAGATAACAACAAGTGGCTAAAAGATAGTGAACCTCTTGAAATTATCCTTTACGTAACCCTCGCCGACTTATCCTCACGTGGCTTCGTTGCATGGAGGCTCCAGCGCGGGAAAGTTGGATCTCCGTTGCGGTCACTTGCTCGACGCTGTGGGCCGTCCGGGTTTGCACCAATCCGGCCTCATGTCGTTCTGCGTTGCTGGTTGTTTCTCCCCAGGCCCACGAAAGAATAACCTTACGATTTATTGGGCCCTTGGGCCCTTCGTGAGGTCCTTTACTCTTTTAGTGGACCCGGGGGATATCTATCCCCCACAATACCCATGACAGATACATTAAAATGATAAAAGATAATAGGACAAGCATCTGAAGATAAAATATACCCATGACATATATAATAATCTGTATTCTTCATATTATACTATAATATAATGGCCTCCAGAAACTGATCCGGCTAGCTGACATCACAGCAAGAAGTTGCATCGCCTTTAATTTGGGTCCTGAGCATAGACATTCACCACTTCAGTCAACCAATGAGGCATGCTATATAGCTGACTGAAATTGCTGCTAGCTGAACTAATAACATGTGTGCAAGCTTTGTTCAGAGAAGGCTTTGTGTCTGTTGGGGGCCTTCGTCCTCCGAAGGTCCTCAAAAACATGATTTGACAATGTTTTCCAAGTGGATTATGTGAACAGGTATCTTCGGACTCAGAATTATGAACATGAAGCACGGTCAGGACGAAGCCTGAACCAGACGAAGGATGGTGCACAGCCGAAGCTGTGCGCAGGGAAGCTTCGTCGCGGTAGCAGAAAGGAGAACCGACTTAAAGATGAAAAGACTACGTGGGCCTTGACAGATTTCCATAAGTCATTAACAAATGTAATGGGCATGGATGTAATTTTACGTGGGCTGCGTTCCGCGTCTATAAATAGATGAACGTTCACGCTGACTTGGCATTTGCTTTTACGTCACGCTTGTACTTTTTACCTTCTCTCAAGACCGAAGGTACATTTGTAATTTGAAATCATTTCTATTTTTCCATGTTAATAAAATAGAAATGACTCTATGTTGTCTATATTATATTTCATGCTTTATATGAATCCTTCGTCATTACTTGTCATATTTACGAAGGTATGTCCCTTATGACCTTCGTCCGAAATTCATTATTTCCCGAAGGGGCATAATGTTTCGGAGGACGAAGGACCTTAACATTTAACACTCGTTATGTTGCCTTGTTCTTAATTCTTAGCATTTGAGAACAAGTCCCCAACAGTGTCTAGCGGTAACACGGTTATAGTTATTTGTTCCGCTGCTGAAAACCGACATAAGCACCCTGTTCCTCTTTGGATGCTAGTTTCAATAGATCTAGGGTGGAAACACTGAGCTTGTAAAGTTCAACTGCAATATCTGTGTCCTCCATTGCCTGAAATTGGGTATCAAGCAGATCAATATATTATTTATTTTCTTATTCAAAATCACATCAATCATGTGAGCAAAAAAACAGCAAGTAAACAATAGGAAATCATTCAAGAAAAATTTGTAGAGTCAGTTTACCAGAAAGGATTGGTTATGATAATGTTAAGATAAAATAATGAAGCCAAACTGATCAGAGGGAAAAAAGTGGTAGAGGGAAAGAAAGAAAGATAAAAACATAGCCCATAGATCAATACCTTCTCATCTAGTTCATGGATGAAACTTTCTGTAGGGCTGAGTACTCTTCCAAAAGTTAGAGGGAATTCTATACCTCCCCACCTGCACAATTGATAAGAGTAAATCCAACAATGACAACAAGAAATGGTATCCCTGGGAAATCTGATTCACTTCTTGAAGTTTTTGAAGGCTGTTGTGTCATCTAGTTCTCCTCTGATGTCCAGAGGATATGGCTCCCCGTTGACCACGGCGAACGGATTCATCTCAAGAAATGAGAAATCCGTATGGAGATGGAGCATAATTATTATAAACATGGCAAATAAGAAAATATAGGGACATGGAAATTTCTTAATTCACTACAGCAGGCAAATAAACATTTCCCAAATCTGTGGAAGAGAGCAAATACTCCTTTAATGAAGTCACCAAATTTTCTGTGTGGCTGATCAGCAAATAGGTTCCTCAACTTCACTGAACCTTGAAGTGAGCATGATCTAGGCTGCAAAAGGTTCACATGAAGAAAATTGGTGAACATTAGAAAGTGAATTTGGAAACAAACTGAAGTTATGCATATTGTGGCACTAATCACCATTTATCGTAATAGACTTGAGCAGGAATAAATAGAAGACACAAATCCAAAGGTAAAGGCACCTTTAAGTGATGGAGAATGCATGAGAGATACCCTTGAATGATTTTCATCATGCTATGCAGCAGAGCATGTATGGTTATGGTACAGGCAAATATGAGAGGACATGAAAAGGTTCCTTCAATGATACTGCAATGCTGAAACAGAAAAAAGCAGGAAACTAATCGATTTACTTCAGAACCAGAGCAGTGGGAATCACGGACCTTGCGCCTCTTGATGTGTGCACAACCAACTTAGTCTCTGTTGCTAAATAAAAATATGCTCCTGAAAATATTATGAACACAAAAAGTCATTAGCAGCTGCTCCATTCTACCTATTTAAGCACAGTATGTAACATAACAACTTTCAAACAATAAAAGAGTGACTATAAATTACAACCCTTAAAAGCCTTTCTCAGAACAAACCTGAGGTCCGATAGATCTAAGTACCAATTGCGAAATTGAAGCAGCAGCACTACAGCTATGAATAGAAGGAAAAGAGATCAAAACAAAAAACTGAAGTACTGACCCTCAGAGCAGATTTCTGTAAAGACGGGGAACAAATATAAGCTTTAATAAGTCAGAATATAAGGATGTCTAACGACAGCTTATTGTCATTATAATTTCGGATCCACTGATGACCTAGGAAAAAACATGAATACTCACAACAATTCAATATTCAATAGAAACCATCAGGATAAAATGAACGAAAACATACTTTAAAGCCTGAGCTGCAGTCATCCTTCTACGCGGATCCTTGCACAACAATCGCTTGACAAAATCCATTGCTTCTGGAGTCAAAGAAGGTCATGGTGCATCATTGTAACTGGGAGGCATTGAGAGCAGAAAGTAATATGCTAGGTTCAGTGCGCATCCAAAATGGATGACTGCCACAAAGAAGGAAATATGCGATCACACCATGCTCCAAACATAAGCTTTTGTGCTATAATATCTACGCAGATTGCAGAACATCACTTTTGCTTCTAAAGATTGCTCTTGCTGCATCAACAATAGTGACCGTCCAAAAGTACATGAACTTAATTAGCAAATTTGAAGTTGTGGCCTATCCTTAGGACCAACTCAGGAACAAGCTAGCCTAGATCTCCATCGTCAAAAATATCATAATAGAATTGTCACTCACCACAAAGGTCATTGTTAAGCCAGAGCTGTGAGTAGCTGATATTATCCAGCCTGATTGCATAAGAGAACCCAGAAACTTACCAATCACCATACTTCTCCAGAGCCTGAACTTGTTCATGGAAGAGGACCTGCGAGACAACATACACAATCTTGCTCCCTGATTCCAGAGCCTGATCCCTTCCAATGGCATCCACAGCGTGAGGACCTACAAGATGCTCTCGCCCTCGGCGAGCGTGACGGTGACACCCTCGTCGCACGCCCACTGCAGGTTCTTCCTCCCTGCCTTGTGCCTTCATTTGCTCCTCAGCCCTCTTCGGCGGGTGGGGACCAAAGCATGGCGAAAGGCCTACAAACATCGTCCTCAGGTTCAAATCCAGTCACAAGGCAAATGAAGAACAGCCTTAAATCAGGGTACAACATCAACAGGACATGCAAAGTAGCACAAAAGAACAAACACTGGTCTGAAATAACAAGGTTGGCGAATTAACACACATCAACAGAATACACTACAGATCCCGTATTTCTCATGGAAACTCATTATTTTATAAGTGATAGACCTCGAGGAAAGAAAGAAAGATAAAAACATAGCCCAGAGATCAATACCTTCTCATCTAGTTCATGGATGAAACTTTCTGTAGGGCTGAGTACTCTTCCAAAAGGTAGAGGGAATTCTATACCTCCCCACCTGCACAATTGATAAGAGTAAATCCAACAATGACAACAAGAAATGGTATCCCTGGGAAATCTGATTCACTTCTTGAAGTTTTTGAAGGCTGTTGTGTCATCTAGTTCTCCTCTGATGTCCAGAGGATATGGCTCCCCGTTGACCATGGCGAACGGATTCATCTCAAGAAATGAGAAATCCGTATGGAGATGGAGCATAATTATTATAAACATGGCAAATGAGAAAATATAGGGACATGAAAATTTCTTAATTCACTACAGCAGGCAAATAAACATTTCCCAAATCTGTGGAAGAGAGCAAATACTCCTTTAATGAAGTCACCAAATTTTCTGTGTGGCTGATCAGCAAATAGGTTCCTCAACTTTACTGAACCTTGAAGTGAGCATGATCTAGTCTGCAAAACCCTAAACCCTAAACTCCCCACCCGCCGAAGGTCGTAAAATTATCCTGAATAGTCTGCTGGTGCTGCTGCTACCGTCGTCTTCTTCTGACAGGCAGCACCTGTGCAGACTTGTACTGGCGGCTGGAGGAGGACCCTCCAGCTCGAGCCCCAGGTACAACATCTCGGCCTGGAGGACCATGCAGTAGTGGCCGAACGTCTTCGGCGACACGTTGAGGTCGAACCCGACGGCGAAGAGGAAGTCCACCTCCAGGTAGTTCATCTCCGCCAGGCTGATGCCACCGACCCTGGCGAAGTAGGCGTTGTTGTAGCATCTGCAAGGTAACGCGTAGCCGTCAGCACAGAGGCTTGTCTCAGAATTTCAGAAATCAGGCTAGTGCCTGCCAGTAGTGGGAACATGCACGCACGCCAAATCAGATGTGCCAACAAACAGCTGCATCACCAAACCAATTCTTTTTGGATTATCAAATGGTCACTTGAGTATTCGTTTGAGAGAAGAGAAGATGTCCACTCCAGTGGACAACTGGGCAATTTGTCAGTGAAAAAGACAGTAGGGTTCAGTCCAGATATGGTGCTCTTGGCTGTAGAGGAAGCATCAGCAGGGGGCCAAGTTGCCCCTCAGTCTATAATTCTATCGCAACTTGGGCCATGGATTAAATTCCAGGGGGGATCATGGCAGGGACAAAGAGGGTGAGGAACTTTATCCTATGTTTTTGGGTCCCCAGTGCATGCGTGTGGCTGTATGGAAACTTTTTTTTATTGTACAAGCACAATTTCCCCCAGATATTATAGCCCCCCAAATGGCCAACTCAACCACAAGAGAAGATAATGAGATTATAACTGGTGTACAGCAGTACAGTTACAATACACATAATACTTGCAGCAATTTTCAATGGTAGGTATAATGGAACCGTTCCTGAGCTATAACGCGGAGGAGGCCTCAAATCTCAGCGTCTTTTAAGAGAAAATATTCCTGCAAACATAGCATTGCTTTCTTTAGTTCAGTGAAGTGTTTGGCATTACGGCATCAAAGGTACGAGCAAGCCTTTGGCATACCTCCACCAGCGTCCAGAAGCATTTTCAGCATGGATCTGGGACCCAATGTAGTGCGAATGATGTCAGCAACAGCCTGTGGAGAAAATATTAACATGGAATATTATTGAACAGTGAAGTAGTACAGTCAAACGACTAACTATAGCCTTCATCAAAAACAATTTGCACAACATGAGCAGACCAATGGTTCGACAACAAAATGTAGTGTCCCACATCTGAACCAATCGAACTAGCTAAGGAATCACTAAAGCCAACGAGCGTAGTGAATGGGACAAAGCTTGAGAATCCGTACCTTGGCCGCTTGGATGTTGTCTTTGTGAACCTTCGCGCCAGACTCCCGCTTCAGCGAGTCCTCTGCTCAGACCAAACGGCAAACCGAAACAGGTTCAGACAAATTTTCACAGAAACACAAAGAGAGGAGAACGGATCAGACAGGATTGAGCCCTAAAAATCGAAACAAAGCACATTGCGGGTTTTAAAGGCGGGATCAAGCAGATTCCGACAGCACAATAAAAAGACAAGAACCTAGAAGTGAGAAAATATCAACTCGTGATCGATACATCACGGGTAGGGATGCAAGTGGCTGGATTGAGCCGCGAGCCTGCTGGGACAGCGGGCGCTGCAAGTCTACCAGAACCTGCATCATGATCCACATCATTTTAGCGGCGCTATGCGGCCAACCCGCATAAGGCTGTCTCCAGCAAGAGTGGTAAATGGCTCTGTACGCTAAATATAGCGGATGGAGACATTCGCTACGACTCCAGCAACACACGGTAAAACCTTCGCTAAAATATAGCGTGCCTTCGTCGTCCTCCAAATGTGGCGGTCACGCTACCGCCCGCTATCACTCTCGCGCCGTCTCCTCCCTTTCACTCCCGCGCTTGCTCGGAAATCGGAACCCTCTCACGCCCGTCATGCAGCACATCGTCTTCGGGGTTCTTCTCCGACGATGACGAGTCTGCCCGCTTTGGCGAAACTTCTCCTTCCTTGGCCGTGCATGCTCCCTCGAGTCCCCATCCAATCCATGCACAGCAAGCCCCCCAATCTCCGCTAGCAACGCTCGGTTCCTTGCCTCGCTCCTCAATCTCCGCAGCAGCGGCGACGAAACAGATGACGAGGAAGAACTTTGTGGCGGTCGTGCTCGAGCTGGGGGCCCACCTGGAGGCGTGTGACTACATGGTCATGACGACGCAGAAGACCGGCACCCCAACGGGATGGCACTGTGTGCTTTCGATCTGCAACAAAAATCGTTGATCCCGCTCAGAGCAGCGTCTAGAAGCTTCTGGATTCGTCCCTGGAGCCGATGGAATAGGAGGGAGGGTTTTGGAGCAAAGCGCTTGTTCTTTTTGCCTACTTCAATTTTTTTTGTTCTATTTTGATGATGCAGCCGTGTAAGATTTGGTCAGCGAACTCAAGGAAGACAATGCATAGCTCAACGATTGTTGTGCTCCTGCACAGGTTAGGGTTATCGTTGCTTGTATCCAATCTCTTTTGTTTTGGTTTTGGCTAACTTGATGATTTCATAATGGAAAAGCAGGATGAGCTCGAGAAGGTCAATCAGGAGAATTTTTTGCAGATATTCATAGTAAGATTATCTATCCAATCTAAAAGTTCTTTTCTAGCTACAATCATTTAGTTGTTTGGTTGCTTGTTGTCATGGTTTTTTACTATGTTGCGCATGATTTTTTTACGTTATAGCGTGTAATGCAAACAAATAAAAAAACTAAATCAATGGAAAAAGGAAGTCTGTTATCACTGTAGCTTTAGAGGACCGGATTTAGGGGATATTGCTGGAGACTGAGAAGATATAGAGGACATAATCTTTTAGAGTGTGCTGTAAAGGATAGGGAATATTCCTTTAGGGGATAGAATTTGGGGGACGCTGCTGGAGACAGCCTAAACCAGCGGCGCCGCAAGCCCTCAACCCGCATCTGCTACTCTGCTATCCTATGGCGGCAAACCAGCCAACCACGAACCGCTACTTTTTTAGCCTGAGCAACGCAGGTAGTGACAGTGGCAGTGCCAGCAGGTCCGACGGTGACACGAGCGCGGGTGGAGGCTACACGATCTCTGCCGCCGCCGGCGACGGCGGCGGCGTTGACGGGAATGCCGACGAGGGTGTCACGACTGGTACGGGCGACGGTTCGCCGGCGATAAAATGACGGCATGCACCCCAGAGGGGGCCGGATAGGGGCCGCTTACTCATCACGAGGACCGGGGCGTGAAGCGCCATGGTGGAATGAAGGCAGCGGCGACTTCTAGGGAGGCGACGACAAAGATTGGGAGCGGAGAGGAGAGAAGGGTGGCTGCTGTGCTGCGGGATCTTTCGAGCTTTCGAGGGTACAAGAGAGAGAATGTTCACGTGCAGCGGAGAGAAAAAACTAAAGCAGTGGACAGTGGTGTACTGTGTTGTCAGTGGCTCAGTGCGACGTGCAAGAAGCCGAGAACACCAGTAGCGCGGGCCACGCGTCGGCTGGGCGGATAGCGTGCGAGCGCAAAGCGCGGAGGGAGCTCCAATTCCCAGTGACTTTTAACTAGAAGTAATTTAACATCTATACATCGATTCTTGGAATTTTAAAAACCCGTACAATATTTATAATGCCATACTACACATTGTTATATGGTAATAAAACACACACAAAAAAAGATTAATTTCATAATTATTATCATGATTAGTGGGGGAGGGAGATTAGAGCTCCTCCTTCAAGGAAGGATTCCTCTCTCACCCAATAGAGAGGGAGGGAGGAAACCGTTGGATTAACTCAGGGAGCTAACGTACACGGATATTCAGGGGGTCAAGGATGGAGTGATCCGTTAGAGCACATCTCAGTGGCGAGTGGCGACTGCACGCACGTACTTGTACGTCGTTGCGTATGCGGTGAACCTAGGGCAAATGCATGGACCCTGGTCGTCCGTCAGGTCGTATCGTCAGCGCACCATACTGTTCCATCTCCATCCATGCAAACAAATATGAGGGAAAGTGAAGTTCTCAAACTTCTCATTTAGTAGGGCTTCAAATTTGCCTTCTCCGTCAAAGCAGTTATCTGGAGGAGCCAAAGTCATTATAAAAAGGGACAATTGTATTTGTGCCTCTACTTTGTGAATTAACTATAGATTTACCCCCTCTTTTTCAAGTTTGTGCTAGTGCCCCAATTTTTTAAATAAAGCTGACGCCTGCCCTTATTCCGTTAACACCCCCTAATGGTGTTAACTTTTAACGAAGAAGACGAATCAACCCTTGCACATATGCCCCTGCTTTTAAGCTAAATATTGTTAGTGATATATGTACAGTTCGAACTGTAAAATCGACATTATTTAAAAGTTGTTAGCTGTAATTTGAAATTTGCAAATTGAAATTCAACAATTTTTAACTAAAATGGCAGTAGCTCCTCCTTGTATATGGTGTGCTTCTTGCTTCTCTTGTCATCTACACGCGAGTGGGAGAGCAAGAAACGCCACATGGGATAAGGGCTATTTTTAGTAGCGTTTTTTCAGCAACGTGTGAGTAACATTTCATCAACATTTCCACAATATTTCATCACTAAAAAGTCAGCAACATGGCAGCACTAACGTCATACATCAGCACCAAAAATCTCTACTATTCTATAAGACACCATTGTAGGCGTCCACACTCTCGTGCGCCATGTTCTGCCGCGCTGCGCTCCCACCGCGCGGCCGCGTCCGCAGGCTCCCATCGCACGCTCTCCCGATGGTCCTCGCCCCTCTCCGCCACGCTCGCGAGGCCTCCGCCCGCCTCCCCCACCGTGATAGGTACCCCCGCGGCCCCGCCTCCGTCCAACGCCCCTACCTGTCCCCCTCCACCCTGCTGCTGACGAACCTGTCCATGCCATAGACGCTACGCCTCTGTCCTCCCCTCGCTCGCACATCCCGGTGGTCCTCGCCCCTCTCCACCACGCCCGCCGCCCCCTTCCCCTATCCTCTACCCCATGGGGATCGAGGGAGTGATGTGCTATATCTCGGTCGCATGAGGTGCCTCATCCGCGCTCGAGCACCCTGATGGCGCGCTCTGTCCTCCCCACGCCCGCCTGCACACCTCGCCATCCTTGCCCTCCTCCGCGCAGGTCCTCAGTGCCCCTTCCCCCACCCCTGTCATGCACTCTGGCTCCATCTTCCTTCCAACCCCACTTCTCCCCAACCCGAACCCCAACAAGGGTTCTCGGCGACGCGTCGACCGCGGGAGATGGCCACCACGGTGAAGCTGTCGTCCCTCTACGCCGAGCTCACCGCCAAGTCCTCTCGCGTAGCGGAGCTGGAGGTCAGGATCTCAGCCCTCGAAACCGAGAACGCGGGCTTGAGGGAGGCCCTGGCGGTTGCGAGACGAGAATCAACGGGCAGTATAGGAAAGGAGGAGGACCCAATCTCTCGCCAATTGGCAGAATCGAGCATGAGGCGGTAGAGAAGTCGGGCTGGGGCGTGGCTCGCCGCGATGCAATTGAGGTCAATGACAACGAGGAGGGCGCTACGGCTGCCGGTGCTAACAAGGGGGAAAGCCCGGACGAGGGTGTCGGTGCCGTCCTGGCTCTTCGGAAGCGGGTCGTGGCTGGAGAGAGCGTGGGTGAAGCTGATGTGGAGGACGTGGAGGGAGGCGGTGGAAACAACGGGGAGAGCAGCGTGGGTCTGGAGGATGATGATGTTTCGGTCACGCCGCGAGGGAAGAAGCGTGGCCGCCGGTCGGCCGTGGCATAGGTGGTCACCAGTGATAGCGACGATGATGGTGTGAATGGTGGTGGTGGTGTCGAGGATCAGCTTGGGAGGAGTGCCAAGGACGGCACTGGTGATTAGGAGGGCGTCATGAGCAGTAGGAAGCGTGCCTTTCGTGGAGTCAGTGATAGTGAGGATGAGGATGCCTATGAGGGCGTTGCTCCACGACACACTGAGAGTGGGGAGGAGGATGTGGATGATATGGTTCCCATCGATGAATTGCTGAAAAGGGTGCCAAAAGAGAGGGCCAGTGAGGATGACAGTGAATCAGATGACGCCGAAGGGCATTCCACTCCTATGAAGAGGCGTTCTACTCGATTGGTTAAGAATTAGTCAAAATCCTACCGTGTGTTCCGTGGAGCCAGTGACAGTGAGGATGAAGATGATAATGAGGGAACATTTGCGCCTTAGGGTGAGAGTGTAAGTGCAATCAACCCAAGTGAGGGGTTTGGTGATTTAATGACAAAACAAATAAGGGTACTAACAGTTTTCGTTCCCAATGTATGATTAGAAAGAAACAGGAACTTAAGGAAGCACCAAGGGCTTCATGAAACGGACGTATGAAATTTTATGTAAAACCTTGAGTTGCATGACGTAATTCTTCCTTATTCTTTTCTGCACAGGTAAAGGTGTTTGCTATAGCTCAAGTCCCCAAATTCAAAAGCTATTTTTTAAAACCAAAAATCACTTTAACATTATTTGGTTGACCATGGTTAGGTTTGAGAAACCTACAGTGTTCTTGCTGAAAAGCAGCTGAACTTCTTCAACTGCAGCTGAGCTTTCCAGCTGAACTTAACTTCAGCTGAGTTGAGCTTCTTCAGCTGCAGCTGAGCTTTTTAGCTGAGTTGGACTTCAGCTGAGTTGAGCTTTCAACTCCAGCTGAACTTCAACTTCAGTTGTGGACCTCTTTGACCATACACCAGCTGAACTTGCCCCCGGGCAGCTGAGCTAGGGTTTTCTCTCCTAAACTCTCTGGTCTAGACCAGCTAAACTGGTCCTAGGGGGCAGTTCAACTGGTCTCTGACCCCTCTGACTTCTGACCTGCAGTCTGCCAGTCAGACTGGCAGTCAGGTCACCGGGGTTGTTAGGGGCGGTTCAACCGGTCCTGTCATGTCTGACCAGCCCGCAGGTCAGTCTACCAGTCAGTCTGGCAGTCAGACTGGCAGACAGTCTGCTGACCTGTCAGGGGGCGGTTCAACTGCCCTAGGGGGCAGTTCAACCGGTTTTCTGCGGGGTTCCTGGTCAAACGGCTAGTTTTTGAGCCGTGACTATAAATAGAACCCTCTCCCCCCTTCTTCAATGCCGCTGCACACTTACACATTTATTGCTCACCTAACTTGAGACAAAGCACTCCTTTCTCCCATCTCTCTCACACTTAAATCTTCCTCAAGATTCAACCTTGTTGGAGGAGCTCTTGGGTGTGAGGTTTGTGCTTGTGCTCACGATTTGGCTTTCCTCTCCCATCTCTTTTTAAAAGACTTGAGCTTGTGCAAACCCCTCTTGTGCTTTCTTGGTGTTCTTGAAACCCTAGGTTTCAAGATCTTTTGAGGTTGCTTGGGAGTCTCCAAATTTGTGGATGACCCCAAGAAATTTGTATCACCCGCTCATTGAGCTGAGATAAGAAGAGATTGCCTAGACCTTTGTGGTCGGCTTTTGGAGGATTAGGGTTGAAAAAGACCCGGCCCTTCGTGGGCTCCTCAACGGGGAGTAGGACACCTTTGTGGTGTGGCCGAACCTTGGATTAAATCTTGTGTCTTGTGTTCTTGCTTGTCTTTAACTTAAGATATTTTTACTTGCAAGATTGACATATAGATTTTTTCCGTAGAGTATAGAAGTGAAATAGCCTTTACATATTCATCTTCTCATTCTAACTTAGTTATACCTTACTTCTCAAAAGAACTCGCGAAATACTTTTTTCGAGTAGATTATAGTCTAAAGTTTATAAAACAGTTGGATTGGTTCAGAGTGGTTCAACTTGCGCACGTAGCTGTTGAACCAGCCTGCACTAGTCGAACTATGTATTTAACAATCTTTCGAAGTTTGTTGTGAAAATTTTCAGATTAGCCTATTCACCCCCCTCTAGGCTACTTTCAATTGGTATCAAAGCTTTGTACCTCATTTTACGCTTAACCGCGTGAGGAAACAATCATGTCTACTCAAAAGGACCGTGTGGATCCTCTCCTCGAGGAAATCCCCATCACATCTTCCGGTGAGGAAGTGGACCCCAAGATCCTTGACCTCGCCATGAAGATTGCTGAGAAGATGTTCCTCAAAATGAAAGAAGAAGATGCTAAGAAAAGGGCCGAAGAAGAAGAATCAAGAAGAAAGGCCGAAGAAGATAAAGGTAAGGGAAAATTTGAATACAATGATGACTTGATAGAACTTTTGGTGTCAAAGGTGATGAGCAAGGTAAGTATCACCACCGAAGGATCATCCACCAAAAGTAAAGGTAACGAGTTCAATAAAGTTCAATTTGATTATTCTAGAAATTTTATTCCCAACTTCTCTTCCACCCCACTTGGAAAGTTACCAACTCTTAGTGAGTTGAACTATGACGAGTGGGCCAATAAGATGAAGTCGCATCTAATCGGTGTACATCCTAGTCTTTGGGAGATTGTCAATGTAGGTATGCATATGCCCACCCAAGGAGAAGAGATGACTCCGGAAATGATGCAAGAAGTTCACCGCAATGCTCAAGCGGTGAGCATAATAAAAGGAAGTCTTTGTCCAGAAGAATACCAAAAAGTCCAAGGAAGAGAAGATGCTCGTGACGTTTGGAATATTCTTAAAATGTCACATGAAGGAGACCCCAAAGCTAAGAGACATAGAATTGAAGCTTTGGAGAGTGAGCTTGCTAGATATGATTGGACTAAGGGTGAGTCACTCCAATCACTCTTTGATCGATTAATGGTGTTGGTAAACAAAATAAGAGTGCTTGGAAGTGAAGATTGGAGTGACTCCAAGGTCACTAGACTATTCATGAGAGCATACAAAGAAAAAGACAAGAGTCTAGCAAGGATGATAAGAGACCATGACGACTATGAGGAAATGACACCTCATCAATTATTTGCAAAGATTCAACAACATGAATCTGAAGAAGCCCCAATCAAGATAAGAGACTCTCATGTCTTGATCTCAAATGAACAAGACACCCCCAAGAAGAACAAAGACCACAAGGCAAAGAAAGTGGTTGAGACATAAAGTGATGAAGATAGCTCAAGTGATGAAGACACAACTATGTTCATCAAAACATTCAAGAAGTTTGTAAGGAAAAATGATAAGTTTCAAAGGAAAGGAAAGAAGAGGGCATGCTATGAATGTGGCCAAACCGGTCATTTCATAGCAGATTGTCCCAACAAAAAGGAACAAGAAGCAAAGAAGGAATACAAAAAGGACAAGTTCAAAAGGGGAGGCAAGAACAAGGGACATTTCAAGAAGAAGAAATATGGTCAAGCCCATATTGGTGAAGAATGGAACTCCGATGAAGAGAGTTCTAGCTCCAAAGAAGAAGAAGCGGTGGCAAATGTTGCCATCCAATCTACTTCAAGCTCGCAACTCTTCACCAACCTCCATGACGACTCCTACACTCCAACTTGCCTCATGCAAAAGGAGACAAGGTACATTTATTTAATGATGACTTTATTAATGATAATGAAGAACAACTTGCAATGAAAAATAAGATGATTAAAGAATTTGGTTTAAATGGATACAATGTAATTACTAAACTAATGGAGAAGCTAGATAAAAGAAAAGCAACTCTTGATGCTCAAGAAGACTTGCTCATCCTTGAAAAGGAGAGAAACCTAGAGCTTCAAAAATTGCTACTCAATAAAGATGAAATGCTAGAGGCCTTGACTAAGGAAGTATCTTTAGTGAAGATAACTATAGAGGATAAAGAAAAAGAAATGACAAATATGAAAACCTCTATAGCTAATCTTGCAAATGAAAAGGACGCACTTGAATCAATCATGTTAAGCTTGACTGTCCAAAATCAAGAACTTCAAGTGCAACTTGAAAATTGCAAGAACATCAATGTTTCATCTTTATTGATTGAATCTAAGTCTAGCTCCTCAAATAATACCATTTGCAAACATTGTGTCAAATACCATGCTTCTTGTTGTTTGACTAACCATGCAAGGAAGAAAAGCCCACAGGTTAAGGTCAAAGAAATTTTGAAGAAATGCTCTAGCAATGATGGGTTAAAGAAAGTTGAACCCAAGTACAAGTCCTTAAAGCCCAACAATGGGAGAAAGGGGCTTGGGTACAACTCACATAAGGTAAACCCTAGCATAGAGCATAAGGGGTGGAGATCCCCCAAGTTCATAGAGGGAACCACCCTATATGATGCCTTGGGGAGGATTCATTCCTCAAATGACAAGTCAACTCAAGCAAAGGTAAACTTGAGTTACACAAAAGACAAGATGAAGGATGTGGTCTCCACAAGTGGAGAAAAGTTTAGAGCTCCCATTTCGCATTCTTACCTTTGTGAGTATATGTTGATTTGGGATTCAGGGAAACTGGTTGTTAATTATGTGGGTGCCTACACTAAAAGAAAAGTCATGAAAAGAAGTGTGTGGGTACCCAAGGCTATAACTAACACTGCAGGACCCAATTCAATTTGGGTACCTAAAAGCATAGCCTAAATTTGTTTTGCAGGTCTACTCCTCCGGTGGGTCAAGCTGGGTGCTTGACAGTGGATGTACAAATCACATGACCGGCGAGAAAGACATGTTTCACTCCTTGCAACTAACCCAAGAAACACAAGAAATTGTGTTTGGGAATAGTGGCAAGAGTGAAGTGATTGGTGTTGGTAATATTCCTATCTCTGACCACCAATCACTTTCAAATGTTTTGTTAGTTGATTCATTAAGCTATAACTTGATGTCCGTTTCACAACTTTGTGGAATGAGATATAATTGCCTATTTACTGATGTTGATGTGAAGATTCTTAGAAGGGAGGATTCCTCTGTTGCTTTTACAGGTCGCTTGAAGGGCAAACTCTATCTTGTTGATTTCACAACTAGTAGAGTGACGCCTGAGACTTGTTTAGTGGCAAAATCTGACAAGGGTTGGCTTTGGCATCGCCGGCTAGCTCATGTTGGCATGAGGAACTTGGCTAAACTTCAAAAGGATAATCACATTATTAGACTAACAAATGTCATGTTTGAGAAAAACAAGGTATGCAGCGCATGTCAAGCGGGGAAGCAACATGGCGTTCCACATCAATCAAAGAACGTGGTCACAACCAAGAGGCCTTTGGAGCTTCTTCACATGGACCTCTTCGGACCTGTGGCTTACATCAGTATTGGTGGTAGTAAGTATGGATTAGTTATTGTTGATGATTTTTCTCGCTTCACCTGGGTTTTCTTTTTGAGTGACAAAGGTGAAACCCAAGAGACCTTGAAGAAATTCATGAGAAGAGCTTAAAATGAGTTTGAGCTTAAAATCAAGAAAGTGAGAAGTGACAATGGGACAGAATTCAAGAACACAGGTGTCAAAGAATTCTTTGGTGAAGAAGGAATCAAACATGAGTTCTCGGTTCCCTACACTCCACAACAAAATGGTGTTGTGGAAAGGAAGAACCGGACACTAATTGAAGCCGCTAGAACCATGTTGGATGAGTACAAGACCCCTGACAATTTTTGGGCAGAGGCGGTCAACACCGCCTGTCATGCAATCAACCGCCTTTATCTTCACAAGATCTACAAGAAGACTGCCTACGAGCTTCTCACTGGTAACAAACCTGAAGTTGATTACTTTAGAGTATTTGGTTGTAAATGCTTTATTCTTAACAAGAAAGCCAAGAGCTCAAAGTTTGCTCCTAGAGTGGACGAAGGTTTCTTGCTTGGTTATGCATCAAATGCGCATGGGTATCGTGTTTTCAACAATACCACCGGTCTTGTTGAAATAGCGATAGACGTGACATTTGATGAATCTAATGGCTCGCAAGGGCATGTTTCTAAAGATATTGCAGGAAATGAAATCCCACCAAATGAAGCCATCAATAAGCTTGCAATAGGTGAGGTGAAGCCACAAGAAAAGGACGATGATGAAGGGAGAATTTGGATGACAAATAGGGTTGTTGATGGGAGTGCTAGAGTGGTTGGTGAAAACCCTTCCATCCAAGCAAACCCATCAACCTCAAGTCATCCAATTCTTGAAGAAGAGCTTCTACCACAAGATATGCCAACCATTATGAAAAATGAGCAAGAAGAAGCTACTAGTGAAGAAGAAGAAGCCATTGAACAAGATGATCAAATTCAAAGACATTCTCTGGTGCCTCACCCTCGAGTGCACCAGGGCATTCAGAGAGATCATCCTGTGGACAACATCCTGGGTAGCATCAGGAGAGGGGTAACAACTCAATCTCGTTTAGCAAATTTTTGTAAATTTTACTCATTTGTCTCCTCTCTTGAACCCCTTAAGGTAGAGGAAGCACTAAGTGACCCAGACTGGATCATTGCTATGCAAGAAGAGCTTAACAACTTCACAAGAAATGAAGTCTGGTCCTTAGTAGCAAGACCCAAGCAAAACGTAATTGGAACTAAATGGGTCTCTGCAACAAACAAGATGAAAATGGCTTGGTTACAAGGAACAAGGCACGGCTGGTTGCTCAGGGTTTCACTCAAGTGGAAGGACTTGATTTTGGTGAAACCTATGCACCAGTAGCAAGGTTAGAGTCCATAAGAATATTAATTTCCTATGCTACTAACCATGATTTCAAATTGTATCTAATGGATGTCAAAAGTGCTTTCCTAAATGGACCACTACAAGAGCTGGTCTATGTAGAGCAACCACTGGGTTTTGAAGATCCTAAGAAGCTAAACCATGTCTACCTTCTTCACAAAGCGCTCTATGGGCTTAAACAAGCCCCTAGAGCATGGTATGAATGTCTTAAAGATTTCTTGCTTGAAAATGGTTTTGAAATAGGAAAAGTAGACTCTACTTTATTCACTCGCAAAGTTGACAATCAATTATTTGTTTGTCAAATATATGTCGACGACATTATATTTGGCAGTACTGATGAAACTTTCTGTGAGGAATTTAGTAGGGTTATGACAAATAGGTTTGAGATGTCCATGATGGGTGAGCTCCAGTACTTCCTGGGTTTTCAAGTTAAACAACTCAAGGAAGGAACCTTTCTGTGCCAAACCAAGTACACACAAGACATGCTCAAAAAGTTTGGCATGGAAAAGACAAAGCACGCCAAGACACCAATGGCTTCAAGTGGTCATCTTGACTTAAATGAAGAAGGTAAAACTGTCGATCAAAAGCTTTATAGATCAATGATAGGATCTCTACTGTATTTATGTGCATCTAGGCCAGATATCATGTTTAGTGTGTGCATGTGTGCCCGTTTTCAAGCTAACCCGAAAGAGTGTCACCTAGTGGCCGTTAAGAGAATTTTGAGATATTTAGTTCACACCCAAAATCTAGGTCTCTGGTATCCTAAGGGCTCTTTTTTCGATTTATTTGGCTATTCTGATTCAGACTATGCCGGTTGCAAAGTAGATCGAAAAGGCACCTCAGGGACTTGCCAATTCCTTGGGCGGTCCCTGGTGTCTTGGAGCTCTAAGAAGCAAAACTGTGTTGCACTTTCCACTGCCGAGGCCGAATACATAGCTGTTGGTGCTTGTTGTGCTTAGTTGCTTTGGATGAAGCAAACCTTGAGAGATTTTGGCTTTGATTTTAAAAGAATCCCACTACTATGTGACAATGAGGGCGCCATTAAACTATCCAACAATCCCGTGCAACACTCTAGAACCAAACACATAGACATAAGACACCATTTTCTGAGGGACCACGAAGCAAAAGGAGATATCGAATTATGTGATGTAAACACAGAAAATCAACTAGCCGATATCTTCACAAAACCCCTCGATGAGACTAGATTTTGCTTTCTTAGGAGTGAATTAAATATCTTGGATTCTCATAACTTAACTTGAAAACGGACACACAGATTGTTTGATTCACTATTCTTTGTTTGATAGTTTTAAAGCTTAGTGATGATCATTCAAAACTTGGTGAAAATGTTAAAATTCAAATGAATTTTAGTGCTAAAACTTTTTTAATTTTTTCACTCGAAGCTCAACTAGCTTGGCCAGCTGAACTTTCTAGTTCAGCTGGAGGAGGCCAGCTGAACTTCGGAGCTAAACTTCAGCTCAGCTGATTTTAACCAGAAATAACCAGGACCTTCCTGGCCGAAACCGGTTGAACCGGTCTGGTTCTGACCGGTCAGCCTGCCAGTTTTTTTCTGTCTGCGTAGTCCTTTTGCAGACCATGTCAGCACCTTTTCAGACCACTTTTTTAGGCCGCGCAGCAGCTTTTGCAGTCATCAGGTCACATTTATGCAGCGCCTTTTTGACTTTTTTTTCTTTTGGAATCTGCAACTTTATTTAATGTCCTGTCAGGTCACTTCAGCGTCTTTTCAGTCACTTTTTGGAGCACTTTTTCGGTGATTTGTGCAGCGTTTTCTTTTAGCTTTTACTTTTTATAGAATCTGCTTTTTACTATTCAGATGTGTCAGAAATTTTTTTTGGCGTTATCCTCTTGACCGATTCTGGTCCTCAGACCATGCTGCTCATTAGCGGTTGAACCGGTCCTAGGGGGCGGTTGAATCGGCCCTAGGTGACCAGCTCAACTGCCTATTTATATGCCCCCCACTTCTCTTCCCTCACTCACAACCATTCAAGACTTAGTCTCTCAGCCTTGTTTGAGCCTCCTCACTCACTCACCTCAACTGATCCAACTTTCCAAAGCCTCTCTAGACATGGTGCGTCGCCGCAACCCATCCGTGATTGAGTTCAGCAGCGACGGATGAGATTCAGGAGGAATCTCCGGTTCCCTCTCCTCCGCCTCGTCGTTCCCTCTCTAAGAGAGGACGCGACTCTGGTCGGATGGAAGGAGAGGGATCCTCAATGCCCCCTCCACCTGCTCGCGGGAGGCGCCAAAAGGTTGGCGCCACTCGTCCTCGCCACAGCACCTCCTCCTTCGGATACGCTCCTTGCCAGGAAAAGGATGGAGCGTTCGACGACGTCGTCGATCTTCCGCCGTCTGAAGCTCCCCTCATCACCGGCCTGCACATGCATCCAGCGAATGTTACCCGCGGACCAAATGAACCTCCCGTCGACTTCTCTTTGAAGGGAGTGGACACCCTTCAGCGCCTGAGGTTCACTAACCCTTCTCTCACTCCTCGTCATCCTGGTGTCCAGGACCCTCGGTTCTGGAATCTTTTCCAGGCTGATTTCTACAATTCAGTCATTTTGTCCAAGAAACACCCAGTTGTTAGGCATCAGTTTATTGACTAGGAAGGATGTGAGAACATGGGAGATGCTAACATGACGTCAGCTCTCTGCAACTTGGAGAGAAAGGGGTTAAAAAATATTATGACAATGGAATACCCCTGGAACGACGAGGTGGTAGCTTAGTTCTATGCCACCCTCTGCGTCAAGAAAGTCAATGAAGAAGCTGATGAGTATGATTACCCAGTCATGTATTTCTTTATCCAGGGGAACTGGCACAAAGTCAGTTACCGTCGTTTTGCCCATATTTTGGGCTTCTCTGATGCTGATATTCAGGGCAGCAACATGCGAGTTCATGACATTCGGCTGCCCATGCGAGAGGAGACTGAATTTATTCATGTCTCCATGTGAAAGTCGCCAAGAGAGGGGTGAATAGGGCGAATCTGAAATTTACAAAGTTTAAGCACAACTACAAGCCAGGGTTAGCGTTAGAATTAAAATCGAGTCCGAGAGAGAGGGCGAAAACAAATCACAAGCAAATAAAGAGTGTGACATGGTGATTTGTTTTACCGAGGTTCGGTTCTTACAAACCTACTCCCCGTTGAGGTGGTCACAAAGACCGGGTCTCTTTCAACCCTTTCCCTCTCTCAAACTGTCACTTAGACCGAGTGAGCTTCTCTTCTCAATCAAACAGGACACAAAGTCCCCGCAAGGACCACCACACAATTGGTGTCTCTTGCCTCGGTTACAATTGAGTTGATCACAAGAAAGAATGAGAAAAAGAAGCAATCCAAGCGCAAGAGCTCAAATGAACACAAGTCACTCTCTCACTAGCCACTATTTGATTGGGAATGATCTTTGGACTTGGGAGAGGATTTGATCTCTTTGGTGTGTCTTGTATTGAATGCTATAGCTCTTGTAAGGTGTAGAAAGTCTGAAAACTTGGATGCAATGAATGGTGGGTGGTTGGGGGTATTTATAGCCCCAACCACCAAAGTAGCCGTTGGTGGAGGCTGAGTGTCCGGTGCGCCACCGGACACTGTCCGGTGCGCCTGCCATGTCACCCGGCTGTTTGGGTTCAACCGTTGGAGCTTCTGTCTTCTGGGTCACCAGACAGTTCGGTGGTGCACCGGACAGTCACTGTACACTGTCCAGTGCGCCTTCTGGCGCTGCTCTGACTCTGTCGCGCACTGTAGCGCATTGAAAGCGTTTTGCAGACGACCGTTGGCGCGAAGTAGCCGTTGTTCCGCTGGCACACCGGACAGTCCGGTGGTGCACCGGACAATCCGGTGAATTATAGCGAAGCGGCTCTCAGAATTCCCGAAGGTGAGCAGTTCGGAGTGGAGTTCCCTGGTGCACCGGACACTGTCCGCTGGTGCACCGGACACTGTCCGGTGGCACACCGAACAGTCTGGTGCGCCACACTAGGGCACACTTTGGTTGTCTTTGGCTCTCTTTGTTTGAACCCTTTCTTGGTCTTTTTATTGGTCTATTGTGAACCTTTGGCACCTGTAAAACTTATAATCTAGAGCAAACTAGTTAGTCCAATAATTTGTGTTGGGCAATTCAACCACCAAAATTCTTATTGGAAAAGGTTTGACCCTATTTCCCTTTCAATCTCCCCCTTTTTGGTGATTGATGCCAACACAAACCAAAGCAAATATATGAGTGCAGAATTGAACTAGTTTGCATAATGTAAGTGCAAAGGTTGCTTGGAGTTGAAACCAATATACTTATCTCAATAGATGTGCATGGATGGTTTTCTTCTTTATTAAAATTTTGGACGACATTTGCACCACGTGTATTGTTTTTGCAAATCCTTTGTAAAATTCTTTTCAAAATTATTTTGCAAATAGTCAAAGGTATAAGAATAAGATTGAAGAAAGCATTTTCAAGATTTGAAGTTTTCTCCCCCTGTCTCAAATGCTTTTCCTTTGACTAAAACAAAACTCCCCCTAAATAAAATTCTCCTCTTAGTGTTCAAGAGGGTTTTGCAATTTTTGAAGATACTACTTTCTCCCCCTTTTGAACTCAATAAGATATCAAATTGAAAACTTCATTTTTAAATTTGGTGGTGGTGCGGTCCTTTTGCTTTGGGCTCATACTTTCTCCCCCTTTGGCATGAATCGCCAAAAACGAATACTTGTGAGTGAGATATAAGCCCTTTGTTCAAACTTTTTCCCTCTTTGGCAAAAATATGAGTGAAGATTATACCAAAGTGGAGAATGAAGCGGAGTACCGGCAAATATAATTGGAGTTGAGTGGAAGCGCCTTTGTTTGCCGAATACTCCATTTCCCTTTCAATATCTATGACTAATCATAAGATGATACTTGAAAACACATTAGTCATAGACATAAAAAGAGATATGATCAAAGGTATATAAAAGAGCAATGTGTGCAAAGAATCAATCAAAATTCCTAGAATCAAGAATATTTAGCTCATTCCTAAGTTTGGTAAATGATTGTTCATCTAAAGGCTTGGTAAAGATATCGGCCAACTGATCTTTGGTGTTTATGTAGGCTATCTCGATATCCCCCTTTTGTTGGTGATCTCTCAGAAAGTGATACCGAATGGCTATGTGCTTAGTGCGGCTGTGTTCAACGGGATTATCCGCCATGCGGATTGCATTCTCGTTGTCACATAGGAGAGGGACTTTGCTAAACTTGTAGCCATAGTCCCTAAGGGTTTGCCTCATCCAAAGCAATTGCGCGCAACAATGGCCCGCGACAATGTACTCGGTTTCGGCGGTAGAAAGAGCTACTGAGTTTTGTTTCTTTGAAGCCCAAGACACTAGGGATCTTCCCAGAAACTGACAAGTCCCTGATGTGCTCTTCCTATAAATCTTACACCCTGCCCAATCAGCATCGGAATATCCTAATAAATCAAATGAGGATCCCTTGGGCTACCAAAGACCAAACTTAGGTGTTTGAACTAAATATCTCAATATTCGCTTCACGGCCCTAAGGTGAACTTCCTTAGGGTCGGCTTGGAACCTTACACACATGCATACGGAAAGCATAATGTTCGGTCGAGATGCACATAAATAGAGTAAAGAACCTATCATCGACCGGTATACCTTTTGATCTACGGATTTACCTCCTGTGTCGAGGTCGAGATGCTCATTGGTTCCCATGGGTGTCTTGATGGGCTTGGCATCCTTCATTCCAAACTTTGTGAGTATGTCTTGAATGTACTTTGTTTGGCTGGTGAAGGTGCCCTCTTGGAGTTGCTTCACTTGAAATCCTAGAAAATAGTTCAACTCCCCCATCATAGACATCTCGAATTTTTGAATCATGATCCTACTAAACTCTTCACAAATAGATTTGTTAGTAGACCCAAATATGATATCATCAACATAAATTTGGCATACAAACAAATCATTCTCAATGGTTTTAGTGAATAAAGTAGGATCGGCCTTTCCGACTTTGAAGTCATTAGTGATAAGAAAATCTCTTAGGCATTCATACCATGCTCTTGGGGCTTGCTTGAGCCCATAAAGCGCCTTAGAGAGTTTGTAAACATGGTTAGGATACTCACTATCTTCAAAGCCGGGAGGTTGCTCAACATAGACCTCTTCCTTGATAGGTCCGTTGAGGAAGGCACTCTTCACGTCCATTTGATAAAGCTTAAAGTCATGGTGAGTAGCATAGGCAAGTAATATTCGAATTGACTCAAGCCTAGCTACAGGTGCATAGGTTTCACCGAAATCCAAACCTTCGACTTGTGAATACCCTTTGGCCACAAGTCGTGCCTTGTTCCTTGTCACCACACCATGCTCATCTTGTTTTTTGCGGAAGACCCACTTGGTTCCTACAACATTTTGGTTATGACGTGGAACTAAATGCCATACCTCATTCCTCTTGAAGTTGTTGAGCTCCTCTTGCATCGCCAGCACCCAATCCGAATCTTGAAGTGCTTCCTCTATCTTGTGTGGCTCAATAGAGGAAACAAACGAGTAGTGTTCACAAAAATGAGCAACACGAGATCGAGTAGTTACCCCCTTATTAATATCTCCTAGGATGGTGTTCACGGGGTGATCTCGTTGGATTGCTTGATGGACTCTTAGGTGTGGCAGCCTTGGGGCTTGCTCATCTTCCTTGTCTTGATCATGGGCATCTCCCCCTTGATCATTGCCCTCCTCTTGAGGTGGCTCATCTTCTCGATCTTCTTCTTCATCATCTTGAGCCTCATCCTCATCTTGAGTTGGCGGAGATGCTTGCATGGAGGAAGATGGTTGATCTTGTGCTTGAATGGGCTCTTCGGATTCCTTGGGACACACATCCCCAATGGACATGTTTCTTAGCGCGACGCACGGAGCCTCTTCATCATCTAATTCATCAAGATCAACTTGCTCTACTTGAGAGCCGTTAGTCTCATCAAACACAATGTCACAAGAAACTTCAACTAGTTCAGTGGACTTGTTAAAGACTCTATATGCCCTTGTGTTTGAGTCATACCCTAGTAAAAAGCCTTCTACAGCCTTAGGAGCAAATTTTGATTTTCTACCTCTTTTAACAAGAATAAAACATTTGCTACCAAAGACTCTAAAATATGAAACATTGGGCTTTTTACCGGTGAGGAGTTCGTATAATGTCTTCTTGAGGATTCGGTGTAGATACAACCGGTTGATGGCGTAGCAAGCGGTGTTGACCGCCTCGGCCCAAAACCGATCCGAAGTCTTGTACACATCAAGCATGGTCCTTGCCATGTCCAAAAGAGTTCTATTCTTCCTCTCCACTACACCATTTTGTTGTGGCGTGTAGGGAGAAGAGAACTCATGCTTGATGCCCTCTTCCTCAAGAAAGCCTTCTATTTGAGAGTTCTTGAACTCCATCCCATTGTCGCTTCTTATCTTCTTAATTCTTAAGCCGAACTCATTTTGAGCCCGTCTCAAGAATCCTTTCGAAGTTTCTTGGGTTTGAGATTTATCCTGTAAAAAGAATACCCAAGTGAAGCGAGAATAATCATCCACAATAACTAGACAGTACTTACTCCCGCCGATGCTTATGTAAGCTATCGGGCCGAATAAATCCATGTGGAGGAGCTCGAGTGGCCTATCAGTCGTCATGATGTTCTTATGTGGATGATGAACACCAACCTGCTTCCCTGCTTGGCATGGGCTACAAATCCTGTCTTTCTCAAAATGCACATTCGTTAGTCCTAAAATGTGCTCTCCCTTTAGAAGCTTGTGAAGATTCTTCATTCCAACGTGGGCTAGTCGGCGATGCCAGAGCCAACCCATGTTAGTCTTAGCGATTAAGAAAGTATCGAATTCAGCTCTATTGAAATCAACTAAGTATAGTTGACCCTCTAATACTCCCTTAAAAGCTACTGAATCATCACTTCTTCTAAAGACAGTAACACATGTATCCGTAAAAAGACAGTTGTAGCCCATTTTACATAATTGAGAAACCGAAAGCAGGTTGTAATCTAATGAGTCTACAAGAAAAACATTGGAAATGGAATGGTCAGGTGATATAGCAATTTTACCCAATCCTTTGACCAAACCTTGATTTCCATCCCCGAATGTGATAGCTCGTTGGGGATCTTGGTTTTTCTCGTAGGAGGAGAACAACCTTTTCTCCCCAGTCATATGGTTTGTGCACCCGCTGTCGATGATCCAACTTGAGCCCCCAGATGCATAAACCTACAAAACAAATTTAGTTCTTGATTTTAGGTACCCAAACAGTTTTGGGTCCTTTGACATTAGATACAAGAACTTTGGGTACCCAAACACAAGTCTTTGATCCCTTGTGTTTGCCCCCAACATATTTGGCAACTACCTTGCCAGATTTGTTAGTAAGCACATAAGAAGCATCAAAAGTTTTAAATGAAACATTATGATCATTTGATGCTTTAGGAGTTTTCTTCTTAGGCAATTTAGCATGGGTTGATTGCCTAGAACTAGATGCCTCACTCTTATACATAAAAGCATGATTAGGGTCAGAGTGAGACTTCCTAGAGTAAATTCTCCTAATTTTATGTTTGGGATAACCGACAGGGTATAAAATGTAACCCTCGTTATCCTGAACCATGAGAGCCTTGCCCTTAACAAAATTAGACAATCTTTTAGGCAGCGCATTAAGCTTGACATTGTCTCCCTGTTGGAAGCCAATGCCATCCTTAATACCATGGCGTCTCCCACTATAGAGCATGCTTCTAGCAAATTTAAATTTCTCATTTTCTAAGTCATGCTCATTTATTTTGGCACTAAGTTGAGCTATGTGATCATTTTGTTGTTTAATTAAGGCTAGGTGATCATGAATAGCATCAACATTAATATCTCTACATCTAGTGCAAATAGTAATATGCTCAACGGAAGATGTAGAGGGTTTGCAAGTATTTAATTCAACAATCTTAGCATGCAAAATATCATTCTCATCTCTAAGATTGGAAATAGAAGCATTGCAAACATCTAATTCTCTAGCCTTAGCAATTAATTTTTCATTTTCATTCTTAAGGCTAGCAAGAGAATCATTCAATTTGTCAATCTTAGCAATTAAATTGGCATTATCATTTCTAAGACGAACAATTGAATCATCACAAACATCAAGCTTCCCAACCTTAGCAATTAAATTGGCATTCTCATTTCTAAGGTTGGAAATAATATCATGGCAAGTGCTTAGCTCACTAGTTAATTTTTCACATTTTTCTACTTCTAGAGCATAAGCATTTTTCACTTTAACATGCTTTTTGTTTTCTTTAATTAGGAAGTCCTCTTGGCTATCCAAGAGTTCATCCTTATCATGAATAGCACTAATTAATTCATTTAATTTTTCCTTTTGTTGCATGTTTAAGTTGGCAAAAAGAGTAAACAAGTCATCCTCATTATCACTAGAATTAGCCTCATCGCTAGATGTTGCATATTTAGTTGAGGATTTTGATTTTACCTTCTTCCTTTTGCCATCCTTTGCCATGAGGCACTTGTGGCCGACGTTGGGGAAGAGGAGCCCTTTGTTGACGGCGATGTTGGCGGCGTCCTCGTCGGAGGAGGAGTCGGTGGAGCTCTCGTCGGAGTCCTACTCCCGGCAAACATGGGCATCGCCGCCCTTCTTCTTGTAATACTTCTTCTTTTCTCTCCTCTTTCCTTTCTTGTCGTCGCCCCTATCACTATCACTAGAAATTGGACATTTAGCAATGAAATGACTGGGCTTACCACATTTGTAGCACACTTTCTTGGAACGGGGCTTGTAATCTTTCCCCTTCCTTTGTTTGAGGATTTGACGGAAGCTCTTGATGATGAGCGCCATCTCCTCATTGTCGAGCTTGGAGGCGTCGATGGGGATTCTACTTGGAATAGAATCTTCCTTCTTCTCCTCCGTTGCTTTGAATGCAATGGGTTGTGCTTCGGGTACGGAGGAGGATGTGCCTTGCTTGATGATCTTTTTGGAGCCTTTGATCATTAGTTCAAAGCTCACAAATTTACCTATCACTTCCTCGGGAGATATTAGTTTGTATCTAGGATCACCATGAATTAATTGTACTTGAGTAGGATTAAGAAAAACTAGTGATCTTAGAATAACCTTGGCCATCTCATGGTCATCCCATTTGGTGCTCCTGAGGTTGCGCACTTGGTTCACCAAGGTCTTGAGCCGGTTGTACATTGCTTGTGGCTCCTCCCCTTGGTGAAGCATGAATCGACCGAGCTCCCCCTCGATCGTCTCCCTTTTGGTGATCTTGGTCACCTCATCTCCTTCGTGCGCCGTTTTGAGGACGTCCCAAATCTCGTTGGCGCTTTTCAATCCTTGCACCTTGTTATACTCCTCTCGACTTAGAGAGACGAGGAGTATTGTGGTGGCTTGGGAGTTGAAGTGCCGGATTTGGGCAACTTCGTCCGAATCATAGTCCTCATCCCCTACGGATGGTACCTGTACACCAAACTCAACAACGTTCCAAATACTAGTGTGGAGTGAGGTTAGGTGATGCCTCATTTTGTCACTCCACATGTTATAATCTTCACCGTCAAAAACCAGTGGTTTGCCTAGTGGAACGGAAAGTAATGGAGTACGTTTAAAAATGCGAGGGTAGTGTACTGGAATCTTACTAAACTTCTTGCGCTCATGGCGCTTAGAAGTTACAGACGGTGCGTCGGAGTCGGAGGTGGATGGTGATGACGAGTCGGTCTCGTAGTAGACCACCTTCCTCATCTTCTTTTTCTTTTCTCCACTCCGATGCGACTTGTGTGAAGGGGATTCCTTCTCCTTCCCCTTATTGCGGGACTCTCCCAATGGAGCCTTCCCGTGACTTGTAGCGGGCTTGTCGCCGGTCACCATCTCCTTCTTGGCATGATCTCCCGACATCACTTTGAGCGGTTAGGCTCTAATGAAGCACCGGGCTCTGATACCAATTGAAAGTCGCCTAGAGGGGGGTGAATAGGGCAAATCTGAAATTTACAAAGTTTAAGCATAACTACAAGCCGGGGTTAGCGTTAGAATTAAAATCGAGTCCGAGAGAGAGGGTGAAAACAAATCACAAGCAAATAAAGAGTGTGACACGGTGATTTGTTTTACCGAGGTTCGGTTCTTACAAACCTACTCCCCGTTGAGGTGGTCACAAAGACCGGGTCTCTTTCAGCCCTTTCCCTCTCTCAAACGGTCACTTAGACCGAGTGAGCTTCTCTTCTCAATCAAACGGGACACAAAGTCCTCGCAAGGACCACCATACAATTGGTATCTCTTGCCTCGGTTACAATTGAGTTGATCACAAGAAAGAATGAGAAAAAGAAGCAATCCAAGCGCAAGAGCTCAAATGAACACAAGTCACTCTCTCACTAGCCACTATTTGATTAGGAATGATCTTTGGACTTGGGAGAGGATTTGATCTCTTTGGTGTGTCTTGTATTGAATGCTATAGCTCTTGTAAGGTGTAGAAAGTCTGAAAACTTGGATGCAATGAATGGTGGGTGGTTGGGGGTATTTATAGCCCCAACCACCAAAGTAGCCGTTGGTGGAGGCTGCTGTCGACGGGCGCACCGGACAGTCCGGTGCGACTGCCATGTCACCCGGCCGTTAGGGTTCGACCGTTGGAGCTTCTGTCTTCTGGGTCACCGGACAGTCCGGTGGTGCACCGGACAGTCACTGTACACTGTCCGGTGCGTCTTCTGGCGCTGCTCTGACTCTGTCGCGCACTGTAGCGCATTGAATGCGTTTTGCAGACGACCGTTGGTGCGAAGTAGCCGTTGCTCCGCTGGCACACCGGACAGTCCGGTGAATTATAGCGAAGCGGCTCCTAGAATTCCTAAAGGTGAGCAGTTCGGAGTGGAGTTCCCTGGTGCACCGGACACTGTCCGGTGCGCCACACCAGGGCACACTTCGGTTGTCTTTGGCTCTCTTTGTTTGAACCCTTTCTTGGTCTTTTTATTGGTCTATTGTGAACCTTTGGCACCTGTAAAACTTATAATCTAGAGCAAACTAGTTAGTCCAATAATTTGTGTTGCGCAATTCAACCACCAAAATTCTTATTGGAATAGGTTTGACCCTATTTCCCTTTCACCTTGGATCGGGAGTTCTGGACGACCGCCAACATGCATAGGTACTACAAGTACCTTAATTCTCTGTCCAGGATGACCGTTCTTCCGAAGGGCGGGAATCAAATGAACGTCCTTGGGGAGAGTCGGGTCTTTCTTCTCCTACTTGCTCCCAACAGTCTCGCCCGCATCAATGTGTTTGACATGATCTGGGAGCAGATCATTTGTGCTTCCTGGTCTCCTCTTAAAGGGTGTCTTCATGCACCCTTTATCATGAAGATGATCGAAGTGGTCACCCAGACTCACTTCGAAAAACCTGTCAAACACTCCCGCTACGTACCCTACTGAGTTGATTCCTCCAACCCAGCTGCTCGTACAAAGCGGGCTCCCTCAGGGTCTGGAGGCCCTGCCTCCTCTGATGAGCCACCTCCTTAGCCTCCACATCACCCATCCTCCTCTCGCGCCGCCGCTGCCTCACGTCCGATGGACCGCAGCGGGAGAGGAATTGGTCCAGGCCAAGGACAGGGTCGAGGGTGACCAAGGGCCTTCTTGGCGTCTTCGCCATGTGCCGCACTCAGGCGGTCGAGGAGTCTGTGCGCCGTCGTAGGACCGACCGGCTGCATGAGGATTTTCGTCGTTATGCAGCCGAGACTGGTCATCCTCTCCCTCCTGGGTCCCCTCCACCTCCAGCGCCTACCTTCCCCATAGACCTTAATGAGTGGCACCAACAGGAGTTTGGTGTGCCATTCATTACCCCGGAGGATGAGGTCGAGGACTATGATGACCCTTTCTACACCTCGGATCCTCCTCATCCTCCTCCTCCCTACTCGGGTCAGGGACCCACTCCCGGTGACCCCAGGCCGTCCGGCTCTGGTCACTATCTTCCTCCTCCCTACCCGGGTCCGGGACCCATTCCTGGTGACCCGTGGCATTTCAGCTCTGGTTACCATCACCACCCTCCTCATCATCATCGCACATCTTCGGCATCTAGTTTTTCTGTGGGTGATGAGCCCCCTAGGGACTCCTCACTCGAGGAAGACATGATGAGGACTTTCTTCCCCGACTACACATCATATCCTCCATCCTATCCTCCTCCTGGAGGATATTGATTCATGTGTCTTCTTCTCTCTCTCTCTTCGTTTTTGGTACTTACTGCCAAAAAGGGGGAGAAAATCCAATTTCTAGTCATTATGTTTATGGTTCTTTTGGATTCTGTATTTCTCTTTTGTTTATTGTTTTTGTTTTGGCCACTGTTGTGGCTTGTATCCTCTTATTATTGTATGAAATAAAACTGCTGAGTTATTATTCAATGTGATATGATGGTCTTCTGGCCATCATCTTTTGTCCCATCAGTTTGCAATGATTACTTTGCTATGAAGTGAAAATGATGTGTGTTTAGAGATAGTCATATGCATCACAACTCCTGTTATGACACTCTTGCACTCCTCGGATGGTTGTATTTAGTATGGTCTTGGTCACTATCTCTAAATGTGTTGCTCACATGACATATTATGTCAAAACATTGGATTCACACTTGTGCATACATTTAGGGGGAGCCATCTACATACAATCATTCAAAAGAAATTTTCTATTTCAAATGTTTATCTTTTTGACCTTAATTGTTTTGGCATCAATCACCTAAAAGGGGGAGATTGTAAGTGAAATCAACCCCAAGTGAGGGTTTTGGTGATTTAATGACAAAACAAATAAGGGTACTAATAGTTTTCGTTCCCAATGTATGATTAGAAAGAAACAGGAACTTAAGGAAGCACCAAGGACTTCATGCAACGGACGTATAAAATTTTATGTAAAATCTTGAGTTGCATGATGTAATTCTTCCTTATTCTTTTCCGCACAGGTAAAGGTGTTTGCTATAGCTCAAGTCCCCAAATTCAAAAGCTATTTTTGAAAACCAAAAATCACTTTAACATTATTTGGTTGACCATGGTTAGGTTTGAGAAACCTAGAGTGGTCTTGCTGAAAAGCAGCTGAACTTCTTCAACTGCAGTTGAGCTTTCTAGCTGAACTTAACTTCAGCTCAGTTGAGCTTCTTCAGCTGCAGCTGAGCTTTTCAGCTGAGCTGGACTTTAGCTGAGTTGAGCTTTCAACTCCAGCTGAACTTCAACTTCAGCTGTGGACCTCTTTGACCATACATCAGCTGAACTTGCCCCTGGGCAGCTGAGCTGGGGTTTTCTCTCCTAAACTCTCTGGTCTAGACCAGCTGAACTGGTCCTGGGGGGCAGTTCAACTGGTCTCTGACCCCTCTGACTTCTGACCTGCAGACTGTCAGTCAGTCTGGCAGTCAGGTCACCAGGGTTGTCAGGGGGCGGTTCAACTGGTCCTGTCATGTCTGACCAGCCTGCAGGTCAGTCTGCCAGTCAGTCTGGCAGTCAGACTAGCAGATAGTCTGCTGACCTGTCAGGGGGCGGTTCAACCGCCCTAGGGGCGGTTCAACCAGTTTTTTGCGGGGTTCCTGGTCAAACGGCTAGTTTTTGAGCCGTGACTATAAATAGAACCCTCTCCCCCCTTCTTCAATGCCGCTGCACACTTACATATTTATTGCTCACCTAACTTGAGACAAAGCACTCCTTTCTCCCATCTCTCTCACACTTAAATCTTCCTCAAGATTCAACCTTGTTGGAGGAGCTCTTGGGTGTGAGGTTTGTGCTTGTGCTCACGATTTGGCTTTCCTCTCCCATCTCTTTTTAAAAGACTTGAGCTTGTGCAAACCCCTCTTGTGCTTTCTTGGTGTTCTTGAAACCCTAGGTTTCAAGATCTTTTGAGATTGCTTGGGAGTCTCCAAATTTCTGGATGACCCCAAGAAATTTGTATCACTCGCTCATTGAGTTGAGATAAGAAGAGATTGCCTAGACCTTTGTGGTCGGCTTTTGGAGGATTAGGGTTGAAAAAGACCCGACCCTTCGTGGGCTCCTCAACGGGGAGTAGGACACCTTTGTGGTGTGGCCGAACCTCGGATTAAATCTTGTGTCTTGTGTTCTTGCTTGTCTTTAACTTAAGATATTTTTACTTGCAAGATTGACATATAGATTTTTTCCGTAGAGTATATCTAGAAGTGAAATAGCCTTTACATATTCATCTTCTCATTCTAACTTAGTTATACCTTACTTCTCAAAAGAACTCGCGAAATACTTTTTTTGAGTAGATTATAGTCTAAAGTTTATAAAACAGTTGGATTGGTTCAGAGTGGTTCAACTTGCGCACGTAGCTGTTGAACCGGCCTGCACCAGTCGAACTGTGTATTTAACAATCTTTCGAAGTTTGTTGTGAAAATTTTTAGGTTAGCCTATTCACCCCCCTCTATGCTACTTTCAGAGAGTGGGGACAAGGAGGAGGAGGATATGGTTCCTGTCTATAAATTGCTCAAGATAATGTCAAATGAGAGAGCGAGTGAGGACGACGATGAATCGGATCTAGTCAAAGGGCATTCCGCTCCTGCGACGAGGCGTTCTTCTCGGTTGGCTAAGAATCAGTCAAAATCCTACCGCGTATTTTGTGGAGTCAGTGACAATGAGGACAAGGATGGCGATGAGGGCACAGCTGTGCCACAAACTGAGCCGGGACGAGGAGTATATGGTTCCCATCTATAAATCGCTGAAGAGGATGCCAAAAGAGAGAGTGAGTGAAGATGGCGATGAAT
This sequence comes from Zea luxurians, assembly GCA_029449295.1. Lineage (NCBI taxonomy): Eukaryota > Viridiplantae > Streptophyta > Magnoliopsida > Poales > Poaceae > Zea > Zea luxurians. Next base: position 149,658,160 of record JAOPSE010000007.1, read on the forward strand.
TTGATGTGGCCAAAGGACATTCAGCCCCTGCATCAAGATGTTCTGCTCGATTGGTTAAGAACCAGTCAATAAGGCGAAGAGCTGCATGTCCAAGGCTCCACTTTGTTGAACCACCCAAGGATGTTGAAGGGAGTGAATATGATATGGAAGTAGATGATGATATGAATGAGTTCATAAATGATGAATCTTCGGATCTAGGGTACAGCAGCAGTTGCCCATCCCCGCATCACGCCCGGGAGGTACGTGGCCCCGTCCACTATTCCTCTGCCCCCGCCGTCCCAACACCCCGGCCCAATCCCCGCCTTGGTGTTCGATATAATGCCTCATCAAGATTGGCGATGCAGTCTTGGTGTTCGATAGAATGCCTCGTCAAGATACCATTTCCTGGAATTCTGTGATTAGTGGATGCTCTTCCAATGGACTAAACAGTGAAGCTATTCAATCAAACTATGATGGTATACTTGGTTATAAACAAAGGTTTATTTCTGTGTATTTCATGCCACCGTTAGCTCTTCTATTTTTGAGTTACTGATGTGGATTCAGTTGAGTTAATATCAAATTGAGATTTTATATTTCATTCAGAATGGATGTTAAGTATGTTTCATGTATCTGTTAGCTCTCTCTTTTTACACTTAAGATAAAACATGGATTCAATTGAACTACAATCAAACTGTGATGGTATACCTGGTTATAAACAAAGGTTTATTTCTGTGTGTTTCATGCTACTGTTAGCTCTTCTCTTTTTGAGTTACTGATGTGGATTCAGTTGAGTTAATATCAAATTGGGATTTTATATTTCATTCAGTTGAGTTAATACCATTGGGAGAACTGACACGGTGCTATCAGATTTGGTTTTATCCCTTCCACGTGACGCTCTGCGCTGCTGTCAATTTTCTACTATTAGCACCATGGTTGTTGCTTCCCTCCTGCTACGATTAGGCTTATCCATAGGCCATAGCGGATCTGCAGCACTTAAAAACTCTGGTGTGTCGACCCTACCTCTGGCTCTCTGTCTCTGGGGTAGCTGGTCATCAGAGTGCTTCCCAGCACAACACAGCTAGGAGTAAACATACAATTTATCTACCTGTTTTATTGCAAGAGGAAACATACAATTCATTGTATCAAGAGGAAACATACTACTGCCCTTTGCAGGATCAATAGGAAACATACAATTCATTGTTCATTGCAAGGAAGATCTACCTAAGGTAAGGCATTGGTATGGGTGGCTTTCATAAGATTTATGGTGGCCGCCAAAGGAATGGTTCCTGCCCCACCACATTTTTGCAAGAGCAGTGGTGCCATTTCACGTTGTTGTTAGATATACTAGGTAATAATCCTATAGTCGTATTCGTTTCTGAACCAACTAAGTTGTCGTTGCAGGAAAACTCAGACTGGCTTTACATCATGCCTTGGGGACTGTACAAAGCTGTCACCTACGTCAAGGAGAAGTACGGCAACCCCACAAGGCCACAATGTTTCATGTCTGAGAACAGTAAGGCTCAAACTACAGCTGAAATGAACAGCCGACCATAATACTCGCACCCCTGCAGCTAGCTATAGACAGCATACTGAATGACCAAAACTGTGAGTGGATGTGGAATGGACGGCAGGTATGGTCGCATGGATGACCCAGGCAATGTCACCCGATGGTTCTGGACAGAGTAGGAGTGAGGAGCAGAGACACCATATGCTGCAAGCACCCAACAGACAATCTGAAAGCTATAACCAGGTATTAAAAAAATCTTAAATGATATTTTCATTTAATCAATGCCTTTTTGTATGTATGCACATTTCATCTGTCCAGAATTTGATATTGGAGTTAATGACTAGATTGCAACATTTCATTTGTCGAGAGTTTACACGATTTGAAGGCATAAATCATACACTCACATGGAAGAATTTAGTGGTGGTACTTTCAAAATTCAAATAATTTTTTCAAATGTGTCACCGAGTTTTTATTGTTTATGGATATGTTGTTTCTCATGAAGGATATTGGGATCATGGGGTGTGCCATGCGCCTTTTATTGGTTTGGTATTTGTTAAAGTTTATATGTTTTATTTCTCATCAAAATATATATTGAATTGTTCATCAAAATTGGCATATTAAATTGTTTTAACTATTGCTGCTTTGCGTTGCGGTACACTATTGCACTGCACAATCTTCTGCAGATGTGTATCTTGCTGAAACAGTCATGTTGATATTTGGGATGGGTCTCTACGATCTCTTCGTCAGCAACGCTTCCGCGGATGTTCGTTCTGAATCCGACCGTGCCCTGAGCAGATCGTTGCTGTTCGGGGTGTTCGCTTTGAAGGTAACCGTCAGAATTTGAAATCTCCACCATTTTTATATACCTTTTGAAGTACAGTATATATGAAGCAAGCCATATTATTATGTTTGCTTACGACCATTATTAATCACTAAAGAATTAAAGATCCACTACCTATCTCATCCAAAAGAAATTAAGATACGTTTCTTTTTAAAAAAATCATGCTAGAATTTGCAGGTTGTAATCTTCACATATCCCACTAGGACGTATGGAAACTTCAGGCCGCTGTTACCTCAACGAGCAGTGTTCTCCGTTCTACAAAAAAGGATTTTTTGGTGACTTTCGCTTGTCTTGGAAAGTGATATCGAATGATTTATCTCAAACTTGGACCTTCTATTTTTGGCCAATCACACGAGCTAGGCTCATATGTCGTGGCTTTAATTTCTGAAAGGTGGCGACATCGTTTTCTGAACCTGCCAAGTTTCTGAAATGGCAAGCTGAGTAACTGAGTCATAGTAGCATTGAGCGGCGCATTCTACACAGAAATCAGGTCTGACTTGCTCTTGCTTGTTATTCATTTCTCAGCGTCGGGCTTGTAACTTGTGTTTCGTTTGTTTGGTCCATTTCTTTTGGTTGTCTGTAGGGAAGAGACAACGACAACATCGACATTAGCATGAAGCAGTTTCAGGTTTTCCAGGAGTCGACTCTACCTGTTGTTTAGTACTATGACAAAATGGGGAGGCTCTAAAGAATAATAATTTGCGGTTGCTCTGATTTTTTTGTATGAAACGTAGACTGTGCTAATTAAAGTTTGTAACTTTATTCTGTAGAGTAAATATGAACGGTAATAACTGACCTAATCTCACTTAAGTAAAAGTTTGTGGGTGCATGCTCGCTCAGGTTAATGGCGCCAAATCTGCCGATGTAGTCTTCGATGATGTGAAGGCCATATTTGCTCAGCTACTGACCACTCAGGTCCACTCACATTTATGTTCCTTTTTTCCTGGTGAAGCCTTGAAAAAACATCGATGTCATGTTTAGTGTTCGTGCCAATAGATAAGTTTGTAGTTGATTATAATATATATTGATTGTTTTCATGTAATTATTATACACTAACTTTGTATCGAATAATTTGTATGCCATCGCAACGCACGGGCACATACCTAGTTAGTGTTCTATGTGGGCAGTATCTCTTTGGCTCACCATCCAGCATAGCAAAATATGATCATTGTGATAACAAGTTTCAACTTCTTGTTAACACTCCTACAACACAGAAGAAAATGGTGACAATATGTATGTGTTGTTAACTATAGAAAATCTGTGAAGTAAATTTACCCAAGGATGGCTGAGACGGGCTGCAGAGAGGAACCATCGTCGCCTAGGCCAGTAGGGACTTGGTGTCAGCGCCCAGGCCACGCAGAGAGTCGTCGTCGTCGCCCAGGCCACACAGACACAGGTGGTGTCGTGGCTGTCGCATCCTAGGGAAGAGGCGCCCTCGACGTCTGCTTGCAGGGAGGACGTGTTGTAAGTGCATCTAGCCCTTTTGTGGGTTTTGGTTTGAGCACTGTGTGATGATGTCTGATTATGTAACTGTTGTGTACGTGAATTACTGATCTGGACACGTACATGGTTTATATTCGGTTTGCCTTCTAAAACCGGGTGTGACAAGGAGGGCGAGGAGCTCCTGAGGAGGTCGGCAATATGGTCCTCCCCAGCAGCTTCGATGATGGAGAGAACCTACAGCGGTATGAAGAGCGCTGATGTGGGGGCTTGCGACGTCGCGGGGTGGAAGGGCGCTGCCACATTGGCCCATGGGGTATGAAGCAACGACTGATCTGCCTAGGAAGACATGGTGAACACAAACAGTGGAGGAGCGGGTAGAGGGGTGTGCTCTTTGCAAAAATATATGGAAGCTAAAGATGTCCGAGCTGGTGTTTTTGGCTTCACTATTCTAATAAAAATATCTGAAGTGCATTTGAGGCAAAGCCATTTAAAAATGGTACAACTTTATAAAAAAAATAGCTAAGTCAGAACAAAAGCCACCTCCAAGAAGTTGGCTTCACTATTCTAATAAAAATATCTAAAGTGCATTTGAGGCAAAGCCATTTTAAAAAAACAGTATATCTTTATAAAAAAATAGTTAAGTCAGAACATAAGCCACCTCTGAGGAGCCCAACAGTTCACCTATATGGGTGTTTTATACTATAGACTACATTATTCCCAGAGTGAAGTTTGAATATGGGTATAGGTATAGTGATAAGCCACCTCTGAGGAGCCCAACAGTTCACCTATATGGGTGTTTTATACTATAGACTACACTGTTCCCAGAGTGAAGTTTGAATATGGGTATAGGTATAGTGATGGATGAGTTGGTGGAGATAGCCTTAGAATCAGATTCGATGGGGTCACACAATCTGGTGGAATCCCACTCTTGGAATGAGAATTACAGCAACTATGTGCATGAGTAAGGGGGGAAGCATCTTAGGCAGCACAATATCGACATGCAGCATAATCTATTCACAATTGCTTGTGAATTCTGGACACTGGGCCTTGCACAACTTCAATTTGGAGATTTTTTACTCAATCGTTGTAGTTTGCTTATAATGAATGAAATCCTTCCCATTTCTCAAAAAGAAAATATATAAGCTGACAAAGCCAAGAACAGATTACAACACAACCTGCTCAAAAAAAATCCCATGGACGTAAGCGGCCGACTGAAACGAAGGCACACACGGCCAATGTAAAGAAAATAGAGATCGCAGGTGCAACCCTGGTAGTAGTTTCATGTCAAGGATAGTACTAACATCAAAACCAAGTGTAGAAACACGCCCATGAACCAAGTTTTACATTAAGCAGTAACCTAACTAATAATCAATCCAGACAGGACAGAGCAGGCTGACATGACCCCAACTTCACGCTCTTACCTAACAGTGACAATGTCATCAATCTTCAAGATCATTCTGACACACTCGCAGGCTAACATAATGGCACTTGTGCTCACCAGCAACGGCTGCACGACATTCTCCTCCAGGATGTTTGTGATCTGCCCTTTCCTCACATTGATGCCAGTGTTCTTGTCACCTCTGGCATGGCGATTCCTGAGTTCGGTGACAATGGAGATTGGGTTGAGCCCAGCATTCTCAGCCAATGTGTAAGGGATGACCTCAAGCGCCTCAGCAAACTCCTTAATGCAGTAACTCTCCATCCCTCGAAGCTCCTTTGCCCAAGCAGCCAACTGCATTGACATCTCTATTTCTGGAGCACCGCCACCAGCAATCAAAAATCTCTTGCTGACCAAGCACCTGAAGCATCAAAACAAGTATAACATAAAACTCCATTTCATTTGGTTTAAGGAAATATAGACAGCATCACTAATGCAAATGTTTAAGTCAATTAGGGGAAGCGGTGCACTTTAAAAGGAATATAATGTGTACTTACGCCCAGGTAAGTTGTTGTGAAATTTATAAGTAGCATTGTAGCCACCATACCATGAAAATAGCTTTACTAAGGCTTTGTTCGGTTATTCGTATACCTCATGGATTGGAAAAAATTATGAAGGATTTTAACTTGATATGGATTTAAACCCACTCAATCCCTCCATTCCATATGGATTGAGAGGTAACCGAACGGGCCCTAAATGAGGAAGGCATGCCACCAATGATCATAACAATTTCCCAAGCTTCGGCATCTTCAAACACAAAAACACAAAAAATGAACTAGGTAAACCACAAAAACACTGTACAGACTCCAGAACCGACAGTGCACAATTATCACACACTTCCAAGCCTACTTTACCATGAACTAGGTAAAGGAGGTCCATAAATTGTTCGGTAGCATAAAAGCAGTGGCGGAGGACAAAAGGAATATAAGGTATGACAATATAACTAGTAGCTAGTAGAAAAAAAGGAAACAAAATTGAGGAAATGGTGCATGCAGGAATCGAACATTGTAGTAGCTGGTAGAAAAAAAGGGGAAAATAGCGCACATTATAGGAATTGTATCCAAGACGTGCTAATTGAAACACCAAAGTGCAATCACTGCAATAGACATGGTTTTATTCTAACAGTAGAAGATATAAGACTATCAAAAGTTTAGGTATGTCAGCTGCCATATACTTGGCCATACTGGGTCCTCCGCCATTGCATAAAAGGACAACACAAAAAATATAATCAATCCCTTCCTACTACTCCCGCCCCCCTCCCCAACAATTGGAAGGTACACCTGGCGTTTGTTCCATGGGTTTCATCCAGCCAGTACTTCAGACTAGCATCACATAAGGTCTCGCACGGTCGTAACATCAACACCAAGGACAGCATCCCTGCCATTTTCATTGCGGCTTCACCAATGCCAATGAACCACCTCAAACAGACCTTCAAAGCGTCAACCGTCAACCGTCAATCAGACTGCCAGGCGTCCACCCCAATCCCTCCGCACGTCAGGTCTGTTTTTTCCACACGCCTATGATCTACCTTATTGTGTGCACATTAATCTGTTTGTCCTAAAACCATTTTTGCTTCAACTTAGAATATACTAGTTTTTTCCATAACCTACATGGACATGCAATTGGAAACCAAACTTCGATACCTAACTGTTAAGAAGAAAATATCATTTGGTTTGTAAGTAAATCCATTGTCCTTAGTCTTGCTTATGTAACGTTCTGATTGCTGCCGAATTCAAATTCATTGTTGTAAAGTTCAATGTTTTTTTTTGTTGAGAACTGTTGATATCGTCACCTAAAAATTATCCCTCCTCCGCACATCAGGTCTGCTCTTTCTATTCACCTATCATCTACCATATCATCTGTACATTAGTCTGTGTGTGCAGAGATCTCTTTTGCTTCAATCTATATACTGTTTTTCATAACCCACATGGGCATGTAGCCAGAAATCAATCTACAAATATCCTTTGGTTTGTAAAAATAAATCCATTGCACTAATCCGTAGTGATCTAGATTCTAGGCACGGTTTTAATGGCTGCTGAAATTCAAGTTGATTTGAGTTAACTGTTTTTGGTTCACCTAAACATCATCATTTGTATGGAGGAATGTTCCCCCCGTTGCAAAACACAATCGCATTTGCTAGTTAATAAGCAAAACATGCTAATTATCCATCAAGTTCTCCTGAAATTCGCTAGTTAATAATTAAAACATGCTGAATATTTGTCAAGTCCTCCAGCACAACATATGCAACCCTGAGTTCTTTCGCTATTTTAAATGGCCCTCTAGCAGCAAATAGAGTATGAAGGAAAATGGCTTACTGTTACTAATAAGTTATTATCCCAGACTCCTAGTATATCCAGGTAAAATGGCAAGCTCAAAACAAGAACCAAAGATGAAGTTTTCCAATTATATTTGCTATAAAAACCTTTTGCATTTAAAACCACCAACTTACTAAATGAAATGCCTTTTTGATAATAAACAAGTCAATTACCCGTGCATTGCTATGGTTTCTATTGTATATGTAGATCTTGTTGAAATGAGATACTTATTCAAACATGATTATTTTTTTATTTTCCGATTAACAGTATAGATAAATATATGTCAGGTTCTTTACGAAACACAAGCAGCCTTCTGTCGCAGTGGTCAAGGCGCCAGCCTCCAGCCACAATGGCCTGGGTTCAGATCTCCGGTGGCGCATCAATTTTTTTGTTATTTCCATTCCGCGCGGGAGGGGAGGCAGAGGGGCGCACGGGAGGTCGTTGGGCAACGCATGACGAAGATTGCACTTTATAGTATAGATGTATACATATCCCTAACTAAGGCCCTGTCTGTTTCCCCTCTAGATTATATAATCTAGCTTAAAAATAAGTTGAGATGTAAACAAACAATATAGATTATTAGGTGGATTATGTAATCTATATACCTAGATTATGATAATCCATAAACAGGTTAATAGGTGCTTATATAATCCATAAGCTGGATTATATAATCTTGGAAGGAAACAAACAGGGCCAGGATGTTTATAATACAAGTGAAGAGTTGATACTAACTAAAATAGTCATCCCAGGATAACAAAACACCAATTTGGCAATCAGTGTACTATATTCAAGACATATTGCATATTCCTGTTTTATTATATATTACATTAATGTCGATAAATCGTAAAAATTTCTAAAGAACCAAATTAAAACAATATATAAGTCTTCTTGCAACTTCACTAATGCACAAAAAATCCTAAACAACTGTCACCTATGTATCACCAATCTAATCCACCAAATCAAGTAATCATAAGAGTTTTTTGTACTCCAATGCCACAAGAATATAATATGAAAAGATTCAATGCTATGAAATCAAACCCAGTAGAAAGTTTAGAAAACATTCTTAACGGAACTTGAACAAAGAAGACATCATCTGTTGAACTTTGAATACATTTTCAAATTCAAATATAGCCCCATTAACCAAAGGCATGCAAAGAAATTGGTGAGCAAAAGCATAAACAGTAAGGTTTTTGCCCAACAATAAACAACAAGAACATAAGACAGACTAGAACTCAGAAGCAATTGTGAGTATAGCATTGGCTTATTATCTCAATCAATATATGATAAATTGTACCTTATGACACAGAGTGCATCATGGAGACTGCGTTCAGCTTCATCAATAACCAATTGGTTAGATCCCCTGACAAGTACAGTTGCGGTCCTACCCATGTCCTTGATTCCAGTGATCTTCACAACCTTGCCCTCTCCAACAGAGACTTCCTCAACAACATCTGCATACCCAAACTTATCCGTGCGGAAGTGCTCAATGTTGGCAATGGGAAGGCAGTTTAGGGTCTTGGTGATGAACTCCATCTCGTCCCTCTCCACGTCCTTCACCACCAGAATCTTTGCCTTAGCAAGATAGTGCAGAGACAAGTCAGTTACTGCATCACGCAAGATGCTCTTCTGAATGAGCAATACATTGCATCCAGCCGCCTTGATCTTCTTGACCATCCCAAGGATATAATTGCGCTCCTCACGTAGGATGCGGTCCATCTGTGCGTAGTCGGATACAATGACACTCTGCTCAATGTCAGTCTTGGGTGGTGAGATTTGGAACTGTATGACAGCGATCTTAGCATTCTCCATCCGAGTTGGGCCCCCAGCAGCATGGCTAGCCTTCTTGTCAAAGATGAGGCCAGGGACGAGCTCAGTATCGTCCACGGTGCCACCAAGCTTCTTCACGATGCGGATGTCCCGGAGGTCGAGAAGGTCAGGGTGAGCGGGGTCCACCACAGAGAGGGCGGCGTCGACGGCGAGGGGCGAGAGAAGGGTGGAGTACTGGGAGACGACCTTGGAGTTGAGAGCCGTGGACGCGGACTTGACGAGGGATTCCCGGTCGGATAGCTCGATGGGGATGGCCATGGCGTGCAGGATCTCAACAGCGCGCGTGGCGAGACGGTGGAGGGCGTCGGCAGCGGCGGTGGGGTGAGCCCCGGCGGAGAGGAGCGACTGGGCGCGGCGGAGGAGGGATCCAGCGAGGACGACGACGGTCGTGGTGCCGTCCCCAGTGGCGGCGTCCTGGGAGCGGGATAGCTCGGCGAGCATGCGCGCGGCGGGCTGGAGGAGCGCCATGCGGGAGAGGATGGTGGCACCGTCGTTGGTGATGATAACCTCCTGAGCCTGGTCGCCCGAAGCGATCATCTTATCCATCCCACGGGGGCCCAGCGAGGTGCGAACGGCGTCGGCGACGGCGCGCGCAGCGGCGATGTTGGCGCCGCGCACGTCGTCGCGGCGCTTGGTGTCGGTGTAGGTCTCCGTCTTGCGGGATGGCGCGGGGGCGGCGACGGCGGCGGCCATGGATCGAGGGGAAAGGAGATTTGCGAGGGCAGTGGCGTTTAGGGCTTGGTCAGGACTCAGATCACGCTGGAGGCTGGAGTATGCGGCGGCGCGAGGGTTCGGGAATGGAAATGGAGACTTGGAGAGAGCTACGCTACGCCTAGGCGCTCTTGCTCGCGGCGCGGTCGAGGGAGCCAGCCTCTGAGTTAACAATGGGCCGAGAGAGATTCGCGAATGACGTATGGGCCTCACTGCTGCTGTGCCATCGGCTCCGTTCCTTTCAGCCCATGCAAGAAACTTCGAAAAAACTGAGGCTAAAAAGAAGATATCATTTCAGCCCATCATCAGGTGCGTTTGCTGCAGTGAAGATACCATTTCACGGTTTAGAGAACTTTATGGGCAGGTTTGGGAGCAAGGGAAATGGAGTGAAATGGAGGGGATTGGTGGGTCAAAATCCTTTTTCTATTTAATTTTGAATAGTAAGAGAATTTTAGCATCTCCAATCCTCTCTATTCTACTTAGCTTCCAAACAAACTCTAAGAGATTAGCCACAAAGATTAGCCAAATTTACCAATTTAGCTACTCTCTAAAATATATTTCAAAAAAGAGTAGATTAGTCCAACAGACTCTAAATTCAAAATTATGTATAACTAGTGAAATAGGCTATCCAAAAATAAAGAGCTAACATGTAGGGATGAAAGAGCTAATAAATTTGAAGAGTTATTTACAGGGACTATTGGAGACGTTTTTCTTTTAATAATAACTATATTTATCTTTATAAAACTTTTTAGCTAATCTCTTAGAGTTGCTCTTATGCAACATACCAGAGGAAGATTAAAAATAAGCAGTCGATTACCTAGTATTGTGTTAGAGCATCTCCAAGAGTTTATCTAAATTTTAATCTCTAAATTATCATTTGGAGAGCCATTTGCATAAAAATCACCTTCTATATCTTTTCAATCTCCAGCAGCATTTCTATATGTTGTTTGCACTTTAGAGAATCATTCACTTATTTGGCTAGCGAGACGAAATAGAAGATGGATATATTTGAATAGCCATTTAGATAAGATGTTGCAGAGTATTTTTTTTAAAAAAACTCTATTTTGTAAACCCAAGCACATCCAAGAGGCTCTATATTCTTGGAGTTGCTCTTAGTTATGAAGCCATGGTTTACACACTTGCACTACCGGACATAGTTAATTTGTCGAGTGCTTCAGGCACTCGACAAAGCTTGGAAAACACTTGGCGAAGTCTTTGCCGAGTGTGACTCTCGACAAAGAAGTCTTAGCGAACTGTACATCGGCAACGACTTCTTTGCCGAGTGCCACTTAGTATTCGACAAAGAAAAGTCGTCGTCACGATGTCAAGTGGCGGTGATGGAGCCTTTGTCGAGTGTCCTTCATGACACTCGACAAATGCTCCCTCTTTGTCGAGTGCTAGCTGGACTAGCTCTCGACAAAGGGAGCACCAGTGGGCCCCTTTGACAGTTCCTTTGTCGAGTGCATTAGGATGCACTCGGCAAAGGTTGCTTGTTTTCCGAGTGCCTCGGTCACAACACTCGATAAAGAAGTTTTACCGGTTCCCAGGTGTGCCTTCTTTACCGAGTGTTATGGTCATGGCACTCAGCAAAGTACCTTTATGTCGAGTGTAGCACTCGACAAAGTGACCAGAATACCTCTTTTTTATTTGTTTTTGCTATTCCATCCAAACAAACAAAACATATATCGCATAATCGTCACATATACATCACAGAGTTCACAGAATCATCACATACATCAAGCACAAGACATAGCTCACAAAGATCACTAAGTCACAAGTATCACAAAATAGTTCACAAAACTAATAAGTACTCACATAAATGAGTCCACAAACATCCAATATATGTCATAAACATGTCTCAACTAGGTTTAGAAGAACATCAGCGAGGTGGGCGGCTGGATTGGTTCGGCGATGGGCTGGACGGTCCATGAGGGTTGTTTGATGTTGCAGATTGACAGATTGTCCCTGTATAGAGAAGAGATTGGATTTGTGAGACCAAATGAATATATATCATGCAGGAATAGAATTTTGATACTCATGAGTATGGAACTGGGTAGGGTTAGCTAGAGGGAACAAAGGAGGTGGTGGAGCAAAACACTGTGTGGCGCCAAGGCTTTACATGTACTGGAACATCTTTACCATCCTCTGCTGATCCGCCAAGCGAGTCGCCCACTCCGCCCTCGTCCTAACCTCCATCTCCCTCTATTCCCTCCTCTCTTCTTCTAGCTAGGCATGTAATATTTCACCCCAATGTTATAATAATGCAAAGAGAAGGTATATAACTCAATGAATGATGAGTTATAGAAGCACTAACTTGGAGTTCCTATATGTGATGTTGTGAGCTGTCCTACCGAGGTCGTATGGCTAGGCTCATGCTCGTGCTCCTTGCTCGCATCCGAGATAGGGTGAGAGTGGAGGATGAGTCGATTCCCCCGTCGATGATCCAGTACCACCCATGCCTCTTGCCTCCTCCTACCCCCATGAGGACATCTCCATCGATGTCCTCGATCCTCGGATAGTAATCTAGCCCATGAACCTGTTGTGCCATGGCAGTGTACTCACTAAGGCGGTTGTAGATAGCGGTGTTGCTATATGCCTCGGGCACGTCCTCCGGGTTGTAGGTGATGTCGGACATCGTCTTGCCCATGTGGGCCATAGCATACACCAAGAAGATGGAGCAAGGCTAGTCACCATGTGACGCCGACTACGAGAAAACCAATGAGATGGTTAGAAATTAAGCCTAATCGAAACTAGATTAAATTAAAGTGAGCATGTACCCATCCTTCTGCGTATTTGTCGACACTGCGGCTACCCTGGTGCTGGGAGGGACCTTGCATCATTCCTTTTTATGAATGCCTCGTCCCACTCGAGCGAGCACCACCTATGCACCATCTGCTCCCAGCACTGAGGATGCATTATGCACTAATAAGGAATCGTCTACAAAAAAGTACACGACTTATTAGAATATAAAATTCACATATTTAACACGAATATTAAAGTTTTCTATTTACTTGTATGTATTGCTTGCTCACCTTCTCTCCAAGGACAGAGCCATGGTAAATGACGATGGTCTGGATGCGCGTCTCGTAGTGCATGTCCATGACGAGCTTCTTACAGCTCGTGGTAGCCACCACACCTGCCCTGGCCTCGTATCCAGCCTCGCATCTGAAGAAATCCTACATACAAAGACGATGTATCCATATATTATTTTAAGAATGTGTTACGAATGCGACATATTAAACAATATAGTGCGAGGAAGACTTACCCACAGCTCTTACTTCACCCGCTCCACCTTGTTGTTAAATTCCCTGTCGTCCCGATCTACTGCATTGGGGGCGATGCCGTAGTGGTCGAAGGTGTAGGTTGGGCCCATCACTCCAGCGTATTGAACAAGTCTAGGGAAGTGTTCCCTGCACAGAAGGCTGATGATGTCATTGGGTTTGCGGTCGTTACCCCCTACATTCTCCACAACCTTCTAAGACATGTCCAAGTGATAAAGAAAAAGTATTAGTTTCTACTATGAATTTGAACATATAATATGGAGAAGCAGCGACAACATCTAAAGTTACATACCTCTCCTGATCGAGTCAAATCAGCGGGCGCCTGTCACGAAGTATGAGTTGCTGAGGGAGACTAGCGGGACCTCGCAAGTAGACGTTCCTCGAACCTGAGGCGTCCTGCTGAGTGTCGTCATCATCATTTATGTCGCATCAACAGCAGTATGCTGCTCCACCTGCTGTTGAGCGTCGTTGTCCTGCTGCGCCTCCTTCCTTCGTCCTACGGGTGCTCCACCCCCCTCCACTCCCTCTCACCCTACTCGACCTCATCTCACCACCCACCATCTTTGTCCAACAACCTGCAATTAAGAGTAAGCAAATAAGCACAGATAAAAAATGTGTATTTAGAAATAGATGCGAAATAAATAAAATAAAATATAACATTACATTGATTAAAAATAATCTTCATGTGTGTCCGGGTTAGCCGGATCATAAGTCGCATAATCACTATAAACCATTTCATAGTCAATAGCATCTGAAGGCGCAAGTTCATCATTAATGTCATTGCCTTCAAGTATTTCTAAATCAATCTCATTTTGCACCTCATCCTCCTCCTCATCAACAACCATTTTAATATCTACTTCCATTCCGATAGCTTCGGATAAGTCTATCTCACATCGCTCTTCTAGACCATCTTCTTGAAAGAACTCTCTGTCATATGTGTCCGAGTCTAAGTTATAATCTTCATTGTTTGGAACATGTAATTTACCATGCGGTGATACCTTATACACAACATCGCAACCCTTAAGATGTTCTTTCGTTTGACACGTATATGGGAGATAATACACTTGTGTGGCCTATTGGGCCACGATATAGACATCGTCTCCTGGTAAGGTGGAACCCTATCGAATTTTGACTAGCCCAAGATTAGAATGTGTCTGTCTCGTCACTTTAGGGTCAAACCAATGACATTTGAATATCACTGGAGTAACAGGTTTGGAACCAGGAAAATTGAGTTTATATATAATCGAGTATACTTTAATATAAACATGTAATGCATGTAAACTGTACCTTCTAATAGGTGAGGATAGGTCCTGTTAGGGGCCTTCGGCTTCTGAAGGTCCTCAAAAACATGATTTAACATTGTTTCTGGAGAATAATATATGAACAGGTACCTTCGGGCTTGGACCGGAACTACAGTGTGAAGAAGCACAAAGAGTACGAAGGTTGGCGCAGAAACGAAGCTATGTGCAAGGGAGCTTCGGCATGATAGCAGAAAGGGAAACCGACTTAAAAAGGAAAAGGCTATTCAGACCTCGATGAGTCGCTATAGAGCCATTAGCAAATGTAAAGGGCATGGGTGTAATTTTACATAGGCTGCGTTCCGTGCCTATAAATAGATGAACAGTGCTCCAGCACTGTTCATGCGGACTTGGCATTTTACTTTTGCATCACGCTTGTACTTTCACCTTCTTTCAAGCCGAAGGTACATTTGTAATTTGATATCGTTTCCAATTTCCATAGTAATAAAATAGAATAGAGATGAAATAGAAGTGAATTGACAATAATACATGATTGTTTATGTTATTTTATATTTCATATGATTTCTTCTCCATCATTTTATCTTATGTTGAAGGTTTATCCTTCACAACCTTCGTCCGAAGACCATTATATATCCCAAGGGAAATAATGTTTCGAAGGACGAAGGACTTTGACGTTTAACATTTTCTGTGTTGCCTTGTTCTTAATTCATAGCACTTGAGAACAAGTCCCCAACATTGGCGCCCACCTCCGGTGAACTCTTTTCGACCACCTTCGGCAAGCATTGACCTTCGTCATGCCACCGAAGAAAGCTTCAACGACAGGGGCTGCTGCTCTCCAGCCGCTGGACCCGAACCAGGAAACCTTTTCTCTTCGAGAGGCCCGAAGCCAGAAGAGGAAGGCCACTAGTCCAACACCCTAAGAGGACGAGTTGGACCAAGAAATCAGAAACATAGAGATGCTGCATCAATAAGTACAAAGGAAGAAAGAGAAGATGGCTCGACTAGTCGACCTTCAGAGACAGATTGACGAAGCTACCAAAGAAGTACGCCATCTTGCTCAAGATGAGTAAGAGCGAAGGCCTCAACATATGGGGCTTCATCAAGAAGGCTTCTTCAACGAGGATGAATGGTACAAGGATTTCCATCATGGAAATTTTGCTTTTGATGATGCTTCTCCTCTGTCAGCAGAATTGCAGGCTACACCTTGGCCCCCGGCTTACAAGCCACCCCAGCTCCCCATGTATGACGGGCACTCAGATCCAAAGCAGTTTTTGATGAGCTACGAAAAAACCATATCTTCATATGGAGGCAATACCGCAGTCATGGCGAAATCTTTCGTCATGGCAGTCAAGAATGTTGCGCAAACTTGGTACTCCTCTCTTCGGCCAGGGACAATCACATCATGGCAGAAGCTGAAGGACATGTTGATCACTAGTTTCCAAGGATTTCAGACGAAGCCGGTTACCGCTCAAGCTTTGTTCCAGTGCACACAAGATCATGAAGAATACCTCCAGGCGTATGTCTGAAGGTTCTTGCATCTGAGGGCACAAGCGCCAACAGTGCCCAATGAAATTGTCATTGAGGCCATGATCAAGGGGCTTCAGCCAGGACCTGCGGCCCAGTACTTCGCCAGGAAACCCCCTCAGACCCTAGAGAAATTACTCCAAAAGATGGATGAATACATCCACGCTGATAATGACTTTCGTCAAAGAAGGGAGGAAGCCTACAGGTTCTCTGAAATGACCAGGGGCTTCGGAGGGAGAATCCACCCAAGACATGTCAGATCAATTCATTCTACCCAAAATGATGACAGAGGAAGTCAGCAACAGAGGCCGCAATCTTCCTCGCAAGCTTCGGGGCAGCAACAAAGCTATCCTCGGCCATCAGCTCCAAGGGGCAGAGGCGCCAGGGGCTTCGGAGGAAGGTTTGGGGATCAGTCCAGGAAAATTTATTGCTTATTCTGCGGTGAGGACAAGGGCCATACTACAAGGATGTGCCATATCACCATTCAGAAACAGAAGGAAATAGCAGAAGCTGAAGCTCAGTAGAACCAGCCAAAGCAGGTCATGCATACTGCTTCGTACCATTCACCCTACATACCAGAGTATGTAGGTAACCATCCCACAACGTCTGTTGCTTCAGCTAGTCAGCCACAGGCATTCTGGCCACATCTTCCACCTCCGCCACCACTACAACCTGCATATTCACGTGGCCAACAGCCAGAAGGGAGTCAGCAGGCCAATCAGCAGAGAGACTTCAGGGAGAAGTCCGAAGCTCGCACAGTCAACAACACTGTACCAGAGTCGAAGCATATCTACTAAGAGATATCCTACCCTAGAATCAGTTTTTACATTCATAGTCGTTCTTTTTCTTACTAAAGAACAGTTGTTGAAAACTTAGTTTTCTTGTCATTTTTAATTCCTTGAAATAGCTTTGTTTTTTGTCATAGAGAAAATATATCTTCTCCATAGACTTACGGAGTCTCAAAAGTCGCCGAGGCATAAAAAGCTGTTTCTAAGTTATAAGTGTCTTCAAAGCTACAAAAAGTCGTTCTATTGAATGCAGAGTAAGTTTTCCGAAGCTACAAAAAGTCATTCCTAAAGGAGCGCAATGTAAGTTTTCTACTCAAAAGTCGTTCCAAAGGGAATGCAGAGCTTACAGCGAAAAGTCAACGCTGATTCCGCCGAAATATAAGGCGAAGCGCGAAAAGTCAATGTGAATACCGCCGAAATAGAAGGCGAAGAAGTTCAAAAGATGTTCCTAAGGGAATGCAGAACTTACAGCGAAAAGTCAACGCTGATACACCAAAAAATAAGCGGTGAAGCTGAAAAATAAACGGCAAAGGGATTGTGTATCCTACGGTAGGGATGTGTGTGTATCTTCGGCACAAATATCATTCTGCATAGCATAACATCATCACATCATTCGCATAACATAACATCATACATCATATTGCATCAATGGCATAAGAAGGGGACACACTGTTGATCTTCGGAAAATGCTTTGAAAAAGAAAAATTGTGCTAAGGCACAAAATAAGTTTCGAAGAGATACAACTTTGTCAGCTATAAAGTGGAGGAAAAAGTTTGTTGTTGACGAAGCATCAATGTTTCTGCGACGATTGGAGGATTTTTTACGAAGCATAAAAATTCTTCTTTACGAAGCATGAAAAGAAGGGAAGGTGTTTTTTCGCCAAAGGCTCAAAAACGGTATGAACAATAACAGTTCCATGCATCGTAAAGAAATGAATTACAAAGCCATTTGTACATTACATTAAAAACTCATGAGTACCAAATATTACAAGCATAGTCCAGCAAATGTTACATTGGTATTCTAACAATGTTTTTACAAATTATTCTTCCTTCAAAACTTCGTCCGCAGCTTCGGTCAGAAGTTGAGTAACAACTTCGTCCAAAATGCTTTCGTAGCCTTTTCTTTTTCCGGCTCCCGAAGGCCGTAGATAACGCATTATCCTCCGCTTTGGAGTATGGCCCAAGCAGATCATCACTGGTAGCTTCGATGCAATTCAACCAGTCATCATCTGGTTCGATAAATTGGTCTCCAAATCTGAAAGTATATTTCAGTCGAACCAAATCACCCTCGTTAGTGTTGCTGATGGTTTCCTTTGGCATCTCCCAGCTCTCTAGCAGTGGCCATATCCTGTAGGCCATGTGCTCTTAGACTAAATCCCTTGTCTCGATGAAAGAACAAACTATGCCAAAGGCCCTTCGGCATTTTTCAGCTGCTTCATCAATCTCTACCTTCGGTTTCCGAAGGCCGAAGCGGGACCAGATGGGGCGCATGATGATCTCTTTGATATCTTCTCTTGCTTTTAAATCATTTTTCATATAAAACCATTCCTTCGTCCAGTCTCCAAGCCACCTTTTCCGTAAGGTTGGCACTGGGCAGCTTGAACCTGAACGAGCAACGAAGTTGTAGCAGCCAAAATTATTGTGATACTGCTCCTTACCCTAGGGTTTCGTCTCATATAAAACTTCGTGTATACTGCAGAAACTTTTCGCACTTGGTTCCAAACCTTGACTCCTCACAGCCCAAATGAAGATTCCCATTCTTATGATGGCTTCGGGAGTAATCTGGTGAAGAAAAATCTAGTATATCTTTAAAACTTCAACCACAAAACTGCTTAGAGGGAATCGAAGTCCAGCCTTGAAGAAGCTTCGGTAGATTACAACTTCATTCTCTTCAGGAGCAGGAGCAGTCCGGTCTCCGTTATCAGCCCTCACAATGGATATGTCTCGAAAACACCTTCCTCTCATGCTATCAAGATGACTTTTCCTGATAGTCAATTTTCCAAAAACTGTGTGACTTGGTCGCCACGACCGATCTTCGGAGTCTTTGCCCCCGCTTTCCACATCATAACTATCGCTGTCATCGGTATCTTCAGATAAGCCGTCTAGAGTTTCTTTTGTAATCTTCTCTGTGTTGGTCTTTGCAATAAACTCGATGAATCCAGCAGTTTTTCCTTAAGAAGCTTCTCCTCCTCGCTCAGCTTTGTTTCATCAGCAGCTTTCTTGTCTTGAGACATCTCTTCAGAAATGGTGAAAATGTGCTCCTAAAGCCGAAGCTTAGAAAACCTAAAATCCGAGCAAGCCTTGGTAAGCAAGAGCTAAAAATTGAGCAAGCAGAGCAGATGGCTAAAAGCGTGCCAAATGAGCCCGGGGTGTGCTCTTATTTATATGCCTAGTGCGTTGCAGGGTGGAGGGCCCCACTTGTCATTGACTGTTGTTATTCTAGCAAAGGGAAGGTGTTTTTTTGGACCTTCAGCTTTAGGGCCTTCGTCCATTTAACAATTTGAATTTATTATTCTAATAAATTAATATTGCGAGGGACTACTGTTGGGGGCCTTCGGCTTCCGAAGGTCCTCAAAAACATGATTTAACATTGTTTCTAGAGCATAATATATGAACAGGTACCTTCGGGCTTGGACCGGAACTACAGTGTGAAGAAGCACAAAGAGTACGAAGGTTGGCGCAGAAATGAAGCTATGTGCAAGGGAGCTTCAGCATGATAGCAGAAAGGGAAACTGACTTAAAAAGGAAAAGGCTATTCAGACCTCGATGAGTCGCTATAGAGCCATTAGCAAATGTAAAAGGGCATGGGTGTAATTTTACATGGGCTGCGTCTCGTGCCTATAAATAGATGAATAGTCCTCCAACACTGTTCATGCGGACTTGGCATTTTACTTTTGCATCACGCTTGTACTTTCACCTTCTTTCAAGCCGAAGGTACATTTGTAATTTGATATCGTTTCCAATTTCCATAGTAATAAAATAGAATAGAGATGAAATAGAAGTGAATTGACAATAATACATGATTGTTTATGTTATTTTATATTTCATATGATTTCTTCTCCATCATTTTATCGTATGCTGAAGGTTTATCCTTCACATCCTTCGTCCGAAGACCATTATATATCCCAAGGGAAATAATGTTTCGAAGGACGAAGGACTTTGACGTTTAACATTTTCTGTGTTGACTTGTTCTTAATTCATAGCACTTGAGAACAAGTCCCCAACAGGTCCTAATCCCACCCGTGGTTGCGTGGACGAGGTTAGTTTCCATGCTCTACTCCGATCGGAGACAGAATTTCGACAGCACCTTACCGCTATTCTCCAGATACACGCCCTAACAAGGAGAGTGTACTGTCCGGAGAACAATAGGGAGGTGATGCCAAAACTCTATCTTGGACCGGAGTAGAGCATGGAAACTAACACCATCTACGCAATCATGGGCTATCCAAAAAATGTGGATAATGTGACAGAACCTCCCAAGTAATTAGGCCCACCTACAGTTGTCCTTGTCCAACAGACATCAGACAACCCTGTAGATGTTCCTGAATCACTCGACAAGTTCGGTATCTTCTTTCTTACCTTACCAGGAACGTTTCACCCATCTTGCAGACATTACAGAACATCGGAGATATAGAGATGCGGAAGCGATTGCATAAACTTACATTTATTTAGAAAGTAGGATCAAGTTACTTATTACAGACCAGAGCTATAAAACGAGTGCAGAGTAATATTATTACACATACCAAGGGAGGCAAAAACTCCTCCCGATAAGTTCTTTCACAAAAGTTCTATATGGAGGACCAAGTCCTCCCGCAGCTTCACTCTTGTTTTTCTTCATTTTGAACCACCCTGGAGCAAAAGCAACAAAAGTTCGTTGCTTCCTCACCTAAAAACAACGGAGGGATAAACCCTGAGTATGGAATTACTCAGCAAGTCTTACCCGACTAAGGAAAAGACTCTCAAGGGTATGCTGGATAAATAGGAATCAAGGAGAGGCTTTGGCAAGAATCAACTTAGATACTTTTGCAGAAATAGCTTACTAAAGTGAGTCCTTACTTTCAACATTTTACGCCAGCTTAAATATTAATAGACTCTGTTTGCCTCTAGTCTAATTTCATCATCTCATCAATACAACATCATTTTTATTCATGAAGTTCACATCCTGACGTAGGTTGTAGGTCAGTGATCAAGTCTCCACTCTCCGGGGATATAACGGCGATCCGAATCGATTTACTCAGCTGAGGATCTCTAACCACACGACATATGTAGCACTTAATCCTTGCATATGTCAACTCGACCCCAGGGTTCTTAAGACCAGATCAGGTTCACGCAAACCGAGAGCACAGATACACCACCGTCCAGCCTCTTGCCACGGAGGGTACACGCTACTCCCGCCACCGCTCCACGCCCATTTCGTGTTATCTTATTCTGGCCTTAGTCTTCCCGAGGCAAAGCTTACCCTGTCCCATTTCCAGGGTATGCGGCTAGCTAAGATAGTCCTTGGTCATCAAGCCTACATACGCATCCAATCCTTAATCAACCTGGGTAGAACATCACCTGTTCCTAACCCAAGTCTCGATTTAAGTACTTCCATCCTTAGGATTGTTTCTGTTCCTTAGGATGAAAAGAGCATCACAGGGAGCTTTGCAGTAAGATCCCACCACGCTCTCAATGAAAGTATTCTTGCAGGTAGAAGCCATCTTTCCTCAGGATAACCCCTGAGCTAGGCAGTATTGCAAAAGACAACCTCTATCCACAAGATCTAAGCAAGGCTAAGCATTTTTGTAAATCAAATTTTTGATACTTCACCAGAAGTATCTATAAAGGTATGGATATCAAGGAAGGCAATGCATCAAAGGGTTTCAAGCAACTCCTATAAACCTAATGCACATTTCACTAGACTTAAGTGTGCGAAAAGTATTTAAAAACATAAGGAAGGGGTTGCATGCACCGGGGCTTGCCTTTGTTGCAGTGAAGTGGTTCCAGAATCTATTATCCACTACCGAGTTAGATGGCTCCTCCACTTGATTAGCAGCCACTGGAGCAGACGCCTCCTTTAAACACCACTTCTTCTAGGTGTTCTACAAGTCAATTACAAATACATGTATGCTTATGTAATGAGATGAGATGCAAACTTTCACAAGGAGAGCCGGGGAACATAAACATCACAAACAAAAACACCAGACAAGCATACACCCATTTCTTAATGTTCGATTAAAGTGACCAATTTGAATTCACTTAGGTAAACCAGGGAATTAATCCAACCAAGATCTCAATCAAAAGCTTAAAACTCCTTAAGTAACTCCCTCCAAGGGTCAAGATCTCACTAGATCAACATGCCTCTGCCCCAAAAGCACTTAGTTTCTTAATTAATTAAGGATTTGATAACTATTTTTTTTTTGGACCTTGCAAGGCTTTCAGGTCAAAAGGCTTCCAAACAGCTCCAAAATTTTACCAAGTGCTCAACTTCAGGTAAAAAGTCTTTCCAAGAATTTCCAGAATTTTTGGTGTTACATTTTTATTTCTAAAATTCAAATGGGTCTGTCAAGAGCACTTTTAATTCTCTTAATATCTTCCAACTGCTCCAAAAACCCTAATAATATTTTTAACAGAGAGGTCTTGATTTTAGACACCTCACAAAATTGGTATCCCTGCTTTTGGATTTTTCTTCAATTTCTGGCACTATTTCTAATTTTTTTGTAAAAGAAAAAGACAAATCATACATAGTTCTGGGCTTAATCCTGCTACTCGGCCCACGCAACCGGGCAAGTCGGCCCATGGCTGGCAGCCCGCGCGCCTGCTCTGGCCATTTTTGCAAAAAGAACCACGCGCCCGAGCAAACCCCAACTGGGACCAAACCACTGTTTCTTAGGGTCACCGATCACTTCGTTTAAGCCCCTCGGCTCTGTTGTATTCTCAATTTCATAACCCCGATACCCTGCCGCCCTACTCCGGCGACCAGCACTGAATCGGTCTTGGCAGCTCGTCGCAGCTGAGGGCGACAGCGCCAACACCACCCCTCACCCACCGACAACTTGGACGGGCGCTCAATTTGGCCGCGGAACACCGGAGCACTGCTACCCTCAGCGGCGGGGGCGAAGTTGGTCCGGCGACCCAATTCTACGGCCACGGCGTGGTAGAATTCCAAACTCCGGCGTGGAGAGCAACAACGATCAGTCTCAACCAGGGTGCTTGTGTGAGAATTACCGGGGACGGCGTGGATTAGCAGGCCAGCGGGGAGGTTGTCCACGACGCTAGTCCGCGGCGTCGCGACCTTGTTCCTGGTGATTCACAACGGTAGAGCTTACGAACTAAGCCTGTGAGCTTCACTGTTATAGAAGGAATACGGAACATGTCTTACTCGTGGGTGGGATTGCTCCAGCTACCCTGGCCACGGTGAGGTGAGTCATCGGTGAACGTGGTCACCACTGTCAGCTATCAACTCCAGATCAGGTGCTGGTAAAGCAGTAGAAGAGCTGGGGAATGGTTAAAGGCTTGATCAAGCTATGGAGGACAGGTTTGATATGCTGGAGATGCTAGGAAAACAGCAAGAGCACGACAGGGTCCTCTTTAGGCTTTATAGCCCATGGCAAGCCATCCCAAACCATGGGTTTGCTGGGGCCAGGCTGTAACTTAGTAGGAGGACACCATATCAACATGTTCCACACTACTCTTGCATGATCACCACGTAGAGCAGAGGTCAATAGACATGACAGAGGTGGCCAAGGTCCTAGGGACAGCAAGTTACCTAGCAGATAAGCAGCTGCACACAAGAGACCAGGTTCACCCCCCTCCATCCACCTTGCTGCGTGTATTGCATGGATGTCATGTACACCTCTCATAGCACAATTTGCCCAGCTCCCCACATACCCTTATCTCCTTTAGAAGCAACTGGAGTCTATAGTGGAGGGTGATATTTTTAGGAGATATTTGCAACTGCATTGAATTGCTGTTGCACACTGAACCATGGATATTTTAGCAAGAAGCGAAACCTCTAGTACCTTCAACTCGCCACTATAGCCTTATTCCCATCTAAGTTTACAGGTGAGGGTAGCAGGGGGTGATCTTCTTCAGTTCTAACTGAATCAGTCATTTCAGCACAGCTGCAAACCTCCCTGTTTAAGCCTTGATATTTCCCAAATACATAAGGCAACAAACCTACCTCTCCTAACATAAACCACTCTCCAACAATAGCTCTACTGACTTGGTATAGCACTGATAGCCCAAAAACTCACAGAACAAAAATTGAGGTACCCCAAAGTTAAGCAAATCTCACAAAAACTCAGTTTCAGTTCAGCTGACAGCACAAACTAAGTCTGACAGGAGGTTTTGCAACTCCTGTTTCTCCCAATTCTGTACAGTAACAAGCCTACTCTTTGCATAGAACCTGTTGTCCTTGACATGGTCTTTCATCTTGCTGTGCAAACCCTAACCCAATTCTCCTTGGATCAACTACTACAAAGCTCCAAAGCATGGCAAAGACACACAACTTCAGACTTGGATATTATGCTAAGTCTAAACTCCAACATCTGGCAGTCCAATTTTGAATACACTTTACTCCACTTTTTATGCAACACCAGGTCCCTCTCACTTTATAAAACTTGTTCACTTTACTATGGTCTCCAATCTTGTTATAGAAACTTCAGTCTAAAGCCTGATGGAATGGTCACAAAAGTACTCCCAAACAGACACCAACACTGCAAACTCAGTTTCAGCCAACTGAACCAAAAATTCAGTTAGTGCAATCTGCCAATCCATATTTGGACACCTTTTCCACTAGTAGCATACAGTTTTAGGGGTAAACTCCTTACTAAAGTTTATGCTTCAATAGTTACTCTACAACTTTGACATAGTGACCCATAGCTTAATCCTTCTGGATTCCAAACTATCAAGGCCCAAAGCTTACACAAAATACTGAAATTCAGTTTCAGTTACTGTTTCCAATCTGAAAATTCAGAAACACCGCAGCACCACTTTGAACTACTCTTTTTCCTGGGTTCCAAATGTTTCTAGGGGACAATTGCTTAATAAAGTTTATACTCCTATAGTTCCTCTACAAGTTTGGTATAGTAACCAATAACCAAAACCTCTTGGATTCCAAACTACACTAGCCCAAAGTTTGCACAAAATACTGAAATTCAGACTCTGAATTTCACTAAGTCTGAAATATACAAAATCTGACAGCTCTAATTTGGACCACTTTTTCAACTATTTGCATATAGTTTTAGGGCTGGTACACTTAATAAGGATTGTTCTCCAACAGTCACTTTACAAGTTTGTTATAGTAACTCCTTACCAAAAGTCCATAGATCAAAAGTTATAAGGGTCCAAAAACAGCTATATGAAACTGTTTTCAGCCCAATTTAAACTGAACCCAAAACTGAATTTCTGCAAATTACTCCAAATTTCTCCACACAACTTGGAATTCTCCAAATAAGAATCTTATTCACTTTTCCAAGCTCTACCATTTTGGTATATGGACTTTTAGCTAAATCCTTCTAGATCTTGAATTCCCCTTTTGGGCTAGTTTTAGGGTTTCTAATGAGTTTCATTTGTATTTCAGCTTCTTCCAGGGATTCATCCCTTTGATCCCTCCACCTAGAGAAAAGTTACTCTCTAGCTCAAGATCCAATCTTTGATACACATAGCTCATATCCAAAATGTCCTGGTTTAGAATTTCCTTTACTTAATCATCTATTCCAAGCAGAGCTCAAGTTAAGGTTTGGAGTTATTCCAGCTTCTTAAGTGCTTCTTCCACTTGACCATCGTTCCAAAACAAGGCTACTCTAGGCTCTAAGACTTACCTTTAACATTTAAGACTCCAAGTCAACTTGTTACTTGCTTAAGAGGCGACCTACTCTTGTCTAGCTTAAGCCAAGTCCTTAACCCAACACAGAACATCACACTTTTTGAAAAAGTTTAACCTAGTGAATGCATTCTAAGTGTAACAAGCACATTAATGCAGATGCTTATGATGACATGTCAGTGTTTTAGTTTACGTAACACCAGGGGTGTTACAGCCTTCCCCCCTAAAAGAAATCTCGTCCCGAGATTTAAAAGTCCAGGCTCAGTAATAGAGAAGGAAACGCGTCACTGACTTATTTCCTAATTTCACTTACAAAGCAGGGGAGGTGTTCTGTTTCGCTTAATCACGAGTTAACCACGATGTCGATCGACATTCGCACTCGTTTCCGATGCTACAAACTTCCAATGATGACTTGACGATAAATCTCTTTCTGTGTGTTTTACCCAAGATGTTGCATCTAATTTGTTTTGGATACACCTAGCCATTCGTCCATTTCTCGTTCAACAGATGCACATGGGAAATCACGGTGGTACCATTTCATCACGAAACACAACTAGAAACTATGGCACCAGCGTGTGGCAAGTTATTTATCCACGCACGTGCATCCACAGGGAATATCCAAAGGAATAGCCATTTTAACTCTTGGAATTTTGACAAACTACTATAGATATTAAAAGCTGCCTCTGAAACCGGCAGTCGTTTCTTACACCATAGTCATAGAAAAGCTCATATGTTACATGACCCAGGGGAAACAGGAAAAACTCTTTCCAACAAAGTTTAGCCTGTTTTTATTATCAAGCTGGTCTATCTTACACCTACCTTACTACCTTGATCTACTTCACTACGCTCCCAGTTGCCTACTATATCTTCTCTGGCTACACCATCTGCCAGATGCTTGTTGCCATTCGTCCAAGGAACCCTTAGTCCGCTGATGCAGGAGTAGGATAAAAGGCAACATGGAGTCGATGCACTGCTTGCTGCAGATGGTTGATAAGCCGTTGTGCTACTTGAAATTCCATTGGATGAGCACGATTCAATTCTTTGATCGCCTGATCCTGATGGCTTATGAAGCTTATGGTTTCCTTAAGGTCTTCTCTAACAGCAACAGCATACAAGCGAATTTCTTCTTGTTGCTGACTCAAAACTTTTGATTTAGAATGAGCATTAGTTAGCTGATGCTCAAGCTCCTTAATGCGATTCTGATCAGCTTGGTGTTGCGTCTGAAGTTCTGTCACCTGATGCTCTAGTCCAATAATCTGTTCCGCTTGAACCTTTGTTTCCTCAAGTCGTTCTTGTGCCTGGGTACAAGCCCTATTCTTGGCCATTTCCATCATCTTAAATGCTGCATAACTTCCAGTGTACAACTGCTGCCACTTTTGACGACTGTGCCCTCGAGTAAGTTGCAACTCTAGCACGGCCATCAAAACTCGAGCAGATGCCGATTCAACAGAATCCTGCCCAATAGGAATGCTTTCCATTAATCGGGCCTGGTGATGATACACAAATGGGTCACTTAAGGCAACTGCAGGGAACAACCTCATAGATGTGGCTTGTATTTCTTCCCATTTCTGGTAACAAATGGTTGTTTGCGCCTCTAAGGCAGCTACCTGAGCACCCTCCCAAGGAGTCATTCCTTCAGCATGGAACATCCAATATGGCCAAGATGGTTTTCTAGCACGTTCTGGAATACGCACTACTACCTCATACCATGGTTGTCCTCTAAGAACCGTGCGTGACCACTGGTACTTGGGTGCTTCGGTATATCCGACTTCTTGAAGTAGTCGCCACAGGACCACTGGAACACCAAAATCTCGTAGAAACTCTCCAACTCCCGTAGGGGCTTCTTGTTGATTCATCTATAGAGAAGGGCAATGGATACACTCTATTCACTAAAGATGTATGAACAAGGTAGATGATTCATACACTAAAATAGCTACGCAGGGGGTTTAACTTAAAGTTGTATGACATGATGCATGTGTAATTACAGAATCAACCTTGGTTGATTCACACCTTCTATACATTGCACTCTTCCTATCTGGTCTTTAAAATAAACTCTTCAGAATTTCTTAGATAAGAAGGGAAAAGATTTTGTAGATAAGACTTCAGAAAATCTTTTGAAGATGCCTAATAATATTTGCAGAGAAGGGCTACGCTCCGATACCAGCTGTGACAGAACCTCCCAAGTAATTAGGCCCACCTACAGTTGTCCTTGTCCAATAGACATCAGACAACCCTGTAAATGTTCCTGAATCACTCGACAAGTTCGGTATCTTCTTTCTTACCTTACCAGGAACGTTTCACCCATCTTGCAGACATTACAGAACATCGGAGATATAGAGATGCGGAAGCGATTGCATAAACTTACATTTATTTAGAAAGTAGGATCAAGTTACTTATTACAGACCAGAGCTATAAAACAAGTGCAGAGTAATATTATTACACATACCAAGGGAGGCAAAAACTCCTCCCGATAAGTTCTTTCACAAAAGTTCTATATGGAGGACCAAGTCCTCCCGCAGCTTCACTCTAGTTTTTCTTCATTTTGAACCACCCTAGAGCAAAAGCAACAAAAGTTCGTTGCTTCGTCACCTAAAAACAACGGAGGGATAAACCCTGAGTATGGAATTACTCAGCAAGTCTTACCCGACTAAGGAAAAGACTCTCAAGGGTATGCTGGATAAATAGGAATCAAGGAGAGGCTTTGGCAAGAATCAACTTAGATACTTTTGCAGAAATAGCTTACTAAAGTGAGTCCTTACTTTCAACATTTTACGCCAGCTTAAATATTAATAGACTCTGTTTGCCTCTAGTCTAATTTCATCATCTCATCAATACAACATCATTTTTATTCATGAAGTTCACATCCTGACGTAGGTTGTAGGTCAGTGATCAAGTCTCCACTCTCCGGGGATATAACGGCGATCCGAATCGATTTACTCAGCTGAGGATCTCTAACCACACGACATATGTAGCACTTAATCCTTGCATATGTCAACTCGACCCCAGGGTTCTTAAGACCAGATCAGGTTCACGCAAACCGAGAGCACAGATACACCACCGTCCAGCCTCTTGCCACGGAGGGTACACGCTACTCCCGCCACCGCTCCACGCCCATTTCGTGTTATCTTATTCTGGCCTTAGTCTTCCCGAGTCAAAGCTTACCCTGTCCCATTTCCAGGGTATGCGGCTAGCTAAGATAGTCCTTGGTCATCAAGCCTACATACGCATCCAATCCTTAATCAACCTGGGTAGAACATCACCTGTTCCTAACCCAAGTCTCGATTTAAGTACTTCCATCCTTAGGATTGTTTTTGTTCCTTAGGATGAAAAGAGCATCACAGGGAGCTTTGCAGTAAGATCCCACCACGCTCTCAATGAAAGTATTCTTGCAGGTAGAAGCCATCTTTCCTCAGGATAACCCCTGAGCTAGGCAGTATTGCAAAAGACAACCTCTATCCACAAGATCTAAGCAGGGCTAAGCATTTTTGTAAATCAAATTTTTGATACTTCACCAGAAGTATCTATAAAGGTATGGATATCAAGGAAGGCAATGCATCAAAGGGTTTCAAGCAACTCCTATAAACCTAATGCACATTTCACTAGACTTAAGTGTGCGAAAAGTATTTAAAAACACAAGGAAGGGGTTGCATGCACCGGGGCTTGCCTTTGTTGCAGTGAAGTGGTTCCAGAATCTATTATCCACTACCGAGTTAGATGGCTCCTCCACTTGATTAGCAGCCACTGGAGCAGACGCCTCCTTTAAACACCACTTCTTCTAGGTGTTCTACAAGTCAATTACAAATACATGTATGCTTATGTAATGAGATGAGATGCAAACTTTCACAAGGAGAGCCGGGGAACATAAACATCACAAACAAAAACACCAGACAAGCATACACCCATTTCTTAATGTTCGATTAAA
The DNA here is from genome assembly GCA_029449295.1 of Zea luxurians. Classification (NCBI taxonomy): domain Eukaryota; kingdom Viridiplantae; phylum Streptophyta; class Magnoliopsida; order Poales; family Poaceae; genus Zea; species Zea luxurians. The sequence goes on from JAOPSE010000007.1 coordinate 149,687,800, forward strand.
GTGACCAATTTGAATTCACTTAGGTAAACCAGGGAATTAATCCAACCAAGATCTCAATCAAAAGCTTAAAACTCCTTAAGTAACTCCCTCCAAGGGTCAAGATCTCACTAGATCAACATGCCTCTGCCCCAAAAGCACTTAGTTTCTTAATTAATTAAGGATTTGATAACTATTTTTTTTGGACCTTGCAAGGCTTTCAGGTCAAAAGGCTTCCAAACAGCTCCAAAATTTTACCAAGTGCTCAACTTCAGGTAAAAAGTCTTTCCAAGAATTTCCAGAATTTTTGGTGTTACATTTTTATTTCTAAAATTCAAATGGGTATGTCAAGAGCACTTTTAATTCTCTTAATATCTTCCAACTGCTCCAAAAACCCTAATAATATTTTTAACAGAGAGGTCTTGATTTTAGACACCTCACAAAATTGGTATCCCTGCTTTTGGATTTTTCTTCAATTTCTGGCACTATTTCTAAGTTTTTTGGTAAAAGAAAAAGACAAATCATACATAGTTCTGGGCTTAATCCTGCTACTCGGCCCACGCAACCGGGCAAGTCGGCCCATGGCTGGCAGCCCGCGCGCCTGCTCTGGCCATTTTTGCAAAAAGAACCACGCGCCCGAGCAAACCCCAACTGGGACCAAACCACTGTTTCTTAGGGTCACCGATCACTTCGTTTAAGCCCCTCGGCTCTGTTGTATTCTCAATTTCATAACCCCGATACCCTGCCACCCTACTCCGGCGACCAGCACTGAATCGGTCTTGGCAGCTCGTCGCAGCTGAGGGCGACAACGCCAACACCACCCCTCACCCACCGACAACTTGGACGGGCGCTCAATTTGGCCGCGGAACACCGGAGCACTGCTACCCTCAGCGGCGGGGGCGAAGTTGGTCCGGCGACCCAATTCTACGGCCACGGCGTGGTAGAATTCCAAACTCCGGCGTGGAGAGCAACAACGATCAGTCTCAACCAGGGTGCTTGTGTGAGAATTACCGGGGACGGCGTGGATTAGCAGGCCAGCGGGGAGGTTGTCCACGACGCTAGTCCGCGGCGTCGCGACCTTGTTCCTGGTGATTCACAACGGTAGAGCTTACGAACTAAGCCTGTGAGCTTCACTGTTATAGAAGGAATACGGAACATGTCTTACTCGTGGGTGGGATTGCTCCAGCTACCCTGGCCACGGTGAGGTGAGTCATCGGTGAACGTGGTCACCACTGTCAGCTATCAACTCCAGATCAGGTGCTGGTAAAGCAGTAGAAGAGCTGGGGAATGGTTAAAGGCTTGATCAAGCTATGGAGGACAGGTTTGATATGCTGGAGATGCTAGGAAAACAGCAAGAGCACGACAGGGTCCTCTTTAGGCTTTATAGCCCATGGAAAGCCATCCCAAACCATGGGTTTGCTGGGGCCAGGCTGTAACTTAGTAGGAGGACACCATATCAACATGTTCCACACTACTCTTGCATGATCACCACGTAGAGCAGAGGTCAATAGACATGACAGAGGTGGCCAAGGTCCTAGGGACAGCAAGTTACCTAGCAGATAAGCAGCTGCACACAAGAGACCAGGTTCACCCCCCTCCATCCACCTTGCTGCGTGTATTGCATGGATGCCATGTACACCTCTCATAGCACAATTTGCCCAGCTCCCCACATACCCTTATCTCCTTTAGAAGCAACTGGAGTCTATAGTGGAGGGTGATATTTTTAGGAGATATTTGCAACTGCATTGAATTGCTGTTGCACACTGAACCATGGATATTTTAGCAAGAAGCGAAACCTCTAGTACCTTCAACTCGCCACTATAGCCTTATTCCCATCTAAGTTTACAGGTGAGGGTAGCAGGGGGTGATCTTCTTCAGTTCTAACTGAATCAGTCATTTCAGCACAGCTGCAAACCTCCCTGTTTAAGCCTTGATATTTCCCAAATACATAAGGCAACAAACCTACCTCTCCTAACATAAACCACTCTCCAACAATAGCTCTACCGACTTGGTATAGCACTGATAGCCCAAAAACTCACAGAACAAAAATTGAGGTACCCCAAAGTTAAGCAAATCTCACAAAAACTCAGTTTCAGTTCAGCTGACAGCACAAACTAAGTCTGACAGGAGGTTTTGCAACTCCTGTTTCTCCCAATTCTATACAGTAACAAGCCTACTCTTTGCATAGAACCTGTTGTCCTTGACATGGTCTTTCATCTTGCTGTGCAAACCCTAACCCAATTCTCCTTGGATCAACTACTACAAAGCTCCAAAGCATGGCAAAGACACACAACTTCAGACTTGGATATTATGCTAAGTCTAAACTCCAACATCTGGCAGTCCAATTTTGAATACACTTTACTCCACTTTTTATGCAACACCAGGTCCCTCTCACTTTATAAAACTTGTTCACTTTACTATGGTCTCCAATCTTGTTATAGAAACTTCAGTCTAAAGCCTGATGGAATGGTCACAAAAGTACTCCCAAACAGACACCAACACTGCAAACTCAGTTTCAGCCAACTGAACCAAAAATTCAGTTAGTGCAATCTGCCAATCCATATTTGGACACCTTTTCCACTAGTAGCATACAGTTTTAGGGGTAAACTCCTTACTAAAGTTTATGCTCCAATAGTTACTCTACAACTTTGACATAGTGACCCATAGCTTAATCCTTCTGGATTCCAAACTATCAAGGCCCAAAGCTTACACAAAATACTGAAATTCAGTTTCAGTTACTGTTTCCAATCTGAAAATTCAGAAACACCGCAGCACCACTTTGAACTACTCTTTTTCCTGGGTTCCAAATGTTTCTAGGGGACAATTGCTTAATAAAGTTTATACTCCTATAGTTCCTCTACAAGTTTGGTATAGTAACCAATAACCAAATTCCAAACTACACTAGCCCAAAGTTTGCACAAAATACTGAAATTCAGACTCTGAATTTCACTAAGTCTGAAATATACAAAATCTGACAGCTCTAATTTGGACCACTTTTTCAACTATTTGCATATAGTTTTAGGGCTGGTACACTTAATAAGGATTGTTCTCCAACAGTCACTTTACAAGTTTGTTATAGTAACTCCTTACCAAAAGTCCATAGATCAAAAGTTATAAGGGTCCAAAAACAGCTATATGAAACTGTTTTCAGCCCAATTTAAACTGAACCCAAAACTGAATTTCTGCAAATTACTCCAAATTTCTCCACACAACTTGGAATTCTCCAAATAAGAATCTTATTCACTTTTCCAAGCTCTACCATTTTGGTATATGGACTTTTAGCTAAATCCTTCTAGATCTTGAATTCCCCTTTTGGGCTAGTTTTAGGGTTTCTAATGAGTTTCATTTGTATTTCAGCTTCTTCCAGGGATTCATCCCTTTGATCCCTCCACCTAGAGAAAAGTTACTCTCTAGCTCAAGATCCAATCTTTGATACACATAGCTCATATCCAAAATGTCCTGGTTTAGAATTTCCTTTACTTAATCATCTATTCCAAGCAGAGCTCAAGTTAAGGTTTGGAGTTATTCCAGCTTCTTAAGTGCTTCTTCCACTTGACCATCGTTCCAAAACAAGGCTACTCTAGGCTCTAAGACTTACCTTTAACATTTAAGACTCCAAGTCAACTTGTTACTTGCTTAAGAGGCGACCTACTCTTGTCTAGCTTAAGCCAAGTCCTTAACCCAACACAGAACATCACACTTTTTGAAAAAGTTTAACCTAGTGAATGCATTCTAAGTGTAACAAGCACATTAATGCAGATGCTTATGATGACATGTCAGTGTTTTAGTTTACGTAACACCAGGGGTGTTACAGACAATTTGAAACAGGTACATTTGTAGATATGAAAAGATCTGCATATCTACACCATATCTCTTTTGAACAGGAGACACCTAACTGGGTTACATGATCTACAACTATGGTGCAGAAATAGAGGTTATACCTAAGGTGGTGATGGAGTCAGGCTAGCGGGGATGTGGTGGGTCGGTGCAGTGGTGACACAACGTGGTGCAGGAAGACCCACAACGGCTAGGAAGACCTCTGCAAAAAAACCACAAGTCTGTCAACAAAAAAACCGGCATCACCTCCCCCGCATGGGGAGGTTTCCAAAAACATACAAATAAAAGTAGCAGCACGATGGGTAACATGCACACATATATCAACGACACGATGGCCAACAATCACATATACGTCAGTCTATGTAGTATAAAAGACAATATAATCAAGGTGCATGTTCTTGGTAAGGGCTAATGCCTTGATGACCACTATCTCTTCAAGCATCTAATTCTTCATCTCTATCTTTTTCCTACAACAACAACGCATTATTGTTGTGTTGCTCTCTAACATCCTCATACCGGTTCTTACACGCACAAGAATATGCAATTTTCAGTGGTTGGCTTTGTAAACATGCTTAAATCAAATACTCTTTGGTCACACATTATAAGAAATGGTGTCACAAGGATATGATATGACTAAATATTATGGACTGCTATTTTATTGACAAACATATACTTTTTGAGTGACTTGCTTCTCACCTTGGCAGTGGTCGAAGCAGTGTGAGTCGAGGATGACAGGGAAAGCTGTGATATCCTGGCCTCTGGGATGTTGATTTCCTGGCCCAAGGCTTAATAGAATTAATAGAGTATTCATACCAACAAGGTACATCTTCTTTTTCGGAAGCCTATCTAGAAAGAACCTTCAAGTTAAGCGTGCTTGGCTTTGAGCAATTTGGGATGGGTGACTGACCGATAAGTTTTCTCGGGTGCGCATGAGTGAGGACAAAGTGCGCACAAAAGACCCGTGTTGGTCTATGGGACGATATATGATCCTAGAGAGCTGCCAGGAGTAAGTACCGCCGATCTAGGGATTGGACGGGGTGTAACAAGTGGTACCAGAGCCGACCCTCATGGTTTTACGGGCGTGTGTGGGTTAGGGGTTCGGGTATATGGCGCATGGCGCATGTGGGCTCAGAGTGGTCACATGGCATGACATATGATGACACTAGACACACAGACGTGGCTAAGAGGGGAGGTTCCTAGATTGGGGTTGACCGACGAGGATGTCGGTCTTCTAAGGGGGTGGATTGTGATATCCTGGCCCTGGGATGTTGATTTTCTGGCCCAAGGCTTAATATAATTAATAGAGTATCCATACCAACAAGGTGCATCTTCTTTTTGGAAGCCTATCTAGAAAGAACCTCCAACTTAAGTGTGCTTGGCTTGGAGCAATTTGGGATGGGTGACTGACCGGGAAGTTTTCTCGGGTGCACATGAGTGAAGACAAAGTGCACACAAAAGACCCGTGTTGGTCTATGGGAACGATATATGATTCTAGAGAGCTGCAAGGAGTAAGTACCACCGGTCCAGGGATTGGACGGGATGTTACAATAGCTAGAGCCGGGGACAATGGGCCAGGGACTGGGAGGCTGGGCCAGGGTCCCGGGATGGGGCTGGCCGATGACGAGGGCTCCCCGGAGATGGCTGGACATGTGGATATGGTCAGGAGGCATTGGGGATGGCTGGGCTGAGATGGGGAAGGCCGAACGGTGGAGATGGCCGGTGGGCGGTGCTAGAGGCGGGGAGGATGCCTCGCGTAGTGTCCAGAGGCGGCAGGGACGACAGGAGCTCGAGCGCGTGCTCCGGTGGAGGCGGTGGATACAATGGCAGATCCGTTTGTTATGATTATGGTGTGCCAGAAAAAATATTTAAAAAATAAACAAAAATAGGTTTATCAAGACTCGAATTGTGACTAATAAGTTCAAGACACAATACTTACACCACTAAGCTAACTACTCTTATTTATTCTTAGGGTGTGATGTGGACCATATTGGCCACCAACTAGGTCTGTGTCGGTGTTTAGAGCCCGACCGCCACCCAGGGTTACCCCTCGTGGTGCTTTTGGGTAGGACGGTGCTGTCGACTGTAGCTCAATGGTTCGTGCTAGATGCGCGAGAGATGGACAGGCAATTTTTTATAGGTTCGGGCCGCTTAGAGAGGCGTAATACCCTACTTCTTGGTGTGGATCTTTATGTGGTGGGTTACAAATGAAATCTCCTGGATGGAGAAAGGCTAATGAGATAGGTAAGTGGTTGATGGAAATGATGGGGTACCCCCTGGGCCTTATATACTCGACTGTGGGGCACTCCATGCGCACATGAGGATTATGTGTCTCCTAAACAATAGCGAACCGACTGAACTGATATTCCTACAATCTTGCCAACGTATCCCTAATCCACCCCGATATTCAAGGGCGCCATACGCGAGAAAGTCGAGCGGTTGCTGCGGCTAGCGCACGAGTCTAACGGGTTGCTTGGGCCTGAGTCTGCTTCTTTCTCCGGTCGTCCCACTCCGCTAGTAGTTCTGACCCGGCCCACGAAGGGATGGCCTTGCGAGGTAACTGGCTGAGGCCCCGCACGAGGCCTTCTTGCCTTCTAGTGGACCCGGAGATATCTGTCCCCCACTGTCCGGCCATGGGTGGCTAGTGGATTTGATAGATAGGAGTGAAGAGAATAAGGCCGGTTGGGGCTATGTAAATAGACTTTGTCGAATGCTCGAGATCCAGCACTTGACAAAGAATATTTTAAAATTTAAAAATATTCTTTCCGAGTGTCTCGGATCTGACACAACTTTGTCGAGTGTCACTCTATAGGCTCTCGACAACGTAATCTTTATCGAGTGCCTTTGCCAGGGCACTCGACAAAGTACACTTTTATTTTTTTTATTTTTTTTTCACCAAATTGTTTCTACTGTGTTCCTACACCATAGACCTACATGTTCCATTTTGATACAATTATCAAAGTGTTTGCTATAACTATTAGATTTATATTAGATTTAGTTCGTTTAATTGAATTTCTTCATTTAATTAAGATTTCAACTGCAAGTCACTCGAAAAATAAAAAACAGTGAATGCAAAAATGATATTCATATTATTTAGCACATGTTACATTCTATTTCAGGAGCACACCGGATTTTTCGAGCACCATGCTCACGAAATAAGACCGGGAACTTGCGATCTAGTTGTTTTAAAATTGTATAAAACACAAACAAAGTCAGAAAATCATGAAACTTATCGACATGTCATGATATCATATGTTTCGTGACACTGTTTCGTGAAAGTTGTCACGCACTATGTAGAAACCTAGTCAGTAAGAGACTCGAGCCTCACTTCCTTCACAGGGAAGGTAGTCCGAAGCAATGTATCTTCCCTGTTACATGTGGATAAACGGAAGAGGAGAGAGAGAGAGACACACACCTTTTCATGCACTTACCCTGAGGAGGCGAAGCGGCACCCATTGGCTTGTGTCAGTCGAATAGGACATGCGGTCCCCATGTGGGAGTTAATGCGATGGGACACGGTGACCCACGGGCTATCCGTTGCGGCGCGCGTGCACGCAGAATTTGAAGAGTCAAAATTTGTTTCTAGATTTGATTCGGGGGGGCTCGGCCCTGACCTTGGTGGGCCTGTCGATTCCAATATATACCTCCAGGAGGGGATCCCTCTCGGTTTTACCTCACATTCGCATTCCTAGCCATAGCCGCCTCTGCTTCCTTTGGCCGCAGCCAAGAGTTTGCACACTGAGATAGAGGAGAGAAAAGGACCCCGCACACTTTTCTCTGCCGCATCTTTTCGTGCCATGGCTGAGAAGCTCAGTGTCCTTGGTCCCCATGACCTATGGCCCCATTCTTTCGTGACCGATGAAGACCTACAGGGCCTGGTCAATGGGGGCTGCTTCACCCCGCTCCTTCGGGGCACACCCCGAGTGGTTCGCCCCTGGGGACAAGTAGGAGCTAACCCTGCCTGCAGGCTACGTGGTTAGCTTCATCCCCTTCCACGAGTGGGGGATTAGATTGCCAGCGAGCAGCTTCATGTGGGCACTCCCGGACTACTACGGGTGGAGTTGCGCAACTTCAACCCCAACTCCATAGCCCCGACAGCCATCTACACGGCGATCTGCGAGGGGTACCTCGAGATCAAACCCCACTAGGATCTATGACTCCATCTCTTTCGTGCGGAGCCATTCTTCCTTCTGAAAGGGAAATGTACCCTTGAGCCATTTCTAAGTGTTTTGGTGATTAAGTGCCTAACACATCACTTTGATCTAACATACAATTATGAGTATGAGCTCAGAGTCAAAGAGAAGCAAACTGAGAGTTGTAAGAACAAATTGCAAACTCTACAATATTGGAGAAACAAAGGTATGATTTTAGCACTTAGTAAATTGTTTTTGGTACTAACTATGTTCTACTAAGTGCTAGGGAACTTCTCAAATCGAGAGAAATTCAAATGGAGAAGTTTGGCTAAGTCCAGCCAAACTTGCACCAGCCTGCGCTGCACCAGACTGTTCGGTGTGCACCTGACTGTCTGATATGCACCGGATAGTGTCCGGTGTTAGGCTGGCCCACCCGGTGAACATGCCACTCTCAAGAAAAATCTAGGGCATCGTGGCTATAATTCACTGGACTGTCTGGTGTGCCCGCGCGCTTAGCCAACGGTTGTCCGCGCGATCAGCGGGCGCCACGTGTGCCCGGCCAACGATCACCAGGCTGCACCGGACTGTCCATTGTGCCATGGGACCAAAGGTTGGCAACGATCAGTTTCACCATACAAGGAAGGGAATCACACATTGTTCACTGTCCGATGGTGCACCGGACTGTCCAGTGCGCTCGCGGATAGAAGGCAACCAGTGCCTTCCGAATGGAACTCCAATAGCTCCTAGGTCCCTTGGGGCTATAAAAGGGACCCCTAGGCGCATGGAGCACTACACCAATCATCCATTGAACATCCTATGACACTAAGACACTGCGACCACGCTAGAGCTTTGATGGTTTAAGATTCGAGCAAGTCTTTGAGCTGTAATTCTGTTGTGTTGTCTCTTGTGCTCCTCTCTCAACTTGTGTGCGTATGTTGCTTTGATTTTGTCTCTTGTGTGTGTCTTGACTTCCTCCCCCTTACTTTTGTGTTTATTGGAGATCAATTGTGTAAGGCATGAGAGACTTCAAATTGTGGAGATTCCTCACAATGAGAAAAGCTTGTGATAAGAAAGAGAATTGTGGTACTCAAGTTGATCATTGGATCACTTGAAAGGGGTTGAGTGCAACCCTCGTCCATTGGGACACCACAACGTGGAGTAGGCGAGCATTTTACGCTTGACCGAACCACGGGCTAAAAATGGCTGTGTCACATGTCTCTTTACCTTATAGTGATTCTACTCTTTCTAGTAATTCACTTCACTTACAATATTGCTCTAAGTTTAATACTCACCATGTGAGAGCAATTAAGTGAAGAAGTTCCTTCTTCTCATCATCTTCATTCAGGGCTTTTGATCTCACTAATTCAATATTAGACCAAGTTTGTTTTGATGAGCTATTTTTTACAGGATCACCTATTTACCCCCTCTAGGTGCTCTCAACTATTAAAGGCTGAAGCCATGCTCGGGCGAGGAGGAAGTCTTCCCAAGGCCATGGCCGAGCCTGCTCTAGGGCTCGCAGTCGTGCAGGGGAACAGTTGAAGGAGTGGCCTTCTTTGGGATTTGTGGGGGCAGTTGGCCGAGCTCGGGAGAGGCAGAGTTTGCTTCGAGGCTAAGGCCGACTTTGGGCGAGGTGTGTCCTGAGGAACTGACCATGCTTTGTCATACGCACGTCCTATCTAGAGTTGTTTGAACTCTATAGACGATGTGGGGGAGCAGTCGCTGTTATTACCGGGCATGCGTCATCGTAGTCGGTGAAAGTGGACGGGACTGGTCCTATAGCTCCTGTTTGACCGTGGTGTCACATGGGGTAGGTATGCGCATCGAATGCTCATGTCCCCGCGGTTCCCACGACCTTTGGTTGAGGTCGGGTTCGGGGTTGTCCTCCTTGCCCGAGACAGGCTCGGGCGTGGCGAAAACAATTGTTCCGTGTAGAGAGGACCTCGGGCGGGACAAGGATTTCCCCGAGTGCTGCCCTCGCCCGATGGCAGGCTCGGGCGAGGTGGAGTTTTGGGTGACCACCGAGTTGGGTCTCGGGCAAATCGTGGCTCACACCTTCTTAACCTCAGGGAATGTGTCTAACGGTAGATTAAGGGTTAAACATGTTTAGGGGTGTAATTCTGGTACCCCTAATTACGATACCCACAACTAGTGTACAACCATTTCATTTTAGTTCACACAAACATTTCAGTTCACAATCATTTCAAGTCGACTTGTATGGGAAGAGCAGCTTCGAGTTTACACTGTAATGTACTGCTGGGGGTTCACGTTGTACCTCGGATGCCCGTCGCGATGACCTCGACAGCACGCACCCACCTCCCCCAAGCCCGCCGGCAATCGGCACCACCATGTCGGCGAGGTCGACCACAGTCATGCGCCGCTTTCGCCCCGGATGCGTCTACCGCAGATGCAGCAGATCGACAACGCATCGGGAGCTACATGCGGTGACATCCTTCATCAACAACATCTCTGCTCCTATCGCCCAACCTTTATTGCATTCGCATGATCAACGGTATGAGCTCCCCAAGAAGGCACAAAGAAGTTTCAAGGTATGAGTACAAACTTCTACATGTAGGAGCGTGAGGCTAGCGACCATCGCATGGCCGCTTGGAGACATTCAGAGCCACGTGCGCCAAGTGCTCATGGAGTAGCTTGGAATTCTACCAAAGTCGGACTCTGATCAGATGCAGAATCGGGCGACTGACGAGGAGCTCAAGCGCCACTTCAACCTATTCAATGGTCCGCTGAGCCACCTAGCCACCAAAGGCTTTGGTAGCCCTCTGTGAATTGGAAGACCCTAATGAGGCTGGCTTGCAGCCATCTTGAGATGTGGCATGATGTCGGGGGAAACTGCTTTGCCATGCTAGGTCTGTTTATTGTCATCTGCTTTGTCTATGGAAGGTGTGCACCCTTCTGCTTGTTCTAGGGGATGCGGTCTGCCACTTGTATCACTACATCCGTTCTTGTTAGATCACTGGAGCATGAGGTAGCAGCCAGAGGCCTACGATTATTGATTACATACGCAAACTTTGTCTACATATGCGCCTTCAAGTGTGTTTCGTGTGTCCGACTGGGCGGCCACAAACTCCAGTCGTCCATTGTTGTCTACATGTACTCTACTTCAATATATCCAGTAGTTTGCTCCATTACTTCTATGTTGTCAGCGCTCGTTGTGCTTGTGATGTTTACCTTCAGTTCCAGAACATGCACGCTAGTCCGAATGATAGATGTTGCAGCTGGGTTTTCTCTGTTATAGGAATGACTCAACGCCACTGCCAAATCCTGAGCTGGAATGTGAGAGGCCTCGATGAAGGGGCGAGAAGGGATACTGTGCAGCATCTTGTTCGGGATACAGGCAACACAATCGTATATCTCCAAGAAACAAAGTTGTCGATGGTATACCACCATGTCATCACACACACTTTAGGGTCAAAATTCATTACTAACTATGCTGCTCGGCTAGCAAACCAAACCAGAGGGGGCATTTTGCTGCTGTGTTGGAAGACTTCTTCACGCTCTCTAACGTCTCTACTTCCGACAACGCCATCACAGCAATGATCACCATGAAAGCGGACGACACAGAGTGGTGGATTACAGTGGTTTACGAGCCCCAATCCGATGCAAACAAGCTCTTGTTTCTTCAGGAATTGAGGGCCCTTGCTTCCAAGGGGCACGAGAGGTGGCTAGTCCTTGGGGATTTTAATCTCATTTACCAGGCTTCAGACAAGAAAAATCTAAACCTAAATAGACACCTCATGGGTTCATTCAAATCCTCCATAGATGACATCCACCTTAAGGAACTTCGTCTGAATGGTCGTCAATTCACTTGGAGCAATGGGTAGGCTGAACCAACCATGACAAGAATTGACAAATTCTTCTGCACAGCTGATTGGGAGCTTCTCTTCCCAACCTGCTACATCCACTCCCTACCCTCCATCATGTCAGACCACACCCCTCTGCTCTTACAAGGGGAGATAATGCGTAAAACAAACAACTCCTTCTGCTTCAAGAACTTCTGGGCACACATTGATGGATTTAAAGCATCGATCTATTCGGTCTGGAATAAGTTGTTACCCTTCATTCAGCAACCACTCTTGCGCCTGCACATCAAATTGGCACGAACGACCAAGGCCATCAAGTCTTGGAGAAGAGTGAAAGTAGGAGACACGAAACTTCAGCTAGCCATAGTCAAGGAAGTGATTCTTCGCTTAGAAACTACTCAGGAAGTGCGCACTCCCTCTCTTGCTAAATTGAACCTCCTTAGAAGATTGAGAGCTAAATCCTTGGTACTAGCACTCATTGAGAAATCACAAATCAGACAAAGGTCCCGCTTGACTGTTGTCCGCCTTGGGGACGCCAACTCAAGATTTTTCCATCTCTCGGCAAGCTCTAGGGCAAGGAAGAACTTCATTCAAGCCTTACAAACTGAGACTGGCTTGGTCGTCACACATGAAGAAATGGAGAAGGTGATCACTGACCACTTCAAATAGCATTTGGGCACAACGGCCCCTAGAGCATGGACGTTCGATTGGAATTCGCTAGGCTACCACCACATTGATCTTTCCTCCCTAGAAGTTCCTTTCTCCTAGGAAGAAATCAAAGAGACTATCCTCTCAATGCCTCGCGACAAAGCGCCAGGCACAGATGGATTCACATGCACCTTCTACAGGGCGTGCTAGGACATCATTAAGGACGATTTAATAACAACGTTTAATCAGCTCCACAACTTAAATGGACAAGGCTTCAAACTACTGAATGCAGGCAATATTGTTCTCATCCCTAAAAACGGACCTTAGCGGGTGAGCGACTTCCGCCCCATCAGCCTCATACATAGTGTTGCCAAAATTTTCTCAAAATTATTAGCCAACAAGCTTGCGCCCCACCTAGATGGTCTTGTCTCAAAGTGTCAAAGTGCCTTCATTCAGAAGAGATGCATCACAGATAACTGAAAGTCGCCTAGAGGGGGGGGTGAATAGGCGGAATCTGAAAATTATAAACTTAAGCACACACTACAAGCCAGGATTAGCGTTAGAATTAAATTTGAGTCCGAAAGAGAGGGGAAAACAAATCGACCAAAAATAAAGCGAGAGAACACAGTGATTTGTTTTACCGAGGTTCGATTCTAAAGAACCTAATCCCCGTTGAGGTGGTCACAAAGACCGGATCTCTTTCAACCCTTTCCCTCTCTCAAACGGTCACCTAGACTGAGTGAGCTTTCTCCTTAATCAAACAGGTCACTTAGACCCCGCAAGGACCACCACAGACTTGGTGTCTCTTGCTTTGATTACAAATCACTTGAGAATAAGAATGGGAAGGAAGAAAGCACGATTGCAAAAGCCAAGCGACAAGAGCGACAAATAACACACAAATCACTCTCTCTCAAGTCACTAATCACTAATGATCACTTGTCTAAATTATGGAACTTGGAGAGATTGGAAGCTTTAATTGTGTCTTTGAATGGATTGCTAGCTCTTGTATTGAATGTGAAAGATTGGAATGCTTGGGTGAAATGAATGGAGCCCCCAACCACTTCCTAGCCGTTGCTCCTTTTCTGCCGACCGTGGACGGTCCGCGCCCCTGGTCCGGACGGTCCGCCCCTGCACATCAACGGCTGAAAACGCAACGGTCAGCAGTAACAACTATATCAACGACTATTTTGCATTTAATGCATCGTCAGATGTCAGATAAAGGCAGTCGCAGACGGTTTGGTCGTGCACCCTAACAGTCCGCAAGGACGTTATAATTCATTTTACCGAACCCGTTACCTTCGGGTTTTTCGGTTCTGCACCGACCGGACGGTTCGCTCTTAAGGCCGAACGGTCCGCGCTTGGTCTCGGACGGTGCTTGCTTTTCCATCGGACGGTCCATACTATAGACTTGTGTTTTTGCATTGGTTCTGTCCGAGGCTCACCCTAGTGTTGCGGACGGTCCGCCGCAAGGGCCTGGACGGTCCGCGCTTAGTATGTTTTTCCAAAAAGCTTCTCCTGTCCGGAATAATCTATGGTATTTTGGACAGTCGATTTAGAATAGTTGTAGTTGAACTTATGCACCTGTGAAATGAACAACTAGGAAAACTGGTTAGTCCATAAGGTTTGTGATGGTCATCAAACACCAAAATCGATTATAGGAAATGTTGAGACTATTTCCCTTTCAATCTCCCCCTTTTTGGTGATTGATGCCAACACAAACCAAAGCAAATATAAAGTGTAGAAATGTAACTAGTTTGCATTTTGACAGATGTGCATAAGTTATGAAAGCATTTCTAAGTATAAGTTTGATTTGATATTTAACATTTTGGACCAAATTTGCACCATTAGTTTTGTTTTTGCAAATTCTTTTGGAAAATCTTTTCAAAGTCCTTTTGCAAATAGTCAAAGGTATATGAATAAGATTGTGAGAAACATTTTCAAGATTTGAAATTTTCTCCCCTATTTCAAATGCTTTTCCTTTGACTTAAACAAAACTCCCCCTGAATGAAATTCTCCTCTTAGTGTTCAAGAGGGTTTTACCAATTGAAAGAAGATTAATTATTTTTAGATACCAATTTGAAAAATACTAACCAATTGAAAACTTCTTTTAAAAACTTTAAAATTGGTGGTGGTGCGGTCCTTTTTCTTTGGGCTAATACTTTCTCCCCCTTTGGCATCTATCGCCAAAAACGGAGACATTTGAGAGCCCTTTTTACTTTCTCCCCATTGGTACTAGGAATAAGAGTGAAGGTTATACCAAAGTGGAGAGCGGTGCGGAGTGACGACGAAGGGCAAATAATACCGATAGAGTGGAGTGGAAGCCTTGTCTTCACCGAAGACTCCATTTCCCTTTCAATCTATGACTTAGCATAGGAATACACTTGAAAACATACTAGTCGTAGACATAAAAGAGATATGATCAAAGGTATATAAATGAGCTATGTGTGCAAAGTATCAATCAAAATTCCAAGAATCAAGAATGTTTAGCTCATTTATAAGTTTGGTAAAGGTTTTCTCATCTAATGGTTTGGTAAAGATATCAGCTAATTGTTCTTTGGTGTTGATATAGGCTATCTCGATATCCCCCCTTTGTTGGTGATCTCTCAAAAAGTGATGCCGAATGTCTATGTGCTTAGTGCGGCTGTGTTCAACGGGATTCTCCGCAATGTGGATAGCACTCTCATTGTCACATAGGAGAGGGACTTTTCTCAACTTGTAGCCATAGTCCCTGAGGGTTTGCCTCATCCAAAGTAATTGCACACAACAATAGCCTGCGGCAATATACTCAGCTTCGATGGTAGAAAGAGCTACAGAATTTTGTTTCTTTGAAGCCCAAGACACCAGGGATCTTCCTAGAAACTGACAAGTCCCTGATGTGCTCTTCCTATCAATTTTACACCCTGCCCAATCAGCATTAGAATATCCTATTAAATCAAAAGTGGATCCCTTGGGGTACCAAAGACCAAACTTAGGAGTATAAACTAAATATCTCATGATTCTTTTCACGACCCTAAGGTGAACTTCCTTAGGATCAGCTTGGAACGTTGCACACATGCATACGAAAAGCATAATATCCGGTCGAGATGCACATAAATAGAGTAAAGATCATATTATCGACCGATATACCTTTTGATCTACGGATTTACCTCCTGTGTCGAGGTCGAGATGCCCATTAGTTCCCATCGATGTCTTGATGGGCTTGGCATCCTTCATTCCAAACTTGTTAAGAATGACTTGAATATACTTGGTTTGGCTGATGAAGGTGCCCTCTTGGAGTTGCTTGATTTGAAATCCTAATAAATATCTCAACTCCCCCATCATAGACATCTCAAATTTTTGAACCATGATCCTACTAAACTCTTCACAAGTAGATTTGTTAGTAGACCCAAATATAATATCATCAACATAAATTTGGCATACAAACAAATCATTTGCAACTGGTTTAGTAAAGAGTGTAGGATCGGCTTTGCCGACTTTGAAGCCATTAGTGATAAGACAATCTCGAAGGCATTCATACCATGCTCTTGGGGCTTGCTTGAGCCCATAAAGTGCCTTTGAGAGTTTATACACATGGTTAGGGTACTCACTATCTTCAAAGCCAGGAGGTTGCTCAACATAGACTTCTTCCTTGATTGGTCCATTGAGGAAGACACTTTTCACGTCCATTTGATAGAGCTTAAAGCCATGGTAAGTAGCATAGGCAAGTAATATACGAATTGACTCAAGCCTAGCTACGGGTGCATAGGTTTCACTGAAATCCAAATCTTTTTCGACTTGTGAATATCCCTTGGCCACAAGTCGGGCTTTGCTCCTTGTCACCACACCATGCTCATCTTGCTTCTTGTAGAATACCCACTTGGTTCCTACAACATTTTGATTAGGACATGGAACTAAATGCCATACCTCATTCCTCGTGAAGTTGTTGAGCTCCTCTTGTATTGCCAACACCCAATCCGAATCTCTTAATGCATCATCTATCTTGTAAGGCTCAATAGAGGAAATGTCACACCCGGATTTTGGGGCACCAATACCCGAGCGCGAACATAATCACCAGGTGTGCTAGGACCAAGTCTCACACATATGATGAATCATGGCACATGATCGAATGTCACATCTTTACTATATAACAGAAGTTCTGTACAAAATAAATAAATAATTACATTAAAAGGAGACAATGGTCCAGCAACCCAAAATTGACTGGGAGACGACGACCTAGAACTCTCATGAACTCACCACAACATCCTCCAAGCGCCTCATTATGCGGTACCTGTTCTTGACCTGTGTGTGGGGGGGTGTGAGACAGCAAGAGTGATGAAAGTCGCCTAGAGGGGGGTGAATAGGCGGAATCTGAAAGTTATAAACTTAAGCACAACTACAAGCCGAGGTTAGTGTTAGAAATATAATCGAGTCCGAAAGAGAGGGCGAAAACAAATCACAAGCAAATGAAGAGTGAGACACGGTGATTTGTTTTACCGAGGTTCAGTTCTTGCAAACCTACTCCCCATTGAGGTGGTCACAAAGACCGGGTCTCTTCCAACCCTTTCCCTCTCTCAAACGGTCACGTAGACCGAGTGAGCTTCTCTTCTCAATCAATCGGGACACCAAGTCCCCACAAGGACCACCACACAATTGGTGTCTCTTGCCTTGATTACAATTGAGTTTGGAACAAGAAAGAAAGAAGAAGAAAAGCGATCCAAGCACGAGAACTCAAAAGAACACAAATGTCACTCTCTCTAGTCACTATTGAATTGGAATGAACTTTGGACTTGGGAGAGGGTTTGATCTCTTTTTTTGTGTCTTGGAGTGAGGTCTAGAGCTCTTGTATTGAATGCAAATGGCTAAAACTTGGATGCATTGAAGTGTGGTGGTTGGAGGGTATTTATAGCCCCAACCACCAATATGGCCGTTTGGTGAAGGCTTCTGTCGTATGGCGCACCAGACAGTCCGGTGCGCCACCAGACACTGTCCGGTGCGCCAGCCACGTCACTAGGTCGTTGGGTTCCGACCGTTGGAGCTCTGACAAGTGGGGCCACCGGACAGTCCGGTGGTGCACCGGACAGTCCGGTGGTGCACCGGACAGGTCCTGTTCACTGTCCGGTGCACCTTCTGGCGCCTGCTCTGACTTCTGCGCGTGTAGGCGCGCACTGTTTGCTTTTACTGTTCCTTGCAGACAACCGTTGGCGCGAAGTAGCCGTTGCTCCGCTGGCACACCGGACAGTCCGGTGTTACACCGGACAATCCGGTGGATTATAGCGGAGCGACTTCCCCAAATTCCCGAGGCTGGCAAGTTCGAGTGAATCCTCCCTGGTGCACCGGACACTGTCCGGTGGCACACCGGACAGTCCGGTGCGTCAGACCAGGGCTGCCTTCGGTTTAACTTTGCTTCTTTGTTTTGACCCCTTTCTTTTATCTTTGTATTGGTTTTTGTGAACCTTTGGCACCTGTAGAACATGTATTCTAGTGCAAACAAGTTAGTCCAATAATTTGTGTTGGGCAATTCAACCACCAAAATTCATTTGGAAAAGGTTTGACCCTATTTCCCTTTCAATCTCCCCCCTTTTTGGTGATTGATGCCAACACAAACCAAAGCAAATATAAAAGTGCAGAATTGAACTAGTTTGCATAAGGTAAGTGCAAAGGTTGCTTGGAATTGAAACCAATAATTATTTCAATATATATGCATGGATTGTTATCTTCTTAGTTAAAATTTTGGACCACGCTTGCACCACGAGTTTTGTTTTGCAAATTCTTTGTAAAATTCTTTTTCAAAAACTTTTTGCAAATAGTCAAAGGTATAAGAATAAGATTGAAAGAAGCATTTTCAAGATTTGAAATTTTCTCCCCCTGTTTCAAATGCTTTCCCTTGACATAAACAAAACCCTCCCTCAATAAAATTCTCCTCTTAGTGTTCAAGAGGGTTTTACAAAATTTTGAAGATACTAATTTCTCCCCCTTTTGAACACAATAAGATGTCAATTTGAAAACTTCATTTTTAAAATTCGGTGGTGGTGCGGTCCTTTTGCTTTGGGCTCATACTTTCTCCCCCTTTGGCATGAATCGCCAAAAACGGATACTTGTGAGTGAAATACAAGCCCTTCAACTTTCTCCCTAATGGCAAACAAATAGATATGAGTGAAGATTATACCAAAGTGGAGAACGATGCGGAGTATCGGCAAATACCAATGGAGTTGAGTGGAAGCGCCTTCTTTTGCCGAATACTCCATTTCCCTTTCAATTCTATGACTAAGCATAACAATACACTTGAAAACACATTAGTCATAGACATAAAAGAGATATGATCAAAGGTATAAATGTGCTATGTGTGCAAAGTATCAATCAAAATTCCGAGAATCAAGAATATTTAGCTCATTCCGAAGTTTGGTAAAGGTTTTCTCATCTAAAGGCTTGGTAAAGATATCGGCCAATTGATATTTGGTGTTAATATAGGCTATCTCGATATCCCCCCGTTGTTGGTGATCTCTCAAAAAGTGATACCGAATGGCTATGTGCTTAGTGCGGCTGTGTTCAACGGGATTATCCGCCATGCGGATTGCACTCTCATTATCACATAGGAGAGGGACTTTGCTAAATTTGTAGCCATAGTCCCTAAGGGTTTGCCTCATCCAAA
The DNA here is from genome assembly GCA_029449295.1 of Zea luxurians. NCBI lineage: Eukaryota > Viridiplantae > Streptophyta > Magnoliopsida > Poales > Poaceae > Zea > Zea luxurians. The sequence continues at coordinate 149,706,837 of JAOPSE010000007.1, forward strand.
GCAATTGCACGCAACAATGGCCTACGGCAATATACTCGGCTTCGGCGGTAGAAAGAGCTACTGAGTTTTGTTTCTTTGAAGCCCAAGACACCAGGGATCTCCCCAGAAACTGACAAGTCCCTGATGTGCTCTTCCTATCAATCTTACACCCTGCCCAATCAGCATCGGAATATCCTAATAAATCAAACGAGGATCCCTTGGGGTACCAAAGACCAAACTTAGGTGTTTGAACTAAATATCTCAAGATTCTCTTCACGGCCCTAAGGTGAACTCCCTTAGGATCGGCTTGGAATCTTGCACACATGCATACGGAAAGCATAATGTCCGGTCGAGATGCACATAAATAGAGTAAGGATCCTATCATCGACCGGTATACCTTTTGATCTACGGATTTACCTCCTGTGTCGATGTCGAGATGCCCATTAGTTCCCATGGGTGTCTTGATGGGCTTGGCATCTTTCATTCCAAACTTGGTGAGTATGTCTTGAATTTACTTCGTTTGGCTAATGAAAGTGCCCTCTTGGAGTTGCTTAACTTGAAATCCTAGAAAATACTTCAACTCCCCCATCATAGACATCTCGAATTTTTGAATCATGATCCTACTAAACTCTTCACAAATAGATTTGTTAGTAGACCCAAATATGATATCATCAACATAAATTTGGCATACAAACAAATCATTTTCAATTGTTTTAGTAAAGAGAGTAGGATCGGCCTTTCCGACTTTGAAGCCATTAGTGATAAGAAAATCTCGAAGGCATTCATACCATGCTCTTGGGGCTTGCTTGAGCCCATAAAGCGCCTTTGAGAGTTTGTAAACATGGTTAGGATACTCACTATCTTCAAAGCTGGGAGGTTGCTCAACATAGACCTCTTCCTTGATTGGTTCATTGAGGAAGGCACTCTTCACGTCCATTTGATAGAGCTTAAAGCCATGGTAAGTAGCATAGGCAAGTAATATACGAATTGACTCAAGCCTAGCTATGGTTGCATAGGTTTCACCAAAATCCAAACCTTCGACTTGTGAATATCCCTTGGCCACAAGTCGTGCTTTGTTCCTAGTCACCACACCATGCTCATCTTGCTTGTTGCGGAAGACCCACTTGGTTCCTACAACATTTTGGTTTGGACGTGGAACTAAATGCCATACCTCATTCCTAGTGAAGTTGTTGAGCTCCTCTTGCATCGCCAACACCCAATCCGAATCTTGAAGTGCTTCCTCTACCCTGTGTGGCTCAATAGAGGAAACAAAGGAGTAATGTTCACAAAAGTGAGCAACACGAGATCGAGTGGTTACCCCCTTATGAATATCGCCGAGGATGGTGTTCACGGGGTGATCTCGTTGGATTGCTTGGTGGACTCTTGGGTGTGGCGGCCTTGGGTCTTGCTCATCCTCCTTGTCTTGATCATTGGCATCTCCCCCTTGATCATGGTCATCCTCTTGAGGTGGCTCATCTTCTTAATCTTCTCCTTCATCATCTTGAGCCTCATCCTCATCTTGAGTTGGTGGAGATGCTTGCATGGAGGAAGTGTCACACCCGGTTTTTAGAAGGTAAACCGAATGCGAACCATGTACGTGCCAGGATCAGTTATTCACGTACACAGCAGTTACATAATATGGACATCATCACACAGTGCTCAAATAGTATTAAAAGGGAAATAATAGGCGATTACATCATACGTCTGAGACGTCCATATAGTTCTTACAATAATCAAAGTGCGGAAAAGAAACGTAGATAACGCGGCCTTCACAGGCAGCCGACTGGGGGTTGCCGCTAACCCACACCTAGAACTCGTCGTAGTCTTGGAACTCCTGGAAGTCTCCTTCCACAGCTTCATCTTCTCCTGAGCAGTGGTTGCAATGTTGACAACCTGGAGGGGGGGATTGGTGTGTAGAGCAAGGGTGAGTACACATCAACATACTCAGCAAGTATCCTGTTTGGCTGTAGTGGACTAGCTTTATGTGGGGATAAGTCAAGCAGTTGCTTTTAGTTGGTCAGGTTATTACTTACTAGTAGAGAGCCAGGTTTTAACATTAACCCAAGTTATTAACCCAATGTATCCTTTCCAAATGGAAAGAATACCACTTACCAATACCATAATCATAGTCAGAACCATCAATCTCACTGCCACCTGTACCAAAGTATCACTGATCAAGTATCACTAATCTCTGGAGCTCCCTTGGCCGCTCATAACCGCGAGCACAGCTGATATATCAGTTTCATAACACTCTGCAGAGGTTGTGCACTTTACCCACAAGCCGTGATTCCCTTTCTGCCCGGAGAGAGCGACTCCCCATTGACCACTACCTAGGTGGTCCAGCAGGGCATCACTACGTAGCCTTTACAAAGATTCCCCGAGGCTGTAGCCGCCCGTTAGGTTTCCTAAATGTACCGCACTCCTCCCCAAGGGACAAATCAACCTTGGCAGAGCGAGCCGCATACACCGAGCCCCATTGACGGCACAACGGCTAAGCGGACTACACCCCGGTTCCTCCAATTATTCAGCTAAGGGCGTCCCATTCCACCCTCATGGTTGCACTGTTTTCCCGGGCGGTCATCCATTGAACAGGTCCTTACGGAGAGGCACTCGAGAAACCGCTCGAGTCCCCTTAAATGTCACAAATATAATCATAAATAAGAAGGGGAAAACAGCGTATCATAGATAATCACATCATGTTCATTGATTAGAGTTGAGCAATAGCATCAGACTAAGCAGTAATAATCCGACCCAAATAGGTAAACAAGGACATGGATAACAAAAGCTAGTCAATCCTTAGGTATAAATGTGTAATGCGGGAGGTGAATTAAAGAATGAATAGGACAAAGATAGGTCAAAGGACACTTGCCTCCACCAACCGACTGCTGCTCAGGGGCTTCTCCTGCGAATTCCTCGGGCTCTTCGACCGGATCGTTCTCTATGCGAGCGCAAACATACACACATCCATATATTTAATACAAAAGAACAGTACACCATACAAGGGAACAAATAAAGTGAGTATGCATCAAGTATGACATTCGATATCGCATTCATTAAGGTTAGAAAGAAACGGGAAAGGGTCTCGCAGGGGGGGGTTAAAGCTTATGCACTAATGATCAGTTACAATTGGTTCCTAACAAAAGAATTCTGTTATATACACTAATGGAAACCTAATCATTTTAAGTTGATCAACATTGAATGAGATAAACAATTAACTACGTGAATCAACTGGCGTAGCGAAATTCTAAATTAAACTTCCTATTTTCCATAGCATGAACAAAGATTAGCCTACCTAAAATAAAATAACTATGATTACAGAAAGTAAATAAAATAAAATAAAAAAATAAAAAAAAACAGAGGGGGGGGGGGGGTTGAACCGGCCCTAGGGCGGTTGAACCGGCCCGGGTGGGGGCGGTTGAACCGGCGGCGCGCAGGGGGCAGCCGGGCTGGCCAGGGCGGCCGAGCCGGCCAGGCGGGCGGGGCCAGGCGGCGCGCGGCCAAGGGCGGCCAGGGGGGCGGCCGGGGCTGGCTGGGGGGCGGCTGGGGCGGGCCGGGGCGGGCCGGGGCGTGGCCGGGGGCGGCCGGGCGCGCGGCTGGGGGCGGCCGGGCGCGCGGCTGGGGGCGGCCGGGGCTAGGGCGGCGCGGCCAGGGTGGCCAGGCGGCCGGGGCATGGCCGGACGGGGAGGGGGAGAGGAGGGGAGAGGGGAGGAGAGAGGAGAGAGGAGGGGGGGGGGGGCTCACCGGCGCGGGCGGCCGACGGCGAGGGCGGCGGCGCTAGGGCAGGGGGCGGGTAGGGGCGGCGGTGGCTTAGGGTGGGGAGGGAGAATGAGAGGGAGAGAGAGGGGAGGTTGGGGAAAAGGGGAGGTGGGGGGGGCGGCGGCTGGGCCTTTTGGGCCCAAAGGGGGGGCGCGCAGGGGGGCTGCTGGGCCGGCCAAGGGGCCCACGGCGCGGGAGGGAGAGAAAGAGAGGAGAGAGAGAAAGAAAAAGAAAAGAAAGAAAAGGTTCTCCTTATTTTCGAAATCCGATCTTTCTACATGAATGCATTTGCACTTTCAAAGCAATCAAAAAAATGCATGGTTCGGCATGGTGCATCAAACAACATAAAGTATTTTTAGAGTTTTTCTTTACACGGGAGATCCAAACCGAATCCCGCTAGCTTTGGAAAAGATCAAGGTTTAGCGAGGGGAAAAAGAAAAAGAAAAGGTAACGCCCGAATTTGGCGAGTAAAGAAAAGAAAAAATTCAACTGCAAAATTCGGGGCGTTACAAACCTATCCCCCTTAAAAGAATCTCGCCCTCGAGATTCAGGGCTGGCTAGCAAAGAGCTCTGGGTACTTAGCCATCAGATCATCTTCACGCTCCCAGGTTGCTTCTTCCTCAGAGTGGTGATTCCATCTGACTTTGCACATTCTGATGGTCTTCCTTCGGGTGACTCTGTCTGCAACCTCAAGGATCTGAGCTGGCTTCTCAATATAGGTCAAGTCCTCCTGGACTTCAAGACCTTCCACTGGCAACTGCTCTTCTGGCACACGCAAGCACTTCTTCAACTGAGACACATGAAAGACATCATGCACAACTGACAAATTCTCTGGCAGGCTGAGCTGATAAGCCACTTCTCCACGCTTTGAGAGGATCTGGTACGGACCAATGTAGCGGGGTGCTAGCTTGCCTTTCACTCCGAATCTTCTGACTCCTCTGATCGGTGACACTTTCAGATAGACAAAGTCTCCGACTTCAAAACTCAGCTCTCTTCTTCTTGTGTCTGCATAGCTTCGCTGCCTCGATTGCGCTATCTTCAGATTCTCTCGGACCATCTTGATGTTCTCTTCAGCTTCAAGCAAAATATCTGGCCCAAACACTTGCTTCTCTCCAGGCTGATCCCATTGCAACGGAGTTCTACAACTCCTTCCATAGAGCGCTTGAAATGGTGACATCTTCAAACTGGCCTGGTAACTGTTGTTATAGGAAAACTCTGCATAAGGCAATCGCTTGTCCCATCCGGACTGATCTTGCAGCGCACAGGCTCTCAACATATCTTCAAGAATTTGATTGGTTCTTTCGGTCTGGCCATCTGTCTGCGGGTGATAAGCTGAACTGAAATTCAGATGTGTGCCCAAAGCTTCATGCAACTGCTGCCAGAAATGAGAGGTGAACTGCGTTCCTCTGTCTGACACTATCTTCTTTGGCACACCATGAAGACAAACGATCCGAGACATGTACAACTCTGCCAGTACTGCGCTGTTGTAGTTGGTCTTGACAGGTATGAAGTGGGCTGACTTGGTCAAGCGGTCCACTATTACCCAAATAGAATCGTAGCCGGCTCGAGTGCGAGGCAATCCGACTATGAAATCCATACCGATTTCATCCCATTTCCACTGAGGGATTTGCAACGGTTGCAACAATCCAGCAGGTCTCTGGTGCTCGGCCTTAATTCTTCGACAACTATCGCACATAGCCACATGCTCTGCAATTTCCCTCTTCATTCCATACCACCAGAATTTCTTCTTCAGGTCCTGATACATCTTCTCACTGCCAGGGTGAATCGAATAAGCTGTCTCATGAGCTTCCTTGAGAATCAACTCCCGAATAGACTGGACATTGGGAACACACAAGCGGTCTTTGAACCATATCACACCTTCTGCATCTTCTCGAAAATCTTTGCCTCTGCCATCTAGAATCAGTCGCCGAATCTCACTGATCTTCTCATCATTCTTCTGCGCTTCTTTGATTTCTCGCTCCAAGGTAGGTTCCAATTCAACTGTGACTCCTCGCGAATTGTTCAGAAATCCGAGACTCAACCTGTCAAACTCTTTGGCCAACTCATAATATTTGATCAACTCTAACCATCTTCGTTGCCTCATGTTCAACTCTGACTGAGTGAATATGTACTTCAGACTCTTGTGATCTGTGTAAACATCGCATTTCTGTCCATACAAATAGTGCTTCCATGTCTTCAGTGCGTGAACCACTGCTGCCAACTCTAGATCATGGATTGGGTAATTCTTCTCATGAACCTTCAGCTGTCGGGACGAGTAAGCCACAACTCTTCCCTCTTGCATCAACACGCATCCCAAACCTGTGTAACAAGCATCACAGTACACAGAGAAGGGCTTGTGCACATCAGGCAAGACTAGGACATGCGCTGTTGTCAACTTCTCTTTCAGCGCTTCAAAGGCTTCTTAGCATTTCTGGGTCCACTTGAACTCAACCTTGTTGCCTAGCAACGCTGTCATTGGTTTCGCAATCTTCGAAAACCCTTCAATGAATCGCCGATAATATCCGGCCATTCCAATGAAGCTCTTGATTCCTCGAGCATCCGTTGGCGCTTTCCAGTTCAGAATGTCTGCCACTTTCTTCGGATCCACAGCCAATCCTTCCTTGTTGATTATGTGACCCAAGAACAGGACTTCACTGATCCAGAACTCACACTTGCTCAACTTTGCATACAACTGGTGCTCTCGCAATCTCTGCAATACCATCCTCAAATGATCTGCATGCTCTTCTTCACTTTGAGAATAAATCAGAATGTCATCAATGAATACCACCACAAACTTATCGAGATAATCCATGAATACACTGTTCATCAGATTCATAAAGAACGCTGGTGCATTGGTCAAACCAAAAGACATCACTGTGAACTCATACAACCCATACTTGGTAATGAATGCCGTCTTCGGAATGTCCGAAGGTCGGATCCTGAGCTGATGATAACCTGACCTCAGATCGATCTTGGAGAACACACTGGCTCCTCTCAACTGGTCGAACAGATCTTCTATTCTGGGCAAGGGATACTTGTTCTTGATCGTGACTTCATTCAAAGCTCGATAATCGATACACATCCTCTTTGTGCCATCTTTCTTCTCCACAAACAAGACAGGGGCGGCCCAAGGCGAGGTGCTTGGCCGGATGTAACCTTTCTCTGACAGCTCATCAATCTGCTTCTTAAGCTCAACCAACTCTGGTCCAGATATTCTGTAAGCTCTCTTAAAAATAGGGGCGGTTCCAGGAAGAAGCTCTATAGCAAACTCAACTTTCCGCTTTGGTGGCATACCCGGTAAGTCCTTTGGAAACACGTCTGGGAATTCAGACACAACCTTGATACTCTCAATTGGGTCTGCTTCACTGCTATCGACAGCCATCTGGTAACAACTTCCTTTCTTTGGCTCAGGCGGGACTAACTCGGTCACCACTTCCTCTCCTAGTGGGGACACCAACTTGATTGTCCTTTTATCACAACTGATAACTGCCTGATACTTATCTAGCCAATTCATCCCTAGGATGACATCTATTCCCTGAGTACCCATTACTATAAGGTTAGCGGGAAACGCTATCCCCCTTATTTCCACACTTATATTCAAACATATGCTATCAGCTCGAATTCTACCACCAGCTGAGTCAATTTGAATGGGGGTTGACATGGTAGTAATTGGAAGATTATGTGCTTCTACCCATGATGCAGTAATGAAAGAATGCGTTGCTCCAGTATCAAATAACACTTCTGCAATATGGGAGTCGACTGGGAACATACCTACTGTCATGCCAGGAGTCTCCTGAACTGCTTCAGCCTCCAAGTGATTCAGTCTTCCATGATTATAGCGCTGCTGAGGGCGGTTGCCTGCTCCAGACTGAGACGCATTCTGCTTTGCTAGGGCATTGGGGCCTGACTGCTGCTGGGCTGCCTTCTTCGGGCATTGCATCACCCAGTGGCCTTGCTCTCCACAGTGGAAACATGCTCTGTTTCCAACCTGAGCTGGTGCTGCCTGATTGTTCTGCTGAGTTGCGGGGGCAGGAAGACGAGATGTCTGCTGATTCTGCCTCTGAAACTGACCTCCTCCTGACTGATTGCTCTGACGATTCTGGTACTGATGCTGAGGATACTGCCTTTGGAACTGCTGATACTGCTGACGCTGCTGATGCTGCTGAGGTGGACGCTGGTTCTGCCTGAACTGCTGAGGTTGATTGCCTGAGAAACGAGGACGGCTGCTGCTTCCAGGCTGGGGTCCACTGATCTTGCGCTTACGATCTTCCATATCCTTACGCTTCCTTTCTGTCATGATTGCTCTGTCAATCAGGTGCTGGAATGTCGGGAAGGTATGATTCATCAGTTGGTACTGCAGAGGGTCGACCAAGCCTCTCAGAAAACGGTACTGTCGCTTGGCGTCGGTGTTGACATCTTCAGGAGCATAGCGGGACAACTGCAGAAACCTGTCTCGATACTCACTGACAGATGATGACCCTTGCTTAAGGGCCAGGAACTCCTCCTTCTTCACTGTCATCAGACCTGCAGGCACATGGTACTGACGAAAGCTACCTCTGAATTCTTCCCAGGTGATGGTGTCGGGGTCGGCATGGGTGGCGAGGTAAGACTCCCACCAGGATTGGGCTGCTCCTCTCAACAGACGGGGACCATACAAGACTTTCTCCCTGTCATCACACTGAGCGGTATGCAACTCCCGCTCCACAGTGCGCAGCCAATCTTCAGCATCCATGGGGTCAGAAGAGTGAGCGAACGTTGGGGGATGACCTCTCATGAATTCAGCACGCTTGTCTCTAGGCATCTGAGGCATCTGAGGCTGGGGTGGTGCTTGCTGCTGCTGCTGCTGAATGGCGGCCAGAGTCTGACCGATGGCCTGAACTGCTTGAGTCTGCATCAGAAACATCTGCTCGATGGACATCGGGGGCGGGGGCGGCAGCTGCTGCTGCTGGGGCACCTCATCTTGCTGACCGGCTTGCTCCTGCTGAGCACGCCTTCCTCCTCTGCGCCTGTTCTCTGACATCTGCAGAACGCAACCACACATCAGAACTGATCTGGCAAATCTTGCAGCATAAGAAAAGAGTATAGAATTCTCCAACAGCACTGAACAGATGAGCATCTTCACTGATCTCCAACACAGACCACACAGCTTCTCAGATAAAGAGGAAAGTAGAATAAAGGTTTTCCCAACTATATAACTAACTCCATTAACATAATAGGTAAACCAAAATGCAGGGGATACCCACACTCTGGTGACAATCATTACAAAGATCCAAACCAAACATAGTTCATCATGACAAACATAAATGCACAGGATATAGCAAACTACCCTGTCTAACTAAGACTAACTAAGACCGAGACTAACGCTAAGACTGAAGCTCCTATGTATATATATTTCGTATTAATTACAAGATCCAACTCTAACGATCTATGGTTCTAGATTTATCTTGGTCTTGCAGTCGGGATTGCCATAAGACTGGAGTCCACGCCGAGGTGAGCGATACGGGTGCTGAGTCCCGACGGGAGCGGGGGAACCATCATCCAAGTGACGACGCTCCGCGCGCTCAGCCCGCAGCAGGGCGATCTCAGCACGAGCCCTACTCAGCTCATCTAATGCATGGTCCAGCTCCGTGTTTAGCACAGCGACTAGGTTGACTGTGCTGCTCAACCTAGGATTGTCCTCACCAGCAGGTGAAACAATCACGCCTCCTGTGCTGCCAGATGGACGGCGGGGGTAATACCTCAGGTCGAGGCCGTCAGCTACCCCACCGAGAACCGAGCAGTAGTGCGAAAGCGCACGCCGTGCAGCATCCTGCATGGCTGCCTCAGCTGAGTCCCGCTCAGAGATAGAATAGTGCTCTGAGCAAGCCTCCGCGCCCTGGAGACTGTTCTCCGGACGGCGCACCAAGCAGGTCACCTCCCAGCGGTCCGGGTAAACCCCGCGACTATGCTGGTAGACCACACAGCGATACTCGATGGACCAAGTACGCCGGTCAAGTGCCCGACGTAGCAGGGTGTCGAGCGCGTCGTGGAAGTGACACCCGCGAGCAGCGTCGCGAGTGATGGGTCGAGCAACCCATCCTTCCGGCTCATGGTCAGCAGAGAAGTCGATGTCGTGGCTCAAGCTGTCGTCGCCACCTCCGTTGCCTGGATCTCCTCCAGCAGCTACTCCAGAAGCTGGGGCGCCCAGTGGTGGTGCAGGGGGCGCCTCCAGGGGAAGCACAGGGGAGCAGCTCCTCACAGACTCTATCTCCTGCTGGAGCGAGAAAGAAGAGCCCTGCTGCTCCTGTCGTCGACGTTCCTGCTCCTCATGCAGGCGGTGGTGCAGTCTCTCCAAGTGGCTGGACTGTCCGGCCACGGGACGGCGAAGCGGGCGCTCAGCAAGGCGGGAGGGTAAGAAGGGGATGACGGACTTTCGTGCAGTGTGTCTAAGACGAGCTATCTACAAAAGACATCGCAAGCAAAAGGGTGAGAACAGAATTAATATGACCAGCAAATAATGAATCATAAATAAATGAAGGATCAGAATAAAACAAAATTTTCAGCAAGGTATAATATATAGTAGAACATAGGTTTGGTCAGTAGGACCAACTTTTGAAGGGATATCAAAGTCAAGGCAGGGACAAGGGTCTATAATCCTTAGAACGACCATTCTACTCTAGGTTAGCGGTCCTACAGTCAGCACGGCTTTGATACCACTTATGTCACACCCGGTTTTTAGAAGGTAAACCGAATGCGAACCATGTACGTGCCAGGATCAGTTATTCACGTACACAGCAGTTACATAATATGGACATCATCACACAGTGCTCAAATAGTATTAAAAGGGAAATAATAGGCGATTACATCATACGTCTGAGACGTCCATATAGTTCTTACAATAATCAAAGTGCGGAAAAGAAACGTAGATAACGCGGCCTTCACAGGCAGCCGACTGGGGGTTGCCGCTAACCCACACCTAGAACTCGTCGTAGTCTTGGAACTCCTGGAAGTCTCCTTCCACAGCTTCATCTTCTCCTGAGCAGTGGTTGCAATGTTGACAACCTGGAGGGGGGGGATTGGTGTGTAGAGCAAGGGTGAGTACACATCAACATACTCAGCAAGTATCCTGTTTGGCTGTAGTGGACTAGCTTTATGTGGGGATAAGTCAAGCAGTTGCTTTTAGTTGGTCAGGTTATTACTTACTAGTAGAGAGCCAGGTTTTAACATTAACCCAAGTTATTAACCCAATGTATCCTTTCCAAACGGAAAGAATACCACTTACCAATACCATAATCATAGTCAGAACCATCAATCTCACTGCCACCTGTACCAAAGTATCACTGATCAAGTATCACTAATCTCTGGAGCTCCCTTGGCCGCTCATAACCGCGAGCACGGCTGATATATCAGTTTCATAACACTCTGCAGAGGTTGTGCACTTTACCCACAAGCCGTGATTCCCTTTCTGCCCGGAGAGAGCGACTCCCCATTGACCACTACCTAGGTGGTCCAGCAGGGCATCACTACGTAGCCTTTACAAAGATTCCCCGAGGCTGTAGCCGCCCGTTAGGTTTCCTAAATGTACCGCACTCCTCCCCAAGGGACAAATCAACCTTGGCAGAGCGAGCCGCATACATCGAGCCCCATTGACGGCACAACGGCTAAGCGGACTACACCCCGGTTCCTCCAATTATTCAGCTAAGGGCGTCCCATTCCACCCTCATGGTTGCACTGTTTTCCCGAGCGGTCATCCATTGAATAGGTCCTTACGGAGAGGCACTCGAGAAACCGCTCGAGTCCCCTTAAATGTCACAAATATAATCATAAATAAGAAGGGGAAAACAGCGTATCATAGATAATCACATCATGTTCATTGATTAGAGTTGAGCAATAGCATCAGACTAAGCAGTAATAATCCGACCCAAATAGGTAAACAAGGACATGGATAACAAAAGCTAGTCAATCCTTAGGTATAAATGTGTAATGCGGGAGGTGAATTAAAGAATGAATAGGACAAAGATAGGTCAAAGGACACTTGCCTCCACCAACCGACTGCTGCTCAGGGGCTTCTCCTGCGAATTCCTCGGGCTCTTCGACCGGATCGTTCTCTATGCGAGCGCAAACATACACACATCCACATATTTAATACAAAAGAACAGTACACCATACAAGGGAACAAATAAAGTGAGTATGCATCAAGTATGACATTCGATATCGCATTCATTAAGGTTAGAAAGAAACGGGAAAGGGTCTCGCAGGGGGGGGGTTAAAGCTTATGCACTAATGATCAGTTACAATTGGTTCCTAACAAAAGAATTCTGTTATATACACTAATGGAAACCTAATCATTTTAAGTTGATCAACATTGAATGAGATAAACAATTAACTACGTGAATCAACTGGCGTAGCGAAATTCTAAATTAAACTTCCTATTTTCCATAGCATGAACAAAGATTAGCCTACCTAAAATAAAATAACTATGATTACAGAAAGTAAATAAAATAAAATAAAAAAAAATAAAAAAAACAGAGGGGGGGGGCGGTTGAACCGGCCCTAGGGCGGTTGAACCGGCCGGGGGCAGGGCGGCCGAGCTGGGCGCGGGTGCGGGCGCGGGCGGCCGAGCTGGGCGGTTGAACCGGCCCGGGTGGGGGCGGTTGAACCGGCGGCGCGCAGGGGGCAGCCGGGCTGGCCAGGGCGGCCAAGCCGGCCAGGTGGGCGGGGCCAGGCGGCGCGCGGCCAAGGGCGGCCAGGGGGGCGGCCGGGGCTGGCTGGGGGGCGGCTGGGGCGGGCCGGGGCGTGGCCGGGGGCGGCCGGGCGCGCGGCTGGGGGCGGCCGGGCGCGCGGCTGGGGGCGGCCGGGGCCAGGGCGGCGCGGCCAGGGTGGCCAGGCGGCCGGGGCATGGCCGGACGGGGAGGGGGAGAGGAGGGGAGAGGGGAGGAGAGAGGAGAGAGGAGGGGGGGGGGGGCTCACCGGCGCGGGCGGCCGACGGCGAGGGCGGCGGCGCTAGGGCAGGGGGCGGGTAGGGGCGGCGGCGGCTTAGGGTGGGGAGGGAGAATGAGAGGGAGAGAGAGGGGAGGTTGGGGAAAAGGGGAGGTGGGGGGGGGGCTGGGCCTTTTGGGCCCAAAGGGGGGGCGCGCAGGGGGGCTGCTGGGCCGGCCAGGGGCGGCTGGGCCGGCCAAGGGGCCCACGGTGCGGGAGGGAGAGAAAGAGAGGAGAGAGAGAAAGAAAAAGAAAAGAAAGAAAAGGTTCTCCTTATTTTCGAAATCCGATCTTTCTACATGAATGCATTTGCACTTTCAAAGCAATCAAAAAAATGCATGGTTCGGCATGGTGCATCAAACAACATAAAGTATTTTTAGAGTTTTTCTTTACACGGGAGATCCAAACCGAATCCCGCTAGCTTTGGAAAAGATCAAGGTTTAGCGAGGGGAAAAAGAAAAAGAAAAGGTAACGCCCGAATTTGGCGAGTAAAGAAAAGAAAAAATTCAACTGCAAAATTCGGGGCGTTACAGGAAGATGGTTGATCTTGTGCTTGTGGAGGCTCTTCGGGTTCCTTAGGACACACATCCCTAATGGACATGTTCCTTAGCGCGATGCACGGAGCCTCTTCATCATCTAGTTCATCAAGATCAACTTGCTCTACTTGAGAGCCGTTAGTCTCATCAAACACAATGTCACAAGAAACTTCAACAAGTCCAGTGGAGTTATTAAAGACTCTATATGCCCTTATGTTTGAGTCATAACCAAGTAAAAAGCCTTCTACAGCCTTAGGAGCAAATTTGGATTTTCTACCTCTTTTAACAAGAATAAAGCATTTGCTACCAAAGACTCTAAAATATGAAACATTGGGGTTTTTACCGGTGAGGAGTTCATATGATGTATTCTTGAGGATTCAGTGTAGATATAATCGGTTGATGGCGTAGCAAGCGGTGTTGACCGCCTCGGCCCAAAATCGATCCGAAGTCTTGTACTCATCAAGCATGGTCCTTGCCATGTCCAATAGAGTTCTATTCTTCCTCTCCACTACACCATTTTGTTGTGGCGTGTAGGGAGAAGAGAACTCATGCTTGATGCCCTCCTCCTCAAGAAAGCCTTCAATTTATGAATTCTTGAACTCTGTTCCGTTGTCGATTCTTATTTTCTTTATCCTCAAGCCGAACTCATTTTGAGCCCATCTCAAGAATCCTTTCAAAGTCTCTTGGGTTTGAGATTTATCCTATAAAAAGAATACCCAAGTGAAGCGAGAATAATCATCCACAATAACTAGATAGTACTTACTCCTGCCGATGCTTATGTAAGCTATCGGGCCAAACAAGTCCATGTGAAGGAGCTCATGTGGCCTGTCAGGTGTCTTGATGTTCTTGTGTGGATGATGAACACCAACTTGCTTCCCTACTTGGCACGCGCTACAAACCCTGTCTTTCTCAAAGTGAACATTGGTTAGTCCCAAAATGTGCTCTCCCTTTAGAAGCTTGTGAAGATTCTTCATCCCAACGTGGGCTAGTCGGCGATGCCAGGGCCAACCCATGTTAGTCGTAGCAATTAAGCAAGTGTCGAGTTCAGCTCTATTGAAATCAACTAAGTATAGCTGACCCTCTAACACTCCCTTAAAGGCTACTGAATCATCACTTCTTCTAAAGACAGTAACACCTGTATCCGTAAAAAGACAGTTGTAACCCATTTTGCATAATTGAGAAACAGAAAGCAAGTTGTAATCTAAAGAATCTACAAGAAAAACATTAGAAATAGAATGGTCAGGTGATATAGCAATTTTACCCAATCCTTTGACCAAACCTTGATTTCCATCCCCGAATGTGATAGCTCTTTGGAGATCTTGGTTTTTCTCATAGGAGGAGAACATCCTTTTCTCCCCAGTCAAATGGTTTGTGCACCCGCTGTCGATGATCCAACTTGAGCCCCCGGATGCATAAACCTACAACACAAATTTAGGCCTTGTTCTTAGGTACCCAAACGGTCTTGGGTCCTTTTACATTAGAAACAAGCACCTTGGGTACCCAAACACAAGTCGTTGACCCCTTGTGTTTGCCCCCAACATATTTGGCAACTACCTTGCCTGATTTGTTAGTTAGCACATATAAAGCATCAAAAGTCTTAAATAAAATGTTGTGATCATTTGATGCAATAGGAGATTTCTTTTTAGGCATTTTAACATGTGTAGAACGCCTAGAGCTAGAAGCCTCATTCTTATAAATAAATGCATGGTGAGAATGAGTCTTCCTAGCATGAATTCTCCTGATTTTATCCTCAGGATAACCAGCAGGATACAAAATGTAACCCTCGTTATCCTGAGGCATGGGAGCTTTGCCCTTAACAAAATTGGACAATCTTTTAGGAGGGGCATTAAGCTTGACATTGTCTCCCTGTTGGAAGCCAATGCCATCCTTAATGCCAGGGCGTCTCCCACTATAGAGCATGCTTCTAGCAAATTTAAAATTTTCATTTTCCAAGTCATGCTCATTGATTTTAGCAGTTAATGTAGCTAAGTGATCATTTTGTTGTTTAATTATAGCAAGGTGATCATGAATAGCATCTACATTAACATCTCTACATCTAGTGCAAATAGAAACATGATCATCACTAGATGTAGAGGGTTTGCAATCTTTTAATTCAATAATCTTAGCATGTAAAATAGCATTTTCATCTCTAAGATTGGAAATATAAGCATTCCAAACATCTAAGTCTTTAGCCTTATCAATTAATTTTTCATTCTCATTCCTAAGGCTAGCAAGAGAGGCATTCAATTTATCAATCTTAGCAATTAAACTAGCATTATCATTTCTAAGATTGGCAATTGAATCATCACAAATATTTGACTTCTCAACCTTAGCAATCAAATTAGCATTCTCAATTCTAAGGTTGGAAATAGTGTCATGGCAAATGCTAAGCTCACTAGTTAATTTTTCATTTTTCTCTACCTCCTAAGCATAAGCATTTTTAGTCTTAACATGCTTTTTATTTTCCTTAATAAGGAAGTCCTCTTGGTTATCCAAGAGTTCATCCTTCTCATGAATAGCACTAATCAATTCATTCAATTTCTCTTTTTGTTGCGTGTTAAGATTGGCAAAAAGAGTAAGCAAGTTGTCCTCATCATCACTAGAATTATCCTCATCACTAGAAGTGGCATATTTAGTGGATGATCTTGATTTTACCTTCTTCTTCTTGCCGTCCTTTGCCATGAGGCAGTTAAAGCTGACGTTAGGGAAGAGGAGGCCTTTGTTGATGGCGATGTTGGCGGCATCCTCGTCGGAGGAGGAGTCGGTGGAGCTCTCGTCGGAGTCCCACTCCCGGCAAACATGGGCATCACCATCCTTCTTCTTGTAATACCTCTTCTTCTCCTTCTTCTTCGCCCTCTTGTCGTTATCCCTATCACTATCACTAGACAATGAACATTTAGCGATAAAATGACCGGGCTTACCACACTTGTAGCATACTTTCTTGGAGCGGGGCTTGTAGTCCTTCCCCCTCCTTTGCTTGAGGATTTGGCGGAAGCTCTTGATGATGAGTGCCATCTCCTGATTATCGAGCTTGGAGGCGTCGATGGGGACTCTACTTGATGTAGAGTCTTCTTTCTTCTCCTTCGTTGCCTTGAATGCAACGGGTTGTGCCTCGGGTATGGAGGAGGCACCTTGCTCGATGATCTTCTTTGAGCCTTTGATCATCAACTCAAAGCTCACAAATTTTCCTATTACTTCCTCTGGAGACATTAGTTTATATCTTGGATCACCACGAATTAATTGAACTTGAGTGGGGTTAAGAAATACGAGTGATCTAAGAATAACCTTGACCATTTCATGGTCATCCCACTTGGTGCTCCCGAGGTTGCGCACTTGATTAACCAAGGTCTTTAGCCGGTTGTACATGGCTTGTGGGTCTTCTCCTTGGTTGAGCATAAAACGACCGAGCTCCCCCTCGATCGTCTCCCTCTTGGTGATCTTGGTCACCTCATCTCCCTCATGTGTGGTCTTGAGCACATCCCAAATTTCTTTGGCGCTCTTCAACCCTTGCACCTTATTATACTCCTCTCGACTTAGAGAGGCGAGAAGTATAGTGGTGGCTTGAGAGTTGAAGTGCTGGATTTGGGCAACTTCGTCCGAGTCATAGTCTTCATCCCCTACGGATGGTACCTTACACCAAACTCAACAACGTCCCAAATACTAGTGTGGAGTGAGGTTAGGTGATGCCTCATTTTATCACTCCACATGTTATAATCTTCACCATCAAAAACCGGTGGTTTGCCTAATGGAACGGAAAGTAATGGAGTACGTTTAGAAATACGAGGGTAGCGTAGGGAGATCTTACTAAACTTCTTGCGCTCATGGCGCTTAGAAGTTACGGACGGCGCATCGGAGCCGGAGGTGGATGGCAACGAAGAATCGGTCTCATAGTAGACCACCTTCTTCATCTTCTTCTTGTCACCACTCCGATGCCACTTGTGGGAGTGTGATTCTCCCTTTCCTTTGGAGCTGGACTCCCTTGATGGAGCCTTCCCGTGGCTTGTAGCGGGCTTCTCGCCGGTCATGACCTCCTTCTTGGCATGATCTCCCGACATCACTTCGAGCGGTTAAGCTCTAATGAAGCACCGGGCTTTGATACCAATTGAAAGTCGCCTAGAGGGGGGGGTGAATAGGCGGAATCTGAAAATTATAAACTTAAGCACAACTACAAGCCGGGGTTAGTGTTAGAAATATAATCGAGCCCGAAAGAGAGGGCGAAAACAAATCACAAGCAAATGAAGAGTGAGACGCAGTGATTTGTTTTACCGAGGTTCGGTTCTTGCAAACCTACTCCCCGTTGAGGTGGTCACAAAGACCGGATCTCTTTCAACCCTTTCCCTCTCTCAAACGGTCACCTAGACCGAGTGAGATTCTCTTCTCAATCCTTCGGGACACCAAGTCCCCACAAGGACCACCACACAATTGGTGTCTCTTGCCTTGATTACAATTGAGTTTGGAACAAGAAAGAAAGAAGAAGAAAAGCGATCCAAGCGCAAGAACTCAAAAGAACACAAATGTCACTCTCTCTAGTCACTATTGAATTGGAATGAACTTTGGACTTGGGAGAGGGTTTGATCTCTTTGTTTGTGTCTAGGAGTGAGGTCTAAAGCTCTTGTATTGAATGCAAATGGCTGAAACTTGGATGCATTGAAATGTGGTGGTTGGGGGGTATTTATAGCCCCAACCACCAATATGGCCGTTTGGTGAAGGCTTCTGTCGTATGGTGCACCGGACAGTTCGGTGCGCCTGTCCGGTGTGCCAGCCACGTCACCAGGCTGTTGGGTTCCGACCGTTGGAGCTCTGACAAGTGGGGCCACCGAACAGTCCGGTGGTGCACCGGATAGGTCCTGTTCACTGTTCGGTGCGCCTTCTGGCGCCTGCTCTGACTTCTGCGCGCGCAGGCGCGCACTGTTTGCTTTTACTGTTCCTTGCACACGACCGTTGGCGTGAAGTAGCCGTTGCTCCACTGGCACACCGGACAGTCCGGTGTTACACCAGACAGTCCGGTGAATTATAGTGGAGCGGCTTCCCCAAATTCCCGAGGCTGGCAAGTTCGAGTGAATCCTCCCTGGTGCATCGGACACTGTTCGGTGGCACACCGGACAGTCCGGTGCGCTAGACCAGGGCTGCCTTCGGTTTAACTTTGCTCCTTTGTTTTGAACCCTTTCTTTTATCTTTGTATTGGTTTGTTGTGAACCTTTGGCACCTATAGAACATGTATTCTAGTGCAAACAAGTTAGTCCAATAATTTGTGTTGGCAATTCAACCACCAAAATTCATTTGGAAAAGGTTTAACCCTATTTCTCTTTCAAGTGAGCTCACATATGTTCATAGCTCAACAAGTTGTGGGGAATAATGTGTATTAGCTCGCCAAAGGTGGGAGCTCACGTGAAGTGTAAGGCTTACCAAAGAGGATGGTTAGAGCTGAGCATTGCTTTTAAGTTGGTCAAAATTTTATTAGCAATTACTAAGTATAAGTAAATACCAACCCAATTAAGTAGTAGAACAAAAGTAACAACATCACCTGCGATGCAATGCATATGACAAATTGAATTTAATTCCATAAATTAATCATGTGAGTGTCCGAGCTGCTCATGACCGTGAGCACGTCTAGTATACGAGTTTTACACTCTGCAGAGGTTGCGCATCTTTACCCACAAATCATGTTACCCATCTGCCAAGAGACGGCCAATCCCATACACCTCTACCGAGGAGGCGAGGCAGGGTAACACTATGAGGCCTTTACAAAGTTCCACTAGCTTCAGAAAACCCGGTACAGTTTATAGGAAGCTCCAATGCAGGAATCCCTCGTCTGACCGCCATCGCAGCAAAATCAACCCGAGGGCCTCCCTACACTGACCACTCCCCTACTGCCCTTACCCCTTTCGGGTAAGGTAGTGGTGAACAAGGTATAAAGATAGTCAAACTAGGGTAACCTATTGGGTCCCATTAAAATTAACCTATGCAGATCATTATGATTAATTAGAACATGACTAGGTAAAAAGAAGTGATCAAGGGCACAACTTGCCTGGGACTTGAGATTCCAGGTACCAACTTGCTCTCTAAATGACACGTGACCTCACTGCTAGTTGTAGCAATACAAACAAAACATGTATAGGCAGAATGAACATCACACCAAACATAAGAACAACTGAATAATAATAATCTACGCGCTGCTACGAGATCATAGGTTCAAGAACCACTAAATTCAGAGCTACGGTTAAGAAGTTATGGTTTATGGGAGATAATTGTGATTTAAATGTTAAACTATATTATAAATTAGTTAATATACATCATATGAGGAAATATACTCATAATAGTTAAGTAAAATTTAATCCAGGTTATAACTTGCTTAGAAATCATATCATAATCAAATCACTATCATAATCTAGTTTAACTTTGGTTAATAGGTATAATCTACTGAACATAGGCTAAATAAATATCTAATTATAAAACTATGCTATATGGTACAATTAACGTTGCCACTGTTTAGACAATAATTTTATGAAGCTAACGCAATTTTAAAGGATCAAATCGGAGTCAAAATGAGTGAGTTATGGAATAAACAAGTTTTTATGGCCACATTTATAGCAAAATATAAGTTTAGGGGCATATTTGTGAATTGCAGGGACACGAGTGTAAAGGTTTTGCACGGCCAAGGACGGCGGGTTTTATTTTTAAGAAATCCAAGGGCTCATTAGCAATTGTTCCAAGCCGAAGGGGTATCCAATCCTCTGGACCATTCGATCAGAAGCCCGCGATTCAGATTAAATTATGAACCAGTATGAGTTATCATCCCTCAGATCCGAGATCGACGCACGACAAGGCGCGAGCCTATGACTCACCCAGACCATCGGATCTAACGCCTAGGGTTCAGATCTGATTCCCTACCCGGTATGAGCCGCAAGCCGCAAGATCGAAAATCAACGGCCCGCATTCATCCACTTTACTGATCTAACACGACCCTCGGTTCCAAGATCAACGATCGGATCCAAACGAGCCGAACCGGTTCCCACCTTCTAATCTCACCCGAACACGCCCGATCCAATGGACCAAGGCCGTCTCCTACCTCACGCACCGGAATGCGGCGGCGCGGTAAGACAGCACGGCAATGCTCTGCCCGCCGCGCACAATCCCCGATACAGAGCCCCAAAGTTTACCCCGAATGGTGCTACGCGAAGCGAAGAGTAGTACGAATAGCTTAAGGGCATACACACCACGAATTATCGCGCGGACGAGTCCGGCCACATGGTGGTGTCGCTTAACGAAGTCCGACGAGCAATTGCCCGCACTGTAGTCCTCTTTCGCAACAATGGCAGTCACCAACGATCCCGCGATGTCCTGGCGGATACATCGAGTGGCACGTCGAGGCGTATTAACGGCGGCAATGGAGATTCCCTCCCACGGCGTGCGGCGGCTTCCCAAATTCCGGTAAGAAATCGCGGTGACGCCAAGGGTCTTCCCCGTCAACAACGCTACGACGAGCACCCATACGCGCAGGTGATTCTCCCAAGCCCTCTTCCTTGGCCCGAAAGTCGACGTGCTCGCATATCCATTGGTGGGGTATCTCTCTCTCTTTCAGTGTATCCTTCTTCGTTTGCATCTCTGTTCGAGCTGATAATTGCGGCGACCAACACTTATATAGCCCAGAGCTCCAAGATCGCGCGGTAGCACCAGGCCGAGCATCGTGGAGTTTGTTGGGACCGAAATCACGGAGTTTGTTGAGATCCGGCAGCGCTATCGCACAAGCAGAGAGAAGATAGGGAGGGGATGAATATGACCGACGGGTCCCACACCTAAGTGTCACAGGTTTGCAGTGTGGGTGGCTATGAGTCTGCCGGTAGGGCCCATGACACAGTGGAAGCAGAGGGCACAGGGGCTGAGGGGAAGTGGGCCGCGTGGAAGAGGGAAATAGGAGAGGAATAGGCCGGCAGAGGGGAATGTTGGCCCAGCTACGAGTACAGCCACATTTCTTTTTCTTTTATTTTCCTGATTTCATATTTAAATCCTAATTTCAAATCAGGTTTTTAAATTCCAATTTCGAATTAAATGTAAATAGAGTTCAAGCTTAAAACAATTTATGTGCACAGACAAAACTCCAATATGGATTCAAAAGTATAATTTTTGTTATTTATTATCTTTTTTAGCAATTGTTCTCATCATACAAGCCATAAAAATTATTTTTAGGAGAAATAAATTCTAATGTGTAACCTTCATTAAAATGTGATTTTACTTACCCTCCTTAAGAATGTCCCTCAACCATATTAGTAAAAAGAAATCTAATTCATACGAAGATCTTTCCACTTTCTTTGATTTCTTAATTTATTTATTTTCTATTTGCATAAACTAATGCCATTAGTTAAGTATGAAAGAAGGAAATCAAGAAATCCCTAAAACACCCAATTATTTATTTATTTATTTTATTATTTTTTCCTTATACCAATTTTGGTCTTTACAAATCCTACCCCCCTTAACAGAAATCTCGTCCTCGAGATTTGTAAGAAAGAGGATATAGGAAGAGTGATTTAAAATTTAGCTTTTAGTTTCTAATTAGTTCAAAAATCAAGAGTCTCTATTTTTTTCATTAGTGAGTGATTAGGAGAGCATGAGTATATATATGTATGTCCACTTTATTATGTAGGGTAGAAGATGTCTTTAGAGCATAGATAGGTTTGGTTAAAAAAGGGTAGGGTGAGGAAAGACTCTATCAAAGATTGTGGATCTTGATTCCTTTTGAAGATCTGGCTTGAATCTTCTCCTTCCTCGATTTGATAAGGTCGGTCATCTTTGATCTTCGTTCTTGAAGTCTTTATCCAAATTAGGGACATGTAGTTAGGATAACTTGTAGGTAAGGACAGATGGTTAACGGGTTGGTGGCATAAGATAAGTGTATTATGGCAACATCTAGGATGGGATAGATGGTCACTGTGATGGAACCTCCCAAGTCATTAGGCCCACCTACAGTTGTCCTTGTCCAACGGACATCAGACAACCCTGTAGATGTTCCTGAATCACTTGACAAGTTCGGTATCTTTTCTTACCTTTCCAGGAACGTTTCACCCGTCTTGCAGACATTACAGAACAATCTCACCGGAACGAACTCCGGTGAGATTGTTCGGCAAGCATCCCAGAGCGTCAAGAGTGCTCAAACGAGGGAGAGCGAGGGATGAACTGACCGGGAAAGGGCTGGCCGCGGTGAGGTGGGTTTCACGGTGGCGGAGACTTGATTTGGGGAAAATCTCAAATTCGAGTTCTCTAGTGGGGGGTTTGGGGTGCAGGTGGGTGCTCTAGCTGCTCGAATACATAACGAAGACGATGGTGCACTCAATTTATAGACTCCGGGGGCGGTGGCCGGTGAATCGAGCGATTACGCGCGGCGGCCGGGAAAGAAATAGGCACTGGCACAAGCGCTAGGTGGCTTCTACCGTGGCGGTCTCACCGGCGATCACCGGACGACCTTAGCGTGACTATCCGCGACGTGGTAAAGCGCCCGGACACACGGCACAAGGCCGAGCGACGGTGGTTCACCGGTGAAGTCATCCGCAGCGGCCGTGACAACTTGGTATGGTGGTTGGACTTGTTTAGTGACCGGCGTTATCCACGGCAGTGATATTTCTAGGACCCCGAGCGCTATCCACTCCATCCGAGCACCAATCGTGGCGACGACGGCACGAATCACGGCGGTAGGTCACCGGCAGTGAGGACAACTGCGCTGGCGATCTGATCCTCCTGATAGCACTGTACCATGGAGAGTTATATTCAGACAGCCTGACAGTCAAGTTTGGAGTCCCATTTTCTCTCAATTCCTAATGATAATCCATGTCAGGCTCTGTAGCAAAATTGTAGAGTAATGTTCCATCTACAATGTTGCCATATGGTGTTGCCACTAAAAGCCATTGAATCATACTTGAAATTGGGCTTGAAGTTGATGGTAGTTCACTGTTAGCCTGATTTCGGTCCTTTATCAGTCTGACAGCCAGACTTTGAGCATGATTATCTTCAAATTTCTCACAAGAGCATGGCTTGCACTCTTAAGCAAAATTGTTATCCATTAATAGGTCTACAAGTTTGATGTGGTGACCTAGGGCAAAAACCCTATATTTTGAAAGCTACAAGGCTCAAAAGTTGAGCAAAATCTCTGCAATTCAGACTTAAGCCATTTGGGACATAAGAAGTGATTTTTTTGCAAATAGACCCAAAATTTAGGGTTTAGCTTGCAAATTCACATATGAGTGACCCAAATGACTCAAGATACTTATTTGACTTGGTTTTTGCACTTTAGTCCAAAAGTGGACTAATTTTGCACATAGGTCCCTAGGGTTTGGTTTTAGGGTTTTCCAGGGGTCCAATTAGGGTTTTTGGTACTTCAGAGGTATAAATGTAATTCACCTTTATTCTTGGGATCATTTCATGACTTTTCCCTAAAGCTTTTAGGTTTTCTCAATTTGGGTTATGTTTTACCCCTTTAATCCCCCTTTAGGGCTAAGTTCCCTATCCAGGGTTCTAATTGCAAAATACAACTTGTTTGAAATTTTTACCTAGTAAATGCACTCTAGGTGTGTCAAACATATGCAATGCCAATGTTTATGATGCCATGCTCAAGTTTTAGTTGCAGTAACACCAGAGGTGTTACATCCTTTCCCCCATAAAAGAATCTCGTCCCGAGATTAAAAGTCCTAGGGTAAGTAATGGAAAAGGAAATGCTTCACATTTTTATTTCCTTATTTTTGGTACAAGGCAGCGGTGGGTTTGGGACTCATTCCTTTATTACAACAATGTTGTATACTTTACAAATTACAAGAGGCTAAAAAGTCTGGGAAATTCTTACCTAAAAAGTCTTGAGTTTCCCATGTAGCCTCATCTTCGGAATGTTGGTTCCACTGTATCTTGTAAAACTTGAGAGTTTTTCTCCGGGTAATCCTATCCTTTTGATCCAAGACTTGAATGGGATGTTCAGAATATGTCAAGTCTGGTTCAAGGACAACATCTGTTACTTCAATGGTTCGATCGGGAACCTGAAGACACTTCTTTAATTGTGACACATGGAACACATTATGTATAGCAGACAAAGTTTCGAGGAGCTGCAGTTGATATGCCACTGGTCCACATTGCTTAAGTACAGGGAATGGGCCAATGTACCTGGGCGCAAGCTTCCCTTTAATCCCGAAACGCGATACTCCTTTCATTGGTGAAACCTTCAGGTAGACATAGTCCCCTTCAAGAAAATACAAGGGCATTCACCGTTTGTCTACATAGCCCTTTTGATGAGCTTGGGCTTTCTTCATATTATGAATTATTTTCTGAACCTTTTCTTTGGCCTCTTTCACCATATCAGGCCTAAAGAAGTATCTTTCTCCAGGTTCAGACCAATTTAGTGGAGTGCGGCAACGTCGTCCATATAAAGCTTCGAAGGGTGCCATCTTGATACTTTCTTGATAGCTATTATTATATGAAAACTCCGCTAAGGGAAAACATTCATCCCATTTCTATGAGAAGTCCAGAACACATGCCCGCAGCATATCTTCAAGTATTTGATTAACCCTCTCAGTCTGTCCACTTATTTGAGGATGATAGGCCAAACTGTGGAGCAGCTTAGTACCCAGGGATTTATGAAGTTCTTCCCAGAATTTGGATACAAATTGTGGTCCACGATCCGACACTATAGTCTTTGGAACACCATGCAAACTGAGAATGCGAGCAATGTATAATTCCGCATAGGTAAGAATCGGGTAATATGTCTTGACTGGGAGAAAGTGAGCAATCTTTGTAAGTCGATCAACAATAACCCAGATAGAGTCATACCCTTTTGCAGTCCTGGGCAATCCCATAATGAAGTCCATACTTATGTCTTCCCATTTCCATGTCGGTATTGGTAGAGACTGTAATGGACCAGCAACTTTTAAGTGTATGGCCTTGACACGTCTGCAGGTGTCACACCTAGCCACATAGCGTGCAATCTTGACCTTCATTTTCGTCCACCAGTAATGTTGTTTCAAGTCTTGGTACATCTTAGTGCTTCCAGGATGAATAGAATAGCGACTAAGATGCGCTTCATCAAGAATTTGCTAGCGGACCTCTTCATTCTTTGGCACCACTATGCGGTCATTGAACCATACAATGCCTTGATCATCTTCTTTGAAACATTTGGCTTTTCCAGTCCTTATCTTCTCACGAATGTGTTTCATACCCTCATTATCCTTTTGAGCATCAATTATCCTTTGCAAGAGGACTGACTCAAGCTTTAGTTGACTCAGGGTTCCTTGTTGGACCATTCCCAGGTTTAGCTTCTCCATTTCCTGACATAAGGTATTGTCAGAGGTCTTCACCGTAAGACAGTGGCAGGAAACCTTACGGCTCAGTGCATCTGCCACAACATTGGCTTTGCCTGGATGATAATGAATTTCCAGTTCATAGTCCTTAATAAGCTCAAGCCATCGCCTTTGTCTCATATTCAATTCTGACTGGGTGAAGATATACTTCAAGCTTTTATGATCTGTATAAATGTGATAGATATTTCCCAGCAGATAGTGATGCCAAATCTTCAGGGCATGAACCACAGCAGCTAGCTCCAGATCATGAGTTGGGTAATGCTCCTCATGTCGGTGCAACTGCCTTGAAGCATATGCAATTACTCGACCTTCTTGCATTAATACACAACCGAGCCCATTGCCTGATGCATCACAATATACATCAAAGGGTTTGGTGATATCCGGTTGAGCCAATACCAGAGCAGTGGTTAATAATGTCTTCAATTGTTCAAAAGCTTCATTACACTTGGAAGACCAATTGAATTTAATATCATTCTTCAGTAAACTTGTGATTGGCTTCACAAGCTTAGAAAAATCTGGTATAAATCTGCGGTAATATCCAGCCAGTCCAAGGAAACTTCGGACTAGATGAACAGTGGTCGGGGGTTTCCACTCAAAATGTCCTTGACTTTGCTAGGATCTACCGCAATCCCTCTGGCAGATAGAACATGTCCCAGAAACTGAATTTCCTCCAGCCAAAACACGCATTTGCTGAACTTGGCATACAACTGATGTTCCCTCAATCGCGTTAACACAATCCGTAAATGTTGAGCATGCTCCTCTTCATTCTTTGAATATATTAGAATATCGTCAATGAAGACCACCACAAACTTGTCTAGCTCGAGCATGAATACCGAGTTCATCAAATATGTGAAGTGGGCCAGAGCATTTGTTAACCCGAAAGACATTACCAGGTATTCAAACAACCCATACCGCGTAGTGAATGCGGTCTTTGGTATATCCTCGGGCCGAATACAGATCTGGTGATAGCCCGATCTGAGATCAATTTTGGAGAATACCCTCTCCCCGGTCAGTTGATCAAATAAGATGTCAATCCTCGGAAGAGGGTACTTGTTCTTGATAGTGACTTCATTCAGGGGTCGATAATCCACACACATCCGTAAGGTTTGATCCTTCTTCTTGACGAATATGGCTAGACAACCCCATGGCGACGAGCTCGGCCGGATGAATCCTTTCTCAAGCAGATCTTGTAATTGAATCTTCAATTTTGCCAACTCATTCGGAGGCATACGGTGCGATCTTCGAGAAATGGGAGCCGTACCGGGCTTCAACTCAATTACAAACTCTACATCCCTTTCAGGTGGCAATCCCGGCAAATCCTCGGGAAAGACATCGGGAAACTCGCATACTACCGGAATATCCTTGATTTCCGGTACCATGACTTCATAAACTCTGCCAGTAGTTTTGTTTGGAATGGGGATGGGCAAGAGAATTTCTTCTTGATTATGACTCAACCTGATGGTTCTTTGATCAGTGTTGAGTGTTGCTTTATGCTTGGCCAACCAATTCATACCCAAAATGACATCTATGTCTTGGCCTTTCAGAACGATCATATTGGTAGGAAAGTCCCGTCCGGCCAATGATACGGGCACTTGATAGGCCACTTCTCTAGTAAAAATTTGTCCCCTAGGTGAGTGAATTTTGAACCCCTCTTTTGATTCATGGCATGAAATGTGATGTTGCTCCACAAATTTCTTGCTAATGAATGTATGCGAAGCACCAGAATCAAAGAGAATGACTGTAGGATGATTGGCCACGAGGAACGTACCTATCATTACCGGCTCTCCGTCCGGTGTAGTGGCCACTTGTGTATAATATACGCGTCTCGTCTTCTTGATATTTTTGCCCTTAGTATTTCCCTTGACTTGAGATGAACTCCTAGATCCTTGCTGATTATTTGACTGGTTCTGCTTGGGATAGGGGCAATCTTTGATGAAATGCCTAGACTTGCCACAATTGAAACATCCAGTCGAGGAGCTGGGCAACGCAGGGAATCGAGTGCCTAGGGCACCCGACTGACTTGGGGCAGTGGGGGCATTATTGGGACGAATAATTATTGGCTGCTTAAAAGGGAAGGAGGGTGGACGAGAGAAAGAGCGATTCTGGTTGGAAGGCCGGAGAACAAACCGTTGCCTTTTCACCGGGCCCTGACTAGGCCTGTCTCCTCCAAATCCCTTAGATTTTCCAACACCTGCATACTTTGCTTCTACCGCCAATGCTGTACTGACAGCTCTTCCATAAGTAAGATCTATGCAGGTTGCCATTTTTCTTTGCAGTCGATCATTTAAACCTCTCATAAAACAATTCTTCTTTTTCAGATCAGTGTTCACTTGATCGATTGCATACTGTGACAGATGATTGAACTTATTGAGGTACTGATTAACAGTATCCCCTCCTTGTTTTAGCTTCATAAATTCTTTTTGCTTCATGTGAAGAACACCTTCAGGTATATAATGCTCGCGGAAGGCCACTTTGAATTCTTCCCAGGTTATTTGATGATTGGTCGGTTGAACGGCCACGAAATTTCCCCACCAGGTGCTGGCAGGGCCGCACAGTTGCTGGGCTGCAAATAAAGGCTTCTGGGTCTCTGAACAACGTAGAAGTCCAAATTTTCACTCAATAACCCGAATCCATTCATTGGCTTCTAATGGGTCTTCAGCTTTAACAAACAGGGGTGGACGTGTCTCTGAGAAGTCCAAGTAAGAAGTTTCGCGGGGGCCCTGTTGATAACCCCGCCCACCTTGCTGC
The DNA here is from genome assembly GCA_029449295.1 of Zea luxurians. NCBI lineage: Eukaryota > Viridiplantae > Streptophyta > Magnoliopsida > Poales > Poaceae > Zea > Zea luxurians. The sequence continues at coordinate 149,735,143 of JAOPSE010000007.1, forward strand.
TAGAACTGTTGACCCGCCATCTCTATCAGAAAATGGGTATTATCAGCGGTCGCATTTACTAAGGCAGCAATCGCCTCAGCCACTATGGGAGGAATAGGAGGTGGATTTAGAGTAGATTCCCTCCCACTGGAGGTTCCCATTGCATCCTGGGATCGGGTCTTGGACAACATCTATGGCAACAAACATTTGAAAGCAAATATAATATGCCAAAGACAAAACCAACCAATTTACATTACCAAAAAGAGTAATGTACAGACTCGATTTTACAACAGGATACATTACCCAGTATACAATAGCACTACCTATTATACATCAGTACAACCTACAATACACTACTTTTATTTCTACTACTATACCACTATTCCTGCTTCTGGTTGTTCCTGGCAGCCTCGTCGTCGGGTGTGGGAGACCATTCATCGACCAGCCTCATAGAAGGAGGGGGCTTAAAAAGGTCTAGCTCACCACCAAGTGCTTCTCTCGCAACGTGCGAGGGTCCGGCTTCCGACCCGACAGGATCCATAGGGGCACTGGGATGTAGTTGCGAATACAGTACATGGACTTCCTCATGTAGTGTATTGCAATATGCCTGCAGATTGTCAATGGCAGTGCTAAATTCGTCGACTCGAGCTCGAGCCTTTGCTGCCTTAGCCCAAGCCACTGAACTAGACTGTACCGCCCAGTCGAGCGCTAAATCACGATCAGCAAGCTGATCCTGTAGACGGTGGATGTAACTTCTCAACTCGTTTATCCTATCGCCATCCGCGACACACATACTGGTCCTGCGTTGTATTTCCGTTTGAAGCTGATTCACGCGGGCTTCGAGATCCCTAATTGGATCGTTGCTTCCGCTACTACTATCCTCATCCCGTGGGGCAAGTTGGTGACGAGGTATTCCAATTGGGCCTGTTGACTTGCGTGCGGTCTTCCTTGTGCGTGACGGCATTTCTCTAGGGGGAAAATTTTATTAGTATAATTCTTAGCATGATGCATGTGTAATTACAGAATCAACCTTAGTTGATTTATACCTTCTATACATTGCACTCCTCCTATCTGGTCTTTCATATAGATTCTTCAGATATGGGGGATAAGAATAGAAGAAATCTTTCTAGGTGAGTTTTTTTAAAAAAAATCCTTTTGAAAATGCCTCATAATATCTGCAAAGAAGGGCTACGCTCCGATACCAGCTGTGACGGAACCTCCCAAGTCATTAGGCCCACCTACAGTTGTCCTTGTCCAACAGACATCAGACAACCCTGTAGATGTTCCTGAATCACTTGACAAGTTCGGTATCTTTTCTTACCTTTCTAGGAACGTTTCACCCGTCTTGCAGACATTACAGAACATCAGAGATATCGAAAGGCGAAAGTGATTACATAAACTTACATTTATGTTAAAAGTAAGATTAAGTTGCTTATTACAGACCAGAGTTATAAACGAGTGCTGAGTAGTATTATTACATAACCAAGGGAGGCAAAAACTCCTCCCGAAAAGTCTTTACATAAAAGTTTCTTATGGAGGACCATGTCCTCCCGCATCTTCACTCTTGTTTTTCCACATGTGGAACCACCTTGGTACAGAAGCAACAGAAATCTGCTGCTTCCCCACCTAAAAACAACGAGGGAATAAACCCTGAGTATGGAATTACTCACCAAGTCTTACCTGACTAAAGAAAAGACTCTCAAGGATATGCTGGTTATAAGGGAGTCAGGTAAGGTATCTCAAGATCAAAGACTCTGTTGTTGCATAAATGCTTACTAAAAGTGGGTCCTTAAAATCCAGTTTTATTGTCAAGTTAGGTAAACTTACCTACATCTAGAGTTTTTTTCTAACCTAGTTCAAACACTTGTCCTGCACTAGCCAGTTTCTCATCAATCCCTTTATCTTTAGTGGAACTCTACGTATAGGTCAGTGACCAAGTCTTCATAACCGTGAAGGTACGGCGATCCGAATCGATTATACTCAGCTGAGGATCTCCAATCACACGACATATGTAGCACTTAACCCTTGCATATGTCAACCTGCCACCGGGGTTCTTAAGACCAGATCAGGTTCACGCAAACTGAGAGCACAGATACACCACCGTCCAGCCTCTTGCTACGGAGGGTACATGCTACTCTCGCCACCGCTCCACCCCCATTTCGTGTTATCTTATTCTGGCCTTAGTCTGCCCGAGGCAAGGCTTACCCATGACGAGGCATGTGACCAGTTAAAGGGTCCTCGGTCATCAAGCCTACATCGACACAGTCCTTAACCGACTCAGATGGAGACACTACACCGAGACTCTCTTCTCGTGCAAGTCACCCGCCCGGTCTCAGCTTAATCATTTCAAGGCCCAAAACTTGGTACCTGGCAGAGGTACATCTTTTCCGGATGTTGAACCCATCAAGGCCTTTGACAGATCCACCATCAAGTTTTATTTTTGAAAACATCCCACCCACTTTTGCCACATCATATTTTGTGAAACAAAACATTTTGTTTTTCTAAAGCAAGGCTAAGCATCAAAATCTTTTGTAAAACGGGTGATCAAGGAAGGTAATCAAATTCAAAGAAGGTAATGCAGGAATTGTTTTGGCAATCAACTCCTATCACCTAATGCATCAAGCAAGTGAGAAAAGTTTACAAACATCAAGGAGGTGGCAAATGCACCGGGGCTTGCCTTCGTTAGTAGGTGAGTCAGGCTCAGGCCCGCAGATGTCAAAGTAGAGACAAGACCCTGCCTGAGTTTCCGAAGGTGGTGGTGTTTTCTCCTCAGTCACTTCAATTTCTTCTTCGTTTTCTAAACATAACCACATGTATGTATATAAGAATGAATGTCATGTAATGCTCATGAGAGTGCAAAGATAATAAGAACTTATTATCTAAGGTCTTGAATACAATTTTCCTTCACGGAACTCCGAGAACCTAGGGTTTCCGGAGTCAGTAAAGGAGGTCATAGAGCAGGGGGGTTTTGGGTTCTAGTTATCAAACAAGGTCCAAATCAACCCAAACTCTACCCAAGGCTTCTAATTAATGTATAGAACTCATATAAAAAGTTTGGGCATTTTTGGAATTACCATTTTTTTCTAAAAATCTAGAATTAATACCTTAAACTACTTTAAATGCCTTATTTAACCTAAAATCATGAAACTATTTTTATTAAATACTATGGAAAATAAGAAGTCTAGGAAAATTGGTTTCACAATTTTGGGATTTTTCTACAATTTTCTATGGATTTCTAAAGCTGGATTGAAAAATAAAAAGGAAAAGACTGAATAGTATCGGGCTAGATTCAGCCCAAGCGGCCCAGTCCAGAGGGAAAAAGGGCGCGCACGCGTCCATGCCCTGGTGACTTTGCATAAAGACCCTCGAGTTTCTGGCTAACCGAAAACAGGCTTTACTACTGTTTAACAGAGTCGCTGACGTTTACAGACAGACCACCGCACTTCCATCTATTCTCGGTTTGAAGTCCACGACGGCGGCAGCGCGGGGGGAACGAACTCCGGTGAGATTGTGCTGGCGGATTTACACTATGACCGGTGCTCTCGAGCGACATACACCGGATTGAACCCTCCCTGAACGATTCCCCTAAATCAATTTCACAATTGGTAAGCTATCAAGTTCTATCCACGTGAACCGCGGACGATGAGAACAATTGGTACGTGTTCCCGGTGATCTAAAGCTACTCCGTACAAATTGGTGGTTCGGCAAGCATCCCAGAGCGTCAAGAGTGCTCAAACGAGGGAGAGCGAGGGATGAACTGACCGGGAAAGGGCTGGACGCGGTGAGGTGGGTTTCACGGTGGCGGAGACTTGATTTGGGGAAAATCTCAAATTCGAGTTCTCTGGTGGGGGGTTTGGGGTGCAGGTGGGTGCTCTAGCTGCTTGAATACATAACGAAGACGATGGTGCACTCAATTTATAGACTCCGGGGGCGGTGGCCGGTGAATCGAGCGATTACGCGCCGCGGCCGGGAAAGAAATAGGCACTGGCGCAAGCGCTAGGTGGCTTCTACCGTGGCGGCCTCACCGGTGATCACCGGACGACCTTAGCGTGACTATCCGCGACGTGGTAAAGCGCCCGGACACGCGGCGCAAGGCCGAGCGACGGCGGTTCACCGGTGAAGTCATCCGCAGCGGCCGTGACAACTTGGTACGGTGGTTGGACTTGTTTAGTGACCGGCGTTATCCACGGCGGTGATATTTCTAGGACCCCGAGCGCTATTCACTCCATCCGAGCACCAATCATGGCGACGACGACACGAATCATGGCGGTAGGTCACCGGCTGTGAGGACAACTGCGCTAGCGATCTGATCCTCCTGATAGCACTATACCATGGAGAGTTATATTCAGACAGCCTGACAGTCAAGTTTGGAGTCCCATTTTCTCTCAATTCCTAATGATAATCCATGTCAGGCTCTGTAGCAAAATTGTAGAGTAATGTACCATCTACAATGTTGCCATATGGTGTTGCCAGTAAAAGCCATTGAATCATACTTGAAATTGGGCTTGAAGTTGATGGTATTCACTGTTAGCCTGATTTCAGTCCTTTATCAGTCTGACAGCCAGACTTTGAGCATGATTATCTTCAAATTTCTCACAAGAGCATGGCTTGCACTCTTAAGCAAAATTGTTATCCATTAATAGGTCTACAAGTTTGATGTGGTGACCTAGGGCAAAAACCCTATATTTTGAAAGCTACAAGGCTCAAAAGTTGAGCAAAATCTCTGCAATTCAGACTTAAGCCATTTGGGACATAAGAAGTGATTTTTTTTGCAAATAGACCCAAAACTTAGGGTTTAGCTTGCAAATTCACATATGAGTGACCCAAATGACTCAAGATACTTATTTGACTTGGTTTTTGCACTTTAGTCCAAAAGTGGACTAATTTTGCACATAGGTCCCTAGGGTTTGGTTTTAGGGTTTTCCAGGGGTCCAATTAGGGTTTTTGGTACTTCAGGGGTATAAATGTAATTCACCTTTATTCTTGGGATCATTTCATGACTTTTCCCTAAAGCTTTTAGGTTTTCTCAATTTGGGTTATGTTTTACCCCTTTAATCCCCCTTTATGGCTAAGTTCTCTATCCAGGGTTCTAATTGCAAAATACAACTTGTTTGAAATTTTTACCTAGTAAATGCACTCTAGGTGTGTCAAACATATGCAATGCCAATGTTTATGATGCCATGCTCAAGTTTTAGTTGCAGTAACACCAGAGGTGTTACAGTCACCATGAATATGCTGGTAGGTTATTTGTTCAGGGGTGAGTTGGTCTGAGGTACTAATTTAAGTTAAAATCTGGCCAGGAGGGTCTAATCTATTTCACTAGTATTAACTAGTTTGTTAAGTAACTCACTTTAGATTGGATCATATTAGATTAGATGGGATCTAGATTAGATTGGTATAACTATATTAGACTAGATAATATCTAATTACTTTGGATTAGATCATGGTTGTTACACTAAGAGAGAATAAGCAAAGTGGTTAGGATATAACAAATCTTTCAAGATAAGTTGAATCTATCAAGATAACAGAGAATCTTTTTAGATAAGATGGATCTATTAAGCTAGATATACTTTAATTAGGATAAGTTAGGATCTTTTGAGACAAGATAGATCTATGAGTATAGGATAGAATCTTTTAAGATGGAAATTGTTAGGCTAGATACTTTAAAGAGGGATAATCTAGTTTGTCTAGTTATTTTATAAATATTATCCTTTATGCCTACATGTATATGCAAATGTAATTATGGACATTACTCCACAACCGATCACACTCAATCAAAGATCCAAATTAGACAAGTATCATAAGAACAAACATTCAAGCATATAAATACCTATAAAATAGTTTTTTTCGTAAGAGTAGGTCTTCTATTCCTAAAGGTCACTTTAGACACGTGATTTCAAAGTGTGAAATCCACAATTGTCTTTAGAAAGAAAAGGTAAGAATAATCAGAGTAAAGCGGAAAGAGATGAGAAAAGATTAAGAAAAGTTTAGAAAGAATCAGAGTAGTAAAGGTAAGTAGATAATGGTTGTCCAGTTCTATCTAGGTTTCGTCCTACAGTCAACATTCCTCTGATACCACTTCTGTCACACCCGGATTTCGGGGCACCAAGACCCGGGCGCAAACGTAATCACCAGGTGTGCTAGGACCAAGTCTCACACATATGATGAATCATGGCACATGATCGGATGTCACATCTTTACTATATAATAGGAGTTCTGTACAAAATAAATAAATAATTACATTAAAAGGAGACAACGGTCCAGCAACCCAAAGTTGACTGGGAGATGACGGCCTAGAACTCTCACGAACTCGCCACAGCATCCTCCAAGCGCCTCATCATGCGGTACCTATTCTTGACCTATGGGGGGTGTGAGACAGCAAGAGTGAGATACGTTCATAGCTCAACAAGTGTTGGGGAATAATGTGTATAAGCTCGCCAAAGGTGGGAGCTCACGTGAAGTGTAAGGCTTACCAAAGAGGATGGTTAGAGCTGAGCATTGCTTTTAAAGTTGGTCAAAATTTGATTAGCAATTACTAAGTATAAGTAAATACCAACCCAATTAAGTAGTAGAACAAAAGTAACAACATCACCTGCGATGCAATGCATATGACAAATTGAATTTAATTCCATAAATTAATCATGTGAGTGTCCGAGCTGCTCATGACCGTGAGCATGGCTAGTATACCAGTTTTACACTCTGCAGAGGTTGCACATCTTTACCCACAAGTCATGTTACCCATCTGCTAAGAGACGGCCAATCCCATACACCTCTATCGAGGAGGCGAGGCAGGGTAACACTACGAGGCCTTTACAAAGTTCTACTAGCTTCAGAAAACCAACTACAGTTTATAGGAAGCTCCAATGCAGGAATCCCTCGTCTGACCGCCATCGCAGCAAAATCAACCCGAGGACCTCCCTACACTGACCACTCCCCTACTGCCCTTGCCCCTTTCGGGTAAGGTAGTCCTCCACTAGCTTTCCTAATTAATCAGCCAAGGGCGTCCCATTAAACCCTTGTGGTAGCACTGTTTTCCCGGGTGGTTCTCCATATTCCAATTAACATATTGATCTTATCATGAACAGTAAATAACAACTGATAATAAGGATATAATCATGAATAATATGTATCTCTATACCCAAAACCACATAAAGCAATAGTAGGTACTACCCAAAAATTTAGTGGTGAACAAGGTATAAAGATAGTCAAACTAGGGTAACCTATTGGGTCCCATTAAAATTAACCTATGCAGATCATTATGATTAATTAGAACATGACTGGGTAAAAAGAAGTGATCAAGGGCACAACTTGCCTGGGACTTGAGATTCTAGGTACCAACTTGCTCTCTAGATGACACGTGACCTCACTACTAGTCGTAGCAATACAAACAAAACATGTATAGGCAGAATGAAAATCACACCAAACATAAGAACAACTGAATAATAATAATCTACGCGCTGCTACGAGATCGTAGGTTCAAGAACCACTAAATTCAGAGCTACGGTTAAGAAGTTATGGTTTATGGGAGATAATTGTGATTTAAATGTTAAACTATATTATAAATTAGTTAATATACATCATATGAGGAAATATACTCATAATAGTTAAGTAAAATTTAATCTAGGTTATAACTTGCTTAGAAATCATATCATAATCAAATCACTATCATAATCTAGTTTAACTTTGGTTAATAGGTATAATCTACTGAACATAGGCTAAATAAATATCTAAGTATAAAACTATGCTATATGGTACAATTAACGTTGCCACTGTTCAGACAATAATTTTATGAAGCTAACGCAATTTGAATAGATCAAATCGGAGTCAAAATGAGTGAGTTATGGAATAAACAAGTTTTTATGGCCACATTTATAGCAAAATATAAGTTCAGGGGCATATTTGTGAATTGCAGGGACACGAGTATAAAGGTTTCCCACGACCAAGGACGGCGGGTTTTATTTTTAAGAAATCCAAGGGCTCATTAGCAATTGTTCCAGGCCAAAGGGTATCCAATCCTCTGGACCGTTCGATCAGAAGCCCGCTGTTCAGATTAAATTATGAACCGATATGAGTTATCATCCCTCAGATCCGAGATCGACGCACGACAAAGCGCCAGCCTATGACTCACCCAGACCATCGGATCTAACGCCTAGGGTTCAGATCTGTTTCCCGACCCGGTATGAGCCGCGAGCCGCAGGATCGGAAATCAACGGCCCGCATTCATCCACTTTACTGATCTAACACGGCCCTCGATTCCAAGATCAACGATCGGATCCAAACGAGCCGAACCGGTTCCCACCTTCTAATCTCACCCGAACACGCCCGATCCAATGGACCAAGGCCGTCTCCTACCTCACGCATCGGAATGCGGCGGCGCGGTAAGACAGCACGGCGGCGCTCTGCCCGCAGTGCACAATCTCCGATACAGAGCCCCAAAGTTTACCCCGAATGGTGCTACGCGAAGCGAAGAGTAGTACGAATAGCTTGAGGGCATACACACCACGGATTATCGCGCGGACGAGTCCGGCCACGCGGTGGTGTCGCTTGACGAAGTCCGACGAGCAATTGCCCGCACTGCAGTCCTCTTTCGCACCAATGGCAGTCACCAACGATCCCGCGACGTCCTAGCGGATACACCGAGTGGCGCGTCGAGGCATATTAACGGCAGCAATGGAGATTCCCTCCCACGACACGCGGCGACTTCCCAAATTCCGGTAAGAAATCGCGGTGATGCCAAGGGTCTTCCCCATCAACGACGCTACGACGAGCACCCATACGCACAGGCGATTCTCCCAAGCCCTCTTCCTTGGCCCGAAAGTCGACGTGCTCGCATATCCATTGGTGGGGTATCTCTCTCTCTCTCTTTCGGTCTCTCCTTCTTCGTTTGCCTCTCTGTTCGAGCTGGTAATTGCGGCGACCAGCACTTATATAGCCCAGAGCTCCAAGATCGCGCGGTAGCACCAGACCGAGCATCGCGGAGTTTGTTGGGACCGAAATCACGGAGTTTGTTGAGATCCGGCAGCGCTATCACACAAGCGAAGAGAAGATAGGGAGGGGATGAATATGACCGATGGGTCCCACACCTAAGTGTCACAGGTTTGCAGTGTGGGTGGCTATGAGTCTGCCGGTAGGGCCCACGGCACAGCGGCAGCAGAGGGCGCAGGGGCTGAGGGGAAGTGGGCCGCGCGGAAGATGGAAATAGGAGAGGAATGGGCCGGTAGAGGGGAATGTTGGCCCAGCTACGAGTACAGCCACATTTCTTTTTCTTTTATTTTCCTGATTTCATATTTAAATCCTAATTTCAAATCAGGTTTTTAAATTCCAATTTCGAATTAAATGTAAATAGAGTTCAAGCTTAAAACAATTTATGTGCACAGACAAAACTCCAATATGGATTCAAAAGTATAATTTTTGTTATTTATTATCCCTTTTAGCAATTGTTCTCATCATACAAGCCATAAAGATTATTTTTAGGAGAAATAAATTCTAATGTGTAACCTTCATTAAAAGGTGATTTTACTTACCCTCCTTAAGAATGTCCCTCAACCATATTAGTAAAAAGAAATCTAATTCATATGAAGATCTTTCCACTTTCTTTGATTTCTTAATTTATTTATTTTCTATTTGCATAAACTAATGCCATTAGTTAAGTATGAAAGAAGGAAAATCAAGAAATCCCTAAAACACCCAATTATTTATTTATTTATTTATTTTATTATTTTTTCCTTATACCAATTTTGGGCTTTACAGGAAACAAAGGAATAATGTTCATAAAAATGAGGGATTCGAGATCGAGTTGTTACCCCCTTAGGGCTTGTTCGGTTATTTTCAATCCATATGGATTGGAGGGGATTGATATGGATTGAAGGGGATTTTGACTTACTAGGGATTGAAACCCCCTCAATCCCCCTCAATCCATATGGATTGGGGTAGAACCGAACAAGCCCTTATGAATATCGCCGAGGATGGAGTTCACGGGGTGATCTCTTTGAATCGCTTGGTGGACTCTTGGGTGTGGTGGTCTTTGACCTTGTCGTTCTTGTTCATCTTCCTTGTCTTGATTTTCTTCATCTCCCCCTTGATCATTGCCTTCTCTTTGAGGTGGCTCATCTTCTTGATCTTCTTCTTCATCATCTTGAGCCTGTTCCTCATATTGAGTTGGTGGAGATGCTTGTATAGAAGATGACGGTTGATCTTGTGTTTATGGAGGCTCTTTGGATTCCTTAGGACACACATCCCCAATAGACATGTTCCTTAGCGCGACGCATGGAGCCTCTTCATCATCTAATTCATCAAGATCAACTTGCTCCACTTGGGAGCCATTAGTCTCATCAAACACAATGTCACAAGAAACTTCAACTAGTCCAGTGGACTTGTTAAAGACTCTATATGCCCTTGTGTTTGAATCATATCCTAGTAAAAAGCCTTCTACAGCCTTAGGAGCAAATTTAGATTTTCTACCTCTTTTAACAAGAATAAAACATTTGCTACCAAAGACTCTAAAATATGAAACATTGGACTTTTTACCGGTGAGGAGTTCATAAGATGGCTTCTTGAGGATTCGATGAAGATATAACCGGTTGATGGAGTAGCAGGCGGTGTTAATCGCCTTGGCCCAAAACCGGTCCGGTGTCTTGTACTCATCAAGCATGGTCCTCGCCATATCCAATAGAGTTATATTCTTCCTCTCCACTACACCATTTTGTTGAGGTGTGTAGGGAGAAGAGAACTCATGCTTGATGCCCTCCTCCTCAAGGAAACCTTCAATTTGTGAGTTCTTGAACTTCGTCCCATTGTCGCTTCTGATCTTCTTGATCCTTAAGCTGAACTCATTTTGAGCTCGTCTCAAGAATCCCTTTAAGGTCTCTTGGGTTTGTGATTTATCCTGCAAAAAGAATACCCAAGTGAAGCGAGAATAATCATCCACAATTACAAGACAATACTTACTCTCGCCGATGCTTATGTAAGCTATCGGACCGAATAAATCCATGTGGAGTAGCTCAAGCGGCCTGTCGGTCGTCATGATGTTCTTGTGTGGATGATGGGCACCAACTTGCTTTCCTGCTTGACATGCGCTACAAACCCTGTCTTTCTCAAAATGAACATTTGTTAGTCCCAAAATGTGTTCTCCCTTTAGAATCTTATGAAGATTCTTCATCCCAACATGGGCTAGTCGGCGATGCCAGAGCCAACCCATATTAGTCTTAGCAATTAAGCAAGTATCGAGTTCAGCTCTATTAAAATCAACTAAGTATAGTTGACCCTCTAATACTCCCTTAAATGCTACCGAATCATCACTTCTTCTAAAGACAGTAACACCTACATCAGTAAATAGACAGTTGTAGCCCATGTTGCATAATTGAGAAACAGAAAGCAAATTGTAATCTAATGAATTTACAAGAAAAACATTGGAAACAGAATGGTCAGGTGATATAGCAATTTTACCAAGTCCTTTGACCAAACCTTGATTTCCATCCCCGAATGTGATAGCTCTTTGGGGATCTTGGTTTTTCTCATAGGAGGAGAACATCCTTTTCTCCCTAGTCATATGGTTTGTGCACCCACTATCAATAATCCAGCTTGAGCCCCCAGATGCATAAACCTACAAAACAAGTTTAGGCCTTATTCTTAGGTACTCAAATGGTCTTGGGTCCTTTCACATTAGAAACAAGCACCTTGGGTATAGAAACATAAGTTTTGGAGCCCTTGTGTTTGCCCCAACATATTTGGCAACTATTTTGCCTGATTTGTTAGTCAAAACATATGAAGCATCAAAAGTCTTAAATGAAATGTTATGGTCATTTGATGCAGTAGGAGTTTTCTTTTTAGGCATTTTAACATGGGTAGAATGTCTAGAGCTAGATGCCTCATTCTTATACATAAAAGCATGATGGGAAACAGATTGAGACTTCCTAGCATGAATTCTCCTAATTTTGTGTTCAGGATAACCAGCAGGATATAAAATGTAACCTTCATTATCCTGAACCATGGGAGCTTTGCCCTTAACAAAGTTAGACGATTTCTTAGGGGCATTAAGCTTGACATTTCCTTCCTGTTGGAAGCCAATGCCATCCTTAATGCCAGGGCATCTCCCATTATAGAGCATGCTTCTAGAAAATTTAAACTTTTCATTTTCAATTTCATGCTCATTAATTTTAGCACTAAGTTGAGCTATGTGATCATTTTGTTGTTTAATTAAAACTAGGTGATCATGGATAGCATCAACATTAATATCTCTACATCTAGTACAAATAGAAACATGATCGACAGTAGATGTAGAGGGTTTGCAAACATTTAATTCATCAATCTTAGCATGTAACATAGCATTTTCATTTCTAAGATTGGAAATAGCATCATTGCAAACATTTAAATCCTTAGCCTTAGCAATTAATTTATTATTTGTTGGGGCGAAGGCGAACACGCGACCCTTCGCTTGAAGCCTTCGCCGTACCCACCGCACCGGCGGAGACAGGGCGACTGGAAGACTTATCCTTCGTCCCACGCATCGCCCGGCGAAGGCCGATGACGAAGTCGTCACACCCTGCGGCCTCGTCCGATATGGAGGCCCACGTGTGATCCGGCCCATTGTAACAGGCCCTGCGTGGCCGCTGCGCATTACGGGCCTAATTTGTAAAGGTCTCCCTGTAATTACAGCCTGTAACCCTGCTTTATGGGAATATTCCGGGGATAAACTAGGTGTCTGAGGGCACATGCGTCCTTAACACTGGACGCTGGGCGCCCGGATACCTATAAATAGCCCCGTATAGTGCCCGTGAGAGGTAGGTGAACAGAGCTATTGCCATTTCGTGCAAAAACCCTGTTTGCGTTGTTACTCTCCCCCGTTGGATCAACTTGCACCTGAGAGCGAGTGCCAACATTTGGCGCCCACCGTTCGTGCTACGGAAAAACCACCCGCGATGGCACCCAAGAAAGCTAGCTCGAAGGCTGACGAGGCTGCAAAGGCAGCACTGCTGGCCGCAAAGAAGGGCAAGGCCCTCGCCCTCACCCACTCCACCCACCAAGAGGCTACGGAAGACGACATGCTCCACACCTACGAAGACGACGCTCTCCACACCTGCGGCCCTGAAGGACAACCGCAACCTCCCCCAGGCTTCGCTCCACCGGAGGGCGCGGACCTCACCGAGGACGGCGAAGTCCTCGGCGTTTCAGCAGAAGAACAGCTACAGCTGCGCGCCCTGCGCATCAAACCGCAATCTCCAGAAGCAGAAAGAAATACTGGAGGCCAAGCGCTAGCGTGTGTCTGCACTAGCCAAGGTGCGGCAAATGATACGCGACGAAGAGCAGAAGGCCCAGGACCTCGAGCGGGAGATCGCGCTGATGCAGCGCGAAGGCCACTTCGTCCTGTAGCACGGGCCACCCCTGCAGCAGCGCGCGCAAATGGAAGACCTGCACTTCCCCCAGCGCGACCACGCCTTCCGACACGCCACGCCCTTCCAAGGGGTCAACTACCTCGACGAGCGAAGTCCCCTAGCGCCACACCAGCAAGTGACACCCTGGCCTGCCAACTTTCGGGCAGGGACCTGTCCCAAGTACAACGGTAGCACCGACCCAGCACAATACATAATGAGTTATCAGGTCGCCGTTGCAGCTTCCGGAGGGGACGACGCCACAATGGCCAAGTCTTTCATCATCGCCCTCGAAGGCCCAGCTCTCACCTGGTTCACCAGGTTGCCCCTGCTGTCCATTGATTCCTGGAGAAGCCTTTGGGACAAGTTCCTGCTCAACTTCCAAGGGTACCGCCCAGACACCGATGCCTTGGCCGAACTCTCACTCTGCAAGCAGCTGGAAAAGGAGACTCTACGGGAGTATTACCGCAAATTTTTAACACTCAAGTCACAGCTGCCCTCAGTCGATGACCAAATCGCCATCCACTACGCCATTAGCGGCCTTCGCGCCGGTGTCATCTATAGCCACTGCATCAGAGATCCGCCCAAGAACCTCCAGGAATTATATCAGCTATTTGAAAAATACGCCAAATCCGAAGAGCTCCACCAGCGCAAGGTTGAGTCTCAAAGGAAGCCCAAAGATGCTCCATAGTCCAGCCGCACGTGGACGAGGACTCCGCAGTAAGACTCCGGTCGAGACGGCCGCAATCAACAGCAAGTGCACAACATCGCCAACCAGCACCCCGCTGCTGACGCCCCTCGCCGCCAGGAATATCCCCCCAGGGCCGCGGAAATGGGACTCGCGGTAGGGGTCGGGGGCGTGCGCAGCCTCCGCGTCGATTCTACTGTCTCTTCCACGACGAAGACTGCGCCCACCAAACCAGAGACTGCCCAGAGACGAAGGCCACCAAAGACAGGATGGCACGGGCGCAGCCAGCCGACAACCCCAGAGTTGTCGCGCACACTTACCAGCAACCCCCTCCACCATATATCCACGCCCCCGCCCCGCCTCCACCACACCACGCTTACCAACACCATCAGGAAGTACAAATCGTACCTCCCCCACCCCACCTCCACACCAGCAACATCAAAACATCCCCCACGCCCCAAAGCAGGAAGACTTCGCCGATCAGCCGTATCGCGGAGTCATTCACATGATCACTGGGGGGTCTAGCACCGACTTCGACACGAAGCGGCAGAAGCGGAACCACTACCGCAGCATCAACCACGTCACCATCACTGGCCCAGTCGTGCAGACAAAGTGGTCCCACGTACCGCTAACCTTCGACGCACGAGACGTCGACCTGCGCAGCGCCCCCCACATCGATGCCATGGTTATCAACTGCAGCGTGGCAGGCTAGGACCTGCACAAAGTCCTAGTCGACAATGGCAGTCAGGCGGACATCATTTTCCTCCACGCCTTCGATCACATGGGCATAAGCCACAGCCTGCTCAAGCCTTCGGATAACCCGTTGTATGGCTTCGGCGGCAAGGGCACCTTTCCTGTCGGCAAAATAGAGCTGCCTCTCTCCTTCGGTGTAGCGCCCAATGCCCGAAGTGAGCAAGTGACCATTGATATTGTGGATATGGTATATCCGTACAACGCCATCATGGGCCGAGGCTCCATCAACAAGTTTGAGGCAGCCATTCACGGACTGTACCTGTGCATGAAGATACCAGGTCCGATAGGCGCCATTATGGTCTACGGCAATCAACAGACTTCGCGCAACATAGAGCGGGACTTCGTCCCCGGACAAAGAAACGTGCACTGCCTCACGGCCCAGCGCGAGGTCCCAGCGTCCGTCAGCCCAACCGACAAAGAGCACGACAAGGCACAACTGCAGAGCAACGATGGGACCAAGACTATTCCCCTCGACCAGGCCACACCCAAGCAGACAGTCACTATCAGCGAAGACCTCACTTCGCATGAACTGGAGAAACTCCTCTGCTGCCTGTCCAAGAACAAAGATGTCTTCGCCTGGTCAGCCCTCGACCTGGTCGGGGGTCAGCCGATCCATAATTGAGCACAGCTTGGGAATCGACCCTTTGGTGAGACCGAAAAACAGCGGCTTCGCAAAATGTCCGACGAGAAGACAGAGGCCGCCAAGGCAGAGGTGCACCGCCTCCTGGAAGCCAAATTCATCGAGCCGGTGGCTTACCCCACGTGGCTCTCCAACGTTGTGATGGTGCATAAAAAGAGCGACAAGTGGCAAATGTGCATCGACTTCACCAGTCTCAACAAGGCCTGCCCAAAGGACAACTTCCCGTTGCCGCGGATCGACAAAATAGTTGATAGCGCGACCGGATGCGAAGTCATGTCACTCCTCGACTGCTTCTCCGGTTACCACCAGATATACATGAAGGAAGAAGACAAGGCTAGCACCAGCTTTATAACACCCTTCGGCACATATTGCTTCATCAGAATGCCGGAGGGCCTCAAGAACGCAGGGTCCACCTTCTCCAGGCTCACCAAAACAGTGCTCGAAGGGCAAGTTGGTAGAAATATATTCACATATGTGGACGACATCGTCGTCGCCAGCAAGAGCAAGGAGGACCATCTCGCTAACCTCGCCGAGACATTCGCGAACATGCGAGACGCACGACTCCGCCTAAACCCGGAAAAGTGCGTCTTCGGCGTTCACCAAGGCAAAATATTGGGCTACCTAGTATCACACCGCGGCATCGAGGCCAACCCAACCAAAATTCAGGCCATCATAAACATGACGCCTCCGCAGTCCGCCAGAGACGTCTAGCGCCTGACAGGCAGATTGGCAGCCCTCAACAATTCATTTCCAGATCCGCTGAGCGAAGTCTTCCTTTCCTCAAAACTCGACATGGTGCAAAAGACTTCGCTTGGGGACCAGAGCAGGCAGCGGCCTTCGCCTCATTAAAACAGTACCTGTCAGAGTTGGCAGTCCTTACAAGCCCCGACCCTTCGCTACCCCTGTTGCTCTTTGTTGCGGCTTCGCCGCATGCGGTCAGCGCAACACTGGTGCAGGAGCAGACAGTAGAGGGCGTGATCAGGCAGTGCCCAGTGTATTACGTCTTCGAAGTGCTGACATCGTCCAAATGCAACATGACAGAGCTGGAGAAGATTGCCTACGCAGTTGTTATGTCTTCGCGCAAATTGCGCCACTATTTTGAAGCATTCAAGGTTCGAGTCACCTCAGACAGGGGACTCGGCGAATTGTTCAGAAACCCGGAAGCATCGGTGAGGATTGCCAAGTGGGCGGCCAAACTCTCCGGCTACCACATCAATTTCGAGCCAGGACAACCATCAAGTCGCAAGTCCTGGCAGACTTCGTCGTCGACTGGACTGGGCCAATAACACAGCCGGACCCGTCCGCAGAGAAGGTTTGGACGATCCACTGCGACAGTGCATGGTGCCATGCGGGGGCAGGCGTCGCTGCAGTCATCACCTCACCCGCCGGGGTCAAGCACAGATATGCAGCACGCCTCAGCTTCGCTCTGGAATCTGACAGATGCACAAATAACATAGCAGAATACGAAGCGGTCATCCTCGGCCTCCGCAAGCTGAGGGCCCTTGGGATCACCACCTGCATCATCAGAACAGACTCCAAGGTAGTTGTCGGCCAAGTCGAGAAAGACTATGCAGCAAAGGACCCCGCACTTATGCAATACCTCGCGGCCATCCGAAGTCTCGAGAGACAATTCAAGGGATTCACCTTGCAGCATGTAGACCAGGCCAAGAATGAAGAGGCCGACGCACTGGCCAAGGCTGCCGCCAGAGGCGAGTCTCTGCCCTCCGACGTGTTTTACCATGTCATCGGCATGCCAGCCGTCCGGAGCCCCGAAAGGCTCCAAATAACCAATGACAGCGAGGGCCACCGCATAGTCAACCTTATTATGACCGAAGACTGGCGGGCACCAATAACCCTGTTCCTACAAGGGTACTACCACCCAACTGACATCAACGAGGCCAAGCGTCTCAAACATCGAAGCCGAGACTTCGCACTGATTGAGGGCCAACTCTACAAGAAAGGGGTCAGTCAGCCAATGTTTAAATATGTCACCGAAACCGAAGGCGTCCAAATCCTGCGCGAAGTCCACAGTGGTACTTGCGGCTCTCACGCAGGGCCAAGGGCCCTAGCCGCAAAAGTGATCCGCCAAGGCTTCTACTGGCCCGCAATGATCTGCGCTGCAAATCAGGTTGCAAGGTCCTGCGAAGCCTGCCAGAAGTTTTCTCCTCGATCAGGCAGCCCCTCGCAATTCCCAAAACTGATCACCCACACATGGCCTCTCCAGCGCTGGGGCCTGGACATCGTCGGGCCCCTGCCCACGGCTCAGGGGAACCTTAAGTTCGCCTTCGTCGCTGTCGAATACTTTACCAAATGGATCGAGGCCAGGGCCGTTTCCACAATAACATCAAAGACTGCACAAAAATTCTTTTGGCAAAACATTGTTTGCCGCTTCGGAGTACTGTCCGAACTAACAGTCGACAACGGCAAGCAGTTCGACAGCCAACACTTCAAGGATTTTTGCTTCTCCATTGACACCAAGCTTGCCTTCGCCTCGGTATATCACCCGCAGTCCAACGGAGTTGTGGAACGAGCCAATGGAAAAATTTTCACAGCTGTCAAAAAGATGCTCCTCGACGAAAAAAAGGGCAAGTGGGCCGATCTGCTACCTGAGGCGGTCTGGGCGCTAAACACGAATGAGTGCAGGGCGACCGGGTTCACCCCTTTCCGCCTTGTATATGGATCAGAGGCCATGACCCCACAAGAAATAAAACATGGGTCCCCGCGAACAGTTCCGTCAGCTGTCCCCGACGTGGACGAGCCCACTTCGAAGGATCTCATCGATGCAGACCGGGTCTTCGCTCAAAAGGCTCTGAACAAATACCAAGCCCAGACAAAAGCATGGCGCGACCACGTAGTCATCCCGAGAGAATTCAGCGAAGGGGACCTCGTACTCGTCCGAACAGCTCGAACAGAGTCCAGGGGCAAGCTGGAGCCCAAGTGGGAGGGCCCCTTCATTGTCAAGACGAAGGCTTCCCCCAGCGCTTAGAGGCTCGCAACGCCAAACGGCGAAGACCTGGAGCACTCCTGGAACATCGACAATCTCCGCAAATTTTTTGTTTGACTCATCAGGGCCGGTTCGCCCTTGTAATTCGCAAAAACAATCTTATTCTGACCCGCACTCTTTTCCTCCCGGGGGGTGAGGTTTTTAACGAGGCGGAGTCATGTAATATGCAAGCGAAAAATCCCCCGCAAAAACCTGCGTCGAAAAAAGACCGCGCCGGCGGTCTTCGACATTCGACCAATACAAAGTCACCGTGAGGCCCAGCGCTAGCCACCCTCGCGTGCGACAACTCCGCGCAGAAGTCGCCTAAGGGTGCAGCCGGACTAGCACAACAAGTGCGAAAAATCGAGGTCTTCCGCGAAGACTATCCATGCAGAAGTCGCCTAAGGGTGCAGCTGGACTAGCACAACAAGTGCAAAAAATCGAGGTCTTCCACGAAGACTATCCGTGCAGAAGTCGCCTAAGGGTGCAGCCGGACTAGCACAACAAGTGTGAAAAATCGAAGTGTTCCATGAAGACTATCCGTGCAGAAGTCGCCCAAGGGTGCAGCCGGACTAGCACAACAAGTGCGAAAAATCGAAGTCTTCCGCGAAGACTATCCGTGCAGAAGTCGCCTAAGGGTGCAGCCGGACTAACACAACAAGTGCGAAAAATCGAAGTCTTCCGCGAAGACTATCCGCGCAACAGTCGCCTAAGGGTACAGCCGGACCAAGCACAACAAGTATGGAAAAGACTACACCAAACTGTCCGCGCAAAGACCGACTACATGCGCACCAGACCAACATAACAAATACACCAGACCAAGTACGTAACGCCTTCGTGAGCATAGCCGAATATGTGAAGGCACACGACCTCATCATACAAGCCATTACATATGCACAAGCGAGGGCCTCACACTTTACATCGGTTCAACCTTCGGAATAATTCCCATCTCCCTATAGTTAAATAGCATTATCCTCAGCTCCTCACCCGCAAAAAGACTTCGCAGCTCCCCCTCACCTGGGCCCACAGTGGCCGGCAAGGACAACAGTTCTTGCCTGCCAGCCCTGCTCACACGAAGCCGACCGCCGTCCGCCTCACTCACTCTACGCTTCGCAACCGCCCTTCGCCGCCTGCGCCCAGCACTCGGACCAGGCGCAGCTTCAGCATCCGCAGCATGCGGCGAAGCCTCCGCCGCTGCCACATCCAAGGTCGCAAAGTAGTCCAAGTCCTCATCCGACGACTCTTCGGTCCACTCAACAGAGCTCCCAGAGTCACCAAAATCGGAAAACTTAGACGCAGACTCATCCGATTTATTCCCACCATCCACGGTCGAAGCCGCCAAAATATTAGCGGTAGCGATTGCGTGCGCAGGCCCAAAATCTTGAACCTGCGCAGCAACCAAGGTTCAGCAACAATATCCAAAATTTCCTAACTACCCACACCACTAGGCCACCTGCGAAGACCCAGCCGTCGCGGGAGCCTCCGCTGTTGACTCCGCCGCCACCGTCACAGGATCCTCAACCCTCGGCGCAGCAGTTGGCAACGGGCCTCCGCCGGCCGCGGTGGCTGTGGGGGCATCAGGAACGCCTTCGGCGGTCTCCGGGGGCGGGCCTCCGCCGGCCGCAACGGCTGCGGGGGCATCAGGCACGCCTTCGGCGGTTGCCGAGGTCGGCTCCAGGGCGGCCTCGGACACAGTCACCACCGAGTTCGGCTCCGGGTCAGGCAGCGCGCTGTCCAAAGCCCCGAAGTCATCCACCCTCTCGCCACGCGCCGCCTGAGACAACACAAATTCAGCAAACCCATACATAGCCCACATTCAACAAACACCAAACAAAAGCCACACAGTACCTGACCCCTCGCCGTCTCGGCCCGCTCCCTGACCACCTCTCGACCGTAGGGGCCCCACATCCGGTCGTAGAGGGCTTCGGCGGATTCCTTCACTATAGGGTCCTCGACCTTGTAGATATCACGCTCGAAATCCTCATCAGCTTGGTCGAAGACCTCATAGTGCCGGCACCCTTCGCGAGAGAGCGCGTTCATCACCCCCTCGCAGGTGACTAGGGAGGCATAAGACATAAACCCCCCACGATGGTGGGGAGCGCCTGCAACTCCTCCTGTACCCACTCCAGGCAGCAAAGTCCGAGCTCTCGGTCCGGCACTTCGAAGTCAGCGGTCCGCGCGCCCAACTCATGGTATGAATCCATAAGCTGTTTGCGTGTCCGCTCAGCCTCCGCGCGTGTCACGGCCTCGGCCCTCTCCACACGGCTCTGCAGAGCGCTGAGCCGCTCCTCCAATTGCTCGGCGCGCTCCCTGGCAAGACTGCCCTCCACCCGCGCCAAATTGGCCTCCGCCTGCGCAGCCTGCGCCTTGGCGAGGGCCTCATTAGCCTCCCTCCTTTCCTCCACCAGTTGGCGCCGGAGGTCAGCCTTCTCACCCTCTAGCGCAGACACCTTATCCGCTAGCTTGCGGCACTTGCTGTCGGCGGCCGATTTTTCCCGGACGGCGTCAGCATGTTGCGTCCGAAGTCTCTCGACTTCGGCACACACATCTGCCGTCAGGGCGCCCGACGCCACGCGGTCTGCGAAGTCAGCCGCCTACAAGGCACACATAAGACCACAGCCCCAACGAAGCCGGTAAAAAAAAATAAAATAAAATACAAAATAAAAAAAAACCGAAGTCTAGCTCAACGTACCTGACTCAGTGCCTTCTTCAGCTCCTTCAGCCGGCAGGACACAGCCCCCGCCTCGTCCCTGACGGCAGCGAGTGCCGGCATCTCAGCACTGCCCGTCGCCCTAGGCACCACGGCAACCGCCGCGGTCGCCACGGCAGGCGGAACAACAAGTTGGCCTTCGACCGACCCTGCGACGTATCAACAGATTAAAAAATATATATATATGTCGGCCACTCACCAACAAGATAATCCTCCACACTAATGTCGGTGGCAAAGTCAGCGACGCCCTTGCCCGGCGACGTCAACTCTCGGGCCGCCTTCGCAGCCTCCGGCACCCTGCTGGACGCAGGGGCGGCCTTCACAGACTTGGAACTACCGGCGGCGGCGGCCTTCGCAGCCTCCGGCGCCCTGCTGGATGTAGGGACGGCCGACTTCGCCGCCAACGGCGGCTGGTTTCCGCCGGGGGCAGCAGCCTTCGCAGCCCCCCACTGCCTCTTCGGCCTGGCCTCATGAAGCCTAACGACCGCCTGGCGCTTCTGCGCAGCTCCCTGACGATCCTTGTCCATCACTGTCGACACAACAGCAGCAATATTCCGCCCGTAAGGAAACACTTTCCAATCACGAACCATGCGAGATGTAAAAATGTCTTCGCCGGCCGCACGGGGGATAGGAACATTCTTAGGCCACCAACCCCCGGTAACCCTCAGCATACGCGCCGAAGACTCCCGGAGCTCTGGCGAAGACATCCTTCCCCCCGGGGCCGCGCATGTCCTCATCAATTTCCTAGCAAAACCCTCAGAAACCCCCAGTCCTCCCATAGCAATACCTAGTTTTCTCTTCTTACAGGTCGGGGCGGCCGCTGGTGCGGGGTCGTCTCCAGTCTCTACCACCGTTTTCTTCCCGCGACGATCCACATTGTCTTGGCCGGGATAACCGCCATACGGCAAATGGTTCAACTCGAAAACCCTGTTCAAGCGGTCATTAGACCCGCGAATATCCCAACTACGCTGGCCCTCTGTCCTCGGCACGTACCGACTGACGATCCGCACTGCCCAATCCTCCGCCTCACGCACAAAGGCGGCCGGATCGCGGCCATGAAGATCCAGCGCGAAGGCAGGACTTCACACCAGCTTCCCACCATGGGAAGGCATCCGGCGAGGACTTACTTCGCCCAACGCCCAGCCATGCGCCAAAGGCCATACCCCGTACGCCACAAATTCCTCAACCAAATCGCGCCCGCTGCTCACGCCGGCGGCGCACCGAAAATCCCCTTCGTCCGCATCCTCCTCTGCCACTTCAAACGGCGGGTACGCTGAGTAGTAATGCGAGCACATCTCGGCCACGGGGAGCCCCGGATGGTCTTCGACTGTGCCCTCCGCGACGTAGAACCAAAACTCATGCCAATTGCCCCACTTGTTGCGGGTGCAAGGAATCAACTCAACTACCTCCATCGAGGTCTTGCCGGTCTTCGGCGTAAATGTACAGGACCCAAACTGGGCAACTTCATTTCCGATCATCCTCTTCTGCCAGTGCAGGCAATAGTACTTCGTGAAGACTTCGACTGATGGCTTTCCGCCGTACGAAGTCATTGCCCAGACATACTTCGACAGAGCCACCACGGCATTCGGAGTCAGCTGATGGATCTGAACATTGAATCTGCGCAGAACTTCTCCCACAAATCGGTGCACAGGCAGGCGAAGACCGGCGACAAAGAACGCCTCGAACACAACTAACTCGCCTTCCGGCTCGGGGACCTCCTCCGTCCCCGGGACACGAGCGACTCCGCCGCCAAAGTAACCAAGCTGCTGCATATCCTGCACGCGGACCGAGGACATCCGCGTCGCACCGAAATCCACCGTGTCACCGGCGTGCAACTCCTCCGCTGCCACAGTGCTCAACGTCTCCTCAGACGACGCAGCGGTCGGCGGCGTAGCGGCAGCAGAAGAAGAAGAAGAAGTCGGCATCGCTACGTACCGTCGGCGGCGGCGGGCGGTCTGCTTCACACGGGCCAGATCTCCGGCGAGCAAGAGCAAGGAGGCAGACGAGCAGCGAGAGATTTGAGGAGGCGGTTAGGGTTTTCGCGGAGCGTGGAAGGTTAAGTTCAAAACGCGCCGCCCCCTGCCCCCTTTTATACACAGGACGCGGCGCTTCGGGAAACCCGCAATCCAACAGTACAGCGTCAATCAACGGTCATGTCAAAAACCCCCGCGGAACCACTTCGAGCGAGGGCAGCGTCTCCGCCATCTAGCGACGACTTCGGCACCAGATGACTTAGTCGAACTGGTCCCTCGGAGGGCAAATGTTGGGGCGAAGGCGAACACGCGACCCTTCGCTCGAAGCCTTCGCCGTACCCACCGCACTGGCGGAGGCAGGGCGACTGGAAGACTTATCCTTCGTCCCACGCGTCGCCCGGCGAAGGCCGATGACGAAGTCGTCACACCCTGCGGCCTCGTCCGATATGGAGGCCCACGTGTGATCCGGCCCATTGTAACAGGTCCTGCGTGGCCGCTGCGCGTTACGGGCCTAATTTGTAAAGGTCTCCCTGTAATTACAGCCTATAACCCTGCTTTATGGGAATATTCCGGGGATAAACTAGGTGTCTGAGGGCACATGCGTCCTTAACACTGGACGCTGGGCGCCCGGATACCTATAAATACCCCCGTACAGTGCCCGTGAGAGGCAGGTGAACAGAGCTATTGCCATTTCGTGCAAAAACCTTGTTTGCGTTGTTACTCTCCCCCGTTGGATCAACTTGCACCTGAGAGCGAGTGCCAACATTATTCTCAATCTTAAGGCTAGCAATTGATTCATTCAACTTTTCAATCTTAGCAATTAAACTAGCATTATAACTTTTAAGATTGGCAATTGAATCATCACATACATTTGATTTCTCAACCTTAGCAATTAATTTAGCATTTTTATTTCTAAGGTTGGAGATAGTGTCATGGCAAGTGCTAAGCTCACTAGTCAATTTTTCACATTTTTCTATCTCCTGAGCATAAGCATTTTTAACCTTAACATGCTTCTTATTTTCTTTAATAAGGAATTCCTCTTGGCTATCCAAGAGTTCATCCTTCTCATGAATAGCACCTATCAACTCATTCAATTTTTCCTTTTGTTGCATGTTAAGGTTGGCAAAAAGACTAAGCAAGTTTTCCTCATCATCACTAGAGCTAGACTCATCACTAGATGTTGTATATTTTGTGGAGGCTCTAGATTTTACCTTCTTCTTCTTATCGTCCTTTGCCATGAGGCACTTGTGGCCGACGTTGGAGAAGAGGAGGCCCTTGTTGACGGCGATGTTGGTGGCTGTTGGGGGCCTTCATCCTCCGAAGGTCCTCAAAAACATAATTTAACAATGTCTTCCAAGCATGGTTTATGGATAGGTATCTTCAGATCTATGATAAAAGCATACACGATGAGGAGCTTGATCGTGACGAAGGTTGTCGTCGCTCCGAAGCTGTGCGGAAGGGAGCTTCGGCTAAATCGCAGAAAAGGGAACCGACTTAAAAGGGAAAAGGTTGTTCAGTCCTCATAGATTTTTCTATAAGCAATAGTAAATGTAAAGGGCATAATTGTAATTTCTCATAGGCTGTGTCTTGTGCCTATAAATAGATGAACAGTACCCCCGTACTGTTCACGCGGACTTGTACTCATTTTTGCGTCACGCTTGTACTTTCATTTTCTGTCAAGCCGAAGGTACGAATGTAATTCAATATTGTCATCATTTATTTATGATTATATAATAAGAAATGTGTATGATAATGTTATACGTTTGTTCACATTATCCCTTATGTTTTACATGTCTCATTCACCGTTGATATGTATATATATATATATGTTGAAATGATGAAGGTATGTCCTTCACGACCTTCGTCCGAAGATCATTATATCCTGCGGGAAATAATGCTACGAAGGATGAAGGTCTTTAATTATTAACATTTTGTGTTGCCTTGTTCTTGATTCATAGCATTTGAGAACAAGTGACCAACATTGGCGCCTGTTGGAGGCCTTCGTCTTCCGAAGGTCCTCAAAAACATGATTTAACAATGTTTCTAGAGTTGAAATACATGAACAGGTACCTTCAGATTCGAAACAGAACCACAGCGAGAGAAGCATGAACAATACGAACAATGATGCAGCGCCGAAGCTACGCGTAAGAGAGCTTCGGCATGACAGCAGGAAAGGCTGTTGGGGGTATGCTTCGTCGCCGAAGATCCTGTAAGAAGAAAACACCTTCGGTAGATCCTCTCAAAAAGCAGTACCAAAGCTATCATTTATAAAGCTTTGGCATAGTCACATGTCCCAAGACGAAGGAGTGAACCGACTTAAAGATGAAATGACCAATGGACCCGTGTTAGCTTGTATTATGATTGTAAGCATTTGTAAAGGGCATGAATGTAATTTCTCACAGGTTATGTCTTGTGCCTATAAATAGATGAACAGTACCCCTTTACTATTCACGCTGACTTGGCATTTGCTTTTTGCATCACACTTGTACCTTTGCTGTCTGTCAAGTCAAAGGTATCAAATGTAATTCAATATTGTTTTTATTTTCTCATGATAACATAATGAAGATGAATTTACAATGCTATATGATTGTTTATTTTATCTTTTGTATCTTACACGCTTCTTCTATTTATTATCCTACCTTCGATATTCGAGGGTATGTCCTTCATGGCCTTCGTCTGAAGATCATTATATCCTGAGGGAAATAATGTTTCGAAGGACGAGGGGCATTAATATTTAACATTTTATGTTGCCTTGTTCTTGATTCATAGCATCTGAGAACAAGTAACCAACATTGGCGCCCACCTCCGGTGAACCCTTTTTCGACCACCTTCGGCAAGCACTGACCCTCGTCATGCTGCCGAAGAAAGCTCCAGCGACAGGGGCTGCTGTGTTACAGCCACTGGACCCAAATCAGGAGAACCTTTCTCTCCGAGAGGCCCGAAGCCAGAAGAGGAAGGCCACCAGCCCAACACTTCAGGAGGAAGAGTTGGACCAAGAAATCAGAAACATGGAGATACTTCATCAGCAAGTACAAAGGAAGAAGGAGAATATGGCCCGACTAGCTGATCTTCAAAGGAAAATTGACGAAGCCACTGAAGAAGTACGCCATCTTGCTCAAGACGAACAAGAACGAAGGCCCCAACATAGGGAGCTTCATCAAGAAGGCTTCTTCAACGAGGATGGATGGTATGATGATTTCCATCATGGAAATTTTGCTTTTGATAATGCTTCTCCTCTATCAGCAGAACTACAGGCTACCCCATGGCCTCCATCATACAAACCACCCCAGCTCCCCATGTATGATGGGCACTTAGATCCGAAGCAGTTTATGATGAGCTACGAAGCAACCATATCTTTATATGGGGGCAATACCGCAGTCATGGTGAAATCTTTCGTCATGGCAATCAAGAATGTTGCGCAAACCTGATACTCCTCTCTTTAGCTAGGAACAATCACATCATGGCAGAAGCTGAAGGACATGCTGATCACCAGTTTCCAAGGGTTTCAGACGAAGCCGGTTACTGCTCAAGCTTTGTTCCAGTGCACACAAGATCACGAAGAATACCTCCAGGCGTATGTCCGAAGGTTCTTGCGCTTAAGGGCACAAGCGCCAACTGTGCCCAATGAAATCGTCATTGAGGCCATGATCAAGGGGCTTCGTCTAGGACCTGCTGCTCAGTATTTTTCTAGAAAGCCTCCACAGACTCTGGAGAAACTGCTTCAAAAGATGGATGAATACATTCGGGCTGACAATGACTTTCGCCAAAGAAGAGAGGAAGCCTACAGATTCTCTGAGATGACCAGGGGCTTCGGAGGAAGAATCCACCCAAGACATGTCAGGTCAATTCACTCCACCTAGAGTGACGACAGAGGAAGTCAACAACAAAGACCACAGTATTCCTTACACGCTTCTGGTCAGCAACAAAGCTCCTTCCGACCACCAGCTCTAAGAGGCAGAGGCGCTAGGGGCTTCAGAGGAAGGTTTGGGGACCAGCCTAGAAAGATTTATTGCTTATTCTGTGGTGAGGACAAGGGCCATACTACAAGGATGTGCCATGTCACCATTCAGAAACAAAAGGAAATAGCAGAAGCTACAGCTCAGCAGAACCAGTCGAAGCAGGTCATGCATACTGCTTCGTATCACTCACCCTACATACCAGAATATGTGGGTAACCATCCTGCAGCATCTATCGCTTCGGCTAGTCAGCCACAGGCATCTTGGCCACAGCTTCCACCTCCGCCACCACTACAACCTGTGCATTCACGAGGCCAGCAGCCAGAAGGGAGCCAACAGACCCATCAGCAATGAGATTTCAGGGAGGAGTCCGAAGCTCGCACAGTTAACAGTACTGTGCCAGAATCGAAGCATATGTATTGAGAGATATCCTACCCTCGAAACAGTTTTTACATGCATTGCCATTTTCTTTTTTAATAAGGAACAATTGTTGAAAACCTCTTGACATTTTCAATTTCCTATAATAGCTTCGTTCTTATCATAGCGAAATATATCTTCTCCACAGGCTCACGAAATTCAAAAAGTCGCTGAAGCACAAAAATCGTCCTAAGGGAACGCAGCGTAAGTTTTCCAAAGATATTAAAAGTCGTTCCTAAGGGAGCGCAGTGTAAGTTTTCTGCTCAAAAGTCATTTCAAAGGGAATGCAGAGCCAAATCCCGTCGAAATATAAGGCGAAGCACGAAAAGTCAACGCGAATACCGCCGAAATAGAAGGCGAAGAAGTTCAAAAGACGTTCCTAAGGGAATGCAGAACTTACAACGAAAAGTTAGCGCTGATACACCAAAAAATAAGCGGTGAAGCCGAAAAATAAACGGCAAAGAGATTATGTATTCCACTTTGAGGGTATGAGTGTGTGTCTTCGGCATTGTTGGGGGCCTTCGTCTTCCGAAGGTCCTCAAAAACATGATTTAACAATGTTTCTGGAGTATAATACATGAATAGGTACCTTCGCACTTGGACCTTCGGACTCGGATCAGAACCACAGTGTGAAGAAGCACAAAGAATACGAAGGTTGGCGCAGAGCCGAAGCTATGCGCAGGGAAGCTTCGGCAAGATGGCAGAAAAGGAAACCGACTTAAAGGGGAAAAGGCTATTTAGACCTTGATGGATTACTATCGAATCACTAGCAAATGTAAAGGGCATGGGTGTAATTTTACATGGGCTGCGTCCCGTGCCTATAAATAGATGAACAGTGCTCCTGTACTGTTCACGCTGACTTGGCATTTGCTTTTGTGTCACGCTTGTACTTTTACCTTCTTTCAAGCCGAAGGTACATTTGTAATTTGATATCATTTCTATTTTTCCATAATAATAAAATAGAAATGAGCTGATAATAATACATTATTGTTTATGTTATCTTTTATATCTCATATGATTCCTTCTTCATTATTGTATGTTGTGCTGATGAAGGTATGTCCTTCATAACCTTCGTCCGAAAATCATTATATCCCAAGGGAAATAATGCTTCGAAGGACGAAGGATTTTAACATTTAACATTTTCTGTGTTGCCTTGTTCTTAACTCATAGCATTTGAGAACAAGTCCTTAACATTGGCGCCCACCATGGGGTAACTCTTTTCGACCACCTTCGGCAAGCACTGACCTTCGTCATGCCACCAAAGAAAGCTTCAGCGACAGGGGCTGCCGTTCTGCAGCCGCTGGACCCGAACCAGGAGACCCTTTCTCTTCGAGAGGCCCAAAGCCAGAAGAGGAAGGCCACTAGTCCAACACCCCAGGAGGCCGAGTTGGACCAAGAAATCAGAAACATGGAGATGCTTCATCAACAAGTACAAAGGAAGAAGGAGAAGATGGCCCGACTAGCCGATCTTCAGAGGTAGATTGACGAAGCCACTAAAGAAGTATGCCATCTTGCTCAAGATGAGCGAGAGCGAAGGCCCCCAACATAGGGAGTTTCACCAAGAGGGCTTCTTCAACGAGGATGAATGGTATGAGGATTTCCATCATGGAAATTTTGCTTTTGATGATGCTTCTCCTCTGTCAGCAGAATTGCAGGCTACACCTTGGCCCCCGTCTTACAAGCCACCCAGCTCCCCATGTATGACGGGCACTCAGATCCGAAGCAGTTTCTGATGAGCTACGAAGCAACCATATCTTCATATGGAGGCAATACTGCAGTCATAGCGAAATCTTTCGTCATGGCAGTCAAGAATGTTGCGCAAACCTGGTACTCCTCTCTTCGGCCAGGAACAATAACATCATGGCAGAAGCTGAAGGACATGCTGATCACCAGTTTCTAAGGGTTTTAGACGAAGCCGGTTACCGCTCAAGCTTTGTTCCAGGACACGCAAGATCACGAAGAATACCTCCAGGCGTATGTCCGAAGGTTCTTGCGTCTGAGGGCACAAGCACCAACAGTGCCCAATGAAATTGTCATTGAGGCCATGATCAAGGGGCTTCAGTGTCACACCCGGGTTTCGAGGCACCAAGACCCGGGCGCGTACATAATCACCAGGTGTGCTGGGACCAAGTCTCACACATATGATGAATCATGGCACAGGATCAAATGTCATATCTTTACTACATAACAGGAGTTCTATACAAAATAAATAAATAATTACATTATAAGGAGACAACGGTCCAGCAACCCAAAGTTGACTGGGAGACGACGACCTAGACCTCTCACGAACACATCGCAGCATCCTCCAAGCGCCTCATCCTGTGGTACCTGTTCTTGGCCTGTGGGGGGGGGGGTGTGAGACAGCAAGAGTGAGCTCACATACGTTCATAGATCAACAAGTTGTGGGGAATAATGTGCATGAACTCACCAAAGGTGGGAGTTCACGTGTAGTGTAAGGCTTACCAAAGAGGATGGTTGAAGCTGAGCATTGCTTTTAAAGTTGGTCAAAATTTTATTAGCAATTACTAAGTATAAGTAAATACCAAACCCAATTAAGTAATAGAACAAAAGTAACAACATCACCTGCGATGCAATGCATATGACAAATTGAATTTAGTTCCATAAATTAATCATGTGAGTGTCCGAGCTGCTCTTGACCGTGAGCACGACTAGTACACCAGTTTTACACTCTGCAGAGGTTGCACATCTTTACCCACAAGTCATGTTACCCATCTGCTAAGAGACGGCCAATCCCATACACCTCTACCGAGGAGGCGAGGCAGGGTAACACTACGAGGCCTTTACAAAGTTCCACTAGCTTCAGAAAACCCGCTACAGTTTATAGGAAGCTCCAATGTAGGAATCCCTCGCATGACCGCCATCGCAGCAAAATCATCCCAAGGGCCTCCCTACACTGACCACTCCCCTACTGCCGTTGCCCCTTTCGGGTAAGGTAGTCATCCACTAGCTTTCCTAATTAATCAGCCAAGGGCGTCCCATTAAACCCTTGTGGTAGCACTGTTTTCTCGGGTGGTTCTCCATGTTCCAATTAACATAATGATCTTATCATGAACAGTAAATAACAACTGATAACAAAAGTGTAATCATGAATAATGTATCTCCATACCCAAAACCACATATAGCACTAGCAAGTACTACCCAAAAATTCAGTGGCGAACAAGGTATAAAGATAGTCAAACTAGGGTAACCTATTGGGTCCCATCAAAATTAACCTATGCAGATCATTATGATTAATTAGAACATGAGTGGGTAAAAAGAAGTGATCAAGGGCACAACTTGCGTGGCACTTGAGATTCCAGGTACCAACTTGCTCCTCAAGATGACACGTGTCCTCACTGCTAAACGTAGCAATACAAACAAATATGGTATTGGCAAAATTAACATTACACCAAACATAATATCAAACTATGTAGGAATATTCTACGCGATGCTACGAGAGCGTAGGAACGAGAATCACTAAATTCGGAGCTACGGTTATAAAGATACGATTTTCTGAAGCTTTAGATGATTAAATAGTGAAAATATATATTATATGTTAATTAATATAAATTATGTGAGAAAAGATTATAAAGAAATAGCTAATTCAACTTTAAACTAAGTTATAACTTGATTAGAGACCATATTCTAGTCAGATTATATTGATGACAAATTAACTTTGATTGGAGAGATTAATCTACTTAACATAGGTTAAATAAATATCTTATTAAAAAAATATGTGACATGATATAAATAATGTTGTTACTACATGGTACATATTTATATAAAGCTAACATAACTAGAAAAAAAATGAATTGGACGTCTTACATAAAAGTTAAAGTGTATTTAATAAACTGTGGGTTCAAACGATGTCGCACGATCTCATTGGCCAAAAACGAGCCACATAGAGGGCCACAGAGTTTGTAGCCACAGAAGACCGGTGCGGGGTGATGTGTGCGCAGGGGAAACATATAGCGGGACCCACATGTTGATTTTCTTCTAGACGTGAGGACGTGAGGCAAAGGAATCTGCATGCAACATGCAGGTGGGGCCCATGGGTGGTTTTCATTTTCTATTTGCATGAGGCCATGAGATTTGTCGTTGTGTGCATGTGGGTGAGGCCAATGCATGATTTCCTCTCTCAACTATAACCGCACAGGGTTCCGATATGCCATTCTACTTTCTCTCTTTCCTGACCATGCACGCATGCAGGACGGGATGATTTCGTTCTCTACAGAAATCGAATGACTGGTTACAGGAGTTGGAGCATGACCAGCAACAACCATGGCGCAGGACGCGGGTTAGCAACGGCGCTGGTGACGAAGTCCTTGTAGGTATCTTCGATAGTCCGGTCGCCGAGGAGACGGGGCCGATCATCTCCATCACCGTGGCGCCACCATGGCCATACTCTACGACATGGCGTGGATCATTTTGCAGCGCATCTTTCTCTCTCTGGTCCCAATGGAATCGCCTGGTGCACGATGGGATCCCGAGTTTGGCGATGATGCGGCACAAGGTTGGTTCGGCGTCCATATTTATACACAAATACAGGGGATCCCGACCCGGCGGTTGGAACTGCATCGCGAGCTTCGTGTGGAGATCCCGGAGTCCGTTGAATCACGCAAGCGCAAGGGTTTGTTTAAGTCTGCGCGGCTGTTGATGCGAGGAAGACGGATCCGAGCACCGTGGTCCACCTGACAGCCGCAGATGAGCAGTTTGTGAGCGCAATAGAGGGAACAGGGCCTCGGTTCTTATACCTCTAGAGGTTGTAACAAACTTCTCCGATGGTGGTGGGTTGTTACGGCGTGCGTCTGTTGAGAGAAAAATGGAGCTTCTGTTTCAGATTGCCATGGCGCGCAGCTAAACGATGTCCAGCCGTACACACCAGCCACAGATTCCCTAAGAACGCGAGGTGATTTCCTGGCTTGCGGGTCCAACACGCCGGTGTATGCAAGAGCTGGACAGCGGCAGCCGCGACATTCATGGCGAAGATCCAGCACGGAGGGGAAACTGAGCAGCGGCACACATGGATGCAGACGCGAAATCGAGCGAGAGTGAATTTCTATTGGATGCCGAGCTTGCAGAATCACCCAGATGTGAGAGGATGACGTTATTAGAGTGACTTAGGCTGAGGAAACGTGGTCTGTTAGCAGGTATAGAGTTTTCCTTTTTCTCTTCTTTTATTTTCTGTTTTCGAATTTAGTTTAAACTTCAAATTTCTTTCATGCATTTGGCAGATCAAATGTATCAACTAATAATACCAACATGATGCACATTCGTTTTTTATTTAACTATTAATTGTCCTCATCAGGCCCCATAATTGTTGATATGCATAAAATAGAGTAAACGTCACATAATTAAAAATGTATTTTTTTATTTCTTATCTGTTTTAAATAGAAAATATTTTTTTAATGGTAATCTCTATTATGATATACTTTCACTTTAGTTTTTTTAAGGGTTCTCAACACATAATCCAAAAGAATAGTTTTATAGATTAAATTGAGGTTCTGTCTATTTTATTTTATGTTTTTTCTCTTTTAACTCAAACCTTTTGGAGAAACTTTTATAAATCCCAAAATAAAATTTTGGGTGTTACATTTGGCCAGGACCTACGGCCCAATACTTCACCAGAAAACCCCCTCAGACCCTGGAGAAATTGCTCCAAAAGATGGATGAATACATCCGCGCTGATAATGACTTTCGTCAAAGAAGGGAGGAAGCTTACAAGTTCTCCGAGATGACCAGGGGCTTCAGAGGGAGAATCCACCCAAGGCACGTCAGATCAATTCATTCCACCCAGAATGACGACAGAGGAAGTCAGCAACAGAGGCCGCAATATTCCTCGCAAGCTTCGGGGCAGCAACAAAGCTATCCTCGGCCGTCAGCTCCAAGGGGCAAAGGCGCCAGGGGCTTCGGAGGAAGGTTTGGGGATCAGCCCAGGAAAATTTATTGCTTATTCTGCGGTGAGGACAAGGGCCATACTACAAGGATGTGCCATGTCACTATTCAGAAACAGAAGGAAATAGCAGAAGCTGCAGCTCAGCAGAACCAGCCGAAGCAGGTCATGCAAATTGCAAACTGCTGCGTATCACTCACCCTACATACCAGAGTATGTAGGTAACCATCCTGCAGCGTCTGTTGCTTCGGCTAGTCAGCCACATGCATCCTGGCCATAACTTCCACCTCCGCCACCACCACAACCTGCATATTCACGCGGTCAATAGCCAGAAGGGAGTCAACAAACCCATCAGCAGAGAGACTTCAGGGAGGAGTCCGAAGCTCGCACAGTCAACAATACTGTGCCAGAATCGAAGCATATCTACTAAAGAGATATCCTACCCCTAAAACAGTTTTTACTGTTATTGTCATTTTCTTTCTTTCTAAGGAACAATTGTTGAAAACTTAGTTTTCTCGTCGTTTTCAATTCCTTGTAATAGCTTCGTTTTTGCCATAGTGAAAATATGTTTTCTCCACAGACTTACAGAGTCCAAAAAATCGCCGAAGCACAAAAAGTCGTTCCTAAGAGAACGCGCGACTAAAAAAGTACATCACAAGAATTTCTGAAGCTACAAAAAGTCGTTCTACGGAACGCAGCGTAAGTTTGCCGAAGTTACAAAAAGTCGTTCCTAAAGGAGCGCTGTGTAAGTTTTGTGCTCAAAAGTCATTCCAAAGGGAATGCAGAGCTTACAGCGAAAAGTCAACGCTGATTCCGCCGAAATATAAGGCGAAGCGCGAAAAGTCAACGCGAATACCGCCGAAATAGAAGGCGAAGAAGTTCAAAAGACGTTCCTAAGGGAATGCAGAACTTACAACGAAAAGTCAACGCTGATACACTGAAAAATAAGCGATGAAGCCGAAAAATAAACGGCAAAGAGATTGTGTATCCTACAGTGGGGATGTGTGTGTATCTTCGGCACAAATATCATTTTGCATAGCATAACATCATCACATCATTCGCATATCATAACATCATACATCATATTGCATCAATGGCACAAGAAGGAGATACAATGTTGACCTTCAGAGAATGCTTTGAAAAAGTGAAATTGTGCTAAGGCACAAAATAAGTTTCGAAGAGATACAGCTTTATCAGCTCTAAAGTGGAGGAAAAAGTTTATTGTTGATGAAGCATTAATGTTTCTGTGACGATTGGAGGATTTTTCACGAAGCATAAAAACTCTTCTTTACGAAGCATGAAAAGAAGGGAAGGTGTTTTTTCGCCGAAGGCTCAAAAACGGTATGTACAATAAAAGTTTCATGCATCACAAAGAAATGAATTATAAAGTCATTTATACATTACATTAAAAACTCATGAGTGCCAAATATTACAAGCATAGTCCAGCAAATGTTACATTGGTATTCTAACAATGTTTTTACAATATCTATTATTCTTCCTTCAAAACTTCGTCCGTAGCTTCGGTCAGCAATTGAGTAACGACTTCATCCAAAATGCTTTCGGCCATATTAATGATTTCTGCTGGTTCCTTTGCCCCTGGCTCGATCAATGACTCGAAGGGCTCTAGGGGAGGAGATAGTTCGGCTGCAGTAGAAAACGTAAATAAGATTCGAAGTCACAGAAATAAAAAATAAAGTTAAAGGCTATTAAGCAATACCTATCCGCTTTTCCAGTTCCGCAGCCTTTTTAGCTGCCTTCGTTGCTTCCCTTGCATCGTGAGTATCTTTTTCGCTCTTTTTTATTATTTCGTGGGCCATCCCTCGGCCACTATTTTCCTAGATGTCAGTAAAGAATTTTCCACCAACTAAGCTCGCTTCAGCCGAGGGGTCCTTCGTGTCATCTATAGATAAAGTAGCTTTGGCTTGGGCCAAAGTTTTCACATGATCGCAACCTGACTTCTCCAAAATAGCCGCAATTCCTCTCGCACCTGAGAAGGCACAGACGTCCCCACGGTCATTTAGAATCTCCTCAAAGGCTTCGGCCTTGCTGCTGATCCACTCAATTGGCCCTTTGGGATCGCCCCGTACGAAGTTGTCTTCACTTGAATACGCGCCAACATTGGCAAAGCTTGTTTTTATCTTTTTTATACATTCTATAGATTTTCCAAAGCATTTTTCTTTTGATGCCTGAAGTTCTGCAACTGTTTTTTTCTAGTAATCACTGGCATCTCGTTCAGCTTCGGCAACAGCGCATTTTAATTTTGCCTCAGCCAGCTGTTTCTGAAGGTCCTCAATTTCGCATTTCTGGGCTTCAGCTTGGGCTTTGGAAGTAGCTTCGTCTTCTTTCATTTTGCTCACTAATGAATTTAATATTTTATCATTCTCAAGACCTTCGTTCCTTAGTTCAATTACTTTGGAACGAAGGTTGTTCAGAGCTATAGTGCATCCATCGTCTTCGACATTTTTCTGCGCCCTGAGGGCATTGCTAAGAATCAGGCCCTGCAAAAGAAGTGTGGTATTAAGCATAAGCAAATAAACAAAAAATTTCATTTTTAAGTACAAAAAATTCTATTCTCACACCTTTAAACTATTATATGCTAAGCTATCCGCCAATTCATCTTTCGATAGTGCTGAAAGCCCGACTTCCAGTGTCGGGAATCCGAAGCTTCTGCTCATCTCTAGGCAGACAGAAATCTCCTTGTTGTCTGGGAGACAATATATGAAATCTTCTTCTCCGCTGCCGTTGAATACCAATGCCCCCTTTGAATATTTCAGTTTCTGGGCATAGTATTGAGCTTCTCGTTTTTCTTCTTCAGACAACCTTTTTCCCGAAGTGTGTCGTACAATATAATCAAGAACTTCGGAAGATGCTTCGGGAATAGGAGTGGGAGTTTTTTCAGGCAGAATTTGTTCTGTAGCTTGTTTTTCCGTTTCTTCTTCTCTAGTTTCCAAGGATTTCTCCTTGCCGGGCTCTAAAGGCCCGGCTTTGGTCTCGGCCTGGCTCTTTGCAGCTTCGACATCGGTTAGTTTTGTCTCAGTCTGCGCTTTTGAAGCTTCGGCAGTTTTCTTTGGAGTAGAACTTGAAGTCTTTATCGTCTCCAGCGCATCTAGTACGTTGACCATCCTTTTCCTTTTGGGGTCGCTGTAAGACCTTTTTGTGCCTTTGGCACTGTCACTTCTGCCGAAGGGCTTGTAGCTTCTAATATCTTTGTTCCTTCGACCCCTATCTCTTCAATATTATCAGCCTTCGGCTCAGCTAATTTGGTCAAGGATGTCTTCGGCTTTGTAGCCAGCTCTTCAATCCTCTGCGTAAGCGCAGGTTCTTTGGCTTCAGTAGCAGAAGAGGTCTCACCGCCAAATTCAGGCACTGTGGCCGGTTCAATATAGCGCGGTCGGTGAGTAAGAACCTTCACCTTTTTCCTCTTTGGCGCGGGCTCGCTAGGAGCAGCTGAAGCATCATCCTTCCCGGAAGTTGCACTTTTTCTTTTCTGTCCCCGTGATGGGTAGCGGTAGTCAGGGTACATGAACCCAATAGCATCAAAAACTCTATTTAGCCTTTTCTTTTTCCGGCTTCCGAAGGCCGTAGATAACGCATTATCTTCCGCTTTGGAGTACCACCCAACTAGTTCATCACTTGTAGCTTCGATACACGTCAGCCAGTCATCGTCTGGTTCGATAAATTGGTCTCCAAACCTGAAGGTATATTTCAGTCAAACCAAACCACCTTCGTTAGTGTTGCTGATGGTCTCTTTTGGCATCTCCCAGTTGTCTATCAGTGGCCATATTCTGAAGGCCACGTGCTCTTGGACTAAGTCCCTTGTCCCAATAAATTCGCAGACTGTGCTGAAGACCCTTTGGCATGCTTCGGCTTCCTCATAAATCTCTACCTTTGGTTTCTGGAGGCCGAAGCGGGACTAAATGGGGCGCATAATGATTTTTGTAATATCTTCTCTAGCTTTTAAATCATTCTTCACATAGAACCATTCTTTCAT
Organism: Zea luxurians; assembly: GCA_029449295.1. Lineage (NCBI taxonomy): Eukaryota > Viridiplantae > Streptophyta > Magnoliopsida > Poales > Poaceae > Zea > Zea luxurians. The sequence continues at coordinate 149,772,493 of JAOPSE010000007.1, forward strand.
CCAAACTCCGGGCCATTTTTTCCGAAATGTTGGTACTGGGAAACTTGAGCCTGAGCGAGCAACGAAGCTATAGCAACCAAAATTGTTATGATACTGTTCCTTACCCCTGGCCTTCGTCTCATACGAAAGTTCATGCATGCTGCAGAAACATTTTGCACTTGGCTCCAAACCTTGACTCCTCACAGCCAAGACGAAGATCTCCATTCTGATAATTGCTTCGGGAGTAATCTGGTGAAGGAAAATCTCATATATCTTTAAAACCTCAACAACAAATCTGCTTAGGGGGAATCGAAGCCCAGCCTTGAAGAAGCTTCGATAGATTACGACTTCATTCTCTTCAGGAGCAGGAGCAGTCCTGTCTCTGTTGTCAGCCCTCACGATGGATATGTCTCGAAAATACCTTCCTCTCATGTTATCAAGATGACTTTGCCTGATAGTCGATTTTCTGAAGACTGTGTGACTTGGTCGCCAGGGCCGATCTTCGGAGTCTTTGCCCCCACTTTCCACAGCATAACTATCGCTATCATCGGTATATTCAGATAAGCCTTCTAGAATTTCTTTCATAATCTTTTCTGTGTTGGTCTTTGCAATTGACTCGATAAATCCAGCAGTTTTTTCCTTAAGAAGCTTCTCCTCTTCGGCTAGCTTCGCTTCAGCAACTGTCTTCTTGTCTTGAGACATTTTATCTTCGGAACTGATGAAAATATGTCCTTCAAATCCGAAGCTCAGAAGCTCAGAAAACTTAAGAAACAAAGCAACTAATGGAAAGCAAGAGCTAAGAAATCAAGCAAAGCAAAGTAGGGTATCAAATGTGCTCGGGGTGAGTTCCTATTTATACGCCCAGCGCGCTCCAAGTTGGAGGGCCCCGACTGTCATTGACTGTTGCTATTCTAGCAAAGGGAAGGTGTTTTTTTCGGACCTTTGGCTTAGGGCCTTCGTCCATATCGCAATCTGAATTCGTTATTCTAACAAATTAACCTTGTGAGGGGCTACTGTTGGGGCCTTCGTCTTCCGAAGGTCCTCAAAAACATGATTTAACAATGTTTCTGGAGTATAATACATGAACAGGTACCTTCGGACTCGGACCTTCAGACTCGAATCAGAACCACAGTGTGAAGAAGCACAAAGAATACGAAGGTTGGCGTAGACCCGAAGCTATACGCAGGGAAGCTTTGGCAAGACGGCAGAAAAGGAAACCGACTTAAAGGGGAAAAGGCTATTTAGACCTTGATGGATTACTATAGAATCACTAGCAAATGTAAAGGGCATGGGTGTAATTTCACATGGGCTGCGTCCCGTGCCTATAAATAGATGAACAGTGCTCCCGTACTGTTCACGCTGACTTGGCATTTGCTTTTGCGTCACGCTTGTACTTTTACCTTCTTTCAAGCCGAAGGTACATTTGTAATTTGATATCATTTCTATTTTTCCATAATAATAAAATAGAAATGAGCTGATAATAATACATTATTGTTTATGTTATCTTTTATATCTCATATGATTCCTTCTTCATTATTGTATGTTGTGCTGATGAAGGTATGTCCTTCATAACCTTCGTCCAAAAATCATTATATCCCAAGGGAAATAATGCTTCGAAGGACGAAGGATTTTAACATTTAACATTTTCTGTGTTGCCTTGTTCTTAACTCATAGCATTTGAGAACAAGTTCTCAACAGGCATAAATATCATCTTGCATAACATAACATCATCACATCATTTCGCATAACATAACATCATACATCATATTGCATCAATGGCACAAGAAGGGGATACAATATTGACGTTCGGAGAATGTTATGAAAAATGAAGTTGTGCTAAGGCACAAAATAAGTTTGAAGAAATACAGCTTCATCGGCTCTGAGGTGGAGGAACAAATTTATTGTTGACGAAGCATTAATGTTTTTGCGACGCTTAGAGGATTTTTTACGAAGCATAGAAGCTCTTCTTTACGAAGCATGAAAAGAAGGGAAGGTGTTTTTTCGCCAAAGGCTCAAAAATGGTATGTACATAAAATTTTCATGCATCGCAAAGAAATCAATCGCAAAACCTTTCATATATTACATTCAAAACCTACGATCACCGAATATTACAAGCATATACCAGCAAATATTACATTAATATTCTAGTAATGTTTTTGCAAATAGCTATTCTTCTTTCTTCAGGACTTCTTCTGCAGCTTCGGTTAATAATTTTGTGACAACTTCGTCCACAATAGCTTCGGCCATATTAATAATTTCTATTGACTTCTTTGTTTCTGGGTCCGCTAATGGGTCGAAGGGCTCTAGGGGAGGAGGTAGTTCAGCTGCGATAGAAGACATAAATTAGTTCGAAATCACAAAAATAAACAATAAAGTTAAAAGCCATTAAGTAATACCTATCCGTTTTTCAAATTCCGCAGCCTTTTCAGCTGCTTTTGTCGCTTCTCGAGCGCCATGAATATCTTTTTCACTCTTTTTCATTATTTCATGCGCCATTCCTCGGCCGCCATTTTCCCAAATATCAGTAAAAAAATTTCCACCTATTAAGCTTGCTTCGGCCGAGGGATCCTTCGTGTCATCAATAGACAAAGCAGCTTCGACCTAGACTAAAGTTTTAACATGATCGCACCCTGCTTTATCCAAAATAGTTGCAACTCCTCTCGCACCAGAGAATGCGCATACATCCCCGCGGTCGCTCAGAATTTCTTCAAAAGCTTCAGCTTTGCTGCTGATCCACTCAATTACGCCCTCAGGATCGCCTCTTATGAATTTGTCTTCGCTTGAATATGCGCCCACATTAGCGAAGCTAGTTTTTATCTTTTTGACGCATTCTATAGATTTTTCAAAACATCTTTCTTTCGACGAGCGAAGCTCTGCAACTGTTTTTTCAAAATAATGTTTCCAGTACTCACTAGCATCTCGGTCAGCTTCAGCAACAGCGCATTTCAATTTGGCTTCGGCCAGTTGTTTTTGAAGGTTTTCAATCTCATTCCTTTGGATTTCAGATTGAGCCTTGAAGTTAGCTTCATTCCCATTTACTTTGTCCACCAATGTAAGTAGAATTTTGTCTTTTTCCAAAGCTTCGTTCCTCAGCTTGATAACCTCCGATCAAAGGTTGTTGAGAGCAATAGTGCAACTCTCGTCTTTGGCATTCTTTTGTGCCCTTAAGGCGTTGCTAAGTATTAAACCCTATATGAAAAAATAAATAGGTTAATATAAGAACAAAAAAATAATTCAAAAATTCATAAACTTCCAAATACACAATTTTTGTACCATCAGACTGTTATATGCAAGGCTATCCGCAAGATCCTCCTTCGTCATGGCGCAGAGGCCAGCTTCAAGCTTCGGGAACCCCATACTTCTGGCCATCTCCCGGTAGACAGATACTTCCTTGTTCTCTGGGAGGCAGTACAAGAAGTCATCTTCATCTGTGCCATTAAACACTAACGCCCCTTTCGGGTACTTCAGTTCTCGGGCATAGTGTTTAGCTTCAAAAATTTCTTCTTCAGACAATCTTTTTCCCAAAGCGTGTCGGACAATATAATGAAGGACTTCGGAAGACGCTTCGGGAGAAGGTGCGACAGCCTTTTCAAGCAAAATCTGCTTTATAGCTCCTTCTCCCGCTGCCTTTTCTCTAGTTTTCGAGGATTTCTCCTTAGCAGGCTCTGAAGGCCCAGCTTCGGCATCGGCCTGACTCATTGTAGCTTCGGCTTCGGTCACCTTTGCCTCGGTTTCAATCTGTGCCTTCGAAGCCTTGGCAATTTTCCCCAGAGTAGAGCTTGAAGCTTTTATTGTCTCCAGTACATCTAGTACACTAGCCATCCTTTTTCTCTTGGGGGTCGCCGCTAGACCTTTTTGTGTCTTCGGCACCTCAACTCCTGCTGAAGGGCTTAAAATTTCCAATGTTTTCATCGCTTCGATTTTTGGTTCTTTAATTTTGACAGTCTTCAGCATTGCAGCTGGCTCTTCAATCTTCTGTGTAAGAGCAGGTTCTTTGGCTTCAATAGCTAAAGAAGTCTCACCGCCGAATTTAGGTACTATGGCCGGTTCAATGTAGCGCGGTCGGTGAGTAAGGACCTTTAACTTTTTCCTCTTCGCTACGGGCTCGCTTGAGGTAGCCAAAGTTGCAGCCTTCTCAGGAGTTGCACCCTTTCTTTTCTGCCCCCGCGGCGGGTAGCGATAGTCAGGGTACACAAATCCAATAGCATCAAAAACTCTATTTAGCCTTTTCTTTTTTTGGCTCCCGAAGGCCGCAGATAGTGCATTATCTTCAGACTTGGAGTATGTTCCAAGTAGTTCATCACTAGTATTTTCAACGCACTTCAGCCAGTCATCGTCTGGTTCAATAAATTGGTCTCCAAACCTAAAGGTATATTTCAATCGAACCAAACCACCTTCACTAGGGTTAGTGATAGTTTCCTTTGGCATTTCCCAGCTGTCTATCAGTGGCCATATTCTGAAGGCTATGTGCTCTTGAAGCAAGTCCCTTGTCCCAACAAAAGAGCAAACTGTGCTGAAGGCCCTTCGGCAAGCTTCGGCTGCCTTGTCAATTTCAACCTTCGGCTTCCGGAGGCCGAAGCGGGACCAAATGGGGCGCATGATGATCTCTTTAATATCTTCTCTTACCTTTAAATCATTCTTTATATAGAACCATTCTTTCATCCAGTCTCCGGGCCACCTCTTCCAGAAAGTTGGCACTGGGTAACTTGCGCCGGAGCGGGCAACAAAGCTGTAGCATCCAAAATTGTTGTGATATTGTTCTTTACCCCAGGCTTTCGTCTCATACGAGAGCTCGTGCATACTGTAGTAGCATCTTGCGCTTGGCTCCAGCCCTTGACTTTTCACAGCCCAGACAAAAATCCCCATCCTAATAATCGCTTCGGGAGTAATCTGATGAAGGTAGATCTGGTATGTCTTCAAAACTTCAACCACAAATCTACTCAACGGGAACTGAAGTCCAGCTTTAAAGAAGCTTCGAAAGATTACAACTTCATTTTCTTCGGGAGCAGGAACAACCCTATCTACGCCAGCCCTCACAATAGAAATATCTCGAAAGTACCTTCCTCTCATATTATCAAGATGACTCTGTTTGATAGTTGATTTCCCGAAGATTGTGTGACTTGGTCGCCAAGGACGATCTTCCGAGTCTTCGCCTCCACTCTCCATATCATAGCTGTCGCTATCATCAATATCTTTAGACAAGCCTTCTAATATCTCATTAGTTATCTTCTCTATGTTTGTTTTTGCAATTGACTCAATAAATCCAACAGTCTTCTCCTCAAGGAGCTTCTCCTCCTCGCTCAGCTTCGTCTCAGCAGCAACCTTTTTGTCTTGAGACATCTCTTCTTCGAAAATAGCGAAAATGTGTCCTTAGAACCAAAGCTTAGAGAATCTAAGAAACTAAGCAACTGTTAGTAAGCAAGAGCTAAAAATTGAGCAAAGCAAAGCAGGCAGCAAGTAACATACCAAATGTGCTCGGGACGAGTTCTTATTTATACGCCCAGCGCGCTCCAAGTTGGAGGGCCCCGTCTATCATTGACTATTGCTATTCTAGCAAAGGGAAGGTGTTTTTCGGACCTTCGGCTCAGGGCCTTCGTCCATATCGCAAACTAAATTTGTTATTCTAACAAATTAACCTTGCTAGGGGCTACTGTTGGGGGCCTTCGTCTTCTGAAGGTCCTCAAAAACATGATTTAACAATGTTTCTGGAGTTGAAATACATGAACAGGTACCTTCGGATTCGAAACAGAACCACAGCGAGAGAAGCATGAACAATACGAAGAATGATGCAGCGCCGAAGCTACGTGCAATAGAGCTTCGGCATGACAGCAGGAAAGGGCATGAATGTAAGCATTTGTAAAGGGCATGAATGTAATTTCTCACAGGCTGTGCCCTGTGCCTAAATATAGATGAATAGTACCCCTGTACTGTTCCCGCTGACTTGGCATTTGCTTTTTGCATCACACTTGTACCTTTGTTGTTTGTCAAGTCAAAGGTATCAAATATAATTCAATATTGTTTTTATTTTCTCATGATAACATAATGAAGATGAATTTACAATGCTATATGATTGTTCATTTTATTTTTTGTATCTTACATGCTTCTTCTATTTATTATCATACCTTCGATATTCGAGGGTATGTCCTTCATGGCCTTCGTCTGAAGATCATTATATCCTGAGAGAAATAATGTTTCGAAGGACGAGGGGCATTAATATTTAACATTTTATGTTGCCTTGTTCTTGATTCATAGCATCTGAGAACAAGTAACCAACAGCGCCCACCTTCGGTGTACCCTTTTCGACCACCTTCGGCAAGCACTGACCTTTGTCATGCCACCGAAGAAAGCTTCAGCGCCAGGGACTGCCGCACTACAGCCACTAGACCCAAATCAGGAGACCCTTTCTCTTCGAGAGGCCCGAAGCTAGAAGAGGAAGGCCACTAGCCCAGCGCTCTAGGAGGAGGAGTTGGACCAAGAAATCAGAAACTTGGAGATAATCCATCAACATGTACAAAGGAAGAAGGAGAAGATGGCCCGACTGGCTGATCTTTAAAGGCAGATTGACGAAGCCACTGAAGAAGTGCGCCATCTTGCTCAAGACGAGCAAGATCGAAGGCCTCAACACAGGGAACTTCATCAAGAAGGCCTATTCAATGAGGATGGATGGTATGATGATTTTAATCATGATACCTTTACCTTTGATGATGCTTCTCCCTTGGCAGCAGAACTGCAAGCTATCCCATGGCCTCCATCATACAAACCACCTCAACTCCCTATGTATGATGGGCATTCAGATCTGAAGCAGTTTTTGATGAGTTATGAGGCAACCATATCTTCATATGGAGGCAATGCAGCTGTCATGGCCAAGTCCTTCGTCATGGCAGTTCGCAATGTGGCCCAGACATGGTACTCTTCTCTTCGACCAGGGACTATTACTTCATGGCAGAAGCTCAAGGATATGCTACTGACAAGCTTTCAAGGCTTTCAGACGAAGCCGGTCACAACTTAGGCTCTGTTTCAATGTATGCAAGACCATGAGGAGTATCTTCAAGCATACGTCCGAAGGTTCTTGCGTCTCAGAGCACAGGCGCCTACAGTGCCCAATGAGATTGTCATTGAGGCCATGATCAAGGGGCTTCGTCTAGGACCTACTGCCCAGTACTTCGCCAGAAAACCTCCATAGACTCTAGAGAAGTTGCTTCAAAAGATGGATGAATATATCAGGGCTGACAATGACTTCTGCCAAAGAAGGGAGGAAGCTTACAGGTTCTCCGAGATGACCAGGGGCTTTAGAGGAAGAATACACCCGAGGCATGTCAGGTCAATTCACAACACTCAGAATGATGACAAAGAAAGTCAGCTGCAGAGGCCCCAGTGTTCTTCACAATCTTTGGGGCAACAACAAAGCTCTTTTCAGCCGCCAGGAAGATTTACTGTCTATTTTGTGGTGAAGACAAGGGCCATACTACAAGAATGTGCCAAATCACCATCCAAAAGCAGAAGGAGATCGCAGAAGCTGAAGCCCGGCAAAGTCAACCGAAGCAGGTCCTACATACTGCTTCGTGTCATCACCCTACATACCAGAGTATGTGGGTAATCATCCTGTAGCTTCTGTTGCTTCGGCTAGTCAGCCACAGGCTTCTTGGCCATAGCTTCCACCTCCGCCGCCACTACAACTGCCTATTCACGAGGTCAACAGCCAGAAGGGAGCCATCAGACTCATCAGCAGTGAGAGCTCAGAGAGGAATCTAAAGCTCGCACAGTCAACAGTACTGTGCCAGAGTCAAAACACATCTATTGAGAGATATCCTACCTCTGAAGCATTTTACATTCATTGTCATTTTCTTTTTAATAAGGAACAATTTGTGTAAATCTAGTCTTCTTGTCACTTTTAATTTCTTGTAATAGCTTCGTTCTTGTCATAATAAAATATATCTTTCCTACAGACTTACGAAGCTCAAAAACTGCCGAAGCTAAAAAGTCGTTCCTAAGGGAATGCAGACCTAAAAATTACATTGCAAGTTTTACCGAAGCTACAAAAGTTGTTCCTAAGGAACGCAGCGTAAGTTGGCCGAAGCTACAAAAAGTCGTTCCTAGGGAGCGCAGCGTAAGTTTGCTAAAGCTTCAAAAAGTCGTTCCTAAGGGAGCGCAGTGTAAGTTTTTTGCTCAAAAGTCATTCCAAAGGGAATGCAGAGCCAAATACCGCCGAAATATAAGGCGAAGCGTGAAAAGTCAACGCGAATACCGCCAAAATAGAAGGCGCAGAAGTTCAAAAGACGTTCCTAAGGGGATGCAGAACTTACACCGAAAAATAAGCGGTGAAGCCGAAAAATAAACGATAAAGAGATTTTTGATGGTTCCTAAGGGAACGCAGATATTGTGTTTCAGTGTGGGTATGTGTCTTCGGCATTAGCATCATTCTTTGCATCATATCATCGCATCATATCGCATAGCATCACATCATACATCATATCACATCAATAACATCAATTGGAAGCGAGGCCGATCTTCGAAGAATGCTTTATAAAAAATGAAAAGATGCCAAGGCACAAAGTAAGCTGAGAGTTACAGCTTCATTAGTTCTGATGTGGAAGGAGGGATCTATTCTTTACGAAGCATTGATGATTTTACAAAGGGTGGATGATTCTTATGAGGCATAAAAACTCTTCTTTACGAAGCATGAAAAGAAGGGAAGGTGTTTTTTTTGCCGAGGGCTCAAAAACGGTATGCACATAAAGTTTCATGCATCGTAAAGAACTGAATTACAAGCAATTCATATATTACATTCAAATCTTGTAAGCACCAAATATTACAAACATAGTTCAGTAAATGTTACATTAATGTTCTAGAAAATGTTTTTACAATAGCTACTCTTCTTCCTTCAGAACTTTTTCTGCAGCTTTGGTTACCAGTTTGGTAACAACTTCATCTACAATAGCTTTGGCCATATTAATAATTTCTACTGCTTTCTTTGCTCTGGGTCGGCCAGTGGGTCGAATGGCTCTGGGGGAGGAGATAGTTCAGCTGCGATAGAAGACATAAATTAGTTCGAAGTCACAAAAATAAACAACAAAGCTAAAAGCCATTAAGTGATACCTATCCGTCTTTCGAGTTCCACAGCTTTTTCAGCTTCTTTCGTAGCTTCTCGAGTGTCATGAATATCTTTTTCGCTCTTCTTCATTACTTCATGAGCCATCCCTCGGCCGCCATTTTCCCAGATATCAATGAAAAATTTTCCACCTATCGAACTTGCTTCGGCCGAGGGGTCCTTCGTATCGTCGACGGAGAAGGTAGCTTCGGTCTAGGCCAAGGTTTTAACATGTTCACAACCTGCCTTCTCCAAAATGGCTGCAAGCCCCCTCGCACCAGAGAATGCACAGATGTCCCCGCGGTCACTCAAAATCTCCTCAAAAGCTTCGGCTTCGTTACTGATCCACTCGATGACACCCTCAGGGTCGCCCCGTATGAAGTTGTCTTCGTTTGAGTAGGCGCCCACGTTGGCGAAGCTAGTCTTTATCTTTTTTACACATTCCACAAATTTTTCAAAACATCTTTCTTTTGATGCGCGAAGCTCTGCAACTATTTTTTCAAAATAATTTTTCCAGTACTCACTGGCATCTCGGTCAGCTTCGGCAACAGCGCATTTTAATTTGGCCTCAGCCAGTTGTTTTTGAAGGTATTCAATCTCATTCTTTTGAATTTCAGATTGAGCCTTGAAGTTAGCTTCATCCCCCTTTACTTTGTCCACCAATGTAAGTAGAATTTTGTCTTTTTCCATGGCTTCGTTTCTCAGCTTGATAACCTCTGTTCGAAGGTTGTTGAGAGCAATAGTGCAGCTCTCGTCTTCAGCATTCTTTTGCGCCCTTAAGGCGTTGCTAAGTATTAAGCCCTACAAGAAAGAATGAATGGATTAACATGAGAATAAAATACTCTATTACAGAATCCATAAGCTTCAAAATTCATAACTTTTGTACCTTCAGACTGTTGTATGCAAGGCTATCCGCAAGGTCGTCCTTCGTCATGGCACAAAGGCCAGCTTCGAGATTCGGAAAACCCATACTTCTAGCCATCTCCCGGCAGATGGATAATTCTTTGTTGTCTGGGAGACAATACAAGAAATCATCTTCATCCGTACCATTAAACACTAAGGCCCCTTTCGGGTACTTCAGTTCTCGGGCATAGTGTTTAGCTTCAAAAACTTCTTCCTCAGATAATCTTTTTCCCAAAGCATGTCGAATAACATAATCAAGGTCTTTGGAAGGTGTTTCGGGACCAGGAGCGACAACTTTTTTAGGCAAAGTCTATTCTATAGCCTCTTCCTCTGTTTTCTTCCCTTCAATTTCCGAGGGTTTTTTCTTAGCAGGCTCTGAAGGCCCGGCTTCGGCGTTAGCCTGGCTCATTGCAGCTTCGGTTTCGGTCAGTTTTGTTTTAGCTTCGATTTGCATTTTCGTAGCCTTGGCAATTTTCCCTGGAGTAGAGCTTGAAGCCTTTACCGTTTCTAGCACATCTAGTACACTTGCCATCCTTCTTCTTTTGGGAGTGGCCGCAAGACCTTTTTGTATCTTCGGCATTGGTACTTCTGCCGAAGGGCTGAAAACTTCTAACATTTTTATTCCTTTAGTCTCTGGCTTTTTAGGCTTATCTTTACCAGTCTTTGCCTTAGCCTGCTCGGCTGAGGGTGCCTTCGGCATGGTAGCCGGTTCTTCAGCCTTCTGCGTAGGAGGAATTGGCTCTTTCGGATCAGCAGCTGAAGAAGTCTTCCCACCAAACTCGGGCACCACGGCCGGCTCAATATAGCGGAGCCAGTGGGTGAGGACTTTCAACTTTTTACTCTTCGGCGCAGGCTCGCTTGGAGCAGCCAAAGCAACAACCTTTCCAGAGGTTGCACCCTTTCTTTTCTGCCCTCGTGGCGGGTAGCGATAGTCAGGGTACACAAATCCAATAGCATCAAAAAACCTATTTAATCTTTTCTTTTTTCGGCTCCCGAAGGCCACAGATAGTGCATTATCTTCGGACTTGGAATATGTTCCAAGTAACTCATCGCTAGTATTTTCAACACACTTCAGCCAGTCATCATCTGGTTCAACAAACTGGTCCCCAAACCTGAAGGTGTATTTCAATCGAACCAGGCCGCCTTCGCTAGGGTTAGTGATGGTTTCTTTCGGCATTTCCCAGCTATCTATCAGTGGCCATATCATGTATGCTACATGTTCTTGAAGTAAGTCCCTTGTCCCAATAAAAGAGCAAACTGTGCTGAAGGCCCTTCGGCATGCTTCGGCTGCCTCATCAATTTTTACCTTTGGCTTTTGGAGGCCGAAGCGGGACTAGATGGGGCGCATGATGATCTCTTTAATGTCTTCTCTCGCCTTCAAATCATTTTTCACATAGAACCACTCTTCCATCCAGGCCCCGGGCCATCTCTTCCGAAACGTTGGCACTGGGTAGCTTGCGCCAAAGCGAGCAACGAAGCTATAACAACCGAAATTGTTATGATATTGTTCATTACCCTAGCGCTTCGTCTCATATGAAAGTTCATGCATACTGCAAAAACATCTTGCACTTGGCTCTAGACCTTGACTTCTCACAGCCTAGACGAAGATCCCCATTCTAATAACTGCTTCGGGAGTGATCTGGTGAAGGAAAATCTGGTATGTCTTTAAAACTTCAACCACAAATCTGCTCAACAAGAACCGAAGTCCAGCTTTGAAGAAGCTCCGGAAGATCACAACTTTGTTTTCATCGGGAGCAGGAATGGCTCTGTCTACGTCGGCCCTCACAATAGACATATCTCGAAAATACCTTCCTCTTATATTATCAAGATGACTCTGTTTGATAGTTGACTTCCCGAAGACTGTATGACTTGGTCGCCAGGGCCGATCTTCAGAGTCTTCGCCTCCACTCTCCACATCATAGCTGTTGCTATCATCAGTATCTTCAGACAAGCCTTCTAGTATCTCTTTAGTAATCTTCTCTGTATTTGTTTTTGCTATTGACTCAACAAATCCAGCAGTCTTCTCCTCAAGGAGCTTCTCCTCTTCGGTCAGCTTCGTCTCAGCGGCAACTTTTTTGTCCTGAGACATCTTCTCTTCGGAAATAGCAACAATGCGTCCTTAAAACCAAAGCTTAGGAAGTCTAAGAAACTAAGCAAGCGTTGGTAAGCAAGAGCTAAAAAATTGAGCAAACAAAGCAAGCGGCAAGTAGCGTACCAAATGTGGTCAGGGTGAGTTCTTATTTATACGATCAACGTGCTCCAAATTGGAGGGTCCCGTCTGTCATTGACTGTTGCTATTCTAGCAAAGGGAAGGTGTTTTACGGACCTTCGGCTTAAGGCCTTCGTCCATGTCGCAGTCTGAATTCGTTATCTTAAACAAATTAATACTGCGAGGGGCTACTGTTGGGGGCCTTTGTCCTCTGAAGGTCCACAAAAACATAATTTAACAATGTCTTCCAAGCATGGTTTATGGACAGGTATCTTCGGATTTATGATAAAAGCACACACAATGAGGAGCTTGATCGTGACGAAGGTTGTCGTCGCTCCGAAGCTGTGCGGAAGGGAGCTTCGGCTAAATCGCAGAAAAGGGAACCGACTTAAAAGGGAAAAGGTTGTTCAGTCCTCATAGATTTTTCTATAAGCCAATAGTAAATGTAAAGGGCATAATTGTAATTTCTCATAGGCTGTGTCCTGTGCCTATAAATATATGAACAGTATCCCTGTACTGTTCACGCGGACTTGTACTCATTTTTGCGTCACGCTTGTACTTTCATTTTCTGTCAAGCTAAAGGTACGAATGTAATTCAATATTGTCATCATTTATTTATGATTATATAATAAGAAATGTGTATGATAATGTTATACGTTTGTTCACATTATCCCTTATGTTTTACATGTCTCATTCGCCCTTGATATGTATATATATATGTTGAAATGATGAAGGTATGTCCTTCATGACCTTCGTCCGAAGATCATTATATCCTGCGGGAAATAATGCTTCGAAGGACGAAGGTCTTTAATTATTAACATTTTGTGTTGCCTTGTTCTTGATTCATAGCATTTGAGAACAAGTGACCAACAGCGGCGTCCTCATCGGAGGAGTCGGTGGAGCTCACATCGGAGTCCCATTCTCGACACACATGGGCATCGCCGCCCTTCTTCTTGTAGTATCTCTTCTTTTCCTTCCTCTTTCCCTTCTTGTCGTTGTCCCTGTCACTATCACTAGACATAGGGCATTTAACGATAAAATGACCGGGCTTACCACATTTGTAGCACACTTTCTTAGAGCGGGGTTTGTAATCCTCCCCCTCCTTTTCTTGAGGATTTGGTGGAAGCTCTTGATGGTGAACATCATTTCCTCGTTGTCGAGCTTGGAGGCGTCGATGGGAAGCCTACTTGATGTAGACTCTTCTTTCTTTTCTTCCATCGCTTTGAATGTGACGGGTTGCACCTCGGGTGTGGAGGTGCCGCCTTGCTCAATGATTTGTTTGGAGCCTTTGATCATCAATTCAAAGCTCACAAACTGTGGGGGACAGATATCCCCCGGGTCCATTAGAAGGGAAAAAGACCTCACGAAAGGCCCAGAGGCCCCATAATTCGTAAGGTCATCCCCTCATGGGCCTGGAGGAGCGACCAGTGAGACAAATCAACACAAGGCGGGTCGGTGCAAGCCTAGTCGGCCCAACAACATCCAAACAGTAATCGCAGCAGTGACCTGACCTTCCCGCGTAGGAGCCCCATACATCGGAACTAGGTGAAGATGAGTCGGTTGAATTATAGGGAGACAGACTCGGTTAGTTCACTATTATTCTGGCTCACGTGGTTATCATATCCATATGTAATGCCCCACGGTCGAGTATATAAGGCCTAGGGGGCACCCCTTCAAGAAGATAGATCAACATTATTCATCACTTAGCCTCCCATCCCGCTCTTTACATTTTCCAGTGCTAGAGAGCCCCCTTGTAACTCATTGCATAAAGCATTCCAGCCAGGACGTAGGGTGTTACGCATCTCAAAGCGGCCCGAACCTGTACATCACTGTCTACTATTTCTCGTGTGCCCAGCACGAACCATCGAGCTACAGTCGATAACACCGTCCTACTTCTAAAAAGCACCTTGGGGGGTAACCCTGGGTGCGCGGTCGGACCCGAAACACCGACAGCTGGCGCGCCAGGTAGGGGGTGTGTCATCGATCCAAGCTAGCTCAATGGCCGTCACCTTCCAACGCAAGATCATCCTCCGCCCTGGATCCATATTCTACTTTGGTACTATCTCATCTATAGCGGATGAGGAGGGAACTCTACATCGCCTCACGGATCCGCTAAAGAAAAAGATTTCCTCAGGAATCCCCGAGAAAATCGGGGCGAGGCAGGAAAAAGCGCAACCTCCAACGCTCCTAAAAAAGATCACCTCTAGCAAGATAGGAGCTAAGAGTCCCTCAGCCCGGAGAACTCCACTGTGCACCTCTCCGACGAGAGAATGGACGCGAATCATGAGGAGAAAGGAAACAAAGGATCATTAGGCTAATCTTTCTGCGCCTTCGCCCTCAAAGGAGAACAGAAAGAAGATCGCCGTAACAGCTACCCCATTCTACCCCGACGTCCTCTTCATCGGGAAAGTGGAGACGCCCCCCATCTCCGACGACGAGCTGACCGCGCCCGGAGAAGAACCCCCTCAGCGGGAATCCCGCAGACGGAGAAACCGACGCCGAAATATCCGGCGGCATCACGAGGCTGGAGAGCGGGACCCGGCGCAACCTGTATCGTGAGACGAGGTCTCGGAGGCAGGAGAAATTTCGGAGGAACGTGTCTTTAGGGAATGAAGGAATTCTCGACGACGCGATCGTCGACGGGCTCAAGAACAGGTCGAGCAGGAGATAAGGCAACGCCGGGAAAATCCACTCTTTGGGTGCAACTTGAATCTCGACTTCGCCCGAGCCATGAACACGCCGAGCGAAGTCGGAGGGGTGTTGGCTCGGATAGCCGATGGCCTCCCTCGGACTCCCGACGCCGAGGGCTATCGGAGGTTGTCCACTCAAGCAGCGAATCACCTTCTACCCCTCACTCACCCGCCGAACGATCTACGGCACGCCATCAACAGTCGCCGGGACGCGCAGAGCTCCATCAACGCTTCGTGTGAACGACGACACAAAAACGAGATCCGTCGCTAGGAAGAGTACGATCGGGACCATGGCATCCCAGCATGGAGTTAGGCTACCAGGACCGAGTCGGCCACGGCTTAGACTGGAGGCACCACCCGGGGACGGTCGAAGCACCACGACGATCACTCCCCTCCCCGGGACAAGCAACATCATCGACGACAGGACACATGTGGAGTATCGGCACTTACTCCACGCCTCAGGGCCATTCAATGGCCCCCTAACTTCAAGGTATCCAACGTCGACAAATATGAACCCAAGCAGGATCCAGGAGGCTGGCTGGCCGTGTACACCACCGCTGCCCGGGCAGATGGGGCAACCGAGGACGTGATGACCGCATACTTGCCAATTGTTCTCGGGCAAGACGGCGCTACAATGGCTGCGACACCTACCCCGACACTACATCGACGACTGGAGTGACTTTAGTTGGCGCTTTACCGCCAACTTTCAGTCTCTCTCCGATAAGCCGGCGCAACCATGGGACCTCAAATCCATCAAGCGCCGGAGAGACGAAACTCTTCGGTCATACCTCAAAAGGTTCCAGACCATGAGAAATCGCATCCCTGAGGTCGCTGAGGCAGCAGTGATCAAGGACTTCTACAGAGGATCCAATGACTCGGCCTTCGTCCGAACCATATTACAGAAAGCGCCGACTACCTCCGAACAACTGTTCCGAGAAGCCGACCTCTACATCACCACCGACGAGCGAGCTCAAGACCTCATTGGAGGAGTAAAGCTAGCACCAGTGGCCCCGTGACACGACACGAATCAGCAGCCCGACAAGCGTTGGGAGAAGAGACCTCACGAAGAAGTCCACGCCGCCGAACCACCTGCCTCTCGCGCCCGAGGAGGACCTCGAGGAGGCGAACGCACGCTGGACGACATCCTCGACGCCCAGTGCCCGTACCACAAGGACATGCACCACACCCTTCGGAACTGCAGAGACTTCAAGCACTCCGTCGGGCACGGCCGACCCTTCCAACCTCTACCTCCCCCTCCGCCGTGAGGAGGACCAGGAGAACCGCGACAACCCCAGCAGCAGGAGGAGGGAGGAGGTGGAGCCTTCCCGCGTGTCGATAGAGAGGTCAATGTCATCTTCGGCGGACACGGATCACAGGAGAACAGGAGACAACAAAAGCTCAATGATCGCCAGATACTGGTGGCAACTACCGGACCTCCTGCCCCGTACCGATGGTCGGAGCACCCGATCACTTTCACTCGAACGGATCAGTGGCTCAACTTTGACCACCCAGGCAAATACCCGCTCCTCGTTGATCCGGTGATCCGAGAAAGCAGGGTGAAGAAGGTATTAGTGGACAGGGGGAGCAGCATCAACGTCACCTTCCCCCGGACACTCCAAGGCTTGGGGGTTCACCTCAAAGAACTCCACGAGTCAGACACTCCTTTCTTCGGCATCGTGCCAACTGAAGGAGAGTACCCGCTGGGCCACATCTACATGCCAGTCACCTTCGGAACTCCGGAAAACTACAGAACCGAGTTCCTGAGGTTTGAGGTGGCAAACTTCGACTGTGGATACAACGCCATCATCGGGAGGCCCGGATTAACGAAGTTCATGGCTATTCCACATTATACATACATGATATTGAAGATGCCTGTACCGCAAGGGATCATAACTGTGCGCGCCGACTTCCAAGGCGCCGCAGAATGTTTCCGAGTGGCTATTCAGGCGGCACTCTCCACCAAACCATCGGGAATTTCCTCTACACAGGCGAACTCAAAGCCTGAGGAAGACCTCACGGTCCCCGCGAACGAAGCACAAGCCGTGACCTCTATGCGGCCGACTGAAGAAACCAAAAGGATCAACCTCGGGTTCGCTGATGAGCGCAGAACCGCCATCATCAGCTCCAACCTGGGCGACAAATAGGAAAGCGCGCTCGTCCAGTTTCTGCAAGATAACCGAGACGTATTCGCATGGCAACCTACGGATATGCCGGGAGTTCCAAGAGAACTGGCCGAGCACAAATTGAAGGTCTACCCCCAGGTGAGGCCAATACGCCAAAAATTACGACGCTTTACGCCCGACAAGAGCGAAGCCATCCGTGCTGAGCTGGCTCGCTTGGTCGCGGCCGGATTCATTAGAGAAGTGTTACATCCTGAATGGATGGCCAACCCTGTTCTTGTACTCAAAAAGAATAAAGTGGATTTGCGCATGTGCGTTGATTATACGGATCTCAACAAACACTGTTCGATCCCTTCGGGCTCCCTAGGATCGACCAGGTGGTGGACTCAACCGCCGGATGCTCTATGTTGTATTTCTTAGATTGCTACTCTGGGTATCATCAGATTAGCCTGGCGAAAGAAGACAAGGAAAAAACAGCATTTATCAACCCGTTTGGAGCTTTCTGCTATACCTCCATGTCGTTCGGCCTCAAAAACTCTGGAGCGACTTATCAGAGAGCTATTCAAACATGCTTAGCCAATTACTGGGGCAAGCGTGTGGAAGCTTATGTGGATGATGTGGTGATTAAGACAGAAAAGTCAGAAAATTTCATTGAAGATTTACAGCTGGTTTTCAACAGTCTGCGGCGATATCGATGGAAGCTTAATCCCGAAAAATGTGTTTTCGGGGTACCAGCAGGAAAGTTACTCGGGTTTATTGTCAGCCACCGGGGAATTGAAGCCAATCCAGAAAAAATCGAAGCTATCATGAGGATGGAGGCACCGCGATCACAGAAGAAAGTCCAAAGACTTACCAGATGTATGGCAGCCCTGAGCAGATTCATATCCAGGCTGGGAGAAAAAGGCTTACCATTTTATAAATTACTCAAGAAGGTGGACAAATTTCAGTGGACCTCAGAAGCACAGGAAGCCCTAGATGCGTTGAAAAAATTCTTGACAACACCACCAGTGCTGAAACCGCCACGCCGAGCCACGCCAACTCAACCAGCAGAAGATCTGCTATTATATGTCTCCTGCACGACTCATGTGGTGAGCACCGCGTTGGTAGTCGAGCGAGCAGAAGAAGGACACGCATACCCAGTACAACATCCTTTTTATTTCATCAGTAAAGTTTTGGGTCCCTCAAAGAAGAAATATCCTCAGGTTCAAAAGCTATTGTATGCAGTACTTCTAACTGCACGCAAGCTTCGGCACTACTTTGACGACCACAAAGTCATAGTAGTCACTAGATTTCCAATAGGTGATATTCTCCACAACAAAGAAGCCATCGGAAGAGTAGCCAAGTGGGCATGTGAATTAGGGTCTCATGACATCGAATTTCGACCTCGCACTGCTATCAAGACTCAAGCACTGGTTGACTTCATATCAGAGTGGACCGAGCAACAGGTACCGGATAATCCGGAAGTCGCAGAAGTATGGCAAATGTATTTCGATGGCTCATTGAAGCTGCAGGGAGCAGGTGCAGGGATCCTCTTTACTGCACCTGGGGGCGAACACCTTAGATATGCCCTTCAGTTGCTATTTCCAGCCTCTAACAACGCAGCCGAATACGAAGCTCTGATTCACGGGCTGAACATTGCCATATCGCTGGGTATCAAGAGATTGATGGTGTATGGAGATTCTCTAGTGGCCATAAGTCAGATAAACAAAGAATGGGATTGCTCGAATGATTCCATGGGAAAATATTACACCGCTGTTTGGAAACTAGAAGAAAAATTTGAAGGATTGGAGTTTCATCATGTGGAGAGAGACCGCAACACCACGACTGATGCATTGTCTAAGCTAGGGTCCAGTCGGACTCAGGTCCCACCTGGAGTCTTTGTCCAAGAAGTGCCGCACCCGAGCATTTCAGCGGACCGGGTAGAAGAATGCAATACTCTAAGCCAACCGGAATCAAATCCTGATGACTGGAGAGAGCCGATCATCAGATATATAAGGAATGAAGAAGAACCAGATGACAAAAATGCAGTCGAGCGTATCGCAAGGCAGTCGGCTCACTATACTCTCATTGGGGACGCGCTATACAGAAGGGGCGCGTCAGGAATCCTCATGAAGTGTATTCTTTTAGATAGTGGAAAGCAACTTCTAGATGAGGTCCATGCTGGGCAATGTGGGGTGCATGCAGCATCCAGGACCATGGTTGGGAAAGTCTTCAGGTCGGGTTTGTACTGGCCAACAGCGAAAAGTGACGCAACCAAGTTAGTTCATAAATGCAAAGCCTGCCAATACTTATCGAAACAGCAGCATCTACCAGCACAACAACTACAAACCATACTCGTAACTTGGCCATTTGCATGCTGGGGGTTGGATATGATTGGGCCGTTCAAAAAAGCTCAAGGAGGATACACTCATGTACTGGTCGCTATCGACAAGTTCACAAAGTGGATAGAATTCAAACCCATCGCTTCCTTAACTTCAGCTAAAGCAGTGGAATTCATACAAGACATAATATTCAGGTTTGGAATACCAAACAACATCATCACCGACCTGGGATCCAACTTCACTAGTTCAGAGTTCTTCGACTTCTGCGAGCAAAAGGGCATTCAGATCAAATATGCCTTTGTGGCACACCCAAGAGCCAACGGGCAGGTAGAAAGAGCCAACGGGATGATATTAGAGGCGCTCAGGAAGAAAGTTATCGACAAAAATGAGAAGTTCATAGGAAAGTGGATCAGGGAATTGCTATACGTCGTTTGGAGCCTGAGAACTCAACCTAGTCGAGCCTTGCATGGAAACACTCCTTTCTTTATGGTCTATGGTTCGGAGGCAGTGCTACCTGCTGATCTAAAGTTTGGAGCACCAAGGTTGATCTTTGAAAACATAGCAGAAGCTGAGGCTACTAGGTTGGAGGATGTCGACATACTCGAAGAAGAACGACTAAACACGGTGATTCAATCAGCACGGTATCAGCAAACTCTGAGGCGCTATCACGATAAGGCCATACGGCGTCGATCCTTCACAGTGGGAGACCTCATCCTCCACCGAATTCTAATGGGGGAGGGGCGGCACAAATTGTCCCCTCTATGGGAAGGACCATTCATAGTAGCTGAAGTCACTCGGCCTGGATCATATCTGTTGGGGGCTTGTTCTCAAATGCTAAGAGTTAAGAACAAGGCAACACAGAAAATGTTAAGTGTTAAAGTCCTTCGTCCTCCACAACATTATATCCTTTCAGGATATAAAGAATTTCGGACGAAGGTTACGAAGGACGTACCTTCGTGAGCATAATAACGAGGGACGAAGTATTCATATAAATCATGAGGTATAAAATAAACATTTAAATGTTATCATAGAATCATTTCCATTTTTATTAACATGAACGAATATAAATGACTTCAAATTATAAATGTACCTTCGGTCCTGAGGAAGGCGAAAATACAAGTGTGATGCGAAGGCAAATGACAGGTTCGCGTGAACAGTACAGGGGTACTGTTCATCTATTTATAGACACAGGACGCAGCCTGTGACGAATTACAATTATGCCCCTTACAAAAGTTTACAACATTGACTCAGACCTCTATGGATAAAAAGGTCATTCTATCACTATGTCGGTTTGTAATGCCGAAGCTCCATGAAAAGGGACCTTCGGCCATCTCCTGAGGACAACTTCAGCCGAAGCTGCTTCTTCGTGTAAGACCTTCGGCGCACCGAAGCATGGCCCCAACAGTAGCCCCTTTCGCGGTGCTAGATCGTTTTTCGTAACGAGCTTAATCCGTGAAAAATGCCTCTTAAGCTTCGGGAAGCCGAAGGTCCAAAAAACACCTTCCCTGAGCTCGTTGCCGAGAAACGATTCAATTTCCGAGCTCGTGTCGGACCCACCTTGCAGAGTTACTGTTTGATCTTTGCGGTCCACTGCGCAGCGAGTACGAGTTACTGCCCGCCTGGTGTAAAAATCCTGCCGCTTCGCCTTCTTACCTGCAGCACTATATAAACAGACGGGTAGGTGTGAAGTTACCACAGCATTCATTGCTATTTGCACTGTTTTGCTGCCAAAATTTTTAACTGTAGCCGAAGCTTGATTCTCAGAATCGAACGAAGGTCTGTCTCGAAGCCTGCTTCGTCAGAAAGAAAGGCTTCGGGAGAAAAGGAAAAAGAAGAAAGTAACTAACTTTCCCGAACTCAGAATCAAATGGCTAGAGTGCGATCTACTGCCAGAGTTGAACGTGAAGGAGACGAAGCCGAAGGTTCGAATACTGTGCCCATCTCCGAAGCAATGCAGCGTTCCGGACTGGTGATTGCGGAAGAAATGCCCGCTGCTGAAGCAGGCCCGACAGCTGCCGAAGGAGAAGAGAACATTGAAGAAACTGACTCCGAAGATGACTACCGCATTGCCATGCCCAGCAAGCCCAGCCACCTAGACTTCGGAAAGTCGACTGTTTCAAAGGCTGATCTCGCCAAGATGGTGAAGGCAGGTTATTTCAGTGAAAATCAGAAGAAGCTACTTCGCTTCGGGGGAGAAGAAACTACCCCGAAGCCAGAGAAGGACGAGATTGTCATTTTCAAGAGCTTTTTAAAGGCTGGGCTGAGATTCCCTCTTCATGGAATTATTGCAGATGTATTGAAAAAATTTGGTATTTACTTTCATTAATTGACTCCTAACGCTATCGTTAGGCTTAATGTTTATATCTGGGCCCTCCGAAGCCAAGCAGTGGAGCCATTTGCCGACAGTTTCTGTCGAGTTCATGAGTTACATTACCAAACAAAGGCCAGAAAAGATGGGCTACATGATAACTTCGGTTGCTACAATTTTGCCTACCGGAAGACAACAAAGTGTCCTATTATCAGCTACCGAAGCAAATAGCCAGCAGGCTGGAAATCTGAGTGGTTTTATGTGAAAGTTGACGAAGACGAAGAAAAATTGGTACAAAGCCCTCTTGATTTAATCTTCGGAGAAACAAGGCCGCGATGCCACATGAAATTGGAGGGTCCCACCTGGGCTGCACTGGGTGAGTTTGAAATTATTTCAGAGCATATCGGTACCAGGGATCTGGTTCAAGAATTCTTGGCGTTCAGAGTCTTCCCTACTCTGAAAGAATGGGAAATGCCAAAGCTAGAGGGGGAGAAGAAGAAGGGGGAACTTGTCCGGCTTCCTTATCACTTCAAATTCAAGAAATACTTTAAGAAGCCATGCCAAGAGTGGCTGGACACAGTTGAGGTAATGTGTAATGAAATTCTTGGGAATTATTCCAAAAAAGAAGATCAACTGATGACAGCAGCCTTCGGCACCCGTCCGAAGCGAAGACTGAACCGAGTGCTTGATGCCCTGGGCTTCGAGTACCCTGACTATGAACGGCTGAACAAGGGTGCTGAGGGCCAAAAAAGAAAAAGAGTGGCCGAAACTTTGAACAAGGATGAAGAAAAACCAGCAAAAGAGAAGAAAATTCGCAAGAAGAGAAAAATATCAACTCCAAAGCGAAAACTATCCGATGAAGAGGGGTCCCCCGCACCACCTTCTACCAGCGACGTGGAGGAAATTTTAAAGGTAATGACTGAACCCGTGCCCACGAAGCTAAGTCCATTAGGGCCTCAACTGACGAAGCTTTTTCGAAAGGTGGAAGAGTCGGACCAAACGAAGATAACCAAACCAAAGCGGCAAAGAATTATTGCAGTGACCGAAGTTATCGACAAGACGCCGCCGAGGACGTCAATTCAGAAAACACCAGCTGTTAAGGGCACAACAAATGTTGAAGTCGCACCTTCGGAGGTCGCGGCTACCGAAGCCGCTACAGCCGAAGATGTGAACTTAGAAACTACCATTGAGGACATCAACAAAATTTTGCAAGACATGGCTGCAGAAGAAGCTGCCACCGCTGCTGAAGAAACCATGGCCACAGTGCCTGGGAAGGGGAAAGAAATAGCCGAAGACACTTCGGACGACGAAGCCTACACATTTCAAAATTTAATTGGACAAAAACTGTCGAAGGCCGAAATAGAAGAGCTTAAGGAATATGCCAAATCTTGCGGATACAAGCCAGGAGCTCTTCTATTTGGAGGCATTGATGATGAAAAATTGGGCTGTATTCGTGATCAGGCTGGGGCTAAGGTCATCGGTACTCTATCAAAGAGTATCGGTTTTCCGAAGCTAGAAACAGATATCAGCCGCTACCGACGACAACATATCGTCGGCAGCTTATTTTATTCCAATTTCAAGGTAAACAACCTTTTCACTAGCTTTTATTGCTTTTAATAATGAAAATGTTACTAACGAAAGTTGTTTCTGTGCAGAGCATGCTACTGAGCAAAGCTCTGAAGATGCAACAAGATCTAGAGGATAAGAAACACGAAGCTATAATTGAAAATCTAGAGAGCAAGATAAAAGAGCAGTCAGCCATTATTGAAAAGAAAGACTTTGAACTCCAGTCAACTGAAGGCTTGCTGGCAGAGACTGAAGCTAAAGTATCAGAATTGAATTCGAAGCTTATCTGCCAATCAAAACAATTTGAACAGGAGAAGCTAGAGCTTAATTCGAAACTTGAAGCCGAAGTCCAGACCAACTCAGACTTGAAGAAATCATTAACAAGCCTTCAGGATAAATGTTTGAAATTTAGTACCAGCTGCATTCAACAATTGAAGAAGATCTTTTACTCAGTTGGAGCCAGCAGCGGGAAGTTTAACCCTTCAGCTGAAAATTTACCAAAAGCCTTCGATCATATTGAAGCTGAAATTGAAGAACTTGACGAAGTTATAGCCGGGCACGGTGACTTCTGTGCCTGGGTAGCTTCTCGAGGCACCGCTGCAGCGTTCCTGAAAACCGGCTGTGAGCATGGAAAAGTCGTCAACAGGCCGAACTTCACTCTCTCTCCATCCATTCTAGATGATATTCCTGACCTTGCCCGAAGCATCTCAAATAGATTTATAAAAATGATATGGACAAAAGGCGGGCGAGAGAAAGCTGGAGACGAAGCTCGAAGTCATCTTGAACCAGTAAGAAATCATACTCTGTACTTACCTTCTCCTTCACACTTGATTTTTACTCACGATACCTTGATTCATGTAGGATGACGAAGCAGAAGATGATACTTAAAGAATACGCCGCCGAAGCGGAAACCTGACGAAGATTAGTAGGAGTAGACTAGAAAAAACTCAGGAGAATTTGTAACGACTTTTTGTAAATACAATTAAACTGTTCTCAAGGAACTTTGTACATACCTTGCAATATATTCTTACCCTTTCTATTGAGGCGCTTTGATGTGGACGAAATTAGTATTTTGAGCCGAAGGCGAAAAAACACCTTCCCTTCTTTTCGTACACAACGAAGCATAAAAGACCAGTTCTTTTTGCCGGGGCTTTTCTTTTTTGTACACAACGAAGCATAAAAGACCACTTCTTCTTTTGCCGAAGCTTTTCTTTTTTGTACATAACGAAGCATAAAAGACCACTTCTTCTTTTTGCCGAAGCTTTTCTTTTTTGTACATAACGAAGCATAAAAGACCACTTCTTCTTTTTGCCGAAGCAACCACTTAGGAACACAAATGCTATGAATGAATGCTTATGAATGCAAATGCTATGATGTAATGTAATGTGCGAATGAATGTCCAAAGCATATGTCCGAAGCCACACTCTCAGCCATTATTTCCTTAGAAACAACCACACATCAGCTCTGCATTCCCTTAGGAACGACTTTGGAGCTTCTTCGCCTTTTACTTAGGCGGTATAAGCTCTGCATTCCCTTAGGAACGTCTTTGGAGCTTCTTCGCCTTTTACTTAGGCGGTACAAGCTCTGCATTCCCTTAGGAACGTCTTTGGAGCTTCTTCGCCTTTTACTTTCGGCGGAATCAGCGTTGACTTTTCGCTGTGAGCTCTGCATCCCCTTAGGGACGTCTTTGGAGCTTCTTCACCTTTTCAGTTTCGGCACTCGATGGTGCGTTCTCAGTTTTTACATTTACATTTTTTGGGGGATTTTGCTCTTATAAAACTAAAAAGGAAATTACACATGATGGCCCCATTAAAAACCTTTCTCCCCCTTTAGAAAGGAAAAGGGTGCCATGAAAAAAGAAAAGAAAAACATAAAAAAGTTACATCAAGTTATACATAATATCGCCGAAGCTCATCCGCATTCCAAGATCTTGGAATTTCGTTGCCATCCATGTCCTTCAATCTGTACGAACCAGGCCTTGACGAAGATACTACTAAGAAAGGTCCTTCCCATTTCAACTGTAGCTTGCCCACTGTGTCTGGGTTGGCTACTCTCCGAAGCACCAAGTGACCCGGCTCAATATTTTTTAACCGGACCTTTCTATCTCGCCACTTGACTGTTTCAGCTTGATATTTATTGATATTCTCCACGGCCTGAAGCCTGATCCCCTCTAAAGCATCTTTTTCCACAAGGCAAGCATCTTCGGGACCTGATTCTGCCGAAGCTACCACTCTTATTGACCCAGCTTTAGCTTCTTCCGGAGTTATTGCTTCGTCACCGAATAATAATTTGAATGGGGTAAAACCTGTAGACCTTGATGTTGTTGTATTGTGGCTCCACACCACTTTGATTAACTGATCTGGCCACTTTCCCCTGGGTTGATTGAAGATTAACTTCATTATTCCTATCATTATAATGCCGTTGGCCCTTTCAACGAGCCCATTTGACTCCGGATGCCTGACTGATGCAAAATGGATCTTCGTTCCAATTTGATCACAGAAATTTCTGAAAGCTTCGGAGTCAAACTGCGTTCCATTATCTACAGTGATTGCCTTCGGTACCCCGAAGCGACAGACAATATTCTGCCAGAAAAACTTTTGGACAGTAGCCGAAGTTATTGTGGCTAATGGCTTCGCCTCAATCCATTTAGAAAAATACTCCACAGCTACTATAACATATTTTAGATTCCCTTGGGCCGGTGGTAATGGACCCAACAAATCAAGGCCCCACCTTTGCAATGGCCAGATGGGTTGTATCAGCTGTGTCAAAGACGAAGGTTGCTTTTGATCTCTTGCACATTTCTGACAACCTTCGCACTTTTGAACTAACTCCGCTGCATCCGAAGCTGCCTTCGGCCAATAAAACCCTTGGCGGAAAACTTTTCCAAGTAACGGCCTAGATCCGATGTGGGATCCACACAGGCCTGCATGTATTTCTTTCATTAATTCTATGCCTTCGGTTCTAGACAAGCATTTGAGCAGCGGGGCACAAACTCCATGTTTGTATAATTCCCCTTCTATCATGACATACGGACGAGCTCTTGCCTCTATTCTTTTATTGTAAGCTTCGTCATCTGAAAGGAACTTACCCTGAAGGTAAGAGATTATTTCAGTTCTCCAATCTTCGCTGTAAACAGGAGATATGTTGAGGACTGCTCTTTCGAGAAGCTCCACTGAAGGTGCCTTTATTGTTTCGAAGAACACATCCGAAGGTAACGGCAGCCCCTGTGCTGCAGACTTGGCTAGCAAATCAGCATGCTCATTTTGTCCTCGAGGAATATTCTTGACAGAAAATCCTTCGAAGGAGGCTTCGATCCTTCGGACCGTGTCTAGATATTTTTCAAGCTTTGGATCTTTAGCCTTGCAACTTTTGTCAATATGACCCGAAACAACCTGGGAATCAGTTTTAAGAATCGCCCTTCTGATTCCCATTGCCTTTAATTTCCAAAGGCCCAGGAGCAGGGCTTCGTACTCAGTAATATTGTTTGTACAGCTGAAGTCAAGTCTTGCTGCATAACAAGTTTTAACCTTGGATGGTGAAACCAACACAGCGGCTGCACCTGCTCCGAAGGTTCCCCAAGAGCCATCACAAAACACTGTCCACACTTCGGCATCTTTATTTGCTTCTTCATCCTGAGCCCCTGGCGTCCAATCGGCAATGAAATCTGCCAATGCTTGAGACTGGATCGAAGATCTATGCACATAATCAATGTAAAATTCATTGAGCTCTGCAGCCCATTTTCCAATCCGTCCAGTAGCTTCTCTATTTCTCATGATATCCTTCAACGGCTGCGAAGAAGGAACAATGATATTGTATGCCTGAAAATAATGCCGAAGCTTCCTGGATGCCATTAAACGGCATATAATACTTTCTCCAGCTCTGTATAATTTTTCTTTGATATACTAAGGACTTCAGATACAAAATATACTGGGACCTGCTTCTTGACTTGGCCATCACACTTCTCCTGGACAAGTGCCGCACTTACTGCTGAGTGCGAAGCTGCCACATACAACAATAAAGGAGCCCCTGGCGTTGGTGGGGTTAATGTTGTTAGATCTATCAAATATTGCTTCAGCTCTTCGAAGGCTTTTTGTTGACTTGGGCCCCATTGAAAGACTTCAGCTGACTTCAGCACCTCGAAGAATGGTAAATTTCTTTCTGCTGATCTGGATATGAATCTGTTGAGAGATGCCAGCCTTCCTGTCAATCTTTGGGCCCCCTTTCTTGTAGTTGGTGGCTCCATTCGAAGTATAGCTTCGATTTTATTTGGATTGGCTTCAATTCCCTTTGTTGAAACCAAGCATCCGAGAAATTTCCCCTTCTTCACTCCGAAGACACATTTTTCTGGATTCAGCTTCAGACCAGCTTGTCTGAAACTGGCGAAGGTCTCCTGCAGATCAGCAATATGATTTTCCTGCTTCGTGCTTTTTACAATGATGTCATCGACATAAGTCAACACATTTCTGCCTATCTGAGACTGGAGGACCTTCGCTATCATTCTGCTGAAACTTCCTCCAGCATTTTTGAGCCCCTCAGGCATCCGAAGATAGCAATATGTGCCACTTGGGGTTATGAAGCTAGTCTTTGGCTCATCTTCCTTCTTCATCCAAATTTGATGATAGCCTGAGTAGCAGTCCAGGAGACTCATGAGCTCTGAAGAAGCTGCTGCATCGACTAAAGAGTCTATCCTTGGCAGCGGGAATTCATCCTTCGGACAAGCCTTGTTGAGATCTGTGAAATCGATACACATTCTCCACTTGCCATTGGCCTTCTTCACCATAACAGTGTTAGCTAGCCACTCTGGATACTTTACTTCTCTGATAACTCCTGCACTGAGGAGTCTTTTTACTTCATTGCGAGCCCCTTCGGCCTTGTCATCCGACATCTTCCGAAGCCTCTGCTTTCGGGGTCTGAAGGATGGGTCAACATTGAGCGAATGTTCAATAACATCCCGATTTACTCCACAGAGATCATTAGCTGACCATGCAAAAACATCTTTGTTGTTGAATAAAAACCTTATCAAGGTTTTCTCCTGGTCTTCAGATAGTTGCGAGCCCAACAGCACCTTCTGCTCTGCTATGTCCTCACACAATAACATGGGCTTCGGCTGATCCGCTGAAGCTGCCTTCTCCCTCCTGAATTTGTACTGTTCACAAGCTTCAGCTCCATCTATGTTATGGATTGCTTTGGAGTCAGTCCAGCTTTCTTCGGCCCTTCTAGCAGCTTCCTGGCTTCCATGAATAGCAATAGGCCCTTGGTCCGAAGGTATCTTCATGCAGAGATAAGCTGGGTGAAGAATTGCTTCGAAGGCATTAAGAGTACCACGGCCAATGATAGCATTGTAAGGATACTCCATGTCAACAATATCAAACACAATTTGCTCAGTCCTTGTGTTGTTAACAAATCTGAAGGTTACCGGCATGGTAATCTTCCCAAGTGCTACAATCTGCCGCCCTCCGAAGCCACAAAGAGGGTGCGTAGCATCATGAATCTTGTCTTCGGGCTCTTGCATTTGTCTGAAGGCTTTAGCAAATATAATGTCAGCTGCACTGCCTGTATCAACTAGGACATTGTGGACCAGAAATCCTTTGATCACGCAAGAGATAACCATGGCATCATTGTGAGGATAATCCTTAAGCTGAAGGTCTTCCTGAGAGAAAGTAATTGGAATGTGGGACCATTTTGACTTGATGAAGGGTCCCTGCACTCCAACATGCTGCACCCTTCTCTGAGCCTCCTTCTTCTGCTTCTTGTTAGCCGGCTCTGAGCAAGAACCGCCTGTTATCGGGAGCACCAGCTTCGAAGCCGAAGCAGCTCCAGCTTGATTGTTGAACGAAGCCATCAGCTCAGAAAAGTGGAAGTGAGTTCACCGGAGGTGGGCGCCAATGTTGGGGGCTTATTCTCAAATGCTAAGAGTTAAGAACAAGGCAACACAGAAAATGTTAAGTGTTAAAGTCCTTCGTCCTCCACAACATTATATCCTTTCAGGATATAAAGAATTTCGGACGAAGGTTACGAAGGACGTACCTTCGTGAGCATAATAACGAGGGACGAAGTATTCATATAAATCATGAGGTATAAAATAAACATTTAAATGTTATCATAGAATCATTTCCATTTTTATTAACATGAACGAATATAAATGACTTCAAATTATAAATGTACCTTCGGTCCTGAGGAAGGCGAAAATACAAGTGTGATGCGAAGGCAAATGACAGGTTCGCGTGAACAGTACAGGAGTACTGTTCATCTATTTATAGACACAGGACGCAGCCTGTGACGAATTACAATTATGCCCCTTACAAAAGTTTACAACATTGACTCAGACCTCTATGGATAAAAAGGTCATTCTATCACTATGTCGGTTTGTAATGCCGAAGCTCCATGAAAAGGGACCTTCGGCCATCTCCTGAGGACAACTTCAGCCGAAGCTGCTTCTTCGTGTAAGACCTTCGGCGCACCGAAGCATGGCCCCAACAATATCAACTCACACAGATGGATGGAATGGAAGTCGAGAACTCATGGAATATAGAACATCTCAGGAAGTTTTATCCTTAACCATATTCAAAAAGCTATTGGGGCGGCAATGTACTCTTTAAACCGGGAAATGCATCATCAATAAAAAAGGCTTCGGGAATTCTCCGTCTTGCGTTCTTACTCAACTCAAGGTGACCACTATACCCTACTAACGGAGCAACCAGCTTAAGTCGGCAATGACTTAAGACGGTGCAACATGCTCACGCTTACTTAACTCAGGGTGACCACTATACCCTACTAACGGAGCAATCGGCTTAAGTCGGCAATGACTTAAGACGGTGCAACATGCTCACACTTACTTAACTCAGGGTGACCACTATACCCTACTAACGGAGCAATCAGCTTAAGTCGGCAATGACTTAAGACGGTGCAACATGCTCACGCTTACTTAACTTAGGGTGACCACTATACCCTACTAATGGAGAAATCGGCTTAAGTCGGCAATGACTTAAGACGGTGCAACATGCTCACGCTTACTTAACTCAGGGTGACCACTAAACCCTATTAACGGAGCAATCGTCTTAAGTCGGCGATGACTTAAGACCGTGCGACATGCTCGCGCTTACTTAACTAAGGGTGACCACCACACCCTGCCAACAGAGCAATCAGTTCAGGCCGATGATCACTATATCCCCGACAGCGGAACGACCGATTTAAGCTGACGACGGCTTAAGTTGGCACGGCACATCCAGCATGTTCGCAACTATTCATCCTAAGGCGATTTCTACGCCCCACGAAAAAATTCAAAACCATCATGATGCACTTACTTTTACGATTGTAGATACCGTGGAACCCTAACAAAACAATAACAGTATTCGGTGCCGAAAAGTGTTTTCTAACGAAACATCCAAGAACACTAACCATATACTCGAGGCATTCAGTGTTTTCTATCTGGAAATGTTTTTCTCAGGAGCGACCGACGAGGAAGGATGACTCGAAGAATCGGGAGCAGCATTCACATCCGCCACTATGTCGTCAGGAACAACCACGCCAGGTCTCCTCATCAGAATTCGCCCCGCGTGAATGGCTTTGTCCATGGCCTTGTCGCGCTGGGCCTTCAGAGTAGCAGAAGTATCCTCAGCGGCCTTGATAGCCAACCGAGCGGCCTCTAGCTCCCGGACTACTGACTTTTTGGAAGCACGCAGATCCTTGATGATAGTATCCTTGTTCGACACCAATTGCCTGAGGCGAATCATATCATCCAGAGACTCTTGCAGCTTGTAGCGATGGTTATCCAATTCCTCCATGGTAAAATGATGACTCCTCTCCAAGATAGTCAACGAGTTGCTGGCATCACGGTACAGCTTTTCCAGATTATCACGAGAAGTAGCGAGGGCATGCTTTTCCTCCTGCAAACAAGAATCAGTTTCTCCAAACGTCGAGCAAGCAATAAGAACACATCAAAGAAAGCCAAGATTCACATGCCACCGTTTCAGAGTCGAGCTGAGCATGGAGATTAGAGTTTAGCGTGTTAGCATCATTCAGAGAAGCAGAGACCCAGGCCAGTTCAGCCTAGCCTTGAGAATGTCTTTCTTCAAGATCAGAGTACCGCCGGGCCATGTCTGTCAGAAAACAGTCAAGCAAGGGTGTTCAGCTATAAAGCAGATTACTCAAACAGCCAATAAAAGCAAAAAGGGGGCACTAACTAGCATTTGACGTCTCCAATTCAGATACTCGCCGCTGAAGTAACACTAGATTCCAATGCATTAGGGACAAAGCCCCTTCTGGGATAGAGGTACCCTGTGATTTCAACCGGCTAGCCATTTCATCCACCAATGCCTGACGATAAAAACAGATGAGCGTAATAACGACAGTCTACCTGAAGTAAAAGATAGGGCAGAAGAAACCAAGATACCTAGAGGTTAGAGAAGAATGAGGGAACCCCCAAGTCGTGAGAAATCAACCGGTGGTTCGCTGAAGGGCCACCAACTGGAACAACCCGCAATGCATCATTGGGAACCAAGTCAGTGTCACCAGCAGAAGTCAGAACTCTGTCATCGGGAACGTTAACCTCTAAAACGACCTCTCGACACGAAACCCGCACTGCTGCCATACTATCAGAGTGCGGAGGAGAAGATCCCACATGAACATCCATGGAAGTGTTAGAGGGAGAACCAACTCGGACACCCTCGGGGGCTGGGTTATCGCTTGCGCTACCCATCCGAGCTGGGTCATTCCTGCCAACACCCTCGGGGGCTGGGTAAGCGCCAGCACCATCCTTGAGGGCCGAGTTCTCTGCAGCAGCCACCTCTAAGACTGAAGGTCCCTCAGTCACTTCCATGGGAGCAACGCAATCTAGACCAGCTTCCTGATCCTCAAGACCACGCTCCAAGGTCGATGAGGCGCGGGACGCTGCCCGGGATGACCCCAACCCGGCATCGAGCACATCAGCACAAACATCCATCGTGTCACCATCTGCCGGCTCTGACAACAGATCTTCTGGAACCATATCCTCAAGAGCCTGATCAAAGTTGGCTAGAGACAATTCTTGTAAATCAACAAGAGCAGACAGGGCTGGAGAAGGAACACCACTGCTTTTGCCACTAGCAATGTAGCGTCGGCTGTTCTTCCGAGTTAGAGGGACTTCATCCTCCTCCTCGCCATCATCGACAACGCGGACAGTACACCCATTGGGGTCAGCATCATCCAGGTTACACCCATTGGGGTCGACATCGTCCAGGTCACACCCATTGGGGTTAATAGCAGGAAGGTTACACCCATCGGGATTAGCTTCAGCAAATGCAGGCACTGGCACTTCTCCAGTAGCAGGAACGGAAGGACTAGCATTCTGATCAAAACTAGACACTCGACGAAGATGTCTCTTCTTCTCTTTCTTCCCGTCAGCAGGAGAAGCAGGCTGATTGGCTCGGCGAGAGCGCTTCAGACGAACGTTGTCAGACTTCTGAATATCTAAAGCTTCGCTATCCTCTGGGATGGGCGCTACCGCCAGAGTTTCAGTAGGGATTGCATCAGAGGAATCTTCAACTAACATATCCAGCATGGCACTTATCTCCGCGTCACTTGGATTCAAAGGCACCTCAAAATGAACCTGCCTCTCGTCGTCAGGAATCTCTCCGGGTGAGGTAACCAAAGCACTAACTTCTTCGGGAGAGGGTCGTACTCTAAGTCCCACACCGCTATCATCAGCAGGAGGATTTGACACGAAACTGATAAAGGCCTGGGAGGGAGGCAAATTCCAGGCCAAATATGCAACAGGCCGATGTTCGACACCTTGCCTCTGACCATCATCTCGAGCCGGTTCACCAAGTCCACAGTAGGAATTCTTCTGTTGGTCACCCGGGTTGAATTAGCCAAGCCTCGGTACAAATAGGCCGGATATGCTCTGTCTTTCAATGGCTGAATGTTCTTGAAAACAAAGTCAACGACCACAGCTTCTGCAGTCAAACCCCTTTCTTTCAACAATCCAACTTCTGCTTACAGAGCCCTTGCCTCAGCCACCTCCTGGTCTGTGGGGGATTCGGTCCAGCTCGGAGTGCGAACATCTGGCTGTCTCCCTGACCGTGGGGGGAGGGAATTCCCATGATTCTCCATGATGAACCATTCCAGGCGCCATCCCTTGATGTTGTCCTTGAGTGGGATGTCGAGGTAGTCAGTCTTCCTTCCGCGACGCATCTCCAAGCTCGCGCCCCCCACCAGCTGGTGCTGCCCCCCGGCCATTCCAGGCCGACAGTGATACAGATACTTCCAAAGGCCAAAGTGAGGCAAAACACCAAGAAAGTCTTCGCATAAATGAATAAAACAGAAACTTGCAGAATGGAATTGGGATTCAGATGGGTCAAATTCAAGCGATAGAAATCAAGGAGACCGCAGAAGAGAGAAGAAATGGGTAGGGCGAGTCCACGGATAAGGAAAGGAACGTAAATGACGGATTCGTGGGTGTCTTCTGTCGGAACAGTGACCCCATGGTAGATCCGCCACGAACAGAGCTCCTTCGGAGGAAGAACCCCGATGGAAACAAGATGAAGAAGGTCGGATTCAGAGACAACAGACATATGGTTACCTGCGAAAGGCAACTGACTGTTGGGATCAATGGGAGGAATGATTGCGGCGGACGAACTCGAAGCTTTCCGCTTGGGCGCCATCTCAACCTTGCTAGCGAACGGAGCGGAAGCGGTATGGCAGGAAAACAGAAAGAATCTGGATGCAAAAAAAAGCAGAAACTAGGGCACAGAGCGGGGAGGCGTGCGACAGCGCGGTACATATGGGATTTCCCCGAGCCAGATGTCACTTCTAAAAAGTGCCCAGTCATCACCCAGCCGTTATTTCTAAAACGCTGGCGTGCCATGTCATCACCAGTTGTTATTTCTAAAACGTTGGTGTGCCATGTCATCGCTCGGCCGTTATCTCCAAAACGGCCGACGCGGCCCAAATTGACTCAGCTGTCGTTTCTAAAAATGCTAGCGTTATTTGACTTCACTCGGCCACTACTTTCAAAGCGGACGACGCAGCCCGTTATCACTCGGCTGTTACCTCTAAAACACCGACATCGCCAATAACCGCTCGGTCGTTATTTCTAAAACACCAACGCAGCCCGTTATCACTCGGCTATCACCTCTGAAAAGCCCCAACATCGCTAATAATCACTCGACCACCACTGCTAAAGCGTTGGAATCGTGAAGAAGGTGATCTGAAGCATGGTTCGACGATTCTAAGTCGCTACTCAAGCATTACGTTCAGAAACAGCCTCTGAAGTAAGCACCAACACAAATGACAATCAGCAAAAAGGCGGAATGATACGCACGAGAGGAATCTAAATCATTCTTCATTATACGGGAAGTACTACCGAACTTACAAATCAACTCATTATGAGTTGATGACCCCCCTACTATTACACTATACTTCACTACTCTATACTACTAACTACTACTACATTATTTCATTATACTACTACTAATCTATACTAATAATTAAAACCAGTGGCATTTAGCCACTGGCCTTGTTGCTGCCCTTGTGCTGCCGCCACCGTCGCCGTTGCCGCCGTCGCCGTTGTTGCCTCCGCCCTTGCCGCTGTTGCCGCCGCCATCACCGTCGCCTCCGTCGTCGTCGTCGTCACCACCGTCGCCGCCGCTGCCCTCCTCGGACGAGTCGGAGGGATTCTCCTCGTTCGAGGAGTACTCTGACTCATCCGAGCCCTTGAGCCCGGCACGCTCGACGGCCCGGATGTAGGTCCACACCTCCACGACGATCCCCTGGGAGTCGTCTGAATCATCAGACGATGCCGGGGGAGAGGCGGGAGCCGGAGAACCCTCGGACTCGAAGGAGAACTCCTCCTCCGAGTATTCCGAGTCGCCGAAGTCCTCCGAAGGAGGAGTCGGCTCGCGCTTGCGCTTGTCGCCCGACTGATGCGAAGAGCTGCTACCATTCTTATTCTTGCCCATGGCGAAAGTGGAGGGAAGGAGAGAAGATTAAACAGCAAGCAGTAGCAAGAAGCGTGAAAACGCTGGAGAAGCAAGGGCACTATTTATAGAAGAAGAAGGCAACCGTCATCTCCTACCACGGCCACTGAACAGTCGCAAAAATTCAATATGCAATTCAAACCATCTGAAGACACGTCAGGCGGCTAACGCCGTTTCACGTAACACGACACCCATTGGGACTCCAGTCAACCGTGCAGGCGATATGATTACGCTTGCGGTCACCTCAAGTTACTACTTAGAAGCAATTTGCTAAACGCTCAGCGTACCAAGACGCCCCTTGCCTACACCCATTGGGGAGGGGGACGCCTAGGAATTATCAGTATATTTTCAACACTGTCACATCCGAACAGTATATGCAATGAATACTTCAAGACAGAAGAAAGATATAAGTGGGGATCAAAGGAAAGCCAAATATAGCCGATGAGGTATAAGTCTAATCGACAGAAGCATCAAAGCGCGAAGTGACATGAAGACGAGCCAAGGGCCATCTTTCGAACGTCCAATCAGTCGCAGATCAAATAAATGGCAAAACCTATCAAGATATGGGCAGATCGCGTACTCGGCCACAAGGACAAAAATATACGCTGACCTCTAAAGCGTAGCATCAACAATATAATGCTGGTCTCCAAGGCATTCAACAAAAAGGGAGGAAGATTCCCAGAAAAAGACACGAAATGAAGACCTTCGAGTGGATTATTTTCAAAAATCCACTCAAAGCTCGGGGGCTACACCCATTGGGTGCACCTCCGGTGCACCCCATGGACTTCACGGCTCGACAGTGCAAAATGCTGACCTCCGAAGCATAAACCCGAGACAGAACACCAAATTTTGAGGAATAATAGCAGAAGAAGACAGTAAAAAGAAGACGTGTTAACCGGATCACTCAGAATTCTGAAGCAGTGACTCGATAGACTTATTTTCAAAAGCAGGACCTAGGATCTTTGGGCCGTTTATTTCAAAATCAGCCCAAAGATCGGGGGCTTGTGGGGGACAGATATCCCCCGGGTCCACTAGAAGGGAAAAAGACCTCACGAAAGGCCCAGAGGCCCCATAATTCGTAAGGTCATCCCCCTCGTGGGCCTGGAGGAGCGACCAATGAGACAGATCAACACAAGGCCGGGTCGGTGCAAGCCCAGTCGGCCCAACAACATCCGAACAGTAATCGCAGCAGTGACCCGACCTTCCCGCGTAGGAGCCTCGTACATCGGAACTGGGTGAAGATGAGTCGGCTGAATTATAGAGAGACAAACTCGGTTAGTTCACTATTATTTTGGCTCACGTGGTTATCGTATCCATATGTAATGCCCCACGGTCGAGTATATAAGGCCTAGGGGGCACCCCTTCAAGAAGATAGATCAACGTTATTCATCACTTAGACTCCCATCCCGCTCTTTACATTTTCCAGTGCTAGAGAGCCCCCTTGTAACTCATCGCATAAAGCATTCCAGCCAGGACGTAGGGTATTACGCATCTCAAAGCGGCTTGAACCTATACATCACTGTCTACTATTTCTCGTGCGCCCAGCATGAACCATCGAGCTACAGTCGATAACACCGTCCTACTTCTAAAAAGCACCTTGGGGATAACCCTGGGTGCGCCGTCGGACCCGAAACACCGACACAAACTTTCCTATAACTTCCTCGGGAGACATTAACTTATATCGAGGATCACCACGAATTAATTAAACTTAAGTGGGATTACGAAAAACAAGTGAGCTAAGAATAACCTTGACCATTTCATGGTCATCCCACTTGGTGCTCCCGAGGTTGCGCACTTGGTTCACCAAGGTCTTGAGCCAGTTGTACATAGCTTGTGGCTCCTCTCCTTGGTTGAGGACGAATCGACCGAGCTCCCCCTCGATCGTCTCCCGCTTGGTGATCTTGGTCACCTCATATCCTTCGTGCGCGGTCTTGAGCACGTCCCAATTCTCTTTGGCACTCTTCAACCCTTGCACCTTATTATACTCCTCTCGACATAGAGAGGCGAGGAGTATAGTAGTTGCTTGGGAGTCGAAGTGCTTGATTTGGGTGACCTCGTCCGAATCATAGCCTTCATCCCTCACGGATGGTACCTGCGCTCCAAACTCAACAATGTCCCAAATGCTAGCGTGGAGTGAGGTTAGATGGTGCCTCATTTTATCACTCCACATACAATAGTCTTCACCGTCAAAACCGGTGGTTTGCCTAATGGGACGGAAAGTAAAGGAGTGCGTTTGGAAATGCGAGGGTAGCGCAAGGGGATCTTACTAAACTTCTTGTGCTCATGGCGCTTAGAAGTGATGGATGGCGTGTTAGAGCCGGATGTAGAAGGCGATGAAGAATCGATCTCATAGTAGACCACCTTCTTCATTTTCTTTTTCTTTTCGCCGCTCCGATGTGACTTGACATTTGAAGGGGATCCCTTCTTCATCTTGCTGCCAGACTCCCCCGATGGAGCCTTCCTGTGGCTTGTAGACTTGTCACCGCCAGTCACGATCTCCTTCTTGGTGTGATCTCCCGACATCACTTCGAGCGGTTAGGCTCTAATGAAGTACCGGGCTCTGATACCAATTGAAAGTCGCCTAGAGGGGGGTGAATAGGCGGAATCTGAAAATTATAAACTTAAGCACACACTACAAGCCAGGATTAGCGTTAGAATTAAATTTGAGTCTGAAAGAGAGGGGAAAACAAATCGACCAAAAATAAAGAGAGAGAACACAGTAATTTGTTTTACCGAGGTTCGGTTCTAAAGAACCTAATCCCCGTTGAGGTGGTCACTGTCGGTGTTTTGGGTCCGACTGCGCACCCGGGGATACCCCTCAAGGTGCTTTCAGAAATAGGACGGTGTTATCGACTGTAGCTCAATGGTTCATGCTGGATGCACGAGAAACAGTGGACAGTGATTTACAGGTTCGGGCCGCTTTGAGATGTGTAACACCCTACATCCTGTCGAGAGTGCTTTATGTGGTGGATTACAAGAGGGTTCTCTAGCGCTAAAAACGTAGAGAGTTGAGTGGGAGGCTAAGTAGCGAGCATCTGATCTGAAGGGATGCCCCCAAGGCCTTATATACTTGACCGTGGGGCGGTACATGTGGATATAACAACAACGTGTACCTAAGAAATAGTGAACTAACTGAGTTTATCCTCCTATAATCCTGCCGACCCATTCTCGCTTGGTTCCGTCGTACAGGGCTCCTGCACGGGAAGGTCGGGCCTCTATTGTGATTACTGCTCGAATTCGTTGGGCCGTCTTGGGCACGTGCCGATACAGCCTTGTGTCGATTCGCTTCATTGATCGTGCCTCCCCAGACCCACGAGGGGGATGACCTTACGAGTTATGGGGCCCTTGGGCCTTTCGTGAGGTCTTTTATCCTTCTGGTGGACCTGGGGGATATCTGTCCCCCACAAGCCCCCGATCTTTGGGTCGATTCTGAAATAAACGGCCCAAGGATCCTAGGTCCAGCTTGCAGTCAGTTCTGAAATAAACGGCCCAAGGTCCAGCTTGCGGTCTTTGACTTTAACAAGGGATGCCTTGGAGATAAGCCTGCCGAGCCACTGCTTCTGAGTTCTGAATGATCCGGTAGAGACAATTCTTCACTGTCTTTTTCTGCCTTTATTACTCGAAATTTGGTGTTCTGTCTCAGACTTATGCTTCGAAAGCCAGCGTTTTTGTACCGTAGGACTTCAAATTTCATTGGGTGCACCAAAGGTGCACCCAATGGGTGTAGCCCCGGAGCTTCGAGTGGATTTTTGTAGATAATCCACTCGAAGGTCTTCACTTCAAGTATTATCAAAGATCACTTTTATCTTCCATTTGCGCTTTTTCAGAGGTCAGCTTGTCTTGATCTTGCCTTATGCTTTAGAAGTCAGCACTTTACTTCTTCGGGGATGATGATCCATTGGGTGCACTGTATTGATACTACGCTTTAGAGGTCAGCGTACATTTTTGTCTTTGAGGCCGAGTACGCGATCTGCCCATATCTTGCTAGGTCTTGCCATTTATTTGATCTACGACTGATTGGATGTTCGATAGATAGCCCTTGGCTAGTCTTCATGTCACTTCGTGCTTTGATGCTTCTGTCGATTAGACTTGTACCTCGTCGGCTATATTTGGCTTTCCTTTGATCCCTGCTGATATCTTTCTTCTGTCTTGAAGTATTCATTGCATATACTGTTCGGATGTGATAGTGTTGAAAATATACTGATAATTCCTGGGCGTCCCCCCCAATGGGTGTAGGCAAGGGACGGCTTGGTACGCTGAGCGTTTAGCAAACTGCTTCTGAGTAGAAACTTGATATGAATGCGGGCGCAATCATATCGCCCGTGTAGTTGACTGGAGTCCCTATGGGTGTCGTGTTACGTGAAACGGCGTCAGCCGCCTGACGTGTCTTCAGGCGGTTTGAATTGCATATTGAATTTTTGCGACTGTTCAGTGGCCGTGGTAGGAGGTGAGCGGTTGCCTTTTTCTTCTATAAATAGTGCTCTTGCTTCTCTGGCATTTTCACATCTCTTACTGCTGCTTGCTGTTTACCCTCCTCTTCTTCTTTCCATTTCCAACATGGGCAAGAGTAAGAAAGGTGGTAGTTCTTCGCATCACTCTGGTGACAAACGCAAGCGTGAGCTGACTCCTCCTCTGAGGACTTCGGCGACTCGGAGTACTCGGAGGAGGAGTTCTCCTCCGAGTCCGAGGGCTCTCCGGCTCTTGCCTCTCCCCTGGCGTCGTCTGATGATTCAGACGACTCCCAGGGGATTGCCGTGGAGGTCTGGACCTACATCCGGTCCATCGAGCACGCGGGGCTCGCGGGCTCGGATGAGTCGGAGTACTCCTCGGACGAGGAGAACTCCTTGGACTCGTCCGAGGATGGCGATGGCGACGGTGATGGTGGTGACGGCGACGGAGGCGACGGCAACGACAGCGGTGACGGCGGCGAAGGCGGTGGCGACGGCGGCGGCAAGGGTGGCAGCAGCGACGGTGGCGACGGCAACAAGGGCGGCAGCAGGGACAGCAGCAAGGGCAGCAACAAGGCCAGTGGCTAGATGCCACTGGTTTTAATTATTAGTATAGATTAGTAGTAGTAGTATAATGAAATAATGTATTAGTAGTTAGTAGTATAGAGTAGTGAAGTATAGTGTAGTAGTAGGGAGGTCATCAACTCATAATGAGTTGATTTGTAAGTTCGGTAATGCTTCCCTTATAATGGAGAGTGATTTCGCCTCACTTCTGTGTGCTTTATTTTGCTTCCCTATCATTCACCGATCTCATTAATGCCTAAGGGATGTTTGGAATCAAAGAATCATGCTTCTGACTATTTTCTTTGCGATGTCAACACTTTGGTGATAGCGGCCGAGTCATCTGAAATCACGTTGTTGCTTTAGGAGTGACGGCCGAGTTATTACTGGCGATGTTGGCACTTTTTGAAGTAATGGCTGAGCAATAGCGACCACGTCGGTGTTTTAGAGATAACGACCAAGCGGTTACTGGTGACGTCGGTGTTTTGGAGGTAACAGCCGAGTGATCGATGGCAACGTCGGCGTTTTAGAGGTAACGACCGAGTGATAACAGGCCACGCCGGCCGCTTTGGAGATAGTGGCCAAGTGGAGTCTGGTAACATCAGCGTTCTCAGAGATAACCGCTGAGTTAGAATGGACCGCGTCGGCTGTTTTGGAAATAACGGCCGAGTGATGATGTGGCATGCCCGTGCTTTAGAAATAACGGCTGGGTGATGACGTGGCATGCTAGCGTTTTAGAGCTAACAGCTGGGTGATGACTAGGCACTTTTTAGATTCGGCATCTGGATTCGGAAAACCCCATATGCACTGTACTGTCGCGCGCCTCCGCATTCCGTGCCCTAGTTCTTGCTTTTCTGCACCCAGGCCTTCTCCGCTCTCTTGCAACATTGCTTTCGCTCCGTTCGCCGGCGAGGTTGAAATGGCACCCAAGCGGAAAGCTTCAAGTTCGTCCGTCGTAGTCATCCCCCCCCCATCGACCCCAACAGTCAGTTGCCTTTCGCAGGTAATCATATATCTGTTGTCTCTGAATCCAACCTTCTCCAACTTGTATCTATCAGGGTTCTTCCTCCGAAGGAGCTCTGTTCCTGGCGGATCTGACATGGGGTCACTGTTCCAACAAAGGACACTCACGAGTCCATCATCTACGTTCCTTTTCTCCTCCGCGGCCTTGCTCTTCCCATTTCTCCGTTTTTCCGCGGTCTCCTTGATTTCTATCGTTTGAATCTGACTCATCTGAATCCCAATTCTGTTCTGCAAGTTTCTATCTTTGTTCACTTATGCGAAGCTTTTCTCGGAGTTCTGCCACACTTTGGCCTGTGGAAGTATTTGTTCCACTGTCGCCCTGGGATGGTCGGAGGGCAGCACTAGCTGGTGGGGGCGCGAGCTTGGAGATGCGTTGTGGGATGAAGGCTGATTACCTCGACATCCCACTCAAAGATAGCATCAAGGGATGGCGTTTGGAATGATTCATCATGGAGAATCATGGGAATTCTCTCCCCCCACGGTCGGGAAGATAGCCGGATGTTCGCACTCCAAGCTGGACCGAATCCCCCACAGACTAGGAAGTAACTGAGGCAGGGGCTTTGCTAGCTGAAGTTGGATTGCTGAAAGAAAGGGGTTTGACTGCAGAAGTTGTGGTC
Source organism: Zea luxurians (assembly GCA_029449295.1). Classification (NCBI taxonomy): domain Eukaryota; kingdom Viridiplantae; phylum Streptophyta; class Magnoliopsida; order Poales; family Poaceae; genus Zea; species Zea luxurians. The sequence continues at coordinate 149,814,280 of JAOPSE010000007.1, forward strand.
GTTGACTTTGTTTTTAAGAACATTCAACCACTGAAAGACAGAGCACATCCAGCCTATCTGTATCGAGGCTTTGCTGATTCGACTCGGGTAACCAACAGAAGAATCCCTGCCTTGGACTTGGTGGGTCAGCTCGAGATGATACTCAGAGGCAAGGTGTCAAACGTCGGCGCTCCTATTGCATACTCGGCTTGGAATCTGCCTCCTTCCAAGGCCTTTACCAGTTTTGTGTCAAATCCTCCTGCTGGCGATAGCAGTTTGGGCCTTAGAGTGCGACCCTCTCCCGAAGAGGTTAGTGCTTTGGTTGCCTCACTTGAAGAAATTCCTGACGACGAGAGGCAGGTTCATTTTGAGGTACCTTTAAATCCAAGTGATGCAGAGATAAGTGCCATGCTGGATATGTTAGCTGAAGATTCTTCTGATGCAGTCCCTACTGAAACACTAGCAGTAGCGCTCATCTTAGAGGTTAGCGAAGCTTTAGATATTCAGAAGTCTGACAATGTTCGTCCGAAGCGTTCTCGCCGAGCCAATCAGCCTGCTTCTCTTTCTAAGGGGAAGAAACAGAAGAAGAGACGTCTTCATTGAGTGTCTAGTTTGGATTAGGATGTTGGTCCTTCTGTTCCTGCAGCAGAGGAAGTGCCAATGCCTGCATTTGTTGTAACTGAACCCAATGGGTGTAGCCTGTCTGCTGTTAACCCCAATGGGTGTGACCTGGATGATGCTGACCTCAATGGGTGTGACCTAGATGATGCTGACCCTAATGGGTGTACTGTCCATGTTGTTGATGAGGGTGAGGAGGAGGAGGATGAAATCCCTCTAACTCGGAAGAACACCCGACGCTATATTGCCAGTGGCGAAAGCAGTGGTGTTCCTTCTCCAGCCCTGTCTGCTCTTGTTGGTCTACAAGAATTGTCTCTGGCCAACTTTGATCAAACTCTTGAGGATATAGTCCCAGAAGACCTATTGTCCGAACCAGCAGATGGTGGCATGATGGACGTTTGTGCTGATGTGCCTGATGTTGGGCTGGAGTTGTCCCGGGCGGCGTCCCGCACCTCATTGACCTTAGAGCGCAGTCTTAAGGGTCAGGAGGCTGGCCCGGATTGCACTGTTCCTATGGAAGTGGTTGAAGGTCCTTCAGTCTTAGAGGTGGCTGCCTCGGAGGGCTCGACCCTCAAAGATAGCGTTGGTGCTTACCCAGCCCCCGAGGGTGTTGCCGGGGATGATCCGGCTCGGATGGGTAGCACGAGCGATGACCCAGCCCCCGAGGGTGTCCGAGTAGGTTCTCCCTCTAACACTTCCATGGATGTTCATGTGGGATCTTCTCCTCTGCACTCTGATTGTATGGCAGCAGCACGGGTTTCATGTCAAGAGGTCGCTTTAGAGGCTAGCGTCCCTGATGACAGAGTTCTGACTTCTGCTGGTGACATTGACTTGGTTCCCAATGATGCATTAGGGGTTGTTCTAGCTGGTGACCCTTCAGCAAGCCGTCAGTTGATTTCCCACGACTTGGGGGTTCCCTCATTCTTTTCCAACCTTCAGGTAACTTGGTTTCTTCTGTCCTGACTTTTACTTCAGGTAGACTGCTGTTATTATGCTCATCTGTTCTTAATGTCAGGCATTGGTGGACAAAATGGCTGGTTGGTTGAAATCACAGGGGACCTCTGTCCCAGAAGAGGCTTTGTCTCTAACGCATTGGAATCCAGTGTTGCTTCAGCGGCGAGTATCTGACTTGGAAATGGCAAATGCTGGTTAGTGCCCTTCGTTCCTTCATTGGCCATTTGAGTAATCTGCTTTATAGCTGAACACCCTAGCATGACTGTTTCCTGACAGATATGGCCCAGCGATATTCTGACCTTGAAGAAAGGTATTCTCAAAGTCAGGCCGCATTGGCCCAGGTTTCTGCCTCTTTGAATGATGCTAACTCCACTCTCTATGCTCAACTTGATTCTGAAAAGGTGGCCGCTGAATTGAACTTTCTCTTGCCCTTGTCTGTTATGTTTTTAGTGCTTGCTTGACGTTGGAGAAACTGGCTCTTGTCTACAGGAGGAGAAATGTGCTCTTGCTACTTCTCACAACAATCTGGAAAAGTTATACCGCGATGCCAGCAACTCGTTGACTATCTTGGAGAGGAGCCATCGTTTTACCATGGAGGACCTGGATAACCATCGCTACAAGCTGCAAGAGTCTCTAGATGATATGATTTTTCTCAGGCAATTGGTATCGAACAAGGATACTGTCATCAAGGATCTGCGTGCTTCCAAAAAGTCAGTGGTTCGGGAGCTAGAAGCTGCTCGGGTGGCTGTCAAGGCCGCTGAAGATACTTCTGCTACTCTAAAGGCCCAGCGCGATAAAGCCATGGACAAAGCCGTTCGTGCGAGGCAAATTCTGATGAGGAGACCCGACGTGGTTGTTCCCGATGATATAGTGGCAGATGTGAATGCTGCTCCTGATTCTTCGAGTCGTCCTTCCTCGTCGGTTGCTCCTAAATGCCTTGAGTATATGGTTAGTGTGCTTGGATATTTCGTTAGAAAACACTTTTCGGTAGTGAATGCTGTTATTGTTCTCCCGTTGCTAGAATTCAACGGTATCTATAGTCGTAAAAGTAAGTGCATTATGATGGTTTTGAATTTTTTTTGTGGGGCATAGAGATCGCCCTGGGATGAATAGTTGCGAGCGTGCCGAATGTGTCGTGCCAATTTAAGTCGTTGCCAACTTAAATCGATCGTTCTGTTATCAGGGGTATAGTGATCACCCCAAGTCGAGTAAGCGAGAGCATGTCGCACCGTCTTAAGTCATCGCCGACTTAAGGCGATTGCTCCGTTAGCAGGGTATAGTGGTCACCCCGAGTTAAGTAAGCGTGAGCATGTCGCACCGTCTTAAGTTATCGTCGACTTAAGCCGATTGCTACGTTAGTAGGGTATAGTGGTCACCCTAAGTTAAGTAAGTGTGAGCATGTCGCACCGTCTTAAGTCATCGCCGACTTAAGCCGATTGCTCTGTTAGTAGGGTACAGTGGTCACCCTGAGTTAAGTAAGCGTGAGCATGTCGCACCGTCTTAAGTCATCGCCGACTTAAGCCGATTGCTCCGTTAGTAGGGTATAGTGGGCACCCCGAGTTAAGTAAGCGTGAACATGTCTGTAACACCCGGATTTTAGGGGTCCAAAACCCGGGCGTAAACATAATCACCAGGTGTGCTGGGACCAAGTCTCACACATATGATGAATAGTGGCACAGGATCGAATGTCGCAACTTTATATATAACAGGAGTTCTATACAAAATAAATAATTACATTATAAGGAGACAACGGTCCAGCAACCCAAAGTTGACTGGGAGACGACGGCCTAGATCTCTCTCACGAACTCATCGCAGCATCCTCCATGCGCCTCATCCTGTGGTACATGTTCTTGACCTGTGGGGTGTGTGAGACAGCAAGAGTGAGCTCACATACGTTCATCGCTCAACAAGTTGTGGGGAATAATGTGCATGAACTCGCCAAAGGTGGGAGCTCACGTGAAGTGTAAGGCTTACCAAAGAAGATGGTTAGAGCTGAGCATTGCTTTTAAAGTTGGTCAAAATTTTATTAGCAGTTACTAAGTATAAGTAAATACCAACCCAATTAAATAGTAGAACAAAAGTAACAACTTCACCTGCGATGCAATGCATATGACAAATTGAATTTAGTTCCATAATTTAATCATGTGAGTGTCCGAGCTACTCATGACCGTGAGCACGGCTAGTATACCAGTTTTACACTCTGCAGAGGTTGCGCATCTTTACCCACAAGTCGTGTTACCCATCTGTCAAGAGACGGCCAATCCCATACACCTCTACCGAGGAGGTGAGGCAGGGTAACACTACGAGGCCTTTACAAAGTTCCACTAGCTTCAGAAAACCCGCTACAGTTTATAGGAAGTTCCAATGCAGGAATCCCTTGCAGGACCGCCATCGCAGCAAAATCCTCCCAAGGGCCTCCCTACACTGACCACTCCCCTACTGCCCTTGCCCCTTTCGGGTAAGGTAGTCTTCCACTAGCTTTCCTAATTAATCAGCCAAGGGCGTCCCATTCCACCCTTGTGGTAGCACTGTTTTCCCGGGTGGTTCTCCATGTTCCAATTAACATAATGATCTTATCATGAATAGTAAATAACAACTGATAACAAAAGTGTAATCATGAATAATGTATCTCCATACCCAAAACCACATAAAGCACTAGCAAGTACTACCCAAAAGGTTCAGTGGTAAACAAGGTATAAAGATAGACAAACTGGGGTAACCTATTGGGTCCCATCAAAATTATCCTATGCAGATCATTATGATTAATCAGAACATGAGTGGGTAAAAAAAGAAGTGATCAAGGGCACAACTTGCCTGGGACTTGAGATTCCAGGTACCAACTTGCTCTTCAGATGACACGTGACCTCGCTCTAGTCGTAGCAATACAGACAAACATGATATAGACAAAATTAACATTACATCAAACATAAAAATAAACTGCGTGTTAATAATCTACGTGCCGCTACGATATCGTGGGTTCGAGAATCACTAAATTTGGAGCTACAGTTATGAAGTTATGATTTATGGAAGATAAATGTGATTTTAATATTAAACTATATTATAATTTGGTTAATATACATCATATGAGGAAATATACTCAAATAGTTAAGTAAATTTTAATCCAGATTATAACTTGTTTTAGGAATCATATTATAGTCAAATCAGTATCATGGTCTAGTTTAACTTTGGTTAAAAAAAGGTATAATCTACTGAATATAGGCTAAACAAATATCTAATTATAAAAATATGTTCTATGGTACAATTAATGATGCCACTGCGTAGACAATATTTTTATGAAGCTAACGCAATTTGAATGGATTAATTTGGAGTTAAAATGGATTTAATACGAATTAAACAAGTTGTAGAATTATTTTTATACTAGGTATTCATTTTCTATTTCATTTACTTATTTCCTTCGAGTCCTGTATGGCGCGCATAATTTGCAGGGAGTACAGGGTTAAAACGTAAAGACTCCACAGACTCAGGATTATGCAGTGATGGACTGCGGGTTAAATCACCAAAACTCCGAGGGCTCTTTAGAGAGTTTACCTTGACGAAGGGGTACGAGGGCTTTTCAGACCGTTGGATTCAAAATCGAGGGTCCAGATTATAGAGAACCGGTACGTGATATGGACCGTTTGATCTTAATCCCAGGGTCAGATCAAAAGCATCCCGTGCACACATCCATCCGCCCAATAGCCGATTTACGGTCTGATCCATTGAAGTCATTGCCGATGCAGAGATACAATCTCTACCGCATAACAGGCAACTGACGACCGACACCCCATCTTCCCCAACGCACAGACCGTGCCCGGCGGCGGCGGGTACACGGGCAGCGGGCCGTGGAGCCCCTCGTGGGCCACGAAGCGGCAGAGCTCGAGCGCGTATGACTTGCGCAGCTCACCGCGAAGCGCCCCCCGCCCACGTCTCCTCCACCAGGAGCTCCTCCAGCTTCGGTGCGCCCCCCGATGCTTGCGCTTTGGACTCGGCGAGGCGGAGGTTGCGCCGCGCGCGGGCTAGCGCCAGGTTGGTGTCGGCGCGACGGCGCTACTCCGGCGACAGTGAGGAGGGAGGGGAGTTGGAGGAGAGGGAGGCAGTCGGGGCAGCGCGCAGGCGCTTGGCGGGGCGCGCGAAGAAGTCGGCGATAGTTTTAGGTGCCGCCGGGGTGGGAGGGGACGGCGGCATTGGCTCTGGATTTGGGGGATTTCGGGAAGCGGCGGCGAGGGACTCCGTTTTGGTCAGGAGCCACCACACCAGCCACGGCTCTCCCCCGGTCAGCCGAGTTGGCGGACGCCATTCTCACCTCTCTCATCACTACGCTCGACCATGGTGGCGGCTACCAAACGTCTTGGCCAGCACGCGAGGGTCAGAGGGCAAGGGCATGGCGCCCAAGCTTTGTAGAAGGGCAGGAGGAGACGCAGATGCCATGGGGGTCTTATCCCAGGGACCGAGTCCGATTGTGGGAGGGGGTCGGTCAAGGGAGCGCGCGATGCGCGCGGTCGTTCTGAACGGCCAGCGGAGAAGACGGCCTGGTCATCGGGTCCCTACTGACAGTTCCACGGAGCAGCACGAGCTGATTTGGCGAGGGGATGACATGCGGGTCCCACCCCACAGTGTCCAGGCGCGCGCGGAAATGGAAACGGCGGATGGGCCGATAGGGAGAAAAGGAATGGCCGGTCGCAGGTAAAAAAAAATGGGCTGGTGAGGAGGAGATGTTGGGCCATTTGACCAGTGGAAGAAGAAGTGGGCCAAAATCTGTTTTGTTAATTTCTTTCCTGTATATTATTTTTTTTTTAATTTCTATCCTTTCTTAATTCTGATTCAAATAAGGTTCAAAACTCATATATAATGATCACTCAAAACTTAATAATGATACAATAGATATATTTATTTTAATTAGTTTTATTTGTTTGGTAGATGTTTTAATTATGACATACTCATATTGTTCCTTTCTTTTTAGGGAAAATAGCATTTTGAATGTGGGATGAGAATTATAAGTTTCTTCAAAAATAAATATTTTGTAAATAAATGCTTATGATGCATCACTTAATGATATGCATAATCATTTAGTTGAAGAAAACTTTTCTATTACTTTTTTTTTAGAAAAAAAATAGTTCTTGGTTTTCAGAATTCAGTCCTCAACATTCAGTGCTCAAGCATACGTTGCGATGTCAGAATTAAATTTTTTTTTTCTTATACAGATTTTGGGTATTACAAATCCTACCCCCCTTAAAAATAATCTCGTCCTCGAGATTTGCAGGAACAGGATATATAACCAAGTTATCTCAAAACATATGCACAAAGAAAAATCTTGGCATGATGCATAATTTATTAGCAATACATGGGGTCAATTAGACCTTATTATTCCAACTAAAATAGTATCTTTATCAACTACTAACTATAGTAACACTTAGAGCTTACAAATAGTCGTAATCTATATATATGTTTATGTAGCTTGGTGGAACTGGTGGTTAGGAAAGCATGGGTGTATATATGTATGTCCACTTTATTATGTAGGATAGAAGATGCCTTTAAAGCATAGATAGGTTTGGGCAAGAAAGGCTAGGGTTAGGAAATACTCCATCCAAGATTTGTGGATCTTGATTCCTTTGAAGATCTGGCTTGAATCTTATCCTTCCTTGATTTGATGGGTTGATCACCTTCAATCTTCATTCTCGAAGTTGTTATCCGAATTTGGGACATGTAGTGAAGGCAGATTCTTAGGTAAACAAAATAGGTTAATAGGTGGTTATGAGTTAAATAAGTTTAAGCAAAGTCTGTCTCGTTGTTTTGCTTTTAGATTGGTTGGATAAGTTATGTAACCTATTGTATCGGTCAAGTTTGATGTTATCATCAAGGATAATGGGTATTGGTGTTACCATAACTAGGGACATAGTTGAGATAGGTGTGGGTACATGGGGTAGGTAGATCAGAATCTCCGATAGGTTAAACAGAGGGGTTATGCAACTATCGGTGGTTAAGGTAGTTGCATATGGCTAGGTTGTTGTATGTGGTCTAGTCTAAATTGGAATCTTAGTTCAACTTGGATTAAAACATATTTATAAGAATAGGATCTAATCTTATTTTTCCAGCATTGTCTAACATGTTTGTCCATTAGATTAGATCTGATCAGATTAGATGGGGTCAGAATTAAATCGGTGTTATCAGAATGAACTAGATAAGATGTACTTTATTTTCAGAATAGATCATGTTGGTTACTCTGTTATGAGATAGGCATTACACTATTATGAGATAAGCAAAGTGGTGGAGATAAGTATGCTTATTAGAACAAGATAAGTCTCCAAGATTAAATCTTTTGAGATTAGTTAGATCTATTGGGATAAGATGAAAATCTTTTCGAGATAAGATGGGTCTATTAAGATAAGGGAGAATCTTTAAGATAAGATGGGTATTGTTAGGCTAGATACTTTATTGAAGGATAATTTAGTTTGTCCAGTTATCTTGATGAGCGTTTTTTTTATATGTATATGCAGATGTAATTGTGGACATTACTCCACAACCCATCACACTCAAACAAAGATCCAAATCAGACATGTATCATAAGAACAAACATTCAAGTACATAAACACTTATAAAAAAATAGTTTTGTGTCTGTTCCTGAGAATAGGTCTCCTACTTCTAAAAGTTACTTTAGGTACAGGACTTCAAAGTGTGAAATCCACATTTGTCTTTAGAAAAGAAAAGATAAGAATAATCAGAGTAAGCGGAAATAGATGAGAAAGGATTAAGATAAGTTTAGAAAAGATCAGAGTAGCAAAGGTAAGTAAGTATTGGTTGTCCAGTTCTATCTAGGTTTCGTCCTACAGTCAACATTCCTCTGATACCACTTCTGTAACACCCGGATTTTAGGGGTCCAAAACCCGGGCGTAAACATAATCACCAGGTGTGCTGGGACCAAGTCTCACACATATGATGAATAGTGGCACAGGATCGAATGTCGCAACTTTATATATAACAGGAGTTCTATACAAAATAAATAATTACATTATAAGGAGACAACGGTCCAGCAACCCAAAGTTGACTGGGAGACGATGGCCTAGATCTCTCTCACGAACTCATCGCAGCATCCTCCATGCGCCTCATCCTGTGGTACCTGTTCTTGACCTGTGGGGTGTGTGAGACAGCAAGAGTGAGCTCACATACGTTCATCGCTCAACAAGTTGTGGGGAATAATGTGCATGAACTCGCCAAAGGTGGGAGCTCACGTGAAGTGTAAGGCTTACCAAAGAAGATGGTTAGAGCTGAGCATTACTTTTAAAGTTGGTCAAAATTTTATTAGCAGTTACTAAGTATAAGTAAATACCAACCCAATTAAATAGTAGAACAAAAGTAACAACTTCACCTGCGATGCAATGCATATGACAAATTGAATTTAGTTCCATAATTTAATCATGTGAGTGTCCGAGCTGCTCATGACCGTGAGCACGGCTAGTATACCAGTTTTACACTCTGCAGAGGTTGCGCATCTTTACCCACAAGTCGTGTTACCCATCTGTCAAGAGACGGCCAATCCCATACACCTCTACCGAGGAGGTGAGGCAGGGTAACACTACGAGGCCTTTACAAAGTTCCACTAGCTTCAGAAAACCCGCTACAGTTTATAGGAAGTTCCAATGCAGGAATCCCTTGCAGGACCGCCATCGCAGCAAAATCCTCCCGAGGGCCTCCCTACACTGACCACTCCCCTACTGCCCTTGCCCCTTTCGGGTAAGGTAGTCTTCCACTAGCTTTCCTAATTAATCAGCCAAGGGCGTCCCATTCCACCCTTGTGGTAGCACTGTTTTCCCGGGTGGTTCTCCATGTTCCAATTAACATAATGATCTTATCATGAATAGTAAATAACAACTGATAACAAAAGTGTAATCATGAATAATGTATCTCCATACCCAAAACCACATAAAGCACTAGCAAGTACTACCCAAAAGGTTCAGTGGTAAACAAGGTATAAAGATAGACAAACTGGGGTAACCTATTGGGTCCCATCAAAATTATCCTATGCAGATCATTATGATTAATCAGAACATGAGTGGGTAAAAAAAGAAGTGATCAAGGGCACAACTTGCCTGGGACTTGAGATTCCAGGTACCAACTTGCTCTTCAGATGACACGTGACCTCGCTCTAGTCGTAGCAATACAGACAAACATGATATAGACAAAATTAACATTACATCAAACATAAAAATAAACTGCGTGTTAATAATCTACGTGCCGCTACGATATCGTGGGTTCGAGAATCACTAAATTTGGAGCTACAGTTATGAAGTTATGATTTATGGAAGATAAATGTGATTTTAATATTAAACTATATTATAATTTGGTTAATATACATCATATGAGGAAATATACTCAAATAGTTAAGTAAATTTTAATCCAGATTATAACTTGTTTTAGGAATCATATTATAGTCAAATCAGTATCATGGTCTAGTTTAACTTTGGTTAAAAAAAGGTATAATCTACTGAATATAGGCTAAACAAATATCTAATTATAAAAATATGTTCTATGGTACAATTAATGATGCCACTGCGTAGACAATATTTTTATGAAGCTAACGCAATTTGAATGGATTAATTTGGAGTTAAAATGGATTTAATACGAATTAAACAAGTTGTAGAATTATTTTTATACTAGGTATTCATTTTCTATTTCATTTATTTATTTCCTTCGAGTCCTGTATGGCGCGCATAATTTGCAGGGAGTACAGGGTTAAAACGTAAAGACTCCACAGACTCAGGATTATGCAGTGATGGACTGCGGGTTAAATCACCAAAACTCCGAGGGCTCTTTAGAGAGTTTACCTTGACGAAGGGGTACGAGGGCTTTTCAGACCGTTGGATTCAAAATCGAGGGTCCAGATTATAGAGAACCGGTACGTGATATGGACCGTTTGATCTTAATCCTAGGGTCAGATCAAAAGCATCCCGTGCACACATCCATCCGCCCAATAGCCGATTTACGGTCTGATCCATTGAAGTCATTGCCGATGCAGAGATACAATCTCTACCGCATAACAGGCAACTGACGACCGACACCCCATCTTCCCCAACGCACAGACCGTGCCCGGCGGCGGCGGGTACACGGGCAGCGGGCCGTGGAGCCCCTCGTGGGCCACGAAGCGGCAGAGCTCGAGCGCGTATGACTTGCGCAGCTCACCGCGAAGCGCCCCCCGCCCACGTCTCCTCCACCAGGAGCTCCTCCAGCTTCGGTGCGCCCCCCGATGCTTGCGCTTTGGACTCAGCGAGGCGGAGGTTGCGCCGCGCGCGGGCTAGCGCCAGGTTGGTGTCGGCGCGACGGCGCTGCTCCGGCGACAGTGAGGAGGGAGGGGAGTTGGAGGAGAGGGAGGCAGCCGGGGCAGCGCGCAGGCGCTTGGCGGGGCGCGCGAAGAAGTCGGCGATAGTTTTAGGTGCCGCCAGGGTGGGAGGGGACGGCGGCATTGGCTCCGGATTTGGGGGATTTCGGGAAGCGGCGGCGAGGGACTCCGTTTTGGTCAGGAGCCACCACACCAGCCACGGCTCTCCCCCGGTCAGCCGAGTTGGAGGACGCCATTCTCAGCCCAAAGTCGTATCTCTTTGGTTAATAAGATCCAAAAGGTTTATCGATCCCAAGGGGTACAGATCCATAATAGACATATAGAGATTATTATACGCCAAGTAACATCAAAAGTAAGGGTTTCCGAAGATGGAATGTCTAATGTTTTTTTACCTGGGGAATTAATAGGACTATTGCGAGCGGAACGAGCAGGGCGGGCTTTAGATGAATCGATCTATTATCGGGCAATCTTATTGGGAATAACAAGGGCTTCCCTGAATACCCAAAGTTTCATATCTGAAGCAAGTTTTCAAGAAACTGCTCGAGTTTTAGCAAAAGCTGCCCTACGAGGTCGTATTGATTGGTTGAAAGGTCTGAAAGAAAACGTCTTGGCCATTCTCACCTCTCTCATCACTACGCTCGACCATGGTGGCGGCTACCAAACGTCTTGGCCAGCACGCGAGGGTCAGAGGGCAAGGGCATGGCGCCCAAGCTTTGTAGAAGGGCAGGAGGAGACGCAGATGCCATGGGGGTCTTATCCCAGGGACCGAGTCCGATTGTGGGAGGGGGTCGGTCAAGGGAGCGCGCGATGCGCGCGGTCGTTCTGAACGGCCAGCGGAGAAGACGGCCTGGTCATCGGGTCCCTACTGACAGTTCCACGGAGCAGCGCGAGCTGATTTGGTGAGGGGATGACATGCGGGTCCCACCCCACAGTGTCCAGGCGCGCGCGGAAATGGAAACGGCGGATGGGCCGATAGGGAGAAAAGGAATGGCCGGTCGCAGGTAAAAAAAAATGGGCTGGTGAGGAGGAGATGTTGGGCCATTTGACCAGTGGAAGAAGAAGTGGGCCAAAATCTGTTTTGTTAATTTCTTTCCTGTATATTATTTTTTTTTAATTTCTATCCTTTCTTAATTCTGATTCAAATAAGGTTCAAAACTCATATATAATGATCACTCAAAACTTAATAATGATACAATAGATATATTTATTTTAATTAGTTTTATTTGTTTGGTAGATGTTTTAATTATGACATACTCATATTGTTCCTTTCTTTTTAGGGAAAATAGCATTTTGAATGTGGGATGAGAATTATAAGTTTCTTCAAAAATAAATATTCTGTAAATAAATGCTTATGATGCATCACTTAATGATATGCATAATCATTTAGTTGAAGAAAACTTTTCTATTACTTTTTTTTTAGAAAAAAAATAGTTCTTGGTTTTCAGAATTCAGTCCTCAACATTCAGTGCTCAAGCATACGTTGCGATGTCAGAATTAAATTTTTTTTTCTTATACAGATTTTGGGTATTACAATGTCGCACCGTCTTAAGTCATCGCCGACTTAAGCCGATTGCTCCGTTAGTAGGGTATAGTGGTCACCCCGAGTTGAGCAAGAATGCAGATTGACAATGAACAATTCTTGAAGTCTTTTTATTGATGATGTATCTCCGGGTTTACAGAATACATTGTCGCCCCAATAGCTTTTGAAATATAGCTAAGGATAAAACTTTCTGAGATGTTCTATGTTCCATGAGTTCCCAACTTCTGTGCCATCCATCTGTGTGAGATGATATGATCCAGGTCGAGTGACTTCAGCTACTATGAATGGTCCTTCCCATAGAGATGACAATTTGTGCCGCCCCTCCCCCGTTAGAATTCGGCGGAGGACAAGATCTCCCACTGCGAAGGATCGATGTCGTATGGCCTTATCGTGATAGTGCCTCAGAGTTTGCTGATGCCGTGCTGATTGAATCACCGTGTTCAGTCGTTCTTCTTCGAGTACATCAACATCTTCTAGTCTAGTAGCCTCAGCTTCTGCTATGTTTTCAAAGATCAACCTTGGTGCCCCAAACTTGAGATCAGCAGGTAGCACTGCCTCTGAACCATAGACCATGAAGAAAGGAGTGTTTCGAGGTAGGGCTCGACTAGGTTGAGTTCTCAGGCTCCAAACGACGTACGGCAGTTCTCTGATCCACTTTCCTGCGAACTTTTCATTTTTGTCGAAAACTTTCTTCCTGAGCGCCTCCAATATCATCCCGTTGGATCTTTCTACCTGCCCATTGGCTCTTGGGTGTGCCACCGAGGCATATTTGATCTAAATGCTCTTTTGCTCGCAGAAATTGAAGAACTCTAAGCTTGTGAAGTTGGATCCTAGGTCGGTTATGATGTTATTTGGTATTCCAAACCTGAAAATTATATCTTGTATGAATTCCACTGCCTTAGCCGAAGTTAGGGAAGCAATGGGTTTGAATTCTATCCACTTAGTGAATTTGTCGATGGCAACCAGTACATGAGTGTATCCTCCTTGAGCTTTTTTGAAAGGTCCAATCATATCTAATCCCCAGCATGCGAATGGCCAAGTTACGGGTATGGTTTGTAGTTGCTGTGCCGGCAGATGCTGCTGTTTTGATAAGTACTAGCAGGCTTCGCACCTCTAAACTAACTTGGCTGCATCACTTTTTGTTGTTGGCCAGTAGAAACCCGACCTGAAGACTTTCCCAACCAGGGTCCTGGATGCTGCGTGCACGCCGCATTGCCCAGCATGGACCTCATCCAGAAGCTGCTTTCCAGTAGCTGAGAGAATACACTTCATGAGGACTCCTGACGTGCCCCTTCTATATAGCATTTCCCCAATGAGTGTATAGTGAGCTGACTGCCTTGCGATGCGCTCAGCGGTATTTTTGTCATCTGGTTCCTCTTCATTCTTTATATATCTGATGATCGGCTCCCTCCAGTCATCAGGATTTGGCTCTGGTTGGCTCAGAGTATTGCATTCTTCTACCCGATCTACTGAAATGCTTGGGCGCGGCACTTCTTGGACAAAAACTCCAGGCGGGACCTGAGTCCGACTGGACCCCAGCTTAGATAATGCATCAGCCGCCGCATTGCGGTCTCTCTCCACATGATGAAATTCCAAACCTTCAAATTTATCTTCTAGTTTCCGAATAGCAGTGCAATATCTTCCCATTGAGTCATTCGAGCAATCCCATTCTTTGTTTATCTGACTTATAACCACCAGAGAGTCTTCATATACCATCAGTCTCTTCATGCCCAGTGATATGGCAATGTTTAGCCTGTGAATCAGAGCTTTGTACTCGGTCGTTGTTAGATGCCAGGAATAACAATTGAAGAGCGTACTTGAGTTGTTCGCCTCCAGGTGCAATAAAGAGGATCCCTGCACCTGCTCCCTGCAGCTTCAATGAGCCGTTAAAATACATTCGCCACACTTCTGCGATTTCCAGGTTATCCGGTACCTGTTGCTCGGTCCACTTTGATACGAAGTCAACCAGTGCTTGGGTTTTGATAGCAGTGTGAGGTCGAAATTCGATGTCATGAGATCCCAATTCACATGCCCACTTGGCTACTCTTCCGATGGCTTCTTTGTTGTGGAGAATATCCCCTATTGGAAATCCAGTGACTACTATGACTTTGTGGTCGTCGAAGTAGTGCCAAAGATTGTGTGCCGTTAGAAGTACTGCGTACAATAGCTTTTGAACCTGAGGATATTTCTTCTTTGAAGAGCCCAGAACTTCACTGATGAAATAGACAGGGTGTTGTACTGGGTATGCATGTCCTTCTTCCGCTCGCTCGACTACTAACGCGGTGCTCACCAAGTGAGTCGTGCAAGAGATATATAATAGCAGATCTCCTGCTGGTTGAGTCGGCGTGGCTCGGTGTGGTGGTTTCAACACTGGTGGTGTTGTCAAGAATTTTTTCAGCGCATCTAGAGCTTCTTGTGCTTCTGAAGTCCATTTAAATTTGTCCACCTTCTTGAGTGACTTATAGAATGGTAAGCCTTTTTCTCCCAGCCTTGCTATGAATCTGCTTAGGGCTACCATACACCCGGTGAGTCTTTGTGTAAGGAAAATGGACCCCGGGCCATTTGGCTAATTGAGTTTTGGTGTTTGATGAACAACACAATCCGTGAACTAATAAGTTTTCTAGTGTTTGTGTTTGTAGTTCACAGGATGCGAAGAGAATTGGACCAAGGCAATGAGGATGCAACACCTCAAAAGAAGACATAAAAAGATGCATAGGAGTCCAATACTCAACAACAAAGAAGCCCGAAGAAATCAGCGAAGAAATCCAAAGATAAGGGCTGTCAGCCAGCGCCTGGTGGCACACCGGACTGTCCGGTGAGGCACTGGACAGTCTGCGCAGAGAGGCCGCAGACAGGCGCTCTCTGGCTGTAGCACCGGACTGTCCGGTGTGCACTGGACTGTCCGGTGTGCCAACGGGCAGACGGCAACGGTCGGATCCAACGGTCGACTGCTACAGGCGCCAACGGTCGGCTGACGTGGCGTGCACCGGACATCTACTGTGCAGTGTCCGGTGGTGCACCGGACTGTCCGGTGCACCCGATGATAGAAAGCTGCTGCTTTTTGTCCAACGGCTAGTTGGGGGTGTGGAGGCTATAAATACCACCCCAACCGGCCATTCTCATGTGTGAGAGCCCAAGCAACATACTAAGGCATATAGTGCACATTTCCAAGAGCTCAAACACCCAGGTGCTTAATAGAATCACTCAGTGATTAGCGTAGGTGCTTTGCGAAGTGCTTAGGTTAGTTAGACCGCTTTAGCGCTTGCTCTAGGTGAATCCTAGTTAGTTGAGTGAGTTTTGTAAAACCACACAACCCCTCGGCTCTTGCGTGAGTCGTTGTAATTGTACCGAGTGGGGCGAGAGTCTTGCGAGACCGTGACAACCGCGTTTGTGTCACGGCCGCCACCGTGTACCGGAGGGAACGAGGCCCGCGACGTTTCGGCCGGAAGCTCGGTAGTGGAGACGGCGGGGAGCGTCCGAGAGGAGCCGGAAGCGGAGCACCACTTGCGCGTGGAGAAGGCCCGCGGCTCTCTACGGAGTTACTCGACCGTGGTGCTTGGCCCTCGCGTGGGCTTCCCTTTGCGTAGGGGCACCAATGAGGATTAGTCGGGACCTTGCGTGGTTCCGGATACCTCGGTAAAAATACCGGCGTCATCCACGAGAGTTTGCTTCTCTACTTAGCTCTTTACATTCCGCATTTATATTAAGCATTTAAGTTTCAATCTTGTAGTCATACTTATTTAGTGTAGATTGAAACTTAGCCTTTGCGGTAGAGATAGCAACACTTAGTCAAAACCTAGGTTGCACGTTCTAGTCTTGATTATTTGCATAGGTTTTGCTCTAGGGATTTAATTGTGGCCTAGTTTAGTAAAAGTTTTAGAAGTCCTAATTCACCCCCCCCCCCTCTTAGGCGTCACCCGTTTCCTACAAGTGGTATCAGAGCCCGGTTTGGCTCATTTGAAACGCTTTAGCTTCACCGCTAAAAGAGCTGACGCTTTTTAGAGGAAGGGATGGACACCCATAGGCCACCACACTTCGACGGCACTAACTTCCCATATTATAGTGCTAGAATGGCTTGTTACCTAGAGGCCGTTGATCTAGGTGTTTGGAGAGTCACTCGTGATGGGATGAAACCCCTCAAGAATCCCGAGAAACCCACCACGAGTGAGGAAAAAGAAATTCATTTAAATGCTAGAGCCAAAAATTGTTTGTATGAATCTCTTAGCATGGATATTTTTAATCAAGTATTTACCTTGAAAACTGCTAATGAGATTTGGCTAAAATTGCATGAGCTCCATGATGGCACATCCAATGTCCGTGAGCAAAAACATTGCCTAGTCTTAAATGAGTATAATTCTTTTGCCATGAAAGATGATGAGCTTGTTAGAGACATGTATTCTCGTTTGAATCTAATTATCAATGAGCTCAATTCTATTGGCATTAATAAGCTAGGTGATGCGGACATTGTGAGGAAGATTATCTCCCTGCTACCACAACAAAGATATGGGAGCATCATCACCATCCTTCACAACATGGAGGATTTGAGCAACATGACCCCGACCATTGTGATTGGGAAAATCGCGGCCTTTGAGATGTCGCGAAAAATGAGTCGGGGAGAGGAGCCAACTTCCTCAAGACCATATGCTTTTGCATGTGATGAAAGGAAGGGCAAAAAGAAGGCTCCCACTCCAAGTTCCTCAAGCGAAGAAGAGGAAGAAGAAGAAGAAAGTGATGATGATGAAGATAATCAACCATGCACATCATCCTCCGAGGACGAAGAAACAATCCGACGCGTCGGAAAGGTAATGAGGATGATCCGCAAGATTAATCTAATGGGTGTGCCCCTGCAGGTCGAGGATCTTCTCTTTAACATTGACAGGAAAAAGCAAAGGAAGAGAGGATGCTTTGCATGTGGGGAGAAGGGCCATTTCAGGGACAACTGTCCGAATATGGCCAAACCCAAAAAGGAGAGGAGCAAAGGCAAGGCGCTCATAAGTGTTAGAACTTGGGATGATTCTTCAAGTGAAGATGAACCTCCAAGGACGCGCAGCCACCGGTCCTCGTCACGATCATCACGGTCATCACACAAATGCCTTATGGCAAGAGGTAACAAAAGCATTCCATCCTCTAGTGATGAAAGTAGTAGTGATGATGAAGGCGAGGGAAAGGCCTCTCTAGAAGAGCTTGCGGAAGCCGTAAAATTTTTCCAGGATGTTTGCACTAAGCAAAAAGCTCAACTTAAAACTTTGAAAAATAAGTTGGTTAGCTCTCAAAATGATTACAAAGGTTTGCTAGAAAAATTTGAAACTTTTGCAAACTTAAATAGTGAGCTATCAACTAAAATTGAGCTATTAGAATCTAGTGCTCCATCCACTGCTACCGATGATAGCCTTATTAAAAAGAATGAAAAACTTAAGGCTAAGTTAGCTAGCTCCCAAGAAGCTATTGACAGTTTGCTAGAGAAAATGGAAATTCTTAGCATACACAATAATGAGCTAACCACTAAGCTAGAAAACATTGGTAGCACCCCAGCAGCATCTTTAGTTGAAATACCTGAAATAATTAAGAAAGATGCTTCTACTTCCTGCTTTGATTTAATTGATGATTCTAACCCCTGCAACCAAGTCGTTGTTGAGAATATTGTTGTAGAGACATGTACGGATGAGGTTGCAAAGGAAAATGAACAATTAAAGCAAGAAGTGGCTCGCCTTGGCAAGGCTTTGTATGACAAGAAAGGCAAAGCCAAACAAATCCGACCTCCACAGGATAACACCACTGAGGGAGTGAACAAGCCTGTAGAGGGAGAAACTGTGATTTGTAGGCTATGCCACAAGGAAGGCCACAAGTCTTTCCAATGCAAGGCGATGACCGGGGATAAACAAAGGCAAAAGCTCAAGCAAAAGCCATCAAGCAAAATCTCCAACACCTACATCAAAAAGGTGAACAAAAAGGATGCTACACCATATTTGATCAAGAAGAAAAAGAATGGAAAGGTGATAGCAATCAAGGCCAACAAGCAAGCCAACAAAGAAAAAGGGGCCAAACGCATCTGGGTGCCAAAAGAGATAATTTCAACCATGAAAAGCACCAAGAAGGTTTGGATCCCGAAAGGGAAGTGAGTGGACCAAAGGTCTTTGGGAAATTTGAAGACTTGGCTAAATTGGGATGTATATCATGGGATACATCATATTGGATCAAGTTTATTGCCAAGTGGGTTAGTGAAAATTTTGGACCCAAATTTCCCACCCATGACTAAGGTAACTAGTTTTATTGTATTTCTCGTTTTTAGATATGCGTATCTATTTACCTTGTATCTAGTTTACCTTTCTTGCCTAGTATTACATGTGTTATGTACTTTTGTTTAAAATCATGCATACTAGGTAAATCACATGGTAGGATTGCTTGCTTTCAATTCATATACTTAAGCAAACCTACATGGTTTAAAATGTTTATTTAAGCACGGCACATAGCTTTTATATCACTCCATAGTAAATGATGCATCAATTGAAAATCTTGATTTCTACAAAGTGTATCATTTAACTTATATGTGCCAAAGTTTGGATTATAGATAATTTGCCCCTCTTGATATCAAATCAAAGTGCATGTCTCCTACAAGTATTCAAAACTTGTATGCACACCTTTAGGGGGAGGTTACTCTATAATCTAACACTTTGAGACTAACACCTTTTCAAGTCTATTTCATGTGATAGTCTCATTGTAAGGAAAATGAAGTCCCCGGAGAAAGGCAACAATCTTCCACTGCAAAATCTCCAAGAACTCTTAGGTCTCTCAAGCTCACCATTGACTTTCAATTGGTATCTTTTGAGACTACATTCAGTATCATTTACATGTCTTCTCCAATATTTGATTAGACTATATTCCATATCATATGCTTCCATGTTGCAAAAATGCATAAGTAGTTAACTCATATTCTGTTACCTATGCATAAGGGAAGTCAGTCTTTTCAAATCATGTCTTGCACCTCTAATTTTCACATGCTTTTTCCTAAGTAGAGGATCTCTGTCAGGGGGAGTATTTCTTCATCTCTAAAGGAGGAGAAAAACTCTTTCTAAAGGAGAATACTCATTTAGGGGGAGTAATCTTTTGAGGACTCCTTCAAGTGGTATCATTCACATAGTTTAATTTAATATCCTTCTAGTGATATCATTTGATACAATTCTTGATGAGGGCAAGCTTTTATTTACTTCCTACATGCTTTTAATGTCTTCCTTTTCGGTGGTTGATGCCAAAGGGGGAGAAGTTTAGGGACCAAAGCAATGAAAACTATATCAAACACCAAACACCACCAATTTAAAATTTTATATCTACAAATGGCTTTTCAAGTGGTTTTGGTTATTTGGTCCAAAAATAGGAAGTAAGTGAATTATGGAGTTAGGGGGAGGCTTAAGTCCATAATATCACATTGTGTGGACAATCATGCATCTTAGCAAGTAGATTGCATATTTTCACTCAAATTCTTGTATTATTTGCTTGCTTTGGTTGTGTTGTCATCAATCACCAAAAAGGGGGAGATTGTAAGGAAAATGGACCCCGGGCCATTTGGCTAATTGAGTTTTGGTATTTGATGAACAACACAATCCGTGAACTAATAAGTTTTCTAGTGTTTGTGTTTGTAGTTCACAGGATGCGAAGAGAATTGGACCAAGGCAATGAGGATGCAACACCTCAAAAGAAGACATAAAAAGATGCATAGGAGTCCAATACTCAACAACAAAGAAGCCCGAAGAAATCAGCGAAGAAATCCAAAGATAAGGGCTGTCAGCCAGCGCCTGGTGGCGCACCGGACATTGGTGTCCGGTGTGCACCGGACTGTCCGGTGAGGCACTGGACAGTCTGCGCAGAGAGGCCGCAGACAGGCGCTCTCTGGCTGTAGCACCGGACTGTCCGGTGTGCACCGGACTGTCCAGTGTGCCAACGGGCAGACGGCAACGGTCGGATCCAACGGTCGACTGCTACAGGCACCAACGGTCGGCTGACGTGGCGTGCACCGGACATCTACTGTGCAGTGTCCGGTGGTGCACCGGACTGTCCGGTGCACCCAACGACAGAAAGCTGCTGCTTTCTGTCCAACGGCTAGTTGGGGGTGTGGAGGCTATAAATACCACCCCAACCGGCCATTCTCATGTGTGAGAGCCCAAGCAACATACTAAGGCATATAGTGCACATTTCCAAGAGCTCAAACACCCAAGTGCTTAATAGAATCACTCGGTGATTAGCGTAGGTGCTTTGCGAAGTGCTTAGGTTAGTTAGACCGCTTTAGCGCTTGCTCTAGGTGAATCCTAGTTAGTTGAGTGAGTTTTGTAAAACCACACAACCCCTCGGCTCTTGCGTGAGTCGTTGTAATTGTACCGAGTGGGGCGAGAGTCTTGCGAGACCGTGACAACCGCGTTTGTGTCACGGCCGCCACCGTGTACCGGAGGGAACGAGGCCCGCGGCGTTTCGGCCGGAAGCTCGATAGTGGAGACGGCGGGGAGCGTCCGAGAGGAGCCGGAAGCGGAGCACCACTTGCGCGTGGAGAAGGCCCGCGGCTCTCTACGGAGTTACTCGAACGTGGTGCTTGGCCCTCGCGTGGGCTTCCCTTTGCGTAGGGGCACCAACAAGGATTAGTCGGGACCTTGCGTGGTTCCGGATACCTCGGTAAAAATACCGGCGTCATCCACGAGAGTTTGCTTCTCTACTTAGCTCTTTACATTCCGCATTTATATTAAGCATTTAAGTTTCAATCTTGTAGTCATACTTATTTAGTGTAGATTGAAACTTAGCCTTTGCGGTAGAGATAGCAACACTTAGTCAAAACCTAGGTTGCACGTTCTAGTCTTGATTATTTGCATAGGTTTTGCTCTAGGGATTTAATTGTGGCCTAGTTTAGTAAAAGTTTTAGAAGTCCTAATTCACCCCCCCCCCTCTTAGGCGTCACCCGTTTCCTACACTTTGAACTTTCTTCTGTGATCGTGGTGCTTCCATTCTCATGATAGCTTCGATCTTTTCTGGATTGGCTTCAATTCCCCAGTGTCTAACAATAAATCCTAGTAACTTTCCTGCCGACACTCCGAAAACGCACTTCTCAGGATTAAGCTTCCATCTGTATCGTCGTAAACTATTGAAGACCAGCTGTAAATCTTCGATGAAATTTTCTGAATCCTCTGTCTTGATCACCACGTCATCCACGTAGGCTTCCACACACTTGCCCCAGTGATTGGCTAAGCATGTCTGAATAGCCCTCTGATAAGTTGCTCCAGCGTTTTTGAGGCCAAACGGCATGGAGGTATAGCAGAAGGCTCCAAACGGGGTGATAAATGCCGTTTTTTTCCTCGTCTTCTTTTGCCTAACTAATCTGATGATACCCAGAGTAGCAATCCAAGAAAGACAGCATAGAGCATCCGGCGGTTGAGTCTACCACCTGGTCGATTCTAGGAAGCCCGAAGGGATCCTTCGGACAGTGTTTGTTGAGATCCGTATAGTCAACGCACATGCGCCAATCCACTTTATTCTTTTTGAGTACAAGAACGGGATTGGCTAACAATTCAGGATGTAACACTTCTCTAATGAATCTGGCCGCGACCAAGCGAGCCAGCTCAGCACGGATGGCTTCTCTCTTGTCGGGCGTAAAGCATCGTAATTTTTGTCGTATTGGCCTCGCCTGGGGGTAGACCTTCAATTTGTGCTCAGCCAGCTCTCTTGGGACTCCCGGCATATCCGCAGGTTGCCATGCGAATACGTCTCGGTTATCTTGCAGAAACTGGATGAGCGCGCTTTCTTGTCATCCAGGCTGGAGCTGATGATGGCGGTTTTGCGCTCGTTAGCGAACCCGAGGTTGATCCTTTTGGTTTCTTCAGTCGGCCTCATAGAGGTCACGGCTTGAGCTTCGTTCGCGGGGACAGCGAGGTCTTCCTCAGGCTTTGAGTTTGCCTGTGCCGAGGAAATCGCTGATGGTTTGGTGGTGAGGGCCGCCTGAATGGCCACTCGGAAACATTCTGCGGTGCCTTGGAAGTCGGCACGCACAGTTATGATCCCTTGTGGTCCGGGCATCTTCAATATCATGTACGTATAATGTGGAATAGCCATGAACTTCGCTAATCCGGGCCTCCCGATGATGGTGTTGTATCCACAGTCGAAGTTTGCCACCTCGAACCTCAGGAACTCGGTTCTGTAGTTTTTCGGAGTTCCGAAGGTGACTGGCATGTAGATGTGGCCTAGCGGGTACTCTCCTTCAGTCGGCACGATGCCGAAGAAGGGTGTGTCCGACTTGTGGAGCTCTTTGAGGGGAACTCCCAAGCCTTGGAGCGTCCGGGGGAAGGTGACGTTGATGCTGCTTCCCCCGTCCACTAGTACCTTCTTTACCCTGCTCTCTCGGATCACCAGATCGACGAGAAGCGGGTATTTGCCTGGGTGGTCGAAGTTAAGCCATTGGTCTGCCCGGGTGAAGGTGATCGGGTGCTCAGACCATCGGTACGGGGCGGGAGGACCGGTGGCCGCCACCAGTATCTGACGATCATTGAGCTTTTGTTGTCTGTTGCTTTCTTGTGACCCGTGTCCGCCAAAGATGACGTTGACTTCTCTGTCGACGCGCGGGAAGGCTCCTCCTCTTCCCTCCTCCTGCTGTTGGGGTTGTTGCGGTTCTCTCGGTCTTCCTCGCGGCGGAGGAGGAGGTAGAGGTTGAAAAGGTCGACCATGCCCGACGGAGTGTTTGAAGTCCCTGCAGTTCCGGAGGGTGTGGCGCATGTCCTTGTGGTATGGGCACTGGGCGTCGAGGATGTCGTCCAGCGTGCGTTCGCCTCCGTGAGGTCCTCCTCGGGCACGAGAGGCGGGCGGTCTGGCGGCGTGGACCTCCTCGCGAGGCCTCTTCTCCCAGCGCTTGTCGGGTTGCTGGTTCGTGTCGCGTCGTGGCACCGCTGGTGCGGGCTTCACTCCTCCGATGAGATCCTGAGCTCGTTCGTCCGCGGTGATGTAAAGGTTGGCCTCCCGGAACAACTGCTTGGAGGTAGTCGGCGCCTTCTGTAATATGGTTCGGACGAACGCCGAGTCATTGGATCCCCTATAGAAGTCCTCGATCACTGCTGCCTCCGTGACCTCAGGGATACGATTTCTCATGGTCTGGAATCTTTTTAGGTACGACCGAAGAGTTTCGTCCCCTCGGCGCTTGATGGATTTGAGGTCCCATGGTTGCGTCGGTTTATCGGAGAGAGACTGAAAGTTGGTAGTGAAGCGCCGACTGAAATCGCCCCAGTCGTCGATGCAGTGTCGGGGTAGGTGTCGTAGCCATTGCAGCGCGTCTTGCCCGAGGACGATAGGCAAGTACACGGTCATCACGTCCTCGGTTGCCCTAGCTTCACCGGCTGTAGTGGTGTAGACGGCCAGCCAGCCTCCCGGATCCTGCTTAGGTTCGTACTTGTCGACGTTGGAGACCTTGAAGTTAGGGGGCCATTGAATGGCCCTGAGGCGTGGAGTGAGTGCCGATACTCCGCACGTGTCCTCCTGTCGTTAATGATGATGTCGATCCTGGGGAGGAGAGCGGTTGTCGTGGTGCCTTGTCCGTCCCCGGGTGGTGCCACCAGTTGAAGCCATGGCCGACTCGGTCCTGGTAGCCTGACTTCGCGCTGGGACGCCGTGATCCCGGTCATACTCTTCCCGGCGATGAATTTCGTTCTCGTGATGTCGTTTGCGCGAAGCGTTGATGGAGCTCCGTGCGTCCCGCCGACTATTGATGGCGTGTCGTAGATCGTTCGGCGGGTGAGCGAGGGGTAGGAGATGATTGGTTGCTTGAGTGTACAGCCGTCGATAGCCCTCGGCATCAGGAGTCCATGGGAGACCATCTGCTATCTGAGCCAATACTCCGCCAACTTCACTCGGCGTGTTCATGGCTCAGGCGAAATCGGGATTTGGGTTGCGTCCGAAGAGTGGATTTTCCCGGCGTTGTCTTGTTTCCTGCTCGGCCTGTTCTTGCGCCCGTCGACGATCACATCGTCGAGAATTCCTTCTTTCCCTGAAGACATGTTCTTCCGGAGTTTCTCCTATCTCCGAGACCTCGTCTCGTGATACAGGTTGCGCCGGGTCCAGTTCTCCAGCCTTGTGATGTCGTCGGATATTTCGGCGTCGGTTCTTTCATCGACGGGACTCCCGCTGAGGAAGTTCTTCTCTAGGTACGGTCGGCTCGTCGTCAAAGATGGGGGGCGACTCTGCCCTTCCAATGAAGAGGACGTTAGGGTAGAATGGAACAGTTGTCGTGGCGACCTTCTTTCCGCCCTCCTTTGAGGACGAAGGTACAGAAAGAACAGCTTGCCGCCTTTCGATCTCATTCGTTTCCTTCTTCCTCGTGATCCGTGCCCATTCTCTCGTCAGAGAGGTGGACAACGGAGTTCTCTGGGTTGACGAGCCCTGGGTTCCTAGTTTGTTGAAGGTGATCTTTTTTCGGGGCGATGGAGGTTGCGCCTTTTCCTGCTTTGCCCCGATTTTCCCGGAGATTTCTGAGGAAGATTTTCTCTCCGGCGGATCCGCGATGCGATGCAGAGTTCCTTCCTCATCTGCTATAGATAAGATAGTTCTGAAGCAGAATGTGGACCCGGGACGAAGGATGATCTTGTGCTGGAAGGTGACCCCGGGGGATATCTATCCCGCACAGTCACAAAGACTGGGTCTCTTTCAACCCTTTCCCTCTCTCAAATGGTCACCTAGACCGAGTGAGCTTTCTCCTTAATCAAATGGGTCACTTAGACCCCGCAAGGACCACCACAGACTTAGTGTCTCTTGCTTTGATTACAAGTCACTTGAGAATAAGAATGGGAAGGAAGAAATCACGATTGCAAAAGCCAGGCGACAAGAGCGACAAATAACACACAAATCACTCTCTCTCACAAGTCACTAATCACTAATGATCACTTGTCTAAATTGTGGAACTTGGAGAGATTGGAAGCTTTGATTGTGTCTTTGAATGGATTGCTAGCTCTTGTATTGAATGTGAAAGATTGGAATGCTTGGTTGAAGTGAATGGAGGTGGTTGGGGTTGTATTTATAGCCCCCAACCACTTCCTAGCCATTGCCCCTTTTCTGCCGACCGCGGACGGTCCGCGCCCCTGGTCTGGACGATCCACCCCTGCACATCAACGACTGAAAACGCAACGGTTAGCAGTAACGGCTATATCAACAGCTATTTTGCATTTAATGCATCGTTAGATGTCAGATAAAGGCAGTCGTGGACGGTCCGGTCGTGCACCCTGGACAGTTCGCGAGGACGTTATAATTCATTTTACCGAACCCGTTACCTTCGGGTTTTTTGGTTATGTAAGGAAAATGGACCGCGGGCCATTTGGCTAATTGAGTTTTGGTGTTTGATGATCAACACAATCCGTGAACTAATAAGTTTTCTAGTGTTTGTGTTTGTAGTTCACAGGATGGAAGATCTACTTGGACTAAGGAATTGGGGAAAGCAACACCTCAAAAGAAGACATTAAGAAGATCCAAGAAAAGTCCAAGTGTGCTGCCTGCAGACTGTCTGTGCGTGGGCACCGGACTGTCTGGTGCCCACACGCCGGACTGTCCGGTGCACTAGGGAACTGTAGCCCAACGACTAGTTCCAGGTGGCACCCGGAGAGAAGACCACCGGACTGTCCGGTGTGAAAAGCCTGCGGCACCAACGGTCACCTGCTCTGACAGGGCAAAGGCTAGGCGCACCGGACAGGCTACAGTGCGCTGTCCGGTGCACCACCGGACTGTCCGGTGTGCCGCAGAGAACAGCAGCTTTTCTCCAACGGCTATTTTAGAGTTGGGGCCTATATATACTTCACCCAACCGACCATTTTAAGGTGTGGGAGCCCAAGCAACATATCAAGGCATATTGTAGACATTTCCAAGTGCTCAATCACCCAAGTGCTTAATAGAATCACTCGGTGATTAGCGTAGGTGCTTTGCAAAGTGCTTAGGTTAGTTAGACCACTTTAGCGCTTGCTCTAGGTGAACCCTAGTTAGTTGAGTGAGTTTTGTAAAACCGCACAACCCCTCGGCTCTTGTGTGAGCCGTTGTAATTGTACCGAGTGGGGCGAGAGTCTTGCGTGTGACGGAACCTCCCAAGTCATTACGCCCACCTATAGTTGTCCTTGTCCAATGGACCTCAGACAACCCTGTAGGTGCTCCTGAATCACTTGACAAGTTCGATATCTGCTTTTCTTACCTTTCCCAAGAGCGTTTCACCCGTCACGCAGACATTACAGATCATCGGAGATACGAAAATGCGGAAGTGATTACATAAACTTACCTTTATTTAAAAGTAAGACAAAGTTATATATAATAGACCAGGATATACTTAACTGAGTGCAGAGTATTATTATTACAGAACCAAGGGAGGCAAAAACCCCTCCCGATAAGTCTCAAACAAAAAGTTTTAAGGAGGATCCTTTCCTCCCGCAGCTTCACTCTTGGTGTTCTTCCTTTGGAACCACCTTAGAACAGAAACAACAAAAGTTTGTCGCTTCTTCACCTAAAAACAATAGGGAATAAAACCCTAAGTATGGGATTACTCAGCAAGACTTACCCGACTAAAGAAAAGACTCTAAAGGGTTTGCTGGCTAGAGGGATTCAAGGTTTGGCTTATCAAGAATCAAAGACTCTGTTTTGCAGAAAAGCTTACTATGAGTGGATCCTTACGATTCCAGCTTTATTTTCAGGTTAGGTAAAGTTACCTGCATCTAGAGTTCTTTCTACCCTAGATCAATCACTTGACCTGCACTAGCCAATTTCTTAACAACCCTTCATCTTCACTGGAGTTCTACGTGTAAGTCAGTGACCAAGTCTTCATAACTGCGAAGGTACGACGATCCGAATCAATTATACTCAACTGAGGATCTCCAATCACACGACATGTAGTAATGTAGCACTTAACCCTTGCATATGTCAACCCGCCACCGGGGTTCTTAAGACTAGATCAGGTTCACGCCAACCGAGAGCACAGATACACCACCGTCCAGCCTCTTGCCACGGAGGGTACACGCTACTCCCGCCATCTCTCCACTCCCTTACTCTGCCCGAGGCAAAGCTTACCCATGACGAGGCATGTGACTAGTTAAAGGGTCCTCGGTCATCAAGCCTACATCGAGATGGTCCTTAATCGACTCAGATGGAGACACTACATCGAGACTCTCCTTCTCATACAAGTCACCCGCCCGGTCTCAGCTTAATCAATTTCAATCCCAAAGTTTGGTACCTGGCAGAGGTACATCTTTTCCGATGTTGAACCCATCGTGGCCATGATGGATCCACCATCAAATTTTAATTTCAACAACATCCCTCCCACTTTGACACATCATTTTTTTGTAAAAACAAAATCTTTTTCTTTGCTAAAGCAATACTAAGCATAGTAAAAACTTTTTATAAAATAGGGATCCAAAGGAAGGTAATCAATTTCAAGGGAGGTAATGCAGGAATTGTTTTATCAATCAACTCCTATCACCTAATGCATCAAGCAAGTGAGAAAGATTTTAAAAGAATCAAGGAGGTGGCAAATGCACCAGGGCTTGCCTTGGTTTATAGGTGATTTAGGCTCGGATCCACAGATGTCAAAGTAAAAACAATTTCCTGCCTGATGTTCTGCAGGTGGTGGTGGCGAAGTTTTCTCTTCTTCTACCTCAACTTCTTCCTCGTTTTCTAAATATGACCATATATATATAAGAATGAATGTCATGTAATGCTCATGAGAATGCAAAGATAATAAGAGTTTATTATCTAAGGTATTGAATACAATTTTCCTTCACGTTTCTCCGAGAAACTAGGTTTTCCGGAGTTAGTAAAGGAATTCAAAGGGCAGGGGGTAGGGTTTTGGGTTCTAGTTATCAAACAAGGTTTAAATCAAATCAAACTCTACCCAAGGCTTCTAAATAATGTTTAAATTTCAAATAAAAAGTTTGGAGATTTTTGGAATTATTATCTATTTTCTAAAAATCCAGAACCAAGGTTTTAGGCTATTTTAAATGTTCCAAAATTCCCTATTTGATCTAAAAATCATGAAACTTTTTTTATTAAATTCTATGGAAAATTAGGAACCTAGGAAAATTGGTTTGACATTTTTACCATTTTTCTACAATTTTCTAGAATTGTTTTAATCTTGATAGAAAAAGAAAAAGAAAATCTATGAACAGCACTGGGCCAAAAGCAACCCAAGCGGCCCAGCCTGCACAGGAAAACGCGCGCCCGCACCCGTGCCCGAGAGTTTTGTGAATAAGCCCCTGCGGTATTGAATAACCCGAACTGAGTGCCCTGTACTATTGCAATGAGTCACTGACAATTTCCAAAGAACCCCCCACGTTCTAATCCTTCGCAGACCAAGGTCCACGACGAGGAACAGCACTCGCCGAACTCCGGCGAGCTTATTCCGGCCGGATGCTGCCACGACTGGAGCTCCCGTGCGACAAAGACCGAATTAGACCCCTACCGCACACTTCCCCTCAATCAATTTCATCAATGGGGCATTGCATCAATCAGTCCGCGGTGACAGGGCGGATGGGCATAGGGATGAACGCGTTCCGACCAAACGACGGCGTGGATGACCAAATTGAGGCTGGGGAAAGGTTCACGGGTTCACTAGGGTTTACGTACACGCTTTGGTTTGGGCAGAATAAGAACCGAAGAGTGGGTCGACAGTGGGGGTGTCACGGCGGCGTTCTACAGAGCAGGTGTGTGTTCCAGTGAAAGGCTTTGGCCAAATTTCAATTGGTCGGTACTGAGAGCAATAGGAGGCTACAAACGAGCTAGAACAGGGAGCAATTGAGAAGTTACTAACCCGAAGAGCGCTGACCACGGTGGAGTTCTTCACGGCGGAGTTAAGAACAGGGAGAAAGGGGATTTGGGGGCTGCGTGAGTGCTCCGGTGAAATTGAGCCGATTGCTCAGTCACTGAGGTGCGGGATGTGGTGAAGAAGCAGAACCCGGGCGCAATTTATAGGCCGTCGACCGTAATTGTATGAGGATCGTGAATTTCAGATTGCGCTGGCGAGCTTACCACGCGGCAGATTCCGGTGATGGCACGGTGGCCGCTGATTAACCAGGGCTTGCCACCTCAATGACTCTTTGCCATGTCACCGAGGACCTTTACAGCCGCCGCTGACCCATCCCGAGCCGCGGTGGCATCCTTATCGCCGGCGAGGGGCTGATCCTTATCTCCCACCCCCCCCCCCCCGATGCACTATACCATGGCAACCCTCCATCAGTTGGCCTGACTGAGCGATTTGAAACCAAATTTTCTCCCAATTCCATATGGCACCAAGCCCAAACACCTATAACAAAGTTGTTCCTCTACAATGGCTCTACAACTTTGCTATATTGACTTGGGGCAAATTCTTTGAACCTCTCAATCTACAGAGCTCCAAAGTTGACTCAGTACCACTGTTAGTCTAAATTTTCAGACTCCAATAACCTGACAGTTCGACTTTGAGTGTGTTTTTCTTCCATTTCTTCAAAACAACCATGCTTACACTCTTAAGCAAAGTTGTTCCCCTTTCATAGAGCTACAAAGTTGATGTGGTTCCCTAAGGTGAATTCTCACTATTTTGAAAGTTATAAAGCTCCAAAGTTGAGCCAAAATACTGATTTTCAGACTTAGGTGTATAGGGTTTAAGGGGTGCTTTTTGCAAATAGACCCAAAACTTAGGGTTTAACTTGCAAATCCACATATTTGTGATCCATATGACTTAGGACACTTTATTATCATGGTTTTTGCACTTTAGTCCAAAAGTGGACTAATTTTGCACTTAACCCCCTAGGGTTTGGATTTAGGGTTTTCTAGGGTCCTTTTTAGGGTTTTTGGCATTTCAAGGGTGTGAATGTAATGTAAGTCCCTTCTTAGTAACATTTTATGACTATTTTTCTTAAGCTTTAGGGTTTTCTCCATTTGGGTGTTGTTTTACCCCTCAGATCCCTATTTGAGGTTAAGTACCCTACACTAGGGTCTTATTTGCAAAATGCCATATCAATACAACTTGCTTGAAATTTTTACCTAGTGAATGCATTCTAGGTGTGTCAAACATATGAAATGTCCATGCTTATGATGTTATGCTCAAGTTTTAGTAACAGTAACACCAGGGGTGTTACATTGCGAGACCGTGACAACCGCGTTTGTGTCACGGCCGCCACAGTGTACCGAAGGGAACGAGGCCCGCAACGTTTCAGCCGGAAGCTCGATAGTGGAGACGGCAGGGAGCGTCCGAGAGGAGCCGGAAGCGGAGCACCACTTGCGCGTGGAGAAGGCCCGCGACTCTCTACGGAGTTACTCGACCGTGGTGCTTGGCCCTCGCGTGGGCTTCCCTTTGCGTAGGGGCACCAACGAGGATTAGTCGGGACCTTGTGTGGTTCCGGATACCTTGATAAAAATATCAGCGTCATCCATGAGAGTTTGCTTCTCTACTTTGCTCTTTAAGTTTCCGCATTTATATTAAGCATTTAAGTTTCAATCTTGTATATATACTTATTTAGTGTAGATTGAAACTTAGCCATTGCGGTAGAGATAGCAACACTTAGACAAAACCTAGATTGCACTTTCTAGTTTGATTATTTGCATAGGTTTTGCTCTAGGGATTTAATTGTGGCCTAGTTTAGTAAAAGTTTTAGAAGTCCTAATTCACCCCCTCCTTAGGCGTCACCCGTTTCCGACAAGTGGTATCAGAGCCTGGTTTGGCTCATTTGAAACGCTTTAGCTTCACCGCTAAAAGAGTCGACGCTTTTTAGAGGAAGGGATGGATACCCATAGGCCACCACACTTCGACGGCACTAACTTCTCATATTATAGTGCTAGAATGGCTTGTTACTTAGAGGCTGTTGATCTAGGTGTTTGGAGAGTCACTCGTGACAGGATGAAACCCCTCAAGAATCCCGAGAAACCCACCACGAGTGAGGAAAAAGAAATTCATTTAAATGCTAGAGCCAAAAATTGCTTGTATGAATCTCTTAGCATGGATATTTTTAATCAAGTATTTACCTTGAAAACTGCTAATGAGATTTGGCTAAAATTGCATGAGCTCCATGATGGCACATCCAATGTCCGTGAGCAAAAACATTGCCTAGTCTTAAATGAGTATAATTCTTTTGCTATGAAAGATGATGAGCTTGTTAGAGACATGTATTCTCGTTTGAATCTAATTATCAATGAGCTCAATTCTATTGGCATTAATAAGCTAGGTGATGCGGACATTGTGAGGAAGATTATCTCCCTACTACCACAACGAAGATATGGGAGCATCATCACCATCCTTCACAACATGGAGGACTTGAGCAACATGACCCCGACCATTGTGATTGGGAAAATCATGGCTTTTGAGATGTCATGAAAAATGTGTCGGGGAGAGGAGTCAACTTCCTCAAGGCCATATGCTTTTGCATGTGATGAAAGGAAGGGCAAAAAGAAGGCTCCCACTCCAAGTTCCTCAAGTGAAGAAGAGGAAGAAAGTGATGATGATGATGAAGATAATCAACAATGCACATCATCCTTCGAGGACGAAGAAACAATCCGACGCGTCGGAAAGGTAATGAGGATGATCAGCAAGATTAATCTAATGGGTGTGCCCCTGTAGGTCGAAGATCTTATCTTTAACATTGACAGGAAAAAGCAAAGGAAGAGAGGGTGCTTCGCATGTGGGGAGAAGGGCCACTTCAGGGACAATTGTCCAAATATGGCCAAACCCAAAAAGGAGAGGAGCAAAGGCAAGGCGCTAACAAGTGTTAGAACTTGGGATGATTCTTCAAGTGAATATGAACCTCCAAGGACGCGCAGCCACCGATCCTCATCACGCTCATCACGGTCATCACACAAATGCCTTATGGCAAGAGGTAACAAAAGCATTCTATCCTCTAGTGATGAAAGTAGTAGTGATGATGAAGGTGAGGGAAAGCCCTCTGTAGATGAGCTTGCGGAAGCCGTATAATTTTTTTAGGATGTTTGCACTAAGCAAAAAGCTCAACTTAAAACTTTGAAAAATAAGTTGATTAGCTCCCAAAATGATTATAAAGGTTTGCTAGAAAAATTTGAAACTTTTGCAAACTTAAATAGTGAGCTGTCAACTAAAATTGAGCTATTAGAATCTAGTGCTCCATCCACTGCTACCGATGATGGCCTCATTAAAAGAATGAAAAACTTAAGGCTAAGTTAGCTAGCTCCCAAGAAGCTATTGAAAATTTGCTAGAGAAAATGGAAATTCTTAGCATACACAATAATGAGCTAACTACTAAGCTAGAAAACATTGGTAGCACCACAGCAGCATCTTTAGTTGAAATACCTAAAATTATTAAGAAAGATGCTTCTACTTCTTGCTTTGATTTAATTAATGATTCTAACCCCTGCAACCAAGTTCTTATTGAGAATATTGTTGTATAAACATGTTCGGATGAGGTTGCAAAGGAAAATGAACAATTAAAGCAAAAAGTGGCTCGCCTTGGTAAGGCCTTGTATGACAAGAAAGGCAAAGCCAAACAAATCCGACCTCCATAGGATAACACCACTGTGGGAGTGAACAAGCCTATGGAGGGAGAAACTATGATTTGTAGGCTATGCCATATATAAGGCCATAAGTCTTTCCAATGCAAGGCGATGACCGGGGATAAACAAAGGCAAAAGCTCAAGCAAAAGCCATCAAGCAAAATCTCCAACACCTACATCAAAAAGGTGGACAAAAAGGCTGCTACACCATATTTGATCAAGAAGAAAAAGAATGGGAAGGTGATAGCAATCAAGGCTAACAAACAAGCCAACAACGCAAAGGGGGCCAAAGGAAATAATTTCAACCATGAAAAGCACCAAGAAGGTTTGGATCCCGAAAGGGAAGTGAGTGGACCGAAGGTCGTCGGGAAATTTGGAGACTTGGCAAAATTGGGATGTATATCATGGGATACATCATATTGGATCAAGTTTATTGCCAAGTGGATTAGTGAATATTTTGGACCCAAATTTCCCACCCATGACTAAGGTAACTAGATTTATTGTATCTCTTGTTTTTAGATATGCGTATCTATTTACCTTTCTTGCCTAGTATTATATTTGGTATTTACTTTTGTTTAAAATTATGCATACTAGGTAAATCACATGGTAGGATTGCTTGCTTTCAATTCATATACTTAAGCAAACCTACAAGGCTTAAAATGTTTATTTAAGCACGGCACATAGCTTCTCTATCACTCCATAGTAAATGATACATCAATTGAAAACTTTGAATTCTACAAGTTGTATCATTTAACTTATATGTGCCAAAGTTTAGATTATAGATAATTTGCCCCTCTTGATATCAAATCAAAGTGCATGTCTCCTAAAAGTATTTAAAACTTGTATGCACACCTTCAGGGGGAGGTTACTCTATAATCTAATATTTTGAGACTAACACCTTTTCAAGTCTATTTCATGTGATAGTCTCATTGTAAGGAAAATAAGGTCCCCGGAGAAAGACAACAATCTTCCACTGCAAAATCTTCAAGAACTCTCATGTCTCTCAAGCTCGCCATTGAATTTCAATCGGTATCTTTTGAGACATCATCTAGTATCATTCACATGTCTTCTCCAATATTTGAATAGACTATATTTCATATCATATACTTCCATGTTGCTAAAAATGCATAAGTGGCTAACTCATATTCTGTTACCTATGCATAAGGGAAGTTAGTTTATTCAAATCATGTCTTGCACCTCTAATTTTCACATGCTTTTTCCTAAAAGTAGAGGATCTCTGTTAGGGGGAGTATTTCTTCGCCTCTAAAAAGGGGAGAAATTTTATTTCTAAAAAGAGAACACTCTTTTAGGGGGAGTAATCTTTTAAGGACTAGCTTTTATTTACTTCCTACATGCTTTTAATGTCTTCCTTTTCGGTGGTTGATGCCAAAGGGGGAGAAGTTTAGGGACCAAAGCAATGAAAACTATATCAAACACCAAACACCACCAAATTAAAATTTTAATCTGCAAGTGGCTTTCAAGTGGTTTTGGTTATTTGGTCCAATAATAGGAAGTAAGTGAATTATGGAGTTAGGGGGAGGCTTAAGTCCATAATATCACATTGTGGGGACAAACATGCATCCTAGCAAGTAGATTGCATATTTTCATTCAAATACTTGTATTATTTGCTTGCTTTGGTTTGTGTTGTCATCAATCACCAAAAAGGGGGAGATTGTAAGGAAAATGGACCCCGGACCATTTGGCTAATTGAGTTTTGGTGTTTGATGATCAACACAATCTGTGAACTAATAAGTTTTCTAGTGTTTGTGTTTGTAGTTCACAGGATGGAAGATCTACTTGGACTAAGGAATTGGGGAAAGCAACACCTCAAAAGAAGACATTAAGAAGATCCAAGAAAAGTCCAAGTGTGCTACCTGCGGACTGTCTGTGTGTGGAGCACCGGACTGTCCGGTGGCACACCGGACTATCCGGTGCCCACACGCCGGACTATCCGGTGCACCAGGGAACTGCAGCCCAACGGCTAGTTCCAGGTGGCACCCGGAGAGAAGACCACCGGACTGTCCGGTGTGAAAAGCCTGCGGCGCCAATGGTCACCTGCTCTGACAGGGCAACGGCTAGGCGTATCGGACAGGCTACAGTGCGCTGTCCGCTGCACCACCGGACTGTCCGATGTACCGCAGAGAACAGGAGCTTTTCTCCAACGACTATTTTGGAGTTGGGGCCTATATATACTTCACCCAACCGACCATTTGAAGGTGTGGGAGCCCAAGCAACATATCAAGGCATATTGTAGACATTTCCAAGTGCTCAATCACCCAAGTGCTTAATAGAATCACTCGGTGATTAGCGTAGGTGCTTTGCGAAGTGCTTAGGTTAGTTAGACCGCTTTAGCGCTTGCTCTAGGTGAACCCTAGTTAGTTGAGTGAGTTTTGTAAAACTGCACAACCCCTCGGCTCTTGCGTGAGCCGTTGTAATTGTACTGAGTGGGGCGAGAATCTTGCGAGACCATGACAACCGCGTTGGTGTCACGGCCACCACCGTGTACCGAAGGGAACGAGGCCCACGGCGTTTCGGCCGGAAGCTCGATAGTGGAGACGACAGGGAGCGTCCGAGAGGAGCCAGAAGCGGAGCACCACTTGTGCGTGAAGAAGGCCCACGACTCTCTATGGAATTACTCGACCGTGGTGCTTGTCCCTCGCGTGGGCTTCCCTTTGCATAGGGGCATCAACGAGGATTAGTCGAGACCTTGCGTGGTTCCGGATACCTCGGTAAAAATACCGGCGTCATCCACGAGAGTTTGCTTCTCTACTTTGCTCTTTAAGTTTCTGCATTTATATTAAGCATTTAAGTTTCAATCTTGTATACATACTTATTTAGTGTAGATTGAAACTTAGCCATTGCATTAGAGATAGCAACACTTAGACAAAACCTAGATTGTACTTTCTAGTTTGATTATTTGCATAGGTTTTGCTCTAAGGATTTAATTGTGGCCTAGTTTAGTAAAAGTTTTAGAAGTCTTAATTCACCCCCCCCCTCTTAGGCGTCACCCGTTTCCTACAGGTTCTGCGCCGACCGGACAGTCCGCGCCTGAGGCTGGACAGTCCGCGCTTGGTCTCGGACGGTGCTTGCTTTTCCATCGGATGGTCCGTAGTGTAGACTTGTGTTTTTTGCATTGGTTCTGTCCAAGGCTCACCCTAGTGTTGCGGACGATCCGCCACAAGGGCCCGGATGGTCCGCGCTTAGTCTATTTTTCCAAAAAGCTTATCCTGTCTGGAATAATCTACGGTATTCTGGACAGTCAATTTAGAATAGTTGTAGTTGAACTTATGCACCTGTGAAATGAACAACTAGGCAAACTGGTTAGTCCATAAGGTTTGTGATGGTCGTCAAACACCAAAATCGATTATAGGAAATGTTGAGACTATTTCCCTTTCAATAACTTCATCTACATGCAAAATATTGTCAGGCAATTCCAAAAGACCAAAACACCGGTGTTATTCCTAAAGCTAGACATCTAGAAAGCGTTCGACACGATAAATTGGAGATACCTTTTAGAATATTTACAAGCTCATGGATTTGGACACCGTTTGTGTGAATGGATTACTATCCTTTTAACACGGCGAGTTCTAAGGCCCTGATAAATGGTGTTCAAGGAGACAGCTTCGACCACAAGCGTGGGGTGAGACAAGGAGACCCCCCTCACCTATGTTGTTCATCCTTGCCTTTGACCCACTGCAAAGGATTTTAGACCTTGCTTCAGAACATGGCGTCCTAACACCTCTCCCTCTTGCTGCAGCTAAGCTCAGAACCTCGCTTTTATGTTGATGATACGGCTATCTTCATCAATCCAACCCGTAATGACCTGTAAGCAGTCAAACAAATCCTCAATGCATTCGGAGCTGCCACAGATCTAACAACAAATTTTGAGAAAAGCTCCATCCACCCCATCCGTTGTGAAAAAGTGGATTTGTCCAACATCCTTCAGTTGTTCCCCGGATGTTGCAAAACCTTCCCTTGCCAATACCTCGGCCTTCAACTCCACACCCGCCCGCTCCAAAAAAAATTATGTCCAACCACTAGTGGAGAAGATCGAACAGCAACTTGCCGGATGGAAAGGTCGACTGCTTAACCGCACAGGACGCCTCACCCTAGTATCTTCAGTGCTCTCCTCCATGCCGATCTACCACCTAACCGTATTCCCCTTGCGAAATGGGCTAGAAAGCAAATTGATAAGATTTACGTATTCCCCTTCCCTCATTCAATATTTCAATAAATGTTACATCATAAAAAAGTTAACGTCTCGTAGTAATTAATACTATGAAACTCCCATAAAATCTTTATTGTAAATAGCCTTATCATTGTCGAACCGGACTCATCTTTCCTTACGCAGTGTTTGTCCCCCGCATATTGGCATATACCAAACTCGTCGTCACAGAAAAACAAACATTAACCTTGAGCTCGCCACACCTAATAAAAACCTCCAAAAATTGAGTACCCCGCGCTACTAATAACTCGGAACCTCGGACAGGTACAAGCTCTATTGGTGTGTTTGGTTTGTGGAGTCACTCTATGCTTCATGAGGTGATGCATCATAAGTTCATTCTATCAATTTTGGTGGAATCAACCCACTCCTCATGTATATACTAATTATTAGCTTATGAGGAATGAGGTGGTGATAGATCAACTCATTCTATTCTACAAACCAAATAAAAAAGTGAGGAGTGAGAAGAAGATGGATCACTTCATTCTTCAAACCAAACACACTCTATATGTTCTACTCTATCCTTTTATAAATATATAATAACACCATTATTTTTAAAAAAAATTAACTACTTGACTTATTTAAAATATAATAAATTGTTATTTTTTTATGATTTATTTTATCATTTAAGATAGTTTATGTTTGACTTAAAACTTTACATTTTAAGTAAATATTTTGAATAAGATGGATGATTAAAGTTTTCGAAAAAAATCAACGGTGTCAAATATTTGTGATCGGAGATGGTATATGTACGGTATGAACTACTGCCTCCTGGCGCTGGACCTCGCCGGCGAGGTCATTGAATTGTGACGTCAACACGTACTCAGTCAGCGAGCACATTATCATCATCGACGGCCACGTCACCGCGCGGTCACCGGGGCAGCACGATGGCTAGCTCGGTGACCAGCTCGTCCACGAGGGCGTCGACCGCGTCGCACTCCACGTCCGCGGCGACGTCGCACTCCTCCTCGCTCACGCACATCCACCGCCGGCTGCGCTCCATGTCGTCCAGCGCCGCCTTTCCGGATCGCGCCACGTCCCCTATGCCCCACCGCGGCCCCGCGCCACGCAGCCACGCGGCGGCCGCGCTCACCAGCAGCGACTCGCTTCGGTCGTCGTGCAGCGGCCTGCCGCCGGCCGCCGCCGAACGGGTGAGACGGTCGGCGCCCTCGGCGAAGAAGTCGAGGACGAGCACCCGTGCGACCTCGTCGTCCAGGCACTCCGCCGCCGCCGCGTCGTGCTCCAGCAGCCGCGCGAGCAGGCGGTACTCGTCGTCGGGCTCTTCTTGCTCTGCCTGGTAGTGGAGCGAGGGCGAGGGCGAGAGCGAGAGCGCGCGCTCGGCGCTCTGGTGCTCCGCCTCCTCGTCGTCGTGCTGTGGCGCCGTTGTCTCCGCGCTGCTGCTGCAACTGGTGTCAGTGCTCGAGCTGCTGGTGGTGGTTGCGAGACGCGTGCTGGCGTCGGCGGACTCCCCGGACTCCGAGGTGGCCGCCGTGAACCGCGCGTCGAGGTCCACGGGGTCGATTCCCTGCGCAACGCCGTCGTACCGTCTGATCTTGTGCAGCAGCTGCGCCTGCGGCTTCGTCCCTGCGTGCAGCACGTCCCATGAATGAGATCCAAGTTTTTTTTTAAAAAAAAAGGACATGCATGCGGATAGCTAAATTAAAGCTACGTACTATGTACACTGTGCTACTCATCCATCTCAACAAGACAACGAATCTGTAGCTGATTATTACTGGGAGAAGGCGTTTGGTTAGCACGGACAACGATGCATCCCGATTAATTACGAACCCAGTTGACCTAGCTGGTCGACAATCGTCGCCATCATCACGTGCCATTGATTCACACGGTCAGCGATTATGGCATACTACTGCTGCTGCTGTAGCACCATACGCAAATGTGTGGCATATTGTAGCACTCCTTATTTTACAACACAGATAAACTAAAGCCTATGCGATTGTCGCGCGTTTGAAACAGCTCAGGACAAAAAAAAACCATGGTTTCTAAAAACCACAGTTACAATGGTTGTAACACCAAAACTATAGTTTCCACGTACTGCTGGAGTAAAAGTGCGGTATTTACGTAAATCAAAACATGTTTGGGGTTCCATAGCTCAAACAGAGAAACATTAGCATTCAGTGAACAGTAAAATTCGGTGAACAATGGCACGTCAGAAGAAAACTTTAGTCTAGAGTCATTATCCAGTACTCCGAAAATATTATGGTTTTAGGCAAACCATAGTTTTCAAAACTGCAGTTTGTAAACACCAACCAAACACACAATAGCATCTAAAACCACCGCATTACATAAAAAAAAACTGTAAAAATATTGTGGTTCCAAAGAGACCCTCAAAATGTTCCACATCCACCAAAGTCTCAGCTCTCATCTCATTATTTTTTTATCCAAATATCTTAAGTCCGCCAACTCTATAGATCCACCAAAACTTCACATTTAAGACAAAATCCATTAATTTTCTAGAGCACGACAAGAGATGCACTCATAAAACTTATGAATCTGTCAAGTTGATCAAAATTAGCCACTATATCACTCGTTATAGAATAATAACGGTTGGTTCCTATGTTTTCTTTTTTTTTCCTGCGGACACCTTCGAATCTCACACCTGTTTTTAGTTTGCTGTCTAACTTGCTATGATTTGCCTAACTTTTTCTTCTAAGGTTAGTTCTTCAATTTGTCCGACAAACCTTAAACAAGTTATAGAAAAGTTAGTCGATAACTAAACAGGCTCTATATATACTTGGCTGGCTGTTAGACCAGTTCACAAGATCTATGTAGCATACCGCTCTTTTAAACATTTTTTTATTATTTTAGACTAGATGTTCTATAATGGATCTACTGTTTTAGATCTGCCGGCCACATTATTACAGTGCGGTTGCTGCATTGGAATGGGGAGTGCCTGCGAAGCATTAATGCGTGCCAACGTGCGGTGTGTTCGGAACAGTTGCACAATTCTTCGGTGGTACTGGCACACTAACCAAGCAATGTGTTACTCCAGCACGGTGGCTACCAAACCTAAGCGAGACTAGAGAAACAATTTGCGTGCCTATCTATGCATCGCGCTTCCTTTTCCTCTAGAGGAGTCTGCTGTCTGCTATATACTCCATGCACGTACTAGACTGCTGCAGTGCAAACATAGGCATCGAATCAAACAGAAAGTACGTGCTAGCTGGGAGTGAGTTAAATAAATCTGCTGGTAATAAAAAACGAGGAAGAAGACGAAGAAGCTGGGGATCGACGAATAATGTGCAGCAGAGGGATATAGATGGCAACGAACGAAGCTGCTCGCTAGCTAGCTTACCGTGGAGGTCCACCGCCGGCGGCGTGCAGCGCTGGAACTGGAAGGCGGGGGAGGAGCAGGAGCAGCTGGTGCCGGCGTCGCTCCCTTCCTCCTCGCCGTCGTCGTCATCGAAGGCGAAATCCAGAACGGACACGGGGCTGAGCTGTTGCTGCTTGTCCCCCACCGTGCTGCGCGCACCCGTCAGCTTCTTCCGCCCCACCGTCGTCGAGTCGCCGTCCTCTACCGCCGCCGTCTCCGCCTGCGTACACGTACGTACGGATTATCATCATATTATCGGAGCACATGTATGGATCATCGTAGCTAGCTGCTGCACGCACGCGGTAAAGTACACGTCCACTAGTACGTCATTAGTACACGCACTGTACAATACAAGAACGCAAGACTGTTGGTTGCAGAAGAAGGTGCGTGCATGATTGGCACAGTGGCCAATTTGCTTGTCTTTTTTTGCTGCAGTTTAATTTTTACTCAAAAAGAAAAGAGCATATAAAACAAAAGGAAGGGACAAGTGGAGAGGAAAAAACAAGGGAAGCCTCACGGGGAGGGGGAAAAAACTCGCTGCAGGTCAGGATGAAGAGTGCGGGCCCGGCGTTTCCAGAAGAGCAGAGCGCAGGAATGGGGATTCAGGAATCAGGAGCAGCAGCAGGCAGCAGCAGATAAATAAATAATTATGAAATAAATAATCGTCGGATCCAATCATGCATGCGACGTGGTAGTGTGCCAGTATAGATGTGGCTTGTTTTATTCAGACATTAATTACATTACTACTAGTACTACTTTTATGGAGAGGAGATACAGATACTGCAGTGGAGTACTGCACGTAGCCTGAATAAACAAACTACTGCAGTGCATCATTAAAACCCTAATAAGTACTCAAACCTAGCAGCTGCTTGATGCCTAGTACTCACAATCTTTTTGGAGCAGCGTGTGGCACAGCAAGTGATAGAGTAGCTAGCTATAATAGATTAAGCTTCTTTTTTGGGTTTCTTAATTAATCTTAGTCGTCTAATTACTAAAGTTTAGTTCCAAGCCACTCATTTGCATGGACTAATTTGTAGCCAGATTAGTTGTTAGTCGATCTTTCTTTTCCAATGATCGATAGATATGCCAAATAAACAGTATACAGCCTATAAAACATAGTCGTCTAAACTTTAATCACCCGGCCGGCCTTTTCTAATGGAGTGCTGTGGCTCTAGCATTGCTCATATTGGTTAGCATCTAAACTACCAGATTAGAGTACCTTTGAGGCGTATTGTCGTCGGATTCTCCTCAATCTATGTGACTATAGGTAAACATATAAACAAGTGCAAAATGACAGGGGCATTCAGCGGTGGATGGCCCCACATGTCAGGGATGGAATGAGGTGTCCGGTTTCACGCACGCCGACGCTGCATGCGAGCGACGCACGCAGTTGACGCGCCGCCTGTCAACCTATTTGATTACTATGGCTAGCTGTGTGGCTGGCTGATCAGTGATCACCTGGACTGACGACGACGAGGCACGCGCGTGCGCCCACTTTGTGTAAAAACTCTTACGACGGTTGTATTTTACTACTCTCTTCGTTATTTTTTATTTATCGTCATTTAGTTCAAAAATAAATTAGTAAACGATAAATATTCGAGAGTGAAGATATTGATTTGGAACTGTTGAAGCGTGCATGGACTACCGAGCCGCGGATTACCACTCCCGGAAGAAGATGAACGAGGACGGGCACGGTTGACCTTCGCCATGGTTGAAGGTGAATGGCGAGGTTGGCCCACAGCTGTGTGGTGTCATGGTGTGTGTGCAATTGTGCATGGGGGCGTA
This sequence comes from Zea luxurians, assembly GCA_029449295.1. Lineage (NCBI taxonomy): Eukaryota > Viridiplantae > Streptophyta > Magnoliopsida > Poales > Poaceae > Zea > Zea luxurians. The sequence continues at coordinate 149,856,509 of JAOPSE010000007.1, forward strand.
CTATCTAGGGCGCACAGCGATGGATCACCAACGGCACGGCAACAGGGACGACGACGCTGTGGAATTTATGCTAGCGCGGCTAGCCCAACCAACAAGACGCAGGATGATTGAAGCCGCATTAACGCGCCACGAGCCAATGCAAAGGACGCAGCACACACACTGACACACCACGCACACTGGCTGGGCGGAGCAGAGCTAGAGCAGGTCGAGGAGCAGAGCAGAGGCAGTGAGGCAGGCACTCACCTTGTCCCCGTCAGCAGCGGCGGCGTCCGTGCGGTCGTGGTCCGCCGAGCGTGGGGAGGGCGACGACGACGAAGAGGAGGAGGAAGCGGTGGCTTTGTCGCGCTCGGGCGCCGGCGTCTCCTCCGTCGCCGTCGTCACGTCCGCCTCGGACTCGTCCGAGTCGGAGGCGGAGCAGCTGCTGACGAGAGGCGAGGGGAAGCCGCACGAGTCCCGGTCGTCGAAGTAGTCGTCGTCGCCGTCGTCCTCGTCGCGGCGCCTCCAGAAGCCTTCCTTGATACGCCGCGAGAAGCTCCTGGAGATGCTGGAGATCCTGGCGAGCGCGCCTGGGCCGGAGCCGGGGAGGGAGGAGGAGAAGAGCGCGAGCGCGAGCGAGGACGGCGACCGCGAGGACGAGCTCCGCCTGAGCAGCTGCTGGGCGGCCGCGGCCTCCGCCCGCGGGGTCGGGGGCGCCTGCTGCTGCAGGTGCCGCACGGCGTCGGCGTCGGCGTCGGGAGGGAGGGGCAGCAGGCGGCGCGGGTAGGAGCGGAAGCCGTCGCTGCTGGAGTCGCAGCCGAGCTCCAGGAAGTCCCGCAGCGTCACCGGCCGTCGCGGCGCCTGCACGCCTCTCGCCCCCATCCCGTGCGGCCGTCTGCTAGCTGGGGTGCGGTGCTTTAGTTTATTTGCTGCCTATCTTATCTATGGATGCCAAAGCGAAGGAGAAGAAGAAGAATTGGCCGGCGGCAGGGGCAGTGGGGCTGTGTGTTCAGCGTGGGTGCGCGTTTAAATGAGAAGGGGGGAGATCGAGGTGGATGGATCGGCGCAGAGCGTAGGACGGAGGGAGTGGAGTGGACTATCAAGCGATGGGTAGCGTCGATTAGTACCGAACGTGCTAAATAGTGTCGGGGCCGCCAGAGCAGGACCAAGCCGGAAACCGCCCCGCTTGGCCATCCATTGCCGCGGGGGGCTTGGCCTCCGGACTGTTGATGCGCGCGCGCAGCTACCTTCGTCCAGCGGCAGCGGGTGCGATGTCGTTTTTCGTCTGCCTCCGCCAACTGCCAAGTGCCAACGCCTGAGGGCAGGGCTGGCTCACTGATCAGGTCGTGACCACAACGAACCAATGCAACACTGATGCAGTAGGCGCCGATCGAGGAGCAGCAGGCAGTTCATCTTGAGGGCCGGCGGGTTAGACCACCAAACCAGACTCACACTACTGCTCCGTTCTGCCTGCACCCGGCCGGCCGGTAGGTAAACAACAGCCACAGCGAGCCCGCGAAGGAACACGTACGTACGATTACGTGGTAAATCGTTAGGTCACCTGTACGTAGTAACCTGTTCACGCGCGCGCTACGCTACACAAACACACGCGAGATCGAGAAGCATGCATGCGTCATGCGTGATATATTGGTCCGCCCCAACCGCACGCAACAGGGACACGGTGGTGCTAGCTGCTGCAGTGCTGCCTCTTTCGTTGCATTATGCACGCGACGCACGCCCACGCGGGGACACCGTCAGTGTCGTGCCAGCGCGAGGACCCCAGGTGTGTCAGCGTCGCCGGCCCCGGCCGGCCGGTTTCATTTGATTTGAGCAACGAGAAAAAAGAATATCCTGCATGCATGGTAAGCAGGCACACGTACCGGACACGACGCATGCAGGCACACGCGCGTACCAGACACGTACGGTACGACGATGGCAGGCAGGCGTGTATCCTGGCGATGAAATTCCAGGGCTGACAATTCCGCTGTACGTACTACGTCGTAGCTGCTAGCCTCGCCGTCGTAGTCGAGTGTACACTACGGACCGGAGCTAGCTAGCTAGCGTCTATATATAAAATGCTAGTACGACAGCAGCACCTATACCTACCACGTGTGATGTGCCTGGTGGCTGTGGCTCCGTCCGTGCTCGATCGCTCGCTCGTCGTCGGACGCTGCTCGCCGGTTGTGCTACCGTGCTTGGGAGCGAGTACTGCCGTGCCCTTGTGCACGCGTCGCGAAGCAATGGCGCATTGGCGCGACCGATCGATCGAGCTGAGGCATGCATGCATTGACCTCGCAGAGAACCTTCGGCGCGCGGTTCCCGGCCAGTCCGGGGACGCAGTCGCACGCACGCGTGAGTGAGAGGGGCCTGCTGGCCTACTGCTGGCGCGGTGCGCCTCGAAGCTCGCGCTCCAGCTCTGCGCCATTCGTCGTCGAGATACTCCTTGTCCGCCATTCGTCGTCGAGATACTCCTTGTCTCCGCGACAGGGCCTCACAGCTTGCCAGCTCGATCGGGTTGAAGACAAATAAAACAACAGCCCACAAAGGCGAGGGCATGGACGCATCCGTTCGAATTTTCTTGTACTAGTGGAGGTGGTGTGGTTTCGAACGGGCATGCGGACGCCTGCGTGCGTTGATAGATACCTCATACCTGCATCACTAGCTAGCTAGCTAGCTAGTACACACTGCATGCAATTGCAACCCAACAGCAGCGTGGGCACGCGGGAGGACGAGAAGAACCCACCACCTGAGAACCACTATAATTTGCTTGTAATATCTACGTACTGCTCCGTGCGCCGCCGCCGCTGCCTGCGGACGCTCATGTCACGTTCGGGCGGCGGACCGTAGCGTACCCCGCCCGACGTGCCCTGCCGAGCCACGCAGGCTATCACCGACGACGTGCCCAGGCAACAGCTAGCTAGCTTAGCAACCGTGAAGACGCCTTTCAAAACAAAAGAAAAAAAAAGTACGTACTACGTGGCGGTCGCGTCTGTTTCCCTTGTACCGCTAGAGTCCTAGACATTCTGTGTGGTCAGACGTCACGCGAGAGGCTTGTGCTAGCTGCCCTGTGCTACGGTGTTCGGACTTCGGAGAGAGTACCACTGCCATATGATAAAACACCCACAGAGAGAGAAGAGGACGTTTACACGCTGGCCGATCGCTAATGGCCCCGATAGGACTGAGGGGTTAAGTGCTCCAGTGTTAACTGCATCCCACGGCTGTACTGCAGAATTTATAGTACATCTGGGACTGGGACACGCCTCCTGCATGCTCTCTGCTCTGCTCTGCTCTCCAGCCAAGTGTGCAGAGCCCCGCCGGCCCGGCAGGGTACTACGTGAGTTATTACAGACGCATGTGCTCAGCGATCTGGGTGGGAACAGGGTATCGTATCGTACCGGGAGCATCAACTCCGCCGTAATGCCACGGCTAGTCAGGCAGTCAGCTCATCCTAATAATCCACTAGCGCAGTACGTGCAGCTTCGTTCCAGTCTCCAGTCACGTACACACTCACACTGCATGTGCCGTGGCGTGGCGCGACGCGACGTTACGTTTACGGTGTGCATGGTTGAGTTCACTAGTGGTCCCACAGGCTCACCACGACGTCCTCCTCCAGCGACGCGGCGCCGGCGAGCCTCGGCGGGCTCATCATCAGCCCCTCGGCCATGCCCGCCAGCAGCCGCGGCACCTGGAACACGTCGTCCTCGTCCACGATGCTCCTGTCGCCCGCTCGGTGCTCCGGCGCCGGGCCCTGTGCATCGGCACCGGCACCGGACCACGACGTGCTTGCACCACCACCACCACCAGCAGTAGCAGCAGCTTCACCACCCACCTGCGGCGACTGGGAACGGGCGGCGGCCGCGGCGGCGGCGCGGATGTCGTCGGGGGAGCGCGACGCCGGCACGGGCCGCGACAGGGCCGCGCCGGGGAAGTTGAGCGCGGCCTCAGCGCCCCGCAGCGCCAGTGCGGCGGTGTCGTACGCGGCAGCGGCCATCTCCGGGGCCGGGTACGTGCCCAGCCAGATCCTGCTGGACTTGCGCGGCTCCCGGATCTCCGACACCCACTTGCCCCCACGGTACCGGATGCCGCGGTACACGGGGTGCCGCGTGTCCGCGCGCACGCGCCTCCCCAGCAGTGCCTGTGCCGTGCCCGTTCCCGCCTCCTGCTCCTCCTCCCGCTCCATACACTCCGCCGGCGAAACCAGGGCTTTCCAGCAGCAAAACGTGCAGGAAATGCAGGTGAGCAATGCCAGTTCCGGACGCTACGGCCACGTCCATTGCGGTGCCAGGAGCTCGAGGGTTTAAACACGACGGAGTAGGTGGTGCAAAAAAAAATCGGGACGAACGACGCGTCTCAGGCTCTCAGCTGCTTGCATCGCTAAGGATTAGCTGGGGAGCACAGGGGGCGACAAAAGCCTCTACTGCTTTTCAAGCCTTTCCGGCAGGGGTCGAATGGGAGGCCGCCACGTTGGGTGGACCTGGGCGACCTTGTGGTTTAAGAATGTGCGCGGACAGGGACATGGGCTTTTCACTAACGTTGTTAACAATATAGCCCCCCGGCCGCCTCCTGGTGTTAGTTTAGTAGGACGGGCTAAATTCAATCAGAGCCCACTATACTATTACATTATTCTTCTTTGAGCCACCGAACCGTGTCCAAATGGATGGGCAGTGAGATATTTATTTACACAAATGAAGATCTTTTCGTTTCCATGTGGCCATGTGGGAATAGACAGAAGAGACTAAATCGCCAGCACATATAGGTAGTCTTCGATTATGGACATAGCTGATGAACGGTATCCAGAGCCAAAGAGATTGTAGTGATTCAGGTAGTGGTAGAGGAGATAGAGGTCCCTCCTCTTCTCAAACCCTGGCTGTTTCGGCATCACCTGTATCAGAGTAAGAGTATAAAAGTACTGCTGATGTCTCCATCAAAAACAGTGAAGAATTGAGCAATCCACCGACCACAAGTCTTCAAATTCTAGTAGGGCTAGAGAAAGGCAATAGGCAAGCAAGCACCCAGGAAGCAAAGCTGGAGGTGGTAACTTTATTTTGTGAAAGTGGTCCATGGTCCATGGACATTCCCTACCCTACAGAACAAGTAAGCAATTTCCACGCCGACACTTGGACCGCCCTATTCGACTGTGTGATACAATAACTATCTTGCGTCCTTTACCAAAGGAGCCTTCAGCCTTCCTGCCTGCTAGAGTTTTCAGGTCTGGGACTTTAGAGGCCAACAAAAGCTAACTCCGCAAAAACTAATCAGACCCGCCACCAATAACCTCGGACGGTGGTGGTTTGTTAAGTATGTCTATTGTCCATTTGCACGTGAGGGTGCTCCAATCAAATCTGCATCAGAACTTAGGCTAATGGGTACCTGAAAATAGGCGTTGTAGAAGTCCCCACCAAATCCAGCACACCAGGACATCCCAAACTCTGCCTCGTTGTGTCCATCTGCAGTTGAAGAACCGGTAATCATGTCTTTGCAAAATTGATTGTTGCTTTGTAACTTGCTAAATGCAACACAGTGTGGGTACTTCAGCAGCAGAATATTTAGAACAGAATACCTCGATGAAAATTACTGGAAAGAGACATGTAAATTCATCCTTTTGCAACCACTACTCATGATCCTGAATTCGGATACTAAAATCAGTCAGTTTTACTTACAGTAGCAAGCAGGATCCAATATTACAGGATCCCCATTGCTATCAGAGCTTATGTTTCCGCTCCACAGATCACCATGAAGCAAGCACGGCTCAATAACCGCTCCATCAAAAAGTGGGCGGATATTCTTGATCAACCGCTGACCTGTGCATAGGAATTTGTGCAAAAAGGGATAGAAAAAAAATCAGTTACTACACTCTTAGCAAAATTTATCTAAGAACAATGGCAGGCTGTGAGAGAAATGGTAAATACCAACTTAATCATCTTTTTCCAACTGTACCTTTTTCGAGTATGGCCGAATCTCCATATCGTCTCCATGCCAACTCCAACTGGTAACCCAATCTATGCTTGGAGTAAAACTCAATCCAGTCATCAGTCCAAGTGTTAATTTGTGGAGTGCTGCAATAACATAATAGGTGGATCAGGGAGACTATGTGGAGACTGACATAGCAGACCCGATAAACCTCAATTAAGGCCATGTTTCATCGAAGTGATACTACCTTCCAATAGTATTGTCAACCGGGAAACCATATCCTTTATCAGATCTAGCAGCGTTATGCATTTCAGCAAGCTTCCTTCCCAAATCTGACTGACAGAAAGAGTTATGTTAATTACAAAAGAATAATAAAAAGGGTGGATTAAAGCTTGAAAACCTTTCGTATATAGTTACCTGGTCTCCCCTTGAACGACCAAATTCAATAAACTCCATGATGATAAAAGAACCACCTGTAGGTAAAGACCCAACCTATACTAACAGGGACCAAAAAAAGGGATTAAAAGTTGAAAACAACAAATGGACGCAGAGAACTACTGAAATAAGTGAACTAACATCACTACCATTGGTACCACTACATGATTAAGAATCTATACATCAGTGAAGAAAGAAAAGGGCATGTATGCTAACTAACTCGCAGCATAAATAGGGGAAAATATCCTATGCAATCACTTATCCTGGTGCAAGCATGCAATCAAACGATCTGATGCATCCGATCTAGATCTAATGGTAACTGTTATTTTACATTTAACCCCTTTCACCTGAAACCTAGTGTCTATTTTACATTTAACCACTTCCATATGAAACCGTTGGATCTAGACTGGATGCTCTGGATAGTTTGATTGCACGCTTGCACCAAAATGAGTGATTGCACAGGATATGTCCTCCATAAATAGCTAAGACTGGAGGTTTCTGCATCACTATATAAGTACTTCCATCGTGTGTGTTAATGTGTTCCATATATGCAGCTATATATATTCTAGCATCTGCCACTTCTCTCACCTTGTATGGCAACGGAACACGGATCGACTTTGTGTCATACATTGCCTTCAAACCAAGAGCCTCCCCTTCAAACATTTCTGGACCAATGCGGCTGGAAGATACAAAGGCGTAGTCAAATTTCATCATTGTCAGAACAAAAACCTAAAGCATCATTACCTACTTAATCTCAGGGTAACAATTATGAGTTCAGAAAAGAGATTTCCTTTGAGCGCACCTGTTGGTCTTCACAAAGAAGGGGCCCACGTCGGTATCATAGCGCTGAGCGGAGTTAATGCAGCCACCGCCAATGGACCTGATCCCTTTTATCTGCGTGGCCTTCCCTTCTGTAAGAATCCATTCCCTGATCGGGTCATCGCCCAACGCTGCCACTGCGAGACACACGACAAACTAATTACAGGCAAAAGACTAAGGTTTTGTTTTGGTACTTTAGTATTGACCTCAATCCACATGTGTTGAGTTGATTGAGGTGTAAATTAATTTAAGTTACATCTAGTCCTAAGGTGTTCGAAAACTGGAAGGTGCATAATACGGCACATGCATTCTGAATCTAAGATGTCACGAACTGGGGCTGGAATCTGCTAGCCGTATAGCTACGCAGCCTACAGTGCTAATGGCCAAACCGAATTCACCGGCCTTTCTATCCCCACCTAAACTCCAGTTTCTGAAGTGAAGAGTAGAGTTGTTTTGCCCGTTCATATAGAGTCTAATGACGTTAGCCTCAGCACTCGACCGCCTACCACTCAAATTCGCCATTTCAGTTCCACCTCGATACTCGCTGATTCTACTAGAAGTCTAGAACCAGCACAACACAGAAACTGAATCGGCGCAGAGCGTAGCACAGCGGAGAAATTTAAACCGGCTCAAACACAAAGGAAGTTAATTCGTGGTAGTGGACGAGTGGGGGAACACGCTTACTGATGGTGGTGGCTCGGGAGCTTGCTCTTCTTCGGCGGGAGGGCAGGAAGCGGCGGCGAGGGAGGAGCGAGGAGGCGGCGGCGGAAGTGGAGGGCGAGCAGGAGGATAGCAGCGCCAGCGCCACGTTTGCGGCCATCGCGCTCGCCAGAGCCGAGACAGGTGTGTCGCGTGTGGCTGTGGCATGTGTTGTCGTCTTGCCGAGATGCCGATGGGCCTACTACCGGTTTACAAAACCGGTGGAAACCGTGCGTAAATCGAACGGTTTATAGAAATGGCTGGAACGTGGTTTCGGTTAACCATCGGTTTTATTTTAAATTCTAAATTTAAAAAATTTTAAAAAAAATCAAAAAAACGAAAACCACCGGTAAACCATTTTTTGACCAGTAAATCATCATTTTAGACCGTTAAACAACTAGTTTTGTCGGTAAACCGGATTTAATGCTAAGATTGAGTTCCAGTTTAGGTATTTAGTGGTCAATTTAGATATATTAGTCTTGTTTACTGTTATATGCTATATGTGAAGATGTTATATGCTATATGTGATGATGAAATCCGTAGCTCAAGTCCACTTTAGACATTTAGTGGTCAATTTCGGTTTTATTTCCTGTCCAAGATAGAATCCGTAGCTCCAGTTCGTCTAACTATTCGTCTCGACAAGGCCCAATCTAGAACTCTTAGCTTCAATTCTTCTGTATGTGTTCCTAATATTTGTTGATCAGGAGAAAAGTGCAACACTTGGCGAGGTGCACATGCAATACACAAACACCAAACACACATAACGATTTGTTTTTTTTTGCTTTGTGGATAATTATTTATTTGCCATTCTTGTTTTCTCACAAATGTATCTCATATCTTTTGTATAGACCTATCACAATCACTATGACGGATTGGAACAATATCATGATCCTTCCAACATGCCTGAGTACTATCACTATGACTCGACCTGAACATGTGAATATTGTGAAATAAGTCAAACTATGTGTCGTTGTCTCCTTGAAGAGTTGTAAAAGAACTTGTATTTGATTATTGCGAAGTTCGCTGGTTGTTTGTTATATGAGAACTGGTATTTGTGATTGCATATGCATGTTGTATGTTATTTTGGTGAACACATGTTGTGTGGATCAATTAATATTTACTGTGCAATGTGAATTGAGCAAATTACAAATAAATCTTGTCAAAATTTTCCATTTTTCCTGTAAAACAGCAAAAACCGGTTCGCTTCACTAACGATTTAGAGTGGTTTTCGCCGGTTTTCCACCGGTAAACCGCTTCGAATTCAAATTTGATCTAGATTGGTCAAACCGACTGGTTTTTACCGGTTTTCACTGGTTTACCGGCGGTAAACCGTTGGTAACGGTTAGGGATGACAACGGGGAATTCCCCGTTGAGGAATAGCTCCCCATCCCCGTCCCCGTGATAAAAAAAATTCCCCGTGGGGATCCCCACGAACGCTTACGGGGAACATTTTTTCTCCATCCCCGTTCCCCCATAGGGATAAATCCCCAACGGGGATCCCCATCCCCGTTTAAATTATAATTAGGACATACATTCTTTGTTATTAGTGTAAAACATTGTCGCTTGTACACATTGTCGGATGTATGAAATTATTATGCATACATCAAAATAAACACATTTGTACAATTAGCGGTCTCTTGACAAGTTAATTATTTATTTTTATCGTTAACTAGTACACAAAAAACCCGTCAAGTACTAGTTTAACGGGTTCCACGGGGAACAGGGATGGGGAATACTTTCCCGTCCCCATCCCGTTTACCCGTTGGGGAATGAATTTTCCCCATTTATATCCCTACGGAGAAAGTTTCTTCCCCATCCCCAGGAACCCATCCCCTAATGGAGGAATTGAAAGGGAAATGTGCCCTTGGGCCATTTCTATAATTGTTTTGGTGATTAAGTGTCCAACACAAATGTTTTGAACTCTTATGTGTGTTGGAACTTGCGTTCCCGGGCAGGTTGATTCCAACAGGGGGATGAGCGAGATGGGAACACGGTTTAACTGGAGGCAGCAATTGCTCTGTTAATCTAGCCCCTCAAGGGCACTGTGCGGGGGTATTTATAGGTGCCTAAACGCCCAGCGTCTCGGATTAAGGACGCATGTGCCCTCAAGCGCCTAGGTCATTCCCGGAATATTCCCATAAAGTAGGGTTACAGACCGTCATTACATAAAAACATTTGCAAATCGGGCCCGTAATACAACCGGCCGCGCGGGGCCTGTTACAATGGGTCGAATTCCACGTGGGCCTTCGTGTTCGACGAGGACGCGGGGCGGAGTGACCTCATCGAGGGCTTTCATCTTGCAACATGTTGGACGAAGGGTGGGAGCTGCCGGTCGTTTTGCCTCCGTTGATGCAGCGAGATTGGCGAAGGCATCGAGCGAGGAGTAGTGTCTTCGCCTTCGCCCCAACATTTGCCCTCCGAGGGACCAGTTCGACCGAGTCATCTTGTGCCGAAGACGTCGCTAGATGGTGGAGACGCTGCCCTCGCTCGAAGTGGTTCCGCGAGGGTTTTTGATGTGACCGTTGATGGACGCGGTACTGTTGGACTGCGGGTTTCCCGAAGCATCACGTCCTGTGTATAAAAGGGGGGCGGGGCGGCGCGGGTCAGGTACTCTTTCTGCGCGCCGCGAAACCCTAGCCTCCTTTTGAAACCGTTCGTCTGCTCGCTTGCCCTCCTTGGTCCTGCTCGTCGGAGATCTGGCCCGCGTGAAGCAGACCGCCCGCCGCCGCCGCCGGTATGTAGCCATGTCGTCCTCTTCTTCATCTGCTGTCGATACACCGCCGGCGGCGCATCGTCCGAGGACACTTTGAGCAACGTGGCGGCAGAGGAGTTGCATCCTGGTGATACAGTGGAGTTTGGCGTTGTTGGGTACCATAATTAGGGGTACCCCCAGCGCTCCTAATCATGGCTGGTAAACACCCTCAGACCAACTGACGGGTGCGGTTCAAGCCAAGACTTCGTCTACTCGAGGGACGCGATCTCACCCGGGCCCAGCCTCGGGTTGGAACAGTAGTCCCAGACAAGTTCACGCCTCGCCCGAGGGCCTCCTCAGACAGCGGGCGCCCCCTCGGCTCTCCCGAGGCCCGGCTCAGGCAGGCTTCGTTGTGAAGCAACCTTGGCCATACCGCCTCATCAACCGACCGCTTCGCAGGCGCATTAAATGCAGGGGATGCCTAACGCCGTATCCTGACACACGCGCCTCAGTCGGCCAGGCCGAAGTGACCGCAGTCACTTCGCCCCTCTTCTTTACTGTCCGATATGACAGGAAAACAGCGCCGCTCGCTCCGCTCTGACTGCCGTGTCAGCCACCCCGGCAACGACTGACAACAAGTCACGATCAACCACCGAGTTCAAGCCTTGAGCGCAACAGGAAGCTCCGCCTCGCCCGACCTCACGCTCCAGCCTCGGGAGGAGGTTTCTGCCTCGCCTGACCTCACACTCCAGCCTCGGGAGGAGATCTCCGCCTCGCCCGACCCCCGGACTCGGCCTCGACCCCGGTCCCGGGAGGAATCGCGTCCTCGCCCGACCCCAGCCTCGGCCTCAAGAGAAGTCTCCGCCTCGACCGACCCTGGGCTCGGACCGACCGCGCTAACAGGGGATACATCATTTCCCTATTCCTAGCCTGCTCAGGCTAGGAAGAACAAGACCGACGTCCCATCTGGCTTACCCCGGCGACGGGTAATGATAGTGCCCCGCGTGCGCCATGACGCCGGTGGCTCTCAGCCCCTTACGACAACAAGGAGACGTCAGCAGGATCCTCGCCGCGCTGCCAGCTGTGCTCCTACAAGACTCAGGCGCTCCTCTGGCGGCCACACCATCACATGTACAGGGCCCAATCTCTCCCCCAACGGCCACGTTGGCATGTACACAGGGCTTAGGCACTCCACTGCCGGACACATTAGCGCATAGCTACGCCCCCCGTTGTACGTCTGGACTCTCTCCTTGCCTCTATAAAAGGGAGGTCCAGGGCCACCCTGAGGGGGGTTCACGCGAGGGAAGCGGCGGACGAGCTCTGTGTCCCTCTCTCTCTCTCACGCGACGCGCTTGTAACCCCTACTGCGAGCGGCACCCCTGGTGCAGGATAATACAAGGCTTGTCCGACATCTTGTGTTCCATCCCGCGCCAACCCATCTAGGCAGGGACACGCAGCGACAATTCACTCGTCGGTCCAGGGACCCCCCGGGGTCGAAACGCCGACAGTTAGCGCGCCAGGTAGGGGCCTGCTGCGTGTTAACGAACACCTTCCTGTTGAGTTCTAGATGAGGAGTCTTCAACAACCTCTCTAGCCCGGGACGGTGCTCCGCTTCGGGAGTCTCGAGTTCATGTCCCTCGACGGCAGCTACGACATGGTACTCCTCCCCCCGTGGCGTGACGACAACGACGGTCTCCGACTCGCCCGACGGCGGCGAGCTCTACAACAGCATCTCCCCGCTACAGAAGAGGAGCACTCCGGTCGTCCTTGCCACCCTCCTCGTTGGAGGAGGCGGAGATGAGGCAACCATGGCCACGCAGAAGGCGGCACCTTGTCGGCTGTCGCACCAGAGCGAGTCGACGACGCCGGCACTCCCCCGGGGGAGTGCCGGACATTGCCCTCGCACCTGAGGCGACGACGGGTGTCACTTCCCCATGACGTGTCAGCCCCAAGCGGACTGATGATGCCAGCACCCTCGCAAAGGACCTGCTGGGCGTTACCCTCGTACCTGAGATGACGGCGTGCTCCGCCCCCGACGCGACTTCACCACCGTCCAACGACCAAGAGGTACCGTCCGTTTTCCATCCCATACCTTTTCGGTTCAGCTTCGATCCACCTAGCGACCCCGCTATGGTGAGCGCCTTCGTAAAGGCGTATCCAAACCTTCCGGGGTACCACATGTGGTCGACCTGGGACCGACTGACAGCCGTCTCAACCTTCGGACCGGTGGGTTCTGAGGAAGAGGATGACCCCGACTCCGGTTGGGATTTCTCTGCCCTCAATGACCCTGGTGCCATGCGGGGCTTCATGTCCGCATGTGACCACTACCCCTCCGGTTGTTCTGACGATGGCCATGACCTTGACGACGAGGGCTACGACCCAAGTCACGAATGTTTCCACATCGATCTGGGAGATCACAACGAAGGCAACCACCTCGGTATGCCAGAGGTTGATGATCCCCCTGGGCCCGCATCTCGCGTTGACATCCCGCGGGAGCTAGCTGTGGTCCCAATCCCTGCGGGGGGTCAGGACATACAGCTCGAGCAAATCCGTGAGATGCAAGCCTGGGTTGACGGGGAAGCAGGCCAGCTTGTACAGCTTCGACAGAACATCGAACGGGAGTGGGCAGGCCGATCACTCGCCGGAGAAGCCTGTCATCGGGCCCAAGACATCCGGCGCCGCATCGTCGATAATGCCAGGGCAGCGCTGCCTTCGGCCGTCAGCGGGTCTGGCCAGGACCTAGCTGCAGCGGCGATGCTGCTTTGGGCCATGCCGGAGCCATCCACCACCGAGGGACGGCGTATCCAGGGCAAACTCAAGAATCTCCTAGAAGGCACCGCGGTTCGACGAGCCGAGAGCACCGCCTCCCGCAGGTGAGCTGACCCCTCGGAGCATCACGCGGTGTCCTCCCGGCGCATTCGGGAAGCCTCGGTCCATCCCGAGCGTACACGGGACGAGGCGCCTGCCGCCCGGGAACGCCTCGGCAACGAGCACCACCATCTCGACCATCGAGCCCGCCTCGACGAGAAGGTGCGCCGAGGCTACCATCCTAGGCGCGAGGGACGCTACAACAGCAAGGAGGATCGCAGTCCTTCACCCGAACCACCCGGTCCGCGAGTCTTCAGCCGGGCCATACGACGAGCACTGTTCCCTGCCCGTTTTCGAGCCCCGACTACTATCACCAAGTACTCGGGGGAGACTAGGCCGGAGTTGTGGCTCGCGGACTACCGACTGGCATGCCAGTTGGAAGGGGCGGATGATGACAACCTCATCATCCGTAATCTACCCCTTTTCCTCTCCGACGCCGTTCGAGCCTGGCTGGAGCATCTGCCTCCTGCGCAGATCTCCGACTAGGATGATCTGGTCAAAGCTTTCGCGGGGAACTTCTAAGGCACGTACATGTGCCCTGGGAACTCGTGGGACCTCCGAAGCTGCCGCCAGCAGCCAGGGGAGTCCCTCCGAGAGTACATCCGACGGTTTTCAAAGCAGCGCACCGAGCTGCCCAACGTTACCGACTCGGATGTCATCGGGGCTTTCCTTGTCGGCACGACTTGCCGAGACCTGGTGAGCAAACTAGGGCGCAAGACTCCCACCCGTGCGAGTGAACTGATGGACGTCGCCACCAAGTTCGCCTCGGGTCAAGAGGCGGTCGAAGCCATCTTCCGGAAGGACAAGCAGCCTCAGGGGGAGCCAAAGACAGACGCCCCTGAGGCGTCCGCCCAACGGGGCACGAAGAAGAAGGCTAAAAGCAAGTCGTGAGCGAAGCGCGACGCTGCAGACGCGAACCTCGTCGCTGCGGCCGAGCATAGGAACCCTCGGAAACCTCCTGGAGGGGCCGACGCGTTCGACAAGATGCTCAAAGAGCCGTGCCCCTATCACTAGGGGCCCGTCAAGCACACCCTCGAAGAATGTGTTATGCTCCGACGCTACTTCCATAAGACCGGGCCCTCGGCGGAGGATGGCAAGGGCCCTGACAATGATAAGAAGGAGGGCGGCAAGGAAGAGGGATTCCCGGAAGTCCATAACTGCTTCATGATCTACGACGGGCAGGCGGCGAATGCCTCGGCTCAGCACCGCAAGCAGGAGCGCCGGGAAGTCTGCTTGGTGAAGGTGGCGGCTCCAGTCTACCTAGACTGGTCCGACAAGCCTATCACCTTCGACCAAGGCGACCACCCCGACTTCGTGCCAAGCCTGGGAAGGTACCCGCTCGTCGTCGATCCGATCATCGGCAATGTTAGGCTCTCCAAGGTCCTCATGGACGGAGGCAGCAGCCTTAACATCATCTATGCCGAGACCCTGGAACTCTTAGGGGTTGATCGGTCCGAAGTCTGGGCCGGTGCGGCACCCTTCCACGGGATCGCACCCGGGAAGCGAATCCTACCCCTCGGACGGATCGACTTACCCGTCTGCTTCGGAACTCCCTCTAACTTCCGAAAGGAAGCTCTCACCTTTGAGGTCATCGGGTTCTGAGGAACCTACCATGCGGTGTTGGGAAGACCATGCTATGCCAAGTTCATGGTCGTTCCCAACTACACCTACCTCAAGCTCAAGATGTCGGGCCCGAATGGGATCATAACCGTCGGATCCACGTACCGCCACGCGTACAAATGCGACGTGGAGTGCGTGGAGTACGCCGAGGCTCTCGCCGAGTTCGACGCCCTCATCGCCGACCTGGAACGCCTTTCCAAGGAGGCGCCCAACGCAAAGCGGCACGCCGACAACTTCGAACTAGTTAAGGCGGTCAAGTCCGTCTCTCTCAACCCCAGCAACGACGCCAACAAGCAAGTTCGGATCGGCTTCGAGCTCGACCCCAAATAGGAAGCAGTGCTCGTCGACTTTCTCCGCGCAAACGCCGAAGTCTTTGCGTGGGGTCCCTCGGACATGCTCGGCATACCGAGGGATGTCGCCGAGCACTCACTGGACATCAGAGCTGGAGCCCGACCCGTGAAGCAAACCCTGTGCCGTTTCGACGAAGAAAAGCGCAGGGCCATAGGCGAGGAGATCCACAAGCTACTCGCGGCAGGGTTTATCAAAGAGGTATTCCATCCCGAATGGTTAGCTAACCCTGTTCTTGTAAGGAAGAAGGATGGGAAATGGAGGATGTGTGTAGACTACACTGGTCTAAACAAAGCATGTCCGAAAGTTCCCTACCCTCTACCTCGCATCGATCAAATCGTGGACTCCACTGCTGGGTGCGAAACCCTGTCATTCCTCGATGCCTACTCAGGATATCACCAAATCAAGATGAAAGAGTCCGACCAGCTCGCGACCTCTTTCATCACACCTTTTGGCATGTACTGTTACACCACAATGCCATTTGGGTTGAGGAATGCAGGTGCCACTTACCAGAGGTGCATGAACCACGTGTTCGGAGAACACATCGGCAGAACAGTCGAGGCTTATGTCGACGACATCGTTGTCAAGACGAAGAGAGCCTTCGACCTCCTCTCTAACCTTGAAACGACATTCAAGTGTCTGAGAGCGAAGGGCGTGAAACTCAATCCCGAGAAATGTGTCTTTGGAGTCCCCCGAGGCATGCTCCTTGGATTCATCGTCTCCGAGCGAGGCATCAAGGCCAACCCGGAGAAAATCACGGCCATCACCAACATGGGACCGATCATGGGATGCCTTTGCGGCTCTAAGCCGCTTCATCTCATGCCTTGGCGAGAAAGGATTGCCTCTGTACCGCCTCTTAAGGAAGGCCAAGTGCTTCACTTGGACCCCCGAGGCTGAGGAAGCCCTCGGAAACCTTAAGGCGCTCCTTACGAACACACCCATCCTGGTGCCCCCCGCTGCAGGAGAAGCCCTCTTGATCTACGTAGCCGCGACTACTCAGGTGGTCAGCGCCGCGATCGTAGTCGAGAGACGAGAAGAAGGGCATGCACAGCCCGTCCATAGGCCAGTCTACTTCATCAGTGAAGTGCTTTCCGAGACCAAAGTCCGCTACCCACAGATCCAGAAGCTGCTCTACGCAGTGATTCTGACACGGCGGAAGTTGCGACACTACTTCGAGTCTCATCCGGTGACTGTGGTGTCATCCTTCCCCCTGGGGGATATCACCCAGTGCCGCGAGGCCTCGGGTAGGATAGCAAAGTGGGCGGTGGAGCTTATGGGCGAAACGCTATCGTTCGCTCCTCGGAAGGCCATAAAATCCTAGGTCTTGGCAGACTTCCTGGCTGAGTGGACTGACACCCAGTTACCGACAAATCCAATCCAGCCCGAGCCCTGGACCATGTACTTTGATGGGTCACTCATGAAAACAGGAGCGGGCGCTGGCCTGCTCTTCGTTTGACCCCTCGGAAAGCATCTCCGCTACGTCATTCGCCTCCATTTTCCGGCATCAAACAACATGGCCGAGTACGAAGCACTGGTTAATGGTCTATGCATCGCCGTCGAGCTAGGGGTCCGACGCCTTGACGATCAAGGCGACTCACAGCTTGTCATTGACCAAGTCATGAAGAACTCCCACTGCCGTGACCAGAGGATGGAAGCCTACTGCGACGAAGTCCGGCGCCTGGAAAACAAGTTCTACGGGCTGGAGCTCAACCACATCGCCCGACGGTACAACGAGACTGCGGACGAGCTGGCGAAAATAGCCTCAGGGCGAACGACGGTTCCCCCGGACATCTTCTCCAGAGACCTACATCAACCATCCATCAAGATCGACGACGCGCTCGAGCCTGAGGAAGCCTCGGCCCAGCCCGAGGTACCCTCGGCCGAGCCCGAGGTACCCTCAGCCACACCCGAGGCACCCTCGGCCATCAAGGAAGAGGCCTTGCCTGTCGAAGAGGAACAGAATGGGGTCATGCCAGATCCGAACTGGCAGACCCCGTACCTGGAATATCTCCTCCGAGGAGAGCTTCCCATCAACAAGACCAAAGCTCGGCGGCTGGCTCGGCGCGCCAAGTCATTTGTCTTGCTAGGTGATGAAAAAGAGCTCTATCACCACAGCCCCTCGGGCATCCTTCAACGATGCATATCTATCGCCCAAGGACAAGAGTTGTTGCAAGAAATACAGTCGGGGGCTTGCGGCCACCATGCAGCGCCTCGAGCCCTCATGGGGAATGCCTTCTGACATGGTTTCTACTGGCCAACCGCGGTGGCCGACACCACTAGGATTGTGCGCTCCTGCCGGGGGTGTCAATTCTACGCAAAGCAGACGCATCTGCTCGCTCAGGCCTTGCAGACGATACCCATCACCTAGCCATTTGTTGTGTGGGGTTCGGACCTCGTCGGTCCCTTGCAGAAGGCACCCGGGGGCTTCACGCACCTGCTGGTCGCTATCGACAAATTCTCCAAGTGGATCGAGGTCCGACCGCTAAACAACATCAGGTCCGAGTAGGCGGTGGCATTCTTCACCAACATCATCCATCGGTTCGGGGTCCCAAACTCAATCATCACCGACAATGGCACGCAGTTCACCGGAAAAAAGTTCCTGGACTTCTGCGACGACCACCACATCCGTGTGGACTGGGCCGCGGTAGCTCATCCCATGACGAATGGGCAGGTGGAGCGTGCCAACGGTACGATTCTGCAGGGGCTCAAACCAAGGATCTACAACGACCTCAACAAGTTCGGCAAGCGGTGGATGAAAGAGCTACCCTTGGTAGTCTGGAGTCTGAAGACGACGTCGAGCCGCGCCACGGGTTTTACGCTATTCTTTCTAGTCTATGGGGCTGAGGCCGTCCTCCCCACGGACTTAGAATATGGCTCCCCAAGGACCAAGGCGTACGACGACCGAAGCAACCAGACCAGCTGAGAAGACTCGCTGGACCAACTCGAGGAGGCTCGAGACGTCGCCCTACTACATTCGGCACGATACCAGCAGTCGCTGCGGCGCTACCACGCCCGAAGCATTCGGTCCCGAGGCTTCCAAGTGGGAGACTTGGTGCTTCGCCTGCGACAGGACGCCCGAGGGCGCCACAAGCTCACTCCTCCCTGGGAAAGGCCCTTCATCATCGCCAAGATCTTGAAGCCCGAAACATACAAGCTGGCCAACGACCAAGGCGAGGTCTACAACAACGCTTGGAACATCCAACAGCTACGTTGCTTCTACCCTTAAGATGTTTTAAGTCGTTCATGTACCTCGTTTACATACACAAAGTCTAACCGTCAAGGAAGGGTCGGCCTTGCCTCAGCAAAGCCCGACCCTCCTTCGGGGGCTAGAAGGGGGAACCCCTCTACGTCAAATTTTCCTCGGTAAAATTTTCTACTAAAAAAACCTTTGTGCTTTCGACTTCCGTATAGATAGCGGGATCCTGAGAACGACGAGAGTACACGTAAGCGGCAAGGCCGACCGAGCCGAGGAACTCCTACGCCTCCGGGATACGGATACCTCACTCATCACCTTCCGCGAGAAGTAACTCACGCTCGGATAAGCGATCCTGCTACCGAACAAGTCCTAACACTCGGGTAGAAAACAACTTTCGCGCCTTCTCGACTGTACAAATAATGGAATCCTTCGACCAAATGAGAGTGCACGTAAGCGGCAAGGCCGACCGAGCCAAGGGACTCCTATGCCTTCGGGATACGGATACCTCACTCATCACCTTCCGCGAAAAGTAACTCTCGTTCGGATAAACGATTCTGCTATTGACAGACAACTCGTGATGCTCGAAACAAGAAGAGAGAAGACGCAACTTTTTAAACGCGACGATAAAGTGTTTAGGCCTCGGCGGCCGCGAAAAAGCATGCGCATGCTACAGACAAACTGTTCCTGCAGGTTCGGGCATCGGCAGGGGGAGCAGCAGCACCCTCGGCGTTGATTCCATCCTCGGCGGAACCAGGCCTGGCCTCGGACGGTAACCCAGGCAAAAGGACCTCCACCTAAGGGAGGACGCCAGCACCGCGCCAGCAGATGTCTTGGCCAAGCTCCAGCGGCTGCTACCACATCTTCCTTGGCCTGGGGAGCCGCCATCTCCTGGGCTGACGAAGTCTCTTTCCGAGCCGACTCCGCGTCTGTCCGTGCTAACACCGCTGCCTCCGGCTCCAGCTCAACGCAGAGCAGCCGAGTGTTTCGAAAATTGAGCAAGGGAAGCCTAGAGCGGCAAGGCCGACAGAGCTGAGGGACTCCTATGCCTCCGGGATACGGACACCTCACTTGTCACCTTCCGCGAAAGGCAACCGACGCTCGGTTAAGTGGTTCGGCTAGCCAACAGACAAGTCCCAGCGCTTGGAATGAGGAAGACACAGCTTCGTTCTCGAATTCGAATACCCAAATGTTCAGGCCTCGATAGCCACAAAGAACAAACACATATACCTGGGGTAACTATGCTACACAGACTTAGACGTCGGCAGAACCCTGGCGGTTCTCCCGACCTACGACAAATGTCTAAGTACTTGAAGCGGTTACATTTTGCTCCGGCAAAACCCCGGTATATCTCCTTACAAATGGGACTCCGGTTCCGCTCCCGCGGGTATGGGCAACCCCCCACTCGGTGCGCTCCTCCGCCTCAGCCCGGATGATGAAAATCCTTGAAGATGAGGGCGGGGCGGAGGCCGCAGCCCGGCTTGCTTCTCCCCACCAAACTGCCCATTGGTGAGGGAATGCAGCCAGGCTACACGACGAAAATCCTTGAAGCCGAGCAATGGCTGAAAGGTGCCGATCTCCACAAGGCCGCACTCCTCCAACGACAGCAAGAGCAAGGCAGCGCTGGAGCACCCCATCCGGGGGCTCAAAAGGCGGAAGGGCGCAATGCATGAGAGCAGGACAAAGGCATGGCCACTGCCCGGGGAATTGATCCCCCTTTTATAGGCAGACCTCCTCGCTTGCACCCCTTAGCGTCACGAGCGAAATCCCCACTGACATCCTCTAGGGTTCTCCCCCCACGACACGGGGGCTGGGACCCACACGTCATACGAGCTGATCCGAAGCATGAAGAAGGCGAACCGCCACACGCGAGGCATGTAACCGTCCTGCGGTTACAAGCGCTCTCCCATCTTCGCAGAAACCGGTGGTCGAAAGGGTGGACTGCCATGCGACAAGCATCCAACTGCACCGCAACCGTGCGCCCCTTCAGCTCCATCCACATCCGGTGGACCAGTGCAAAGGAAGCGGGCCCGCATGTCATGTAACCGACGCGCCGGTTACGACGTGCAAGAAGCTACACCGCCACTCGCACCAATGTTCGCCTCCTCGACTGCGGAACCAGTACCACGACTCGAGGTAGCCCTGCGCATGACCCAATAGTGCTAATTAAAGGCGACAGCCACGGGTCAGTCAGCCGCGGGGTAGGCATGACGGTTGGCATGGTCAAAAGTGGGCCGGCGGTAACTGCAGCGGCAGACGAGCGGAAGCAGCGGTCAAATCGCCTACAAGCTCGCGTCCCCTCCTGAAGCGACAGGAGAGCCCTCTCCCACGGCGTGAAGACGACGTGTCCGTGCCCCGTTCCTCAAACGGCTCGCACGCGCAACGGGCGCCACGCGGATTGCCTGTCCCGTCGCATTAACTCCCCGACGGAGCAGGCGACACCTCTGGCAGGCGAGGCGGGCGTCGCTTCGCCTTCGCCATAATGACCGCGTCAAAAAAGGTGCGCCACCTTATTTAAATTCATATCCTTCCCCTCCTCCTCCTCTCTCTCTCTTGCTACAGGGACCAGGAAAGGGGATGTTGTGCAAAGGATCCTTCCCGGCGAAGGAAGCGGGCCCCGAGCCCTCCTACTGATCAGGGGTTCGAAGGCTAGCCCCTCGGAAGGGTTTCGACAGGCGCCCTAGAGCACTCGGACTTCAAGCCCATTACTGATTAGGGGTTCGGAGGCTGGCCCCTCGGAAGGGTTCGACAGCAGCCCCAGAGCGCTCGGGCTCCGTGCCCACTACTGATCAGGGGTTCGTAGGCTGGCCCCTCGGAAGGGTTCGACAGTCACCCCAGAGCACGCAGAGTGAGGGATGACTCTGGGTACGTTCGATACATAGCTGAGGCTCAGGCTACGCTCCCGAGGTACCCTAGGACATTTCCGAGACCGACGGGAACGATTTGTAACGGAATCCCACCGGAGGGAGGCATCGAGCCCTCGGACCCTGTCGAAGGGGTCTGGGTCCGGCGAATCACTCGCAGGTACTTTTGGAGCGCGCCTCTGGGCCACCAGCCGACCCCTAACGAACAGGGCACGGGCGTCCACTCGGATCACCCGTTAGCAGCTCACTGGAAACACCATGTTCGGCGCCCTCCGAGGGCAACATGGCGCTTTCCCCCCTCCTCCTTGCGGAAAGGCGACGCAGGGGCGTATAATAAAAGTCGGGAAAGTCCTTGATCGTCCTCTCACTCCGTGCAGAGGCTCGGGGGCTGCTCTCGCACCCGGCTACGGCCAAAACTGTTGACACCGTCAACAAACCAGCTTGATAACTTGGAACCCGACTACGCACCTGGGCTACAGCCGGGCCACATGAGGGAACAATCAGATCGGCCGAAGCACCACGAAAAGCATTCAGACCTCAGAGGAGTCAAACCACTCCTCCGAGGCCTTGGGGGCTACACCCGGCAGGTGCGCTCGCGCGCACCCACCAGAACAAGGAAAAAACCGAGAAAGGCCGGTCCCCTCACCGAAAACACAGCAAAAGCCTCCAAGCGAGTACCATCACTCCCTTCGAGGCTTGGGGGCTACTGCCGGGTACCATAATTAGGGGTACCCCCAGCGCCCCTAATCATGGCTAGTAAACACCCTCAGACCAACTGACGGGTGCGGTTCAAGCCAAGACTTCGTCTACCCGAGGGACGCGATCTCACCCGAGCCTAGCCTCGGGTTGGAACAGTAGTCCCAGACAAGTTCACGCCTCGCCCGAGGGCCTCCTCAGACAGCGGGCGCCCCCTCGGCTCTCCCGAGGCCCGGCTCGGGCAGGCTTCGTTGTGAAGCAACCTTGGTCATACCGCCTCACCAACCGACCGCTTCGCAGGCACATTAAATGCAGGGGATGCCTGACGCCGTATCCTGACACACGCGCCTCAGTCGGCCAGGCCGAAGTGACTGCAGTCACTTTGCCCCTCTTCTTTACTGTCCGATATGACAGGAAAACAGCGCCGCTCGCTTCGCTCCAACTGCCGTGTCAGCCACCCCGGCAACGACTGACAACAAGTCACGATCAACCACCAAGTTCAAGCCTTGGGCGCAACAGGAAGCTCCGCCTTGCCCGACCTCACACTCCGTCCTCGGGAGGAGGTTTCCGCCTCGCCCGAGCTCACGCTCCAACCTTGGGAGGAGATCTCCGCCTCGCCCGACCCCCGGACTCAGCCTCGACCCCGGTCCCGGGAGGAATCGCGTCCTCGCCCGACCCCGGCCTCGGCCTCAAGAGAAGTCTCCGCCTCGACCGACCCTAGGCTCGGACCGACCGCGCTAACAGGGGATACATCATTTCCCTATTCCTAGCCTGCTCAGTGTGACGGAACCTCCCAAGTAATTAGGCCCACCTACAGTTGTCTTTGTCTAAAAGACATCAGACACCCTGTAGATGTTCCTAAGTTACTTGACAAGCTCGGTATCTTTCCCGACCTTACCAGGAACGTTTCACCCGTCTTGCAGACATTACAGACCATCGGAGATGAAGATATGCGGAAGCGAATTACATAAACTTACATATGTTTCAAAAGCAAGCTCGAGTTATTTTATTACAGACCAGTCTAAAAGTGAGTGCATAGAAGTATTAATTATACAAACCAGGGAGACACAAACTTCTCCCGAAAGACTATAAACAAAAGATCCTAGATGGAGGACCGAGTCCTCCCGCACTTTAGTCTTGTTTTTCTTCTTTGGGAACCACCTTAGCACAGAAGCAGCAAAAGTCTGCTACTTCCCCACCTAAAAACAACAAAGGGATAAACCCTGAGTATGGAATTACTCAGCAAGTCTTACCCGACTAAAGAAAAGACTCTCAAGGGTATGCTGGTTATAGGGGAGTCAAGGTAAGGCTTTTTAGTAATCAAAGACTCTGTTTTGCAGAAATGCTTACTAAAGTGGATCCTTAAAAATCCAATTTTATTTGTCAAGTTAGGTAAAATTACCTGCACTAGAGTTCTTTCTACCCTAGATCAATCACTGGTCCTGCACTAGCCAATTTCTTAACCAAAAACCCATCATCTTTAGTGGAATGCTACGTGTAGGGCAGTGACCAAGTCTTCATAACCGCGAAGGTACGGCGATCCGAATCGATTATACTCAGCTGAGGATCTCCAATCACACGACATATGTAGCACTTAACCCTTGCATATGTCAACCCGCCACCGGGGTTCTTAAGACCGGATCAGGTTCACGCAAACCGAGAGCACAGATACACCACCGTCCAGCCTCTTGCCACGGAGGGTACACGCTACTCTCGCCACCGCTCCACTCCCATTTCGTGTTATCTTATTCCGGCCTTAGTCTGCCCGAGGCAAGGCTTACCCATGACGAGGCATGTGACCAGTTAAAGGGTCCTCGATCATCAAGCCTACATCGACAAGGTCCTTAATCGACTCAGACGGAGACACTACACCGAGACTCTCTTCTCGTGCAAGTCACCCGCCCGGTCTCAGCTTAATCATTTCAACCCAAAAACTTGGTACCTGACAGAGGTACATCTTTTCCGATGTTGGACCCATCATGGCCATGATGGATCCACCATCAAGTTTTGTTTTCAAAAACATCCCTCCCACTTTGCCAAACATCTTTTGTAAAACAAATCCTTTTGTTTTTCTAAAGCAATACTAAGCATAGTAAAACCTTTTTGTAAAAACAGGATTTCAAGGAGGGTAATCAAGATCAAGGAAGGTAATGCAGGAATTGTTTAATCAATCAACTCCTATCACCTAATGCAGCAAGCAAGTAAGAAATATTTTAGAAACATTAAGGAAGGTGGCAAATGCACCGGGGCTTGCCTTTGTTATCAGGTGTGTCCTGCTCGGATCCACAAATATCGAAATAAAAGCAGTTGTCTGCTTGAGGATCAGAGGTGGGTGGTATCCCCTCTTCAGAAACTTCTTCTTCTTCTTCTTCGTGCTCTAATATAACCATATACATGCATAAGAATGGATGTCATGGAATGCTCATGAGGATGCAAAGATAACATAAACTAATTATTTATGTCTTGAGTACAACTTTCCTTCACGGTACTCCGAGAACCTAGGGTTTCCGGAGTCAGTAAAGGAGTTCATGGAGCAGGGGGGGTGGTTTTGGGTTTAGTGATCAAACAAGGTCCAAATCAAACTAAACTCTACCCATGGCTTCTAATTAATGTGAAAAGCTCACATAAAAAGTTTGGGAAATTTTGGACTTATTAATTATTTTCTAAAAATCCAGAATCAATGGTTTAGGCTATTTTAAATACCCTAAAATTCCCTATTTGATCTAAAAATCATGAAACTATTTTTATTAAATTCTAGGGAAAATAAGGAACCTAGGAAAATTGGTCTCATATTTTTAGGATTTTTCTATAATTTTCTACAGATTTCTAAAGCTCTGTAGAAAAAGAAAAAGGAAAAACTTCAACAGTAACGGGCCGAAACCAGCCCAGGTCAGCCCAACAGCAGCAGAATCGCGCCCGCGCCCGCGCGCGCGATGGCGGCTTTGCAGAAAAGCCCTCGAGGTTTTATCTAACAGGAAGCGGGTTCGGTTACTATTTCCTGGGGTCACTGACACTTCGCACAGAGGCCCCTGCGGTTCTGTCTATTCTGTGTTTCACGTCCTCGACGGCGTTCAAGCGCGGCCGTGCTCCGGCGAGCATCTACGCCAGCCGATTGAGGCTAAGACCGGTGCTAATCTTCGGCTGAGACCAAATCCGAGTCCCCATGAACGTTTCCCCCAACTAAATTGCACTATTGGTGGACTAGGGAGCTTCGGCCACGGTGGCCGCGAACGGTGTGGCCAAATCGTTGTGTTCCCGGCGACTGGGGGTCTCCCGGTTCAATTCGGTGGCTCGGCAAGCATCACGGAGCTGTGAGGGTACTCAAACGAGGTAGCAGAGGACCGGGGCTGACCTGTGGAGGGCTGACCACGGCGAGCTTGATTCACGGCGGCGGAAAACCAATTTGGGGGCAACGCGCAATTCAGGCGAGCTGGTGGACGATCGAGGGTGGGAGCGGGTGCTACAGCTTCACGATTATATGGCGCAACTATCTCCGCCCTCAATTTATAGGCTCCAAGGGCGGTGGCCGGTGAATTTCGAGGAGGACGCGCGGCGGCCGGAGATAAGGAAGGTTATCGGCTACGCGATTTCGTGTCTACCGCCGTGGCGGGCTCACCGGCATCGATGCGACAGCTGTGAGGAGTCACGACGGCACGGTGGAAGAGTTGAGCCACGCGGCACCCGGCCGAGAGGCGGCGGTCGACGGCGAGCACTTTACCGCGGGCGGGGAGCCAGGGGAGATGTGCCGTGGCCGGTCGGGGTGACTTCCAGCTCACCGGTGACGAGGACCTTTACCGTGACAGACTTATCTGGTGACCGCCGAGCACGAATCACGGCGAACGACGATCGACGGCGACGGCTATCGGCGACGAGCACGATTACGATCTTTTTCAGTTACCGGTTACTGTACCATGGAAAGACCCCATCAGTTAGCCTGACAGAGCAAGTTCAGAGCAGTATTTCTCCAAATTTTACACTGCAACTTTGTCAATACTCTGTACCAAAGTTGTAGAGTTACAAACCAGCTACAATCCAACTATAGAGATCAAACTCATTTGAGCACTGGATCATGCTTGGATTTGAGCTAGAAGTTGATGTCAGTCATCTGCTAAACTGAATTTCAGATCAAACAGCCTGACAGCCAGTTTTGGATTGGGTTTTTCTCCAAATTTCTCATAACAACTAAGCTCACACTCTTTAGCAAAGTTGTTCACCTATAATGGGTCTTCAACTTTGATGTGGTGACCTAGGGCAAAAACCCTATATCCTGAAAGATACAAGGCTCCAAAGTTGAGCCAATATCACTGAAATCCAGACTTAGAATAAACTCACATGAGGTCTATTTTGCATTTAAGTCCAAAACCTAGGGTTTGGCTTTCAAATCCACATATTTGTGAACCAAAGGACTTAAGAAACCTATTTGGCTTGGTTTTTGCACTTTAACCCAAAAGTGGGTTAATTTTGCACATAGGCCCCTAGGGTTTAGTTTTAGGGTTTTCCAGGGTTCTAATTAGAGTTTCTGGTATCCCAGGGGTATAAAAGGAATTCAAGTTTGTTCTTAGGGTCATTTTATGACTTTTACCCTAAAGCTTTTAGGTTTTCTCAACTTAGGTTAAGTTTTACCCCTTTAATCACTATTTAGGGTTAAGTCCTTTAACCAGGGTCTTATTTGTAAAACATTAAAACAATACAACTGGTTTGAAATTTTTGCCTAGTGAATGCACTCTAGGTGTGTCAAACATATGCAATGCCAATGCTTATGATGTCATGCTCAAGTTTTAGTTATAGTAACACCTGGGGTGTTACATCCTTCCCCCCATAAAAGAATCTCGTCCCGAGATTTAAAGTCCTAGGGTGAGTAATGGAAAAGGAAATGTGTCACATTTTTATTTCATTATTTCTGGTACAAGGCAGGGGTGGTGTGGGGGTTCATTCTTTTACTATACAGCTATACAAACTTTACAACTTACAAGAGGCTAGAAAGCCTGGGAAATTCTTATCTAAGAAGTCTTGGGTTTCCCATGTAGCCTCATCTTCCGAATGCTGGTTCCACTGTATCTTATAAAACTTAAGAGTCTTTCTCCGAGTAACCCTGTCCTTTTGATCCAGAACTCGAATGGGATGTTCCGAGTATGTTAAATCTGGTTCCAGGACAACATCAGTCACTTCAACGGTTCGATCGGGAACCCGAAGACACTTCTTCAATTGTGACACGTGGAACACATTATGCACAGCAGACAATGTTTCGGGGAGCTGGAGTCGGTATGCCACTGGTCCACATTGCTCAAGTACCAGGAATGGACCAATGTACCTGGGTGCAAGTTTTCCTTTAACCCCAAAACGCGATACGCCTTTCATTGGTGAGATCTTCAGGTAAACATAATCTCCTTCCAGAAAATATAAGGGCCTTCGCCGTGTGTCTGCATAACTCTTCTGACGAGCTTGTGCCTTCTTCATATTATAAATAATTTTCTGAACCTTATCCTCGGCCTCTTTCACTATATCAGGCCTAAAGAAGCATCTTTCTCCAGGTTCAGACCAATTTAGCGGAGTTCGACACCGTCGCCCATATAAAGCTTCAAAAGGTGCCATCTTGCTACTTTCCTGATAACTGTTATTGTATGAAAACTCCGCTAAGGGCAAACATTCATCCCATTTTTGCGAGAAGTCCAGAACACATGCCCGTAGCATATCCTCGAGTATCTGATTCACTCTCTCAGTCTGTCCACTGGTTTGAGGATGATAGGCCGAACTGTGGAGTAACTTAGTACCCAAGGATTTATGAAGTTCTTCCCAAAATTTGGATACGAACTGAGGTCCACGATCCGACACTATGGTCTTTGGAATACCATGCAAACTGAGAATACGGGCAATGTATAACTCCGCATAGGTAATGACAGGATATTTTACTTTGACAGGGAGGAAGTGGGCGATCTTTGTGAGTCGATCAATGATAACCCAAATAGAGTCATACCCTTTTGCGGTTCTGGGCAATCCCACAATAAAGTCCATGCTAATGTCTTCCCATTTCCATGTTGGGATTGGCAAAGATTGCAATGGACCAGCAGTTTTCATGTGTATGGCTTTGACACGTCTGCAAGTGTCACACTTAGCCACATAGCGTGCAATTTCAATCTTCATCTTCGTCCACCAGTAGTGTTGTTTTAGATCATGATACATCTTAGTGCTTCCCGGATGAATAGAATAGCGACTAAGATGCGCTTCATCTAAGATTTGCTGGCGGAGTTCTTCATCCTTTGGCACTACTATGCGGTTGTTAAACCATAACACACCTTGATCGTCTTCCTTGAAACATTTGGCTGTTCTAGCCCTTATCTTCTCTCGTATGTGCTTCATGCCCAGATTGTCCTTTTGAGCATCAATTATCCTTTGCAAAATGGTCGACTCAAGCTTTAGCTGATTCAGAGTTCCTTGTTGGATTATCCCCAGGTTTAACTTCTCCATGTCTTGACACAAAGTGTTTTCGGAGGTCTTTACCATAAGACAGTGGCAGGAAGTCTTACGACTCAATGCATCTGCCACCACATTGGCCTTGCCTGGGTGATAATGGATTTCCAGTTCATAGTCTTTAATGAGCTCAAGCCATCGTCTTTGCCTCATATTTAACTCTGACTGGGTAAATATATACTTCAAACTCTTATGATCTGTATATATGTGGCAGATATTTCCCAGCAGATAGTGACGCCATATTTTCAGGGCATGAACCACAGCAGCTAGCTCGAGATCATGTGTTGGATAATGCTCTTCATGTCGGCGTAACTGCCTTGAAGCATACGCAATTACTCGGCCCTCTTGCATCAGCACACAGCCGAGTCCACTGCCTGACGCATCACAGTATACATCAAAAGGCTTAGTGATGTCCGGTTGAGCCAATACCGGAGCAGTGGTCAATAGTGTCTTCAGTTGCTCAAAGGCTTCATTACATTTAGGAGACCAATTGAACTTAACATCATTCTTCAATAAACTTGTGATTGGCTTCACAAGCTTAGAAAAATCAGGTATGAATCTGCGATAATATCCTGCTAGTCCAAGAAAACTCCGGACTTGGTGAACAGTTGTTGGGGGTTTCCATTCCAGAATATCCTTGACCTTGCTAGGATCTACCGCAATTCCTTTAGCTGATAACACGTGCCCCAAAAATTGAATTTCCTCCAGCCAGAACGCGCACTTGCTGAACTTGGCATACAGCTGATGTTCCCTCAGGCGCGTCAATACAATCCGTAGGTGCTGAGCATGCTCCTCTTCATTTTTAGAGTATATCAAAATATCGTCGATGAAGACCACCACGAACTTGTCTAACTCGGGCATGAACACCGAGTTCATCAAATAGGTGAAGTGGGCAGGAGCATTTGTGAGCCCGAAAGACATTACTAGGTATTCGAACAATCCATATCGCGTAGTAAACACGGTCTTCGGTATATCCTCGGGCCGAATACGGATTTGATGATAGCCCGACCTGAGATCGATTTTGGAAAATACCCTCGCCCCAGTCAGTTGATCAAATAAGATGTCGATCCTTGGAAGAGGGTACTTATTCTTAATGGTGACCTCATTTAGGGGCCGATAGTCCACGCACATGCTCAAGGTTTGATCCTTCTTCTTGACAAAAATGACGGGACAACCCCACGGGGACGAGCTTGGCCGGATAAATCCCTTATTCAGTAGATCTTGTAATTGAATCTTCAATTCCGCCAACTCATTAGGGGGCATACGGTACGATCTTCGGGAGATGGGAGCCGTACCGGGCTTTAGCTCAATTACGAATTCTACATCTCTTTCAGGGGGTAGTCCAGGCAAATCTTCCGGAAATACATCTGGAAACTCACATACTATCGGAATGTTCTTGATCTCCGGTACAATGGCTTCAAATATTCTACCAGAAGCTTTGGCTGGATTGGTTTTGGGGAGAGACAAGAGAATTTCTTCTTGATTATAATTCAACCTGACGGTTCTGAGTTCAGTGTTGAGAATTGCCTTGTGTTGAGTTAACCAATTCATACCCAAAATTACATCTATATCCTGGCCTTTCAGAACAATCATGTTAGCAGGAAAGTTCCGTCCGGCCATAGTTACTGGCACTTCATAGGCCACTTCTCTAGTAAAAATGTGTCCCCCAGGTGAATGAATTTTAAATCCCTCTTTTGATTCATGACATGCAATGTGATGTTGCTCCACAAATGTCTTGCTAATGAAGGTATGCGAAGCACCAGAATCAAAAAGAATAATTGCAGGGTGACTGGCCACAGGGAACGTACCCATCATCACCGGCTCTCCCTCCGGTGTGGTAGCCACTTGCGTATAATATACTCGCCCCGTTTTCTTGGTATTCTTGCCCGAAGTACTTCCCTTGCCTGGAGCTGAATTTCCCGATCCTTGCTGATTATTAGCCTGATTTTGCCTAGGATAGGGGCAATCCTTAATAAAATGCCCAGATTTGCCACAGTTAAAACATCCAGTTGAAGAACTTGGCAGAGCAGGGAATCGAGTGCCTGGGGCACCCGGCTGACTTTGGACAGTAGGGGCTTTGTTGGGACGAATAATTATGGGCTGCTTGAAAGGGAAAGATGGTGCACTTGAACGGTTCTGGTTAGAGGGCCGGAGAATAAACCGTTGCCTCTTTACCGGGCCCTGACTAGGCCTATCACCACTGGATCCCCTATTCTTTCCAGAGCTTGAGCATTTTGCCTCCACAGATAAGGCTGTACTGACAGCCTTTCCGTATGTAAGATCAATACATGCAGCCATTTTTCGCTGCATTCGGTCATTCAGACCTCTCATAAAACAGTTCCTTTTCTTCAAATCCGTATTCACCTGATCAATTGCATATTGTGACAGGTGATTGAACTTGTTGAGATACTGATTAACAGTATCTCCCCCTTGTTTCAGTTTCATAAACTCTTCTTGTTTCATGTGCAGCACTCCCTCAGGAATGTAATGCTCGCGGAATGCTGCTTTAAACTCGTTCCATGTAATTTGATGGTTGTCCGGTTGGATGGCCACAAAGTTTCCCCACCAAGTACTGGCAGGGCCTCGGAGTTGCTGTGCCGCAAACAATGGCTTCTGGGTTTCCGAACAACGAAGAAGGCCAAACTTCTGTTCGATGACTCATATCCATTCGTCGGCTTCGAGCGGATCTTCTGCTTTGGTAAATAGAGGTGGACGAGTCTCGGAGAAGTCCAGATAAGTAGTCTCACGGGGACCTTGTTGAAAACCTCTTCCTGCTTGTTGCTGGAACTGTTGCTGACCCGCCATTTCCCTCAGGAAGCGGGTATTGTCGGCGGTAGCATTCACCAAGGCAGCAATTGCCTCGGCAAGCGTGGGTGGAACTGGAGGTGGATTCGAGGTGACATCCCGACCCCCGGATGTTCCGGCTGCGTTCTGTCCGCGAGTCCGGGTCGGCATCTGAGGCAAAAACATTTGAATAAACATAATATGCCAAAGAAAACCTTCCATTTTACATTACTATAAAGAGTAATGATACAGACTCGATATTACACAACAGGATACATTACCCAATTTACAAAAGTTTAACCTATTATACAACAGTACACCCTACAATACACTACTCTACTTTATTACACCATTAGTCCTGCTTCCCGTTGCTTTTGGCGGCTTCATTGTCAGGTGTGGGAGTCCAGACGTCCACCAACCTCAAAGAAGGAGGGGGTTCAAAAAGATCTAACTCCCCACCCAACGCGCGCCCCGCAACGTGAGAGGGTCCGGCTTCCGTCTCAGCAGAGCGTGCAGGCTCACTAGGGTGTAGTTGTGAGTATAGCACATGGACTTCCTCATGCAATGTATTGCAGTAAACCTGCATGTTGTCGATAGCTGAGCTAAGTTCTTTAACTCGGGCCTGAGCCCTTGCTTCCTTAGCACATGCCAACATATGTGACTGTACTGCCCAGTCAAGTGCTAAGTCCCGATCAGCCAGCTGATCCTGCAAGTGACGGATGTCCCTTCTTAGTTCATTGATTCTATCTCCGTCTGCAATCCAAGTATTGGTCCTGTGTCGCAGCGTTGCTTGAAGTCGACTCACTTCGGCTTCCAGGTCTCCTATAGGGTCATTACTTCCGCTGCTACTGCTTTCGTGTCGAGGGGCTAGTTGATGCCGGGGTACTCCAATTGGTCCCGTTGACTTACGTGCTGTGAGCCTTGTGCGTGGCGGCATCTTTCTAAGGGGGAAAACTTATTAGTATAATTCTTAGCATGATGCATGAGTAAGTACAGAATCAACCTTGGTCGATTCAACCTTCTATACGTTGCACTCTTCCTATCTGGTCTTTAAGATAAACTCTTCAGAATACTTAGGTAAGAAGAGAAAAGAATCTTTAGGTAAGACTTTTGAAAATCTTTTTGAAGATGCCTTAATATCTGCAAAGAAGGGCTACGCTCCGATACCAGCTGTGACGGAACCTCCCAAGTAATTAGGCCCACCTACAGTTGTCTTTGTCTAACAGACATCAGACACCCTGTAGATGTTCCTAAGTTACTTGACAAGCTCGGTATCTTTCCCGACCTTACCAGGAACGTTTCACCCGTCTTGCAGACATTACAGACCATCGGAGATGAAGATATGCGGAAGCGAATTACATAAACTTACATATGTTTCAAAAGCAAGCTCGAGTTATTTTATTACAGACCAGTCTAAAAGTGAGTGCATAGAAGTATTAATTATACAAACCAGGGAGACACAAACTTCTCCCGAAAGACTATAAACAAAAGATCCTAGATGGAGGACCGAGTCCTCCCGCACTTTAGTCTTGTTTTTCTTCTTTGGGAACCACCTTAGCACAGAAGCAGCAAAAGTCTGCTACTTCCCCACCTAAAAACAACAAAGGGATAAACCCTGAGTATGGAATTACTCAGCAAGTCTTACCCGACTAAAGAAAAGACTCTCAAGGGTATGCTGGTTATAGGGGAGTCAAGGTAAGGCTTTTTAGTAATCAAAGACTCTGTTTTGCAGAAATGCTTACTAAAGTGGATCCTTAAAAATCCAATTTTATTTGTCAAGTTAGGTAAAATTACCTGCACTAGAGTTCTTTCTACCCTAGATCAATCACTGGTCCTGCACTAGCCAATTTCTTAACCAAAAACCCATCATCTTTAGTGGAATGCTACGTGTAGGGCAGTGACCAAGTCTTCATAACCGCGAAGGTACGGCGATCCGAATCGATTATACTCAGCTGAGGATCTCCAATCACACGACATATGTAGCACTTAACCCTTGCATATGTCAACCCGCCACCGGGGTTCTTAAGACCGGATCAGGTTCACGCAAACCGAGAGCACAGATACACCACCATCCAGCCTCTTGCCACGGAGGGTACACGCTACTCTCGCCACCGCTCCACTTCCATTTCGTGTTATCTTATTCCGGCCTTAGTCTGCCCGAGGCAAGGCTTACCCATGACGAGGCATGTGACCAGTTAAAGGGTCCTCGATCATCAAGCCTACATCGACAAGGTCCTTAATCGACTCAGACGGAGACACTACACCGAGACTCTCTTCTCGTGCAAGTCACCCGCCCGGTCTCAGCTTAATCATTTCAACCCAAAAACTTGGTACCTGACAGAGGTACATCTTTTCCGATGTTGGACCCATCATGGCCATGATGGATCCACCATCAAGTTTTGTTTTCAAAAACATCCCTCCCACTTTGCCAAACATCTTTTGTAAAACAAATCCTTTTGTTTTTCTAAAGCAATACTAAGCATAGTAAAACCTTTTTGTAAAAACAGGATTTCAAGGAGGGTAATCAAGATCAAGGAAGGTAATGCAGGAATTGTTTAATCAATCAACTCCTATCACCTAATGCAGCAAGCAAGTAAGAAATATTTTAGAAACATCAAGGAAGGTGGCAAATGCACCGGGGCTTGCCTTTGTTATCAGGTGTGTCCTGCTCGGATCCACAAATATCGAAATAAAAGCAGTTGTCTGCTTGAGGATCAGAGGTGGGTGGTATCCCCTCTTCAGAAACTTCTTCTTCTTCTTCGTGCTCTAATATAACCATATACATGCATAAGAATGGATGTCATGGAATGCTCATGAGGATGCAAAGATAACATAAACTTATTATTTATGTCTTGAGTACAACTTTCCTTCACGGTACTCCGAGAACCTAGGGTTTCCGGAGTCAGTAAAGGAGTTCATGGAGCAGGGGGGGTGGTTTTGGGTTTAGTGATCAAACAAGGTCCAAATCAAACTAAACTCTACCCATGGCTTCTAATTAATGTGAAAAGCTCACATAAAAAGTTTGGGAAATTTTGGACTTATTAATTATTTTCTAAAAATCCAGAATCAATGGTTTAGGCTATTTTAAATACCCTAAAATTCCCTATTTGATCTAAAAATCATGAAACTATTTTTATTAAATTCTAGGGAAAATAAGGAACCTAGGAAAATTGGTCTCATATTTTTAGGATTTTTCTATAATTTTCTACAGATTTCTAAAGCTTTGTAGAAAAAGAAAAAGAAAAAACTTCAACAGTAACGGGCCGAAACCAGCCCAGGTCGGCCCAATAGCAGCAGAATCGCGCCCTCGCCCGCGCGCGCGATGGCGGCTTTGCAGAAAAGCCCTCGAGGTTTTATCTAACAGGAAGCGGGTTCGGTTACTATTTCCTGGGGTCACTGACACTTCGCACAGAGGCCCCTGCGGTTCTGTCTATTCTGTGTTTCACGTCCTCGACGGCGTTCAAGCGTGGCCGTGCTCCGGCGAGCATCTACGCCGGCCGATTGAGGCTAAGACCGGTGCTAATCTTCGGCTGAGACCAAATCCGAGTCCCCATGAACGTTTCCCCCAACTAAATTGCACTATTGGTGGACTAGGGAGCTCCGGCCACGGTGGCCGCGAACGGTGTGGCCAAATCGTTGTGTTCCCGGCGACTGGGGGTCTCCCGGTTCAATTCGGTGGCTCGGCAAGCATCACGGAGCTGTGAGGGTACTCAAACGAGGTAGCAGAGGACCGGGGCTAACCTGTGGAGGGCTGACCACGGCGAGCTTGATTCACGGCGGCGGAAAACCAATTTGGGGGCAACGCGCAATTCAGGCGAGCTGGTGGACGATCGAGGGTGGGAGCGGGTGCTACAGCTTCACGATTATATGGCGCAACTATCTCCGCCCTCAATTTATAGGCTCCAAGGGCGGTGGCCGGTGAATTTCGAGGAGGACGCGCGGCGGCCGAAGATAAGGAAGGTTATCGGCTACGCGATTTCGTGTCTACCGCCGTGGCGGGCTCACCGGCATCGATGAGACAGCCGTGAGGAGTCACGACGGCACGGTGGAAGAGTTGAGCCACGCGGCACCCGGCCGAGAGGCGGCGGTCGACGGCGAGCACTTCACCGCGGGCGGGGAGCCAGGGGAGATGTGCTGTGGCCGGTCGGGGTGACTTCCAGCTCACCGGTGACGAGGACCTTTACCGTGACAGACTTATCTGGTGACCGCCGAGCACGAATCATGGCGAACGACGATCGACGGCGACGGCTATCGGCGACGAGCACGATTACGATCTTTTTCAGTTACCGGTTACTGTACCATGGAAAGACCCCATCAGTTAGCCTGACAGAGCAAGTTCAGAGCAGTATTTCTCCAAATTTTACACTGCAACTTTGTCAATACTCTGTACCAAAGTTGTAGAGTTACAAACTAGCTACAATCCAACTATAGAGATCAAACTCATTTGAGCACTGGATCATGCTTGGATTTGAGCTAGAAGTTGATGTCAGTCATCTGCTAAACTGAATTTCAGATCAAACAGCCTGACAGCCAGTTTTGGATTGGGTTTTTCTCCAAATTTCTCATAACAACTAAGCTCAGACTCTTTAGCAAAGTTGTTCACCTATAATGGGTCTTCAACTTTGATGTGGTGACCTAGGGCAAAAACCCTATATCCTGAAAGATACAAGGCTCCAAAGTTGAGCCAATATCACTGAAATCCAGACTTAGAATAAACTCACATGAGGTCTATTTTGCATTTAAGTCCAAAACCTAGGGTTTGGCTTTCAAATCCACATATTTGTGAACCAAAGGACTTAAGAAACCTATTTGGCTTGGTTTTTGCACTTTAACCCAAAAGTGGGTTAATTTTGCACATAGGCCCCTAGGGTTTAGTTTTAGGGTTTTCCAGGGTTCTAATTAGAGTTTCTGGTATCCCAGGGGTATAAAAGGAATTCAAGTTTGTTCTTAGGGTCATTTTATGACTTTTACCCTAAAGCTTTTAGGTTTTCTCAACTTAGGTTAAGTTTTACCCCTTTAATCACTATTTAGGGTTAAGTCCTTTAACCAGGGTCTTATTTGTAAAACATTAAAACAATACAACTGGTTTGAAATTTTTGCCTAGTGAATGCACTCTAGGTGTGTCAAACATATGCAATGCCAATGCTTATGATGTCATGCTCAAGTTTTAGTTATAGTAACACCTGGGGTGTTACACTCAGGCTAGGAAGAACAAGACCGGCGTCCCATCTGGCTTACCCCGGCGACAGGTAATGATGGTGCCCCGCGTGCGCCATGACGCCGGTGGCTCTCAGCCCCTTACGACAGCAAGGAGACGTCAGCAGGATCCTCGCCACGCTGCCAGCTGTGCTCCTACAAGACTCAGGTGCTCCTCTAGCGGCCATGCCATCACATGTACAGGGCCCAAGCTCTCCCCCAACGGCCACGTTGGCATGTACACAGGGCTTAGGCACTCCACTGCCGGACACGTTAGCGCATAGCTACGCCCCCCGTTGTACGTCTAGACTCTCTCCTTGCCTCTATAAAAGGGAGGTCCAGGGCCACCCTAAGGGGGGTTCACGCGAGGGAAGCAGCGGATGAGCTCTGTGTCCCTCTCTCTCTCTCTCACGCGACACGCTTGTAACCCCTACTGCGAGCGGCACCCCTGGTGCAGGATAATACAAGGCTTGTCCCACATCTTGTGTTCCATCCCGCGCCAACCCATCTGGGCAGGGACACGCAGCGACAATTCACTCGTCGGTCCAGGGACCCCCCAGGGTCAAAATGCTGACAGGCGTGTCGCGGATTTCCTCGGTCCGTGTTCAGAACATGCAGCAGCTTGGATATTTCGGCAGCGGAGTGGGGCATGTCCCGGGGGCGGAGGAGGTCCCTGAGCCAGAAGGCGAGTTGGTCGTTTTTGAGGCTTTTTTCACTGCTGGCCTTCGTCTGCCCACACATTGATTCGTGGCGGAGGTCCTGCGGAAGTTCGAGGTCCAGGTCCACCAGCTGACGCCGAATGTCGTGGTGGCCCTGGCGAAGTACGTCTAGGCGACGACTTCGTATGGCGGCCAGCCCTCAGTGGAAGTCTTCGCAAAACATTACTGTCTGCATTGGCAAAAGAGGAAAATTGGAGATGAGATTGCACAGTTTGGATCGTGCACATTCACGCCGAAGTCCGGGAAGACTTCGATGGAGGTTGTGGAGTTGGTTCCCTGCGCCCGCAATAAGTGGGGCAACTGGTGGGATTTCTGGTTTTACGTTTTAGAAGGCGCAGTCGAAGACCACCCAGGGCTCCCCGTGGCCGTCATGTGCTCCCATCATTATGTAGCATACCCGCAATTTGAGGTAGCAGAGGATGACGAAGATGAAGGAGCCCTTCGTTGCGCTGCCCGCATGAGTAGCGGACGCGATTTAGTTGAGGAATTTGTCGGGTAGGGGGTATGGCCCTTGGCACATGGCTGGGCATTGGGCGAAGTATGCCCTCGCGAGATGCCCTCCCGTGGTGGGCAGCTGGTGTGAAGTCCTGCCTTCACGCTTGATTTGCGTGTCCGAGATCCCGCCGCATTCGTGCGTGAAGCGGAAGACAGGGCGGCAAGGATCGTGGGGCGCTACGTGCCGAAGACAGAGGGTCTGTGGAGCTGGGATATCCGTGGGTCCAACGACATATTGAACCGGGTCTTTGACCTAAACTGCTTGCCGTACGGTGGTTATCCCGGTGTGGACGCCGCCGACCGCGCGGGAAGAAACCGATGGGTGGAACCGAGGAAGAGCCTTCGCAGGATGCTGCCCCGACCACTAAGAAGAGGAAATTAGGTACTATAGTGGGAGGAATGGGGGTGTCTGATAATTTTGCTGTGGAGTTGATGGGGACATGCGTGGCCCCCGGGGGAAGGATGTCTTCGCCTGAGCTCCGGGAGTCTTCGGCGCGAATGCTGGAGGTTACCAGGGGTCGATGGCCAAAGAGTCTTGCAATCCCCTGGGCGGAAGGCGAAGACATGTCTACGTCTCGTATAGCTCGTGGCTTGAGGATTTTCCCTTACGAATGGAATATTGCTGCTGTTGTGTCGGCAGTGATGACCAAGGACCGACAAGACGCTGCGTAGAAGCATCGGGTGGTTATCAGGATGGCGGATTCGAGGCGTGAGGCGAAGAGAGCGCGGGGGAGCGTGAAGGCTGCTGCCTCCGGCAGCAGCCAGCCGGTGCCGGCTGCGAAACCGGCCGCGCCTGGGTCCAGCAAGTCGTCGGCGGGCGCGAAGACAGTCGCCGCTGGCGGGACCAAGTCTCCCTCGGTCGAAGCTGCGAAGGGACGGGAGCTACCCTCGCCGGAGAAACATGTTACCGACTTCGGCACGAACATCAGCGTGGAGGACTATTTTGTCGGTGGGTTTTTTTACGAGGTCTTCTGACCGGTGATATGTTGCATTGCAGGGTCCGGCGAGGGGCAGATGGTTGTTGTCCCGCCTTCGGTGGCAACCGCTTTGCCATCGGCAGAGGTAAGGGCAAGGGGGACCGCGCAGGACCCGTGGGCTGCCTTCTGCGCGAGCGGCAAGATTCTGACAGCCGCTGCCGCTAAGGACGTGGCGGGCATCATGTCCCAGCGGCAGAGGGAGGCATCGCAGCAGCTGTCGCAGCAACTAAGTCAAGTAAGTTGAGTTGGACTTCGGTGTTTGTTGTTTCCATGGAGATTTGGGTCTCATGTGTTTTTGTCAGGCGGCTGACTTCGCCGACCGCGTTGCGTCTGGTGTCCTGACTGCGGACATGGCTGCCGAAGTCGAGAGACTTCGGGCACAACATGCGGATGCCGTCCGGGAGAAGTCGGCCGCGGAGAGCAAAAGCTGCCGGCTGGCGGAGAAAGTGGCCGCCTTGGAGACCGAGAAGACGGACCTTCGGCGCCAGCTGGCAGAGGAGAGGAGGGAGGCGAACCAGGCCATCGCTGAGGCGTAGGCTGCGTAGGCGGAGGCCAAGGTGGCGCCGGCGGAGGGAAGTCTCGCCAGCCAATGCGCCAAGGAGCGGGAGGCGAGGTTCAACGTCCTGCGCGGCCGCGTGGATAAGGCCGAGGCCTCTACGCGCTCTGAGGTTGAGTGGACGCTCGCATAGTTCGTGAGCTCGTATCACGAGCTGGGCGCGCGTACTGCTGACTTCGAAGTGCCCGACCGCGAGGCGGGCCTTCGCTTCCTCGAGTGGTTGTAGGAGGAGTTGCTGGTACTCCCAACCATCATGGAGGGTTTCATGTCCTTTGCCTCCCTCATCACCTGCGAGGGGGCCAAGAATGCGTTGTCCCGCGAGGGCTGCAGACACTACGAGGTCTTCGACCAAGCAGACGAGAGCTTTGAGCGTGAGATCTTCAAGGCCGAAGACCCCGTTGTGAAGCAGTCAGCGGGGGCCCTTTTTGATAGGATGTGGGGGGCACATGGTCGGGAG
The DNA here is from genome assembly GCA_029449295.1 of Zea luxurians. Lineage (NCBI taxonomy): Eukaryota > Viridiplantae > Streptophyta > Magnoliopsida > Poales > Poaceae > Zea > Zea luxurians. Next base: position 149,896,281 of record JAOPSE010000007.1, read on the forward strand.
GCTGTCAGGGAGCAATCCGACCGGGCGAGAGAGCAGGTGATGGTTATTATTTTAGTGTGGTTAGTTGCGTGTGGGTATGTATAATTTTTGCTGAGTGAATGTGCTGTTGCTGCAGATGGAGCGTGCCGAGGACGTCGAGGACTTTGGAAGTCTGGTCGGCGTGTCGCCCGAGGCTGCGGAGGTCAATCCGGTGCTGCCCTTGGACGCCGGCGAAGGCCCCTCGGCCGTGGCCGTTCCTGCTATGGCCGTTGGCGAAGACCCTGTGTCGGCCCCTGCGCCGACGATCGAAGGTGCCCTGAAGGTGGCGGACGAGCCGCCGGTCGAAGACCCCACGGCCGTGGCCGGGCCCTCGCAGGTGGCTAAGTAGCTAAATAGGTGCGGGGAAGTGTGTAAGTTTTGTCTGCATGTTACTGAACCTTGGTTGCTGCGCAGGTTTAGGGTTTTGGGCCTGCGCACGCAACCGCTACTGCCAATGCTAATTTTGTGGTGGCTTCGACCGTGGTTGCTGAAGATGTTTCGGATGATTCTGTGTCTAAGTTTTTTGAGTCTGATGATTCTAGGGGTTCGGTTGTGTGGACGGAGGAGTCTTCGGATGAGGACTTGGATTATTTTGCGGCACTGGATGTGGCTATGGTGGAAGCTTCTCCGCGCGTGGTAGGTGCTGAAGTTATTCCTAGTGTGAGTGCTGGGCATAGGCGGCAAAGGGCGGTCGCGAAGCGGAGGGTTAGTGAGGTGGAGGGAAGTCGTCTTCGTGTTGACGGGGCTGGCAAACGAGAATTGTTGTCCTCGTCGGCTGGGACGAGTGTAGGTGAAGGGGAGTTGCGAAATCTTTTTGAGGGTGAGGAGCTGAGGATAATATTGTTCAACTACAGGGAGATGGGCATCATCCCTAAGGTTGAGCCAATGTAACGTGTGATGGCCTCGTTGTATGTATGTACCCGTGATTTGTATGAGGCTGTGTGCCTTCGCTGATCCGGTCGTGCCCGTAGATGACTTGTGCGCGGGGAACCTTTTGGAAAATACTTTCGATTTTGTGCGCTTGCTGTGCTAGTCCGGCCGCACCCGTGGGCGCCTTTTGCACGGAGAATCCAGCTGCACCCGTAGGCGACTTTTGCGCGGAGAGTCCGACTGCACCCTTAGACGACTTTTGCGCGGAGAGTCCTTTGGAGAGGACTTCGATTTTGCGCACTTATTGTGCTAGTCCGGCTGCACCCATAGGCGACTTTTGCACGGAGAGTCCGGCTGCACCCTTAGGCGACTTTTGCATGGAGAGTCCTTTGGAGAGGACTTCGATTTTGCGTACTTGTTGTGCTAGTCCGGCTGCACCCGTAGGCGACTTTTGCACAGAGAGTCCTTTGGAGAGGACTTCGATTTTGCGCATGTATTGTGCTAGTCTGGCTGCACCCGTAGGCGACTTTTGCACGGAGTGTCGCACGTGAGGGTAGCCAGCGCTATCCCTCGCGGTGACTTTGGTGTAGTCGAATGCCGAAGACCGTTGATGCGGTCTTTTTCGACATTGGCTTAGTTTTTTGTGGGGGATTTTTGCTTGTATATTACATGGCTCCACCTCATTAAAAACCTCACCCCCCTAGGAGGAAAAGAGTGCGGGCCAGAATAATAATGTTTGGCGAATTACAAGGGCGTGATGGCCCTGAGGGTTCAAACAAAAAATTTGCGAAGATTATCTATATTCCAGGAATGTTCCAGGTCTTTGCCAGATTGTTTTGTTAATCTGTACACGCTGGGAGACGACTTCGTCTTGATGATAAATGGTCCTTCCCACTTTGGTTCCAGCTTACTCCGTGGCTCTGTCCGGGTTGTGCGGACGAGTACGAGGCCCCCTTCGTTGAATTCTCTTGGGACGACTGCGTGGTCGCGCCAGGCCTTCGTTTGGGCTTGATATTTGTTGAGGGCCTGCAGGGCGAAGACGCGGTCTCCGTCGATGAGGTCTTTGGAAGTTGGCTCGTCGACGTCGGGTACTGCTGAAGCGGTTGTCTGCGGGGACACATGTTTGATTTCCTGCGGGGTCATGGCCTCCGATCCGTATAGCAGGCGAAAAGGAGTGAATCCGGTCGCCCGACACTCGGTCGTGTTCAGTGCCCCGACTGCTTCAGGTAGTAGGTCAACCCATTTGCCCTTCTTGTCGTCGAGGAGCATTTTCTTGATCGCCGTGAAAATCTTGCCGTTGGCACGCTCCACGACGCCGTTGGATTGTGGGTGGTAGACTGAAGCGAAGGCAAGCTTGGTGCCAATGGAGAAGCAGAAATCCCTGAAGTCTTGGCTATCAAATTGCTTGCCATTGTTAACTGTGAGCTCGGACGGGACTCCGAATTGGCAAACAATATTTTGCCAGAAGAATTTCTAGGCAGTCTTTGATGTTATTGTGGATACCGCCCTCGCCTCGATCCACTTGGTAAAATACTCAACGGCGACGAAGGTGAACTTGAGGTTCCCTTGGGCCGTTGGTAGTGGCCCGACAATGTCCAGGCCCCAGCGCTGAAGGGGCCACGTGTGTGCGATTAGCTTTGTGAATTGCGAAGGGCTTCCCAAGCGTGGAGAAAACTTCTGGCAGGCTTCGCATGACCTTGTGACCCGATTTGCGGCGCAGATCATGGCGGGCCAGTAGAAACCTTGACGGATCACCTTGGCAGCTAGGGCCCTAGGCCCTACGTGAGAGCCGCAAGTCCCGCTGTGGACTTCGTGCAGGATTTGGACGCCTTCGGTCTCGGTGAAACATTTGAGCATGGGTTGGCTGACCCCCTTCTTGTAAAGCTGACCTTCGATGAGAGCGAAGTCCCGGCTTCAGTGTTTGAGGCGCTTGGCCTCGTTGACATCGACTGGATGGTAGTATCCTTGCAGGAACAGGGTTATTGGTGCCCGCCAGTCTTCGGTCATAATGAGGTTGACTATGCGGTGGCCCTCGGTGTCGTTGGTTATGTGTAGGCCCTCTGGGCTGCGGACGGCTGGTGTGCCGATGACATGGTAGAATACGTCCGAGGGTAGGGTCTCGCCCCTGGTGGCTGCTTTGGCCAACGCGTCGGCCTCCTCATTCCTGGCGCGGTCCACATGCTGCAAGGTGAAGCCTTTGAATTGTCTCTCGAGACTGCGGATAGCCATGAGGTACTGCATAAGTGCGGGGTCTTTCGCTGCGTAATCTTTCTCAATTTGGCCGGCAACTACCTGAGTCTGTTCTGATTATGCAGGTAGTAACGCCAAGTGCCCTTAGCTTGCGAAGGCTGAGGATGACAGCTTCGTACTCTGCTATATTGTTGGTGCACCTGTCAGACTCCAAAGCAAAGCTGAGGCATGCAGCATATCTGTGCTTAACCCCTGCGGGTGAGGTGATGACTGCAGCAACGCCTGCCCCCGCATGGCACCATGTGCCGTCGCAATGGATGGTCCACACCGTCTCTGCAGACGTGTCCGGCTGCGTTATTGGCCCGGTCCAGTCGACGATGAAGTCTGCCAGGACTTGTGACTTGATGGCTGTCCGGGGCTCGAAGGTGATATGGTAGCCGAAAAGCTCGGCTGCCCATTTGGCGATTCGGACTGATGCCTCCAGATTTTAAATAATTCACCGAGTCCCCTGTCCGAGGTGACCCGCACCTTGAACGCTTCAAAATAATGGCGCAATTTGCGCGAAGCCATGACTACTGCGTAGGCGATTTTTTCCAGTTCTGTCATATTGCATTTGGATGCTGTGAGTACTTCGGAGACGTAATAAACTAGACATTGCCTGGTCGTGCCCTCTCTGTCCTGTTCCTGAACTAGCGTTGCGCTGACCGCGTGCGGTGAAGCCGCGACGTAGAGAAACAGGGGCAGCGAGGGGTTGGGGCTTGAAAGAATCGCCAGCTCTGACAGATGCTGCTTTAGTGAAGCGAAGGGCGCCGCTTGCTCTGGTCCCCATGCGAAGTCTTTTGTGCCGCGTATCGTTTTGAGGAAAGGTAGGCTTCGCTCTACGGATTTGGAGATGAATCTATTGAGGGCGGCCAATCTACCGGTCAGTCGTTGGACGTCTCTGGCTGACTGCGGGGGCGTCATGTTGATGATGGCCTGTATTTTGGTCGGGTTGGCTTCGATCCCGCGGTGCGACACCAGGTAACCCAGTATCTTCCCCTGGCGAACACTGAAGACGCACTTTTTGGGGTTTAAGCGAAGTCGTGCGTCTCGCATGTTCATGAATGTTTCTGCGAGGTCAGCCAGGTGGTCTTCTTTGCTTTTGCTGGCAACGACGATGTCATCCACATACGTAAAAATATGTTTCTGCCGACTTGGCTCTCGAGCACCGTTTTGGTGAGGCGAGAGAATGTGGACCCAACGTTCTTGAGTCCCTCTGGCATTCTGATGAAGCAGTATGTGCTGAAGGGTGTTATGAAACTGGTGCTCGCCTTGTCTTCCTCCTTCATATAAATTTGGTGGTAGCCGGAGAAGGAGTCGAGGAGTGACATGACTTCGCAGCCGGCCGCACTATCGACGATCTTGTCGATCCGAGGCAGCGGGAAATTATCCTTGGGGCAGGCTTTGTTGAGGCTGGTGAAATCGATGCACATCCGCCATTTGCCGCTCTTCTTTTGCACCATGACTACATTGGCGAGCCACGTGGGGTAGGCGACTGGCTCGATGAACTTGGCCTCAAGCAGGCGGTGTACCTCGGCCTTGGCGGCTTCTGTCTTCTCATCAGACATCTTGCGCAGCCGTTGCTTCTTCGGCCTCACCGAAGGGTCAATTCCCAAGCTGTGCTCGATGATAGAGCGACTGACTCCGACCAGGTCGAGGGTGGACCAGGCGAAGACGTCCTTATTTTTGGACAAACAGGAGAGGAGTCTCTCCTCGTCATGCGAAGTAAGGTCTTCGCTTATGATGACCGTTTGCTTGGGCGTTGACTGGTCAAGGGGGACAGTCTTGGTCCCATCGTTGCTCTGTAGCTGTGCCTTTTCATGTTCTTTGGCGATCGGGCTGGTTGACTCGGGAGCCTCACGCTGCGCCGTGAGGCAGTGTACATTCCTTTGCCCTGGAACGAAGTCTCTTTCTATGTTGCACGCGGCCTGCTGGTTGCCGTAGATTGTGATTGCGCCTTGTGGACCCGGGATCTTCATGCACAGATAAAGTCCGTGAATGGCTGCTTCAAACTTGTTGATGGAGCCCCGACCCATGATGGCGTTGTACGGGTACACCATGTCGACAATGTCAAAAGTAACTTGCTCACTTCGGGCATTGGGTGCTACACCGAAGGAGAGGGGTAGTTCTATTTTGCCGACATGAAAGGTGCCCTTGCCGCCAAAGCCATACAGTGGGTTATCCGAAGGCTTGAGCAAGCTGTGGCTAATGCCCATGCTGTCGAAGGCGTGGAGGAAAATGATATCCGCCTGGCTGCCGTTGTCCACTAAGACTTTGTGCAGGTCCCAGCCTACCACGCTGTAGTTGATCACCATGACATCGATGTGGGTTGCGCTGCGCAGGTCGACATCTCTGGCATCGAAGGTCAACGACACATGGGACCACTTCGTCTGCACGACTGGGCCGGTGACGGTGACGTGGTTGACGCTGCGGTAGTGGTCCCTCTTCTGCCGCTTTGTGTCGAAGTCGGCGCTGGATCCCCCAGTGATCATATGAATGACTCCACGATACGGCTGATCAGCAAAGTCTTCTTGTTTTGGTGCATGGGGGTGGGGGATGTTTGGCTGTTGCGGGTGTGGAGGTGGGGGTGGGGGAGGCACGATTTGTACCTCCTGGTGATGTTGGTATGCGTGGTTAGGTGGATGTTGAGTGGGGCCGTGGTTGTATGGTGATGGGAGTTGTTGATATGTGTGCGCGACAACTCTTGGGTTGTCGGCTGGTTGCGCCCGAGACATCCTGTCTCTGGTGGCCTTCATATCCGGGCAGTCCCTTGTTGGGTGTGCGTAGTCTTCGCCGTGGAACAAGCAGTAAAATCTGCGCGACTGTTGCGCCCGTCCTCGGCCTCGACCACGGGTTCCTCCACCGCGGCCCTGGGGGGATAATCTTGGCGGCGAGGGGCCTCACCAGCGGGGTGCTGGTTGGTGATGTTATGTACTTGCTGCTGGCTACGGCTGTCCCGACCGGATTCTGTCTGCGAAGGTCTCGTCCACGTGCGGCTGGACTGTGGAGGGTCTTTGGGTTTCCTCTGGGACTCGACCTTGCGCTGGTGGAGCTCTTCGGATCTGGCGTACTTCTCGAACAGCTGATACAACTCTTGGAGGTTCTTGGGTGGATCTCTGATGCAGTGGCTGTAAAGGACGCCAGCCCGAAGGCCACTGATGGCATAGTGAATGGCTATTTGGTCATCGACCGAAGGCAGTTATGACTTGAGGGTCAGAAACTTGTGGTAGTACTCCCACAGAGTCTCTCTTTCCAGCTGCTTGCAGAGTGACAGTTTGGCCAAGGCGTCGGTGTCTGGGCGGTACCCTTGGAAGTTGAGCAGAAATTTGTCCCGTTGACTTCTCCAGGAGTCGATGGACAGCAGGGCCAATCTGGTGTACCAAGTGAGAGCCGGGCCTTCGAGGGCGATGATGAATGACTTAGCCATCGTGGCGTCGTCCCCTCCGGCTGATGCAACAACGACTTGATAGCTCATGATATACTGTGCTGGGTCAGTGCTGCCGTTGTACTTAGGGTAGGTCCCTGCCCTGAAATTGGCGGGCCATGGTGACACTTGCAGTTGCGGCGCCAGGGGGCTTCGCTCGTCAAGGTAATTGATGCCTTGGAAAGCTGCGGCGTGCGGGATGAAGGGCCCGCGGTGAGGGACGAATAGGTCTTCGACCGGCACGCGCTGCTGGAGGGGCGGGCCGTGCTGCTACAGATCATGTTGGCCTTCACTCTGCAAGAGCGCAATCTCTTGCTCAAGCTCCTGAGCCCTCTGCTCTTCATCTCGTATCATTTGGCGTAGCTTGGCCTGCATAGTGATGCGTTGGCGCTTGGCCTCGAGGATTTCCTTCTGCTTCTGAAGGTTGCGGTTTCTGAGGCGTAGGGCCCGTAGCTGTAGCTGCTCTTCTGCGGAGATGCCGAGGACCTCGCCGTCCTCTGCTGCGTCCTCACCCTCTGGTGGTGCGAAGCCTGGTGCGAAGCCTGGGGGTGGCGTGTAACACCCTGAATTTGGGAGTATAAAATTTCTTTGCTCATATTCACAAATTCAGGTGTTACTTCCCTTTTCTCATCTTTCCCCAATCTTCTCTTTCTCATTTCTATAGGAGAAAAGTGGTTATTTTATTTGTAACTATAGTCTATTAGCTCAAACTCCAAGGGAGTATGAATTGTTGCATCATGTTGAACCCTAGATTTCACTTTTGTTTGGTGCATAATTCTTAGAAAGTCTAATTTGAATTTGTGGCTTATTTGACTTTGAATCAAATAGAGAAAATAAAAAGAAAAGAGAAAACAAAAACCAGAATAAAAGAAAAAGGAAAAGAAGCCCACTCCCCCGCCCCCCTCGGCCTTTCGGCCCAATCGGCCCATCTCGCGCGCGCGCGCCTCTCCCCCCCCTCCTCTCTCTGCCCTGGCGGGCCCACCCGTCAGCGCGGCCACCTTCCGCGCGCCCGCTTCCCCCGCTCTCTCTGCCCTGGCGGGCCCGCCCGTCAGCGCAACCGTTCCCCGCGCCCGCGCCCGCTTTCCCCTCTCTCTCTGCCCGCGGGCCCCGGCTGTCAGCTTCTCCGTCTTCGCGTAACCGCCGCCCCGGTCCGCGCGTGCCGCGGTCTCCGCGCCCACGTCGCGCGTGAAGCTCGCCACCACCTCGCCCTTGGCCACTTGAGCCCCGAACCTCGCTCGCCCTCTCCCCCTCCCTCATTTGCGCACCTGCAGACCCCTCTCTCGCCTCCCCCTCGCTGCGCGCACGCCAGAGCGCAGCCGCCATTAAACCGCCGCCGCCCGAGCTCGTTCCTCCGTCGCCGTTGGAGCCCCGCCGTGCCCTCTGCCACGGTGAGCTCCGCCCCGACGTCCGCAACCCGGGACGCGCCCCAATTTTCCCTCTCCCTCCCCGAATTCCTCTGCCCGCGCTCACCTGCCGCTCGCCGTGCAGTCGCGGGGGTCCGCCATCGTCGCCCCGGGCCACCGTCGCGCCATCGCCGCCACCGAGGAGTCCCCGGAGTTCGCCTTGAGGTAAGGAACCTCCCATGCCCCCTCCCTTCCCCTCTATTGCACTCTGTCGCGCTTAATTCTTCGTCGGAGTTGCTTAACGCCGCCGCCGACCCACTCCACCGTGAACCGCCCCCCTCCGGTGCCCCTGCCCCGACCCAGACCCCACCAAAGAATTCCCCGTGCCCTTCCCAACCTTCTTGGCCACTCAGGTCGCCCCAGAGACCCGCCAAGCGCCCGCGCCCCTCGTCTCCGGCGAGTCCTCCGCCGCGGGGACGAGCGCCGCCGCCCCAGCTAGCCGTAGGTGAAGCCCAGGCCGGCCACCCGATCCCCGCCGTCTGTCCCAGATCGGGCGGTCCCGTTTTAATTAGGCCAAACCTGATCCTGGCCGTCCGCCGGAGATCCAGCGGCCCAGGCCGCTTCCCCCACACCCCGTCTCCCTGCCGTTTGGGTCCCGCCTGTCAGCCCCCCCGCGCGCTCGCGCTGCCCGCCGGTCCCGCCTGTCAGCCCGCCCGCGCGCTCGCGCTGCCCGCCGGTCCCGCCTGTCAGCCACCCAGGCCGCCGCGCGCTCGCGCGCCCGCCCGCAGGATCTAATCCTGGCCGTCCGCCTGAGATCCAACGGCCGTAGGAGCCCGATACCCCTTCGCCGCGCGTTTTCTTAAAGAGCTCCCCTGTTTTCTGGAATTTGAACCCGCCGTCCCTGGTTTCTTACAGCTAGGTCCTCGGACCTTTTATTTAATTCAAAATAGGTACTTAGGGTATATTTTTAACCCCTAAACTTGTAAAATTCATAACTTTGCCATATGAACTCCAAATTAGGTGCTTCAAATTGCAAAATGTTCATAATATTATTATCTATCTGTTTAAGCAATGTTTCCCTGCTGTTTCCATGTCCCAATTGATGGTTAATCATTAGGATAGGATTAAGGTTATTGGAACCTTATTTGAGATAATTAGAAGTTGGTAGACTTTAATAAAAGTTGGAGCACTTAAGTTTAAGGACTTAAACACCTAAGTTTAGGAACTTAAAACCAGATAATGATTTAATCCCACCACTGACTTAAACCTGATTAGTGGATAATGAATCACTTTGTATAGTCCTCTACCCCAGACCTAGAGAATACCAGAGTGCCTATCCCTTTTCTATTATGACCTTGTGATCTCTCTCTGCTGCATATGTTTGGTATATTGTTTTTGTTTGTTATTTCCCAAGTGCATAGTGTGAATGATTACTTTACGTAGACAACGAGCAGTCTGTGTTTCCCGAGGAAGTTGCAGAGGAAGTTCCTGATCAACAGTTTGGTGAAGGTAAGTGTCCTCTGACCCATTATGTCCCATTCACTTTTAATGCACTGTCCCGCATTACTTAATTGAAACCTAAGGATTGAGTAGCTTTCTATTTACCTTATCCTTGTTTACCTTTTGGGTTATCATGGTTAGCATTATGCTATTGCTTTACTTTAATCAATGAACATGATGTGAATACTTATGATACTATGATGTTATCCCGATGATGTTCCTGTGATACTTTAGGGGGCTCAGGCTGTTTCCTGAGTGCCTCTCCGTAAGGACCTGTTTGGGGAGTGACAACCCGGGATAACAGTGCAACCATGAGGGTGAAATGGGATGCCCTTAGCTAATTAATTAGAGGAACTAGAGGTGTAGTTGCTTCGCCGTCGTGCCGTCAATGGGGTCCAGGCACAGTGCTTGCTCTGCCGAGGCTGAGTGCCGAGGTTCTTTCGTTTTGCTTTTGTTAGTCACTCTCCTGCGGGGAGGAGTACTGTGTTTATCAAACTAGAGAAACCTAACGGGCAGCTATGATCTCTAGGGAATCTTTGTAAAAGCTACGTAGTGATACCCTGCCGGACCACCTAGGTAGTGGTCAATGGGGATTAGCTCTCCCCGGGTAGAAAGGGAATCATGACTCATGGGTAAAGTGTGTGACCTCTGCAGAGGGTAGTGAAACTGATATATCAGCCGTGCTCACGGTTATGAGCAGCCTTGGGATCCTCTTTGATTAGAGATACAGATGGTTCGAGATACAAGGATTATGTTATGGTTTTGGTTCGAATATGATGATGTTGTTCCTCGATGAGGAAATGGTTCATGGGATTGGTTAATGCTAAAATCTGGCTTCTACTAATGATAAATACCTGACCAACTAAAAGCAACTGCTTGAGCCTAACCCCACATAAAGCTAGTCCACTTCAGCCAAACGGGACATTTGCTGAGTACGTTGATGTGTACTCATCCTTGCTTTACCACAAAACACCAGGTTGTCCGCATTGTAACCACTGCTCCGGAGAAGGCGAAGTCGTGGAAGGAGACTTCCAGGAGTTCCAAGACTACGATGAATTCTAGGTGTGGGTTGGCGGCAACCCCCAGTCAGCTGCCTGTGAAGGCCTTATCTTTACTGCGTTTCGCTAGCACTTTGATTTACCTGTTAAGACGATGACTATGTGGATGTCTATGACTCTGTGATGTAATAAGTTAATACTCTCTTAAGTTATTATTCGAGCAATGTGCATTGGTGTTCATTTATGTAATCGCTGTGTACGTGAGTTCTGATCCTGGCACGTACATAGTTCGCACTTGGTTTGCCTTCCAAAACCGGGTGTGACATAAGTGGTATCAAAGCCGTGTTGACTGTAGGACCGCTGACCTAGAGTAGCACTGGTCGTACTAAGGACTATTGACCTTCCCCCTCACCTTGACCTCTGATGTTACTTCAAAAGTCGGTCACCTCGACCAACCCTATGTTTTACTACATATATATATACTATATTGTACCTTGTTAAAATTTTTATCTTATTCTGTCTATGGCTTATTCACTTGTCATATTAGTTCTGCTCTTACTCTTATGCTTACGGTGTCTTTTGTAGATGGCTCGTCTTAGACACACTGCACGTAAGTCGGTGATTCCTTTCCTGCCGTCTCGACTTGCGGAGCGTCCTCTGCACCGCACCGTGTCCGGTCAGTCGAGTCACCTGGAGAGACTGCACCACCGCCTGCGTGAGGAGCAGGAACGCCGACGCCAGCACAGAGAGCAGCAGGGCTCTTCCTCCCCATCCCAGCAAGAGGTGGAGTCCGTGAGGCCCCGTTCCTCTGTTGCCCAGCTGGAGGCGCCCCCTGCACCACCGCGGGACGCCTCGGCTGTTGGAGGAGCTACTGGAGGAGGTCTTGGAGGAGACCCCGACGACGACGACTCAGACCACAGCACGGAGTCTTCTGAGCCGCAGGAGGCGGAAGGATGGGTCGCCCGACCCATCACCCGTGACGCCGCCCGCGGTTGTCACTTCCACGACGCACTCGACACCTTGCTGCGCCAGGCTTTCGACCGGCACACCTGGTCGATCGAGTATCGTTGTGTAGTCTACCAGCACAGTCGCGGGAGGTACCCGGACCGCTGGGAGGCTACCTGCCTAGTTCGCCGTCCGGAGGATGACCTCCGGGGTGCGGAGGCCGTTTCGGAGCACTATTCCATCTCCGAGAGGGACACTGCAGAGGCGGCTATGCAGGATGCAGCACGACGTGCACTCTCCCAGTACTGTTCTTTGTTCGGTGGCGTGGCCGACGGTCTTAACCTTCGGTACTACCCCCGCCGCCCTACTGGCAGCACAGAGAGTGTGGTTGTCTCACCTGTTGGTGAGGCTAACCCTAGGTTGAGCAGCACAGTCAACCTAGTCGCAGTGCTTAACACTGAGTTGGATCACTCTCTGGACGAGCTGAGCAGGGCTCGAACGGATATTGCGGAGTTGCGTGCTGAGCTGGCAGAGCGCCATCACCAGGAGGGTGGTTCTCCCGCTCCTGCTGGGACTCAGCACCCCTACCGCTCGCCGCCACGTGGTCACCACACTTATGGTTCCCCTGCCTGTAAGACCAGGATAGATCTGGATCCTTAGATCGTTAGCGTCGAAGTTTGTAATAATTCTTAAGTCAGATGTCTCAGTCTTAAATAGTTAGTTTAGTTTGCTTATCAGTTGTTTCCAATTAGCTTAGTTTGCTTATCAGTTGCTTGCATGCTTGTTATGATGAACTTGTGCTGGATTTGAATCTTTGTAATGACTGTTGCCAACCTGTGGGTTTCTCCTGCAGTTTGGCCTAGCTATAATGTTAATAAAGTCAGTTATTTAGTTGGGAAGCCATTTACTTCTACTTTCCTTCTTATCTGAGAAGCTGTGTTGAATCATAATGAGGATCAGTGAAGCTCTTTGTCCACTCAGTGTCATGAAGAACTCTGTATTCTCTTTTCTTATGCTGGAGGGTTGTAAGATCAACGCTGATGTATGAATGTCTTCCACAGATGTCTGACAACAGGCGCCGATGCAACAGGCGTGCTCAGCAAGAGCAGCATGACCAGCAGGAGGAACAACAGAGGCAGCCTTCCCCGCCACCCCCGATGACAGTGGAGCAGATGTTCTTGATGCAGACTCAGGCAGTGCAGGCCATTGGGCAGACTCTGGCAGCCATGCAGCAGGCTCAACAGCAACCCCAACCCCAATTGCAAGTACAGATGCCCCAGATGCCACGGGATAAGCGTGGTGAGTTCATGAGAGGGCACCCTCCTACCTTCGCCCATTCTGCTGACCCCATGGATGCAGAAGACTGGCTGCGCGCAGTGGAGAGAGAACTGCGCACCGCCCAATGTGACGACAACGAGAAGGTTCTGTATGGTCCCCGTCAGCTAAGGGGAGCAGCCCAGTCCTGGTGGGAGTCCTACCTCGCCACCCATGCTGACCCCGAAGCCATCACCTGGGAAGAATTCAGCGAGAGTTTTCGCAGGTACCATGTGCCGGAGGGACTGATGATCGTAAAGAAGGAGGAGTTTCTGGCTCTGAAGAAGGGACCCCTGTCTGTTAGTGAATACAGAGACAAGTTTCTGCAGCTATCTCGGTATGCACCTGAGGATGTCAACACTGATGCTAAAAGGCAGTACTGGTTCATGAGGGGTTTAGTGGATCCCCTGCATTACCAGCTGATGAATCACACCTTCCCCACCTTCCAACACCTGATCGATAGGGCAGTTATGACTGAGAAGAAGCGTAAGGATATGGAAGATCGGAAGCGCAAGATGAGTGGACCCCAGACCGGAGGCATCAGCCGTCCACGTTTCTCAGGCAGTTCATCTCAGCAAGGCAGGCCCGGTCACCCACAGGGATATCAGAATCAGAATCAGCGTCCGCATCAGCAGCAGTTTCAGAGGCAGTATCAACAGCAGCAGCAGTATCGTCAGCACAGCCAGCAAGGAGGTAACCAGTATCAGAAGCAGAACAACCAGGCACCTCGCCTTCCTGCCCCAGCAGCAAACCAGAGCAACCAAGCAGCCCCAGCACAAGGAGGAGGCAGAGGGTGTTTCCACTGTGGAGAACAAGGCCACTGGGCGATGCAGTGCCCGAAGAAGATGGCGCAGCAGCAGACCAACCCCAATGCTCCAACAAGGCAAGGTGTGCTACAGCCGGCAGCAGGCACTCGTAACCAAGCGTACAACCATGGAAAGGTGAACCACTTGGAGGCCGAAGCGATCCAGGATGCACCAGATGTGGCAGTAGGTATGTTCTCAGTCGAATCTCATCCCACGAAAGTGCTATTTGATACTGGTGCAACTCATTCATTTGTCACTGCAACCTGGGTAGAATTGCATAACATCTCAGTAGAGGCAATGATGCCGCCCATGAGAATTAATTCAGTTGGTGGCAAGGTGCAAACAGATAAAATATGCTCAAATATAAGGGTGGAAATAAGGGGGATAGGATTCCCCAGTGACTTAATAGTAATAGACACCCCTGGGATAGATGTCATTCTAGGGATGAATTGGTTAATGAAGTATGAAGCGAATGTTAGCTGTGACAAGAGGACCGTAACATTGAAGTCCCCGTCAGGAGAAGAGGTAGTGGCCGAGCTAAGGATGCCTAAATCAGCGGAGGGTGTCTGTCACCAGATTTCAGTTGATAGTAAGGAGCCCAACCCGCTCGAGGCTATCAAGGTTGTGTCAGACTTTCCGGACGTATTTCCCGAGGAGCTAACGGGCATGCCACCCGAGAGAAAAGTTGAATTTGCCATAGAGCTTATCCCTGGTACCGCCCCCATCTCCAAAAGAGCCTACCGAGTGTCTGGACCAGAATTGGTGGAACTCAAGAAGCAGATAGATGAGATGTTAGAGAAGGGTTACATCAGACCAAGTACCTCGCCTTGGGCCGCTCCGGTGTTGTTTGTAGAGAAGAAAGATGGTACCAAAAGGATGTGCATAGACTACAGGGCCTTGAATGAAGTCACTGTCAAAAACAAGTACCCCCTGCCAAGGATAGAAGATTTGTTCGACCAGCTCAGAGGTGCCAGCGTATTCTCGAAGATAGATCTGAGATCAGGTTACCATCAACTCAGAATCCGACCCTCGGACATACCGAAGACGGCATTCATCACCAAGTACGGGTTATATGAATTCACAGTTATGTCCTTTGGTTTGACAAATGCGCCAGCCTTCTTTATGTACCTGATGAACAGTGTGTTCATGGATTATCTGGACAAGTTTGTGGTAGTGTTTATCGATGATATTCTCATATACTCTCAAAGTGAGGAAGATCATGTAGAGCATTTGAAGATGGTATTGCAAAGACTTCGAGAGCATCAGCTGTATGCCAAGCTGAGCAAATGCGAGTTCTGGATTCATGAAGTCTTGTTTCTGGGTCACATCATAAATCAAGATGGGTTGGCAGTGGATCCAAAGAAAGTAGCAGATATCCTAAATTGGAAAGCACCAAAGGATGTTCGTGGGATCAAGAGCTTCATTGGAATGGCTGGGTATTACAGGCGTTTCATCGAAGGCTTCTCAAAGATTGCTAGACCAATGACAGCGTTACTAGCGAAGAAAGTTGAGTTTAAGTGGACCCAAAAGTGTCAGGAAGCATTTGAAGAACTGAAAAATAGATTGACTACAGCTCCGGTGTTAGTCCTGCCTGATGTTCACAAGCCATTCTCAGTGTATTGCGATGCTTCTTACACCGGACTGGGATGTGTGCTAATGCAAGAAGGAAGAGTTGTAGCATATTCATCTCGACAGCTGAAGATCCATGAGAAAAATTATCCCACACACGACCTGGAGTTGGCAGCAGTAGTTCATGCTTTGAAGACATGGAGACATTACTTGTATGGACAGAAGTGCGACATCTACACAGATCATAAAAGTCTGAAGTACATATTCACCTAGTCAGAATTAAACATGAGACAGCGAAGATGGTTGGAATTGATCAAAGACTATGAGTTGGAGATACATTACCATCCAGGCAAAGCCAATGTGGTTGCAGATGCTCTGAGCAGGAAGAGTCAAGTCAATATGATGGCCACGTACCCGATGCCATATGAGTTAGCCAAGGAGTTCGACAGACTGAGTCTCAGTTTCCTGAACAGTACGCAAGGAGTAACAGTGGAATTAGAGCCCACCCTAGAGCGGGAGATCAAAGAAGGGCAGAAGGACGATGAAAGCATCAACAAAATCCGGCTGCTAATCTTAGAAGGAAGAGGCAAAGACTTTCGAGAGGATGAAGAGGGGGTAATATGGTTCAAGGACCGATTGTGTGTCCCCGACCTCAAACCTATTCGGGAGCTGATCCTAAAGGAGGCTCATGAGACAGCCTACTCCATACACCCGGGAAGTGAAAAGATGTACCAAGATTTAAAAAGGAGGTTTTGGTGGTATGGCATGAAAAGGGAAATCGCAGAATATGTCGCCATCTGTGATAGCTGTCAAAGGACCAAAGCAGAGCATCAAAGGCCTGCCGGATTGTTGCAGCCATTGCGGATTCCTCAGTGGAAGTGGGATGAGATCGGGATGGATTTTGTAGTTGGCCTACCCCGTACCCGGGCCGGTTATGATTCCATCTGGGTGGTTGTGGACCGCTTAACAAAGGTGGCCCATTTCATACCTGTGAAGACCACATACACCGGAGCAACGTTAGCTGAGTTATACATGTCACGGATAGTTTGTCTTCATGGTGTGCCGAAGAAGATAGTGTCAGATCGAGGAACGCAGTTCACCTCTCATTTTTTGCAGCAGCTACAAGAAGCTTTGGGCACCCATTTGAACTTCAGCTCGGCTTATCATCCACAGACAGACGGTCAGACTGAAAGAACTAATCAGATCCTAGAAGATATGCTGAGAGCCTGTGCGTTGCAAGACAAGTCAGGATGGGACAAAAGGTTACCTTATGCAGAATTCTCCTATAACAATAGTTACCAGGCCAGCTTGAAGATGTCGCCGTTTCAGGCACTCTATGGACGAAGTTGCAGGACTCCGCTGCATTGGGACCAACCTGGAGAGAGACAGGTGTTTGGCCCCGATATTTTGCTTGAAGTCGAAGTGAATATCAAAATGGTTCGGGAGAACCTGAAGATAGCCCAGTCAAGACAGCGAAGCTATGCGGACCGAAGGAGAAGAGAACTGAGTTTTGAAGTGGGGGATTTCGTCTATCTGAAGGTGTCACCTATCAGGGGAGTCAGAAGGTTCGGAGTTAAAGGCAAGTTGGCACCCCGGTACGTTGGACCATATCAGATTCAAGCAAAGTGTGGAGAAGTGGCTTACCAACTCAACCTACCAGAAAGTTTGTCGGCAGTGCACAATGTGTTCCACGTGTCTCAATTGAAGAAGTGTCTGCGAGTACCAGAAGAACAGTTGCCAGTGGAGGGTTTGGAAGTCCAGGAGGATCTGACATACATAGAGAAGCCAACGCAGATTCTGGAGTTCGCGGACAGAGTCACCCGGAGGAATACCATCAGAATGTGCAAAGTTAGATGGGGTCACCACTCCGAGGAAGAAGCAACCTGGGAACGAGAAGATGATCTGAAGGCCAAATACCCTGAACTCTTTGCTGACCAACCCTGAATCTCGGGGCGAGATTCTTTTAAGGGGGATAGGTTTGTAACACCCTGAATTTGGGGGTATAAAATTTCTTTGCTCATATTCACAAATTCAGGTGTTACTTCCCTTTTCTCATCTTTCCCCAATCTTCTCTTTCTCATTTCTATAGGAGAAAAGTGGTTATTTTATTTGTAACTATAGTCTATTAGCTCAAACTCCAAGGGAGTATGAATTGTTGCATCATGTTGAACCCTAGATTTCACTTTTGTTTGGTGCATAATTCTTAGAAAGTCTAATTTGAATTTGTGGCTTATTTGAATTTGAATCAAATAGAGAAAATAAAAAGAAAAGAGAAAACAAAAACCAGAATAAAAGAAAAAGGAAAAGAAGCCCACTCCCCTGCCCCCCTCGGCCTTTCGGCCCAATCGGCCCATCTCGCGCGCGCGCCTCTCCCCCCCTCCTCTCTCTGCCCTGGCGGGCCCACCCGTCAGCGCGGCCACCTTCCGCGCGCCCGCTTCCCCCGCTCTCTCTGCCCTGGCGGGCCCGCCCGTCAGCGCAACCGTTCCCCGCGCCCGCGCCTGCTTTCCCCTCTCTCTCTGCCCGCGGGCCCCGGCTGTCAGCTTCTCCGTCTTCGCGTAACCGCCGCCCCGGTCCGCGCGTGCCGCGGTCTCCGCGCCCACGTCGCGCGTGAAGCTCGCCACCACCTCGCCCTTGGCCACTTGAGCCCCGAACCTCGCTCGCCCTATCCCCCTCCCTCATTTGCGCACCTGCAGACCCCTCTCTCGCCTCCCCCTCGCTGCGCGCACGCCAGAGCGCAGCCGCCATTAAACCGCCGCCGCCTGAGCTCGTTCCTCCGTCGCCGTTGGAGCCCCGCCGTGCCCTCTGCCACGGTGAGCTCCGCCCCGACGTCCGCAACCCGGGACGCGCCCCAATTTTCCCTCTCCCTCCCCGAATTCCTCTGCCCGCGCTCACCCGCCGCTCGCCGTGCAGTCGCGGGGGTCCGCCATCGTCGCCCCGGGCCACCGTCGTGCCATCGCCACCACCGAGGAGTCCCCGGAGTTCGCCTTGAGGTAAGGAGCCTCCCATGCCCCCTCCCTTCCCCTCTATTGCACTCTGTCGCGCTTAATTCTTCGTCGGAGTTGCTTAACGCCGCCGCGGAGCCACTCCACCGTGAACCGCCCCCCTCCGGTGCCCCTGCCCCGACCCAGACCCCACCAAAGAATTCCCCGTGCCCTTCCCAACCTTCCCGGCCACTCAGGTCGCCCCAGAGACCCGCCAAGCGCCCGCGCCCCTCGTCTCCGGCGAGTCCTCCGCCGCGGGGACGAGCGCCGCCGCCCCAGCTAGCCGTTGGTGAAGCCCAGGCCGGCCACCCGATCCCCGCCGTCTGTCCCAGATCGGGCGGTCCCGTTTTAATTAGGCCAAACCTGATCCTGGCCGTCCGCCGGAGATCCAGCGGCCCAGGCCGCTTCCCCCACACCCCGTCTCCCTGCCGTTTGGGTCCCGCCTGTCAGCCCGCCCGCGCGCTCGCGCTGCCCGCCGGTCCCGCCTGTCAGCCCGCCCGCGCGCTCGCGCTGCCCGCCGGTCCCGCCTGTCAGCCACCCAGGCCGCCGCGCGCTCGCGCGCCCGCCCGCAGGATCTAATCCTGGCCGTCCGCCTGAGATCCAACGGCCGTAGGAGCCCGATACCCCTTCGCCGCACGTTTTCTTAAAGAGCCCCCCTGTTTTCTGGAATTTGAACCCGCCGTCCCTGGTTTCTTACAGCTAGGTCCTCGGACCTTTTATTTAATTCAAAATAGGTACTTAGGGTATATTTTTAACCCCTAAACTTGTAAAATTCATAACTTTGCCATATGAACTCCAAATTAGGTGCTTCAAATTGCAAAATGTTCATAATATTATTATCTATCTGTTTAAGCAATGTTTCCCTGCTGTTT
The DNA here is from genome assembly GCA_029449295.1 of Zea luxurians. Lineage (NCBI taxonomy): Eukaryota > Viridiplantae > Streptophyta > Magnoliopsida > Poales > Poaceae > Zea > Zea luxurians. Next base: position 149,915,150 of record JAOPSE010000007.1, read on the forward strand.
CCATGTCCCAATTGATGGTTAATCATTAGGATAGGATTAAGGTTATTGGAACCTTATTTGAGATAATTAGAAGTTGGTAGACTTTAATAAAAGTTGGAGCACTTAAGTTTAAGGACTTAAACACCTAAGTTTAGGAACTTAAAACCAGATAATGATTTAATCCCATCACTGACTTAAACCTGATTAGTGGATAATGAATCACTTTGTATAGTCCTCTACCCCAGACCTAGAGAATACCAGAGTGCCTATCCCTTTTCTATTATGACCTTGTGATCTCTCTCTGCTGCATATGTTTGGTATATTGTTTTTGTTTGTTATTTCCCAAGTGCATAGTGTGAATGATTACTTTACGTAGACAACGAGCAGTCTGTGTTTCCCGAGGAAGTTGCAGAGGAAGTTCCTGATCAACAGTTTGGTGAAGGCAAGTGTCCTCTGACCCATTATGTCCCATTCACTTTTAATGCACTGTCCCGCATTACTTAATTGAAACCTAAGGATTGAGTAGCTTTCTATTTACCTTATCCTTGTTTACCTTTTGGGTTATCATGGTTAGCATTATGCTATTGCTTTACTTTAATCAATGAACATGATGTGAATACTTATGATACTATGATGTTATCCCGATGATGTTCCTGTGATACTTTAGGGGGCTCAGGCTGTTTCCTGAGTGCCTCTCCGTAAGGACCTGTTTGGGGAGTGACAACCCGGGATAACAGTGCAACCATGAGGGTGAAATGGGATGCCCTTAGCTAATTAATTAGAGGAACTAGAGGTGTAGTTGCTTCGCCGTCGTGCCGTCAATGGGGTCCAGGCACAGTGCTTGCTCTGCCGAGGCTGAGTGCCGAGGTTCTTTCGTTTTGCTTTTGTTAGTCACTCTCCTGTGGGGAGGAGTACTGTGTTTATCAAACTGGAGAAACCTAACGGGCAGCTATGATCTCTAGGGAATCTTTGTAAAAGCTACGTAGTGATACCCTGCCGGACCACCTAGGTAGTGGTCAATGGGGATTAGCTCTCCCCGGGTAGAAAGGGAATCATGACTCATGGGTAAAGTGTGCGACCTCTGCAGAGGGTAGTGAAACTGATATATCAGCCGTGCTCACGGTTATGAGCAGCCTTGGGATCCTCTTTGATTAGAGATACAGATGGTTCGAGATACAAGGATTATGTTATGGTTTTGGTTCGAATATGATGATGTTGTTCCTCGATGAGGAAATGGTTCATGGGATTGGTTAATGCTAAAATCTGGCTTCTACTAATGATAAATACCTGACCAACTAAAAGCAACTGCTTGAGCCTAACCCCACATAAAGCTAGTCCACTTCAGCCAAACGGGACATTTGCTGAGTACGTTGATGTGTACTCATCCTTGCTTTACCACAAAACACCAGGTTGTCCGCATTGTAACCACTGCTCCGGAGAAGGCGAAGTCGTGGAAGGAGACTTCCAGGAGTTCCAAGACTACGACGAATTCTAGGTGTGGGTTGGCGGCAACCCCCAGTCAGCTGCCTGTGAAGGCCTTATCTTTACTGCGTTTCGCTAGCACTTTGATTTACCTGTTAAGACGATGACTATGTGGATGTCTATGACTCTGTGATGTAATAAGTTAATACTCTCTTAAGTTATTATTCGAGCAATGTGCATTGATGTTCATTTATGTAATCGCTGTGTACGTGAGTTCTGATCCTGGCACGTACATAGTTCGCACTTGGTTTGCCTTCCAAAACCGGGTGTGACATGGCGCTTGTGGCTGCCCTTCGGAGCTGCAGGTGCGAAGGGTGCCTTCTAGGGTGTGTTGGTCGTTGTGCTGTCTCTTGCTGTGTGATTCATCTTCACCAACTCCTTGGTGGGTGTTGTCGGCGAGGGCCTTGCCCTTTTTCTCAGCTAGCAGGGCTGCCTTTGCTGCTTCATCAACGGATGGGGCTGCCTTCGAGTTAGCTCTTTTGGGTGCCATCGCGGGTGATTTTCTCATAGCACGAACGGTGGGCGCCAATGTTGGAACTTGCGTTCCCGGGCAGGTTGATTCCAACAGGGGGATGAGCGAGATGGGAACACGGTTTAACTGGAGGCAGCAATAGCTCTGTTAATCTAGCCCCTCAAGGGCACTGTGCGGGGGTATTTATAGGTGCCTGAGCGCCCAGCGTCTCGGATTAAGGACGCATGTGCCCTCAAGCGCCTAGGTCATTCCCGGAATATTCCCATAAAGCAGGGTTACTGACCGTCATTACATAAAAACATTTGCAAATTGGCCCGTAATACAACCGCCCGCGCGGGGCCTGTTACAATGGGCCGAATTCCACGTGGGCCTTCGTGTTCGACGAGGACGCGGGGCGGGGCGACCTCGTCGAGGGCCTTCGTCTTGCAACGTGTTGGACGAAGGGTGGGAGTTGCCGGTCGTTTTGCCTCCGTTGATGCAGCGAGATTGGCGAAGGCATCGAGCGAGGGGTAGTGTCTTCACCTTCGCCCCAACAATGTGCTAAACAAGCAAAAGGTGCAAATCAAAGACAAGGTATGTTTCTAGACTTAGTGAATTGTTTTTGAATACTAACATGGTTATCTAAGTGCTAGAAACAGTGCCGAGGAAAGAAGAAGTGAATTGAAAAAGAGTTGACTGTGTACAACCAACTCCAGCTCGGCCTGGCACACCGGACCCAGGCAAGTCTCCGGTGAAAGTGTTGCTCTCGGGAATCGATGGTGGTGTATGACTATAGTTCACCGTACTGTCCGGTGGTGCACCGAATTGTCCGGTGAGTCATCCGCGCGATCTCATCGCTCTCGGGAATGAAGAAAGGCGACGTGGCTAAAATTCACCGGACTGTCCGGTGAGCCAAAGGTCGCCAGCGCCAACGGTCGGCCACGCAATCTTCGCACGACACGTGGTCGCGCCAACGATTAGTTGGGCACACCGGACAGTGTCCGGTGCGCTAACCGATCCCGGGGACCAACAGTCGGCTGCTCTCTATATGGAAAGAAATCAAGCACCGGACATGAACAATAGCTATTCGGTGGTGCACCAGACTGTCCGGTGCACCATTCGACAGAAGGCAAGATTGGCCTTCCAAGTTGGTCTTCAATGGCTCCTAGCTGCCTTGGGGCTATAAAAGAGTCCCCTAGGCGCATGGAGGAGAATACCAAACATTCTCTAAGTATTCTAAAGCATCCAGACTCCGCTCCCGCGCATTCGCTTCGTTGTGTTAGTGATCTGAGCTCCATTCGAGTTGCGAACTCTGTGTGTTGTGTTTCGAGCTCAAGTCTAGACTTGTGTGCGTGGTTGTGCTGCGGATTTGAGTCTTGCGTGTGTTGCTCTCCCCAACCTTATTTCTATGTTTCTTTTGTGATCACCACTGTAAGGGCGAGAGACTTCAATTTGTGGAGATTCCTCGCAAACGAGAGAAAGACTATAAGGAAGAAAGCCATGGTATTCAAGTTGATCATTGGATCACTTGAAAGGGGTTGAGTGCAACCCTCGTCCATTGGGACGCCACAACGTGGAAGTAGGCAAGTGTTACTTGGCCGAACCACGGGATAAAAATCGCATGTCTCGTGTGTTGCTTCTTGTGATTGCGTTGTTTGCACGAGCGTGTTTCATAGCCACTTGGTTACACTAACTCCTTAACAATCAAGTTTGTGGCTATTTAGTGTTTAATTTTACAGGATCACCTATTCACCCCCTCTAGGTGCTCTGAATTGGTATCGGAGCCGTACTCTCCACTTAAGGGACTAACCGCCCGAAGAGATGGATCCTAAGGGTAAGGGGATGGTGATTAACGACAAGGAGAAGGAGTCTCTCTTCAACGAGCCAAGAGACGACAAGCCTACCGACTCAGGCTCGAGTCACAAGAAGAGAGACGGGAAGAAGAAGAGACGCATCAAGAAGATCATCTACTACGACAGCGATGCATCTTCTTCTTCACCAAGGGACGACGACGACGATGACTCGTCAAAGAAGAAAACGGTTAATCAAAACTATTCATTTGATTATTCCCATATTCTGTACAATTCTAATACTCATTTGCTATCAATTCCTCTTGGGAAACCTCCACAATTTGATGGAGAAGACTACTCTTTCTGGAGCCATAAAATGCGTAGTCATTTATTTTCCCTCCATCCTAGTATCTGGGAGATTGTTGAAAACGGAATGCATTTTGATAGAACTGACAATCCCGTTTTTATAAATGAGCAAATTCATAAGAATGCCCAAGCTACTACTATTTTGCTAGCATCTCTTTGCAGGGATGAGTACAATAAGGTGAGTGGCTTGGACAACGCCAAATAGATCTAGGACACCCTCAAGATATCACATGAGGGAAATGATGCAACCATGATCACCAAGATGGAACTAGTGGAGGGCGAGCTAGGGAGATTCGTGATGATCAGGGGAGAGGAGCCAACACAAACCTACAACAGGCTCAAGACCCTGGTCAACAAGATACGAAGCTACGGAAGCACAAGATGGATGGATCATGACATCGTTCGACTCATGCTAAGGTCTTTTACTGTAATTGACCTCTATCTTGTCAATCTTATTCGTGAAAATCCCAGGTACACCAAAATGACGCCCGAGGAGATCCTCGGAAAATTCGTGAGCGGGCACATGAATGCATGATGGTGAAGGAGGCTCGATATGTGGATGATGCTCTAAACTGTTTTCTACCCATCTACGAGCCACAACCCGTTGCTCTCAAAGCAACTAGCAGCAAGGAGACGCTACCAAGCAAGGTAGCACAAGTGGAGGCAGCTGGGCTAAATGAAGATGAGATGGCGCTTATCATCAAGCGTTTCAAGACCGCACTCAAGGGACGCAAGGAGTACCCCAACAAGAATAAACAAGGGGAAAACGCTCCTGCTTCAAATGCGGTAAGACTGGTCACTTTATTGCTCAATGTCTCGATAATGAAAATGACCAGGCACAAAAAAGACATGGGAAGAAGGAGAAGAAGAAGAATTACAGGAAGGCGAAGGGCGAGGTGCATCTAGGAAAGGAATGGGATTTTGACTGCTCTTCATCAGACTCCGACGATGAAGGACTTGCTGCCTCGGCCTTCGACAAATCCTCACTCTTCCCCAACAAATGCCATACATGTCTTATGGCCAAGGAGAATAAGGTACGTATTCGGGACACACCTAAGTACACTTCTAGTGATGAGGAATCCTCCGATGATGAAGTAGATTACTCTGGTTTATTTAAAGGTTTAGATAGAGCCAAAGTAGAGAAAATTAATAAATTAATTGATGCTCTAAATGAAAAAGATAGACTGCTAGAAAAGCAAGAGGACATTTTGTATGAGGAACATGACAAATTTGTTAGTGTACAAAAATCTCTTGCTTTAGAAACTAAGAGAAATGAAATGCTATCTTCTGAGTTATCTGCTTGCCATGAATCTATCTCTAGTTCAAAGAGTTTAAATAATGAATTAAATGCTAAGCTAGAGGAAGCAAATGAAACTAAATCATGTGTTGAACATGTAGTTATTTGCAGTAGATGTAAGGACTTTGATGTTGATGCCTGTGATAAACATCTTAATTCTATTGCTAAATTAAATGATGAGGTGGCAAGTCTTAATGCTCAACTTAAGACTTGCAAAATTGATTTTGATAAATTAAAATTTGCTAGGGTTGCCTACACTATTAGCAGACACCCCTCAATTAAGGATGGACTTGGTTTTCGAAAGGAAACCAAGAACTTAACAAGCCAAAGGACTCCCGTTCTCAACAAGGAGAAAGGGAAGGCTCCTATGGCTAGTAGTCCTCAAAGGAACCATGCATTTATTTATTGAAAGGGAAATAGGCTTACACCTTTTCCTAATTGATTTTGGTGGTTGAATTGCCCAACACAAATAATTGGACTAACAAGTTTGCTCTAGATTATAAGTTTTATAGGTGCCAAAGGTTCACAATTGACCAATAAAATGACTAAGAAAGGGTTCAAACAAAGAGAGCAAAAGACAACCGAAGTGTGCCCTGGCCTGGCGCACCGGACTGTCTGGTGCATCATCGGACAGTGTCCGGTGCACCAGGGAACTCGACGTTGAACTCGCTACCTTCAGGAAAATGGAGGCCGCTCCACTATAATTCACCGGACCGTCCGGTGTATGCACCAGACAGTGTCCGGTGGCACACCGGACTGTCCGGTGTGTCAGCGGAGCAACGGCTACTTCACGCACAATGGTCGACTGTAACGCATTTAATGCGCGCCTGCGCGCGCAGAGGTCAGAGCACGCGCAGCAGGCGCACCGGACAGTCTACAGTACTTGTCCGGTGCACCACCGGACAGCCAGAAGACCCCACCTATCAGAGCTCAAACGGTCGAACTCTTACGGCTGGGTGACGTGGCTGGCGCACCGGACAGTGTTCGGTGGCGCACCGGACTGTCCGGTGCGCCATGCGACAGCAGCCTCCACCAAACGACTAGTTTGGTGGTTGGGGCTATAAATACCCCAACCATCCCACCATTCATTGCATCCAAGTTTTCCACCTTCCAACACCTTACAAGAGCTATAGCATTCAATTCTAGACACAAGCAAAGAGATCAAATCCTCTCCCAAGTCCGAAATCACTCAAAACCAAATAGTGACTAGAGAGAGTGACATTTGTGTTCATTTGAGCTCTTGCGCTTGGATTGCTTCTTTTCTTTCTCATTCTTCTTGTGATCAACTCAATTGTAACCAAGGCAAGAGACACCAATTGTGTGGTGGTCCTTGCCACTTAGTGTCCCGTGTGATTGAGAAGAGAAGCTCACTTGGTCTAAGTGACCATTTGAGAGAGGGAAAGGGTTGAAAGAGACCCGGTCTTTGTGACCACCTCAACGGGGAGTAGGTTTGCAAGAACCGAACCTCGGTAAAACAAATCCTTGTGTCTCACTCTTTATTTGCTTGCGATTTGTTTTCCACCCTCTCTCTCGGACTCGTTTATATTTCTAACGCTAACCCGGCTTGTAGTTGTGATTAACTTTGTAAATTTCAGTTTTGCCCTATTCACCCCCATCTAGGCGACTTTCAATTGGTATCAGAGCCCGGTGCTTCATTAGAGCCTAACCGCTCGAAGTGATGTCGGGAGATCACGCCAAGAAGGAGATGGTGACCGGCGACAAGCTCGCTACAAGCCACGGGAAGTGTAACACCCCTGGTGTTACAATAACTAAAACTTGAGCATGACATCATAAGCATTGGCAGTGCATATGTTTGACACACCTAGAGTGCATTCACTAGGAAAAAATTTCAAATAAGTTGTATTGTTTTAATGTTTTACAAATAGGACCCTGGTTTAAGGACTTAACCCTAAATAGTGATTAAAGGGGTAAAACTTAACCTAAGTTGAGGAAACCTAAAAGCTCTAGGGTAAAAGTCATAAAATGACTCCAAGAACAAACTTGAATTCCTTTTATACCCCTGGGATACCAGAAACTCTAATTAGAACCCTGGAAAACCCTAAAACTAAACCCTAGGGGCCTATGTGCAAAATTAACCCACTTTTGGGTTAAAGTGCAAAAACCAAGCCAAATAGGTTTCTTAAGTCCTTTGGTTCACAAATATGTGGATTTGAAAGCCAAACCCTAGGTTTTGGACTTAAATGCAAAATAGACCTCATGTGAGTTTATTCTAAGTCTGGATTTCAGTGATATTGGCTCAACTTTGGAGCCTTGTATCTTTCAGGATATAGGGTTTTTGCCCTAGGTCACCACATCAAAGTTGAAGACCCATTATAGGTGAACAACTTTGCTAAAGAGTCTGAGCTTAGTTGTTATGAGAAATTTGGAGAAAAACCCAATCCAAAACTGGCTGTCAGGCTGTTTGATCTGAAATTCAGTTTAGCAGATGACTGACATCAACTTCTAGCTCAAATCCAAGCATGATCCAGTGCTCAAATGAGTTTGATCTCTATAGTTGGATTGTAGCTGGTTTGTAACTCTACAACTTTGGTACAGAGTATTGACAAAGTTGCAGTGTAAAATTTGGAGAAATACTGCTCTGAACTTGCTCTGTCAGGCTAACTGATGGGGTCTTTCCATGGTACAGTAACCGGTAACTGAAAAAGATCGTAATCGTGCTCGTCGCCGATAGCCGTCGCCGTCGATCGTCGTTCGCCGTGATTCGTGCTCGGCGGTCACCAGATAAGTCTGTCGCGGTAAAGGTCCTCGTCACCGGTGAGCTGGAAGTCACCCCGACCGGCCACGGCACATCTCCCCTGGCTCCCCGCCCGCGGTAAAGTGCTCGCCGTCGACCGCCGCCTCTCGGCCGGGTGCCGCGTGGCTCAACTCTTCCACCGTGCCGTCATGACTCCTCACGGCTGTCTCATCGATGCCGGTGAGCCCGCCACGGCGGTAGACACGAAATCGCGTAGCCGATAACCTTCCTTATCTCCGGCCGTCGCGCGTCCTCCTCGAAATTCACCGGCCACCGCCCTTGGAGCCTATAAATTGAGGGCGGGGATAGTTGCGCCGTATAATCGTGAAGCTGTAGCACCCGCTCCCACCCTCGATCGTCCACCAGCTCGCCTGAATTGCGCGTTGCCCCCAAATTGGTTTTCCGCCGCCGTGAATCAAGCTCGCCGTGGTCAGCCCTCCACAGGTCAGCCCCGGTCCTCTGCTACCTCGTTTGAGTACCCTCACAGCTCCGTGATGCTTGCCGAGCCACCGAATTGAACCGGGAGACCCCCAGTCGCCGGGAACACAAAGATTTGGCCACACCGTTCGCGGCCACCGTGGCCGGAGCTCCCTAGTCCACCAATAGTGCAATTTAGTTGGGGGAAACGTTCATGGGGACTCGGATTTGGTCTCAGCCGAAGATTAGCACCGGTCTTAGCCTCAATCGGCCGGCGTAGATGCTCGCCGGAGCACGGCCGCGCTTGAACGCCGTCGAGGACGTGAAACACAGAATAGACAGAACCGCAGGGGCCTCTGTGCGAAGTGTCAGTGACCCCAGGAAATAGTTACCAAACCCGCTTCCTGTTAGATAAAACCTCGAGGGCTTTTCTGCAAAGCCGCCATCGCGCGCGCGGGCGCGGGCGCGATTCTGCTGCTGTTGGGCCGACCTGGGCTGGTTTCGGCCCGTTACTGTTGAAGTTTTTCCTTTTTCTTTTTCTATAGAGCTTTAGAAATCTGTAGAAAATTATAGAAAAATCCTAAAAATATGAGACCAATTTTCCTAGGTTCTTTATTTTCCCTAGAATTTAATAAAAATAGTTTCATGATTTTTAGATCAAATAGGGAATTTTAGGGTATTTAAAATAGCCTAAACCATTGATTCTGGATTTTTAGAAAATAATTAATAAGTCCAAAATTTCCCAAACTTTTTATGTGAGCTTTTCACATTAATTAGAAGCCATGGGTAGAGTTTAGTTTGATTTGGACCTTGTTTGATCACTAAACCCAAAACCACCCCCCCTGCTCCATGAACTCCTTTACTGACTCCGGAAACCCTAGGTTCTCGGAGTACCGTGAAGGAAAGTTGTACTCAAGACATAAATAATAAGTTTATGTTATCTTTGCATCCTCATGAGCATTCCATGACATCCATTCTTATGCATGTATATGGTTATATTAGAGCACGAAGAAGAAGAAGAAGTTTCTGAAGAGGGGATACCACCCACCTCTGATCCTCAAGCAGACAACTGCTTTTATTTCGATATTTGTGGATCCGAGCAGGACACACCTGATAACAAAGGCAAGCCCCGGTGCATTTGCCACCTTCCTTGATGTTTCTAAAATATTTCTTACTTGCTTGCTGCATTAGGTGATAGGAGTTGATTGATTAAACAATTCCTGCATTACCTTCCTTGATCTTGATTACCCTCCTTGAAATCTTGTTTTTACAAAAAGGTTTTACTATGCTTAGTATTGCTTTAGAAAAACAAAAGGATTTGTTTTACAAAAGATGTTTGGCAAAGTGGGAGGGATGTTTTTGAAAACAAAACTTGATGGTGGATCCATCATGGCCATGATGGGTCCAACATCGGAAAAGATGTACCTCTGTCAGGTACCAAGTTTTTGGGTTGAAATGATTAAGCTGAGACCGGGCGGGTGACTTGCACGAGAAGAGAGTCTCGGTGTAGTGTCTCCGTCTGAGTCGATTAAGGACCTTGTCGATGTAGGCTTGATGATCGAGGACCCTTTAACTGGTCACATGCCTCATCATGGGTAAGCCTTGCCTCGGGCAGACTAAGGCCGGAATAAGATAACACGAAATGGGAGTGGAGCGGTGGCGAGAGTAGCGTGTACCCTCCGTGGCAAGAGGCTGGACGGTGGTGTATCTGTGCTCTCGGTTTGCGTGAACCTGATCCGGTCTTAAGAACCCCGGTGGCGGGTTGACATATGCAAGGGTTAAGTGCTACATATGTCGTGTGATTGGAGATCCTCAGCTGAGTATAATCGATTCGGATCGCCGTACCTTCGCGGTTATGAAGACTTGGTCACTGCCCTACACGTAGCATTCCACTAAAGATGATGGGTTTTTGGTTAAGAAATTGGCTAGTGCAGGACCAGTGATTGATCTAGGGTAGAAAGAACTCTAGTGCAGGTAATTTTACCTAACTTGACAAATAAAATTGGATTTTTAAGGATCCACTTTAGTAAGCATTTCTGCAAAACAGAGTCTTTGATTACTAAAAAGCCTTACCTTGACTCCCCTATAACCAGCATACCCTTGAGAGTCTTTTCTTTAGTCGGGTAAGACTTGCTGAGTAATTCCATACTCAGGGTTTATCCCTTTGTTGTTTTTAGGTGGGGAAGTAGCAGACTTTTGCTGCTTCTGTGCTAAGGTGGTTCCCAAAGAAGAAAAACAAGACTAAAGTGCGGGAGGACTCGGTCCTCCATCTAGGATCTTTTGTTTATAGTCTTTCGGGAGAAGTTTGTGTCTCCCTGGTTTGTATAATTAATACTTCTATGCACTCACTTTTAGACTGGTCTGTAATAAAATAACTCGAGCTTGCTTTTGAAACATATGTAAGTTTATGTAATTCGCTTCCGCATATCTTCATCTCCGATGGTCTGTAATGTCTGCAAGACGGGTGAAACGTTCCTGGTAAGGTCGGGAAAGATACCGAGCTTGTCAAGTAACTTAGGAACATCTACAGGGTGTCTGATGTCTGTTAGACAAAGACAACTGTAGGTGGGCCTAATTACTTGGGAGGTTCCGTCACAGGAAGGCTCCATCGGGAGAGTCCCACAACAAAGGGAAGGAGAAGGAATCCTCTTCCCACAAGTTGCATCGGAGTGGCGACAAGAAAAAGAAGATGAGGAAGGTGGTCTACTACGAGACCGATTCTTCATCGCCATCCACTTCCGGCTCTGACGCGCCATCCATAACTTCTAAGCGCTATGAGCGCAAAAAGTATAGTAAGATTCCCCTACGCTATCCTCGTATTTCAAAGCGTACTCCTTTACTTTTCGTTCCACTAGGCAAACCACCGGTTTTTGACGGTGAAGATTATAATATGTGGAGTGACAATATGTGGAGTGACAAAATGAGGCACCATATAATATTTGGAACGTTGTTGAGTTTGGTGTACAGGTACCATCCGTAGGGGATGAAGACTATGATTCGGATGAAGTGGCCCAAATTCAACACTTCAACTCCCAAGCCACTACTATACTCCTCGCCTCTCTAAATCGAGAGGAGTATAATAAGGTGCAAGGGTTGAAGAGTGCAAAGGAAATTCGGGATATACTCAAGACCGCGCACGAAGGAGACGAGGTGACCAAGATCACCAAGCGGGAGACGATCGAGGGGGAGCTCGGTCGATTCATGCTTCACCAAGGAGAGGATCCGCAAGCCATGTACAACCGCTTGAAGACCTTGGTGAACCAAGTGCGCAACCTCGGGAGCACCAAATGGGATGACCATGAGATGGTCAAGGTTATTCTAAGATCCCTCGTTTTTCTTAACCCTATGCAAGTTCAATTAATTCGAGGTGATCCTAGATACAAGCTAATGTCTCCCGAGGAAGTCATATGGAAGTTTGTGAGCTTTGAGCTAATGATTAAAGGCTCAAATAAAATCATCGAGCAACGCACCTCCTCCACGCCCGAGGCACAACCCGTCGCATTCAAGGCAACGGAGGAGAAAAAGGAAGAGTCTACATCAAGTAGGCTCCCCATCGATGCCTCAAAGCTCGACAATGAGGAGATGGCTTTAATCATCAAAAGCTTTCGACAAATCCTCAAGCAAAGAAGGCGAAGGACTACAAGCCCCGCTCCAAGAAGGTTTGCTACAAGTGTGGTAAGCCCGGTCACTTTATTACAAAATGTCCTATCTCTAGTGACAGTGACAGGGGCGACGACAAGAAGGGGAGAAGAAAGGAAAAGAAGAGGTACCACAAGAAGAAGGGCGGCGATGCCCATGTGTGCCACGAGTGGGACTCCGACGAGAGCTCCACCGACTCCTCCTCCGACGAGGACGCCGCCAACATCGCCATCAACAAGGGACTTCTCTTCCCCAACGTCGGCCACAAGTGCCTCATGGAAAAGGACGGCAAAAAGAAAAAGGTTAAATCTAAATCCTCCACTAAATATGCCACCTCTAGTGATGAGGCTAATTCTAGTGATAATGAGGATGATTTATTTACTCTTTTTGCCAACCTTAACATGCAACAAAAGGAGAAGTTAAATGAATTGATTAGCACTATTCATGATAAGGATGATCTCTTGGATAGCCAAGAGGACTTCCTAATTAAGGAAAATAAGAAGCATGTTAAGGTTAAGAATGCTTATGCTCTAGAGATGGAAAAATGTGAAAAATTAACTAGTGAGCTAAGCACTTGCCATGATGTTATTGCCAACCTTAGAAATGAAAATGCTAGATTAATTGCTAAGATTGATTCAAATGTTTGTGATGATTCATACGTCAATCTTAGAAATGATCATGCTATTTCTATTGCTAAGATTGAAAAATTAAATGCCTCTCTCGCTAGCCTTAGAATTGAAAATGAAAAATTGATTGCTAAGGCTAAAGACTTAGATGTTTGCAATGCTTCTATTTTCGATCTTAGAAGTGAAAATGATATTTTACATGCTAAGATTGTTGAACTAAAAACTTGCAAACCCTCTACATCTACCATTTAGCATGTTTCTATTTGCACTAGATGTAGAGATGTTGACATTGATGCTATTCATGATCATATGGCTTTAATTAAACAACAAAACGATCATATAGCAAAATTAGATGCAAAAATTGCCGAGCATGAACTAGATAATGAAAAATTTAAATTTGCTCGTAGTATGCTTTATAGTGGGAGACGCCCTGGCATCAAGGATGGCATTGGCTTCCAAAGGGGAGACAATGTCAAACTTAATGCCCCTCCTAAAAAATTATCTAACTTTGTTAAGGGAAAGGCTCCCATGCCTCAGGATAACGAGGGTTACATTTTGTACCCTGCCGGTTATCCCGAGCATAAGATTAGGAGAATTCATTCTAGGAAGTCTCACTCTGGCCCTAATCATGCTTTTATGTATAAGGGTGAGACATCTAGCTCTAGGCAATCAACTCGTGCTAAATTGCCTAAGAAGAAAACTCCTAGTGCATCAAATGAACCTAGCATTTCATTTAAAACTTTTGTTGCATCTTATGTTTTGACTAACAAATCCGGCAAAGTAGTTGCCAAGTATGTTGGGGACAAACACAAGGGATCAAAGACTTGTGTTTGGGTACCCAAAGTTCTTGTATCTAATGTCAAAGGACCCAAAACTGTTTGGGTACCTAAAATCAAGAACTAAATTTGTTTTGTAGGTTTATGCATCCGAGGGCTCAAGTTGGATCATCGATAGCGGGTGCACAAACCACATGACAGGGGAGAAAAGGATGTTCTCCTCCTACGAGAAAAACCAAGATCCCCAACGAGCTATCACATTCGGGGATGGAAACCAAGTTTTGGTCAAAGGATTGGGTAAAATTGCTATATCACCTGACCATTCCATTTCCAATGTTTTTCTTGTAGATTCATTAGATTACAACTTGCTTTCTGTATCTCAATTATGTAAAATGGGTTACAACTGTCTTTTCACGGATACATGTGTTACTATCTTTAGAAGAAGTGATGATTCAGTAGCTTTTAAGGGAGTGTTAGAGGGTCAGCTATACTTAGTTGATTTCAATAGAGCTGAACTCGACACTTGCTTAATTGCTAAGACTAACATGGGTTGGCTCTAGCATCGCCGACTAGCCCATGTTGGGATGAAGAATTTTCACAAGCTTCTAAAGGGAGAGCACATTTTGGGACTAACAAATGTGCATTTTGAGAAAGACAGGATCTGTAGCGCATGCCAAGCACGGAAGCAAGTTGGTGTTCATCATCCACATAAGAACATCTTAACAACCGACAGACCACTGGAGCTCCTCCACATGGACCTATTCGGCCCGATCGCTTACATAAGCATCGGCGGGAGTAAGTACTGTCTAGTTATTGTGGATGACTATTCTCGCTTCACTTGGGTATTCTTTTTACAGGAAAAATCTCAAACCCAAGAGACCTTAAAGGGATTCTTGAGACGGGCTCAAAATGAGTTCGGTTTAAGGATCAAGAAAATTAGAAGCGATTATGGGACGGAGTTCAAGAATTCACAAATTGAAAGCTTCCTTGAGGAGGAGGGCATCAAGCATGAGTTCTCTTCTCCCTACACGCCACAACAAAATGGTGTAGTGGAGAGTAAGAATAGAACTCTATTGGACATGGCAAGAACCATGCTTGATGAGTACAAGACTTCAGATCGGTTTTGGGCCGAGGCGGCCAACACTGCGTGTTACGCCATCAACCGGTTGTATCTACACCGAATCCTCAAGAAGACATCCTACGAACTTCTCACCGGTAAAAAGCCCAATGTTTCATATTTTAGAGTCTTTGGTAGCAAATTCTTTATACTTGTTAAAAGAGGTAGAAAGCCCAAATTTGCTCCTAAGGCTATAGAAGGCTTTTTACTAGGATATGACTCAAACACAAGGGCATAAGAGTCTTTAACAAGTCCACTGGACTAGTTGAAGTTTCTTGTGACATTGTGTTTGATGAGACTAACGGCTCTCAAGTAGAGCAAGTTGATCTTGATGAATTAGATGATGAAGAGGCTCCGTGCATCGCGCTAAGGAACATGTCCATTGGGGATGTGTGTCCTAAGGAATCCGAAGAGCCCATCCAAGCACAAGATCAACCATCCTCCTCCATGCAAGCATCTCCACCAACCCAAGATGAGGATGAGGCTCAAGATGTGTAACGCCCTGAATTTGGGGGTAGAATTTTTTCTTCTTTTCTCTCACCAAATTCAGGCGTTACTCTTTCCTTTTTCCCTTTTCTTCTCGCTAAGCCTTGATCTTTTCCAAAGTCACAGCGGGTTTTGGCTTTAGACCTCGTGTAAAGCAAAACCTTAAAACACTTTATTTTGTGTGATGCACCATGCCGAACCATGCATACTTTTTGATTGATTAAAAATGTGAATGCTTTCATATAGAGGAAATTAGAAATTAGAAAAAAGAAAAGCCTTTTCTTTTTTCTTTTCTCTTCCCCCCCTTCGGCCGGCCCAGCTGGCGGCCCAGCCGCCCCCCTCCCCCCCCTTCCCGCGTGGGCCCCGCGCCGGCCCAGCCGCGCGCCCCCTTTCCCCCCTTTGGGCCCAGTCGGCCCAACCGTTCCCCCCCTCTCTTTTTTTCTTTTTCCAAAAATCCCCTCCCTCTCTCTCTCCCTCACCCTCACCCTAACCCTAGCGCCGCCGCCGCCTCTCCCCTGCCCTAGCGCCGCCGCCACCCCTCCCCGGCGCCGCCGCCACGCCGTCCCCCTCCGGTGAGGCTCCCCCCTCCTCCTCCCTCCTCTCCTCCCTCTCCCTCCTCCCTCTCCTCCCTCCGGCGCCCTCCCCCGCACCCCGCGCCGCCCGGCTCGGCCGCCCGGCGAGCTCGGCTCGGCCCCGGCCCCGGCCGCCCCGGCCTCGCCCGCGCCTGGCCGGCTCCGCGCCCGGCCGCCCCGGCCTCGGCCCCGCCCGACCCCGGCCGCCCGCGCCCCGACCCCGGCCGCCCCGGCCACGACCCCGCCCGGCCCCGGCCACCTCGGCCGCCCGCGCGAGCCCCGCCCTTGCCCATGCGAGCCCCGCGCTCGGCCCAACCGCCCCCCCGGCTCAACCGCCCCCCGGTTCAACCGCCCCGGCCCCCGGCCCGGCCGCCCGCGCCACCCCTCCCCCGGCTCGGCCGCCCCGTGTCCCGGCTCGGCCGCCCCGTGTCCCGGCTCGGCCGCTCCCGTCGCGCCCCGGCCCGGTCGCCCCGCCACCGCGCCCGGCCTCGCCCGACCGTGTCCTCGCCCCGTCCGTGCCTCGCTCGCAGTGGTCCGCGGCGTCCTCGCTCGCCCGTGCTCGCTTGCCCTGGCATGTTTGCCCGCTCGCCCCGCCGTGCAGAGTGTTTGTGGGTAAAGTGCACAACCTCTGCAGAGTGTTTGAAAACTGATATATCAGCCGTGCTCGCGGTTATGAGCGACCAAGGGAGCTCCAATGATTAGTGGTACTTGATCAGAGACATTTTAGTTTACAGGTGGCTATGAGATCGATGGTTTTGGTTATGTCTATGGTGCTGGTAAGTGGTATTCTTTCCGTTTGGAAAAGGGTACATCGGGCTAATAACTTGGGTTAATGCTAAAACCTGGCTTTCTATTAGTAAATAATAATCTGACCAACTAAAAGCAACTGCTTGACTTACCCCCACATAAAGCTAGTCCACTACAGCCAAACAGGATACTTGCTGAGTATGTTGATGTGTACTCACTCTTGCTCTACACACCAAACCCCCCCAGGTTGTCAGCATTGCAACCACGACTCAGGAGAAGATGAAGCTGTGGAAGGAGACTTCCAGGAGTTTCAAGACTACGACGAGTTCTAGGTGTGGGTTAGCGGCAACCCCCAGTCGGCTGCCTGTGAAGGCCGTGTTATCTATGTTTCTTTTCCGCACTTTGATTTATTGTAAAGACTATGTGGGTGTCTCAGACATCATGATGTAATCAACTATTATTTCCCTTTTTAATACTATTTGAGCACTGTGTGATGATGTCCATGTTATGTAACTGCTGTGTACGTGAATTGCTGATCCTGGCACGTACATGGTTCGCATTCGGTTTGCCTTCTGAAACCGGGTGTGACATAAGCTGGTATCAAAGCCATGCTGACTGTAGGACCGCTAACCTAGAGTAGAATGGTCGTTCTAAGGATTATAGACCTCTGTCCCTGCCTTGACTTTGGTACCCCTTCAAAAGTTGGTCATACTGACCAAACCTATGTTCTACTATATATTATACCTTGCTGAAAATTTTGTTTTATTCTAATCCTTCATTTATTTATGGTTCATTATTTGCTGGTCATATTAATTCTGTTCTCACTCTTTTGCTTGCGGTGTCTTTTGTAGATGGCTCGACTTAGACACACTGCACGAAAGTCCGTCATCCCCTTCTTACCCTCCCGCCTTGCTGAGCGTCCGCTTCGCCGTCCCGTGGCCGGACAGTCCAGCCACTTGGAGAGACTGCACCACCGCCTGCATGAGGAGCAGGAACGTCGACGACAGGAGCAGCAGGGCTCTTCCTTCTCGCTCCAGCAGGAGATAGAGTCTGTGAGGAGCTGCTCTCCTGTGCTTCCCCTGGAGGCGCCCCCTGCACCACCACTGGGCGCCCCAGCCTCTGGAGTAGCTGCTGGAGGAGACCTAGACGACGGAGGTGGCGACGACAGCTCGAGCCACGACACCGACTTCCCTGC
This sequence comes from Zea luxurians, assembly GCA_029449295.1. Lineage (NCBI taxonomy): Eukaryota > Viridiplantae > Streptophyta > Magnoliopsida > Poales > Poaceae > Zea > Zea luxurians. The sequence goes on from JAOPSE010000007.1 coordinate 149,932,845, forward strand.
TAACCAGGAGCCGGAAGGATGGGTTGCTCGACCCATCACTCGCGACGCTGCTCGCGGGTGTCACTTCCACGACGCGCTCGACACCGTGCTACGTCGGGCACTTGACCGGTGTACTTGGTCCATCGAGTATCGCTGTGTGGTCTACCAGCATAGTCGTGGGGTTTACCCGGACCGCTGGGAGGCGACCTGCTTGGTGCGCCGTCCGGAGAACAGTCTCCAGGGTGCGGAGGCATGCTCAGAGCACTATTCTATCTCTGAGCGGGACTCAGCTGAGGCAGCCATGCAAGATGCTGCACGGCGTGCGCTTTCGCACTACTGCTCGGTTCTCGGTGGGGTAGCTGACGGTCTCAACCTGAAGTATTACCTCCGCCGTCCATCTGGCAGCACAGGAGGCGTGATTGTTTCGCCTGCTGGTGAGGACAATCCTAGGTTGAGCAGCACAGTCAACCTAGCCGCCGTGCTAAACACGGAGCTGGATCGTGCACTAGACGAGCTGAGTAGGGCTCGTGCTGAGATCGCCCTGCTGCGGGCTGAGCGCGCGGAACGTCGTCACCTGGATGATGGTTCCCCCGCCCTCGTTGGGACTCAGCACCTGTACCGCTCACCTCGGCGTGGACGCCAGTCTTATGGCAATCCCGACTGCAAGACCAAGATAAATTTAGAACCATAGATCGCTAGAGTCGGATCTTGTAATTAATACAAAATATATACGTAGAAGCTACAGTCTTAGCGTTAGCCTCGCTTTTAGTTAGTCTTAGTTAGACAGGGTAGTTTGCTTTATCCTGTGCATTTATGTTTGTCATGATGAACTATGTTTGGTTTGGATCTTTGTAATGACTGTCACCAGAGTGTGGGTAACCCCTGCATTATGGTTTACCTGTTATATGTTAATGGAGTTAGTTATATAGTTGGAAAACCTTTTATTCCACTTTCCTCTTTATCTGAGAAGCTGGGTGGTCTGTGTTGGAGATCAGTGAAGATGCTCATCTGTTCAGTGCTGTTGGAGAATTCTATACTCTTTTCTTATGCTGCAAGATTTGCCAGATTAGTTCTGATGTGTGGTTGCATTCTGCAGATGTCAGAAAACAGGCGCAGAGGAGGAAGGCGTGCTCAGCAGGAGCGAGCCGCTCCGCAGGATGAGGTGCCCCAGCAGCAGCACCTGCCGCCCTCGCCCCCGATGTCCATTGAGCAGATGTTTCTGATACAGACTCAGACAGTTCAAGCCATTGGTCAGACTCTGGCCGCCATTCAGCAGCAGCAGCAGCAACAGCAGCAGGCTCCACCTCAGCCTTAGATGCCTCAGATGCCCAGAGATAAGCGTGCTGAATTCATGAGAGGTCATCCTCCAACTTTTGCTCACTCTTCTGACCCCATGGATGCTGAAGATTGGCTGCGCACTGTGGAGCGGGAGTTGCATACCGCTCAGTGCGATGATAGAGAGAAAGTTCTGTATGGTCCCCGTCTGTTGAGAGGAGCAGCCCAATCATGGTGGGAGTCTTATCTCGCCACCCATGCCAACCCCGATGCCATCACTTGGGAAGAGTTCAGAGGTAGCTTTCGTCAGTACCATGTGCCTGCAGGTCTGATGACAGTGAAGAAGGAGGAGTTCCTGGCCCTCAAGCAAGGGTCATCATCTGTCAGTGAGTACCGAGACAGGTTTCTGCAGTTGTCTCGCTATGCTCCTGAAGATGTCAACACCGACGCCAAGCGACAGTATCGCTTCTTAAGAGGCTTGGTTGACCCTCTTCAGTATCAGCTGATGAATCACACCTTCCCGACATTCCAGCACCTGATTGACAGAGCAATTATGACAGAAAGAAAGTGTAGGGAGATGGAGGATCGTAAGCGCAAGATCATTGGACCCCAGCCTGGAAGCAGCAGCCGCCCTCGTTTCTCAGACAATCAACCTCAGCAGTTCAAGCAGAACCAGCGTCCACCTCAGCAGCATCAGCAGTTCCAAAGGCAGTACCCCCAGCACCAGTACCAGAACCGTCAGAACAATCAGTCAGGAGGTCAGTTTCAGAGGCAGAATCAGCAGACACCTCGTCTTCCTGCCCCAGCAACCCAGCAGAACAGTCAGGCAGCACCAGCTCAGGTTGGAAACAGAGCATGTTTCCACTGTGGAGAGCAAGGCCACTGGGTGATGCAATGTCCGAAGAAGGCAGCCCAGCAGCAGTCAGGCCCCAATGCCCCAGCAAAGCAGAATGTGTCTCAGCCTGGAGCAGGCAACCGCCCTCAGCCGCGCTACAATCATGGAAGACTGAACCACTTGGAGGCTGAAGCAGTTCAGGAGACCCCCGACATGATAGTAGGTATGTTCCCAGTCGACTCCCATATTGCAGAAGTGTTATTTGATACTGGAGCAACGCATTCTTTCATTACTGCATCATGGGTAGAAGCACATAATCTTCCAATTACTACCATGTCGACCCCCATTCAAATTGACTCAGCCGATGGTAGAATTCGAGCTGATAGCATCTGTTTGAATGTAAGCATGGAAATAAGGGGGATAGCGTTTCCCGCCAACCTTATAGTAATGGGTACTCAGGGAATAGATGTCATCCTAGGGATGAATTGGCTAGATAAGTATCAGGCAGTTATCAATTGTGATAAAAGGACAATCAAGTTGGTGTCCCCACTGGGAGAGGAAGTGGTGACCAGGTTAGTCCCGCCCGAGCCAAAGAAAGGAAGTTGTTATCAGATGGCTGTCGATAGCAGTGAAGCAGACCCAATTGAGAGTATCAAGGTTGTGTCTGAGTTCCCAGACGTGTTTCCAAAGGACTTACCGGGTATGCCACCAGAACGGAAAGTTGAGTTTGCCATAGAGCTTCTTCCTGGAACCGCCCCTATCTTTAAGAGAGCTTACAGAATATCCGGACCAGAATTGGTTGAGCTTAAGAAGCAGATCGATGAGTTGTCAGAGAAAGGTTACATCCGGCCAAGCACCTCGCCTTGGGCCGCCCCTGTCTTGTTTGTGGAGAAGAAAGATGGCACCAAAAGGATGTGTATCGATTATCGAGCTCTGAATGAAGTCACGATCAAGAATAAGTACCCTTTGCCCAGGATAGAAGATCTGTTCGATCAGTTGAGGGGAGCCAGTGTGTTCTCCAAGATTGATCTGAGATCAGGTTATCATCAGCTCAGGATCCGACCTTCGGACATTCCGAAGACGGCATTCATTACCAAGTATGGGTTGTATGAGTTCACTGTGATGTCTTTTGGATTGACCAATGCGCCGACCTTTTTCATGAATCTGATGAACAGTGTATTCATGGATTATCTTGATAAGTTTGTGGTGGTATTCATTGATGATATTCTGATTTATTCTCACAGCGAAGAGGAGCATGCAGATCATTTGAGGATGGTATTGCAGAGATTGCGAGAGCACCAGTTGTATGCAAAGTTGAGCAAATGTGAGTTCTGGATCAATGAAGTCCTGTTCTTGGGTCACATAATCAACAGAGAAGGATTGGCTGTGGATCCGAAGAAAGTGGCAGACATTCTGAACTGGAAAGCGCCAACGGATGCTCGAGGAATCAAGAGCTTCATTGGAATGGCCGGATATTATCGGCGATTCATTGAAGGGTTTTCGAAGATTGCGAAACCAATGACAGCGTTGCTAGGCAACAAGGTTGAGTTCAAGTGGACCCAGAAATGTCAAGAGGTCTTCGAAGCGCTGAAAGAGAAGTTGACAACAGCGCCTGTCTTAGTCTTGCCTGATGTGCACAAGCCCTTCTCTGTGTACTGTGATGCTTGTTACACAGGTTTGGGATGCGTGTTGATGCAAGAGGGAAGAGTTGTGGCTTACTCGTCCCGACAGCTGAAGGTTCATGAGAAGAATTACCCAATCCATGACCTAGAGTTGGCAGCAGTGGTTCACGCACTGAAGACATGGAGGCACTATCTGTATGGACAGAAATGTGATGTTTACACAGACCACAAGAGTCTGAAGTACATATTTACTCAGTCAGAGTTGAATATGAGGCAGCGAAGATGGTTAGAGCTGATCAAAGACTATGAGTTGGAGATTCATTACCATCCAGGCAAAGCAAACGTAGTGGCAGATGCTTTGAGCAGGAAGAGTCAAGTCAATCTGATGGTCGCTCGTCCGATGCCTTATGAGTTGGCCAAGGAGTTTGACAGGTTGAGTCTCGGGTTTCTGAACAATTCGCGAGGAGTCACAGTTGAGTTGGAACCTACCTTGGAGCGAGAAATCAAAGAAGCGCAGAAGAATGATGAAAAGATCAGTGAGATTCGGCGACTGATTCTAGATGGCAGAGGCAAAGATTTTCGAAAAGATGCAGAAGGTGTGATATGGTTCAAAGACCGATTGTGCGTTCCTAATGTCCAATCCATTCGGGAGTTGATTCTCAAGGAAGCTCATGAGACTGCTTATTCGATTCACCCTGGTGGTGAGAAGATGTATCAGGATCTGAAGAAGAAATTCTGGTGGTACGGAATGAAGAGGGAGATCGCAGAGCATGTGGCTATGTGCGATAGTTGTCGAAGAATTAAGGCAGAGCACCAGAGACCAGCTGGATTGTTGCAACCGTTGCAAATTCCTCAGTGGAAATGGGATGAAATCGGTATGGATTTCATAGTCGGATTGCCTCGCACTCGAGCCGGCTACGATTCCATTTGGGTAGTGGTGGACCGTTTGACCAAGTCAGCCCACTTCATACCTGTCAAGACCAACTACAACAGTGCAGTGTTGGCAGAATTGTATGTGTCTCGGATCGTTTGTCTACATGGTGTGCCAAAGAAGATAGTGTCAGACAGAGGAACGCAGTTCACCTCTCATTTCTGGCAGCAGTTGCATGAAGCCTTGGGTACACATCTGAATTTCAATTCAGCTTATCATCCGCAGACAGATGGCCAGACTGAAAGGACCAATCAAATTCTTGAAGACATGTTGAGGGCCTGTGCGCTGCAAGATCAGTCCGTATGGGACAAGCGATTGCCTTATGCAGAGTTCTCCTATAACAACAGTTACCAGGCCAGTTTGAAGATGTCACCATTTCAAGCGCTCTATGGAAGGAGTTGTAGAACTTCGTTGCAATGGGATCAGCCTGGGGAAAAGCAAGTGTTCGGGCCAGACATTTTGCTTGAAGCCGAAGAGAACATCAAGATGGTCCGAGAAAATCTGAAGATAGCGCAATCGAGGCAGCGAAGCTATGCAGATACAAGAAGAAGAGAGCTGAGTTTCAAAGTCAGAGACTTTGTCTATCTGAAAGTGTCACCGATCAGAGGAGTCAGAAGATTCGGAGTCAAAGGCAAGCTAGCACCCCGCTACATTGGTCCGTACCAAATTCTCTCAAGGCGTGGAGAAGTGGCCTATCAGCTCAGTCTGCCAGAGAATTTGTCCGCAGTGTATGATGTCTTTCATGTGTCTCAGTTGAAGAAGTGCTTGCGTGTGCCAGAGGAGCAGTTGCCAGTGGAAGGTCTTGAAGTCTAGGAGGACTTGACCTACGTTGAGAAGCCAGTGCAAATCCTTGAGGTTGCAGACAGAGTCACCCGAAGGAAGACTGTCAGAATGTGCAAAGTCAGGTGGAATCACCATTCAGAGGAAGAAGCAACCTGGGAGCGTGAAGATGATCTGATGGCTAAATACCCAGAGCTCTTTGCTAGCCAACCCTGAATCTCGAGGGCGAGATTCTTTTAAGGGGGATAGGTTTGTAACACCCTGAATTTGGGGGTAGAATTTTTTCTTCTTTTCTCTCACCAAATTCAGGCGTTACTCTTTCCTTTTTCCCTTTTCTTCTCGCTAAGCCTTGATCTTTTCCAAAGTCACAGCGGGTTTTGGCTTTAGACCTCGTGTAAAGCAAAACCTTAAAACACTTTATTTTGTGTGATGCACCATGCCGAACCATGCATACTTTTTGATTGATTAAAAATGTGAATGCTTTCATCTAGAGGAAATTAGAAATTAGAAAAAAGAAAAGCCTTTTCTTTTTTCTTTTCTCTTCCCCCCCTTCGGCCGGCCCAGCTGGCGGCCCAGCCGCCCCCTCCCCCCCTTCCCGCGTGGGCCCCGCGCCGGCCCAGCCGCGCGCCCCCTTTCCCCCCTTTGGGCCCAACCGTCCCCCCCTCTCTTTTTTTTTCTTTTTCCAAAAATCCCCTCCCTCTCTCTCTCTCTCCCTCACCCTCACCATAACCCTAGCGCCGCCGCCACCTCTCCCCTGCCCTAGCGCCGCCGCCACCCCTCCCCGGCGCCGCCGCCGCGCCGTCCCCCTCCGGTGAGGCTCCCCCCTCCTCCCTCCTCTCCTCCCTCTCCCTCCTCCCTCTCCTCCCTCCGGCGCCCTATCCCGCACCCCGCGCCGCCCGGCTCGACCGCCCGGCGAGCTCGGCTCGGCCCCGGCCTCGCCCCCGCCCGGCCCCGGCCACCCCGGCCGACCCCGCCCGACCCCGGCCGCCCGCGCCCCGACCCCGGCCGCCCCGGCCACGACCCCGCCCGGCCCCGGCCACCTCGGCCACCCGCGCGAGCCCCGCCCTTGCCCGCGCGAGCCCCGCGCTCGGCCCAACCGCCCCCCGGCTCAACCGCCCCGGCCCCCGGCCCGGCCGCCCGCGCCGCCCCTCCCCTGGCTCGGCCGCCCCGTGTCCCGGCTCGGTCGCTCCCGTCGCGCCCCGGCCCGGTCGCCCCGCCACCGCGCCCGGCCTCGCCCGACCGTGTCCTCGCCCCGTCCGTGCCTCGCTCGCAGTGGTCCGCGGCGTCCTCGCTCGCCCGTGCTTGCTTGCCCTGGCATGTTTGCCCGCTCGCCCCGCCGTGCCTTGCTCGCGTCGTGTCGGCCCTCGGCGTGGCCTCGAGCTCGGCCAGCGCACGGCCCCGACGCGTGCGCGACTCGTTCGCGGCACGTTAAGTGTGGCTTTGCGCGTGCGCGTGTTCGCGCAGCGTTCTGGTGTAGCTCGTCATGCTCGCGACGCGACGCATAGCACCCTATTGCGCTCACGACACAATCGTCTACCCCCTAGCCCCGTCTACCCCCCCCCCCCCCCCCCGTATCCTATATACGCTAATCACGTTGTTTATATTAATAAGATAGGAGTCTCAATTTGGAAATTGGTTACGTTAGTTAATTTGTATAACTAATCGTTCATCTTATTCAATGTTAATCTACTAAAAGTGGTCACGTTTACATTAGTTCATGTAGCTAATTCTTTCGTTAGAACCAATTGGAACTAGAACACGTGACGTCTAGTTATTCACCAACCTGTAGTGCGTCTCGGGCATAAGCTTTAACTCTCGCGAGACCTTTTCTCATTTCTTTCTAACCATGGTAAACTCATTATTGTATGTGATATTTTATGCATGTTTAATCTACTTGTTCTCTTGTATGGTGTATTGTTGGTTTCCTAATTTCAATGGATGGATGTATGTATGCTTGCAATCGCTTAGAGAACGATCCGGTTGGAGAGCCCGAAGAACTCGCAGGAGAAGCCCCTGAGCAGCAGTCGGTTGGTGGAGGCAAGTGTCCTTTGACCTATTTCTGTCCTATTCATTCTTTAATTCACCTCCCGCATTACACATTTATACTTAAGGATTGACTAGCTTTGTTATCCATGTCCTTGTTTACCTATTTGGGTCGGATTATTATTGTTTAGCTTTATGCTATTGCTCAACTCTAATCAATGAACATGATGAGATTATATATGATACGCTGTTTTCCCTTCCCTTATTATGATGTTGTACTTGTGGCCTTTAAGGGGGCTCGAGCGGTTTCTCGAGTGCCTCTCCGTAAGGACCTGTTCTATGGATGACCGCCCGAGAAAACAGTGCAACCATGAGGGTGGAGTGGGACGCCCTTAGCTGAGTAATTAGAGGAACCGGGGTGTAGTTCGCTTCGCCGTCGTGCCGTCAATGGGGCTCGGTGTATGCGGCTCGCTCTGCCAAGATTGATTTGTCCCTTGGGGAGGAGTGCGATACATTTAGGAAACCTAACGGGCGGCTACAGCCTCGGGGAATCTTTGTAAAGGCTACGTAGTGATGCCCTGCTGGACCACCTAGGTAGTGGTCAATGGGGAGTAGCTCTCTCCAGGCAGAAAGGGGATCACGGCTTGTGGGTAAAGTGCACAACCTCTGCAGAGTGTTTGAAAACTGATATATCAGTCGTGCTCGTGGTTATGAGCGGCCAAGGGAGCTCCAATGATTAGTGGTACTTGATCAGAGACATTTTGGTTTACAGGTGGCTATGAGATCGATGGTTTTGGTTATGTCTATGGTGCTGGTAAGTGGTATTCTTTCCGTTTGGAAAAGGGTACATCGGGCTAATAACTTGGGTTAATGCTAAAACCTGGCTTTCTATTAGTAAATAATAATCTGACCAACTAAAAGCAACTGCTTGACTTACCCCCACATAAAGCTAGTCCACTACAGCCAAACAGGATACTTGCTGAGTATGTTGATGTGTACTCACTCTTGCTCTACACACCAAACCCCCCCCCCCCCAGGTTGTCAGCATTGCAACCACGGCTCAGGAGAAGATGAAGCTGTGGAAGGAGACTTCCAGGAGTTTCAAGACTACGACGAGTTCTAGGTGTGGGTTAGCGGCAACCCCCAGTCGGCTGCCTGTGAAGGTCGTGTTATCTACGTTTCTTTTCCGCACTTTGATTTATTGTAAAGACTATGTGGGTGTCTCAGACATCATGATGTAATCAACTATTATTTCCCTTTTTAATACTATTTGAGCACTGTGTGATGATGTCCATGTTATGTAACTGCTGTGTACGTGAATTGCTGATCCTGGCACGTACATGGTTCGCATTCGGTTTGCCTTCTGAAACCGGGTGTGACAAGATGATGAAGAAGAAGATCAAGAAGATGTGCCACCTTAAGAAGACGACAATGATCAAGGGGGAGATGCAAATGATCAAGACAAGGAGGATGAGCAAGTTGCTAGGCCGCCACACCCAAGAGTCCACCAAGCAATCCAACGAGATCACCCCGTGAACACCATCCTTGGCGACATTCATAAGGGGGTAACCACTAGATCTCGTGTTGCACATTTTTGTGAGCATTACTCTTTTGTTTCCTCTATTGAGCCACACAGGGTGGAGGAAGCACTTCAAGATTCGGATTAGGTGATGGCGATGCAAGAGGAGCTCAACAACTTCACGAGGAACGAGGTATGGCATTTAGTTCCACGTCCTAACCAAAATGTTGTAGGAACCAAGTGGGTCTTCCGCAACAAGCAAGATGAGCATGGTGTGGTGACAAGGAACAAAGCCCGACTTGTGGCCAAGGGATATTCACAAGTCGAAGGTTTGGATTTTGGTGAAACCTATGCACCCGTAGCTAGGCTTGAGTCAATTCGCATTTTACTTGCCTATGCTACTTACCATGGCTTCAAGCTTTATCAAATGGACGTAAAAAGTGCCTTCCTCAATGGACCAATCAAGGAAGAGGTCTATGTTGAGCAACCTCCCGGCTTTGAAGACAGTGAGTATCCTAACCATGTTTATAGACTCTCTAAGGCGCTTTATGGGCTCAAGCAAGCCCCAAGAGCATGGTATGAATGCCTAAGAGATTTTCTTATTGCTAATGGATTCAAAGTCGGAAAAGCCGATCCTCCACTCTTTACTAAAACTCTTGAAAATGATTTGTTTGTATGCCAAATTTATGTTGATGATATCATATTTGGGTCTACTAACGAATCTACATGTGAAGAGTTTAGTAGGATCATGACACAAAAATTTGAGATGTCTATGATGGGGGAGTTGAAGTATTTCTTAGGATTTCAAGTGAAGCAACTCCAAGAGGGCACCTTCATTAGCCAAACAAAGTACATTCAAGACATTCTAACCAAGTTAGGGATGAAGGACGCCAAGCCCATCAAGACACCCATGGAAACTAATGGGCATCTCGACCTCGACACAGGAGGTAAATCCGTAGATCAAAAGGTATACCGGTCGATGATAGGTTCCTTACTCTATTTATGTGCTTCACGACCGGATATTATGCTTTCCGTATGCATGTGTGCAAGATTCCAAGCCGATCCTAAGGAAACTCACCTTAGGGCTGTGAAACGAATCTTGAGATATTTAGTTTATACTCCTAAGTTTGGCCTTTGGTACCCCAGGGGATCCACATTTGATTTAATTGGTTATTCCGATGCCGATTGGGCAGGGTGCAAAATTAATAGAAAGAGCACATCAGGGACTTGCCAGTTCTTGGGAAGATCTCTGGTGTCTTGGGCTTCAAAGAAGCAAAATTTTGTGGCTCTTTCAACCGCCGAAGCCGAGTATATTGCCGCAGGCCATTGTTGCGCGCAATTGCTTTGGATGAGGCAAACCCTTAGGGACTATGGTTACAAATTAACCAAAGTTCCTCTTCTATGTGATAATGAGAGTGCAATCCGCATGGCGAATAATCCCGTTGAGCATAGTCGCACTAAACACATAGCCATTCGGTATCATTTTCTAAGGGATCACCAACAAAAGGGGGATATCGAGATTGCATATGTTAGCACCAAAGAACAATTAGCCAATATCTTTACCAAGCCATTGGATGAACAAACCTTTACCAAACTTAGGCATGAACTAAATATTCTTGATTCTAGGAATTTTTATTGATGTTTTGCACACATGGCTTATATATATACCTTTGATCATCTCTTTCATGTGCTATGACTGATGTGGTTTCAAGTCCATTTCATGCTAAGTCATAGATTGAAAGGGAAAAGGAGTCTTCGACGAAGACAAGGCTTCCACTCCGCTCCATCGAATCATTCATCCTTCGCCGTCGCTCCGCACTAACTCTCCAACTTTGGTATAATCTTCACTCCTATACTTCTATCCAAAGGGGGAGAGAGTAGCTTCAAAGGGCTTATATTTCACTCAAGCATCCGTTTTTGGCGATTCATGCCAAAGGGGGAGAGAGTATTAGCCCAAAGCAAAAGGACCGCACCACCACCAATTTCAAAAAATGTAGTCTTTCAATTGGTATTAAAAGAAGTTTTTCGATTGGCATCTTATTTTGATATAATTTCAAATTGGTATACCCTCTTCAAAATTAATATCTAAAACCCTCTTGAACACTAAGAGGAGGATTTCATTAAGGGGGAGTTTTGTTTAGTCAAAGGAAAAGCATTTGAACAAGGGGGAGAAAATTTCAAAACTTGAAAATGCTTTTCAAAATCTTATTCATTTACCTTGGACTATTTGCAATAGAACTTTGAAAAGAATTTCCAAAACATTTTGCAAAACAAAACATGTGGTGCAAGCGTGGTCCAAAATGTTAATAAGAAGAAAAGACATCCATGCACATCTAGTAAGTAATATTTATTGGTTTCATTCCAAGCAACCTTTGCACTTACATTATGCAAACTAGTTCAATTCTGCACTTCTATATTTGCTTTGGTTTGTGTTGGCATCAATCACCAAAAAGGGGGATATTGAAAGGGAAATAGGCTTACACCTTTTCCTAATTGATTTTGGTGGTTGAATTGCCCAACACAAATAATTGGACTAACTAGTTTGCTCTAGATTATAAGTTTTACAGGTGCCAAAGGTTCACAATTGACCAATAAAATGACCAAGAAAGGGTTCAAACAAAGAGAGCAAAAGACAACCGAAGTGTGCCCTGGCTTGGCGCACCGGACTGTCCGGTGTGCCACCGGATAGTGTCCGGTGCACCAGGGAACTCGACGCTGAACTCGCTACCTTCGGGAAAATGGAGGCCGCTCCGCTATAATTCACCGGACCGTCCGGTGGCACACCGGACTGTCCGGTGTGTCAGCGGAGCAACGGCTACTTCACGCGCAACAGTCGACTGCAACACATTTAATGCGCGCCTGCGCGAGCAGAGGTCAGAGCACGCGCAACAGGCGCACCGGACAGTCTACAGTACTTGTCCGGTGCACCACTGGACAGCCAGAAGATCCCACCTGTCAGAGCTCCAACGGTCGAACCCTAACGGCCGGGTGACATGGCTGGCGCACCGGACAGTGTCTGGTGGCGCACCGGACTTTCTGGTGCGCCATGCGACAGCAGCTTCCACCAAACGGCTAGTTTGGTGGTTGGGGCTATAAATACCCCAACCACCCCACCATTCATTGCATCCAAGTTTTCCACCTTCCAACACCTTACAAGAGCTATAGCATTCAATTCTAGACACAACCAAAGAGATCAAATCCTCTCCCAAGTCCGGAATCACTCAAAACCAAATAGTGACTAGAGAGAGTGACATTTGTGTTCATTTGAGCTCTTGCGCTTGGATTGCTTCTTTTCTTTCTCATTCTTCTTGTGATCAACTCAATTGTAACCAAGGCAAGAGACACCAATTGTGTGGTGGTCCTTGCGGGGACTTAGTGTCCCGTGTGGTTGAGAAGAGAAGCTCACTCGGTCTAAGTGACCGTTTGAGAGAGGGAAAGGGTTGAAAGAGACCCGGTCTTTGTGACCACCTCAACGGGGAGTAGGTTTGCAAGAACCGAACCTCGGTAAAACAAATCCTTGTGTCTCACTCTTTATTTGCTCTTGATTTGTTTTCCACCCTCTCTCTCGGACTCGTTTATATTTCTAACGCTAACCCGGCTTGTAGTTGTGATTAACTTTGTAAATTTCAGTTTCGCCCTATTCACCCCCTCTCTAGGCGACTTTCATTTATGATAGGAAAGTTGCTAGTCGTTCTCATTACAATAGGAGTTATGATCATGCTGCTCATAATTCACATGCTATGTTTGCCTCTAGTTCTACTTTTGTTCATGGTAGAAGCAGGCCTAGGAAAAATCATGTTGTGCCTCATGTATCTAGGAGAATGTGCAAAGAACCTTCAACTATTTATCATGCTTGCAATACTTCGTTTGTACTTTCTTGTAAAAATGCAAAAGTAGTTGCTAGGAAGTTGGGATCCAAATGCAAGGGAGACAAAACTTGTATTTGGGTTCCAAAAACTAGTGTGACTAACCTTGTAGGACCCAACAAGAGTTGGGTACCTAAAACCCAAGATGAAATTGCCTTGCAGGTTTATGCATCCAGGGGCTCAAGCTGGATCATCGACAACGGATGCACAAACCATATGACGGGGGAGAAGAAGATGTTCACCTCCTACGTCAAGAACAAGGATTCCGAGGATACGATTATCTTTGGAGATGGGAATCAAGGCAAGGTCAAAGGTTTGGGAAAGATAGCCATCACAAGCGAGCACTCCATATCGAATGTATTTCTAGTATAGTCGCTTGGGTACAACCTTCTGTCTGTAAGTCAATTGTGTCACATGGGTTACAATTGTCTTTTTACAAACGTTGATGTATCTGTCTTTAAAAGGAGTGATGGTTCATTAGCTTTTAAGGGTGTATTAGACATCAAACTCTACTTAGTTGATTTTTCGAAAGAGGAGGTTGATCTAGATGCATGCTTAATATCTAAGACTAGTATGGGCTAGCTTTGGCATCACCGTCTAGCACATGTTGGGATGAAGAACCTTCATAAACTTCTAAAGGGAGAACATGTGTTAGGACTAACCAATGTTTGTTTCGAGAAAAACAGACCTTGTGCAGCATGTCAGGCAGGAAAACAGGTGGGAAGCACTCATCACGGCATGTGATGACAACATCAAGACCATTGGAGCTTCTTCACATGGACCTCTTTGGACCCGTTGCCTACCTTAGCATCGGGGGAAGTAAGTATGGTCTTGTAATTGTTGATCACTTTTCCCGCTTCACTTGGGTGTTCTTTTTGCAGGATAAATTAGAAACCCAAGGGACCCTAAAGCGCTTTCTAAGGAGGGCTCAAAACGAATTTGAGCTTAAGGTGAAAAAGATAAGGAGCGACAACGGGTCCGAGTTCAAGAATCTGCAAGTTGAGGAGTATCTTGAGGAGGAAGGTGTCAAGCATGAGTTCTCGGCTCCCTACACACCACAGCAAAACGGTGTAGTAGAGAGGAAGAACAGGACGCTAATCAACATGGCGAGAACAATGCTTGGAGAGTTCAAGACGCCCGAGCGGTTTTGGTCGGAAGCTGTGAACACAGCTTGTCACGCCATAAACCGACTCTACCTGCATCGCCTTCTCAAGAAGACCTCCTACGAACTCCTAACCGGTAACAAACCCAACTGTAATACCCACTTTGTAAGAAAAGTCAAAAAAAAAAGAAATCATATTCCTTTATACATATATGTGTTACTATATTCATCATTTCATGAGAACATCACATGAAAACATATAAATAAATAACAAAAGATACCCAAAAAAATAAATTATGCATCATGCTGGACTTTATTCGTGTGTGCATTAATGTTTAATTTGGAAATTCATACTTAAATTGGGACCCTAAAATTTGGAGAAAAGAGAAGCACTAATAACATGAAATAAATATTAAAAATAGATGAGTTCACCCATACCATGTCTAAGATGAATATTTAATGGTAAAACAAATTTGGCACAAAGTTGAATTTGAATAGGAATTCAAAGTTAAAATAAAAAGGGAAAAGAGTAAGGAAAATAAAATACAAAAAAAAAAGGAAAAAAAAAAACAGTCGCTGGGCCCACTCGGATGTATTCAACCCACCAGGGAGTTCCCTTCCGCGCGGCCCATCTCGCGTGAGTGCTTCAGCTGATAAAAAAAAAAGCCCTAGCCGCCAGACTAAATCTCCAGCGCGTGCACGTAGGTAACTGGGCACTTCCTCGTGGGCCCCACTTGACAGAGTTATCCCCAACCTCCGGTCGTTGGACCCGGCGTCGTGCAGGATTCCGCCTGGAATCTCGCCGGCCGTTTCGTACACCTTCGACCTGACCGCGCCTGGAAATCCGCGGCGTGCGCGAGAACTCCGACGGCCATCGCGGATCTCCTTGACCATCCTATCTGGGCTCGTCCGTTGTGCGCGGTTGTTGGGGATTCAACTGAGCTAGCCCCTATACAATCCAAGTAACCGGCTCCCTCCCTCGTCCTGCCAACTCGTGCTGCAAACCCAAGAATCAACGCCGTACTTACAGAGCTCGCGCGAGGGAGTGCAGATAGAGTGAAGCTGGTGAGGGTCCGCCGTGTGCTCGTCGTATTGCAGAGAGAAAGAGAGCAAGAAAGGTGGGCGCCGCCGCAAGCTACATGGGTTGGAGCTTCTGCCGTGTCCTCGATCCGAGTCTTTGGCGCTTCACCAAGTCACCAGATGTGTGCTCGTGACCCTCCACGTGGGCTTGGAGTCCTTGGTGGCCAGAATGGCTCATCGACGCGAGGAACATCACCGCTGGCCGCACCACACCAAGATCTGGGTTGTCGTCATACTCATTGCCGGTATGGATTCGCTTTGGGTGTTCGTCTTATTCCCTACAAGGCATCGCTAGGAACGTTGTAATCTATAGTTTGCTAGTGGGGGTGGAGGCTGTGGCCAGGCAACGCCGTCGTTGGGCAGGACTCCGCTGCCTAGGCGCCGCGGCGAGGCTTCCCTCCACTGTGGCACCATCGGCTGTAGGAAGATGACCATCTGCCGCTGGATGACAAACTTGTGGTTGAGATTAAAAGGGGAAAATACCGCTTCGTGTGATGGTATGGTGGCCGTGGATCCGCGAGCGGATGGGCCGATGCCATTTGATCGTAATTAAATCTTAAGCGTTGATCTATGCGGGAACAGCCCCGATCAACCCTTGCTGTGTGCCACGGATTTGGTGTCGGGGCGCAGGATTGGGAAAACACGTGTGCACCGTAGATCTCTGGATGTGTATGGCTGGGATCGCGTCTGGCCATGATTCATGGTGATCGTTGATCCCAGATCTGAGGGCCATAGACTCATACCGCTTCAGCTAATAAATGATCTAATCATAGCCCTCCAGAGTAGATCCAACGGTCATGATTGGCCCGTACCCCTTCGGCCTTCAACTTTTGCGAAAGAGACCCTGTGATTAAAAGAAATCAACCCGCACTCCAAGGGCCAGTGATCTGTGCCTTGGGAAAATTTTGGTTTTGCCCCTGCTGTTATCAGAAATTGAGGCCCAGTCCAGAACATAATAAAATCAGGGAAATTGAATTATAAAAGGATTTTTAATAGGAAAATAATTGCTAGAACTTTATAAATTCATAGAAAATTCATACTAGCTCCAAATTAATCCATTCCAGTTCCTAAAATTTTGTAATTTTATTCTCTAGCACTTAGTGTCTCTGTTTTGGCATAAAAACAGTAAGGAAATTTATTTATCACTTAATCCTATTTAAAACACATAAAACCTTTGAAAATGCATAACTTGAAATCTATAATTCAGAAAATTATGATTTCTGTTCCTAGGATTTTATTTTAATATGTAGAATATCTCTGTGTATTTTGTATATATGTTTGGTGTAATGTTAATTTCTCTATATGCACTGTGCTTGTTTGTATTGTGGCGAGTAGAAGAGCCCGTTGCTGAGAATCCTGGTGAGCAGCAAGTTGAAGTAGCTGAGCAGGAGCTCATTGAAGGCAAGTTGTGCCCTTGACCACTTTTTACCCAATAATGTTCTTTAATATCACATACTCATGCATAGGTTAATTTTGATGGGACCCAATAGGTTACCCTAGATTGTTTATCTCATTACCTTGTTTACCCCTGAATCACTCGGGTAGTTTGCTATTGCTTTATATGGTTTTGGGATAATCATTTATTACCTCTATGTTCCAATTCTTGTTGTTATTCTGTTTATGTTCATGTTGATATCATTAATGTTAATTGGAACATAGAGCTTAACTTGAGAACCACGTGCCACCACAAGGGTGGAATGGGACGCCCTTGGCTGACTAATTAGGAAAGCTAGTGGAAGACTACCTTACCCGAAAGGGGCAAGGGCAGTAGGGGAGAGGTCAGTGCGGGGAGGTCCCTGGTTGGTCTTGCTGGGATGGCAGTCAGCCAGGAACCCTTTACTGGATCTTCCCATAAACTGTAGCGGGTTTTCGGAAGCTAGTGGAACTTTGTAAAGGCCTCGTAGTGTTGCCCTGCCGTGCTTCCTAGGTAGAGGTATATGGGGAGTCGCGACCCCTTGGCAGATGGGTAACATGACTTGTGGGTAAAGGGTACAACCTCTGCAGAGTGTAAATCTGGTATACTAGCCGAGCTCACGGTCATGAGCGGCTCAGGACTCTCTGATGTTTAAATTATGGAACTTAAATTCAATTTTGTCATTTGCATTGCATGGGTTTATTATTAATTTTGTTCTATCACTTTACTTATGGTTTGGTATTTACTTACACTTAGTAACTGCTAATAAAATTTTGACCAACTACTTAAAAGCAATGCTCAGCTTTAACCCTGTCTTTGATTAAGCCTTACACATCACATGAACTCACACCTTTGTGAGTTTGTGTCCACTGGTTCCCCACAACTTGTTGAGCTATGATCATGTGTGAGCTCACCCTTGCTGTCTCACACCCCCCCCCACAGGAGAAGATCAGGTGTTTCAGGAGGAGCCTCAAGGTGAGGAGTATGATCTGATCTAGGTGGCGTTTCCCAGTCGACATTGGCGCCGACGATCCTTAGTTCGTTTTATCTTTATTACTTTATTTTGTAATAAGCCTTCCGCTATGTAATAAATACTCTGATGTTAATGACATTTATCTCTATACACTCTGTTATTATATATGTTGTCTTCTTGGCGCATGTATGAGATGCACCCGGCTTTGTTTCTTTAAAACCGGGTGTTACAGAAGTGGTATCAGAGGAAATGTTGACTGTAGGACGAAACCTAGATAGAAATGGACAAAACCCTTACCTACTTACCTTACTCTGACTCATTCTATACTCATCTCATCTTGATCTATTCTCACCTTTTGCTACTCTACTCTGATCATTCTTACCTTTTCTACTCTAAGACAAGATGGATTTCACACCTTGGAATCCCTACCCTTATGACATTTTAAGAGATAGGGAACCTAAGATGAAAATAAAACTATTTTCTCTATTTTAAAAATGTTGGTTGATTGTTCTGATGCTCAATGTCTGATTTGCTTCTTTGATTGATTGAAACATTATAGTTGGGCATCTTAGCATGTACCACCATAAGGTAATGTATTAGCTTTGGTGGATAACACACTAATCTACTTAGCTAATAAATCCCCCGCAGTAACATTTCTCGTAATTACTCGCCTTGTCTACAATTCTTCCTTTCTTACCCTATATTCCTAACCCAAATGGGCTACCCCTATACTGTTAGAAGAGAGCAGTATAGACTTGATCCTTGGTATGTCATGGTTAAGAAAGGCAATGGTGGTTTATACACTGCGCTGAGGGAACCGTAGAACTCACCAGTTTCAAAGGAGAAAGATTTGAAGTTGGAATTGCAGTAACTACTGCCACCAAATATGGAAGTTGAGTTGGTCATTAATCTCTTACCTAAGACTGCCCCTATTTCTAAACGGCCATACATGATGTCCATAGAAGAGCTAAAGGAACTTAAGAAACAATTAACGGAATTACAAGAGGATGGATACATTCGTCTGAATTCTTCACCTTGGAGAGCACCAGTTTGTTTGTAAAGAAGAAAGATGGATTGCAAGGGATGTGCGTGGATTAAAGGTCCCTTAATGATGTCACTGTGAAGAGCAAGTTTCGGTTACCCCGCATTAAGGATTTATTTAATCGGATGAGAGGAGCCAGGGTACTCTCGAAGATCGACCTCCGATCGGGATACCATCAGATGAAGATAAGACCATCAGATATTCCTAAGACGGCTTTCTCGACTCGATATGGATTATATGAGTTCATCGTTATGTCGTTTGGATTAACTAATGCACCAGCTTATCTTATGGATTTGATGAAAAAGATGTTTTTGGAGTATTTGGACAGATTCGTCGTGGTGTTCATCGACGATATTCTTATCTATTCTAAGAATGAGAGTGATCACGAGGAACATCTAAGGTTGGTGCTACAGAAGCTTTAAGATAATCAACTCTACGCCAAGTACGGTAAATGCGAGTTTTGGATTGGCAAGGTGCCATTTCTTGGACATATCATTTCCAATGGAGGGATATCAGTGGATCCTGCTAAAGTCAAGAAGATAGTGGTGTGGAGTATACCCACTACGGTTACGGAGGACCGAAGTTTCGTGGGACTTGCAGGATATTATTGGAGATTTATTGAAGGATTTTCTAAGATTGCTAAGCTTATGACCTCGCTTTTGGTGAAGGAAAGAGAATTCAAGTGGGATGAGAAGTGCCAAGTATATACGGATCATAAGAGTTTGAAGTGTATATTCACTTAGAAGGATCTCAACCTTAGGCAACGCCGTTGGTTGGAGCTTATTAAAGATTACGATTTGGAAATTCACTATCACCCGGGCAAGGCGAATTTGGTTACAGATGCCTTGAGTCGAAAGGAGCATGTTCATTTAGCTGTTGTTGCCCAGCTACTCGATGAGATTGTTGAGAATTTCAGGAGACTTAACCTGGGGATAGTTACTCACACTAAAGGAGTTATTATTGATGTGGAAACTACTTTGGAGCAAGAGATCCGCAAAGGATAAATTGGTGATGCTAAGACACAAGAGATTAAGGATCTGATTACCGAAGATCGAGTTCCGGAATGCACGGAAGATGAGCAAGGCACCGTATGCTTCAAGGACAAGAGATGTGTTCCGGAGATTGAAAGCCTTCGTGAGACTATATCGAAGGAAGCCCATGACTTGGATTATTCTATTCATCCTGGTAGTACCAAGATGTACCAGGATTCGAAGCAGAGATACTAGTGGTATGGATTGAAGAGAGATATGGCTACACATGTGGCTATGTGTGATGTATGTCAAAGAGTTAAGGTTGAACACGAGAGGCCAGCTGGACTATTATGCCCATTAAAGATACCCGAGTGGAAGTGAGAAGAGATTGGTATGGACTTCATTACTGGATTGCCTCGCACCTCGAAAGGATATGGTTCTATATGAGTTATTGTGGATAGACCGACCAAAGTGGCTCATTTCATCCCGGTTAAGACTACTTATAAGGGATCGCAATTGGCTAAGTTATACATGTCTCGGATTAAGTCTCTACGCAATGTACCAAGGAAGATCATTTTGGATAGAGGATCACAGTTTACCCCCAGATTTTGGAAAAGTTTTCATGAGAATATGGATACGAAGTTGAATTTTAGTACAGCTTATCACCCTCAGACTGATGGACAGACTGAAAGGACTAATCAAGTTTTGGAAGATATGTTGAGAGCATGTGCCCTTCAGCATGGTAGTAGTTGGGACAAGAATCTACCTTATGCTGAGTTCTCATAATGATAAATACCAGGCCAGTCTGAAGATATTACCGTTTGAGGCTCTGTATGACAGGAAATGCGGGACTCCTCTATTTTGGACTAGACTAGAGGAAGACAGTTCTTTGGACCTGGACTTATTCAAGAGGCAGAAGAACAAGTTCGTATAATTCGAGAAAATTTGAGAGTGGCTCAAACCAGGCAAAAGAGCTATGCTGATAATAGAAGAAGACCATTGGAGTTTGAAGAAGGAGATTATGAGTACTTCAAGGTGTCACCACTTCGTGGAATGAGGAGTTTTAAAGACGAGAGTAAATTGTCCCCTCGCTACATTGGACCATTATTGATCTTTAGAAGAGTTGGAGAGATGGCATACCAACTCGAGTTACCTGCTAGTCTATCGGATGTGCATAATGTGTTTCACGTATCTCAACTCAAGAAGTGTCTCCGTGTTCCTGAGGAACAGTTACCCATGGAAGAGCTCAGTGTTCAAGGTGATTTGACTTACACGGAGTACCCGATCAAGATTTTGGATACATTGACTCGAGTTACAAGAAATAAGGTGATAAAGATGTGCAAAGTCCAATGGAGTCACCACGGTGAAAAGGAAGCAACTTGAGAAAGAGAAGAGGAAGCTACATGGGAAGAGAAGAAGAGCTTCACATAGTTTTTCCCACATCTTTTCTCTAGTCTTTCCTAAATCTCGAGGACGAGATTCTTGTTAAGGGGGGTAGGATTTGTAATACCCACTTTGTAAGAAAAGTAAAAAAAAAAAGAAATCATATTCCTTTATACATATATGTGTTACTATATTCATCATTTCATGAGAACATCACATGAAAACATATAAATAAATAACAAAAGATACCCAAAAAAATAAATTATGCATCATGCTGGACTTTATTCGTGTGTGCATTAATGTTTAATTTGGAAATTCATACTTAAATTGGGACCCTAAAATTTGGAGAAAAGAGAAGCACTAATAACATGAAATAAATATTAAAAATAGATGAGTTCACCCATACCATGTCTAAGATGAATATTTAATGGTAAAACAAATTTGGCACAAAGTTGAATTTGAATAGGAATTCAAAGTTAAAATAAAAAGGGAAAAGAGTAAGGAAAATAAAATACAAAAAAAAAGGAAAAAAAAACAGTCGCTGGGCCCACTCGGATGTATTCAACCCACCAGGGAGTTCCCTTCCGCGCGGCCCATCTCGCGTGAGTGCTTCAGCTGATAAAAAAAAAAAGCCCTAGCCGCCAGACTAAATCTCCAGCGCATGCACGTAGGTAACTGGGCACTTCCTCGTGGGCCCCACTTGACAGAGTTATCCCCAACCTCCGGTCGTTGGACCCGGCGTCGTGCAGGATTCCGCCTGGAATCTCGCCGGCCGTTTCGTACACCTTCGACCTGACCGCGCCTGGAAATCCGCGGCGTGCGCGAGAACTCCGACGGCCATCGCGGATCTCCTTGACCATCCTATCTGGGCTCGTCCGTTGTGCGCGGTTGTTGGGGATTCAACTGAGCTAGCCCCTATACAATCCAAGTAACCGGCTCCCTCCCTCGTCCTGCCAACTCGTGCTGCAAACCCAAGAATCAACGCCGTACTTACAGAGCTCGCGCGAGGGAGTGCAGATAGAGTGAAGCTGGTGAGGGTCCGCCGTGTGCTCGTCGTATTGCAGAGAGAAAGAGAGCAAGAAAGGTGGGCGCCGCCGCAAGCTACATGGGTTGGAGCTTCTGCCGTGTCCTCGATCCGAGTCTTTGGCGCTTCACCAAGTCACCAGATGTGTGCTCGTGACCCTCCACGTGGGCTTGGAGTCCTTGGTGGCCAGAATGGCTCATCGACGCGAGGAACATCACCGCTGGCCGCACCACACCAAGATCTGGGTTGTCGTCATACTCATTGCCGGTATGGATTCGCTTTGGGTGTTCGTCTTATTCCCTACAAGGCATCGCTAGGAACGTTGTAATCTATAGTTTGCTAGTGGGGGTGGAGGCTGTGGCCAGGCAACGCCGTCGTTGGGCAGGACTCCGCTGCCTAGGCGCCGCGGCGAGGCTTCCCTCCACTGTGGCACCATCGGCTGTAGGAAGATGACCATCTGCCGCTGGATGACAAACTTGTGGTTGAGATTAAAAGGGGAAAATACCGCTTCGTGTGATGGTATGGTGGCCGTGGATCCGCGAGCGGATGGGCCGATGCCATTTGATCGTAATTAAATCTTAAGCGTTGATCTATGCGGGAACAGCCCCGATCAACCCTTGCTGTGTGCCACGGATTTGGTGTCGGGGCGCAGGATTGGGAAAACACGTGTGCACCGTAGATCTCTGGATGTGTATGGCTGGGATCGCGTCTGGCCATGATTCATGGTGATCGTTGATCCCAGATCTGAGGGCCATAGACTCATACCGCTTCAGCTAATAAATGATCTAATCATAGCCCTCCAGAGTAGATCCAACGGTCATGATTGGCCCGTACCCCTTCGGCCTTCAACTTTTGCGAAAGAGACCCTGTGATTAAAAGAAATCAACCCGCACTCCAAGGGCCAGTGATCTGTGCCTTGGGAAAATTTTGGTTTTGCCCCTGCTGTTATCAGAAATTGAGGCCCAGTCCAGAACATAATAAAATCAGGGAAATTGAATTATAAAAGGATTTTTAATAGGAAAATAATTGCTAGAACTTTATAAATTCATAGAAAATTCATACTAGCTCCAAATTAATCCATTCCAGTTCCTAAAATTTTGTAATTTTATTCTCTAGCACTTAGTGTCTCTGTTTTGGCATAAAAACAGTAAGGAAATTTATTTATCACTTAATCCTATTTAAAACACATAAAACCTTTGAAAATGCATAACTTGAAATCTATAATTCAGAAAATTATGATTTCTGTTCCTAGGATTTTATTTTAATATGTAGAATATCTCTGTGTATTTTGTATATATGTTTGGTGTAATGTTAATTTCTCTATATGCACTGTGCTTGTTTGTATTGTGGCGAGTAGAAGAGCCCGTTGCTGAGAATCCTGGTGAGCAGCAAGTTGAAGTAGCTGAGCAGGAGCTCATTGAAGGCAAGTTGTGCCCTTGACCACTTTTTACCCAATAATGTTCTTTAATATCACATACTCATGCATAGGTTAATTTTGATGGGACCCAATAGGTTACCCTAGATTGTTTATCTCATTACCTTGTTTACCCCTGAATCACTCGGGTAGTTTGCTATTGCTTTATATGGTTTTGGGATAATCATTTATTACCTCTATGTTCCAATTCTTGTTGTTATTCTGTTTATGTTCATGTTGATATCATTAATGTTAATTGGAACATAGAGCTTAACTTGAGAACCACGTGCCACCACAAGGGTGGAATGGGACGCCCTTGGCTGACTAATTAGGAAAGCTAGTGGAAGACTACCTTACCCGAAAGGGGCAAGGGCAGTAGGGGAGAGGTCAGTGCGGGGAGGTCCCTGGTTGGTCTTGCTGGGATGGCAGTCAGCCAGGAACCCTTTACTGGATCTTCCCATAAACTGTAGCGGGTTTTCGGAAGCTAGTGGAACTTTGTAAAGGCCTCGTAGTGTTGCCCTGCCGTGCTTCCTAGGTAGAGGTATATGGGGAGTCGCGACCCCTTGGCAGATGGGTAACATGACTTGTGGGTAAAGGGTACAACCTCTGCAGAGTGTAAATCTGGTATACTAGCCGAGCTCACGGTCATGAGCGGCTCAGGACTCTCTGATGTTTAAATTATGGAACTTAAATTCAATTTTGTCATTTGCATTGCATGGGTTTATTATTAATTTTGTTCTATCACTTTACTTATGGTTTGGTATTTACTTACAC
The DNA here is from genome assembly GCA_029449295.1 of Zea luxurians. NCBI lineage: Eukaryota > Viridiplantae > Streptophyta > Magnoliopsida > Poales > Poaceae > Zea > Zea luxurians. Next base: position 149,956,812 of record JAOPSE010000007.1, read on the forward strand.
TTAGTAACTGCTAATAAAATTTTGACCAACTACTTAAAAGCAATGCTCAGCTTTAACCCTGTCTTTGATTAAGCCTTACACATCACATGAACTCACACCTTTGTGAGTTTGTGTCCACTGGTTCCCCACAACTTGTTGAGCTATGATCATGTGTGAGCTCACCCTTGCTGTCTCACACCCCCCCCCCCACAGGAGAAGATCAGGTGTTTCAGGAGGAGCCTCAAGGTGAGGAGTATGATCTGATCTAGGTGGCGTTTCCCAGTCGACATTGGCGCCGACGATCCTTAGTTCGTTTTATCTTTATTACTTTATTTTGTAATAAGCCTTCCGCTATGTAATAAATACTCTGATGTTAATGACATTTATCTCTATACACTCTGTTATTATATATGTTGTCTTCTTGGCGCATGTATGAGATGCACCCGGCTTTGTTTCTTTAAAACCGGGTGTTACACCAACGTCTCTTACTTTCATGTATTTAGGAGCATATGTTACATTCTGGTGAAGAAAGGTAGACATTCTAAATTTGCTCCCAAGGCAGTAGAAGGGTTTTTACTAGGGTATGACTCAAATACAAAGGCATATAGAGTCTTCAATAAATCATCGGGTTTGGTTGAAGTCTCTAGCGATGTTGTATTTGAGAGCACCTAGAGGGGGGTGAATAGGTGATCCTGCAAAATTCAACAACTAATAGCCACAAAACTTGGTTAATTGTTAGTATGGCTAAGTAGCGAGCTCTTGTGAACACACAAGTATCACAGAAAAACAATCACAAAAGACACGCGAGTTTATCCCGTGGTTCGACAAGTATAACACTTGCCTACCTCCACGTTGTGGCATCCCAATGGATGAGGGTTGCACTCAACCCCTTTCAAGTGATCCAATGATCAACTTGAATACCACGGTCTTCTTGTTTGCTTATCTCTTTTTCCCGTTTGTGAGGAATCTCCACAAGTTGGAGTCTCTCGCCCTTACAACAAAGATCACAGTGAAAGCACTAGAGTAAGGATGGGAAGCAACACACACAAATCCGCAGCAATACACACGCACACAAGCCAAGACTTGAGCTCAAAATGAAGCAATCCGAGTTCACTACAAGAACGAAGCTCAAATCACTAACACGGTCGATCAAGTGCGCGGAGACAGAGTGTGGAAGACTTAGAATGCTCAAAGTATGCTTGGGTGACTCCTCCATGCGCCTAGGGGTCCCTTTTATAGCCCCAAGGCAGCTAGGAGCCGTTCGAGGCATTCTTGGAAGGCTAATCTTGCCTTCTGTCGGGTGGCGCATCGGATAGTCCAGTGCGCCACGGGACAGTCACTATAGCTGTCCGGTGCGCGATCTCCTTCCTTTTCTGGCACATCCGACCGTTGTAGATTTGTGGCAGTTGGCGCACCGGACATTGTCCGGTGCACACCGGACAGTCCGGTGCCCCCCGTCGACCGTTGCCGCGCCCACGTGTCGCGCGAAGATTGCGCGGCCGACTGTTGGCGTAGTCGACCGTTGGCTCACGGACAGTCCGGTGAAATTTATCCGTACGCCGCTGATCCTTTTCCCGAGAGCGACGACTTCACCGCGGACGACTCACCGGATAGTCTGGTGCACCACCGGACAGTCCGGTGAATTATAGCCGTACGCCGTCGTCGAGTCCCGAGAGCGACCTGTTCACCGGAGACTGGCCTGGCGCACCGGACACTGTCCGGTGCACCACCGGACAGTCCGGTGCACCCAGACCGAGCAGGAGTTGGCTGTACACAGCCAACTCTTTTCCAATTGCTTTTCTCCTGTTTCTAGCACTTAGACACAATACATTAGTATCCAAATTAATGTACTAAGACTAGAAACGTACCATGTTATATGATTTGCTCTTCTTCACTCTTTGGCACAAATTAGCACTTAGAGAAAATGTGTTGGGCACTTAATCACCAAAATACTTTAGAAATGGCCCAAGGGCACATTTCCCTTTCAATCTCCCCCTTTTTGGTGATTTATGCCAACACATCCAAAAGCAACAAAAAGAAGTGCAATATTAATGCAAAAGAGAACCAAATTGTTTTTGACTCAAATTTGGCATATTTGGATCATACTTTGCCACCACTTGGTTTGTTTTTGAAATCAAACTCATTTTCCTATCTCTAAGTCAAACACACTTGTTTAGGCACAAAGAGAGATATTCCAACAATGGAAAAATTGATCAAGAGCCAAAAACTCCCCCTTTTCCCATAATCAAACATTCTCCCCACAAGAGACCAAATTTGACAATAAGAGTATTTTGACAAATCAAAAGTTCTAACTCTACTCTTTTCGAAATTTCACAAGTGATAGCTGATCCATTTGCTTTGGCCTTAATTTCTCCCCCTTTGGCTTTAAGCACCAAAACGGGATCATTCTTGGCCCTTTAACCCCATTGCCTCACCAAAATTGTCAATTAAGAGCAAAAAGGCAATAAGAGCATAGATATGAACTTGGAGTTAATACCGGAGTGCAGTGGAAGTCTTTGCATGGTCCAAGTTCACCTTTCCCTTTCAATCCACTTTTGAGACTAAATCAAGGAAACTCAAACACAAAGGTTAGTCTCAAAGGGTCAAGTTGTAACATGCCTCCCCCTAAATAAGTGCATCACTTGCAAATGGACTTGTGAGGTCCGGGGATCATATGTACAACTTGAGCACCACAAATGAACAAAAATAGATTGAAATGCATAAATTACATGATCAAAGGCATAAAACACATGTATGCTATAGATCAATCCAAGTTACGCGAATCTAAGACATTTAGCTCACTACGCAACCTGCAAAACCTTTTCTCATCTAAAGGCTTGGTGAAGATATCGACTAGCTGGTTTTCGGTGTTAATATGGTACACCTCGATATCCCCCTTTTGCTGGTGGTCTCTCAGGAAGTGATGCCGGATGTCTATGTGCTTAGTGCGGGTGTGTTCAACAGGATTATCCGCCATGCGGATTGCACTCTCATTGTCACATAGGAGTGGGACTTTGCTCAGTGTCGGCGTTTCGAGACCGGGGGGTCCCTAAGCCGACGAGTGAATGTCGCCGCGTGCCCCAGCCCAGATGGGTCGACGCGAGGCCGAGCGCGAAGGGGGGAAGTGAGGTGGCCGGAGATGGGCGTGAGAGAGGTGGAAATCCCGCGGCCTTCGTGTTCGTCCCGCGCCCAGGTCGGGTGCGCTTGCAGTAGGGGGTTACAAGCGTCCACGCGGGAGAGGGAAGCGAGCGGCCCCAAGAGAGCGCCTGTCCCGTCCTCGTCCCCGCGCGGCCAACCCTCTCTAAGAGGGCCCTGGTCCTTCCTTTTATAGGCGTAAGGAGAGGATCCAGGTGTACAATGGGGGTGTAGCAGAGTGCTACGTGTCTAGCGGGGGAGAGCTAGCGCCCTAAGTACATGCCGATGTGGCAACCGGAGAGATTTTGGCACCCAGCTGGTGTGATGTCGTGGCCGTCAGAGGAACGACGGAGCCTGGCGGAGGGACAGCTGTCGGGGCGGTTGAGTCCTTGCTGACGTCCTCCTGCTTCCGTAAGAGAGCTGAGAGCCGTCGTCGTCACAGAGCATGCGGGGCGCCATCATTGCCTATCCGGCGGAGCTAGCCAGATGGGACACCGGTCTTGTTCTCTGCGGCCCGAGTCAGCTCGGGGTAGGGTGATGATGGCGCTTCCTGTTGACGTGGCTGGCCTGCGCCCTAGGTTGGGCGACGTGGAGGCTCCTCCAAAGCCGAGGTCGAGTCTGTCTTCCATGGCCGAGGCCGAGTCCGAGCCCCTGGGTCAGGCGAGGCGGAGGTCGTTCGGCAGAGGCCAGGGCGGAGTCCGAGCCCTAGGGTCGGGCGGAGCGGAGTTCGTCGTCTTCTGGGGCTGAGCCCGAGTCCGAGCCCTGGGTCGGGCGAAGCGGAGTTCGTCGTCTTCCAGGACTTAGCCCGAGTCCGAGCCCTGGGTCGGGCGGAGCGGAGTTCGCCATCTTCCGGGGCTTAGCACGAGTCCGAGCCCTGGGTCGGGCGGAGCGGAGTTCGCCGTCTTCCGGGGCTTAGCCCGAGTCCGAGCCCTGGGTCGGGCGGAGCTTCCTATGGTGCCTTTGGTAGGGCCTGACTGCCTGTCAGTCTCACTCTGCCAAGCGGCACTGCGGTCGGAGTGGCGCAGGCGGTGCTGTCCTTCTGTCAGGCCGGTCAGTGGAGCGGTGAAGTGACGGCGGTCACTTCGGCTCTGCCGGGGGGCGCGTGTCAGGACAAAGGTGTCAGGTCACCTTTGCATTAAATGCTCCTGCGACTTGGTCGGTCGGTGCGGCGATTTAGTCAGGGTTGCTTCTTAGCGAAGGCAGGGCCTCGGGCGAGCCGGAAACATGTCCGCCGTTGGAGGGGGGCCTCGGGTGAGACGGAAATCCTCCGGGGTCGGCTGCCCTTGTCCGAGGCTAGGCTCGGGCGAGGCGTGATCGAGTCGCTCGAATGGACCGATCCCTGACTTAATCACACCCATCAGGCCTTAGCAGCTTTATGGTGATGGGGGTTACCAGCTGAGAATTAGGAGTCTTGAGGGTACCCCTAATTATGGTCCCCGACAGTAGCCCCCGAGCCTCGAAGGGAGTGTTAGCACTCGCTTGGAGGCTTTCGTCGCACTTTTTTGCAAGGGGACCAGCCTTTCTCGATTGCATTTTGATCCGGTGGGTGCGCGCGAGCGCACCCGCCGGGTGTAGCCCCCGAGGCCTCGGAGGAGTGGTTTCACTCCTTCGAGGTCTTAATGCCTCGCGTAATGCTTCGGCCGGTCTGGTCGTTCCCTCATGCGAACTGGCCGTAGCCCGGGTGTACGGTCGGGGCCCAAGCTCTCGGGCTGGTATGTTGACGCTGTCAACGGTTCGGCCGGAGCCGGGTTTGCGAGAGCAGCCCCCGAGCCTCCGCACAGGGCGAGAGGGCGATCAGGGACAGACTCGACTTTTTTACATACGCCCCTGCGTCGCCTTTCCGCAAGGAGGAGGGGGGGGAAAGCGCCATGTTACCCTCGATGGGCGCCGAACATGGTGTCTCCGGTGAGCTGCAAGAGGGTAATCCGAGTGGACGTCCATGCCCCATTCGTTAGGGGTCGGCTAGGGGCCCAGAGGCACGCCCAAAAGTACTTGCGGGTGATCTGCCGGACCCGGTCCCCTGGCGACGGGGTCCGAGGGCTCGATGCCTCCCTCTGATGGGATTCCGTTACAAGATCGCTCCCGCTGGTCTCGGAAATGTCCTAGGGTACCTCGGGAGCGCAGCCTGAGCCTTGGTTATGAATCGAACGTACCCCTGGTCATCCCTCGCTCGGCGTCTGAGGCGACTGTGAACCCTTCGGGGGCCAGCCTTCGAACCCCGGATCAGTAATGGGCGCGGAGCCCGAGTAGCCTGAGGCGGCCGTGGAACCCTTCGGGGGGCCGGCCTTCGAACCTCTGACCAGTAGTGGGTGTAGGGCCCACGCGATCTGAGGCGGCTGTTGGAACCCTTCGGGGGGCCAGCCTTCGAACCTCTGATCAGTAAGGAGGCTCGGAGCCTGGTTCCTTCACGGGGAAGGATCCTTTTCGGGGTATCCCCCTTTCCCGATCCCTGTTGCAAGAGATAGAGAAAGAGGAAAAAGGGAAAGGATACGAAATCGAACAACGTGGCGTACCTTTTTTGGCGCGGTTTTTATGGCGAAGGCGAAGCGTCGCCCGCTTCTCCTGCCAGAAGCGCCGTCTATCCCTCCGCGGAGTTAATGCGACGGGGCGAGTTGTTGGTAGGGCGGCCGTTGTGCGTGCGCGAGCCGTTCGAGGAACGGATCACGGGCGCGTTGTCTTCACGCCGTGAGAGGGGGTTCTCTAGCTGCCCCCGAATGGGACGTGAGCTTGGCTGACGACGTGACCGCTGCTCCCGCCCGCCTGCCACCGTCATCACTGCCGGCCCACTTTTGGCCGCATTGACCGCCGCGTCAGGCTGGCGCTGCTGGGTCGTGCGCCTGGTCGCCTCGAGTCGCGGTATTGATTCCACGATCGAGGAGGCGCGGTGGTGGCGCAAGTGGCGGTGCAGTTGCTTGCATGCGGCATCCGGCGCGCCGGTTGCGTGACGCGTGGGCCTGGGCCTCCATGCTGGCGTGTCGGGAGTCGGAGGAGCGCGTCCACTTGGCGCGGTTGCATGCCACCTGCATGGCTGCCCGCCTCTTTCGCCCGTTGGTCCGGGCAAAAGTGGAGGGTCACTTGTAACCGCTGGGCGGTTGTGTGCACCACGCGCGGCGGTTTGGCTTCTTCTGCTCTGAGCCGGTTTGCTTGACACACGGGACCCAGCCCCCGCGCCGCAGGGGAGGGCCTTGGAGCGTGTTGGAGAAGACTCAGCCCGTGACGGTTGGGGGCGCAAGTAGGGAGAGTTGCCTTTAAAAGGAGGGTGACCCCCTTCGGAAGGCGACCATGTCTTCTCGCTCCCTTATGCATCGCGTCTTTCTACCTTCCAAGCCCCCGGATGGGGGATACCCCCCGTCTTTTCGCCTCATCGTTGGAGGAACGCAACTCCATAGGAGTTGGTACCTTTCAGCCATCGTTCGACTTCAAGGATTTTCATCATGTAGCCCGGCTGCACCCCTCCACCGGCGGTCACCCAAGATGGTGACCTCCAGCTTGATGGTGGGGGAAAGCGAGCCGGGCCGTGGCCTCTGCCCCTCCCTCAGCCTCAAGGATTTTCATCACCAGGGCTGGGGAGGGGAGTGTGCCGAGTTGGGGTCGGCCCCCGTTGTGGGCGACGGCCCGCTCCTTCACTCAGTGACCGGAGGGAAGGGCGGTCGTCGTCCGTGGCGCTGGCAGCTGCACCGTGCCTGGCTCTCGGACGCGAGTGGCTTCGGAGCCGCTCGCGGCGCCGGCGTCTGCCACGGCAGCTGGAAGAGGTTCTCCCGCCAGCGAGATAGCCAAGGCCGGCCATGGACCGACCTCCAACTCTATGGCCTTCTGCCCGTCCTTGCCTCACGAGTTTAGGCATGGGCGGGGGCCTCCTGGCAGCAGCATCCGCCCTGAGGTCAGTGCCGCCGCTGTTCGGCCCCCCGGGGCAGAAGTCGTCGTCGTCGCCGCTGCTGGAGCGGGTGACGGCGCGCCGTTCGTCGGTCTTCTGTTGTTCCGCAGGCCCTCCCCCATGGAGTGGGGTTGTCCATACCTGCGGAGGGGGAACCGGAGTTCCGTTTGTAATGGCACTTCGAATGCCAGTGTTTTTGTTCATTACGGCTGTCGAGGCCTGAACATGTATGTAATTTTGGCACGGAGCCATGTTTTTTCCTCATTTTCGAGCATTAAGACTCGCCTGTTGATTATCTGAACCGCTTCACCAAGCATGAATTGCCCTGTGTCAAGGTGATGAGTGAGGTATCTGTATCCCGGAGGCGTAGGAGTCCCTCGGCTCGGTCGGCCTTGTTGTCTGAGGCTCCTCTAGCTTAGTTAAAGGGACCCCCTGGCCGCTCTTCGACGAGCCGAGGCCAGGGGTAGCGATATCAGCATGAACAGAGGCAGAGTTGGCTCGAAAATGAAACCTGGTCGGCCGGAGCCTAGCCGGCTTGTCCGTTAGCGGGACCGACGCCGGAGTTGATCAGCCGAGGCCTCGGGTCGGGCTGGCGCCCTTGGGAGATGGTTGGCCGAGGCCCCAGGGGTACCCGGCCGAGCCGCCTGCTCGGGCCGGATTCCCGGAGAAGTCCCTGGCAGCGATTGTCCGGGCGTGACGATGACGTCGTCCTCCAGAGTGGGGATCCCTGGACCGCGTCGCCGTCCGAGGCTCGGTCGAACCTCGCTGAAGGTGTCGTCGATGCCGAGGGTGCTACTGCCCCCTTCCAGCGTCAAGACCCGAGCCTGCAGGATCAGAGTGTCTTGTAGCGTGTGCCTTCTGCGGCCGCCGAGGCCAGAATTTACACACCCTCTCTGTGTTGTAAAGCTGCGTCTCCTTTCCTCTTGTTTCGAGTATCTGGACTTTTTTGTCGGTAACAGGGATGTTTGTGCGAGCGAAAGTTGCTTCTCGCGGAAGGTGATGAGTGAGGTATCTGTATCCCGGAGGCGTGGGAGTCCCTCGGCTCGGTCGGCCTTGCCGCTTACGCGCACTTTCACCCGTCCATGAGGCCCTGTCACCGACTCAGTCGAGAAGGCTCGAAGGATCGCTTCGGCAGAAGAGCTTCCGAACGTGAAGACTTGTTCGGTCCGCGGAATCACTTTATCCGAACGCGAGTTACTTATCGCAGAAGGTGATGAGTGAGGTATCTGTATCCCAGAGGCATAGGAGTCCCTCGGCTCGGTCAGCCTTGGCTGCTTACGTGTACTCCGTCGTTTTCAGGGTCCACTTTTCGAAATAGTCAGAAAGCACGAAAGATATTCTGGCAGAAGAGATCTTTTTTCGAGGAAAATTTCAACGCAGAGGGGGTCCCCCCTTTTAGCCCCCGAGGGAGGGTCGGGCTTTGCCGAGGCGAGGCCGACCCTTCCTTGATGACTAAACTTTGCATGGGTGCGAGGTATATGAACAACTTGAAAACATCTTAAGGGTAGAAGCGACGTAGCTGTTGGATGTTCCAAGCGTTGCCGTAGACCTCGCCTTGGCTGTTGGCCAGCTTGTACGTTTCGGGCTTCAGAACTTTGGCGATGACGAATGGCCCCTCCCAGGGGGGCGTGAGCTTGTGCCTCCCTCGGGCGTCTTGCCGCAGCCGAAGCACCAGGTCGCCCACCTGGAGGTCTCGGGGTCGGACACCTCGGGCGTGGTAGCGTCGTAGGGACTGCTGGTACCGCGCCGAGTGTAGCAAGGCCTTGTCCCGAGCCTCTTCCAGCTGGTCCAGCGAGTCTTCTCGGCTAGCTTGGTTGCTTTGATCGCTGTAGGCCCTCGTCCTCGGGGAGCCGTACTCCAGGTCAGTGGGCAAGACGGCCTCGGTCCCGTAGACCAGAAAGAACGGCGTGAAACTCGTGGCCCGGCTCGGCGTTGTCCTCAGGCTCCAGACCACCGAGGGGAGTTCCTTCATCCATCGCTTGACGAACTTGTTGAGGTCGTTGTAGATCCGAGGTTTGAGCCCTTGCAGAATCATGCCGTTGGCACGCTCTACTTGCCCATTCGACATGGGATGAGCCACGGCGGCCCAGTCCACCCGGATGTGGTGATCCTCGCAGAAGTCCAAGAATTTTTTGCCGGTGAACTGGGTACCGTTGTTGGTGATGATGGAGTTCAGGACCCCGAAGCGATGGATGATGTTGGTGAAGAACGTCACCGCCTGCTCGGACCTGATGCTGTTCAGAGGTCGGACCTCAACCCACTTGGAGAACTTGTCGATGGCGACCAGCAGGTGCGTGTAGCCCCCGGGCGCCTTCTGCAAGGGGCCGACGAGGTCCAGACCCCACACAGCAAAGGGTCGGGTGATAGGTATCGTCTGCAGAGCCTGAGCGGGCAGGTGGGTCTGTTTCGCATAGAATTGACACCCTTCGCAGGTGCGGACAATTCTAGTGGCATCAGCCACCGCCGTTGGCCAGTAGAAGCCTTGCCGGAAAGCATTCCCGACAAGGGCTCGAGGCGCTGCGTGATGGCCGCAAGCCCCCGAGTGTATCTCTTGCAGGAGTTCCTGACCTTCGGCGATGGAGATGCATCGCTGGAGGATGCCCGAGGGGCTGCGGTGGTAGAGCTCCTTCTCATCGCCCAGCAAGATGAACGACTTGGCGCGTCGCGCTACCCGCCGAGCCTCGGCTCGGTCGAGGGGTAGCTCTCCTTAGCGGAGATATTGCAGGTACGGGGTCTGCCAATTTCGATCAGGCGTGGCCCCGCTCCGCTTCTCCTCGATGCGCAGTGCCTCACCCTCGGAGGCCGAGGGTACCTCGAGTTGAACCGAGGCCGCCTCGGGCCGAGCTGAGGGTGCCTCCGGCTGTGCCGAGGGCACCTCGGGCTGGACCGAGGGCGCCTCAGGCTCGGGCGCGTCGTCGATCTTGACGGAGGGTTGATGCAGATCCTGGGAGAAGACGTCCGGGGGAACCGTTGTTCGCCCCGAGGCGATTTTTGCTAGCTCGTCCGCAGTCTCGTTGTAGCGCCGAGCGATGTGGTTAAGCTCGAGCCCGTAGAACTTGTCTTCCAGGCGCCGAACCTCATCGCAGTAGGCCTCCATCTTCGGGTCATGGCAGTGGGAGTTCTTCATGACTTGGTCGATGATGAGCTGCGAGTCACCGCGAGCGTCGAGGCGTCTGACCCCTAGCTCGATGGCGATCTGCAACCCGTTGACCAGAGCCTCATACTCAGCCACATTGTTGGACGCCGGGAAATGGAGGCGTAGCACATAGCGTAGGTGTTTCCCGAGGGGTGAGATGAAGAGTAGGCCCGCGCCGGCTCCCGTCTTCATCAGCGACCCGTCGAAAAACATGGTCCAGAGTTCTGGTTGGATCGGAGCCGTCGGTAGCTGGGTGTCGACCCATTCGGCTACGAAGTCCGCCAAGACCTGGGACTTGATGGCCTTCCGAGGGGCGAACGAGATTGTCTCGCCCATGATTTCCACTGCCCACTTTGCAATCCTGCCCGAGGCCTCTCGGCACTGGATGATCTCCCCCAGGGGGAAGGATGACACCACAGTTACCGGATGAGACTCGAAGTAGTGTCGCAACTTCCGCCGCGTCAGGATCACTGCATACAGCAGCTTCTGAACTTGTGGGTAGCGGATCTTGGTTTCGGACAGTACCTCGCTGACGAAGTAAACTGGCCTCTGAACGGGCAATGCATGCCCCTCTTCTTGCCTCTCGACCACAATCGCGGCGCTAACAACCTGGGTGGTGGCGGCGACGTAGACCAAGAGGACTTCTCCGTCAGCTGGGGGCACCAAGATAGGCGCCTTTGTGAGGAGCGCCTTCAGGTTCCCGAGAGCTTCCTCGGCCTCAGGGGTCCAAGTGAAGCGCTCGGCCTTCCTTAAGAGGCGGTACAGAGGCAGGCCTCTTTCGCCGAGGCGTGAGATGAAGCGGCTCAGAGCCGCGAGACATCCCATGACTCTCTGTACGCCCTTTAAGTCCTTGATGGGACCCATGCTGGTGATGGCTGCGATCTTCTCCGGGTTGGCTTCGATGCCCCGCTCGGAGACGATGAACCCCAAGAGCATGTCCCGGGGCACCCCGAAGACACACTTCTCGGGATTGAGCTTGACGCCTTTCGCCTTGAGACATCGGAATGTCACTTCAAGGTCGGAGAGGAGGTCGGAAGCTTTCCTCGTCTTGACTACGATGTCATCGACGTAGGCTTCGACCGTGCGACCGATGTGTTCGCCGAACACATGGTTCATGCACCGCTGGTACGTCGCGCCCGCATTCCTCAAACCGAACGGCATGGTGACATAGCAGTACATGCCGAAGGGCGTGATGAAAGAAGTCGCGAGTTGGTCGGACTCTTTCATCCTGATTTGGTGATACCCTGAGTAGGCGTCGAGGAAAGACAGGGCTTCGCACCCAGCAGTGGAATCCACGATTTGATCGATGCGAGGCAGAGGGTAGGGAACCTTCGGACATGCTTTGTTGAGACCAGTGTAGTCTACACACATCCGCCATTTCCCCCCTTTCTTTCTCACAAGCACAGGGTTGGCAAGCCATTCGGGATGGAATACCTCTTTGATGAACCCGGCTGCCATTAGCTTGTGGATCTCCTCGCCTATCGCTCTGCGCTTCTCCTCGTCGAATCGGCGCAGAGGCTGCTTGACGGGTCGGGCTCCGGCCCGAATATCCAGTGAGTGCTCGGCGACATCCCTCGGTATGCCGGGCATGTCCGAGGGACTCCACGCGAAGACGTCGGCGTTCGCGCGGAGAAAGTCGATGAGCACTGTTTCCTATTTGGGGTCGAGCCCGGAACCGATCCGGATCTGCTTGGAGGCGTTGCCGCTGGGGTCGAGGGGGACGGCCTTAACCGTCTCCACTGGCTCGAAGTTGCCGGCATGACGCTTCACGTCTGGCACCTCTTTGGAGAGGCTTTCCAGGTCGGCGATGAGGGCCTCGGATTCGGCGAGGGCCTCGGCGTACTCCACGCACTCCACGTCGCATTCGAACGCGTGTCTGTACGTGGGGCCGACGGTGATGACCCCGTTGGGGCCCGACATCTTGAGCTTCAGGTAGGTGTAGTTGGGGACGGCCATGAACTTCGCGTAGCATGGCCTCCCCAGTACCGCGTGGTAGGTTCCTCGGAACCCGACCACCTCGAACGTCAGGGTCTCCCTTCGGAAGTTGGAGGGCGTTCCGAAGCAGACGGGAAGGTCGAGTCGTCCGAGGGGCTGGACGCGCTTCCCGAGAATGATCCCGTGGAAGGGCGCAGCGCCTGCTCGGACGGTGGACAGATCGACACGCAGGAGCCTGAGGGTCTCGGCGTAGATGATGTTGAGGCTACTGCCCCCATCCATAAGGACCTTGGTGAGCCTGACGTCGCCGATGACGGGGTCGACGACGAGCGGGCATTTCCTCGGGCTCGGCACGTGGTCGGGGTGATCAGCTTGGCCGAAGGTGATGGGCTTGTCGGACCAGTCTAGGTAGACTGGCGCCGCCACCTTCACCGAGCAGACCTCCCGGCGCTCTTGCTTGCGATGCCGAGCCGAGGCATTCGCCGCATGCCCTCCGTAGATCATGAAGCAGTCGCGGACCTCGGGGAACTCTCCTGCTTGGTAATCTTCCTTCTTGTCGTCGTCGCGGGCCCTGCCACCCTCCGCGGGTGGCCCGGCCCTGTGGAAGTGGCGCCGAAGCATGACACACTCCTCAAGGGTGTGCTTGACGGGCCCCTGATGATAGGGGCATGGCTCCTTGAGCATCTTGTCGAAAAGGTTGGCACCTCCGGGGGGCTTCCGAGGGTTCTTGTGCTCGGCGGCGGCGACAAGGTCCGCGTCGGCGGCGTCGCGTTTCGCTTGCGACTTCTTCTTGCCTTTCTTCTTGGCGCCGCGCTGAGTAGACGCCTCGGGTGCATCTTCCGGTGGGCGGCCCTGGGGCTGCTTGTCCTTTCGGAAGATAGCCTCGACCGCCTCCTGGCCAGAGGCGAACTTGGTGGCGATGTCCATCAGCTCGCTCGCCCTGGTGGGCGTCTTGCGACCCAACTTGCTCACCAGGTCGCGGCAGGTGGTGCCGGCAAGGAATGCGCCGATGACATCCGAGTCGGTGATGTTGGGCAGCTCGGTGCGCTGCTTCGAGAATCGCCGGATGTAGTCCCGGAGAGACTCTCCCGGCTGCTGTCGGCAGCTTCGGAGGTCCCAGGAATTCTCGGGGCGCACATATGTGCCCTGGAAATTGCCGGCGAAGGCCTGAACCAGGTCATCCCAGTTGGAGATCTGCCCCGGAGGCAGGTGCTCCAACCAGGCGCGAGCGGTGTCGGAGAGGAACAGGGGGAGGTTGCGGATGATGAGGTTGTCGTCGTCCGTTCCACCCAGCTGGCAGGCCAGGCGGTAGTCCGCGAGCCACAATTCATGTCTCGTTTCCCCCGAGTACTTTGTGATAGTAGTCGGGGGTCGGAACCGGGTCGGGAACGGTGCCCACCGGATGGCCCGGCTGAAGGCCTGCGGACCGGGTGGTTCGGGCGAGGGACTCTGATCCTCCCCGCTGTCGTAGCGTCCCCCACGCCTGGGGTGATAGCCTCGGCGCACCCTCTCGTCGAGGTGGGCCCGACGGTCGCGGTGATGGTGCTCATTGCCGAGGTGGCCCGGGGCCGCAGGCGCGGTGTTGCGCGTGCGCCCGGTGTAGACCGAGGCTTCCCGCATGAATCGGGAAGTCAAGGCATGAGGTTCCGAGGGGTATCCTTGCCTTCGGGAGGCAGAGCTCTTGGCCCGTCGGACCGCAGCGCCTTCCAGGAGATTCTTGAGCTCTCCTTGGATTCGCCGACCCTCGGTGGTTGATGGCTCCGGCATTGCACGGAGAAGCATCGCTGCTGCAGCCAGGTTCTGACCGACCCCGCTGGATGCGGGTGGCGGCCTGACCCTAACGTCGTTGGCGACGCAGAGCAGGAGACCCTGGGGCAGGTGACGTATTTCTCCGGCCGGGGGTTGGCCCGCCCATGCCTGCCCGACGTCCCGGCGGATCGGCTCAAGCGCTCCTGCTCCCTCGTCGAGCCTGGCCTGCGCCCCGCGGACTTGCTCGAGCTGTGGGTCGTGACCCCCCACCGGAACGGGGACCACAGCTAGCTCCCGCGGGATGTCAGCGCGGGGCACCGGCCTAGGGAGATCACCGTCCTCCGGCACGCCGAGATGATTGCCTTCAGAGGGACCCCCTAGATCGACGTGGAAACATTCGCGGCTTGGGCCGCAGTCCTCGTCGTCGAGGCTGCGGCTACCGTCGGAACAGTCGGAGAGGCAGTAGTCACATGCGGTCATGAAGTCCCGCATGGCACTAGGGTTGCCAAATCCAGAGAAATCCCAACAGATGTTGGGGTCGTCATCTTCCTCGGACCCAGAGGGCCCGTAGGTCGAGACGTCCGTCAGCCGGTCCCAAGGCGACCGCATGCGAAACCCCAGAGGGTTTGACCTCGCCCCTACGAGAGCGCCCGCCAAAGCAAGGTCGCTAGGCGGGTTGAGGCCGAATCTAAATGACGTAGGATGGGAATCGGTCGGTACCTTTCGGTCGACGAGCAGCGACATAGTCACGTCGGGGGCTGATTGCACCGTCGTCTCAGGTACGAGGGCGACGTCCTGCAGGCTCTCCGCGAGCGCACTGGCGTCGTCCACTTGCTCGGGATTGGCGTGTCGCGGGGAGACGACGCTCGCCTTCGTCTCAAACGCGAGGTCGACGCCCGACGCGCCCCCCGTTGGAGCGCTGGGGACGTCGACTCGCTCGACAGCCGACAAGGCGCGGCCTCCCGCTTGGCCTTGGTTGCCCCGCCTCCTCCTCCGTTGTCGGGGGAGAGGACGGGGCGAGCTCGAATGTTGTTCTCCCACCACGCGGGGAAGACGTCGTCGATTCCGCCGCCGGCGGGCGGGCTATCGGCCGCCATCGTCGTTGTCGCGCGGCGGTGGAAGGAGTATCATGTCGTAGCTGCCGTCGAAGGACATGAACTCAAGACTCCCGAAACGGAGCACCGTCCTGGGTTGGTGAGGTTGCTGGAGACTGCCCATCTGGAGCTTGACGGGAAGCTGTTCGTCAACACGCAGCAGGCCCCTACCTGGCGCGCCAACTGTCGGCGTTTCGAGACTGGGGGGTCCCTAAGCCGACGAGTGAATGTTGCCGCGTGCCCCAGCACAGATGGGTCGACGCAAGGCCGAGCGCGAAGGGGGGAAGTGAGGTGGCTGGAGATGGGCGTGAGAGAGGTGGAAATCCCGCGGCCTTCGTGTTCATCCCACGCCCAGGTCGGGTGCGCTTGCAGTAGGGGGTTACAAGCGTCCACGCGGGAGAGGGAAGCGAGCGGCCCCAAGAGAGCGCCTGTCCCGTCCTCGTCCCCGCGCGGCCAACCCTCTCTAAGAGGGCCCTGGTCCTTCCTTTTATAGGCGTAAGGAGAGGATCCAGGTGTACAATGGGGGTGTAGCAGAGTGCTACGTGTCTAATGGGGGAGAGCTAGCGCCCTAAGTACATGCCGATGTGGCAACCGGAGAGATTTTGGCACCCAGCTGGTGTGATGTCGTGGCCGTCGGAGGAACGATGGAGCCTGGCGGAGGGACAGCTGTCGGGGCGGTTGAGTCCTTGCTGACGTCCTCCTACTTCCGTAAGAGAGCTGAGAGCCGTCGTCGTCACAAAGCATGCGGGGCGCCATCATTGCCTATCCGGCGGAGCTAGCCAGATGGGACACCGGTCTTGTTCTCTGCGGCCCGAGTCAGCTCGGGGTAGGGTGATGATGGCGCTTCCTGTTGACGTGGCTGGCCTGCGCCCTAGGTTGGGCGACGTGGAGGCTCCTCCGAAGCCGAGGTCGAGTCTGTCTTCCATGGCCGAGGCCGAGTCCGAGCCCCTGGGTCGGGCGAGGCGTTGGTCGTTCGGCAGAGGCCAGGGCGGAGTCCGAGCCCTAGGGTCGGGCGGAGCGGAGTTCGTCGTCTTCTGGGGCTGAGCCCGAGTCCGAGCCCTGGGTCGGGCGAAGTGGAGTTCGTCGTCTTCCAGGACTTAGCCCGAGTCCGAGCCCTAGGTCGGGTGGAGCGGAGTTCGCCGTCTTCCGGGGCTTAGCCCGAGTCCGAGCCCTGGGTCGGGCGGAGCGGAGTTCGCCGTCTTCCGGGGCTTAGCCCGAGTCCGAGCCCTGGGTCGAGTGGAGCTTCCTATGGTGCCTTTGGCAGGGCCTGACTACCTGTCAGTCTCACTCTGCCAAGCGGCACTGCGGTCGGAGTGGCGCAGGCGGTGCTGTCCTTCTGTCAGGCTGGTCAGTGGAGCGGTGAAGTGACGGCGGTCACTTCGGCTCTGCCGGGGGGCGCGCGTCAGGACAAAGGTGTCAGGTCACCTTTGCATTAAATGCTCCTGCGACTTGGTCGGTCGGTGCGGCGATTTAGTCAGGGTTGCTTCTTAGCGAAGGCAGGGCCTCGGGCGAGCCGAAAACATGTCCGCCGTTGGAGGGGGGCCTCGGGCGAGACGGAAATCCTCCGGGGTCGGCTGCCCTTGTCCGAGGCTAGGCTCGGGCGAGGCGTGATCGAGTCGCTCGAATGGACCGATCCCTGACTTAATCGCACCCATCAGGCCTTAGCAGCTTTATGCTAATGGGGGTTACCAGCTGAGAATTAGGAGTCTTGAGGGTACCCCTAATTATGGTCCCCGACACTCAGATTGTAGCCAAAGTCCCGGAGGGTTTGCCTCATCCAAAGTAGTTGTGCGCAACACTGTCCTACGGCAACATACTCGGCCTCAGCGGTGGATAGGGCAACGGAAGTTTGTTTCTTTGAGCTCCATGACACCAGGGACCTTCCTAGGAATTGGCACGTCCCTGATGTACTCTTCCTATCAACCTTGCACCCGGCATAATCGGAGTCTGAATATCCAATCAAGTCAAAGGTAAACCCCTTTGGATACCAGATCCCGAAGCAAGGCGTAGCAACTAAATATCTAAGAATCCGCTTAACGGCCACAAGGTGACATTCCCTTGGGTCGGATTGATATCTAGCACACATGCATATGCTAAGCATAATATCCGGTCTACTAGCACACATGCATATGGCGTGGCAAGCTATGTTCACAGCTTCCGACCAAAACTGCTCGGGCGTCTTGAATTCTCCAAGCATCGTCCTCGCCATGTCTATGAGCGTCCTATTCTTCCTCTCTACCACACCGTTTTGCTGTGGTGTGTAGGGAGCGGAGAACTCGTGCTTGATTCCTTCCTCCTTGAGGTACTCCTCCACTTGTAAGTTCTTGAACTCGGACCCGTTGTCGCTTCTTATCTTTTTCACCTTGAGCTCAAATTCGTTTTGAGCTCTCCTTAGAAAGCGCTTTAGGGTCCCTTGGGTTTCTGATTTATCCTGCAAAAAGAATACCCAGGTGAAGCGGGAAAAATCATCAACAATAACAAGACCATACTTACTTCCCCCGATGCTGAGGTAGGCGACGGGTCCGAAGAGGTCCATGTGAAGTAGCTCCAGAGGTCTTGATGTGGTCATCACATTTTTGCTGTGATGAGTGCTTCCCACCTGTTTACCTGCTTGACAAGCTGCACAAGGTCTATCTTTTTCGAAAAATACATTGGTTAGACCTAACACATGTTCTCCCTTTAGAAGTTTATGAAGGTTCTTCATCCCAACATGTGCTAGACGGCGATGCCACAGCCAGCCCATGCTAGTCTTAGCAATTAAGCATGCATCTAGATCGGTGTTGGTGACTTGTTCTCAAATGCTTTGGATTAAGAACAAGGCAACATAAAAAGTGTTAAGTGATAAGGTCCTTCGTCCTTCGAAACATTATTTCCCTTCGGGATATAACGTGCTTCGGACGAAGGTTATAAACAACATATCTTCGTAAGCACGATAAGTTACGACGGAGGACTTATGCATAACATAAATAGTAATGTAAACATTTAAATTTTATCACAATGTCATTTCTATTTTATTACTATGTAAAAATAGAAATGACTTCAAATTACAAATGTACCTTCGTATTGCAGGAAGGCAAAAGTACAAGAATGACGCAAAAGCAAATGCCAAGTCAGCGTGAACAGTACGGGAGTACTGTTCATCTATTTATAGGCGTGAGACACAGCCCATGTAAAATTACATTCATGTCCATTACATTTGCTAATGACTTATGGAAATCTGTCAAGGCCTAAGTAGTCTTTCCATCTTTAAGTCGGTTCCCCTTTCTGCTATCGCGACGAAGCTTTCCTGCGCCCAGCTTCGGCCGTGCACCATCCTTCGTAGAGCTTGGTAATCAGCCCGTCCTTCATTTCAATCCCCCTTCGTCTGGTTTAGGATTCGTCTTGACCGTACTTCATGTTCATAATTCTGAGTCCGAAGGTACCTGTTCATATAATCCACTCGGAAAACATTGTCAAATTATGTTTTTGAGGACCTTCGGAGGACGAAGGCCCCCAACAGTAGCCCCTCGCAATATTAATTTGTTAATGATAAATTCAGAGTGCGATATGGACGAAGGCCTTGAGCCGAAGGTCCAAAAAAACACCTTCCCTTTGCTAGAATAGCAACATTCACTGACAAGCGGGGTCTTTCAATTTTCAACGCACTGGGCGTATAAATAAGATCATACCGCAAACTCATTTTGGTACTCTCACTTGCCACCTGCTTCTGCCCACTAAATTTTTAGCTCTTGCGCACTAAGATTTGCTGATCTTTTGGTTTTGAAGCTTCGGCCTTGAAAACAGTTTTTTAGTGTTTCCGAAGATGTCTGGAGATAAGAAGGTCCCTGCTGAGACGAAACTGAGTCTCGACGAAGAGAAGAACTTGGGGTTCCTTATAGCAATGGCGGAGACCAATACGGAGAAAATCACCAAGGAGATTCTAGAAGGTTTGTCTGAAGATACTGGTGACAGCGACAGTTACGATGTAGAAAGTGGTGGGGAAGAGTCCGAAGATCGACCATGGCGGCCAAGTCACACGGTTTTCGGGAAAACCACTATTAAGCAAAGCCATATTGACAATATGAGGGGGAGATATTTTCGAGATATATCTATTGTGAGGGCTGATGCTGCAGAAAAAACTTCTCCCACTCCCGAAGAAGATGAAGTCGTAATCTTCCGAAGCTTTCTCAAAGCTGGGCTTCGATTCCCCCTAAGCAGCTTTGTTGTCGAAGTCCTGAAAACATTTCAAGTCTACCTGCATCAAATTACTCCCGAAGCAATCATAAGAATGGGGATGTTTGTCTGGGCTGCGAAAAGCCAAGGTTTAGAACCAAATGCTAAAAGCTTTTGCAACATTCATGAATTGTTATATGAGACGAAGCCCTGGGGAAAAGAACAATATCACAACAACTTTGGGTGCTACAGCTTCGGTGCCCGCTCCGGGTCAAGCCGCCCTGTGCCAAGCTTTCGGAAGAGGTGGCCCGGAGCCTGGATGACAGAGTGGTTCTATGTAAAGAATGACTTAACAGCACAGGAAGATGTTAAGAGTATCATTATGCGCCCCATCTGGCAACGCTTCGGACTTCGAAGGCCGAAGGTTGAAATGGATGAAGCAGCCGAGGAATGCCAAAGAGCCTTCGGCGTAATCTGCTCTTTTATTGGGACACGGGACTTGGTCCAAGAGCATATTGCCTTCAGGGTGTGGCCACTTGCAGGAAAGTGGGAAATGCCGAAGGAGACCATCAAAGAGTCCGACGAAGGCGGACTGGTCAGACTGAAATACACATTCAAATACGGGGATAAGTTTGTTGAACCTGATGACGACTGGTTGAAAAGCATTGAAACATTAAGTGACGAACTGCTTGGGGCGTATTCGAAGGCAGAGAACACTGCGTTATCAGCAGCCTTCGGAGGCCGAAAGAAGAAAAGGCTCAACCGGGTATTTGACGCAGTCGGGTTTGTCTACCCTGACTATCACTATCCGGTATTGGGCCGCAAAAGAAAAAATACTTCTCCTGCGACAGAAGCTACCACAAGTGCCACTGGTGAGCCAGCGCCACAAAGGAAAAAGATGAAGGTGCTCACCCACCGGGCGCGTTTTATTGAGCCGGCCACAGTGCCAGAATTTATTGGTGAAGTCTCTTTGGCCTCTGAAGCTACGGAACCAGCTCCAGTGCCGAAGATAGAAGAGAAAACTGAAGCACCTTCAGCAGAAAAGGCAGAAAAACCAAAGATTGAAGGGCCAAAAATATCGGAAATCTTAAGTCCTTTAGCAAATGTTGAAATAATAAAAAATCAAAAGGGCCCATCGGTGACCCCAAAGAGAAAAAGAATGGTGAACGTGCTAGATGTCTTGGAGACAATTAAGTCTTCAAGCACAACTCCAAAGAAGACTGTTGAACTTACTGAAGCATCTACTGAAGCTCCGAAGCAACAACCTGAAGCTGAAGCTGGGCCTTCAGAGCCCACCAAGGAACAATCTTTGGAAACCGAAAAAATAAAAATATCAGAACCAGCTTTGGTTGAAGAAATTGACACTGCCGCCCCCGAAGCTCCTTCCAACATATGCGATTACATCGTGCGACATGCTTCGGGGAAGAAATTATCTGAAGAAGAGACTTATGAAGCCAATCACTATGCTAGAGAGTTAAAGTATCCGAAGGGGGCAGTAGTGTTCAATGGGACAAATGAAGATGACTTCCTATACTGCCTCCCTAATAACAAAGAATTATCCGTCTGCCGGGAGATGGCCAGAAGTATGGGTTTCCCGAAGCTCGAAGCTGGATTAAGTGCTATGACGAAGGAGGATCTCGCGGACAGTCTCGCGTACAATAGCCTAAAGGTACGAGGATTAAGCGCTTGAAAAATTTTTAATCCGTAACCCATTCTTTTATTCTTATACCAACTTTTTTACATATAGGGTTTAATCCTAAGCAACGCATTAAGAGCACAAAAGAGCGCCGAAGATGAGAGCTATGAAATCGCATTTAACAACCTACGATCAGAAGTTATTAAACTGAGAAACGAAGCTCTGGAAAAGGATAAAATTCTGCTTACATTGGTAGACAAGGTGAAAAAAGATGAAGCCGCTTCAAAGGTCCAAGCCGAAGCCCACAAACGTGAGATTAAAGATCTTCAGAAACAGCTAGCTAGAGCTAAAGAGGAACGTGTGCTTGAAGAAACAAAACAAGAGCTTAGTGACCAGTTGGTCAACCATTTAGAGTTAAGTGTTAAGGAGCTTCGTGCATCCCAGAGGAAATGCTATGTTAAATCTATAGAATGCGTCAAAAAGATAAAATCCAGCTTCGCCAGCGTTGGCGCCTTTTCCAGTGACGAGAATTTCTCAAGAGGCAATCCCGAAGGTCCACTGGACTGGATCAGTAACGAAGCAGAAGCCTTCGAGGAAATCCTGAGCAGCCGCGGTGATATCTGCGCTTTTTCAGGCGCCAGAGGAGTTGCTGCTGTTTTGGAGAAGAAGGGTTGTGATCATGTAAAATCCTTAGCTCAGTCCGAAGCTGCCCTGTCCTCCGAAGACATCAAAGACCCCTCGACCGAAGCAAGCATGGTTGGCGGTAAATTCTTTACTGATATCTGGGACAACGGCGGCCGAGAAATGGCGCAAGAAATTATTCAAAGGAGTGAAAAAGGCATCCATGATGCTAGGAAAGTGACAGAAGTTGCCGAAAAAAGTACAGAGCCTGAAGGGCAAATAGGTATTAATTAGTTGTTCTTGTTGTGCTGTAATTTTTATTTCAAACTTTGTTCGCGGTTTGTGATAGTAATGTAGACATATTCCCTTCCCTCAGAACCTACTGGATCATCTGCTGACCCTCACACGAAAGAGGATGACGAAATTAAACAAATGGCCGAAGCTATCATGGATAAAGTTGTTGAACAACTTCTAAATGAGGCTGCCGAAGTAGTACTAAGAGAAGACTAGATGGCATTAGAAAGAACATTTGAAATGTGATCTATGTAATATTTTGTACATTTGAATGTAATATATAAGTTTCTTTTCATTATTCAATTCTTTACGATGCATGAAACTTTACATACGTACCGTTTTTAAGCCTTCGGCGAAAAAACACCTTCCCTTCTTTTCATGCTTCGTGAAGATGGAAAAACTTTTATGCGTCACACAACCCGTAGCGCTCTGATGAAAAATATCCAAACTTCGTGAGAACATTTTCCGAAGCTATATTCCGAAGATTTTTACTTTCTCAAAGCACTCTTCCGAAGGTTGATACTGTCCTCCCTTCTTTTGCCATATGCAATATGATGTATGATGCTTATGCTATGCAAAATGATGTAATGATGTTATGTTATGTAGATGAATTTGATTCCGAAGATACACACATATCCCCGTGAAACACACAATCTTTTACTGTAAGCTCTGCATTCCCTTAGGAACGTCTTTGGAGCTTCTTCGCCTTTTACTTAGGCGGTATCAGCGTTGACTTTTCGCTGTAAGCTCTGCATTCCCTTAGGAACGTCTTTTGAGCTTCTTCGCCTTTTACTTAGGCGGTATCAGCGTTGACTTTTCGCTGTAAGCTCTGCATTCCCTTTGGAACGACTTTTGAGCAGAAAACTTACACTGCGCTCCCTTTGGAACGGCTTTTTGTGACTTCATCAACTTACTCTGCGTTCCTTAGAACGACTTTCTGTTGCTTCGAAGGATTTTTAATAATTCGAAGGTCCTCCTTGTTAACGCAAAATTTTTTAAGCTTTAGCAACTTAGGCCTGTGGAGAAAATAGGTTTTCCTCGTGGGAAATAACGAAATTATTACATGAAAACTAACAATGTTCTTTGTTGCACAGAAAATAGAACTGAATAGAAAAAACTGCTATCAAAGGTAGGATATGTGTCAATAAATGTGCTTCGACTCTGGCACAGTGCTGTTGACTGTGCGAGCTTCGGATTGTTCTCTGAAGTCCCTTTGGTGTGGGGCATATTGACTCCCTTCTGGCTGTTGACCTTGTTGCAGTGGAGGTGGAGGCGGAGGCTGTTGCCAGGAAGCTTGAGGTTGGCTTGCCGAAGCTACGGAAGCTGCAGGGTGGTTGTCTATGTATTGTGGGATGTAAGGCGGATGATACGAAGCAGTATGCATGACCTGCTTCGGCTGAGCTTGTTGTGCTGCAGCTTCGGCTATTTCCTTTTGCTTCTGGATTGTAACATGGCACGTCCTGGTGGTATGGCCCTTGTTTTCTCCACAGAACAAACAAAACAGTTTCCTTGGTTGATCTCCAAATCTTCCGCCGAAGCCCCTGGCGCATCTGCCTCTTGGAGCTGGTGGCCGGAAGAAACTTTGCTGTTGCCCCGAAGCCTGTGAGGAGCACTGCGGCCTGTTCTGCTGACTCCCCTTATCATCATTTTGAGTAGAGTTGTGGATGGACCTGACATGCCTCGGATAGAATCTTCCTCCGAAGCCCTTGGCCATTTCAGAAAATCTGAAAGCCTCCTCCCTTCTTTGGCGAAAATCATTGTCGGCACAAATGTACTCATCCATCTTCTGAAGCAGCTTCTCCAAAGTCTGAGGAGGCTTCCTGGTGAAGTATTGAGCTGAAGGTCCAGGTCGGAGCCCCTTGATCATGGCTTCGATGACAATTTCATTGGGCACCGTTGGTGCCTGCGCCCTCAAACGTAAGAACCTTCTGACATACGCCTGAAGGTATTCTTCATGATCCTGAGTGCACTGAAACAAGGCTTGGGCAGTAACCGGCTTCGTCTGAAACCCTTGAAAGCTAGTTAGCAACATATCCTTCAGCTTTTGCCATGAAGTAATCGTTCCTGGTCGAAGGGAGGAATACCAGGTCTGAGCAACACTCCTGACAGCCATAACAAAAGACTTTGCCATGACTGCAGCATTGCCACCATACGAAGACACTGTTGCTTCGTAGCTCATCAAAAACTGCTTCGGGTCTGAATGGCCATCAAACATGGGAAGCTGGGGTGGCTTGTAGGATGGAGGCCAAGGTGTAGCCTGCAGCTCAGCGGACAGGGGAGAAGCATCATCGAAAACAAAATTTCCATGATGGAAATTGTCATACCAGTCATCTTCGCTGAAGAAGCCCTCCTGATGAAGGTCTTTTTGTTGAGGCCTTCTGTTCTGCTCATCATGAGTAAGATGGCGAACTTCTTCAGAAGCTTCGTCTATCTGCCTCTGCAGCTCAGCTAGCCTGGCCATCTTTTCCTTCTTCCTCTGCACCTGTTGATGAAGCATCTCCATGTCCCTGATCTCTTGGTCTAGTTCATCCTCCTGAAGCGTCGGGCTAACGGCCTTCCTCTTCTGGCTTCGGGCCTCCCGAAGAGAGACGGTCTCCTGGTTGGGGTCCAGCGGTTGCAGTGCTGCAGCTCCAGTTGCTGAAGCTTTCTTTGGCGCCATAGCAAGGGTCTATGGCTTCCGAAGGTGTTCAAAAAACTCAAAGTGGAGGTGAGTTCACCGGAGGTGGGCGCCAATGTTGGTGACTTGTTCTCAAATGCTTTGGATTAAGAACAAGGCAACATAAAAAGTGTTAAATGATAAGGTCCTTCGTCCTTCGAAACATTATTTCCCTTCGGGACATAACGTGCTTCGGACGAAGGTTATAAACAACATATCTTCGTAAGCACGATAAGTTACAACGGAGGACTTATGCATAACATAAATAGTAATGTAAACATTTAAATTTTATCACAATGTCATTTCTATTTTATTACTATGTAAAAATAGAAATGACTTCAAATTACAAATGTACCTTCGTATTGCAGGAAGGCAAAAGTACAAGAATGACGCAAAACCAAATGCCAAGTCAGCGTGAACAGTACGGGAGTACTGTTCATCTATTTATAGGCGTGAGACACAGCCCATGTAAAATTACATTCATGTCCATTACATTTGCTAATGACTTATGGAAATCTGTCAAGGCCTAAGTAGTCTTTCCATCTTTAAGTCGGTTCCCCTTTCTGCTATCGCGACGAAGCTTTCCTGCGCCCAGCTTCGGCCGTGCACCATCCTTCGTAGAGCTTGGTAATCAGCCCGTCCTTCATTTCAATCCCCCTTCGTCTGGTTTAGGCTTCGTCTTGACCGTACTTCATGTTCATAATTCTGAGTCCGAAGGTACCTGTTCATATAATCCACTCAGAAAACATTGTCAAATTATGTTTTTGAGGACCTTCGGAGGACGAAGGCCCCCAACAATCGGCCTCCTCTTTCGAAAAATCAACTAAGTAGAGTTTGTCGTCTAGTACACCCTTAAAAGCTAATGAACCATCACTTCTTCTAAAGACAGACACATCTACATTGGTAAATAGACAATTATAACCCATGTTACATAATTGACTTATAGACAATAAGTTGTACCCGAGCGATTCAACTAAGAACACATTTGAAATAGAATGCTCGGATGAAATGGCTATCTTTCCTAGTCCTTTAACCTTGCCTTGGTTCCCATCTCCAAAGATGATCGAATCTTGGGAATCTTTGTTCTTGATGTAGGAGGTGAACATCTTCTTCTCCCCCATCATGTGGTTTGTGCATCCGCTGTCGATAATCCAGCTTGAGCCCCTAGATGCATAAACCTGCAAGGCAAATTAGGCTTGGGTTTTAGGTACCCAACTCTTGTTGGGTCCTACAAGGTTAGTTACAATAGTCTTTGGGACCCAAATGCAAGTCTTGTCTCCCTTGCATTTGACCCCCAACTTTCTAGCAACCACTTTTTTCATTTTTACATGAAAGAACAAACGTAGTGTTGCAAGCATGAAAGACAGTGGTAGGTTTATTACACATTTTCCTAGAAGCATGAGACACAAAGTTTCTCCTAGGCCTACCATTAAAGTTAGAACTTGAAGCAATCATAGCATAAGAATCAAAAGCATTACAACTCCTATTATAATAAGAATTTCTAGAAAATTTTCTATGATTATACATGAAAGCATGATTCTTTTGATTACTACTAGCCATAGAGGGCCTTCCCTTTCTCCTTGTTGGGAATGGGAGCCCTTTGGCTTGTTAAGTTCTTGGCTTCCTTTCGAAAGCCAAGTCCATCCTTAATTGAGGGATGTCTACCAACGGTGTAGGCATCCCTAGCAAATTTTA
Source organism: Zea luxurians (assembly GCA_029449295.1). Lineage (NCBI taxonomy): Eukaryota > Viridiplantae > Streptophyta > Magnoliopsida > Poales > Poaceae > Zea > Zea luxurians. The sequence continues at coordinate 149,982,768 of JAOPSE010000007.1, forward strand.
ACTTATCAAAGTCATTTTTGCAAGTCTTAAGTTGGGCATTAAGACTTGCCACTTCACCATTTAATTTTGTAAAAGAAGTAAGGTGTTCAACACATGCATCAACATCAAAATCCTTACACCTATTACAAATGACAACATGATCTACACAAGAACTAGATTTATTAACTACTTCTAGCTTAGCATTTAAATCATCGTTAATACTCTTTAAGCTAGACACAGTTTCATGACAAGGAGATAATTTAGAAGACAACACTTCATTTCTTTTAATCTCTAAAGCAAGAGATTTTTGTACACTAACAAACTTATCATGCTCTTCATACAAAATATCCTCTTGCTTTTCTAAGAGTCTATTCTTTTCATTTAAAGCATCAATCAATTCATTGATTTTATCTATTTTAGTTCTATCTAAACCATTGAACAAGCTTGAGTAATCTACTTCATCATCACTAGAGTCATCATCACTTGAAGTAGTATACTTAGGGGTATCTCGAGCACTTACCTTTTTCTCCTTTGCCATGAGGCAAGTATGGTGCTCGTTGAGGAAGAGAGACGACTTGTTGAAGGCTGAGGCGGCGAGTCCTTTGTCGTCGAAGTCGGAAGAGGAGCAATCCGAGTCCCATTCTTTGCCAAGGTGCGCCTCGCCCTTCGCCTTCTTGTATGCCTTCTTCTTCTCCCTCTTCTCGTTGTTTTCTTGTTCCTGGTCATTAGCATTATCGGGACAATTTGCTATAAAATGACCAGTCTTACCGCATTTAAAGCAGGAGCGCTTTCCCTTTGCTTTGCTCTTGTTGGAATGCTCCTTGCGTCCTTTTAGCGCGGTCTTGAAGCGCTTGATGATGAGGGCCATCTCATCCTCGTTTAGCCCGGCAGCCTCAACTTGTGCCACCTTGCTAGGTAGTGCCTCCCTGCTGCTGCTTGTTGCCTTGAGTGCAATGGGCTGAGGCTCATAGATGGGCATTGGGCCATTCAATGCATCATCAACATATCTTGCTACCTTGACCATCATTCGCCCGCTCACAAACTTTCCAAGTATCTCCTCGGGCATCATCTTTGTGTACCTAGGATTTTCACGGATGAGGTTCACAAGATGAGGGTCAATAATAGTGAAAGACCTGAGCATTAGTCAGATGACGTCGTGATCCATCCATCTCGTGCTTCCATAGCTCCTGATCTTTTTGACCAGGGTGTTGAGCCTGTTGTACGTTTGCGTTGGCTCCTCTCCCCTGATCATGGCAAACCTTCCTAGCTCGCCTTCCACCAACTCCATTTTGGTGATCATGGTGGCGTCGTTCCCCTCATGTGATATCTTGAGGGTGTCCCATATTTGCTTGGCGTTGTCCAAGCCGCTCACCTTGTTATATTTATCCCTGCACAACGATGCTAACAAAACAGTGGTAGCTTGTGCATTCTTATGAATTTGTTCGTTAATGAATACAGGGTTATCCGTACTATCAAATTGCATTCCATTCTCAACTATCTCCCAAATACTAGGATGGAGAGAGAAAAGGTGACTATGCATTTTGTGACTCCAAAAAGCGTAGTCCTCTCCATCAAAGTGTGGAGGTTTACCAAGAGGAATAGAAAGCAAATGGGCATTGGAATTATACGGAATACGAGAATAATCAAATGAAAAATTTGAGTTAACCGGTTTCTTTTTCTCGTCGTAGTCGTCTCTTGGGGAAGAAGAAGACTCGTCGCTATCATAGTAGACGATCTTCTTGATACGCCTCTTCTTCTTCCCGTCCTTCTTCTTATGACTCGAGCCAGAGTCAGTGGGCTTGTCGTCCCTTGGCTCATTGAAGATGGACTCCTTCTCCTTATCATTGACCACCATCCCCTTTCCCTTAGGATCCATCTCCTCGGGCGATTAGTCCCTTTCATGAAGAGAACAGCTCCGATACAATTTGAGAGCACCTAGAGGGGGGTAAATAGGTGATCCTGCAAAATTCAACAACTAATAGCCACAAAACTTGGTTAAGTGTTAGTATGGCTAAGTAGAGAGCTCTTGTGAACACACAAGTATCACAGAAAAACAATCACAAAAGACACGCGAGTTTATCCCGTGGTTCGACAAGTATAACACTTGCCTACCTCCACGTTGTGGCGTCCCAATGGACGAGGGTTGCACTCAACCCCTTTCAAGTGATCCAATGATCAACTTGAATACCACGGTGTTCTTCTTTGCTTATCTCTTTTTCCCGTTTGCGAGGAATCTCCACAAGTTGGAGTCTCTCGCCCTTACAACAAAGATCACAGTGAAAGCACTAGAGTAAGGATGGGAAGCAACACACACAAATCCGCAGCAATACACACGCACACAAGCCAAGACTTGAGCTCAATGAAGCACAACAAGTTCACTACAAGAACGGAGCTCAAATCACTAACACGGTCGATCAAGTGCACGGAGACGGAGTGTGGAAGACTTAGAATGTTCAAAGTATGCTTGGGTGACTCCTCCATGCGCCTAGGGGTCCCTTTTATAGCCCCAAGGCAGCTTGGAGCTGTTCGACGCATTCTTGGAAGGCTAATCTTGCCTTCTGTCGGGTGGCGCACCGGACAGTCCGGTGTGCCATTGGACAGTCACTGTAGCTGTCCGGTGCGCGATCTCCTTCCTTTTCTAGCGCATCCGACCGTTGCAGATTTATGGCAGTTGGCGCACCGGACATTCCGGTGCCCCTTGCCGACTGTTGGCGCGCCCACGCGTCGCGCGAAGATTGCGCGGCCGACCGTTGGCGCAGTCGACCGTTGGCTCACCGGACAGTCCGGTGAATTTTATCCGTACGCCGCTGATCCTTTTCCCGAGAGCGACGACTTCGCCACAGATGACTCACCGGACAGTCCGGTGCACCACCGGACAGTCCGGTGAATTATAGCCGTACGCCGCCATCGAGTCCCAAGAGCGGCCTGTTCACCGGAGACTGGCCTGGCGCACCGGACACTGTCCGGTGCACCCAGACCGAGCAGGAGTTGGCTGTACATAGCCAACTCTTTTCCAATTGCTTTTCTCCTGTTTCTAGCACTTAGACACAATACATTAGTATCCAAATTAATGTACTAAGACTAGAAACGTACCTTGTTATATGATTTGCTCTTCTTCACTATTTGGCACAAATTAGCACTTAGAGAAAATGTGTTGGGCACTTAATCACCAAAACACTTTAGAAATGGCCCAAGGGCACATTTCCCTTTCAATCACCCCCCTCTAGGTGCTCTCAGTATTTGATGAGACTAATGGCTCTTCAAGAGAGCAAGTTGATCTTGATGACATAGATGAAGATGATGTTCCGACGGCCGCAATGCGCACGATGGCAATCGGTGATGTGCTACCACAGGAACAACGGGAGCAAGATCAGCCATCTTCCTCAACAATAGTGCTTCCCCCAACTCAAGACGATGAACAGATACCTCAAGAAGAGGGACAAGATCAAGGGGGAGCACAGGAAGAACAAGTGATGGAGGAAGAAGCACTGAGAGTCGCCTAGAGGGGGGGTGAATAGGCGGAATCTGAAAATTATAAACTTAAGCACAACTACAAGCCGGGGTTAGCGTTAGAAATATAAACAAGTTCGAAAGAGAGGGCGAAAACAAATCACAAGCAAATAAGGCGGATGACACGGTGATTTGTTTTACCGAGGTTCGGTTCTTGCAAACCTACTCCCCATTGAGGTGGTCACAAAGACCGGGTCTCTTTCAACCCTTTCCCTCTCTCAAACGGTCACTTAGACCGAGTGACCTTTCTCCTTATCTCACGGGTCACTTAGACCCCGCAAGGACCACCACACACTTGGTGTCTCTTGCCTTAGTTACAAAACACTTAAGAACAAGAAATGAAGAAGGAAGAAAGCGATCCAAGCGCAAGAACTCAAAAGAACACAAATATCACTCTCTCACTAGTCACTATTTGATTGGAATGATCTTTGGACTTGGGAGAGGATTTGATCTCTTTGTTTGTGTCTTGGAGTGAAGTCTAGAGCTCTTGTATTGAATGCAATGGCAGAAAACTTGGATCCTTTGAAGTGTTGGTGGTTGGGGGTATTTATAACCCCAACCACCAAAGTGGCCGTTGGGAGGGGCTGCTGTCGTATAGCGCACTGGACAGTCCGGTGCGCCACCGGACACTGTTCGGTGCGCCAGCCACGTCACCCAACCGTTAGGGTTCGACCGTTGGAGCTCTGACAAGTGGGGCCACCGGACAGTCCGGTGGTGCACCAGACAGTCACTGTTCACTGTCCGGTGCACCTTCTGACGCCTGCTCTGACTTCTGCGCGCGCAGGCGCGCACTGTAGCGTTTCACTGTTCCTTTGCAGACGACCGTTGGCGCGAAGTAGCCGTTGCTCCGCTGGCACACCGGACAGTCCGGTGCTACACCGGATAGTCCGGTGAATTATAGTGGAGTGATTCCCCAAATTCCTGAAGCTAGCAAGTTTGAGTTGATCCACCCTGGTGCACCGGACACTGTCCGGTGCGCCAGACCAGGGCAGCCTTCAGTTGTCTTTGGCTCTTTTTATTTGAACCCTTTCTTGGACTTTTTATTGGTTTGTGTTGAACCTTTAGCACCTGTAGAACTCATAATCTAGAGCAAACTAGTTAGTCCAATAATTTGTGTTGGGCAATTCAACCACCAAAATTCATTTAGGAAAAAGTTTGACCCTATTTCCCTTTCAAGCACCACGGGCCCCTCCAACGCAAGTCCGAGCTACAATCCAAAGAAATCACCCCGTTGATCAGATTCTAGGTGACATCAGCAAGGGAGTAACTAATCGCTCACGCTTAGCTAATTTTTGTGAGCATTACTCGTTTGTCTCTTCTATTGAGCCTTTCAGGGTAGAAGAGGCCTTGCAGGATCCGGACTGGGTGTTGGCCATGCAGGAAGAGCTCAACAACTTCAAAAGAAATGAAGTTTGGATCCTGGTGCCATGTCCAAAGCAAACGTCGTGGGAACCAAGTGGGTGTTCCGCAACAAGCAAGACGAGCACGGAGTGGTGACAAGAAACAAGGCTCGACTTGTGGCAAAAGGTTATGCCCAAGTCGCAGGTTTGGATTTCGAGGAGACGTTTGCTCCTGTGGCTAGGCTAGAGTCTATTCGAATATTATTAGCCTATGTCGCTCACCACTCTTTTAGGTTGTTCCAAATGGATGTGAAGAGCGCTTTCCTCAATGGGCCAATCAAGGAGGAGGTATACGTGGAACAACCACCTGGCTTTGAGGATGACAGGTATCCCGACCACGTATATAAGCTCTCTAAGGCGCTCTATGGACTTAAGCAAGCCCCAAGAGCATGGCATGAATGCCTTAGAGATTTCTTAATTACTAATGCTTTCAAGGTTGGGAAAGCTGATCCCGCACTTTTTACAAAGACTTGTGATGGAGACCTCTTTGTGTGCCAAATTTATGTCGATGACATAATATTTGGTTCTACTAACCAAAAGTCTTGAGAGGAGTTTAGCAGGGTGATGACACAAAAGTTCGAGATGTCAATGATGAGCGAGTTGACCTACTTCCTTGGGTTCCAAGTAAAGCAACTCAAGGACGGCACCTTCATCTCCCAAACGAAGTACACACAAGATCTTTTTAAGCGGTTTGGGATGAAGGACGCCAAGCCCGCAAAGACTCCGATGGGAACCGACGGGCATGTTGACCTCAACAAAGGAGGTAAGTCCATTGATCAAAAGGCATACCGGTCCATGATAGGTTCATTGCTTTATTTCTATGCTAGTAGACCGGACATTATGCTAAGTGTATGCATGTGTGCTAGATATCAATCCGACCCCAAGGAATGTCACCTTGTGGCCGTTAAGCGAATTCTTAGATATTTAGTTTCTACGCCTTGCTTCGGGATCTGGTATCCCAAGGGGTCTACCTTTGACTTGATTGGATACTCAGACTCCGATTATGCTGGGTGCAAGGTTGATAGGAAGAGCACATCGGGGACGTGCCAATTTCTAGGAAGGTCCCTGGTGTCCTAGAGTTCTAAGAAACAAACATCCATTGCCCTATCCACCGCTGAGGCCGAGTATGTTGCCGCAGGACAGTGTTGCGCACAACTACTTTGGATGAGGCAAACCCTCCGAGACTTTGGCTACAATCTGAGCAAAGTCCCACTCCTATGTGACAATGAGAGTGCAATCCGCATGGTGGATAATCCTGTTGAACACAGCCGCACTAAACACATAGACATCCGGCATCACTTCCTGAGAGACCACCAACAAAAGGGAGATATCGAGGTGTACCATATTAACACCGAGAACCAGCTAGCCGATATCTTCACTAAGCCTTTAAATGAGAAAAGGTTTTGCAGGTTGCGTAGTGAGCTAAATGTCTTAGATTCGCGTAACTTGGATTGATCTATAGCATACATGTGTTTTATGCCTTTGATCATGTTACTTTGTGCATTTCAATCAATTACTGTTATTTATGGTGCTCAAGTTGTACAAGTGATCCCCGGACCTCACAAGTCCATATGCGAATGATGCACATATTAAGGGGGAGATGTGCTACAACTTGACCCTTTTGAGACTAACATGTTTGTTTGAGTACACGTGATGTAGTCTCAAAGGTGCTCTCATGCATTGAAAGGGAAAATGAACTTGGACGCCGCAAAGACTTCCACTGCACTCCGGTATTAGTGTGTTTAATTCCAAGTTCATACTTATGCTCTCATTGCCTTTTTGCTCTTAATTGACATTTTTGGTGAGGCAATGGGGTTAAAAGGGCCAAAAATGATCCCGTTTTGGTGCTTAATGCCAAAGGGGGAGAAATTAAGGCCAAAGCAAATGGATCAACCAACCACTTGTGAATTTTGAAAATAATAGAGTTAGAATTTTTGATTTGTCCAAAATGCTCCAATTGCAAAATTTGGTCTCTTATGGGGGAGAATTTTGATTATGGGAAAAAGGGGGAGCTTTTGGCACTTGATCAATTTTTCTCTAGGAATATCTCTCGATTTGCCCAAACAAGTGTGTTTGACTTAGAAATAGGAAAAAGAATTTGACTTGCAAAAACAAACCAAGTGGTGGCAAAGAGTGATCCAAATATGCCAAATCATAAGCAAAAATAATTTGGTCTTCAATTGCATTGATGTTGCACTCCTTTTATTGTTTTTGATGTGTTGGCATAAATCACCAAAAAGGGGGAGATTGAAATGGAAATGTGCCCTTGGGCCATTTCTATAATTGTTTTGGTGATTAAGTGTCCAACACAAATGTTTTGAACTCTTATGTGCTAAACAAGCAAAAGGTGCAAATCAAAGACAAGGTATGTTTCTAGACTTAGTGAATTGTTTTTGAATACTAACATGGTTATCTAAGTGCTAGAAACAGTGCCGAGGAAAGAAGAAGTGAATTGGAAAAGAGTTGGCTGTGTACAGCCAACTCCAGCTCGGCCTGGCACACCAGACTGTCCGGTGGTGCACTGGATCCAGGCAAGTCTTCGATGAAAGTGCTGCTCTCGGGAATCGACGGTGGTGTACGACTATAATTCACCGGACTGTCCGGTGAGTCATCCGCGCGATCTCATCGCTCTCGGGAATGAAGAAAGGCGACGTGGCTAAAATTCACCGGACTGTCCGGTGGTGCACCGGACTGTCCGGTGAGCCAAAGGTCGCTAGTGCCAACGGTCGGCCGCGCAATCTTCGCGCGACACGTGGTCGCGCCAACGGTCGGTTGGGCACACCGGACTGTCCGGTGTGCACCGGACAGTGTCCGGTGCGCCAATCGATCCCGGGGACCAACGGTCGGCTGCTCTCTGTATGGAAAGAAATCAAGCACTGGACATGAACAGTAGCTGTCTGGTGGTGCACTAGACTGTCCGGTGCACCATTCGACAGAAGGCAAGATTGGCCTTCCAAGTTGGTCTTCAACGGCTCCTAGCTGCCTTAGGGCTATAAAAGGGACCCCTGGGCGCATGGAGGAGAATACCAAGCATTCTCTAAGTATTCTAAAGCATCCAGACTCCGCTCCCGCGCATTCGCTTCGTTGTGTTAGTGATTTGAGCTCCATTTGAGTTGCGAACTTCGTGTGTTGTGTTTCGAGCTCAAGCCTAGACTTGTGTGCGTGGTTGTGCTGCGGATTTGAGTCTTGCGTGTTGCTCTCCCCAACCTTATTTCTGTGTTTCTTTTGTGATCACCACTGTAAGGGCGAGAGACTCCAATTTGTGGAGATTCCTCGCAAACGGGAGAAAGACTATAAGGAAGAAAGTCGTGGTATTCAAGTTGATCATTGGATCACTTGAAAGGGGTTGAGTGCAACCCTCGTCCATTGGGACGCCACAATGTAGAAGTAGGCAAGTGTTACTTGGCCGAACCACGGGATAAAAATCGCGCGTCTCGTGTGTTGCTTCTTGTGATTGCTTTGTTCGCACGAGCGTGTTTCATAGCCACTTGATTACACTAACTCCCTAACAATCAAGTTTGTGACTATTTAGTGTTTAATTTTACAGGATCACCTATTCACCCCCTCTAGGTGCTCTCAGGAATTCTCCATGGAGAATCGGAGATCGGGTCTCCATTACCATCTCTAGTAACAGTTTTCCCACCCGAAACAGATTTGTAAACTGTGGCCTAGCCACGTCCGTCGGCCATAGAGGACCCGATATCCACTAACCTAGGAAATTTCTCTATTAGAGTTAGGGTATGAGACAAAAACTGTTCTCATGAGTATAAATATGAGACAAAATTCTCATCCATTAGGTAAACGGATATGGGTTTGGGAAGCAATTGTCCGAACTCGATTAACCATGGATAATATTAACCCAATAATATTGGCAAGGACCCTAAAAAAGGAAGAGATGACCGACAGGTATTAGTACAAACGGAGAATCAGAATTCAAGATATTAAACTTTTATTTGTGTCAGTGGTAAAGCCTGAGTCTTTTAAGAAAGAATGCAAGCCTAAGGACTAAAGGATGAAACTTGTTACTAATGATGTCTATCAAAACGAAAGTTTTTCTACAGAAAGAAAAAGCTGCTATCTAACTTGGCTGAGCTGACAGCATAGTGAAAAAACTCCTTGACAATAAGGTGTCTTAGAACAAGAGTAATCCGACAATATTAGATACTTGTATAAAATAATTTGAAGGCACATGCTTTAGTAACGATGCAATGATCTAAGGCTTCTTCGAAGAACGACAGGATATCGCACATTGCAGTAACATATGGCCAATGTTGGTGAATAAAATGAGTTCCTTTCCTTCTCTAAATAATCCCCTGTCACTTTATACACGCTAACCATCCAACTTTTTTGCAAATTGGCCCTTTTCGGGTTTTTTTGCACAATTATGCCCTTCGCAGTTTCATTTCAAAAAATGGACCCTATGCTCGGCGCCATTATCATTGGCGCCTAGGTATACTGTGGTGACACCAAAAATAGTGGCGCCGGAGTAGGTGATGTGGATGGTGAGGTGGCGGGGGTCGGCGCCATAGATCTTGGCGCCGACCCTAAGGCGCCAGCGCTAATTCCTGTCAGGGGGGTCGGCGCCATAGATCTTAGCGCCGACCCCCTTTATACCGGGCCGGTGAGTATCTGTCGTTTTTTTGGACGCCCGCCGCCAACTCTCCACCGCGCCGCCTCCCCACGGGCTCGCCGCCCACTGCTCCACCGTGCCCCGAGCTCGCCGGATCCCACGTCGCCGGCCCCGGAGCCCACGCCGCCCCGGATCCCACGCCATCGGCCCCCGAGCTCGCCGGATCCGCTCCCGCCAACGGCCCCACACCTGCCTCCTCTCCACCGCGCCCCCGACCCTGCTCCGTCCGGCCCACTACACCGACGGGGACGTTCGCCGCCCCCTGCACCGACCATCGCCGCCGCCCCTGCGCTCATTGTCGTCCCATCCCCGCTCCGCAGTTTAGGTAAATTTTAAGCATTTAGTTATTATTTTTAGTTATTGTATTTGTATTTTTGTATGTGTTAAATGAATGTGATTGCCATGAAAATAGTTATTTGTTGAATGTGATTGTCGTGAAAATGAATGTGATAAATGCTAATTTGATTGAATATTATGAATGTGAGTCAAATGTGCATTTTTTTATCCTCCCCGTGTAGGGGAGGTGCTGTCAAAATTTATAATTATTATATAGTAGTAATTTATAAGGTGGTTAGTATATTAGTGGGTTGTGGTTATATTTATAGTTATGTAGCTAGTAATTAGTGGGTTGTGGTTAGGCAATAACCATCCACAGTTTATATTGAATGTTTAATTCGTGTTTCAAATAGATGGACAATTTTTTGAGCTTATATCATGGAGGCAATGTGCAACAAGATCCGTATGGAAATGCCAAGTTCATTGACATACTACACGTGCCGGTACTATTCGATGGTAGACCCTCGTTGAGTGATGTGTTTACAAAGGCTAAACAAAAGCTAGGTTACCATGAAGATAATGACATTGCGGTTGACGGAGTGCTTAACATTGGTCATCCACCAAATGTCATAAGATGAGTCATCCCAATTGATTGTCAACTAGATTGGGATAATTATGTTACTTCGGCTATGAAGACCCATTTGCAACTCATGGAGGTTGTGGTGCGTCCGGTTGTAGTAGACCATCCCCCTGAAGACTTTGATCGTGCTATCGATGACGTGCCAACTGTTCCTGATGCCCAATCTGGCCCCAATTTGTTCCCATTAAGTCAGCCAGGAGATGGCCTGCAGACAGATTCTGCTGCGTGTATCCCTTTGGCACAAACCAATTGCAGTAAGTTTTATTGGCATTACATCTTCATTTTGGACCATGAGCACTTTGCTCATTCCATTTGACATGGGACTGATCATCTTGTACATGTTGCAGGAGAGACCCCTGCTCTTGTGGTTGATCCTCAGACCGAGGCACGTGGCTGCTTCGGTGATGGTTTTATTGCCTCCAACAGTCCTGAGTTTAGGAATGAAGAGGAGCCATATGCCTTTGCTATGGCTGCCGATTCAGATGATGATCGCCCGGTTGGTGAACTCACAGAGAGTGACATTGAGATGTTGCAACGTGTTTTTCCAGACGGTCGGGATCCTAGAGTGCATGAGTTCAGCGATCTTAGTCTTTCTCATCAGGCAAATGCAGAAGGAAGGGATGATGAGCTGCTAGATGCTCCTGAGGCCGGTCCTAGCATGATGATTGAAAAGGATAGGGTCTTCAAGGACCTAACTGCCTTGAAGAGGTGGTTGCAGCATTACGCAGTCTTACGTAAGAGGCCGTATAGAGTACTTCATTCGTACGAGAAACGTCGTTACATGGTTGTATGCGACAAGGATAACTGTGCATGGAGGGTTTGTGCTAGGATACAAAAGATAACCGCAAAGTGGAAGATAACAAAAGTAGTGGGGCCACACACATGTGCTGAACATGAGTTAACGATGAAACATCGCCAATTGACATCAACCCTCATTGGGAAGCGACTTATGGGAATACTGCAGTCGGAACCAAATATGAAGGTTAGGACAATCATGAGGATCGTGGAGAATGTGTTTGATGGGTACAAGATAACATATGGTAAAGCTTGGAGGGCAAAGCAGTGTGCGTGGAAGATGATATATGGGGACTGGGAGTCTGGGTACGAGCAGCTACCTGTTCTTTTAAATGCAGTGAAGGCGGTCAATCCAGGCATGCATTATGAGTACATCCCTAAACCAAATGCATGGATTGATGGGAGACAGATATTCTTCCGTGCGTTCTGGTGCTTTCCCAGTGTGTGGATGCCTTCCGGCATTGTCGTCCTGTCTTTTCAATTGACGACACGTTTCTTCTCGGCAAGTACCAGGTGAGAGCACCTAGAGGGGGGTGAATAGGTGATCCTGTAAAACTTAAACTTAAGCCACCAAAAACTTGATTAGGTGTTAGCACAATAATGCCAAGTGGCTAGAGAGGAGTCTCAACAAAACACAATAACCACAAAGAAATCAATCACAGAGATGGTACAGTGGTTTATCCCGTGGTTCGGCCAAGACCCACGCTTGCCTACTCCACATTGTGGCGTCCCAATGGACGAGAGTTGCAATCAACCCCTCTCAAGCGGTCCAAAGACCCACTTGAATACCACGGTGTTTTGCTTTGCTTTTCTATATCCCGTTTGCGAGGAATCTCCACAACTTGGAGCCTCTCGCCCTTACACTTGAAGTTCACAAAGAAGCACGGAGTAAGGGAGGGATGAGCAACGCACACAAGACACAAAATCAGAATGTCAACATGCACACAAGTCGCAACAAGAGCTCGCAACACAACCCGACGAGTTCACAACTCAACTAGAGCTCTAGATGCTATCACGAAGAAACAAATGCGTGGAATCGAAGTCTTGGTGCTTAGGAATGCTTTGAGTATGCTTGGTGTGTTCCTCCATGCGCCTAGGGGTCCCTTTTATAGCCCCAAGGCAGCTAGGAGCCGTTGAGAGCATTCCAGGAAGGCTGATCTTGCCTTCTGTCGACTGGCGCACCGGACATTCCGGTGCACCACCGGACACTGTCCGGTGCGGATTTCTTTCCTTCTATGGCGCAGTCGACCGTTGAAGATCCAGAGCTGTTGGCGCACCGGACACTATCCGGTGCACACCGGACAGTCTGGTGCACCAATGTGACCGTTGGCTCGGCCACACGTCACGCGCGGAATCCTCGGCCGACCGTTGCCCCGGCTGACCGTTGGCTCACCGGACAGTCCGGTGCACACCGGACAGTCCGGTGAATTATAGCCGTACGCCGTTGATGGTTTCCCGAGAGCGACGAGTTCACCTGTGAACGGCTCACCGGACAGTCCGGTGCACCACCGGACAGTCCGGTGATTTATAGTCATACACCGCCGTCGGACTCCCGAGAGCAGCAAGTTCACCAGAGCCAGTCTGGCGCACCGGACACTGTCCGGTGCACCCAGACTGCGCAGACTTTGGCTGAACAAAGCCATCTCATTTCCAACTCGATTTTTCCTGTTTCCAGCACTTAGACACAATACATTAGTCCATAAAACAATGTACTAAGTCTAGAAACATACCTTTTGACATGATTTGCACTTTGTCCACCACTTTGCATAGATTAACACAAAAGCACTTGTGTTGGCACCCAATCACCAAAATACTTAGAAATGGCCCAAGGGCACATTTCCCTTTCAATCTCCCCCTTTTTGGTGATTTATTCCAACACAACATAAAGCAACTAGAACAAGTGCAATATCAATGCAAATGAAAACTCAAAGTTGTTTTGATTCAAATTTGGCATATATGGATCATACTTTGCCACCACTTGGTTTGTTTTTGCAAATCAAACTCAATTTTCTATCTCTAAGTCAAATTCACTTGTAGAGACATAAAGAGAGGTATTCCAAAAGAAATTGATCAAGGATTTCAAAAACTCCCCCTTTTTCCCATAATCAACACTTCTCCCCACAAGAGGCCAACTTTTGACAAAAGAGACCATAAAAGAGTTTTGACAAACCAAAAACTCTATTCTACTATTTTCAAAATTTCTCAAGTGGTAGCTGATCCATTTATTGCTTTGGCCTTTATTTTCTCCCCCTTTGGCATCAAGCACCAAAATGGGATCAATCTTGGCCCTTTAACCCCATTGCCTCACCAAAATCTTCAAATAAGAGTACAAAGGCAATAGGAGTACATGAGATGAACTTGGAATAAGTTACCCTCTCATCGGAGTGCAGTGGAAGTCTTTCATGGTCCAAGTCCACCTTTTCCCTTTCAAACCTCCTTTGAGACTAAATCAAGCAAACTCAAGCACACGGTTAGTCTCAAAGGGTCAAGTTGTAACACAACTCCCCCTAAATATGTGCATCACTTGGAAAAGGACTTGTGAGGTCCGGGGAGTGATTGTACAACTTGAGCACCACAAGGAAGCAACGAAATGCATAAGGAACATGATCAAGGCATAAACACATGTATGCTATTAATCAATCCAAGTTTCGTGAATCTAAGACATTTAGCTCACTACGCAGCCTGCAAAAGGTCTTCTCATCTAAAGGCTTGGTAAAGATATCGGCTAGCTGGTTCTCGGTGCTAACATAAAACACTTCGATATCTCCCTTTTGCTGGTGGTCTCTCAAAAAGTGGTGCCGGATGTCAATGTGCTTTGTGCGGCTGTGCTCAACAGGATTTTCCGCTATTCGAATAGCACTCTCATTATCACATAGGAGTGGGACTTTGCTCAGATTGTAGCCAAAGTCCCGGAGGGTTTGCCTCATCCAAAGTAGTTGCGCGCAACACTGTCCTGCGGCAACATACTCGGCCTCAGCGGTGGATAGGGCAACGGAAGTTTGTTTCTTAGAGTTCCACGACACCAGGGACCTTCCTAAGAATTGGCACGTCCCCGATGTACTCTTCCTATCGACCATACATCCAGCATAGTCGGAGTCTGAATATCCAATTAAGTCAAAGTTAGACCCCTTTGGATACCAGATCCCGAAGCAAGGCGTAGCGACTAAATATCTAAGAATTCGCTTCACGGCCACCAAGTGACACTCCCTTGGATCAGATTGAAATCTAGCACACATGCATACGCTAAGCATAATATCCGGTCTACTAGCACATAAATAAAGCAAAGAACCTATCATGGACCGGTATGTTTTTTGATCAACGGACTTACCTCCTTTGTTGAGGTCGGTGTGTCCGTCGGTTCCCATCGGAGTCTTTGCGGGCTTGGCGTCCTTCATCCCAAACCGCTTTAGCAAGTCTTGCGTGTACTTCGTTTGGGAGATGAAGGTGCCGTCCTTGAGTTGCTTCACTTGGAACCCAAGGAAGTAGTTCAACTCGCCCATCATCGACATCTCGAATTTCTACGTCATCACCCTGCTAAACTCTTCACAAGACTTTTGATTAGTAGAACCAAATATTATGTCATCGACATAAATTTGGCACACAAAAAGATCACCATCGCAAGTCTTAGTGAAAAGAGTTGGATCGGCTTTCCCAACCTTGAAAGCATTAGCAATTAAAAAGTCTCTAAGGCATTCATACCATGCTCTTGGGGCTTGCTTAAGTCCATAGAGCGCCTTAGAGAGCTTACACACGTGGTCGGGGTACTGTTCATCCTCAAAGCCAGGGGGTTGCTCCACGTACACCTCCTCCTTGATCGGCCCGTTGAGGAAAGCGTTCTTCACATCCATTTGGAACAACCTGAAAGAATGGTGAGCGGCATATGCTAGCAATATACGGATAGACTCTAGCCTAGCCACAGGAGCAAAAGTCTCCTCAAAGTCTAAACCTGTGACTTGGGCATAACCTTTTGCCACAAGTCGAGCCTTGTTCCTCGTCACCACCCCGTGCTCGTCCTGTTTGTTGCGGAACACCCACTTGGTTCCCACAACATTTTGCTTGGGACGAGGCACCAGTGTCCAAACTTCATTACGCTTGAAGTTGTTGAGCTCCTCCTGCATGGCCAACACCCAGTCCGGATCTAGCAAGGCCTCTTCTACCCTGAAAGGCTCAATAGAAGAGACAAAGGAGTAATGCTCACAAAAATTAACTAATCTAGAACGAGTAGTTACTCTCTTGCTAATATCACCCAAAATTTGGTCGACGGGATGATTCCTTTGAATCGTCGCTCGAACTTGGGTTGGAGGTGCCTGAGGTGCTTCTTCCTCTTCAACTTGAACAACCTGTGCTCCCCCTTGATCATGCGCCTCCACTTGAGGTACCTGTTCGTCATCTTGGGTTGGGGGATGCACCATTGTTGAGGAAGAAGGTTGATCTTGCTCCAATTGTTCCTGTGGTCGCACATCACCAATCGCCATGGTGCGCATTGCGGCCGTTGGAACGTCTTCTTCATCTACATCATCAAGATCAACAACTTGCTCTCTTGGAGAGCCATTAGTCTCATCAAATACAACGTCGCTAGAGACTTCAACCAAACCCGATCATTTGTTGAAGACCCTATACGCCTTTATATTTGAATCATAACCTAATAAAAACCCTTCTACAGCTTTGGGAGCAAATTTAGAAGTTCTACCTTTCTTCACAAGAATATAACACTTGCTCCCAAATACACGAAAGTAAGACACATTGGGTTTGTTACCGGTTAGAAGCTCATACGAAGTCTTCTTGAGGAGGCGGTGAAGGTAGACCCGGTTGATGGCGTGGCAAGCCGTGTTCACGGCTTCCGACCAAAAGCGCTCGGGGGTCTTGAATTCTCCAAGCATTGTCCTCGCGATATCGATGAGCGTCCTGTTCTTCCTCTCTACCACATCATTTTGCTGTGGTGTGTAGGGAGCGGAGAACTCATGCTTGATCCCTTCCTCCTCAAGAAACTCCTCCACTTGAAGGTTCTAGAACTCGGACCCGTTGTCGCTCCTTATCTTCTTCACCTTGAGCTCAAACTCATTTTGAGCTCTCCTGAGGAAGTGCTTGAGGGTCCCTTGGGTTTCAGATTTATCCTGCAAAAAGAATACCCAAGTGAAGCGGGAAAAATCATCAACTATAACAAGACAATACTTACTTCCTCCTATACTTAGATAGGCGACGGGTCCGAAGAGGTCCATATGAAGCATCTCCAAAGGTCTTGATGTGGTCATCACATTTTTGGTGTGATGAGAGCTTCCCACCTGTTTCCCTGCCTGACAAGCTGCACAAGGTCTATCTTTTTTGAAATGCACATTAGTTAGACCTATCACGTGTTCTCCCTTTAGAAGCTTGTGGAGGTTCTTCATCCCCACATGTGCTAAGCGGCGATGCCACAGCCAGCCCATGCAAGTCTTAGCAATTAAGCATGCATCTAGACCGGCCTCTTGTTTTGCAAAATCAACCAAATAAAGTTTGTCGTCTAGTACACCCTTAAAAGCTAGTGAACCATCACACCTTCTAAAGACAGACACATCTACATTTGTGAATAGACAATTATATCCCATATTGCATAATTGACTAACAGATAACAAATTATATCCAAGAGACTCAACTAAAAACACATTAGATATAGAGTGCTCGGATGAAATAGCAATTTTACCTAACCCTTTTACCTTGCCTTGGTTCCCATCACCGAATATTATTGAATCTTGGGGATCCTTGTTCTTGACGTAGGAAGAGAACATCCTCTTTTCCCCCGTCATGTGGTTTGTGCATCCGCTGTCGATAATCCAGCTTGTACCCCCGGATGCATAAACCTGCAAGGCAAATTTAGGCTTGGGTCTTAGGTACCCAACTCTTGTTGGGTCCTACAAGGTTAGTGACAATGGTCTTAGGGACCCAAATGCAAGTTTTGTCTCCCTTACATTTGGCCCCGAACTTCCTAGCAATTACCTTCTTATCCTTTCTACAAATAGCAAAGGAAGCATTGCAAGCATAATAAATTGTAGAAGGTTCATTCATTACTTTCCTAGGAGCATGAACAATATTCTTTCTAGGCACATGATAAATAACATTTCTCCTAGACATATCTCTAACATGCATATAGGAAGAACTAGAAGCAAACATGGCATGAGAATCAAAAGCATCATAAGTATTACAACTCCTATGAGCATTTCTAGATTGTCTCCTATCATGGTACATAAAAGCATGGTTCTTTTTAGCACTACTAGCCATAAGGGCCTTCCCTTTCTCCTTGGCGGAGATGGGAGCCTTATGGCTTGTCAAGTTCTTGGCTTCCCTCTTGAAGCCAAGTCCATCCTTAATTGAGGGGTGTCTACCAATCGTGTAGGCATCCCTTGCAAATTTTAGCTTATCGAATTCACTCTTGCTAGTCTTAAGTTGGGCATTAAGACTAGCCACTTCATCATTTAATTTAGAAATGCAAACTAGGTGTTCACTACAAGCATCAATGTCAAAATCTTTACACCTATTGCAAATCATAACATGTTCTACACAAGAGTTAGATTTACTTGCTATTTCTAGTTTAGCATTTAAATCATCATTAACACCTTTTAAAGTAGAAATGGTTTCATGACAAGTAGATAGTTCACAAGAAAGCATTTCATTTCTTTTAACTTCTAGAGCAAGTGAATTTTGTGCACTAACAAATTTATCATGCTCTTCATATAAAAGGTCCTCTTGTTTCTCTAAAAGTCTATCCTTTTCATTTAAGGCATCAATCAATTCATTAATCTTATCTATTTTAGTTCTATCCAATCCCTTGAACAAACTAGAGTAATCTATTTCTTCATCACTAGACTCATCATCACTAGAAGAATCATAAGTGGCATTGTTTCGAGTACATACCTTCTTCTCCTTCGCCATGAGGCATGTGTGACGCTCGTTGGGGAAGAGGGATGACTTGTTGAAGGCGGTGGCGGCGAGTCCTTCATTGTCGGAGTCGGAAGAGGAGCAATCCGAATCCCACTCCTTTTCGAGATGTGCCTCGCCTTGGGCCTTCTTGTAATTCTTCTTATTTTCCCTTTTGTTCCCTTTTTCCTGGTCACTTTCATTATCGGGACAGTTAGCAATAAAATGACCAATCTTACCACATTTGAAGCATGAGCGCTTCCCCTTTGTCTTGGTCTTGCTTGGCTGTCCCTTGCGACCCTTTAGCGCCGTCTTGAAGCGCTTGATGATGAGGGCCATCTCTTCATCATTGAGCCCGGCCGCCTCAGCTTGCGCCACCTTGCTAGGTAGCGCCTCCTTGCTCCTCGTTGCCTTGAGAGCAATGGGTTGAGGCTCATGGATTGGACCGTTCAACGCGTCGTCCACGTATCTCGCCTCCTTGATCATCATTCGCCCGCTTACGAACTTCCCAAGGACTTCTTCGGGCGACATCTTGGTGTACCTAGGATTTTCACGAATATTTTTCACCAAATGTGGATAAAGTACAGTAAAGGACCTTAGCATTAGACGAACGACGTCATGGTCCGTCCATCGCGTGCTTCCGTAGCTCCTTATTTTGTTGATAAGGGTCTTGAGCCGGTTGTATGTTTGGGTTGGCTCCTCTCCCCTTATCATTGCGAATCTTCCAAGCTCGCCCTCTACCAACTCCATTTTGGTGAGCAAGGTGACGTCGTTCCCCTCATGAGAGATCTTGAGGGTGTCCCAGATCTGCTTGGCATTGTCCAAGCCGCTCACCTTATGGTACTCGTCCCTGCACAAAGAGGCTAACAACACAGTAGTAGCTTGTGCATTTTTATGAATCTGTTCATTAATAAATATAGGACTATCCGAGCTATCAAATTTCATTCCATTCTCAACAATTTCCCATATGCTTGGATGAAGAGAGAACAAGTGACTACGCATTTTATGACTCCAAATTCCGTAGTCCTCCCCATCAAAGTGTGGAGGTTTGCCAAGAGGGATGGAAAGCAAATGAGCATTTGAACTCTGAGGAATACGAGAGTAATCGAAAGAAAAATTCGAATTAACCGTCTTTCTTTTCTCGTAGTCGTTGTCGTCGTCCTTGTGGGAAGAAGTGGACTCGTCGCTGTCATCGTAGTAGACGATCTCCTTGATGCGTCTCGTCTTCTTCTTCTTCCCATCTTTGCGTTTGTAGCCCGAGCCCGAGTCGGTAGGCTTGTCATCCTTCGGCTCGTTGACGAAGGACTCCTTCTCCTTATCGTTGATCACAATTCCCTTCCCCTTAGGATCCATCTCTTCGGGCGATTAGTCCCTTCGTGAAGAGAACGACTCTGATACCAATTGAGAGCACCTAGAGGGGGGGTGAATAGGTGATCCTGTAAAACTTAAACTTAAGCCACCAAAAACTTGATTAGGTGTTAGCACAATAATGCCAAGTGGCTAGAGAGGAGTCTCAACAAAACACAATAACCACAAAGATATCAATCACAGAGATGGCACAGTGGTTTATCCCGTGGTTCGGCCAAGACCAACGCTTGCCTACTCCACATTGTGGCGTCCCAACGGATGAGGGTTGCAATCAACCCCTCTCAAGCGGTCCAAAGACCCACTTGAATACCACGGTGTTTTGCTTTGCTTTTCTATATCCCGTTTGCGAGGAATCTCCACAACTTGGAGCCTCTCGCCCTTACACTTGAAGTTCACAAAGAAGCACGGAGTAAGGGAGGGATGAGCAACGCACACAAGACACAAAATCAGAATGTCAACACGCACACAAGTCGCAACAAGAGCTCGCAACACAACCCGACGAGTTCACAACTCAACTAGAGCTCTAGATGCTATCACGAAGAAACAAATGCGTGGAATTGAAGTCTTGGTGCTTAGGAATGCTTTGAGTATGCTTGGTGTGTTCCTCCATGCGCCTAGGGGTCCCTTTTATAGCCCCAAGGCAGCTAGGAGCCGTTGAGAGCATTCCAGGAAGGCTGATCTTGCCTTCTGTCGACTGGCGCACCGGACAGTCCGGTGCGGATTTCTTTCCTTCTATGGCGCAGTCGACCATTGAAGATCCAGAGCCGTTGGCGCACCGGACACTGTCCGGTGCACACCGGACAGTCCGGTGCACCAATGTGACCGTTGGCTCGGCCACGCGTCACGCGCGGAATCCTCGGCCGACCGTTGCCCCGGCTGACCGTTGGCTCACCGGACAGTCCGGTGCACACCGGACAGTCCGGTGAATTATAGCCGTACGTCGTTGATGGTTTCCCGAGAGCGACGAGTTCGCCTGTGAACGGCTCACCGGACAGTCCGGTGCACCACCGGACATTCCGGTGATTTATAGCCGTACACCGCTGTCGAACTCCCGAGAGCAGCAAGTTCGCCAGAGCCAGTCTGGCGCACCGGACACTGTCTGGTGCACCACCGAACACTGTCCGGTGCACCCAGACTGCGCAGACTTTGGCTGAACAAAGCCATCTCATTTCCAACTCGATTTTTCCTGTTTCCAGCACTTAGACATAATACATTAGTCCATAAAACAATGTACTAAGTCTAGAAACATACCTTTTGACATGATTTGCACTTTGTCCACCACTTTGCATAGATTAACACAAAAGCACTTGTGTTGGCACTCAATCACCAAAATACTTAGAAATGGCCCAAGGGCACATTTCCCTTTCACCAGGGCCCTCTTCTAATTGCCATATCCGTTGATGCAAACAACAAGCTAGTTCCCCTAGCATTTGCTCTGGTTGAGAAAGAGAACAAAGACAGTTGGGGTGGTTCCTGCGACTGGTCCGGATACATGTGGTTGGCCCAGGACGGGAAGTTGGTGTAATATCAGATTGGCACCAGGGAATACTCAACGCGGTCTGTGAGCAGATTGATGGGTACCCTCCTTTGCATCACATGTGGTGTACTCGACACCTTGCTGAGAATCTTCTGCGTAAGGATGGTGTCAAGGATAACTTTGAGCTTTTCCAGGAGACATGTCGCCAGCTGGAAGACAAGTTCTTTAGAGAAAAGTTAGAAAAGCTCAAAGTCGCAACAAATGCCGAAGGCAGAGATTGGTTGAATGGATTGATGCCGGATTTGGAGAAGTGGACGAGAGCTCACGACTTAGGTGGATGGAGATATGAGTTCCAGTGTAGTAACATGGCCGAGTCATTCAACAAATTATTGTTGGGCATACGTGGTATGTCGGTCACTGCTATAGTAACATTTACCTTTTACA
This sequence comes from Zea luxurians, assembly GCA_029449295.1. Lineage (NCBI taxonomy): Eukaryota > Viridiplantae > Streptophyta > Magnoliopsida > Poales > Poaceae > Zea > Zea luxurians. Next base: position 150,004,178 of record JAOPSE010000007.1, read on the forward strand.
AGCTTGTGGCATGGTTTAATGATAGACACACCCATGCAGTTGGATTGCAGAATGAGGGAGAGAGATGTGCTCCAAAACCTAAGACCTTTCTAGAGAAGGCAAAGGAAAGGGCAAACACACACACTGTTGATTGTTTTGACTTACAGTCAAGGACATATGAGGTATTCCTTCAAGCTGGTACTACTTCCGACGACGTGCACGCTCAAGCTTCTTCTCCTTCTCTTCCCTGCATTCAGCAACACGCCTTATTTCCTGCTCGTCTTCAAGTTGTTGCTCGGCAGTAAGCTCCTCTCGTCTTTTCTCCATCCTCTCTTTGTCCTATGCATCCCACTTTTTAAGATTCTCCAACCACTTCTTGTCTTTCGCTGATATTTCTGTGTCAATCCACTGCTCAAAATCACATAGCGGTGGAGGAGTCTACAAAACATGCAATTATTAGTAGGCAAAAAAAACATTCACCACTCCGAGTCTTCAAATTGTTAACATATTACAAGACTATTCTCACCATTAAATTCATCCGACGTTGAACAATAGTTGGCTCAAATGCAAAGTTAGCACACATCCAATACCTCTGTCGATAGGTGTCATGATCCTCAGACTTATCAACCTTACAAGGATCAGCACAAAAACACATAGGCACTGGAACACCACTTGGCAAAGGCAGCGGGTCGAAGGCAGTTCCGGTCAAAGGACCCTTCCTAAATTTCCATAAGCTCTATAACAATCACAAATATAATAGACTCACAAAATAAGAGGCAGATACAACACTTACCTTTGTTTAGCAGATTTACCACGCCTAGACATCCTATAAATTAAGCTGATATCTCTAGTTTCGAAGAATAGGAATGAGCACAAAAATCAGTCAGACGTAGGGTTCTATTTATAGGCACGTACCTCGGCGTCATAGATCTTGGCGCCGAGGTATGCGTCATTGCCTGGCGACGCCTACCTCGGCGCCAAGATCTATGGCGCCGAGGTATGTTCCACGTAGATTCCCGGCATCCCTCCATCTGACGTATGCACGCTAATGATATTGGCGCCGGCACACACAACCTCGGCGCCAATGATGACGGCGCCGAGCATAGGGTCCATTTTTTGAAATGAAACTGCCAGAGACATAATTGTGCAAAAAAACCCAAAAAGGGCCAATTTGCAAAAAAGTTGGCGCTAACCATCCACTCCAAAGGGAGATATAAACTTAATAAAATTAAGCATAAAACTAATTACTATTATTTGTTAAGCTTGAATGGGTAAACTAACAACAATTATTACTTGCCATTTGATTGTAAATAAAACAAGGTAGAACTCCCTTCTGAAAAAAGTAACATAATACTCAGATGAAGACTAACATAATACAATGTTTGACATATTATATTTTTTAAGTACCAAGTCATCCATTTGAGTTAGCACATTTTAACTATCGATTAGTACTGATGAAAAGCTTGCTATGGCCATATAATATCATGGTAACAAAAAGGCAGAGTTAAGATAAATAAAAGGATAAAAAGGGCATACCTTCAATAGAGTGTGCAGGAAGCCATGCTTTCATGTCTAAAGGACACAATGCAACATCATCATAGAGCTGACAGAGCCTAAGAATGAAATAAAGCACGGTTGAGTAATTAGTCAAAATCGAATCCCTATCACGCAATTCCTGCATTTTGTTTCTCCCTTCCTGTTCCATCTAATCATAGTATTCACGTCCCTCTGCAGAAAGATCAATATAACATGCCAAAACAGTTTTGGAGGGAAGTTCAACCATGCTCTTGGTTCCAACGTCCATCTCTTTGATTCACTGCAGTGAAATAGCACCTAGGAGGTTCTGCAATAAGCAAACAAAAGAAATTCAAAATATGTGAGTGAAAGATAAGCATTTTTTAGATCACTATGAACATGCGCTATTTAAAACACCACACCACATTTCAGTAACATATGGCCAATGTTGTTGGATAAAATGAGTTTCTTTCCTTCTCTAAATAATCCCCTGTTACTTTATACACGCTAACCATCCACTCCAAAGAGAGATATAAGCTTAATAAAATTAACATAAAACCAATTACTATTATTTGTTAAGATTGAATAGGTAAACTAAAAACAATTACTACTTGCCATTTGATTGTAAATAAAACAAGATAGAACTCCCTTATGAAAAAAAAAAGCAATAGGAAGTGCAAAGGACACGATAGAGAGGTGGCTGGGCATCAGGCGCAAGGCGTCGGCCCCTATGCAGGGCGCAACGGAATCGCCATGGACATAAACAGCATGCTCTGCTAATTGGTATTTCTCCAAAAGTACATAAACAACATGCTCTGCTAATGATAAAGATGCTCTGGTGGTTCGTCCAGACGTTGTCATGTATCCAATGAAACCTCCTGGACGTTCCAACCTGCAATGATCGACATTAGTTAAGCATAAAAAATCAGAACTTAATGGTGGACTCGTGCATAAAAATGTTAGACTTCAATTTGACAGATCAAAATGGACAGGGCTTGCAACAAATGTAAGGCAAACTATAATCACAAAACAGATGACCAAAGACGCAAGCACATTTAGGACATAAAAAAGACACAGATAACCTTGTCCCTCAAATCTCATAGCAGATCAAAATGGACAGGGATTGCAACAAATGGAAGGCAAATTGTATTCACAAAACAGATGACCAAAGACACAAGCACATTTAGAGCATCTCCAACAATATCTTAAACTGATGCCTCAAATTTAAACATAAGGCTCTATACAACAAAAACTACTCCAACACTGTCTTATTTTATAAAATTCGATCCGAAAATTAACTACTCCAACACTGTCTTATTTTATAAAATTCGATCCGAAAATTATAGGTCACTCTCTCGAGTGCCTCAAATATACTATGCCGTGGCGGGCTGTCCTATAATATATATTTGGAGATTTAATGTTGGAGCATAGTTGATGCCCTAAATTTAATAAAATTTAATTATTTAAAATTATAGAATATTTTTATAAATCACGTTATTGGAGATGCTCTTAAGACATCACAGAGACATAGATAACCTTGTCCCTCGGATCTCATAGCCATTACCCATCATCAATCTTGTCCCCTGCTCACACTTGGTTCACGCGTCGGCTCGCGGGACGACAGGAGGAGGTAGTGCTATCGTCGCGGAGCTGCTGGGCACCGAGCACCCAACCTGCCACGCGAGGCTTGGTGTTGTTCGCGGCCGCTAAATCTCCGCGTTGCTGAATAAGCTCATATCAGGCTTAGGGTTGCATTCCTGTATGCTTGCATTTTCTTGATTTTAATCCAGGATTCAATACAGTTCGAAGGAAACATTTGGTGTCAGATTAGATGTGGTCCCATATGGTCACATAGATCTCGCATGGAAAGGAACCTTTATGTCATCCAATGTGCATGAGTCGAATGTATGCTTGTACAAAGAGATGACATAAAATATCAAGGCATATGAGATGAGTCAGATATGAAGTTTCATTTCGTCCTTTTCGCATTATTTCATTATGTTTTTCACTTAAAGCCTTCGTCCCATACTTTAACACTTCGAAGAAGCGTTGAATCAGGAGGACGAAGGTCTTTATATCTAACTTGTGTTGTTTTGATTTTCAACACCTTCAAAGGAATTGAAATCAAGTTGGGGTGCACTAATTCTAAATACATGGATTTAAATTCTTCACATGTTTTTATAGGTGCGTTGATTCTAAATTTGTTGATTTAAATTCTTCACTTGTTTTTACATATACCTCGTAGACGTGTTCTTTATGAAAACCTTTCAAATACTGAGCTGAACTATACTCAGTAGTCAATTGGATGAACCTCACAAGTGAAGTTTAAACATGTATGGTAATTTATCCTAAATTATATCTGTGTACATGGTCAATTTAATTATTTAATTCACATGCCTTTATTTAGGAATTATGTATGCAATAAGAAGGTTCATGTGTTTATCAAATAGAATAAATTAGTGTCGAATAAACGTTATAATATTACACAAGTATGAAAAAACATCTTGTAATGTATTTAACCAGAAAATCGATTATGCTCCTGCGGAAGTATCTACTCGTAACGGAATTTCAGGTGTCAAAGTGCGGATCTCATATAGTCAAAATAAGAAGGGACGTGCTATATCCGAAATGTACGAAATATAGTAAATATAGTAAATGCAGATGTAGTAGGGGTCGCGAACCAGATGGTACACAACTTGGTTTTGGAAGATATGGCACCAAAAGTAGTAGAGCTGGTCGTCTTTCATATCGAGCCATTGAAGCAGCACGTCGGGCTACAATCGAACAATTCTGTCGATTTCTAAAAATTAATACAAAAGTTTGAATGATAGGCAAATATATGGGCAACCACATATTAATCTTATCAAGGGCGCGCGCTTGACCGGGAACTTAGTCACGCTGTCATGCGGGCCCGTCCATGACAGCCGCTCATCGCCACTCCCCCGCGACTCGGTCGTCGACCCATGGGCCCCCTTGTCGGCACCTTCTTCTCCCACCTCTGCGCAGGATCCGGACCGTGCGCAACTAACACCGAGCTAACCCCGGGCTCCACGATCCCTCGGCGCCCTTGATTTCCTCGCTCCAAAGGCCATAAGTACCTTGCCCGCGCCGTCTTTCCATTGACCGAGCACCACGGATCTAGACAGCGCCTTCGTAAGTATTGTGAACCGGCGGCGGAGTGAACCGTGGGAGGGGAAATCCTTGACTTCGGGCGTAGACTCCAGTGCTCTGAGCCAAAGGGGGTTGGTGAGGGTCACTGCGACCAGGCGAACGCGTCTGCAGCGTCAGCGTGTGTAGCGGAGGCCCGGGCATCAAGGAATTGCTCACCGGAGCTCTTGGCAGTCGCGGGTTTCGCACTGCACCGCGGCCAGAACCGTCCGCGCTCCAATACCGGTGAGTAAACCCTACATCCTGTCCACCCGTTCCCTGCGATTGTGTAGCACTCCGCGGAATAGAGTTTGATGCGCGTGTTCGCGGAATCGGGAAGTCCGACGATGACGCGCCGCCGTGCTGAGTCCCGGTCCGCCGTGGTTGTGCGTGGTGAGAGGAAGAGATGACCCCCGTCGATCTGTTGATGGAGGGCGAAGATTAGATGATAGCATACCTATTCGCGCGATTGAATCATGAGCGTAGATCTGGGATCCCTCGGTTGGGATTAGGTTTGGTGTCATTAAATCGTGACCGTAGATCGCGGATCCGAGGGCCTCGTTTGCGTACCAGTTCAGGTTGTAACCGATTTAATCCACACCGTGCAAATCTAATCCAACGGTCCAAAACCCCATCGTACCCCTTCGCGATAGCATTTTGCATAAGAGACCCGCAGAAGTTAAGTCTCAACCCGCCGTCCATGCCAGGATATGTCTGTGTCTTAGGAAAGGTTACCTCGAGACGCCTGCTCTTTTTGAAAATTGATGCCCAGTCTAGAGAAGGATTAAAATAGAGAAAATACATATAGAAATTGATTTTAATACAAAAATAATTCTAGAAACTTGGAAAATTCATATTTGATTCATTTTAATTCCAAATTGGCCCATTCTAATTTTTATAATTTTATAATATTATTGTGTATCCATTAGTGCCACTGTTTTGACATGAAGGACACATTAAAATTTATCTCTCACTTAACCTTGTATTAAATACATAAAACCTTTAGAAATTCATATCTTAAAATCTATAACTCCAAAATTAATGATTCCTGTTCCTAGGATCTTATTTTAATGTATAGATTTTTATTGTGTATTTTATTTACATGTATGGTGTGATGTTAATTTTTGCTACACTATGTATGTATTGTATTGATGTGAGTAGACGAGTAAACTATTGCGGATCCTGAGGCCCATCACGTAGAAGTTGCTAAGCAGGAGCTCATTGAAAGCAAGTTGTGCCCTTGATCACTTATTTTTACCCAGCCATGTTCTTATTAATCATAATGATCTGCATAGGTTAATTTTGATGGGATCCAATAGGTTACCCCAGTTTTGGCTATATTTATACCTTGTTGCCACTGAATATTTTTGGGTAGTACTTGCTATTGCTTATTGTGGTTTTGGGTATGGAGATACACTATTCATGATTACACTTTTATTATCTGTTTATTATTACTGTTCATGATAAGATCATTATGTTAATGGGAACATGGAGCGACCACCCGGGAAAACAGTGCTACCACAAGGATTTAATGGGACGCCCTTGGCTGATTAATTAGGAAAGCTAGTGGATGACTACCTTACCCGAAAGGGGCAAGGGCAGTAGGGGAGTGGTTAGTGTAGGGAGGTCCTTGGGTTGATTTTGTTGCGATGACGGTCAGGCGAGGGATTCCTGCACTGGATATTCCTATAAACTGTAGCGGGTTTTCTGAAACTAGTGGAACTTTGTAAAGGCCTCGTAGTGTTACCCTGCCTCGCCTCCTCGGTAGAGGTGTATGGGATTGGCTGTCTCTTGGCAGATGGGTAACATGACTTGTGGGTAAAGATGTGCAACCTCTGCAGAGTGTAAAACTGGTATACTAGCCGTGCTCACGGTCATGAGCAGCTTGGACCCTCACATGATTAATCTATGGAATTAAAACTCAATTTGTCATTTGCATCGCATTGGGATTATTTATTTATTACATTTCTTTATTATTATTAAGGTTTCGTATTTACTTATACTTAGTAACTGCTAATAAAATTTTGACCAACTTATAAAAGCAATGCTTAGCTTCAGCCTTTATTTTGTTGATCAGCCTTACACTTCACTTGAACTCCCACCTTTGGTGAGTTCAAGCACATTATTCCCCACAACTTGTTGAGCTATGAACGTATGTGAGCTCACTCTTGCTGTCTCACACCACCCATAGGAGAAGAACATGTGGTCGAAGAGGAGTCGCCTAACACTAGGGCTTTCGACTTGATCTAGGTGGCGTCTCCCAGTCAGCTTTGTGGCGTTAGGGAATAATATTTAGTTCGCTTTATTTTATCATTTATTTTTGTGAGACTTCCGCTATGTAATAAGTACATTATGATATTTATGACATTTATATCTATGCACTCTGTTATTATATGTGTTGTCTTCGCTGGCGCATATATGAGATGCACCAGGCTTTGTTCCTTAAATCCAGGTGTGACATAGAACGAGGTAGCTGGTGTTAATTCTATACAACAATGTTTGCCAACTATGTTATATATAATGGAAATCATAGATTTTTTAAAAAAAATGCTGATAAGGTGGTACAGAAATAATACCCTTTTGAGTCAATTTGAGCATCAATATGAATTGTATGTTTTCACTTAAAAATATCATATGTCTATATAGAACGTTTCTTATTATACGCAATCTTATATTTCTTTGAAGCCATGGTAATTGCTTATGCGAATATCTTGTATGACATGTGCTTACACCAATCTTGAGTGGGTGTAAAGTCGATAAAAGATATGTACTTCTTACTATGATTGATTAAAAAAGAGCGTAGCAATCGATGACTTCCCATGGCATAAGAATTTTTAAAATATTAGTGTCGGGTACCATAATTAGGGGTACCCCCAACACTCCTAATCATGGCTGGTAAACACCCTCAGACCAACTGACGGGTGCGGTTCAAGCCAAGACTTCGTCTACCCGAGGGACGCGATCTCACCCGAGCCCAGCCTCGGGTTGGAACAGTGGTCCCAGACGAGTTCACGCCTCGCCCGAGGCCCTCCTCAGGCAGCGGGCGCCCCCTCGGGTCTCCCAAGGCCCGGCTCGGGAAGGCTTCGTTGTGAAGCAACCTTGGCCATACCGCCACACCAACCGACCGCTTCGCAGGCGCATTAAATGCAGGGGATGACTGATGCCGTATCCTGACACACGCGCCTCAGTCGGCCAGGCCGAAGTGACCACAGTCACTTCGCCCCTCTCCTTTACTGTCCGATATGACAGGAAAACAGCGCTGCTCACTCCGCTCCGACTGCCGTGTCAGCCACCCCAGCAACGACTGACAACAAGTCACGATCAACCACCGAGTTCAGCCTCGGGCGCAACAGGAAGCTCCGCCTCGCCCGACCTCAGGCTCCGGCCTCGGGAGGAGGTCTCCGCCTCGCCCGACCCCCAGACTCGGCCTCGACCCCGGTCTCGAGAGGAATCGCGTCCTCGCCCGACCCCGGCCTCGGCCTCAAGAGAAGTCTCCGCCTCGACCGACCCTGGGCTCGGACTGACCGCGCTGATAGGGGATGCATCATTTCCCTATTCCTAGCCTGCTCAGGCTACAAGGAACAAGACCGGTGTCCCATCTGGCTTACCCCGGCGACGGGTAATGATGGTGCCCCGCGTGCGCCATGACGCCGGTGGCTCTCAGCCCCTTACGACAGCAAGGAGACGTCAGCAGGATCCTCGCCGCGCTGCCAGCTGTGCTCCTACAGGACTCAGGCGCTCCTCCGACGGCCACGCCATCACATGTATAGGGCCCAAGCTCTCCCCCAACAGCCACGTTGGCATGTACACAGGGCTTAGGCACTCCACTGCCGGACACGATAATGCATAGCTACGCCCCCTCGTTATATGTCTGGACCCTCTCCTTGCCTCTATAAAAGGGAGGTCCAGGGCCACCCTAAGGGGGGTTCGCGCGAGGGAAGCGGCGGATGAGCTCTGTGTCCCTCTCTCTCACGCGACGCGCTTGTAACCCCTACTGCGAGCGGCACCCCTGGTGCAGGATAATACAAGGCTTGTCCCACATCTTGTGTTCCATCCCGCGCCAACCCATCTGGGCAGGGACACGCAGCGACAATTCACTCGTCGGTCTAGGGACGCCCCGGGGCCGAAACGCCGACATTTGGCGTGCCAGGTAGGGGTCTGCTGCGTGTTAACGAACACCTTCCCGTTGAGTTCCAGATGGGGAGTCTTCAGCAACCTCTCCATCCCAGGACGGTGCTCCACTTCGGGAGTCTCGAGTTCATGTCCCTCGATGGCAGCTACGACATGGTACTCCTCCCCCCGCGGCGTGACGACAACGACGGTCTCCGACTCGCCCGGCGGCGGTGAGCTCTACGACAGCATCTCCCTGCGGCAGAAGAGGAGCACTCCGGTCGTCCCCGCCACCCTCCTCGTTGGAGGAGGCAGAGACGAGGCAACCATGGCCACGCAGGAGGCGGCACCTTGTCGGCTGTCGCACTAGAGCGAGCCGACGACGCCGGCACTCCCCAAGGGACATGTCGGACATTGCCCTCGCACCTGAGGCGACGGCGGGTGTCACTTCCCCGCGACGTGTCATCCCCAAGCGGACTGATGACGCCGGCACCCTCGCAAAGGACCTGTTGGGCGTTACCCTCGTACCTGAGATGACGGTGTGCTCCGCCCCCGACACGACTTCACCACCGTCCATCGACCAAGAGGTACCGTCCGTTTTCCATCCCGTACCTTTTCGGTTCAGCTTCGATCCACCTAGCGACCCCGCTATGGTGAGCGCCTTCGTAAAGGCGTATCCAAACCTTCCGGGGTACCACATGTGGTCGACCTGGGACCGACTGACAGCCGTCTCAACCTTCGGACCGGCGGGTTCTAAGGAAGAGGACGACCCCGACTCCGGTTGGGATTTCTCTGCCCTCGATGACCCCGGTGCCATGCGGGGCTTCATGTCCGCATGTGACCACTGCCTCTCCGGTTGTTCTGACGATGGCCATGACCTTGACGACAAGGGTTACGACCCAAGTCATGAATGTTTCCACGTCGATCTGGGAGATCACAACGAAGGCAACCACCTCGGTATGCCCGAGGTTGATGATCCCCCTGGGCCCGCATCTCGCGTTGACATCTCGCGGGAGCTAGCTGTGGTCCCAGTCCCTGCGGGGGGTCAGGACATACAGCTCGAGCAAATCCGTGAGATGCAAGCCTGGGTCAACGGGGAAGCAGGCCGACTTGTACAGCTCCGACAGAACATCGAACAGGAGTGGGCAGGCCGATCACTCGCCGGAGAAGCCTGTCATCGGGCCCAAGACATCCAGCGCCGCATCGTCGACAATGCCAGGGCAGCGCTGCCTCCGGCCGTCAGCGGGTCTGGCCAGGACCTAGCTGCAGCGGCGATGCTGCTTCGGGCCATGCCGGAGCCATCCACCACCGAGGGGCGGTGTATCCAGGGCGAACTCAAGAATCTCCTAGAAGGCGCTGCGGTTCGACGGGCCGAGAGCTCCGCCTCCCGCAGGCGAGCTGACCCCTCGGAGCATCACGCGTTGTCCTCTCGGCGCATTCGGGAAGCCTCGGTTCACCCCGAGCGTACACGGGACGAGGCGCCCGCCGCCAGGGAACACCTCGGCAACGAGCACCACCATCTCGACCATCGATGCCCGCCTCGACGAGAAGGTGCGCCGAGGCTACCATCCTAGGCGCGGGGGACGCTGCAACAGTGAGGAGGATCACAGTCCTTCACCCGAACCACTCGGTCCGCGAGTCTTCAGTCGGGCCATACGACGAGCACCGTTCCCTGCCCGTTTTCGAGCCCCGACTACTATCACCAAGTACTCGGGGGAGACGAGGCCGGAGCTGTGGCTCGCAGACTACCGACTAGCATGTCAGTTGGGAGGGGCGGATGATGACAACCTCATCATTTGTAATCTACCCCTTTTCCTCTCCGACGCCACCCGAGCCTGGCTGGAGCATCTGCCTCCTGCGCAGATCTCCGACTGGGACGATCTGGTCAAAGCTTTCGTGGGGAACTTCCAAGGCACGTACATGCGCCCTGGGAACTCGTGGGACCTCCGAAGCTGCCGCCAGCAGCCAGGGGAGTCCCTCCGAGAGTACATCTGGTGGTTTTCGAAGCAGCGCACCGAGCTGCCCAACGTTACCGACTCGGATGTCATTAGGGCTTTCCTTGTCGGCACCACTTGCCGAGACCTGGTGAGCAAACTGGGGCACAAGACTCCCACCCGTGCGAGCTAACTGATGGATGTCGCCACCAAGTTCGCCTCGGGTCAAGAGGCGGTCGAAGCCATCTTCCGGACGGACAAGCAGCCTCAGGGGGAGCCGAAGACAGACGCCCCTGAGGCGTCCACCCAGCGGGGCATGAAGAAGAAGGCTAAAAACAAGTCGCGAGCGAAGCATGACGCCGCAGACGTGACTCTCGTTGCTGCGGCCGAGCACAGGAACCATTCGGAAACCTCCTGGAGGGGCCGGCGCGTTCGACAAGATGCTCAAAGAGTCGTGCCCCTATCACCAGGGGTCCGTCAAGCACACCCTCAAAGAATGTGTCATGCTCCGATGCTACTTCCATAAGACCGGGCCCCCAGCGGAGGATGGCAAGGGCCATGACAACGACAAGAAGGAGGGCGGCAAGGAAGAGGGATTCTCGGAAGTCCATAACTGCTTCATGATCTACGGCGGGCAGGCGGCGAACGCCTCGGCTCGGCACCGCAAGCAGGAGCGTCGGGAAGTCTGCTTGGCGAAGGTGGCGGCGCCAGTCTACCTAGACTAGTCCGACAAGCCTATCACCTTCGACCAAGGCGACCACCCTGACTTTGTGCCAAGCCCAGGAAGGTACCCGCTCATCGTCGATCCGATCATCGGCAATGTTAGGCTCTCCAAGGTCCTCATGGACGGAGGCAGCAGCCTTAACATCATCTACGCTAAGACCCTGGAACTCTTAGGGGTTGATCGGTCCAAAGTCCGGGCCGGTGCGGCACCCTTCCACGGGATCGCGCCCGGGAAGCGAATCCTACCCCTCGAGCGGATCGACTTACCCGTCTACTTCGGAACTCCCTCTAACTTCTAAAAGGAAGCTCTCACCTTTGAGGTCGTCGGGTTCCGAGGAACCTACCATGCGGTGTTGGGAAGACCATGTTACGTCAAGTTCATGGCCGTCCCCAACTACACCTACCTCAAGCTCAAGATGTCGGGCCTGAATGGGATCATCATCATCGGATCCACGTACCGCCACGCGTACGAATGCGACGTGGAGTGCATGGAGTACGCCGAGGCTCTCGCCGAGTCCGAGGCCCTCGTCACCGACCTGGAACGCCTCTCCAAGGAGGCGCCCGACGCGAAGCGGCACGCCGGCAACTTCGAACCAGTTGAGGCGGTCAAGTCCGTCTCTCTCGACCCCAGCAACGACACCAGCAAGCAAGTTCGGATCGGCTCCGAGCTCGACCCCAAACAGGAAGTAGTGCTCGTCGACTTTCTCCGCGCAAACGCAGAAGTCTTTGCGTGGAGTCCCTCGGACATGCCCGGCATACCAAGGGATGTCGCCGAGCACTCACTGGACATCAGAGCTGGAGCCTGACCCGTGAAGCAAGCCCTGCACCGTTTCGACGAAGAAAAGCGCAGGGCCATAGTCGAGGAGATCCACAAGCTACTCGCGGCAGGGTTCATCAAAGAGGTATTCCATCCCGAATGGTTAGCTAACCCTGTTCTTGTAAGGAAGAAGGATGGGAAATGGAGGATGTGTGTAGACTACACTGGTCTAAACAAAGCATGTCCGAAAGTTCCCTACCCTTTACCTCGCATCGATCAAATCGTGGACTCCACTACTAGGTGTGAAACCCTGTCATTCCTTGATGCCTACTCAGGCTATCACCAAATCAAGATGAAAGAGTCCGACCAGCTCGCGACTTCTTTCATCACACCTTTTGGCATGTACTGTTACACTAAAATGCCATTTGGGTTGAGGAATGCAGGCGCCACTTACCAGAGGTGCATGAACCACGTGTTCGGAGAACACATCGGCAGAACGGTCGAGGCTTACGTCGACGACATCGTTGTCAAGACGAAGAGAGCCTCCGACCTCCTCTCTGACCTTGAAACGACATTCAAGTGTATGAGAGCGAAAGGCGTGAAACTCAATCCCGAGAAGTGTGTCTTTGGAGTCCCCCGAGGCATGCTCCTTGGATTCATCGTCTCCAAGCGGGGCATCGAGGCCAACCCGGAGAAAATCGCGGCCATCACCAACATGGGGCCGATCAAAGATTTGAAAGGAGTACATAGGGTCACGGGATGCCTTGCGGCTCTGAGCCGCTTCATCTCACGCCTTGGCGAGAAAGGCTTGCCTCTGTATCGCCTCTTAAGGAAGGCTGAGTGCTTCACTTGGACCCTCGAGGCCGAGGAAGCCCTCGGAAACCTTAAGGCGCTCCTTACGAACACACCCATCCTGGTGCCTCCCGCTGCAGGAGAAGCCCTCTTGATCTATGTAGCCGCGACTACTCAGGTGGTCAGCACCACGATCGTAGTCGAGAGACGAGAAGAAGGGCATGCACTGCCCGTCCAGAGGCCAGTCTACTTCATCAGCGAAGTGCTCTCCGAGACCAAAGCTCGCTACCCACAGATCTAGAAGCTGCTCTACGCAGTGATCCTGACACGGCGAAAGTTGCGACACTACTTCGAGTCTCATCCGGTAACTGTGGTGTCATCCTTCCCCCTGGGGGAGATCATCCAGTGCCGCGAGGCCTCGGGTAGGATAGCAAAGTGGGCGGTGGAGCTTATGGGCGAAACGCTATCATTCGCTCCTCGGAAGGCCATAAAATCCTAGGTCTTGGCAGACTTCCTAGCTGAGTGGACTGACACCCAGTTACCAACAACACCAATCCAGCCCGAGCTCTGGACCATGTACTTCGATGGGTCACTCATGAAAACAGGAGCGGGCGCTGGCCTGCTCTTTGTTTCACCCCTCGGAAAGCATCTCTGCTACGTCATTCGCCTCCATTTTCCGACATCAAACAACGTGGCCGAGTATGAAGCACTGGTTAACGGGCTACGCATCGCTGTCGAGCTAGGGGACCGATGCCTCGACGCTCGAGGCGACTCGTAGCTTGTAATTGACCAAGTCATGAAGAACTCCCACTGCCGTGACCGGAGAATGGAAGCCTACTGCGACGAAGTCCGGCGCCTAGAAAACAAGTTCTATGGGCTGGAGCTCAACCACATCGCCCGACGGTACAACGAGACTGTGGACGAGCTGGCGAAAATAGCCTCGAGGCGAACGACGGTTCCCCCGGACGTCTTCTCCAGAGACCTACATCAACCATTCGTCAAGATCGACGACGCGCCTGAGCCTGAGGAAGCCTCGGCCGCACCCGAGGCACCCTTGGCCATCGAGGAAGAGGCCTGGACCGTCGAGGAGGAACAGAATGGGGTCACGCCAGATCCGAACTGGCAGACCCCGTACCTGGAATATCTCCTCCGAGGAGAGCTTCCCATTGACAAGACCAAAGCTCGGCGGCTGGCTTGGCGCGCCAAGTCATTCGTCTTGCTGGGTGATGAAAAAGAGCTCTATCACCGCAGCCCCTCGGGCATCCTTCAACGATGCATATCTATCCCCCAAGGACAAGAGCTATTGCAAGAAATACACTTGGGGGCTTGCGGCCACCATGCAGCACATCGAGCCCTCGTGGGGAATGCCTTCCGACAAGGTTTCTACTGGCCAACCGCGGTGGCCGACGCCAATAGGATTGTGCGCTCTTGTCGGGTGTGTCAATTCTACGCGAAGCAGATGCATCTGCCCGCTCAGGCCTTGCAGACGATACCCATCACCTGGCCATTTGCTGTGTGGGGTCTGGACCTTGTCGGTCCCTTGCAGAAGGCACCCAGGGGCTTCACGCACCTGCTGGTCGCCATCGACAAATTCTCCAAGTGGATCGAGGTCCGACCCCTAAACAGCATCAGGTCCGAGCAGGCGGTGGCGTTCTTCACCAACATCATCCATCGGTTCGGGGTCCCAAACTCAATCATCACCGACAATGGCACGCAGTTCACTGGAAAAAAGTTCCTAGACTTCTGCGACGACCACCACATCCGTGTGGACTGGGCCGCCGTAGCTCATCCCATGACGAATGGGCAGGTGGAGCGTGCCAACGATATGATCCTGCAGGGGCTCAAACCAAGGATCTACAACGACCTCAACAAGTTCGGCAAGCTGTGGATGAAAGAGCTACCCTCGGTAGTCTGGAGTCTGAGGACGACACCGAGCCGTGCCACGGGTTTTACGCCGTTCTTTCTAGTCTATGGGGCCGAGGCCGTCCTCCCCATGGACTTAGAATATGGCTCCCCGAGGACCAAGGCGTACAACGACCGAAGCAACCAGACCAGCCGAGAAGACTCGCTGGACCAACTCGAGGAGGCTTGGGACGTCGCCCTACTACATTCGGCACGGTACTAGCAGTCGCTGCGGCGCTACCACGCCCGAAGCGTTCGGTCCCAAGGCTTCCAAGTGGAAGACTTAGTGGTTCGCCTGCGACAGGACACCCGAGGGCGCCACAAGCTCACTCCTCCCTAGGAAGGGCCCTTCATCATCGCTAAGATCTTGAAGCTCGGAACATACAAGCTGGCCAACAACCAAGGCGAGGTCTACAGCAACGCTTGGAACATCCAACAGCTACGTCGCTTCTACCCTTAAGATGTTTTAAGTCATTCATGTACCTCGTTTACATACACAAAGTCTAACCATCAAGGAAGGGTCGGCCTTGCCTCAGCAAAGCCCGACCCTCTCTCGAGGGCTAGAAGGGTGGAACCCCCTCTGCGTCATAAATTTTCCTCGGAAATATTTTCTACCAAAACAACCTTTGTGCTTTCGACTTCCGTATCGATAGCGGGATCCCGAGAACGACGAGAGTACACGTAAGCGGCAAGGCTGACCGAGCCAAGGAACTCCTACGCCTCCGGGATACGGATACCTCACTCATCACCTTCCGCGAGAAGTAACTCACGCTCGGATAAGCGATCCTGCTACCGAACAAATCCTAACACTCGGGTAGAAAATGACTTTCGCGCCTTCTCGACTGTTCCAATAATGGAATCCTTCGACCAAATGAGAGCGCACGTAAGCGGCAAGGCCGACCGAGCCGAGGGACTCCTACGCCTCCGGGATACGGATACCTCACTCATCACCTTCCGCGAAAAGTAACTCTCGTTCGGATAGATGATTCTGCTATTGACAGACAAGTCATGATGCTCGAAACAAGAGGAGAGAAGACGCAGCTTTTTAAACACGACGATAAAGTGTTTAGGCCTCGGCGGCGCGAAAAAGCATGAGCATGCTATAGACAAACTGTTCCTGCCTGTTTGGGCATCGGCAGGGGGAGCAGCAGCATCCTCGGCGTTGTTCCCACCCTTGGCGGAACCAGGCCCGGCCTCGGACGACGACCCAGGCAAAAGGACCTCCACCTAAGGGAGGACGCCAGCACCGTGCCAGCAGATGTCTTGGCCAAGCTCCAGTGGCTGCTACCACATCTTCCTCGGCCTGGGAAGCCACCATCTCCTGGGCCGACGAAGTCTCTTTCCGAGCCGACTCCACGTCTGTCTGCGCTAACACCGCTGCCTCCGGCTCCGGCTCATCGCAGAGCGGCCGAGGGTTCCGAAAACTGAGCAAGGGAAGCCTAGAGCGGTAAGGCCGACAGAGCCGAGGGACTCCTACGCCTCCGGGATACGGACACCTCACTCATCACCTTCCGCGAAAGGCAACCGACACTCGGTTAAGTGGTTCGGCTAGCCAACAGACAAGTCCCAGCGCTCAGAATGAGGAAGACACATAGCTTCACTCTCGAATACCCAAATGTTCAGGCCTCGACAGCCACGAAGAACAAACACATATACCTGGGGTAACTATGCTACACAGACTTAGACGTCGGCAGAACCCTCGGCGGTTCTCCCGACCTACGACAAATGTCTAAGTACTTGAAGCGGTTACATTTTGCTCCAGCAAAAACCCGGTATATATCCTTACAAACGGGACTACGGTTCCGCTCCCGCGGGTATGAACAACCTCCATACCAGGGGGCCAGCGGGATGATGGACTCCGAGCAACTTGCCAGCGACCCATGACAGCAGCGACAACGACCCCCGCTTTAGGCGGCTAAACAGCAGCAGCGATGACCTCAGGGCCGACGCTGCTGTGACGAGGCCCTCGCCCGCGTCTCCGCTTGAGGGGCGAGGACAAGCCATCAAAGCCAAAGAGCCGGGGGTCCGGCCGCAGCTGGCATCGATGGTCTCGTCGGCGGAGAAACCTTCTCCAGCTGCCACCACCTCAGCATCGACGACAGCGGCCACCTGCGCGCCAGCGCCCCGCCGACGAATGGTGGACGCCCCAGCCTGCGCCGGCAGATCCCCACTCAGGTCCTCACGGACGGGCAGGCCCTGACCTCCGCACGGAGGCGTCGTGCCGGAGTGAGGACAAGACAATACAAGAACACGAACGCCGCACATGTGGCGTACGACGTTGTCACACCCGGTTTTGGAAGGCAAACCAAGTGTGAACTATGTACGTGCCAGGATCAGAACTCACGTACACAGCGATTACATAAATGAACATCAACGCACATTGCTCGAATAATAATTTAAAAGAGTATTAACTTATTACATCACAGAGTCATAGACATCCACATAGTCATCAACTTAACAGATAAATCAAAGTGCTAGCGAAACGCAGTAAAGATAAGGCCTTCACAGGCAGCTGACTGGGGGTTGCCGCCAACCCACACCTAGAATTCGTCGTAGTCTTGGAACTCCTGGAAGTCTCCTTCCACGGCTTCGCCTTCTCCTGAGCAGTGGTTGCAATGCGGACAACCTGGTGTTTTGTGGTAAAGCAAGGATGAGTACACATCAACGTACTCAGCAAATGTCCCGTTTGGTTGAAGTGGACTAGCTTTATGTGGGGTTAGGCTCCAGCAGTTGCTTTTAGTTGGACAGGTATTTATCATTAGTAGAAGCCAGATTTTAGCATTAACCAACCCATGAACCATTTCCTCATCGAGGAACAACATCATCATATTCGAACCAAAACCATAACATAATCCTTGTATCTCGAACCATCTGTATCTCTAATCAAAGAGGATCCCAAGGCTGCTCTTAACCGTGAGCACGGCTGATATATCAGTTTCACTACCCTCTGCAGAGGTCGCACACTTTACCCATGAGTCATGATTCCCTTTCTGCCTGGGGAGAGCTAATCCCCATTGATCACTTCCTAGGTGGTCCGGCAGGGTATCACTACGTAGCTTTTACAAAGATTCCCTAGAGATCATAGCTGCCCGTTAGGTTTCTCCAGTTTGATAAACACAGTACTCCTCCCCGCAGGAGAGTGACTAACAAAAGCAAAACGAAAGAACCTCGGCACTCAGCCTCGGCAGAGCAAGCACTGTGCCTGGACCCCATTGACGGTACGACGGCGAAGCAACTACACCTCTAGTTCCTCTAATTAATTAGCTAAGGGCGCCCCATTTCACCCTCATGGTTGCACTGTTATCCCGGGTGGCTCTCAACGAACAGGTCCTTACGGAGAGGTACTCAGGAAACAGCCTGAGCCCCCTAGAGTATCACAAGATCATCAACATCATCAGGATAACAGTATCATAAATATTCACATCATGTTCATTGATTAAGTTAAGGCAATAGCAGAATGCTAACCATAATAGCCCATAAGGTCATCAAGGATAAAGTAGAGTGTAAAGCTAGTCAATCCTTAGGTTTCATGTAAGTAATGCGAGATAGTAAGTTATAAGTGAATAGGACATAATGGGTCAGAGGACACTTGCCTTCACCAAACTGCTGATCAGGGACTTCCTCTGCAACTTCCTCGGGAAACACAGACTGCTCGTTGTCTACGTAAAGTAATCATTCACACTATGCACTTGGGAAATAACAAGCAAAAACAATATACCAAACATATGCAGCAGAGAGAGATCACAAGTTCATAATAGAAAAGGGATAGGCACTCTGGTATTCTCTAGGTCTGGGGTAGAGGACTATACAAAGTGATTCATTATCCACTAATCAGGTTTAAGTTAGTGGTGGGGGTTAAATCATTACATAGTGTTAAGTCCATAAACTTAAGTGCTCCGACTTTTATTAAAGTCTACTATCTTTTATTTATCTCAAATAGGTTTCCCATAACATTAATTTTACCCTAATGATCAACTATTAATTGGGACATAGAAACAGCAGGGAAACATTGCATAAACAGATAGATAATAATATTATGAACATTTTGCAATTTGAAGCACCTAATTTGGAGTTCATATGGCAAAGTTATGAATTTTACAAGTTTAGGGGTTAAAAATATACCCTAAGGACCTATTTTGAATTAAATAAAAGGCCCGAGGACCTAACTGCGAGAAACCAGGGACGGCGGGTTCAATTTCCAGAAAACAGAGGGGTTCTTTAAGAAAACGCGCGGGCGAAGGGGTATCGGGCTCCTACAGCCGTTGGATCTCAAACGGACGGCCAAGATTAGATCCTGCGGGCGGGCGCGCGGGCGCGCGGCGGCCTGGGCGGGCAGCGCGGGCGCGGGCGACCGACAGGCGGGACCGGACGGGCAGAGCGAGCGCGGGCGACTGACAGGCGGGGCCAGACGAGCAGCGCGGGGCGCAGGCGGGCTGACAGGCGGGGCCCAATTGGCAGGGGGGGCGGGGCGCGGGGGAAACGGCTCTGGGCCGTCGGATCTTGGGCGGACGGCTGAGGTTGGGTTCGGGCTATTTGAAACAGGACCGTCCGATCTAAGATGGACGGCGGGGATGGAGCGGCTGGCTTCTGTCTCCTTCCCCAGCCAGCTGAGGTGGCGGCGCCCGTCCCCGCGGCGGAGGTGCTCGCCGGAGACGAGGGGCGCGGGGGCCCTGCGGGTCCCCGAGGCGACCTGAGTGGCCGGAAAGGTTGGGAAGGGCACGAGGAATCCTTTGGTGGGGTTTGGGTCGGGGCAGGGGCACCGGAGGGGGGCGGTTCACGGCGGAGCGGCTCGGCGGCGGCGTTGAACAACTCCGGCGAGGAATTAAGCGCAGCAGAGAGCAAAACAAAGGTCAATAGGGCCGGGAGAGGTTCTTTACCTCAAGGCGGGCTCCGGGGACTCCTCGGTGGCGGCGATGACGCGACGGCGGCCCGGGTCGACGGTGGCGGCTGCACGGAGGACGGCGGGTGAGCGCGGGCAGAGAGAAATAGGGAGGGGAAGGGGAAATTGGAGCGCGTTCCGAGTTGTGGACGTCGGGGCGAAGCTCACCGTGGCAATGGACACGGCGGAGCTCCAACGGCGGCCGGAAAACGAGCTCGGAACGGCGGGGTTTACGGTGGCGGCGCTCTGGCGTGCGCGCAGCGAGGGGGAGGCGAGAGAGAGGTCGGCAGGTGCGCAAATGAGGGAGGGGGAGAGGGCGAGTGGGGCTCTGGGCTCTAGTGGCCGAGGCGAGGGCGGTTGCGAGCTTCACGCGCGTCGTGGGCGCGGAGACCGAGGCAACGCGCAGCTCGGGCGGCAGTTACGCGAGGACGAGGGAGCTGACAGAGGGGGCCCACGGGCAGAGAGAGAGAGAGACGGGCGCGGGCGCGGAGGAAACGGCTGCGCCGACGGGTGGGGCCGGGCGAGCAGAGAGAGAGGGAGGCGGGGCGCGGAGATGGCGGCCGCGCTGACGGGCGGGCCCGCCAGGGCAGAGAGAGCGGGAGGGGGAGGGCGCGCGCGCGGGGTGGGCCTGATGGGCCGAAAGGCCGAGGGGGCAGGGGAAAACGGGCTTCTTTTCCTTTTTCTTTTATTCTGGTTTTTGTTTTCTCTTTTCTTTTTATTTTCTCTTTTTGATTCAAATTCAAATGAGCCACAAATTCAAATTAGACTTTTTGAGAATTATGCACCAAACAGAAGTGAAATCTAGGGTTCAACATGATGCAACAGTTCACACTCCCTTAGGGTTTAACCTATCACACTATTATTACAAATAAAATAAGTACTTTTCTCCTATAGAAATGAGAAAGAAAAGATTGGGGAAGGATGAGAAAAAGGAAGTAACACCTGAATTTGTGAATATGAGCAAAGAAATTTTATACCCCCAAATTCAGGGTGTTACAAACCTATCCCCCTTAAAAGAATCTCGCCCCGAGATTCAGGGTTGGTCAGCAAAGAGTTCAGGGTATTTGGCCTTCAGATCATCTTCTCGTTCCCAGGTTGCTTCTTCCTCGGAGTGGTGACCCCATCTGACTTTGCACATTCTGATGGTATTCCTCCGGGTGACTCTGTCTGCAAACTCCAGAATCTGCGTTGGCTCCTCTATGTATGTCAGATCCTCCTGGACTTCCAAACCCTCCACTGGCAACTGTTCCTCTGGCACTCGCAGACACTTCTTCAATTGTGACACGTGGAACACATTGTGCACTGCCGACAAACTTTCTGGTAGGTTGAGTTGGTAAGCCACTTCTCCACGCTTTGCTTGAATCTGATATGGTCCAACGTATCGGGGTGCTAACTTGCCTTTAACTCCGAACCTTCTGACTCCCCTGATAGGTGACACCTTCAGATAGACGAAATCCCCCACTTCGAAACTCAGTTCTCTTCTCCTTCGGTCTGCATAGCTTCGCTGTCTTGACTGGGCTATCTTCAGGTTCTCCCGAACCATTTTGATATTCTCTTCGGCTTCAAGCAGAATGTCGGGGCCAAACACCTGTCTCTCTCCAGGCTGGTCCCAATGCAGCGGAGTCCTACAACTCCGCCCATAGAGTGCCTGAAACGGTGACATCTTCAAGCTGGCCTGGTAACTATTGTTATAGGAGAATTCTGCATAAGGTAACCTTTTGTCCCATCCTGACTTGTCTTGCAACGCACAGGCTCTCAGCATATCTTCTAGGATCTGATTAGTTCTTTCAGTCTGACCGTCTGTCTGTGGATGATAAGCCGAGCTGAAGTTCAAATGGGTGCCCAAAGCTTCTTGTAGCTGCTGCCAAAAATGAGAGGTGAACTGCGTTCCTCGATCTGACACTATCTTCTTCGGCACACCATGAAAGCAAACTATCCGTGACATGTATAACTCAGCTAACGTTGCTCCGGTGTATGTGGTCTTCACAGGTATGAAATGGGCCACCTTTGTTAAACGGTCCACAACCACCCAGATAGAATCATAGCCGGCCCGGGTACGAGGTAAGCCAACTATAAAATCCATCCCGATCTCATCCCACTTCCACTGAGGGATCCGCAATGGCTGCAACAATCCGGCAGGCCTTTGATGCTCTGCTTTGGTCCTTTGACAGCTATCACAGATGGCGACATATTCTGCGATCTCTCTTTTCATGCCATACCACCAAAACCTCCTCTTTAAGTCCTGATACATCTTTTCACTTCCCGGGTGTATGGAGTAGGCTGTCTCATGAGCTTCCTTTAGGATCAGCTCCCGAATAGGTTTGATGTCGGGGACACACAATCGGTCCTTGAACCATATTATCCCCTCTTCATCCTCTCGAAAGTCTTTGCCTCTTCCTTCTAAGATTAGCTGCCGGATCTTGTTGATGCTTTCATCATCCTTCTGCCCTTCTTTGATCTCCCGCTCTAGAGTGGGCTCTAATTCCACTGTTACTCCTTACGTACTGTTCAGGAAACCGAGACTCAGTCTGTCGAACTCCTTGGCTAACTCATATGGCATTGGGTATGTGGCCATCATATTGACTTGACTCTTCCTGCTCAGAGCATCTGCAACCACATTGGCTTTGCCTGGATGGTAATGTATCTCCAACTCATAGTCCTTGATCAATTCCAACCATCTTCGCTGTCTCATGTTTAACTCTGACTAGGTGAATATGTACTTCAGACTTTTATGATCTGTGTAGATGTCGCACTTCTGCCCATACAGGTAATGTCTCCAGGTCTTCAGAGCATGAACCACTGCTGCCAACTCCAGGTCATGTGTGGGATAATTTTTCTCATGGATCTTCAGCTGTCGAGATGAGTATGCTACAACTCTTCCTTCTTGCATTAACACACATCCCAATCCAGTGTAAGAAGCATCGCAATACACTGAGAATGGCTTGTGAACATCAGGCAGGACTAACACCGGAGCTGTAGTCAATCTATTTTTCAGTTCTTCAAATGCCTCCTGACACTTTTGGGTCCACTTAAACTCAACTTTCTTCGCTAGTAACGCTGTCATTGGTCTAGCAATCTTTGAGAAGCCTTCGATGAAACGCCTGTAATACCCAGCCATTCCAATGAAGCTCTTGATCCCACGAACATCCTTTGGTGCTTTCCAGTTCAGAATATCTGCTACTTTCTTTGGATCCACTGCCAACCCATCTTGGTTTATGATGTGACCCAGAAACAAGACTTCATGAATCCAGAACTCGCATTTGCTCAGCTTGGCATACAACTGATGCTCTCGAAGTCTTTGCAATACCATCTTCAAATGCTCTACATGATCTTCCTCACTTCGAGAGTATATGAGAATATCATCGATAAACACTACCACAAACTTGTCCAGATAATCCATGAACACACTGTTCATCAGATACATAAAGAAGGCTGGCGCATTTGTCAAACCAAAGGACATAACTGTGAATTCATATAACCCGTACTTGGTGATGAATGCTGTCTTCGGTATGTCCGAGGGTCGGATTCTGAGTTGATGGTAGCCTGACCTCAGATCTATCTTCGAGAATACGCTGGCACCTCTGAGCTGGTCAAACAAATCCTCTATCCTTGGCAGGGGGTACTTGTTCTTGACAGTGACTTCATTCAAGGCTCTGTAGTCTATGCACATCCTTTTGGTACCATCTTTCTTCTCTACAAACAACACTGGAGCGGCCCAAGGCGAGGTACTTGGTCTGATGTAACCCTTCTCTAACATCTCATCTATCTGCTTCTTGAGTTCCACCAATTCTGGTCCAGACACTCGGTAGGCTCTTTTGGAAATGGGGGCGGTACCAGGGATAAGCTCTATGGCAAATTCGACTTTTCTCTCGGGTGGCATGCCCGTTAGCTCCTCGGGAAATACGTCCGGAAAGTCCGACACAACCTTGATAGCCTCAAGCGGGTTGGGCTCCTTACTATCAACTGAAATCTGGTGACAGACACCCTCCGCTGATTTAGGCATCCTTAGCTCGGCCACTACCTCTTCTCCTGACGGGGACTTCAATGTTACGGTCCTTTTGTCACAGCTAACATTCGCTTCATACTTCATTAACCAATTCATCCCTAGAATAATATCTATCCCAGGGGTGTCTATTACTGTTAAGTCACTGGGGAATCCTATCCCCCTTATTTCCACCCTTATATTTGAGCATATTTTATCTGTTTGCACCTTGCCACCAAATGAATTAATTCTCATGGGCGGCATCATTGCCTCTACTGAGATGTTATGTGTGACGGAACCTCCCAAGTAATCAGGCCCACCTACAGTTGTCCTTGTCTAACAGACATCAGACACCCTGTAGATGTTCCTAGTTACTTGACAAGCTCGGTATCTTTCCTTACCTCACCAGGAACGTTTCACCCGTCTTGCAGACATTACAGATCATCGGAGATGAAGATATGCGGAAGCGAATTACATAAACTTACATTTATTTCAAAAGTAAGCTTGAGTTATGTTATTACAGACCAGTCTAAAAAGCGAGTGCATAGAAGTAATAATTATACAAACCAGGGAGACACAAACTTCTCCCGAAAGGCTATAAACAAAAGATCTAAGATGGAGGACCGAGTCCTCCCGCACTTCAGTCTTGGTTTTCATCTTTGGGAACCACCTTAGCACAGAAGCAGCAAAAGTCTGCTACTTCCCCACCTAAAAACAACAAAGGGATAAACCCTGAGTATGGAATTACTCAGCAAGTCTTACCCGACTAAGGAAAAGACTCTCAAGGGTATGCTGGTTATAGGGAGTCAAGGTAAGGCTTCTCAATAATCAAGGACTCTGTTTTGCAGAAATGCTTACTAAAGTGGATCCTTAAAAATCCAATTTTATTTGTCAAGTTAGGTAAAATTACCTGCACTAGAGTTCTTTCTACCCTAGTTCAATCACTGGTCCTGCACTAGCCAATTTCTTTAACAAAAACCCATCATCTTTAGTGGAATGCTACGTGTAGGTCAGTGACCAAGTCTTCATAACCGCGAAGGTACGGCGATCCGAATCGATTATACTCAGCTGAGGATCTCCAATCACACGACATATGTAGCACTTAACCCTTGCATATGTCAACCCGCCACCGAGGTTCTTAAGACCGGATCAGGTTCACGCAAACCGAGAGCACAGATACACCACCGTCCAGCCTCTTGCCACGGAGGGTACACGCTACTCTCGCCACCGCTCCACTCCCATTTCGTGTTATCTTATTCCGGCCTTAGTCTGCCCGAGGCAAGGCTTACCCATGACGAGGCATGTGACCAGTTAAAGGGTCCTCGATCATCAAGCCTACATCGACAAGGTCCTTAATCGACTCAGACGGAGACACTACACCAAGACTCTCTTCTTGTGCAAGTCACCCGCCCGGTCTCAGCTTAACCATTTCAAACCCAAAGTTTGGTACCTGGCAGAGGTACATCTTTTCCGATGTTGAATCCATCAAGGCCTTTGACAGATTCACCATCAAGTTTTATTTTTGAAAGCATCCCTCCCACTTTGCCAAACATCTTTTGTAAAACAAATCCTTTTGTTTTTCTAAAGCATTACTAAGCATAGTAAAACCTTTTTGTAAAAACAGGATTTCAAGGAGGTTAATCAAGATCAAGGAAGGTAATGCAGGAATTGTTAAATCAATCAACTCCTATCACCTAATGCAGCAAGCAAGTGAGAAAGATTTTAAAAACGTCAAGGAAGGTGGCAAATGCACCGGGGCTTGCCTTTGTTATCAGAGGTGTCTTGCTCGGATCCACAGATATCAAAATAAAAGCAGTTATCCGCTTGAGGATCAGAGGTGGGTGGTATCCCTTCTTCAAAAACTTCTTCTTCTTCTTCTTGCTCTAAAATAACCATATACATGCATAAGAATGGATGTCATGGAATGCTCATGAGGATGCAAAGATAGCATAAACTTATTATTTATGTCTTGAGTACAACTTTCCTTCACGGTACTCCGAGAACCTAGGGTTTCCGGAGTCAGTAAAGGAGTTCATGGAGCAGGGGGGGTGGTTTTGGGTTTAGTGATCAAACAAGGTTCAAATCAAACCAAACTCTACCCATGGCTTCTAAATAATGTGATAAGCTCACATAAAAAGTTTGGGAAATTTTGGGCTTATTATTTATTCTCTAAAAATCCAGAATCAATAGTTTAGGCTATTTTAAATACCCTAAAATTCCCTGTTCAAACTAAAAATCATAAAACTATTTTTATTAAATACTATGGAAAATAACAAGCCTAGGAAAATTGGTCTCATAATTTTAGGATTTTTCTACTATTTTCTACAGTTTTTCAAAGTTCTGCTGAAAAAGAGAAAGGAAAACAAGGAGCAGTACTGGGCCGATTTCAAATCCAGCGGCCCAGGCCCGCGCAAAATCGCGCGCGCGCCCGCGCCCGCGAGGCGACTTTGCGCAGAGGCCCTCGGCTTAACGGCTAAACAGAAATAGATCCGTTTACTATTGTTTTAAGTCACTGACAGTTCACGAAAAGGTCCCCGGGTTTCTGTCAATTCACAACTCGCAGTCCCCGACGGCGTTCAAGCACGGCCGCGCTCCGGCGAGCCAGCAGACCGGCCGAACGGGACAACGGCTGAGCTCTCCGAGCGGTGGTCACGAAATTGGGGTTAGCCAGACCATTTCCCCTAACTTAATCGCACGATTGATGAACTATAGAACTCTGGCCACGGTGGCCGTGAGAAGTGCGGCAATATGATCGTGTTCCCGGCGATTCATGGCGGTCCAGTCCAATTAAAGGAGTCGGGGAGCATCACAGAGACATGAGCATGCTCAAACGAAGGCGCAGAGGGCAGGAACTGACCTGTGGAGGGCTGACCACGGCGAGCTCACTACACGGCGGCGGAAAACAGATTTGGGGCAATGAGCAATTCAGGCGAGCGGGTGGACGATCGAGTGTGGGGACGGGTGCTAGAGCTTCACAATTTCATGGCGCAACTAGCCCTGCCCGCAATTTATAAGCGCCGGGGGCGGTGGCCGGTGAATTCGAGGAGGACGCGCGGCGGTCGGAGAGGATGAAGAAGTGCTGGCCGCGGTGAATACGTGTTCATCGCCGTGGCAACTCTCTCGGCGATGATGGGACAGTCATAGGTCGTTACGGCAGTGCTATGAACCGGCTAGGCCACGCGGCGCATGGTCGGGCAGCGGCGGTCGACGGCGAGCTTATCGCCAGCCGCAAAGCAGAAGGAAGCCAGGGGGGAGGGGTCGTCGGAGTGGTGGCCAGCTCACCGGTGACGAGGACCTTTACCGCGGCAAACTTATCCGGTGACCGCCGAGCACGAATCTTGGCGAGCGACGATCGACGGCGGCAGCTACCGGCGACGAGAACGAATACGATCTTCTTCAGTTAACCGGTCACTGTACCATGGCATTGCCTCATCAGAGCTTCTGACCGAGCGAGTTTAGAGTCCTTTTTCTCCAGATTTCATGTGACAACAGGTCCCAGTCTCTGTACCAAAGTTGTAGTGCTACATACCAGCTACAACTCCACTATAGGACTTGATCACATTTGAGCACAGGATCATGCTCAAAACCTAGCTTGAAGTCGAGGTCAGTTCACTGCTTGTCTGAAAATTCAGACATAACAGCCTGACAGCCCAACTTTAGGCTGGGTTTTCTCTAAATTCTTCTTAACAACTAAGCTCACAACCTTAAGCAAAGTTGTTCTCCTATAATGGGTCTTCAACTATGATGTGGTGACCTAGGGTAAAAATCCTATACTTTGTAAATTACAAAGCCCCAAAGTTGAGCCCATTCACTGTTTTTCAGACTTAGAACAAAACTCAAATGAGGTCTATTTTGCATTTAGGTCCAAAACTTAGGGTTTTGCTTTCAAGTCCACATTTTTGTGAACCAAAGGACTTAAATTACTTATTTGGCTTGGTTTTTGCACTTTAGCCCAAAAGTGGGTTAATTTTGCACATAGGCCCCTAGGGTTTGGTTTTAGGGTTTTCCAGGGTTCTGATTAGGGTTTTTAATATCCCAGGGGTATAAATGTGATTCAATTTAGTGTTTGGGGATATTTTATGACTTTTCTCAAAAGTCCTAAGGTTTTTCTCAACTTGGGTTAAGTTTTACCCCTTTAACCACTATTTAGAGTTAAGTCCTTAAACCAGGGTCCTATTTGTAAAACAGTAAAACAATACAACTTGTTTGAAATTTTTGCCTAGTGAATGCACTCTAGGTGTATCAAACATATGCAATGCCCATACTCATGATGCCATGCTCAAGTTTTAGTTATAGTAACACCAGGGGTGTTACATTATGCAATTCTACCCAGGTTGCAGTAACAAATGAATGAGTTGCACCAGTATCAAATAGCACTTTCGTGGGATGAGATTCGACTGAGAACATACCTACTGCCACATCTGGTGCATCCTGGATCGCTTCGGCCTCCAAGTGGTTCACCTTTCCATGGTTATACGCTTGGTTACGATTGCCTGCCGTCGGCTGCAGTACACCCTGCCTTGTTGGAGCATTGGGGTTGGTCTGCTGCTGCGCCGCCTTCTTCGGGCACTGCATCGCCCAGTGGCCTTGTTCTCCACAGTGGAAACATCCTCTGCCTCCTCCTTGTGCTGGGGCTGCTTGGTTGCTCTGGTTTGCTGCTGGGGCAGGAAGGCGAGGTGCCTGGTTGTTCTGCTTCTGATACTGATTACCTCCCTGCTGGCTGTTCTGACGATACTGCTGCTGTTGTGGGTACTGCCTCTGAAACTGCTGCTGATGCGGACGCTGGTTCTGATTCTGATATCCCTGTGGGTGACCAGGCCTGCCTTGCTGAGACGAACTGCCTGAGAAACGTGGACGGCTGATGCTTCCGGACTGGGGTCCACTCATCTTGCGCTTCCGATCTTCCATATCCTTACGCTTCTTCTCAGTCATAACTGCCCTGTCGATCAGGTGCTGGAAGGTGGGGAAGGTGTGGTTCATCAGCTGGTAATGCAGGGGATCCACCAAACCCCTCATGAACCTGTACTGCCTTTTAGCATCAGTGTTGACATCCTCAGGTGCATACCGATATAGCTGCAGAAACTTGTCTCTATATTCACTAACAGACAGGGGTCCCTGCTTCAGAGCCAGAAACTCCTCCTTCTTTACGATCATCAGTCCCTCTGGCACATGGTACCTGCGGAAACTCTCGCTGAATTCTTCCCAGGTGATGGCTTCGGGGTCAGCATGTGTGGCGAGGTAGGACTCCCACCAGGACTGGGCTGCTCCCCTTAGCTGACGGGGACCATACATAACCTTCTCCCTGTCGTTACATTGAGCGGTGCGCAGTTCTCTTTCCACTGCGCGCAGCCAGTCTTCTGCATCCATGGGGTCAGCAGAATGGGCGAAGGTAGGAGGGTGCCCTCTCATGAACTCACCACGCTTATCTCGTGGCATCTGGGGCATCTGCACTTGCAACTGGGGTTGGGGTTGCTGTTGAGCCTGCTGCATGGCTGCCAGAGTCTGCCCAATGGCCTGCACTACCTGAGTCTGCATCAAGAACATCTGCTCCACTGTCATCGGGGGTGGCGGGGGAGGCTGCCTCTGTTGTTCCTCCTGCTGGTCATGCTGCTCTTGCTGAGCACGCCTGTTGCATCGGCGTCTATTGTCAGACATCTGTGGAAGACATTCATACATCAGCGTTGATCTTACAACCCTCCAGCATAAGAAAAGAGAACCCAGAATTCTTCACGACACTAAGTGAACAAAGAGCTTCACTAATCCTCATTATGATTCAACACAGCTCCTCAGATAAGAAGGAAAGTAGAAGTAAATGGCTTCCCAACTAAATAACTGACTTTATTAACATTATAGCTAGGCCAAACTGCAGGGGAAACCCACAGGTTGGCAACAGTCATTACAAAGATTCAAATCCAGCACAAGTTCATCATCACAAGCATGCAAGCAACTGATAAGCAAACTAAGCTAATTGGAAGCAACTGATAAGCAAGCTAAACTAACTATTTAAGACTGAGACATCTGACTTAAGAATTATTACAAACTTCGACACTAACGATCTAAGGATCCAGATCTATCCTGGTCTTACAGGCAGGGGAACCATAAGTGTGGTGACCACGTGGCGGCGAGCGGTATGGGTGTTGAGTCCCAACAAGAGCGAGAGAACCACCCTCCTGGTGATGGCGCTCTGCCAGCTCAGCACGCAACTCCGCAATCTCCGTTCGAGCCCTGCTCAGCTCGTCCAGAGAGTGATCCAGCTCAGTGTTAAGCACTGCGACTAGGTTGACTGTGCTGCTCAACCTAGGGTTAGCCTCACCAACAGGGGAGACAACCACACTCTCTGTGCTGCCAGTAGGGCGGCGGGGGTAGTACCGAAGGTTAAGACCATCGGCCACGCCACCGAACAAAGAACAGTACTGGGAGAGTGCACGTCTTGCTGCATCCTGCATAGCCGCCTCTGCAGTGTCCCTCTCGGAGATGGAATAGTGCTCCGAAACGGCCTCCGCACCCCGGAGGTCATCCTCCGGACGGCGAACTAGGCAGGTAGCCTCCCAGCGGTCCGGGTACCTCCCGCGACTGTGCTGGTAGACTACACAACGATACTCGATCGACCAGGTGTGCCGGTCAAAAGCCTGGCGCAGCAAGGTGTCGAGTGCGTCGTGGAAGTGACAACCGCGGGCGGCGTCACGGGTGATGGGTCGGGCGACCCATCCTTCCGCCTCCTGCGGCTCAGAAGACTCCGTGCTGTGGTCTGAGTCGTCGTCGTCGGGGTCTCCTCCAGTAGCTCCTCCAACAGCCGGGGCGTCCCGCGGTGGTGCAGGGGGCGCCTCCAGCTGGGCAACAGAGGAACGGGGCCTCACGGACTCCACCTCTCGCTGGGATGAGGAGGAAGAGCCCTGCTGCTCTCTGTGCTGGCGCCGGCGTTCCTGCTCCTCACGCAGGCGGTGGTGCAGTCTCTCCAGGTGACTCGACTGACCGGACACGGTGCGGTGTAGAGGACGCTCCGCAAGTCGAGACGGCAGGAAAGGAATCACCGACTTACGTGCAGTGTGTCTAAGACGAGCCATCTACAAAAGACACTGTAAGCATAAGAGTAAGAGCAGAACTAATATGACAAGTGAATAAACCATAGACAGAATAAGATAAAAATTTTAACAAGGTATAATATAGTATATATATGTGGTAAAACATAGGGTTGGTCGAGGTGACCGACTTTTGAAGTAACATCAGAGGTCAAGGTGAGGGGGGAAGGTCAATAGTCCTTAGTACGACCAGTGCTACTCTAGGTCAGCGGTCCTACAGTCAGCACGGCTTTGATACCACTTATGTCACACCCGGTTTTGGAAGGCAAACCAAGTGCGAACTATGTACGTGCCAGGATCAGAACTCACGTACACAGCGATTACATAAATGAACATCAACGCACATTGCTCGAATAATAATTTAAAAGAGTATTAACTTATTACATCACAGAGTCATAGACATCCACATAGTCATCAACTTAACAGATAAATCAAAGTGCTAGCGAAACGCAGTAAAGATAAGGCCTTCACAGGCAGCTGACTGGGGGTTGCCGCCAACCCACACCTAGAATTCGTCGTAGTCTTGGAACTCCTGGAAGTCTCCTTCCACGGCTTCGCCTTCTCCTGAGCAGTGGTTGCAATGCGGACAACCTGGTGTTTTGTGGTAAAGCAAGGATGAGTACACATCAACGTACTCAGCAAATGTCCCGTTTGGTTGAAGTGGACTAGCTTTATGTGGGGTTAGGCTCCAGCAGTTGCTTTTAGTTGGACAGGTATTTATCATTAGTAGAAGCCAGATTTTAGCATTAACCAACCCATGAACCATTTCCTCATCGAGGAACAACATCATCATATTCGAACCAAAACCATAACATAATCCTTGTATCTCGAACCATCTGTATCTCTAATCAAAGAGGATCCCAAGGCTGCTCTTAACCGTGAGCACGGCTGATATATCAGTTTCACTACCCTCTACAGAGGTCGCACACTTTACCCATGAGTCATGATTCCCTTTCTGCCCGGGGAGAGCTAATCCCCATTGATCACTTCCTAGGTGGTCCGGCAGGGTATCACTACGTAGCTTTTACAAAGATTCCCTAGAGATCATAGCTGCCCGTTAGGTTTCTCCAGTTTGATAAACACAGTACTCCTCCCCGCAGGAGAGTGACTAACAAAAGCAAAACGAAAGAACCTCGGCACTCAGCCTCGGCAGAGCAAGCACTGTGCCTGGACCCCATTGACGGCACGACGGCGAAGCAACTACACCTCTAGTTCCTCTAATTAATTAGCTAAGGGCACCCCATTTCACCCTCATGGTTGCACTGTTACCCCGGGTGGTCTCTCAACGAACAGGTCCTTACGGAGAGGTACTCAGGAAACAGCCTGAGCCCCCTAGAGTATCACAAGATCATCAACATCATCAGGATAACAGTATCATAAATATTCACATCATGTTCATTGATTAAGTTAAGGCAATAGCAGAATGCTAACCATAATAGCCCATAAGGTCATCAAGGATAAAGTAGAGTGTAAAGCTAGTCAATCCTTAGGTTTCATGTAAGTAATGCGGGATAGTAAGTTATAAGTGAATAGGACATAATGGGTCAGAGGACACTTGCCTTCACCAAACTGCTGATCAGGGACTTCCTCTGCAACTTCCTCGGGAAACACAGACTGCTCGTTGTCTACGTAAAGTAATCATTCACACTATGCACTTGGGAAATAACAAGCAAAAACAATATACCAAACATATGCAGCAGAGAGAGATCACAAGTTCATAATAGAAAAGGGATAGGCACTCTGGTATTCTCTAGGTCTGGGGTAGAGGACTATACAAAGTGATTCATTATCCACTAATCAGGTTTAAGTCAGTGGTGGGGGTTAAATCATTACATAGTGTTAAGTCCATAAACTTAAGTGCTCCGACTTTTATTAAAGTCTACTATCTTTTATTTATCTCAAATAGGTTTCCCATAACATTAATTTTACCCTAATGATCAACTATTAATTGGGACATAGAAACAGTAGGGAAACATTGCATAAACAGATAGATAATAATATTATGAACATTTTGCAATTTGAAGCACCTAATTTGGAGTTCATATGGCAAAGTTATGAATTTTACAAGTTTAGGGGTTAAAAATATACCCTAAGGACCTATTTTGAATTAAATAAAAGGCCCGAGGACCTAACTGCGAGAAACCAGGGACGGCGGGTTCTATTTCCAGAAAACAGAGGGGTTCTTTAAGAAAACGCGCGGGCGAAGGGGTATCGGGCTCCTACAGCCGTTGGATCTCAAACGGACGGCCAAGATTAGATCCTGCGGGCGGGCGCGCGGCGGCCTGGGTGGCTGACAGGCGGGGCCGGGCGGGCAGCGCGGGCGCGGGCGACCGACAGGCGGGACCGGACGGGCAGAGCGAGCGCGGGCGACTGACATGCGGGGCCGGACGAGCAGCGCGGGGCGCAGGCGGGCTGACAGGCGGGGCCCAATTGGCAGGGGGGGCGGGGCGCGGGGGAAACGGCTCTGGGCCGTCGGATCTTGGGCGGACGGCTGAGGTTGGGTTCGGGCTATTTGAAACAGGACCGTCCGATCTAAGATGGACGGCGGGGATGGAGCGGCTGGCTTCTGTCTCCTTCCCCAGCCAGCTGAGGTGGCAGCGCCCGTCCCCGCGGCGGAGGTGCTCGCCGGAGACGAGGGGCGCGGGGGCCCTGCGGGTCCCCGAGGCGACCTGAGTGGCCGGAAAGGTTGGGAAGGGCACGGGGAATCCTTTGGTGGGGTTTGGGTCGGGGCAGGGGCACCGGAGGGGGGCGGTTCACGGCGGAGCGGCTCGGAGGCGGCGTTGAACAACTCCGGCGAGGAATTAAGCGCAGTAGAGAGCAAAACAAAGGTCAATAGGGCCGGGAGAGGTTCTTTACCTCAAGGCGGGCTCCGGGGACTCCTCGGTGGCGGCGATGACGCGACGGCGGCCCGGGTCGACGGTGGCGGCTGCACGGAGGACGGCGGGTGAGCGCGGGCAGAGAGAAATAGGGAGGGGAAGGGGAAATTGGAGCGCGTTCCGGGTTGCGGACGTCGGGGCGAAGCTCACCGTGGCAATGGACACGGCGGAGCTCCAACGGCGGCCGGAAAACGAGCTCAGAACGGCGGGGTTTACGGCGGCGGCGCTCTGGCGTGCGCGCAGCGAGGGGGAGGCGAGAGAGAGGTCGGCAGGTGCGCAAATGAGGGAGGGGGAGAGGGCGAGTGGGGCTCTGGGCTCTAGTGGCCGAGGCGAGGGCGGTTGCGAGCTTCACGCGCGTCGTGGGCGCGGAGACCGCGGCAACGCGCAGCTCGGGCGGCAGTTACGCGAGGACGAGGGAGCTGACAGAGGGGGCCCACGGGCAGAGAGAGAGAGAGACGGGCGCGGGCGCGGAGGAAACGGCTGCGCCGACGGGTGGGGCCGGGCGAGCAGAGAGAGAGGGAGGCGGGGCGCGGAGATGGCGGCCGCGCTGACGGGCGGGCCCGCCAGGGCAGAGAGAGCGGGAGGGGGAGGGCGCGCGCGCGGGGTGGGCCTGATGGGCCGAAAGGCCGAGGTGGCGGGGGAAAACGGGCTTCTTTTCCTTTTTCTTTTATTCTGGTTTTTGTTTTCTCTTTTCTTTTTATTTTCTCTTTTTGATTCAAATTCAAATGAGCCACAAATTCAAATTAGACTTTTTGAGAATTATGCACCAAACAGAAGTGAAATCTAGGGTTCAACATGATGCAACAGTTCACACTCCCTTAGGGTTTAACCTATCACACTATTATTACAAATAAAATAAGTACTTTTCTCCTATAGAAATGAGAAAGAAAAGATTGGGGAAGGATGAGAAAAAGGAAGTAACACCTGAATTTGTGAATATGAGCAAAGAAATTTTATACCCCCAAATTCAGGGTGTTACAGACGTCTTGGACGGTCCACCGGTGCGCACGGCGCAACAGACACCCGAGCCCAGATCAAGCGGCAGGAGGCAGCGTCGGAGGCCACGATAGAGCCAGCTGAGCCAGCGAGCCAGGCACGCTGGAGCTAACGACGCTTGCGACCGACCGATCCTGCGTTACCGAAGTTCGCCCCTCCGCAAGGTCGATGAGCGCCTCCTCCCCTGAATGCTGAAGGAGGAGACGGCCTGCCGGCCCATGCGGGAGGTAGAACCCCGGCATAGCTCTCCCTCCGCCTCAGCACAGATGACGAAAATCCTTGAAGCTGAGGGAGGGGCGGAGGCCGCAGCCCGGCTTGCTTCTCCCCACCAAACTGCCCATTGGTGAGGGAATGCAGCCGGGCTGCACGACGAAAATCTTTGAAGCCGAGCGATGGCTGAAAGGTGCCGATCTCCACGAGGCCGCACTCCTCCAACGACAGCAAGAGCAAGACGAAGCTGCGAAACCCCATCCGGGGTCTCAAAAGGCAGAACGACGCGATGCATGAGGGGAGGACGAAGGCATGGCCACTGCCCAGGGGATCGATCCCCCTTTTTATAGGCAGACCTCCTCGCTTGAACCCCTTAGCGTCACGGGCGAAATCCCCACTGACATCCTCCAGGGTTCTCCCCCACGACACGGGGGCTGGGACCCACACGTCATACGAGCTGATCCGAAGCACGAAGAAGGAGAACCGCCGCACGCGAGGCATGTAACCGTCCCGCGGTTACAAGCGCTCTCCCATCTTTGCAGAAACCGGTGGTCGAAAGGGTGGACCGCCACGCGACAGGCATCCAACTGCACCGCAACTGTGCGCCCCTGTAATACTCAAAAGTGCAATAATGAGAACAGAGATAATCTCAGTAATTTGTGTCCTCTACTTATCATCACATGTGGTCAACCCTAGTTATAATTGGATAATTAAAACAGAGAACACATAAATAACTTGTGCATCATGTGGAGTTTATTTGATTGTGCATTTTGTGACAATATATAAAAAAAATAATGAGACAAGAAATGTATTCATTCAAAAAGGAAATCTAGAATCTAAAAGAAATTTTAGAATTTAGGAAAGAAAAGAAAATAAATAATTTGTGGATAAAATAAGTGAATAAAAGTATATTATTCTACACTAAAGTGTGAATTTGTATACTTTACTCAGGAGTGAAACTCATGAGAGGATTCAAATTCAAATTTGGGATTCAAAATAAAAAGGAGACATAATAGGAAAATAAAAATATAAAAAGAAAAAGGGAAGAAGGCTTACCTGGGCTTCGGAACTTGCTTTCGGCCCACCAGGAGAATACCTCCTGCTCAGCCCAACATCAACGCTGGCGCGCCGACCGGTGGGCCCGGCACGTCGGCCTCTCGTCCACACACCCGCACGCCGCGCGCTGCTCCTCTCGGGTCACCGCCAGGTGGGGCCCAGGAGTCAACTGCTTCTCCCAGATGTGTGCGTTGGGCTCCTCCGCATCTTCCGTCGCGCATCTCCAGACCCGTTCTCCCGTGCGCCAGGGTCCGAGTCAATCGCGAGCACAACGACTTCCTCGATCCATCTCGACCTCGTTCCCCACCTCGCGGCAAGCCCGGAGGAGTCTGTGGACTCAATCGTGAACAGATGGGCGCGAAAATCGCGCAGGCTCGGCCAACGGCTCTGTAACCTGAACGGTGACCACCCTCTCCGGCCGAGATCTTCGCTGGACAACCCATAAGACCTATTCATCGCTCCCTCCCTTCCATAGATACACCATGAAGCAGAAATTGCCATCTCAAGAACCCTGCCGTCCGTCAGAGGAGAAAAAGGGGAGGATCGGCGGATCCGCTATGCGCCGTCGACGGCTTTTCGTCCAGGATCGAGCTCCATCCTCGATTGATGGCTTGGGAGGGTCGCTGGGGCCTTCCAATGGTGTCACGACCTTGCTTTCCCCCAGAACTTGGGTGATTGCGCCGCAATTCCTCGCCGGCGCCACATCTCCACCGCGGAGCTGCGGAGCACATGGACCGAGGCCTCCTCACCATCATTCTCGGTAAAACCTGTTGCCACTGATTCGCCGTGTTCATAGCTTCGTGTAGCTCCAGTTAATTTGATGGTGGTGCTCGGGGGAGACCGATTGGGTCACCGGCGATCTCCT
Organism: Zea luxurians; assembly: GCA_029449295.1. Taxonomy (NCBI): domain Eukaryota; kingdom Viridiplantae; phylum Streptophyta; class Magnoliopsida; order Poales; family Poaceae; genus Zea; species Zea luxurians. The sequence continues at coordinate 150,040,980 of JAOPSE010000007.1, forward strand.
CCACCGCGCGGTCATGGCGGAGGCGCCCCTGCTTGGTTGGGGAGGTGAGGGAATAGGCGAGATGTGCCGTGGGCCGTCCATCCGGTTATGGACGGATGGGGTTAGATCACGCGTTAATAAAACCTAGACCGTAGAATTTGGATCCTGGGGTCGACATTGAATACCGGTTCAGGGTGATACTAGATCTAATAATGGCCGTGCGATATGGATCTAGCGGTTCACATTCTATACCGATTCGCTTCCAGTGTGACTTAATCTGGACCGTAGATCAGATCCAACGGCCGAGATATAGAGATACCCCTTCGTCGTGGACGTTTTGCTTAAGAGTCCCTGTTATTTTTATAAATTAACCCGCGGTCCAGTCCAGTGATAGCCTGAGTCTTGTACTCTTTTTCACTGAGGCCCCTGCGCTTTCCTATAATTGACGCCAGCCCAGGAAATTAGAAAATCAGGAAAAATGAAATAGGAATTTATTTTTAATGCAAAAATAAATACTAGAACTTGTGTAAATCATAGAAAATCCATTTTTGGTCCAAATTGAGCCATTCCAGTTTCTAAAATTTTGTAATAATATTCTCTATCACTTAGTATCTCTGTTTTGACATGAAAACATCTAGAAAATTAATTTCTCATCTAATCCTATTTTAATCACATTAAAACCTTAGGAAATTCGTATCTTCTTCGTTTTAACTCCGATTTGATCCGTTCAAGTTGCGTTAGTCTCGTAGAAACGCGTAGATCATTATTATTCAGTTTGTACTTATGTTTGGTGTGATGTTAATTTTATCTATACCATGTTTGTTTGTATTGCTACGACTAGCGCGAGGACGTGTCATCTGAAAAGCAAGTTGGTACCTGGAATCTCAAGTGCCAGGCAAGTTGTGCCCTTGATTCACTTTTGTTACCCAATAATGTTCTTTATAATCATTTACCATGCATAGGTTTAATTTTGATGGGACCCAATAGGTCACCCTAGATTGTTTATCTCATTACCTTGTTTACCCCTGAATCACTTGGGTAGTTTATGCTATTGCTTTACGTGGTTTTTGGGTTAATATTTCATTATATCCATGTTCCAGTTATTTTGTTATTCTATTTATGTTCATGTCAAGATCATTATGTTATTGTTAATTGGAACATGGAGCTTAACTTGAGAACCACGTGCCACCACAAGGGAGGAATGGGACCCCTTGGCTGACTAATTAGGAAAGCTAGTGGAAGACTACCTTACCCGAAAGGGGCAAGGGCAGTAGGGGAGTGGTCAGTGTAGGGAGGTCCCTGGTTGATTTTGCTGCGATGGCGGTCAGCCAGGAACCCTGCATTGGAATTTCCCATAAACTGTAGCGGGTTTTCGGAAGCTAGTGGAACTTTGTAAAGGCCTCGTAGTGGATCCCTAGCCATTCACCTTGGTAGTGTCTAAGGGCCTAGCTAACCCTGGCGACATGGGAAACACGACTTGTGGGTAAAGGGTACAACCTCTGCAGAGTGTAAAACTGGTATACTAGCCGAGCTCACGGTCATGAGCGGCTCAGGACTCTCCGATGATTAAATTATGGAACCTAAACTCAATTTGTCATTTGCATTTGCATGGGATTTGTTATTAATTGTGTTCTATTATTTTATTATGGTTTGGTATTCACTTACACTTAGTAACTGCTAATAAAATTTGACCAACTACTTAAAAGCAATGCTCAGCTTTAACCTCTATTGTTGATCAGCCTTACACTTCATGATCTCCCACCTTTGGTGAGTTCATGTCACATTATTCCCCACAACTTGTTGAGCGATGAACATGTGTGAGCTCACCCTTGCTGTCTCACACCCCCCCACAGGAGAAGAACAGGTGGTTTCAAGTGGAGTCAAGTATCGAGGAGTTTGATCTGATCTAGGTGGCGTTTCTCAGTTGACATTGGCGCCGACGATCCTTAGTTCGTGTTATATTTATCTTTTATTTTTGTAAGTCTTCCGCTATGTAATAATTACTCTGATTATTGTGACATTTATCTCTATACACTCTGTTATTATATATGTTGTCCTCTTGGCGCATGTATGAGATGCACCCGGCTTTGTTCTTTAAAACCGGGTGTTACAGAAGTGGTATCAGAGGAAATGTTGACTGTAGGACGAAACCTAGATAGAAACAGACAACCCTTACCTACTTACCTTACTCTGATTCATTCTAAACTTATCTTATCTTGATCCTGTCTCACCTTTTGCTGTCATACTCTGATTACTCTTATCTTTTCTGCTCTAAGACAAGATGGATTTCACACTTTGGAATCCTACATTTATGAACTTTTTTTTTGAGATAGGAGACCTAAGACAAAACTAAAACTATTTTCTCTATTAAAAGTGTTGGTTGATTGTTCTGATGATAAATGCTTGATTTGCTTCTTTGATTGATTGCAACATTATAGTTGGGCATCTTAGCATGTACCATCATAAGGTATTAGCTTTAGTGGATAACACACTAATCTACTTAGCTAATAAATCCCCCGCAGTAACATTTCTCGTAATTACTCGCCTTGTCTACAATTCTTCCTTTCTTACCCTATATTCCTAACCCAGATGTGCTACCCCTATACTGTTAGAAGAGAGCAGTATAGATTTGATCCTTGGTATGTCATGGTTAAGAAAGGCAAAGGCAGTATATACACTGTGCTAAGGGAACCGTAGAACTCAACAGTTCCAAAGGACAAAGATTTGAAGTTGAAGTTGCAATAACTACCACCATCAGACTTGTGGCATTCTTAGTAGATGGGAAGTTTGTTGGTGAAAGCATCCGTGCGGTTAGAGATTTTTCCGGATGTCTTTGCAGAGGAGTTACCAGGGATGCCACCGGAGAGGAAAGTTGAGTTTGTCATTGATCTCTTACCTAAGACTGCTCCTAATTCTAAGCGACCATATAGGATGTCCGTAGAAGAACTAAAGGAACTTAAGAGGCAATTAACGAAGTTATAAGAGGCTGGGTACATTCGTTCGGATCCTTCACCTTGTGGAGCGTTGATTCTATTTGTACAAAAGAAAGATGGATCGCAAGGGATGTGCATGGATTATAGGTCCCTTAACGATGTCACTGTGAAGAACAAGTGTCCATTACCCCGCATTAAGGATTTATTTAATCGGATGAGAGGTGCAAGGGTATTCTCGAAGATTGAACTCTGACTGGGGTACCATCAAATGAAGATTAGGTCATCGGATATTCCCGAGACGGATTTCTCGACTCGATATGGTTTATAGGAGTTCATCGTTATGTCATTTGGATTAACCAATGCACCAACCTATTGTATGGATCTGGAAAATAAGATGTTCATGATCTGGACAGATTCGTCGTGGTTGTCGTCGAAGATATTATTATTTATTCCAAGAGTGATAGTGATCATGAGGAACATCTGAGATTGGTACTACAAGAAGCTACGAGATAATCAACTCTACGCCAAGTATAGCAAATGCGAGTTTTGGATTGGCGAGGTGCCCTTTTTCCTTGGACATATTATTTCTAATGGAGGAATAGCAGTGGATCCTGCTAAGGTTAAGGAGATAGTGGCGTGAAGCATACCCACTATAGTTACTGAGGTCAGGAGTTTCTTGGGACTCGCAGGATATTATCAGAGATTTATTGAAGGATTTTCTAAGATCGCTAAGTCTATCATCTCACTTTTGGAGAAGGGAAGAGAGTTCAAGTGGGATGAGAAGTGCCAAGATAGCTTGGATCAATTAAAGAAAAGATTGATGTCACCACCAGTGTTGGTTATGCCAGATCTATAGAAGGGATTGGACATTTATTGTGATGCATGTGGCCAAGGCTTAAGATGTGTGCTCATGCAAGAAGGACATGTGACCGACTACGCGTCTCGACAAGTTGCGGGAACAAGAATTGAACTACCCACTCATGACTTAGAACTGGCAGCCGTTGTGCATGCACTTAAGATTTGAAGACATTATATTGTGGGAACCAAGTGTCAAGTATACACGGATCATAAGAGTTTGAAGTATATATTCACTCAGAAGGATCTCAGCCTTAGGCAACGCCGTTGGATGGAGCTTATTAAGGATTGCAATTTGGAGATTCACTATCACCCGGGCAAGGCAAATTTGGTTGCAGATGCCTTGAGTCGAAAGGAGCATGTCCATTCAGCTGTTGTTCCCCAGCTACCCGATGAGATTGTTGAGGATTTCAGGAGACTTAACCTGGGGATAGTTGCTCACACTGAAGGAGTTATTATTGATGTGGAACCTACCTTGGAGCAAGAAACCCGCAGAAGGACAGATTGGTGATTAAGGATCTGATTACTGAGGGTCGAGATCCGGAATTCACGGAAGATGAGCAAGGCATCGTATGGTTCAAGGATAGAATATGTGTTCCTGAGATTGAAAGCCTTCATGAGACTATTCTAAAGGAAGCCCATGACTTGGATTATTCTATTCATCCTGGTAGTACCAAGATGTATCAGGATTTGAAGCAGAAATACTTGTGATATGTATTGAAGAGAGATGTGGCTACACATGTGGCTATGTGCAATGCGTGTCAAAGAGTTAAGGCTGAACACCAGAGACCAGCTGGACTATTATACCCATTGAAGATACCTGAATGGAAGTGTATGGATTTCATTACTGGATTGCCTCGGACTTCGAAAGGATATGATTCTATATGGGTTATTGTGGATAGACTGACCAAAGTGGCTCATTTCATTCCGGTCAAGACTACTTATAAGGTATCTCAATTGGCCGAGTTATATATGGCTTGGATTGTGTCTTTACATGGTGTACCGAAGAAGATCATTTTGGATAAAGGATCACAGTTTACCCCTAGATTTTGGAAAAGTTTTCATGAGAATACAGATGCGAAGTTGAATTTTAGTTCAGCCTACATCAGACTGATGGACGGACTAAAAGGACTAATCAAGTATTGGAAGACATGTTGAGAGCTTGTGCCCTTCAACATGGTAGTAGTTGGGATAAGAGTCTATCTTATGCTGAGTTCTCATATGATAATAGTTACTAGGCCAGTCTGAAGATGTTACCGTTCGAGACTCTATATGGCAGGAAGTGCAGGACTCCTCTATTTTTGGACCAGACTAGAGGAAGACAGTTCTTTGGACCTGAACTTATTCAAGAGGCAGAAGAACAAGTCCGTATAATTCGGGAGAATCTGAGGGTAGCTCAGACCAGGTAAAAGAGCTATGCTGATAATAGAATAAGACCACTGGAATTTGAGGATGGTGATCATGTGTACCTCAAGGTGTCACCACTTCGTGGAATAAGGAGATTTAAAGTCAAGGGCAAATTTTCCCCTCGCTTTATTGGACCATTCTGAGTTTTTAAGCGAGTTGGAGAGATGGCCTATCAACTCGAGCTACCTGATAATCTATATTATGTGTTCCATGTGTCTCAACTTAAGAAGTGCCTCCGTGTCCCTGAGGAACAGTTACCGATGGAAGAGCTCAGTGTTCAGGGTCATTTGACTTATACGGAGTATCCCGTCAAGATTCTTGATGCTCTGACTCGAATTACAAGAAATAAAGTCATAAAGATGTGCAAAGTGCAATGGAGTCACCACGGTGAAGATGAAGCAACTTGGGAAAGAGAAAAAGAGCTTCGCATAGATTTTCCCCATCTTTTCCCTAGACCTTCTTAAATCTCGAGGACGAGATTCATTTTAAGGGGGGTAGGATTTGTAATACTCAAAAGTGCAATAATGAGAACAGAGATAATCTCAGTAATTTGTGTCCTCTACTTATCATCACATGTGGTCAACCCTAGTTATAATTGGATAATTAAAACAGAGAACACATAAATAACTTGTGCATCATGTGGAGTTTATTTGATTGTGCATTTTGTGACAATATATAAAAAAATAATGAGACAAGAAATGTATTCATTCAAAAAGGAAATCTAGAATCTAAAAGAAATTTTAGAATTTAGGAAAGAAAAGAAAATAAATAATTTGTGGATAAAATAAGTGAATAAAAGTATATTATTCTACACTAAAGTGTGAATTTGTATACTTTACTCAGGAGTGAAACTCATGAGAGGATTCAAATTCAAATTTGGGATTCAAAATAAAAAGGAGACATAATAGGAAAATAAAAATATAAAAAGAAAAAGGGAAGAAGGCTTACCTGGGCTTCGGAACTTGCTTTCGGCCCACCAGGAGAATACCTCCCGCTCAGCCCAACATCAACGCTGGCGCGCCGACCGGTGGGCCCGGCACGTCGGCCTCTCGTCCACACACCCGCACGCCGCGCGCTGCTCCTCTCGGGTCACCGCCAGGTGGGGCCTAGGAGTCAGCTGCTTCTCCCAGATGTGTGCGTTGGGCTCCTCCGCATCTTCCGTCGCGCATCTCCAGACCCGTTCTCCCGTGCGCCAGGGTCCGAGTCAATCGCGAGCACAACGACTTCCTCGATCCATCTCGACCTCGTTCCCCACCTCGCGGCAAGCCCGGAGGAGTCTGTGGACTCAATCGTGAACAGATGGGCGCGAAAATCGCGCAGGCTCGGCCAACGGCTCTGTAACCTGAACGGTGACCACCCTCTCCGGCCGAGATCTTCGCTGGACAACCCATAAGACCTATTCATCGCTCCCTCCCTTCCATAGATACACCATGAAGCAGAAATTGCCATCTCAAGAACCCTGCCGTCCGTCAGAGGAGAAAAAGGGGAGGATCGGCGGATCCGCTCTGCGCCGTCGACGGCTTTTCGTCCAGGATCGAGCTCCATCCTCGATTGATGGCTTGGGAGGGTCGCTGGGGCCTTCCAATGGTGTCACGACCTTGCTTTCCCCCAGAACTTGGGTGATTGCGCCGCAATTCCTCGCCGGCGCCACATCTCCACCGCGGAGCTGCGGAGCACGTGGACCGAGGCCTCCTCACCATCATTCTCGGTAAAACCTGTTGCCACTGATTCGCCGTGTTCATAGCTTCGTGTAGCTCCAGTTAATTTGATGGTGGTGCTCGGGGGAGACCGATTGGGTCACCGGCGATCTCCTCCACCGCGCGGTCATGGCGGAGGCGCCCCTGCTTGGTTGGGGAGGTGAGGGAATAGGCGAGATGTGCCGTGGGCCGTCCATCCGGTTATGGACGGATGGGGTTAGATCACGCGTTAATAAAACCTAGACCGTAGAATTTGGATCCTAGGGTCGACATTGAATACCGGTTCAGGGTGATACTAGATCTAATAATGGCCGTGCGATATGGATCTAGCGGTTCACATTCTATACCGATTCGCTTCCAGTGTGACTTAATCTGGACCGTAGATCAGATCCAACGGCCGAGATATAGAGATACCCCTTCGCCGTGGACGTTTTGCTTAAGAGTCCCTGTTATTTTTATAAATTAACCCGCGGTCCAGTCCAGTGATAGCCTGAGTCTTGTACTCTTTTTCACCGAGGCCCCTGCGCTTTCCTATAATTGACGCCAGCCCAGGAAATTAGAAAATCAGGAAAAATGAAATAGGAATTTATTTTTAATGCAAAAATAAATACTAGAACTTGTGTAAATCATAGAAAATCCATTTTTGGTCCAAATTGAGCCATTCCAGTTTCTAAAATTTTGTAATAATATTCTCTATCACTTAGTATCTCTGTTTTGACATGAAAACATCTAGAAAATTAATTTCTCATCTAATCCTATTTTAATCACATTAAAACCTTAGGAAATTCGTATCTTCTTCGTTTTAACTCCGATTTGATCCGTTCAAGTTGCGTTAGTCTCGTAGAAACGCGTAGATCATTATTATTCAGTTTGTACTTATGTTTGGTGTGATGTTAATTTTATCTATACCATGTTTGTTTGTATTGCTACGACTAGCGCGAGGACGTGTCATCTGAAAAGCAAGTTGGTACCTGGAATCTCAAGTGCCAGGCAAGTTGTGCCCTTGATTCACTTTTGTTACCCAATAATGTTCTTTATAATCATTTACCATGCATAGGTTTAATTTTGATGGGACTCAATAGGTCACCCTAGATTGTTTATCTCATTACCTTGTTTACCCCTGAATCACTTGGGTAGTTTATGCTATTGCTTTACGTGGTTTTTGGGTTAATATTTCATTATATCCATGTTCCAGTTATTTTGTTATTCTATTTATGTTCATGTCAAGATCATTATGTTATTGTTAATTGGAACATGGAGCTTAACTTGAGAACCACGTGCCACCACAAGGGAGGAATGGGACCCCTTGGCTGACTAATTAGGAAAGCTAGTGGAAGACTACCTTACCCGAAAGGGGCAAGGGCAGTAGGGGAGTGGTCAGTGTAGGGAGGTCCCTGGTTGATTTTGCTGCGATGGCGGTCAGCCAGGAACCCTGCATTGGAATTTCCCATAAACTGTAGCGGGTTTTCGGAAGCTAGTGGAACTTTGTAAAGGCCTCGTAGTGGATCCCTAGCCATTCACCTTGGTAGTGTCTAAGGGCCTAGCTAACCCTGGCGACATGGGAAACACGACTTGTGGGTAAAGGGTACAACCTCTGCAGAGTGTAAAACTGGTATACTAGCCGAGCTCACGGTCATGAGCGGCTCAGGACTCTCCGATGATTAAATTATGGAACCTAAACTCAATTTGTCATTTGCATTTGCATGGGATTTGTTATTAATTGTGTTCTATTATTTTATTATGGTTTGGTATTCACTTACACTTAGTAACTGCTAATAAAATTTGACCAACTACTTAAAAGCAATGCTCAGCTTTAACCTCTATTGTTGATCAGCCTTACACTTCATGATCTCCCACCTTTGGTGAGTTCATGTCACATTATTCCCCACAACTTGTTGAGCGATGAACATGTGTGAGCTCACCCTTGCTGTCTCACACCCCCCACAGGAGAAGAACAGGTGGTTTCAAGTGGAGTCAAGTATCGAGGAGTTTGATCTGATCTAGGTGGCGTTTCTCAGTTGACATTGGCGCCGACAATCCTTAGTTCGTGTTATATTTATCTTTTATTTTTGTAAGTCTTCCGCTATGTAATAATTACTCTGATTATTGTGACATTTATCTCTATACACTCTGTTATTATATATGTTGTCCTCTTGGCGCATGTATGAGATGCACCCGGCTTTGTTCTTTAAAACCGGGTGTTACAGCCCCTTCGGCTCTGTCCACATCCGGTGGACCAACGCAAAGGAAGCGGGCCCGCATGTCATGTAACCGGCGCGCCGGTTACGACGTGCAAGAAGCTACACCGCCACTCACGCCAATGTTGCACCTCCTCGACTGCGAAACCAGTACCACGACTCGAGGTACCCCTGCGCATGACCCAACAGTGCCAATTAAAGGCGACGGCCATGGGTCAGTCAGCCGCAGGGTAGGCACGACGGTTGGCATGGTCAAAAGTGGGCCGGCAGTAACTGCAGCGGCAGACGAGCAGAGGCAGCAGTCAAGTCGCCTGCAGGCTCGCGTCCCCTCCTAAAGCGACGGGAGAGCCTTCTCCCACGGCGTGAAGACAACGCGCCCGTGCCTCATTCCTCGAACGGCTCGTACGCGCAACGGGCGCCACGCGAATCGCCCGTCCTATCGCATTAACTCCCCGACGGAGCAAGCAACACCTCTGGCAGGCGAGGCGGGAGTCGCTTCGCCTTCGCCATAATGACCGCGTCAAAAAAGGTGTGCCACCTTATTTAAAATTCATATCCTTCCCCTCCTCCTCTCTCTCTCTCTCTCTCTCTCTTGCCACAGGGACCGGGAAAGGGGACATTGTGGAAAGGATCCTTCTCGGCAGAGGAAGCGGGCCCCGAGCCCCCTACTGATCAGGGGTTCGAAGGCTGGCCCCTCGGAAAGGATTCGACAGCCGCCCCAGAGCACTCGGACTTCAAGCCCATTACTAATCAGGGGTTCGAAGGCTGGCCCCTCGGAAGGGTTCGACAGCCGCCTCAGACCGCTCGGGCTCCGTGCCCACTACTGATTAGGGGTTCGTAGGCTGGCCCCTCGGAAGGGTTTGACAGTCGCCCTAGAGCACGCAGAGTGAGGGATGACTCTGGGTACGTTCGATACATAACCAAGGCTCGGGCTACGCTCTCGAGGTACCCTAGGACATTTCTGAGACCGGCGGGAACGATTTGTAACAGAATCCTACCAGAGGGAGGCATCGAGCCCTCGGACCCTTTCGAAGGGGTCTGGGTCCGGCGAATCACCCGCAGGTACTTTTGGAGCGCGCCTCTGGGCCACAGCCGACCCCTAACGAATGGGGCACGGGCGTCCACTCGGATCACCCATTAGCAGCTCACTGGAAACACCATGTTCGGCGCCCTCCGAGGGCAACATGGCGCTTTCCCCCCTCCTCCTTGCGGAAAGGTGACACATGGGCATATAATAAAAGTCGGGAAAGTCCTTGATCGTCCTCTCGCTCCGTGCAGAGGCTCGGGGGCTGCTCTCGCACCCGGCTAAATCCAAAACTGTTGACAGCGTCAACAAACTAGCTTGATAACTTGGAACCCGACCACGCACCTGGGCTACTGCCGGGCCACATGAGGGAACGTTCAGACCGGCCGAAGCACCACGAAAAGCATTCAGACCTCAGAGGAGTCAAACCAATCCTCCGAGGCCTCAGGGCCTACACCCGGCGGGTGCGCTCGCGCGCACCCACCAGAACAAGGCAAAAACCGAGAAAGGTCGGTCCCCTCACCAAAAACGCAGCAAAAGCCTCCAAGCGAGTACCATCACTCCCTTCGAGGCTCGGGGGCTACTATCGGGTACCATAATTAGGGGTACCCCCAACACTCCTAATCATGGCTGGTAAACACCCTCAGACCAACTGACGGGTGCAGTTCAAGCCAAGACTTCGTCTACCCGAAGGACGCGATCTCACCTGAGCCCAACCTCGGGTCGGAACAGTGGTCCTAGACGAGTTCACGCCTCGCCCGAGGCCCTCCTCAGGCAGCGGGCGCCCCCTCGGATCTCCTGAGGCCCGGCTCGGGAAGGCTTTGTTGTGAAGCAACCTTGGCCATACCGCCACACCAACCGACCGCTTCGCAGGCGCATTAAATGCAGGGGATGCCTGACGCCGTATCCTGACACACGCGCCTCAGTCGGCCAGGCCGAAGTGACCGCAGTCACTTCGCCCCTCTCCTTTACTGTCCGATATGACAGGAAAACAGCGCCGCTCACTCCGCTCCAACTGTCGTGTCAGCCACTCTGGCAACGACTGGCAACAAGTCATGATCAACCACCGAGTTCAGCCTCGGGCGCAACAGGAAGCTCCGCCTCGCCCGACCTCAGGCTCTGGCCTCGAGAGGAGGTCTCCGCCTCGCCCGACCCCTGGACTCGGCCTCGACCCCGGTCTCGGGAGGAATCGCGTCCTCGCCCGACCCCGGCCTCGGCCTCAAGAGAAGTCTTCGCCTCGACCGACCCTGGGCTCGGACTGACCGCGCTGATAGGGGATGCATCATTTCCCTATTCCTAGCTGTTGGGGACTTGTTCTCAAATGCTTCGGATTAAGAACAAGGCAACATAAAAAGTGTTAAATGATAAAACCCTTCGTCTTTTGAAACATTATTTCCCTTCGGGATATAATGTGTTCCGGACGAAGGTCACAAACAACATATCTTCGTAAGCACAATAAACTATGACAAAGAACTTACATACAACATAAAAAGTAACATAAACATTTAAATATTGTCACAACGTCATTTCTATTTTATTATCATATAAAAATAGAAATGACTTCAGATTACAAGTGTACCTTCGGATTGCAGGAAGGCAAAAGTACAAGGATGACGGAAAGCAAATGCCAAGTCAGCGTGAACAGTACGGGAGTACTGTTCATCTATTTATAGGCGTGGGACGTAGCCCATGCAAAATTACATTCATGTCCATTACATCTGCTAATGACTTATGGGAATCTATTAAGGCCTAAGTAGTCTTTTCATCTTTAAGTCGGTTCCCCTTTCTGCTATCGCGACGAAGCTTTCTGCGCATAGCTTCGGCTGTGCACCATCCTTCGTACAGCTTGGTAATCAGCTTCGTACAGCTTGGGCTTCGTTCTGACCGTACTCCATGTTCATGATCTGAGTCCGAAGATACCTGTTCATATAATTCACTTGGAAAATATTGTCAAATCATGTTTTTGAGGACCTTCGGAGGACGAAGGCCCCCAACAGTAGCCCCTCGCAATATTAATTTGTTAGTGATAAATTCAGATTGCGATATGGACGAAGGCCTTAAGCCGAAGGTCCGAAAAAACACCTTCCCTTTGCTAGAATAGCAAAAGTCACTGACACCTGGGACCACACAGTTTCCGTCATATCGAGTGTATAAATAGGAGCCCGCCATATTTGATTTGGCACGCTCACCTTGCCATCTGTTTTTCCTGCTTATAAAACTTTCTGCCCAAAAATATTTGTTTTCTTTCCTAGTTTTAAGCTTCGGAAGCGAGAAGTAGGATCTCCGAAGAGATGTCTGAGGAGAAGAAGGCTGTTGTCGAGATGAAGCTAAGTCTCTCTGAAGAGAAGAACCTGGGCTTTCTTGAGGCAATGTCGAAGACCAATACAGAAAAGATCACCAAAGAGATTTTAGAAGGTTTATCTGAAGATACTGGTGACAGCGACAGTTATGATGTAGAAAGCGGCGGGGGAGAGTCTGAAGATCGACCATGGCGGCCAAGTCACTCGGTTTTCGGGAAAACCACTATTAAGCAGAGTCATATTGACAATATGAGGGGGAGATATTTTCGAGATATATCTATTGTGAGGGCTGATGCTGGAGAAAAGACTTCTCCTACCCCCGAAGAAGATGAGGTCGTGATCTCCCGAAGCTTTCTCAAGGCTGGGCTTCGGTTCCCCCTAAGCAGCTTTGTTGTCGAAGTTCTGAAGACATTTCAAATCTACCTTCATCAAATTACTCCCGAAGCTATCATAAGAATGGGAATCTTTGTCTGGGCTGTGAAAAGCCAAGGTTTAGAACCAAATGCTAAAAGCTTTTGCAAAATTCATGAGTTGGTATATGAGACGAAGCCCTGGGGGAAAGAACAATATCACAACAACTTTGGTTGTTACAGCTTCGGTGCCCGCTCCGGGTCAAGCTGCCCTGTGCCAACCTTTCGGAAGAGGTGGCCCGGGGCCTGGATGACAGAATGGTTCTATGTAAAGAATGACTTGACAGCGCAGGAAGATGTTAAGAGTATCATTATGCACCCCATCTGGCAACGCTTCGGACTCCGAAAGCCGAAGGTTGAAATGGATGAAGCGGTCGAAGAATGCCAAAGAGCCTTCGGCGTAATCTGCTCTTTTATTGGGACAAGGGATCTGGTCCAAGAGCATATTGCCTTCAGGGTGTGGCCACTTGCAGGAAAGTGGGAAATGCCGAAGGAGACCATCAAAGAGTCTGACGAAGGTGGACTAGTCAGACTAAAATACACATTCAAATACGGGGATAAGTTTGTTGAACCTGATGACGACTGGTTAAAAAGCATTGAAACATTAAGTGACGAACTGCTTGGGGTATATTCGAAGGCCGAGAACACTGCATTATCGGCAGCCTTCGGAGGCCGAAAGAAGAAGAGGCTCAACCGGGTATTTGATGCAATCGGGTTTGTCTACCCTGACTATCATTATCCGGTGCCGGGCCGCAAAAGAAAAAATACTTCTCCTGCAACAGAAGTTGCCACAAGTGCTTCTAGTGAGCCAGCGCCGCAAAGAAAAAAGATGAAGGTGCTCACCCACCGGGCACGTTTTATTGAGCCGGCCACAGTGCCTGAATTTATCGGTAAAGTCTCCTTGGCCACTGAAAGTACAGAGCCAGCTCCAGTGCCGAAGATCGAAGAAAAAACTGAAGTACCTTCAGCAGAGAAAGCAGAAAAACCGAAAATTGAAGGACCAAAAATATTAGAAATCTTAAGTCCTTCAGCAAGTGTTGAAACAATAAAAAATCAAAAGGGTCCATCGGTAACCCCGAAAAGAAAAAGAATGGTGAACGTGCTAGATGTTTTGGAGACAATTAAGTCTTCAAGCATAACTCCAAAGAAGACTGTTGAACTTTCTGAAGTGTCTACTGAAGCTTTAGTTGCTGAAGCTTCGAAGCAACAACTTGAAGTTGAAGCTGGGACTTCAGAGCCCACCAAGGAACAACCTTTGGAAACCGAAGAAAAAATAAAAATGTCAGAGCCAATTTCGGTTGAAGAAATTGACACTGCTGCCCCCGAAGCTCCTTCCACCATATGCGATTACATTGTGCGACATGCTTCAGGGAAGAAATTATCTGAAGAAGAGATTTATGAAGCCAACCACTATGCCAAAGAATTAAAATATCCGAAGGGGGCACTAGTGTTCAATGGGACAAACGAAGATGACTTCCTATACTGTCTCCCTGACAACAAAGAATTATCTGTCTGCCGGGAGATGGCTAGGAGTATGGGGTTTCCGAAGCTTGAAGCTGGACTATGCGCTATGACGAAGGAGGATCTTGCGGATAGCCTTGCATATAATAGTCTGAAGGTGCGAGAATTGCGCATTTTGGAAACTTTATGATTCAAAATCTATTGTTTTATTCTTATACTAACTTTTTACATATAGGGATTAATACTAAGCAACGCGCTGAGAGCGCAAAAGAGTGCCGAAGATGAAAGCTATGAAATTGCCTTTAACAACCTTCGAATAGAGGTTATCAAGCTAAGGAACGAAGCCCTAGAAAAGGACAAGATTCTAGTTACATTAGTGGATAAAGTAAAGGAGAACGAAGCTGCGTCCAAAGCCCAAATTGCAGCTCAAAAGCACGAGATTGACGATCTTCGGAAGCAATTGGCCCGGGCGAAAGAAGAACGCATACTTGAAGAAACGAGGCGGGAATGTAGCGACCAATGGGCTAATCATTTAGAAGGAACCGTTGAAGAGCTTCGGTCTTCTAAGAAAAGGTGCTACGAAAAATCCATGGATTGTGTAAAGAAAATAAAAACCAGCTTCGCCAGTGTTGGCGCATTTTCGAGTGAAGAAGATTTTGTGAGAGGTAACCCAGAAGGGCCGATAGAATGGATCTGCCACGAAGCTGAAGCCTTCGAAGAAATTCTAAACAGTCGAGGAGACATTTGCGCCTTCTCGGGTGCCAGGGGGATTGCTTCTATACTGGAGAAAAAAGGCTGCGATCATGTTAAGGTTCTTGCACAATCCGAAGCCAGCTTATCCCCTGAAGATATTAAAGACCCCTCGGCCGAAGCTAGCCAGGCTGGTGGAAAATTTTTCACCGACGTCTGGGACAATGGTGGCCGAGAAATGGCCCGAGAAATCATTCAGAAAAGTGAGAAAGGCATTCACGACGCTAGAGAAGTAGCTAAGGCCGCTGACAAAAGCTCAGAGCCCGAAGGGCAATTAGGTATTAGCTAATGGTTTTTATTGCGTTGTAATTTTTGATTTTAAACTTCGTTCAATTTGTAATAGCAATGTGGCCGTATCATGTTCTCCTTCAGATCCTTCTAAAGCGTCTCCGGGCCCTCACCCGAAAGGAGACGAAGAAATTAAAAAGATGGCTGAAGCTATCATGGATGAAGTTGTTAACCGACTCCTGAACGAAGCTGCCGAAGTTGTTTTGAGAGAAGATTAAGCACTTTTGTAAAGACTTCTTGAAATGAAACATGTGTGACATTTTGTAACCCTGTGATATATTTGCTTTTAATAACTCGATTCTTTACGATGCATGAAACTTTACATACGTACCGTTTTTGAGGCTTCGGCGAAAAAACACCTTCCCTTCTTTTCATGCTTCGTGAAGATAGAAAAACTTTTATGCATCACGACAATGTTCATAGTGCTCTGATGAAGGATATCCAAGCTTCATGAAAATATTTTCCGAAGCTATATTCCAAAGATCAATATTGTGTCCCCTTATGACTTAGCACGATTTTTACTTTCTCAAAGTATCCTTCCGAAGGTTGATACCGTGTCCCCTTCTTTTGCCATATGCAACATGATGTATGATGCTTATGCTATGCAAAATGATGTGATGATGTTATGTTATGTAGATGACATTTATTCCGAAGATACACACATATCCCGTAAAACACAAAATATTTTTGTACCAGCGCTGACTTTTCGCTGTAAGCTCTGCATTCCCTAAGGAACGACTTTGGAGCTTCTTCGCCTTTTACTTAGGCGGTATCAGCGTTGACTTTTCGCTGTAAGCTCTGCATTCCCTTAGGAACGACTTTGGAGCTTCTTCGCCCTTTACTTAGGCGGTATCAGCGTTGACTTTTCGCTGTAAGCTCTGCATTCCCTTAGGAATGACTTTGGAGCAGAAAACTTACACTGCGTTCCCTTTGGAACGACTTTTTGTGATTTCAGCAAACTTACTCTGCGTTCCTTAAAACGACTTTTTGTTGCTTCGAAGGATTTTCGATAATTTGAAGGTCCTCCTTGTTATCGTAAATTTTTAAGCTTCAGCAACTTAAGCCTGAGAAAAATATCTTTTCCTTGGAGCAAGCAAAGAAACTTTTACATGAAAACTAAAAAATGTCCTTTATTACACAGAAAATAGAACTGAATGGAAAAAACTGGTAGGATATTTGTCAATAGATGTGCTTCGACTCTGGCACAGTGCTATTGACTGTGCGAGCTTCGGATTGTTCTCTGAGATCCCTTTGGTGTGGAGCATATTGGCTCCCTTCTGGCTGTTGGCCTTGTTGCAACGGTGGTGGAGGCGGAGGCTGTTGCCAGGAAGCTTGAGGTTGACTCGCCGAAGCAACAGAAACTGCAGGGTGGTTGCCTATGTATTCTGGGATGTAAGGCGGATGGTACGAAGCAGTATGCATGACCTGCTTCGGCTGAGCTTGTTGCGCTGCAGCTTCGGCTATCTCCTTTTGCTTCTGGATGGTAACATGGCACATCCTGGTGGTATGACCCTTGTTTTCACCACAGAATAAGCAAAATACTCTCCTTGGTTGATCTCCAAATCTTCCGCCGAAGCCCCTGGCGCCTCTGCCTCTTGGAACTGGTGGCCGGAAGAAACTTTGCTGTTGCCCCGAAGCCTGTGAGGAGCACTGCGGCCTGTTCTGCTGACTCCCCTTATCATCATTTTGAGTAGAGTTGTGGATGGACCTGACATGCCTCGGATAGAATCTTCCTCCGAAGCCCCTGGTCATTTCAGAAAACCTGAAAGCTTCCTCCCTTCTTTGGCGAAAATCATTGTCGGCACGAATATACTCGTCCATCTTCTGGAGCAATTTCTCCAAAGTTTGAGGAGGCTTCCTAGCAAAGTATTGAGCTGAAGGTCCAGGCCGAAGTCCCTTGATCATGGCCTCAATGACAATTTCGTTGGGCACCGTTGGTGCCTGTGCCCTCAAACGTAAGAACCTTCTGACATACGCCTGAAGGTATTCTTCATGATCCTGAGTGCATTGGAACAGGGCCTGAGCAGTGACCGGCTTCGTCTGAAACCCTTGGAAGCTGGTTAACAACATGTCCTTCAGTTTTTGCCATGAAGTGATCGTTCCTGGTCGAAGGGAGGAATACCAGGTTTGAGCAACACTCCTGACAGCCATAACAAAAGACTTTGCCATGACTGCAGCATTGCCACCATACGAAGATACTGTTGCTTCGTAGCTCATCAAAAACTGCTTCGGGTCTGAATGGCCATCGAATATGGGAAGCTGGGGTGGCTTATAGGACGGAGGCCAAGGTGTAGCCTGCAGCTCAGCGGACAAGGGAGAAGCATCATCGAAAACAAAATTTCCATGATGGAAATTGTCATACCAGTCATCTTCGTTGAAGAAACCCTCCTGATGAAGGTCTTTTTGTTGAGGCCTTCGGTTCTGCTCATCGTGAGTAAGATGGCGAACTTCTTCAGAAGCTTCGTCTATCTGCCTTTGCAGTTCAGCTAGCCTGGCCATCTTTTCCTTCTTCCTCTGCACCTGTTGATGAAGCATTTCCATATCTCTGATCTCTTGGTCTAGCTCATCCTCTTGAGGCGTCGGGCTGACAGCCTTCCTCTTCTGGCTTCGGGCCTCCCGAAGAGAGACAGTCTCCTGATTGTGGTCCAGCGGTTGGAGAGCTGCAGTGCCAGCTGCTGAAGCTTTCTTCGGCGCCATAGCGAAGGTTGATGATCGCCGAGGGCGCTCAAAGACTCAAAGAGTGGAAGTGAGTTCACCGGAGGTGGGCGCCAATGTTGGGGACTTGTTCTCAAATGCTTCGGATTAAGAACAAGGCAACATAAAAAGTGTTAAATGATAAAACCCTTCGTCTTTTGAAACATTATTTCCCTTCGGGATATAATGTGTTCCGGACGAAGGTCACAAACAACATATCTTCGTAAGCACAATAAACTATGACGAAGAACTTACATACAACATAAAAAGTAACATAAACATTTAAATATTGTCACAACGTCATTTCTATTTTATTATCATATAAAAATAGAAATGACTTCAGATTACAAGTGTACCTTCGGATTGCAGGAAGGCAAAAGTACAAGGATGACGGAAAGCAAATGCCAAGTCAGCGTGAACAGTACGGGAGTACTGTTCATCTATTTATAGGCGTGGGACGTAGCCCATGCAAAATTACATTCATGTCCATTACATCTGCTAATGACTTATGGGAATCTATTAAGGCCTAAGTAGTCTTTTCATCTTTAAGTCGGTTCCCCTTTCTGCTATCGCGACGAAGCTTTCTGCGCATAGCTTCGGCTGTGCACCATCCTTCGTACAGCTTGGTAATCAGCTTCGTACAGCTTGGGCTTCGTTCTGACCGTACTCCATGTTCATGATCTGAGTCCGAAGATACCTGTTCATATAATTCACTTGGAAAATATTGTCAAATCATGTTTTTGAGGACCTTCGAAGGACGAAGGCCCCCAACACTAGCCTGCTCAGGCTACAAGGAATAAGACCGGCGTCCCATTTGGCTTACCCCGGCGATGGGTAATGATGGTGCCCCGCGTGCGCCATGACGCCGGTGGCTCTCAGCCCCTTACGATAGCAAGGAGACGTCAGCAGGATCCTCGCCACGCTGCCAGCTGTGCTCCTACAGGACTCAGGCGCTCCTCCGACGGCCACACCATCACATGTACAGGGCCCAAGCTCTCCCCCAACGGCCACGTTGGCATGTACATAGGGCTTAGGCACTCCACTGCCGGACACGATAGCGCATAGCTACGCCCCCCGTTGTACGTCTGGACCCTCTCCTTGCCCCTATAAAAGGGAGGTCCAGGGCCACCCTGAGGGGGGTTCGCGCGAGGGAAGCGGCGGACGAGCTCTGTGTCCCTCTCCCTCACGCGACGCGCTTGTAACCCCTACTGCGAGCAGCACCCCTGGTGCAGGATAATACAAGGCTTGTCCCACATCTTGTGTTCCATCCCGTGCCAACCCATCTGGGCAGGGACACGCAACGACAATTCACTCGTCGGTCCAGGGACCCCCCCCCCCCCCCCCCCCCGGGGTCAAAACACCGACAATTAGGTATTAGGATTGCAAAAAAAAGTGCCCTTTACAAATACATTCGAAATAAACAGACTTACAAATTTATAACCCGGGATTATAATAATTCATTGATGGTAATAGTCAAATATTTTCGCTAACTCTTCTACTATCGTGTCCTCATAGTACTTTTAAAGTTTGCCAAAACTAGACATTCTCTAGATAAGTGCCAGTGTGTTGACACCTTTTTCGGGCGCCAAACACTCAACAAGAACCGGCGGCGGTGCTCTCTGCACAGGCGCGAACGGTCCGTGGCAAGGGGTCGGACGGTCCACGACCTGGCGCAGGGCTAGGGTTCCCTGCCTGACGGCCGGACGGTCCGTGCGTGCGCAGGGGCGACGAAAGGTCACCGGCGGTGCCTAGATCTCGCTCCCGGGAGGGACCCCGTC
The DNA here is from genome assembly GCA_029449295.1 of Zea luxurians. Classification (NCBI taxonomy): domain Eukaryota; kingdom Viridiplantae; phylum Streptophyta; class Magnoliopsida; order Poales; family Poaceae; genus Zea; species Zea luxurians. Next base: position 150,060,754 of record JAOPSE010000007.1, read on the forward strand.
GGGGAGGAGAGATCCTAGGGGTTGTCTAGGCTCGACAGGCCGACCTAGACTCCTCTAATCGACGTAGAGTGGAAGAGAAGCGGAGAATTTGAGGATTGGAATACTAAACTAAGGCTAAACTAGAACTAGACTAGAACTACTCCTAATGCATAAGGTAAAAACAAGTAATAGACTTGATTTGATCGATTGTTGGGGGGTATCAATCGGCCGTAGCCCTTCATCTATATAAAGGGGGAGGTCTGGATCCGCTTCGAACTGATTTCCGAGTCAATCCCACGATTTTAGGTAACAAATCCCATGAGAAACTAGGAACCCTAACTGACTCTGCGCACGCGTGGACCGTCCGCGCCACCATCGCGGACAGTCCGGACCGCGGACCGTCCGGCCTCAGGGCCGGACCGTCCGCTCGGCCTTTTTTGGCTTCTAACATATGCCCCCTGCCTTTTGGTGAAGGTTGACGAACCAAAAGCATATGAACTAAACCTGATGTAAGTCACCGGCTTTTCAAAATAGAGATCATTCAATAAAGCACCAATGTATAAAGGTCGTTTTGGATTGTATCTTTCTCGGCCACGACCATTTGATCAATGCATCAGAATGAATAGAATGGAGGTGCCCCTAGCCTGGATAGACAAAGGGACTATACATGTGCCATGGATTCATCGTCGTGCCATTCCACATTTGAGTAGGACAATATACCGACGATGAATAAACGAGTGGAAAGTACCCTGGTCTCATAAGACGAACAGACGATGCTTGTCGCGTCGCCTTTTGGGCCGTTTTGTTCGGTCGTTTCGTTTTAGCAGGTGACCGAGGTTTCTTTGTTGACCGATCGCGTGGAACAGTCTTTTTGCTAGCATTTTTGGAGAGCAACTGATCAAAAGTAGGGTCGGCTTTGATCAGTCGTCTATATGTGCTTTGACCTTGCATCTTTTTCCTTGCTTCGTGTAGAGGCTGACGCCTTTGGTCATAGGTGGACTGTCCGGCTGAGTTAGCCGGACCGTTTATCTGAGCACCGGACCGTCCGCACGTAGGTGCCGGACCATCTGCGATGCTCGGGCTAGGCTGATGAGTTTGGTTCATTAATTGTGCCTGACCCCCGGCGTCTTCGGACTTTTTAGCCTTCTTGTCCGAAGCCTTTCGGGCAATCTCCTTTTGTGATATAAGTGACATGCGATGATCGCCAATGACGATGCCCTTGCCTTTGCCTTTATTGGCCATTTCGGGCCGAACCATGACCTTTTGCATGTGAGTTCTATTGTATTAACAGGAAAAGGTTGCGTGTCAACTTGCATCTCCTGAAAAGCCAATCGGCCCTCATTTATGGCCGATTGTATCTGTCGACGAAAAACATTACAATCATTGGTGGCATGAGAAAAGGAATTATGCCACTTACAATAAGCACACCTCTTTAATTCATCAGAAGGAGGAATAGTATGAGTTAACTTAATGTTGCCGTTTTTAATAACTCGTCAAATATTTTATCGCATTTGGCAACATTAAAAGTAAACTTAACTTCTTCTTGTCGATTCTTTCGAATCGACTGTAAAGCAGAACATGCGGAAGGTTTAGCCTGTCCTGGCCAAACTAGTTCGGCGGTGTATACATCCGTGGATTCATCATCTGAATTATCGTATCCCACTAGATGCATCTTATGGCTAGCCGATTTTGATGTTTCCTTACTTCGGCTTTCACAGGTCATAGCCCGCTGGTGCAAGTGTACTAGCGAAAAGAATTGGGTGCCATCTCATTTTTCTTTTAAGTAGGGTCATAACCCATTGAAAGCCAGCCCTGTTAATTGTTTTTTTGCGACATAGATCTGAAAGCATCGATTTCTAGTGTCCCGGAATCTCCGGATATAGTCATTAACCGATTCTTCAGGCCCCTGTCGGACTGAGGCTAAGTCAGCCAATTCTAATTCATGTTCTCCTGAGAAGAAGTGTTCATGAAATTTCTGCTCTAATTCTTCCCAAGAGTTAATAGAGTTTGGTGGCAAGGCTGCGTACCATGTAAATGCAGTATCAGTAAGGGACAACGAGAATAAACGTAGGCTTCCCCATTAGCCAATTCTCCCAAGTGTGCTATGAATTGGCTTATATGTTCGTGTGTGCTTTTCGCACCTTCACTAGAAAATTTAGAGAAGTCTGGTATTCTAGTTCCCTGTGGATATGGCACGGTGTCGAATCGGTGGCTATAAGGCTTCCGATACGATTGCCATGTACCTGGCACACTAACACCGAGTTTGTCCCTGAACATCCTGGCTACCTCGTCTCTGATCCTCTTCGCCATGTCTGGCGACCATCCATTGAATTTGTGGATGGAAATCTCAGGTTGCCTGACATCACTCTGTCGGCTTTCCTCCCAGGGATGTTTGAGGTGTGTGCTAGGTGTCCTATTAATGTCACCAGCTCCTGCCTTATACCTCTCAGGCTCTCTTATGGCCGAACAGTATTCAGCCCTATGTCCATGAGGTGGTATGGCATGATTATAATGTGTTGCCGGCGGGGCACCATGATGTTGCTGCAATGAATGTGGGAACTGTGCGTATTGCGCAGCTCTCGGCTCTACGTATGCATATCCGGACGGTCCGGCGTAAGAGGCCGGATGGTCCGCGACCTGGCCAAATGGTCCGAAGGTATATCCGGATTGTCCAGCCGTATATGGTGCTACGTGGGTAGTCTCGTACCCAGATCGTCTGTCGTAAAGAACTGGACGGTCCGCGATCGGGCCAAATGGTCCAGGGTTGTACCCGGATGGATCGGTCATATATGGCGCGACTTGGACAGTCCGCGTGTGGACTCGTGTAGAGTCGGATGGTCCGGCGTAATATGTCAGCCGGTTCATGCCATATCCGGACGGTCCGACGTAAGATGGCGGACGGTCCGCAACATATCCGGACGGTCCGACGTGATGCACCGGACGGTCCGTGATGGGGCCAAATTGTTCGGGGTTGTACCCTGGTGGTCCGGCCATGTATGGTGCGACCTGAGTGTTTTGTGAGCGGGCCTGCATCTGGTCGGACGGTCCGGCGAAATACGCCAGACGGTCCGCGGTATAACCGGACTGTCTGAGATGATGCTCGGACGGTCCGGTCGCGTCCAGTACCTGTCGCGTGCCTAGTGGTTGCGGCTGTGATGGTGACACAAAAGTGTGCATCGGCATACCATATGATGGCTGGGTCAAGGGTGACCCGTTTATAGCCGATGTGTTTGACGCGGGTGGCTCTGTATTAGACTCTCACGATGGAAAGCTAGGAGCAGCTGATTTCTCGTATGCACGTAAATACATTTTAATAGATTCATCTATATATTGCTTTAACTGATCTCCTCGTTGATCCATGAAAGTCGTAAGAGATAGATCTGGAGTACTTACAGCGGGACCCTGAAGTGGAGGTAGGAGAGCTTCCATATCGATCTTCCCTTGATGGATGATCTTCTGGTGGTGATCCACCGTGAAGTGTGACAAGTACTTTTCTGGCACCTCCTTGCGCCGTTCGGAGAGTTTATGCAGCAGTTCCGCCTCTTCCTTGTCGCGTTGTTCGTTCCATTGCCGCATCACCTCCTTCTCATCGCGCATTATGAGGTCTTCAAAGGGTCTTTGGTCATCAACCGGGAGCGCCTCCATGGCTGGCTTGATGATGTTGGTGGTGGAGATCTTGGTGTGATCCTTAGAACGGCCATCTATGGGCTGATTTTTAGCAGGTCTAGACACCTATTCCCTAGCGGAGTCGCCAAAAAGTATGTTGACACCTTTTTCGGGCGCCAAACACTCAACAAGAACCGGCGGCAGTGCTCTCTGCACAGGCGCGGACGGTCCGCGGTAAGGGGCCGGACGGTCTGCGACCTGGCGCAGGGCTAGGGTTCCCTTCCTGACGGTCGGACGGTCCGCGCCCTGGGGCCGGACGGTCCACGCGTGCGCAGGGGCGGCGAAAGGTCGCCGGCGGCGCCTGGATCTCGCTCCCGGGAGGGACCCCGTCGGGGAGGAGAGATCCTAGGGGTTGTCTAGGCTCAACAGGCCGACCTAGACTCCTCTAATCGACGTAGAGTCGAAGAGAAGCGGAGAATTTAAGGATTGGAATACTAAACTAAGACTAAACTAGAACTAGACTAGAACTACTCCTAATGCATAAGGTAAAAACGAGTAATAGACTTGATTTGATCGATTGTTGGGGGTCTCAATCGGCCGTAGCCCTTCATCTATATAAAGGGGAGGTCTGGATCCGCTTCGAACTGATTTCCAAGTCAATCCCACGGTTTTAGGTAACAAATCCCGCGAGAAATTAGGAACCCTAACTGACTCTGTGCACGCGCGGACCATCCGCGCCACCATCGCGGACAGTCCGGACCGCGGACCGTCCAGCCTCAGGGCTGGACCGTCCGCTCAGCCTTTTTGGCTTCTAACACAGTGCATTACTATGGTTCCTTTATTTTCTCTCTATTATTTTCATAAAAATATCTATATTATGCATCAGTGTAGATTTTAAAATACAAAAACATGTGTGTTTTGTTGGCTAGATGGTTGTGATTGTATACTTTCAGCCAATGATTATGGTTCAGATTCCACTTGTATATAATTTTAGTTTGTTTTTACTATTCAGTCACGGTAGCGATATAGACGCACGAACGTAGAAACTTCTACTTAATATTAGTAAAGGTTATATATTTTTAGAACTTAATAGATTCTTCGCATAATTTTCCCATCTTTCTACAATTGAATATATTTTCTTGAAGCTTTTGGATGTATGAACATAATGTAAACTCCATTTGGGTGCAGTCACGAAGGCGTATAATCTTTGTACGTAATCTACGAATAGGGGTTAAAAAACACGGGAGCAATAGTAATAAACTATGTTGTGTGCACGGAACGCCTAATTTGCTTTTCTAGCTTGGGCTCAGATTATCCAACCAACGCCAATGTGGCCCACTAGAGGCAGCCATGAGCGCCCGCCCCCACCTTTCTGTGCTTCTGTCCGTGTGAGCCGGTGCGAGCGAGTTGAGGTTTATAACCACCTAATCTACGGCGTGATTGGTTGCCGGATGAAGCCAACCTGGCTCGGCCCCCAGATCCAGGCTCATGGGAGCCTGGTTCCAGTGGTGCAAGGGGGGCGTGATTGGTTGCCGTATAAGCAGAACCAGGCTCAACTCAGCAGTTGATTGGTTGCACAGTTGCATTAGCAAATTCAAACACACAGATGCAAGTAGAGTGATTGGTTGCACCTGCTTACAAGTGGTATGGTCACCACTGCATACAAGTGGTGAGGTTACCCAAACCAAATGATCAACAAGAGCACAACTATCAGTACAAACTGAGAGATAATCAAACCATCTTTCCAACTGAAACCAACACGATCAGTCTTAATGACTGATTGTTTAAAAGCAGCAACAACTTCATCTTTTGAGGAGTAGCTTTTGTAGCATGCTCCTTTGAAACCATGAACTTGAGCATGACAAGCATCCCAGGAATCAAACACACCAACTTTTCTTCCATGGTGAACAACATACCACTTCATGTTGGCTATATAGGAAGAAACAAACATCATTGACATTGCACATTTGCTCAGATCATAAGTAGTATAATGCAGCAAGTCATTGGCATATGGGCATTTGCTCAGATTAAAGAAGCAAGAAAAGCATTCAGAATAGTTCATCATGAAGACAGAAGCCAGATGGTTCATACAGGAAATGGTTCATACAACAAGCCAAAGTGCAAGTCAGCAGGATCAGGTGATCAACTGCACAAAAGAATGTTGGTTAGGAAGCTACCAGTCAGCACTACTTCCTACTTACTCAAAAGAACTAACCAGCCTCAACTCAGAACACTCTAAGTGTAGTAATGTTTGCCCAAGAAAGTCCTCATCCAGAGGACTCTATGTGAGTCAGTCATGTGCACAAATGCAGTGCCATGGTTCTTGTGATCCAGCAGATGTGAGTATGCAACAATCAAAGCTTCTTCAGTGAAGCCAGGCATAAACATAACAGCAGCATAGAGGTCAGGATGCACATCTTGTTGCTTGGTCTCCCTAATTGCTTCAACCACATTGTTAACAGCAGCTGTCATACCACCAAAGACATGGACATCATCATCAGTTAGCACTGACCTCTTCCTTTTTTTCCCAGACCCACTTCCAGAACCACCACTAACAGGGACCTCCTTCTTGCTGCCATCCTCTGCCCCCTTAACATTCTCATCAGACTTAAATGAGCTCTCAGCAAAGTCTGAAGGAGAACCCAGTGGCTCACTGGAGCCCATGGCAAACTTGCCAGTGGCCAGGCCATTGCCAAAGATGACCTCCATTTGCTTGTAGTTCTCTATGGGTTTATTAAGTAGTTCAGCATCCTTAGGGTGAGCCTAGATGGTTATGCAAGAAATGAAGTCAGAATTGTAAAGGAGGTTAGAATGAAATGCAAGTCAGAAACTTAAACCTAACAAACCTTAACATGGCCATTATAGTGTTCTTCTTCTAGGGTGATCATATGGTTGTCCTCATCAAACAGAGCCCCACTAAGCTCTCTAAGTTTGATGATCCTAACCCATCTCTGCCTCCACTTGCACAGGTGATTATACACCTGAGTCCCAGTGACATCATGCCCACTGAACTCCTTGAGGTCCTTTGCAACCTGATTAAGGTGCACCTCCTTGAACCCTTTGTCAGTCCTAATCCTAGTTGAAATCAGCTGACAGAAACGCTTAAGAACAAAAGCAGACATCACATTTGTCCATCTCATGGACTGCCTGGAGGCTGGAGGGTTTGGAACAGACTCGGTACCATCAGCCTGAGTCTCAGGGAGCAACTAGGTCATTTTGTCAGTGTAGGACACAACTAAATCATAGACATCTTGCTCAGTATCCATGTCCTAGTGCAAAAATAGCAAAGACAACTCATATATATGAAGAATAAAGCAATCATCATAGCAAATGCCCATGCCTCATGCAGAAAATGTATCATCACAGCAAATGTACAATGTCTCAGCAATGCCTCATACAGTTAAAAAAAAGTATCATCACAGCTTATGCTACCAAATGCCTCATACAACTTAAAAAAAGTGTCATCACAACTTATGCTACCAAATGCCTCATACAACTTAAAAAAAGTGTCATCACAGCTTATGCTACCAAATGCCTCATACAGCTTATGTTACAATACATGGTATGCACTAAATGTGATACTGGCCCCTGTTCTCCCACATCTGATTTGCCCACACATCCCTGATAGAAGCCCATGTATTATTGTCCTCCATGGCCACTCCATGACCATTGTTTACATGGTTGTTTGGCTGCCAGGTAGACTCTAGAGGTATTACCTCATCAACACCATGACTTAGGATCCAATTATGCAATATGCAACATGCAAGGACAAGTTTTACTTGAGTCTTGAATGGGTGGAAAGGTTTATTGTCAATTATTCGAAATCTATTCTTCAAAGCCCCAAATGCTCTCTCAACAGTCACTCTTAAGCTTGAGTGCTAAGATTGAACAACTCTTTTGCATTTGTGGGGTGGTTCCTACCACCATACTCCTTTAGATGATACCTAGTGCTCCTGTATGGGGGTAAGAATCCTGGGCGACATGCATATCCAGCATCAACTAGGTAGAATTTTCCTAGAAAAAAGTATGAATTAGATGCTATTGTCTGTTCTTTAAGTATGAATTAATTGATCCTAGTAGTATTGTTACCTTCAGGAACTTTTAACCCATCCTGCCTCTCAAGTGCATCAGCAAGGATAGTGGCATCATGTGCAGACCCCTCCCACCCAGCTAGTACATATGTGAACTTCAAATCAAAATCAACTGCAGCTAATACATTCTGTGTAGGATAATGCTTCCTCCCCCTGAATGCAGATTGCATGCTCTCTGGAACTCTAGCATAAATGTGAGTTCCATCTATTGCCCCAATGCAGTCCTATGTGTTAACAAATAAGGTGAGATCATTGTATCATGAATGCATGCCTATGTGTTAACATAATCCTAAGAAATTACCTTAAAATATGGGTACCATCTTGGACTGTTTCTGATTTTAAGTGGGGTTTCACCAGTGGGTGCCTTAATCATGTCAGCCCTTAATTCACCAATGGCATACAAAACTTCTTTAAAATACCTGCTAACTGTCTCCACAGACCTCCTCCAACTTTGGTGTATGACCCTAAAACGCTGGTTGTGGCCAACTACATGAAGGAACATGGCTACTTGTTCCTCCACACTGCTGTGGATACTATCTCTAAGCAGGTTCCTACTCTTAAGCAACTCACAGAGCTGGAAAAAGGGGGTTCTTCTCATGCGCAACATGTTAACACACTCCACATCATTGAAGTTGTAAATTCTATTCAAGTTTCTGTGCCTCTCTTCATCCATTGCACTCATTGGGGCATAAGTGATCCTAGGTCGTGCCACTTGACACTGGACAAGTCTAGAAACAAAATATGCATACACAGCAGCAACAAGTCCAGCTGCCCGCACTATTAACATGCGCCTCTCATCATCATCATCCATCTCTAGATGCAAAGGAACAGAGCCAAGTATCACATAAAAGCTCACCAGCAGTAACATGATGTAGTACTAGATCATAGGCATGGCAACAAAATAAGCTCAGATCTAGGGACCAAATCATAGGCATGGCAACAATAAGCTCAGATTAAATGCTATAAAATCACAGGCATGGCAACTTAAGCTCATATCATTCAAGAAATGAAAGGGGAAAGGGGAGGGGAAGGAATGGTGTCTGTTATACCGAACAACAACAGGAAGAAGGACGAAGCACCGAGAGGAAGCAGCTACAAGGCGTGAGGAAGCAGCAATCCGGATGCCCTGTCAAGAAATCAAAAGGGGATTAGAAACCCTAGGTCGCGAAATAGAACAAAAAATGAAGCTCCAAACCTACAAAGCACGAATCCACCACGGATCTGAACAAAGAAGAAGAAATAGGGGGAGGATGGGAGGAACTCGGCACCAGTCACCGGCGGCGACAGAAGAGCAGGGCGCGCGGAGGAAGGGGAAGGAGGTGGCGGTATATAACAGCGGTCACGACGGGAAGGAGGGAGGTAACCATAGCGTTCGCGTCATCTCCCGCGCGCTTGCCCCCGCGTCCCCGCGCTGCACGCCGCCAGCCTGCATCCGGAGAAACGGCCGATTCGGCCGCATCGGGAGAGCCAGGATCGCGGCTAGGGTTTGCATCGGGAGAGCCAGGCCGGGAGGGAGCAAAATGCAACCGAACAAGTGGGCTTGTATCTCGGGGGCCTGGTCCAGGGTGGAGTCGGGCAACCAATCACGCCCCTAATAAACCTAAAGCAACACCAGCTTATTAATCAAAGCGTTCGAGAGTCAGGTTGCGGGAGGCGGAGAGAGAGGGGCCCAGGAGGGAGAGGGAAACGCGCCTAGGTGGGGGCAGGGGCATGGAATGGTCTACGTGTTCCAGAGATATGTCTAGGAGGCGGATGCATTTTTGGCGTACGACCCGCCTATGAGTCAGGGAGGGACGGAGTCATGGAAAGGTCAATATAGTTCAAGTGCCTATTCCATGAAGACAAGCAAAATTCTCTTGAGCATGAAATGCGAATTTAGCCACGTCAGAGTGCAACAACAGACTGAATGTGCCACACAATTGGCAATTTAAGCGACACAAACCCAATTTCATAAAAGGAACTAATTTCCCCATCTCACCTTAGCCTGGTACTCAATTGCTGCCTTGTCTCCTCGTTAGCAGGCTTCTCGACGATGGCGATTGCGATGTCGCACCCACCTCGACCATCCTCACCCCAGGCCGGGGGCTGGAGGATTAGGGCGTTGGTCCTAGCCAGGCATGGGCGCGGTGACTGCCTACCGGTCGCCGGGTTCGGGTCGCGAGTGGTGAGGCTAGGGATAGGGTTGCACGGGAGGAGGACGAGTGAGGGAGGCGATTGGCGATTTGCGCCGACGACACAATGGAGGACCGGACGCCATTCATGGAAGGATGATGCTGAGGATGGAAGGGGCCGATGGTGAGGCCTGTATTTTGGCGTGGATTCCTTCCAACAACGATTCCTTCCATGTCCGAGGCCTAGATTGCGGCGACGCGGCTGCGAATTTAAGTGAGCCATCGGGTGCACATGGATTTGAGCGAGGACGAGGCGTGAATTCTGTGCCTCCCTTGCGCGGACCATGTTGCAGGGGCAGAGGGGAGAGGGTGTGGAAAGGGAGAGGGGTAGGGACAGAACCATGGTGCACGGATGATCTATATTAGAGTCTTATAAAATAGGAAAGATTTTTCTCCCATAGAATAGGACTTAGGTGTTTAGGAAAAATTAGGGTTGCCCACTGTTTTCCATTTTTGGATTCTGTTTTAATTTTCTAAAGATAATTGCATAAACCCAATTTTATTTCTTTAACCTACTTATCTTGGTGTTATGAGGTGGTTAGTATTTTTGTAGTGGTTTAACAATGGTTAAATAATTACCAAAATTTTCTTAACCTTAGTGCATGGGTCCTACTATTTTTACCATTATTGAGCAACGAACAACATAAATACAGCAGCTAAAATGTTTTTTTTTCACCGATGAGCCCGCATTCATTATTCATAGATCTTTTTAATTGCAGCGACACTCAAAAGACATTGCATTGCAACACCGAGATCTAAAGTTCACCGGCTCCGGCTTCCTTCTCTTCTTCCGCCGCCGCGGCAGCGTCAGCGGCGACAGGATCGCCAGCGGGCGCATGAGCGGCATCTGCATCCTGACACTCGTCGTCTTCCACTGAATGCTCAGCAGTGGGCACCCTAACGTCCTTGTAGCTGCAGACGTAGGGCGCGTCGCGGCCGTGGTACGTGCCAGTCCACGCCCCGTCGGCGATGTGGCTGGCGTCCCAGACGGAGGCGTACAGGTACATGGGCTTCTCCGGCCACGGCTCCCCCTCGCGCCTCTCGTCGCGCCGGACGAGCTCGCCGTCGACGCGCCACTCGATGGCGGCCGCGTCCCAGGCGATGGCGTAGTGGTGGAAGCCGTCGGAGGAGTCGAAGGGGAGCGCGTGGATCTGCTCCCGCCCGCCGTTGCCGCCGACGTAGTAGTTGGTCTGGACAGCGCGCTTGTCGTGGCCGAGGAACTCGAAGTCGATCTCGTCCTGGTCGGCGGAACCCTCCAGGGAGGACAAGTAGATGTTGTAGTTGAGTCCCGACGTGTCCCCCGCCGGCGCGCGGATCGTGGTGGCCACGGCGCTGCCGGGCAGGAACCGGCAGCAGGAGCGCCAGCGCGCGCCGCCGCGGTCGTCGTAGGTGACGTGGATCTCCCCCGCGTGGCGCTCGTGGAGGCACGCCTCCGGGCAGTAGTCCACGGCGATCCGGTGCAGTGGCTCAGTGCCGTTGGGGTGGAGCAGGTGCGGCTCCCAGCTGCAGGCCTCGGATTCAGACGCCATTGTGGTGACTGGTGAGTGGAGCGCTGGCAGAGGTGGTGACTGGTCAGTGGTCACAGACTCACAGTGGTCTCGAGCAGGTTGGAAGCGAAGACGGTTTTATGGGTTGGGCCTTGTCCGCGGAAGGCGCCGGGTTAGCCGCGCGGGGCACGTGGGCCTCCAAGGCGTTCTGTCCCTAGCGTTGGCTTTTCTGCGAGCCTCTGAAGCAGCAGAAGCTTGCTGTTTTTTTTTTCTTTAACCTTTTTTAAAATCGATATTTTAAAAATAATCTATCCTAGCTGGCACGATCAGAAGCTAAGATTAAGAAAATAGTAAATATTATTTAAAAACATTTGATTTAAAAATGGTTTTATAACATCCAGCTTGCTTCTCGCCTGGAGCCCGGATAAGAGAATAATAGCAAATCAACTGGACTGTCTGCACGTTTTACTCCAGCCTGTCGAGGCATTTTTTCGATTCAACTTGAGAACGAGTGTAGCCGTGCAATACAAAGTTTTAGAACTGAGGCCAAACCCGATACCCGAGGTTAAAGCTACCTAATACAATGCTCCAGTGAGAGCCGACGCAATTATAAGACAAAAACTTAATTCTCAATCCTCCTGTGCTGTCTCCACAACCGCTTTCCGAATATCTCATAACTGAGATCAAAGTCCGGCCAGTATATCCACCTGAAGGCCTGTCATGCCATTGGCAACAACAGACAGGGAATGCAGTTGCATTTGTGATCGGAATTATACACCGCATCGTCATTCAGATTAATCAGACATTTGCATTGATTTGCAGACAGGGAGTATCACCGGGCAGTCGTTTCGTGTCAGCAAAATGGACGCATGACATTGATTTTCAACTATGTATATAAAAAAGCAAAACCCCACATGGCTCGTGGCTCTGCAAGTATATTACACGGCCATCTGTTTACACGAGGGAAAACAAACAATGCTAACGCCACAGGGACTACCAATCTCCGACAGAAGAGAGGCTATTACACATAGCCTTCCAGCAGCACACTCCCATTCACATCCCTGAGCTCCAAGTTCTTCAACGGGAACGATTGGCTGCCACCAAATGCCAGGTTGCTGAGCCCGTCGCTCGCGAGCCAAAAGGGCAGGACCTCAACGACGACCTTCTGCACCAGCTTGTCCTCCTGGAAGTCGTTCAGAAGCGACGCGAAGCTTTCGCCGGCCTCTCTGAAGTCCACCAGCACGCTGCAGAGCCCTCGCTGCGCAAGAAGCTGGAGAATAGACTCCAGGTCTATCTGACGAAAAACTGCAACTTCCACTCCTGCTGGCTCCACAGTGACCGGACTATCAGCAAGGACTATGGCCCTGGATGCATGCTCTTGGCTGAGAGATGGGATGTGTAGCCGGGAGCTTTCACCCTGTGCTATGATGATACAGAGAGGTTGGTTTGTGCCGGCTTCACGCGACAAAGGTAAGCCCGACATCTTGGCCAGGTCGCTTGAAATTATGACTCCGTCGTATTCTTTCATCAGCTGCGAGTAGTACCCACCTGACTGATCAGCTCCCTTCCCGATCTGGTTCGTGACGATTCCATTCATTGAGAGTGTAGCCCTGTTATTCATATAACAAATAAATACCATCACAAACATTGCATATGGCACTCAAATGGCCAGTAGAGAATGTTTTCGACAAGCAGACAAGAACAAAGAACATTACTACTCGAATGGATGAAGCGCATGAACTTTCAACAGTTCTTCAGATCACAATTAGTTATAGGACATATCGTCCAACTCATATTTCAAACTCTAGAGCGCTGTAAACTGTCCATTTAACATTTACTAGCAGGCTCTTCAGAGCAAATGTGAGCACTGATTTAGGGGGTGTTTGAATGCACTACAACTAATAATTAGCTGCTAAAATTAGCTGAAAACATCCAAACAGTCTAGCTAATAGTTCAACTATTAGCTACTTTTAGTAAATTAGCTAATAGTTAGATAAATATTTATTAGCTAGCTAATTCCACTAGCAATTTTTTAGCCAACTAACTATTAGCTCTAGTGCATTCAAACACCCCCTTAGCAAACTTGGAAGATTAGGAAGATGGTTGGAGTCGGATATTTACCTCAAAGTTGCAAAAGCCTTCCCGGTGAGCATACGATGGATGTAAGCCTCGTTTAGTTTGCGACATAATGCCTCCTCCACACCCACCCTCACATTTATCCCAGCACCTTGGAGCTTTTCAATCCCTTTGGATGCCACAATAGGATTTGGGTCAGTCATCCCCACGACAACTTCCTTCACTTTTGCATTTATGAGCGCTTCAGTACACGGAGGGGTTCTCCCGTAGTGGTTGCAGGGCTCCAAGCTAACATAGGCCGTCGCATTTTCAGCTAGATTACCTGCATCTCTTAGTGCAAATACCTACACATGATTTTAACACTATACAGGGTTATGATGTTATATAACAATACTTTGTAATTGTAAGTTCTTAAGCCAATATAATACATGCAGTGTAGCAGATTAAATATTGAGATGTGATGCAAAACTGTTTATAGGAGGGAATCTTCAAGGAGAGTCGACTGGGAAGATTCAGCATCTACTGTCCCTCCCAAACCAAATTATTACACATTCTTCTAGAACCGTTCCCATAGAAAAAGATGTTGTCACTATCATCCTCTTACAGAACTTGTAATTTTTATTAGTTAAGAGGTTAATGTAATGTTAATTGATCTTTTTATACACCATGATGTTCACAGCTTTAAAATAAAGCTTAGTGTTTTACAGCATCAGAAATGAAGGAGATGAGAACAAGACTAGTCACTTCCTCTATAACATTGATAGCTAACCAATGGATGACGTGCTGTTTCACAAGTTTTGCGGGCGTTTTACAATCTTTACTTCTTGTTGTGGTAGACAAAAGTTTACATTAATTAATCTTCATAGTTCATACACTAGTATAAGCACAAACTATATTATTCTGTCATTCTGTGCAAACCAAAAAAATAGCATTTGCTGCTTTCCATAACTGCAGAATGATGATGCCTAACAACACGGCCAGATCCCGTTGCGCTTTATGACGATCATCACCAAGCAACATTTCCCCCCTTTGTGATGACAATAAGCATCCAAAGAAAATATTGAAAAGCGAGAGCGGGAGACATGCTACCTCGGCATGAGGTTGGCCGGCCTTGGGGTGGAATCCTTCTCCGACGACGCGGCCGTCGCGGACGATGACGCAGCCCACCATAGGGTTGGGGCTGGTGTGGCCGGCCGCCTTGCGCGCCAGCTCCACGCACCGCCGCATGTAGTGAGCGTCGTCCAAGTCCCCCGCCGCCTGCGCCTGGCAGCGCCCGCTAAGGGCCCCGGCCGCGAGGCGGGGGCGGGTAGCGGAGGCGAGCGTGGCGGCGCGGACCGGGCGCTGGGTAAGGTGCGGGCGCGAGACGAGCGAGGACGCCATGCGCGTGGGCAGCGAGCGGTGGCGACTGGCGAGTGAGCGCGAGGGGAGGGGAGCCCAATCCGAGGGCGGCCGCCTGCGCGCGCGGAGAGTTTGGTTGGGTTTGGGACGGTTGGTTGGGTGTAGGTCGGAGGGCGCGCACCTTTCAACCAGTAGCGAGCCTGTGCGAGCCAAGCCGACCGTCACCCCCCACGCACGCCGCTCCACTGCCGCTGCCGGCTCCCGTGCTGCGCTGCCCTGTGCCCTCTTCGTTGGCTTGCTGCCGGCTACCGCGGCTCCTCCCCTTCGTCCCCAACCGCCGCGCCGGCCTCTCTCTCCCTCTCGCCCCGCCTTCGGCCTTCTTGCTCGACGCTGTACTAATTGAGTTGGCTCGCCGCGTGCGCCGCCGGCCGGCCACCATATCCTATCCCGCCGGTCCGCCGTTGGCTCAGCCAGTGGGGAGCGGTTGACACGTGGGCCGGTGTCGTCACGACCCTGGGCCCGTGTCAGCCCATTACGCTCACACCACTTGTTCGATTCCGGCCCGGACAGTACACGTCGCCTCCACGTACCTGTCATCTCATCTCAATCGAATGGCGCAGTGAAGTAGCAGACCGAGGAAGCCACTCCAGGACTTTGCTCGGCTGACACCAGGTAGCCGCCCCTCCTCTATCCACCCCTTCACTTGCTTGGTCTTCCACTCACCCCTCTCTCGTTATTCATTTCACCCGGTCTCCTCTCCTGCAAAGAGGTACGTAACTGCACTTTCCTGCTCAGTCTTTTGTTCGGTTTCAGTGATGCACTGATGCTGTAGAGTTTCGTTTCTGTTAGTACTCTAATCAACGGACAACGGTTTCTGTTAGTATTCTTGGGTTCATGGCTGTCTGCAGATTGTCGCCCTTGCGCTGCTTGCTCTATTCGGCCTCAGTTTATTCTGTCGTAACTGAAATAAGCCATATGCGTCGCGCGTCGAAGATTAGTGTCTGATCGATACGCTATCCCTACAATTTTCTGAGCTGTTGAACTCCTGCGCCCGTCTCCTCGTCGAGGACAGGAAGATGAGCTCGCTACACGCCACACGAGCGGAGCTTGGCCTGGTTGTCCTGTACCTGAACAAAGCCGAGGCCCGGGACAAGATCTGCAGGGCGATCCAGTACGGCTCCAAGTTCGTAAGCAACGGGCAGCCTGGCACTGCGCAGGAGGTCGACAGATCGACCACCTTGGCTCGCAAAGTCTTCCGGCTCCTCAAGGTCAGTCCAGATTCAGATGTGCTGTGTTCTTCTCCCCGTCGTACCAGCTCAACTGTTCTCGGTGTAGAATAACCGCTTGATGTCGCATGTAATGTCCAGTGGGTCAATGATCTGCATGCTCTTATCAGCCCGCCGGCCAAAGGGACTCCGCTCACCCTCGTTCTGCTTGGCAAAGTAAATCGACTTCTCCCCTCCACACAGTACACTGTTCATCAAGAAATTCCCCCGTTTAGGAATCACAGGCTTCGAATTAACCTGCGGGTTCTTCTTCTACGATTGCAGTCCAAAAACGCGCTGCTTTCGACGTTCTTGTTCTTGGATCAGTTTGTGTGGCTCGGACGAACGGGGATCGTCAAGGTTTGTCCCGATGGAAAAGCTTCGTT
The DNA here is from genome assembly GCA_029449295.1 of Zea luxurians. Taxonomy (NCBI): domain Eukaryota; kingdom Viridiplantae; phylum Streptophyta; class Magnoliopsida; order Poales; family Poaceae; genus Zea; species Zea luxurians. Next base: position 150,077,153 of record JAOPSE010000007.1, read on the forward strand.
GCTTTGTGCATGCATTTTTTTTCCTTTCGACTGATTTGTTCTTGCTTTTTTACCCCCGTTGGTAGAACAAGGAGGCGACGGACCGCGTTGCCAGGATATCCCTGTACTGCTGGATGGCTTCTTCTGCCTGTGCAGGTCTAGTTGAGGTATGTATACAACACAGTTTCAGTTTCTTCACATCCATATGCATGCTTCAGGGTTTTCTACACCTGACCGTGTGCCTGCCACTGTGCAGCTTGGAGAGCTTAAACGGCTATCGAGATCGATGAGGAAGCTTGCAAGAGAGCTGAGGGACACAGATAAATATGAGGTGCATACACATATACACACTTTCGTTTCTGCCACTGACTGTTTGAGGTGAGGGCATGGAGTGTATATGCAGCTAAATTTTCCACCTGTTTGAGTGTTTATCACGTGGCCATTTTCAGAACGAGCAGTACCAGGACAAAATGAGGCAGTCAGATGAACGGCTCCTGGCCCTGGTCAAGGCGGCCATGGACGTGGTCGTGGCCGTCGGGCTTCTTCAGCTGGCGCCCAAGAAGGTCACTCCGAGAGTGACAGGAGCCTTTGGGTTCGTCACCTCGCTTATCTCCTGCTATCAGGTATGACTTCTGCCTCGAGTCTGTGCTGTTGTGCGTGTGTTTCTCAGTAATGGAAGCTGCAATGCAACGCTAATGTTGTGTGTGCCTGTGCTCTGCCTGCAGCAACTTCCTTCCCGCGCTCCTGTTGCCAAAGTCAAAGTTTGAGAGGTGTCGCCGTCCTAGTAAAAAAAAGAGGCGACGCTGGAAATCGATCTCTGCTTCAACAATGGATCGTAATATAATTTTATTATGCGAATATAAGGCAGGCTAGCTATGTTTTTTTTAAAAAAAAAAGAATAGTACAACAAAATAGAACACCAGTGATTGCACGTATGGGCTTATCACTCTATCTTCTCTTTTTGCCTAGCAATGGACAAGTAATGTTCACGTGATTATGTCTTTGGATATGCTTTGCTTGTATGTGGCTCCTACTGTTCCAACGTCGATACTAGTCCTTAAAGAGGCTATGGATCGTTGTCGGCTCCTTTTTCCGGGGTGAAAAAGGGCACGAACTTCACTGACATGTGGTTAGTGATCGGCTACATAACGATCCACCACAAAAAATGGTTTTAGTACAAAGTCTCTTTAACTAATAGAGGTGCACACAGATTTTAGTAGATAACCTCTCTAGTTAATAGGAGCGGATTTATCTAGAGATCACCTCTATAAATAACCACATGATCTCCGGTTAAATGCCCACCAAGATGACAATTTGAATGGTCTACTATTAACCATATAGACTAGGGTTAGATGTCAAGCCACCTCCACTCAGCTTGTTAAGAAACTGAGGCAGGGAACCAATTAGGTTCGATTCGTTTGCGAGCTCGAGCTGGCTTATTTTGCTCGCGAGCAAAAATAATAATAATATACATATATATAAAATAATATAATTAATTACTTATTAATTATAAACCAATTTAACACTAAAAAAAGTAATAAGGCTATTTTTGAGAGAGTTTTATTTCAAGAATTTTAACTTTAGTTTTCTAGCTTCTCATAAAACAGTTTTAACAATTGTTAAGGTGGATTTTAATAGTGTTTGGTTTACATATGGACACCAGCTTCCATAATATAAGTGATTTGTGTGTTTCTTTGAATACCCCTAATGATTAATGGGTTGTGGTGGTTCGACGGGCTAATTGATTGGGCTGAAAGCGTTGTGGTGGCCTGCTGGCTTGGGAAGGTTGTACGACATGCAGCGCGTAGCTCACGTCAAGTGCTTGCTAATGCACACTACGCCTGATGACACACCCCGAAGCGAGCGCTCGCTTTTCCATTGTATTAGTAGGAAAAATATATGAGTATATCATAAGAAACTTATGATCAAAAGTTTAAGTAAAATCCATGCCAGCGAAATTTACATGAAAAATATACTGGTATTTCTGAAATGTTTGGCAGAGGTCTATTTATCAACCGGACCCGACAAAAAAATCATGGCTAAACTCAAGAGCACAAGAAAAGCGCTCAAAGAATGGCAAAAAGAACCTCAGGATAAGTTGATTGTTCAGTTATAGGATTTTGTTGATGTAACACCCGGCTTTAAGGAACAAAGTCAGGTGCATCTCATACATGCGCCAAGAAGACAACATATATAATAACAGAGTGTATAGAGATAAATGTCATAAAACATCAGAGTAATTATTACATAGCGGAAGACTTATTACAAAATAAAAGTATAACCATAAAACAAACTAAGGATCGTCGGCGCCAATGTCGACTGAGAAACGACACCTAGATCAAGTCGAACTCCTCAGTATTAGGCGGCTCCTCTTCGACCACCTGTTCTTCTCCTGTGGGGGTGTGAGACAGCAAGAGTGAGCTCACATACGTTCATAGCTCAACAAGTCGTGGGGAATAATGTGGCACGAACTCACCAAAGGTGGGAGTTCATGTAGTGTAAGGCTGATCAAAGAAATAGAGGCTGAGGCTGAGCATTGCTTTTATAAGTTGGTCAAAATTTTATTAGCAATTACTAAATGTAAGTAAATACCAAACTTTAATAATAATAAAGAACAGTAATAGTAAAATAATCCCAAATGCGATGCAAATGTCAAATTAAATTTAAGTTCCATAATTAATCATGTGAGGGTCCGAGCCGCTCATGACCGTGAGCACGGCTAGTATACTAGTTTTACACTCTGCAGAGGTTGCGCATCTTTACCCACAAGTCGTGTATCCCATGTCGCCAGGGTTTGCAAGGCCCTTAGACACTACCGAGGTGAATGGCTAGGGATCCACTACGAGGCCTTTACAAAGTTCCACTAGCTTCCGAAAACCCGCTACAGTTTATAGGAAGTTCCAATGCAGGGTTCCTGGCTGACCGCCATCGTAGCAAAATCAACCAGGGACCTCCCTACACTGACCACTCCCCTACTGCCCTTGCCCCTTTCGGGTAAGGTAGTCTTCCACTAGCTTTCCTAATTAGTCAGCCAAGGGCGTCCCATTAAACCCTTGTGGTAGCACTGTTTTCCCGGGTGGTCGCTCCATGTTCCCATTAATTTAATGATCTTAACATGAACGGCAATAATAACAAGATAATAACAGAATAATCATGAATAGTGTATCTCCATACCCAATCCACATAAAGCAATAGCAAGTACTACCCAAAAATATTTCAGGGGTGAACAAGGTATAGAGGTAATCAAAACTGGGGTAACATAAAGGCTCCCATCAAAATTAACCTATGCAGATCATTAAAATTAATAAGAACATGGCTGGGAAAAGTAAGTGATCAAGGGCACAACTTGCCTTCAATGAACTCCTGCTCAGCTACCTCTACTTGTTGAACCTCAGTTTCCTGTGTAGCCTGCTCGTCTACTCGCATCGACACAATACATACATAGTATAGCAAAAATTAACATCACATAAAACATGCACATATAATATACAGTAATAAACTAGACATTAAAATATGATCGCAGGAACTGGAATCATTAAATTTGGAGTTATATATTTTAAGTTATGGATTTTCTAAGGTTTTATGCATTTAATATAAGATTAAGTGAAAGAATAATTTCAATGTGTTTGTCATGTCAGAGCAGAGGCACTAATGGGTAGACAATATTATTACAAAAATTTAGGAACTGGAATGGACCAATTTGGAGTTCATATGCATTTACTATGAATTAAACAAGTTTTAATATTTATTTATGCATTAAAAACTAATTTCTGATATAAATTCCTGATTTTCAATACTACTGGATTGGGCCTCAAATACTAGGAAGCGCAGGGGCTGATCTACAAAAATTCCTTAGACTCAGAGAATATGACTCTGGACCGCGGGTTGATTTCTTTTAATCACAGGGTCTCTTTAGCAAAAGTTGAAGGCCGAAGGGGTATCTCGAGCCTACAACCGACCGATTAGAAACGAACGGTCAAGATTCGCTCTGTTATTTACCGAACCCGTATACAATCCAGACCGCTGGATTCAAAATCGAGGGTCCAGATCCAAAATAACGCCTATAGACCTCCATCCGTTTGATCCACATCTAACGGTTCCGATCGAATTCGAGCGAAAGGGTATTTGATATCTAATCTGAGCCATCCAATGGAATCGGACGGCACTGGCTTCTCTTCTACCCCTAGCCGATTGGGCATGGCGGCGGCCTGTTCCCCAACGGCGGGGAGTTGGCCGGAGTTTGCCATCTCCGCGCACAAGCACCCAGACGCCAATTCCCCAGTGCTAAACGTAAAGCGAAATGAGGCGATCTCGATTGAGGGATTTTTACCGTATTCCACAGTGTGGAGAGCTTCGCCCACGGTGAGCGGCGGATGCCGAGCTCCGGTGAGAAATTAGCCTCGCCCCGCTGCCAGATTCGCCTCGCCGAGTCCACGAATAGCCTCGCCACGCTCCTGCGATGCACCACACCCCGACTACGCGCCCAGATCAGTAAGGGGGAACGCTTGCCCCGGACGGTGGGACACGGTCCTCACGGCTAGCACGGTAAGGTGGAGGTCGGTTTGGTTAGAGCTGTTCACGCGTGGATGGAGTAAAGAGGAGGATAAGGATCCGGTTCCGGTCTTCTTATGGCCACCCGAGGTCCGTTCGCGGCCAACTCAACGGATCCCGCCATCTGCGCCTTAACAAAGCCCGCCCGAGTCGCGCGGCGAGAGAACAGGAAGATCCCAGCGAAGAGGGCCCGCACTGCAGTGGCTGGTGGTCTTGCGCGCGAGCTAGCTCCCGGCACGCAGAGAGTCCCAGAATCGCGCGATTCTGTTGAAGCTTCTTAGTCCACGGCGGACCCAACATCATGGCCGTGCGGCGGCGCCAGGAAGATTGGGCTGACACCCGCGCCCCACTGGCAGAGCAAAACAGCGTAGGAGGGCACGAGGCGGAGCAAATGACAAGTGGGCCCGTGTTGTCGGCACCAGGTGAAGCGCGAGCGTGAGGGAGAACCGGGCCAGCGCGGTAGGTATTCGATAGTGGGCCGAAATTGATGGAAGGAGCCCAGTTGCCCTTTTCTTTCTCTTTTTATTTTCTTTTCTATTTTATTTTTCCTATTCTTTTTCTTTTCTTTTCACCTTTAATTCTCCATTCTAGGAATTCAAACTTGTTTGTGAACTTCATACCTGAGTTGGATGCCTACATTCAAATATTAGTAGAAACTGTTTATATTTATTTATATATTTATTTTCTCTACTTTGTATAATCTTTTCCTTCTCTTTCTCCAATTCTAGAATTTCTTTTTACATCTTAAGTTCCACTTTGGCCTTTAGTATATCTCTTTTCACATTATTATATTTATTTATATTGTCACAGAGTGCACACAAGAGTGAAAAACCAGCATGATGCATGTTTTAGTGGTGTCCTTTGTTATTTATTTATTGGTGTAAGTAATGTGTCCACATGAAATGATAAACATTGGTAGTACATATAGAGGTAGAGTGATATAATTTCTCTTTTAGATCTTTCTTACAAAGTGGGTATTACAAATCCTACCCCCCTTAAAAAGAATCTCGCCCTCGAGATTTAGGAAGATCTAGGGAAAAAGGTGGGGAAAATCTATGCGAAGCTCTTCTTCTCTTTCCCATGTTGCTTCATCTTCTCCATGGTGACTCCATTGTACCTTGCACATCTTAATCACCTTATTTCTTGTAACTCGAGTCAAAGTGTCCAAAATCTTGATTGGGTACTCAGCATAAGTCAGATCATCTTGAACACTGAGGTCCTCCAGTGGTAGCTGCTCCTCAGGTACCCTGAGGTACTTCTTTAGCTGAGACACATGAAATACATCATGTACATCTGACAGATGATCGGGTAACTCCAGTTGATATGCAACTTCTCCCACTCGCTTTAAGATCAAGAAAGGTCCAATGAAGCGAGGGGACAACTTTCCTTTAACTTTAAATCTCCTCATACCCCAGAGTGGTGACACCTTCAAATAGACATGATCACCCTCCTTAAACTCCAGTAGTTTTCTTCTATTACCAGCGTAGCTCTTTCTCCGGGTCTGAGCTACCCTCAAATTCTCTCGGATTATACGGACTTGTTCTTCTGCTTCTTGAATTAGTTCAGGCCCAAAGAACTGTCTTCCTCTAGTCTGATTCCAATATAGAGGAGTCCTGAACTTCCTGCCATATAGAGCCTCGAACAGTGACATCTCCAGACTGGCCTGAGAACTCAGCATAAGGTAGACTCTTGTCCCAACTACTACCATGTTGAAGGACACAAGCTCTCAACATGTCCTCCAATACTTGATTAGTCCTTTCAGTTTGTCCATCAGTCTAACGCTGGCAGGCCGAACTAAAATTCAACTTCGTAACCATATTCTCATGAAAACTTTTCCAAAATCTAGAGGTAAAATGTGATCCTCTATCCAAAATGATCTTCTTGGTACACCGTGTAGAGACACAATACGAGCCATATATAACTCTACCAATTGAGATACCTTATAAGTAGCCTTGACCGGAATGAAATGAGCCACTTTGGTCAATCTATCCATAATAACTCATATCGAATCATATCCTTTCGAGGTGCGAGGCAATCCAGTAATGAAACCAATCTCTTCTCACTTCCATTCGAGTATCTTTAATGGGTATAATAGTCCAGTTGGTCTTTGGTGTTCTGCCTTAACTCTTTGACACACATCGCACATAACCACATGTGCACCACATCTCTCTTCAATCCATACTACCAGAACTTTCTACTTCAAATCCTGATACATCTTGGTACTACCAGGATGAATAGAATAATCCAAGTCATGGGCCTCCTTTAAAATAGTCTCACGAAGGCTTTCAATCTTGGGAACTCATAACTGATCCTTGAACCATATTGTGCCTTGTTCATCTTCCATGAATTTCTGGACCTTGACCTTTTGTAATCATATCCTTAATCTCTTGTGTCTTAGTATCACCAATTTGTCCTTTGTGGATTTCTTGTTCCAAGGTAGATTCCACATCAATGGTAACTCCTTCAGTGTGAGTAACTATCCCCAGGTTAAGTCTTCTGAAATCCTCAACAATCTCATCGGGTAGCTGGGCAACAACAGCTGAATGAACATGCTCCTTTCGACTCAAGGCATCTGCAACCAAATTTGCCTTGCCCGGGTGATAGTGAATTTCCAAATCGTAATCTTTAATAAGCTCCAACCAACGGCGTTGCCTCAGGTTGATATCCTTCTGAGTGAATATATACTTCAAACTCTTATGATCCATGTATACTTGGCTCTTGGTTCTCATAATATAATGTCTCCAAATCTTAAGCGCATGCACAACGGCTGCTAGTTCTAAGTCATGAGTGGGGTAGTTCAACTCTTGTTTCCGCAACTAATGAGACGCATAGGCAATCACATGTCCTTCTTGCATGAGCACACATCCTAAGCCTTGGCCACATGCGTCACAATAGATATCAAATCCTTTCTGTAGGTCTGGCATAACCAATACTGGTGGCGACATCAATCTTTTCTTCAATTGGTCAAAGCTGTCTTGGCACTTCTCGTCCCACTTAAATTCTCTTCCTTTCTCCAAAAGTGAAGTCATAAGTTTAGCAATCTTAGAAAATCCTTCAATAAATCTTCGATAATATCCTGCAAATCCCATGAAACTCCGAATCTCAGTAACTGTAGTGGGCACTCTCCACTCCATAATCTCCTTCACCTTAGCAGGATCCACTGCTATTCCTCCATTAGAAATAATATGACCAAGGAATGGCACCTTGTCAATCCAAAACTCACACTTGCTGAACTTAGCGTAGAGTTGATTATCTCGTAACTTCTGTAGCACCAACCTTAGATGTTGTTCATGATCACTTTCATTCTTAGAATAGATAAGAATATCGTCGATAAACACCACGACGAATCTGTCCAAATAATCCATAAACACTTTGTTCATCAAATTCATGAAATAAGCCGGTGCATTGGTTAATCCAAATGACATAACAGTAAACTCATATAATCCATATCGAGTCGAGAATGCTGTCTTGGGAATATCCGATGGTCTAATCCTCATCTGATGGTAACCGGATCGGAGATCAATCTTCGAGAATACTCTAGCACCTCGCATCTGATCAAATAAATCCTCAATACGGGGCAACGGATACTTGTTCTTCACCGTAACATCATTAAGAGATCTATAATCCACACACATCCGTTGCGATCCATCCTTCTTCTGCACAAATAACACCGGTGCACCCCAAGGTGAGGAACTCGGACGAATGTACCCGGCCTCTTGTAACTCAGTTATCTGCTTCTTAAGTTCCTTCAACTCCTCTACGGACATTCTATAGGGCCGTTTAGAAATAGGGGCGGTTCCCGGTAAGAGATCAATAACAAACTCAACTTCTCTATCAGGTGGCATCCCTGGTAACTCCTCTGGAAAGACATCCGGAAAATCTCTAACCACCCGGATGTTGTCACCAACAAACTCCTTAGGCATAAAGAACATTGCACGCATGGATGAGGAGGTTACTGCAATATTAACTTGAAATCTTTCTCCTTTAGCGGTAGTGAGCTCCACGGTACCTCTACCACATGCTATAACGGCCTTTGCCTTTCTTAGCCATGACATACCAAGGATCAGATCTATACTGCTTGACTCTAATATTATAGCAGTGGCTCCAAATTCTCTACCCATAATGGTCAATGTCAATCTATGTGTCATTTGATTCGCCTCAACAGGCCCTTTAGGTGTAATTACTCTCATGGGTTTTCTCATATTGTCCAACACATATGCACAAACCAAAATCTCAACATGACGCATAATTTTATTAGCGACAAATGGGGTCAAATAGACCTTTTTATTCCTCCTAAAATAGTATCATACCGAATACCAACTAAAGGAACATGTAGATCTTACAAATAGTAGTAATTTATATATATGTTTATGTAGCTTGGCGGAGCTGGTGGTGGAGATGGTGGTTGGTGGTGGAGATGGTGGTTGTTGTCGTTGTCTCTCTAACCGTGATTGCCTTATTTCTTGATGTATCTCCAGACGGGCCTGACGTATTTCCCTGCGTTCTTGTCTTATCTGGTTTTGCATTTCGGTCACCATGTCTGTCAATTGTTGTATTACCAGCCTTTGGGTTGCAATCACTTGATCGGTTTCAACAGGTGGAGGATTTGGAGGATTCATTTCTGTTTGCTGTTGCGTGATAATCTTTCCTTTCCTGGTATTGACCATCTGAGTTAGATACATATGGTATGAGAATAGTAGCCAAGGCAGGTACTTACAAATCAAGTTATTTTGGGGGATTTATTAGCTAAGCAGATTAATATTCCACCTACTATAGCTAATTCAATACCTTATGTTGGTACATGCTAAGATGTCCATCTATAATAATTCAATCAATCAAAGAAGCAAATCAGGCATTTAGCATCAGCACAATCAACCAACATTTTTTTTAAGAAAATAGTTTTAAATTTTGTCTTGGGTTCCCTAACTCTTAAGAACGTCATAGGGGTAGGGATTCCAAGGTTTGAAATCCATCTTGTCTTAGAGTAGAAAAGGTAAGAATGATCAGAGTAGAACAGTAGAAGGTGAGACAGGATCAAGACAAGAAAGAACCAGAGTAAGGTAAGTATGGAATGAATCAGAATAAGATAAGTAGGTAAGGGTTTGTCCATTTCTATCTAGGTCTCGTCCTACAGTCAACATTTCCTCTGATACCACTTCTGTAACACCCGGCTTTAAGGAACAAAGCCAGGTGCATCTCATACATGCGCCAAGAAGACAACATATATAATAACATAGTGTATAGAGATAAATGTCATAAAACATCAGAGTAATTATTACATAGCGGAAGACTTATTACAAAATAAAAGTATAACCATAAAACAAACTAAGGATCGTCGGCGCCAATGTCGACTGAGAAACGCCACCTAGATCAAGTCGAACTCCTCAGTATTAGGCGGCTCCTCTTCGACCACCTGTTCTTCTCCTGTGGGGGGTGTGAGACAGCAAGAGTGAGCTCACATACGTTCATAGCTCAACAAGTCATGGGGAATAATGTGGCACGAACTCACCAAAGGTGGGAGTTCATGTAGTGTAAGGCTGATCAAAGAAATAGAGGCTGAGGCTGAGCATTGCTTTTATAAGTTGGTCAAAATTTTATTAGCAATTACTAAATGTAAGTAAATACCAAACCTTAATAATAATAAAGAACAGTAATAGTAAAATAATCCCAAATGCGATGCAAATGTCAAATTAAATTTAAGTTCCATAATTAATCATGTGAGGGTCCGAGCCGCTCATGACCGTGAGCACGGCTAGTATACTAGTTTTACACTCTGCAGAGGTTGCGCATCTTTACCCACAAGTCGTGTATCCCATGTCGCCAGGGTTTGCAAGGCCCTTAGACACTACCGAGGTGAATGGCTAGGGATCCACTACGAGGCCTTTACAAAGTTCCACTAGCTTCCGAAAACCCGCTACAGTTTATAGGAAGTTCCAATGCAGGGTTCCTGGCTGACCGCCATCGTAGCAAAATCAACCAGGGACCTCCCTACACTGACCACTCCCCTACTGCCCTTGCCCCTTTCGGGTAAGGTAGTCTTCCACTAGCTTTCCTAATTAGTCAGCCAAGGGCGTCCCATTAAACCCTTGTGGTAGCACTGTTTTCCCGGGTGGTCGCTCCATGTTCCCATTAATTTAATGATCTTAACATGAACAACAATAATAACAAGATAATAACAGAATAATCATGAATAGTGTATCTCCATACCCAATCCACATAAAGCAATAGCAAGTACTACCCAAAAATATTTCAGGGGTGAACAAGGTATAGAGGTAATCAAAACTGGGGTAACATAAAGGCTCCCATCAAAATTAACCTATGCAGATCATTAAAATTAATAAGAAAATGGCTGGGAAAAGTAAGTGATCAAGGGCACAACTTGCCTTCAATGAGCTCCTGCTCAGCTACCTCTACTTGTTGAACCTCAGTTTCCTGTGTAGCCTGCTCGTCTACTCGCATCGACACAATACATACATAGTATAGCAAAAATTAACATCACATCAAACATGCACATATAATATACAGTAATAAACTAGACATTAAAATATGATCGCAGGAACTGGAATCATTAAATTTGGAGTTATATATTTTAAGTTATGGATTTTCTAAGGTTTTATGCATTTAATATAAGATTAAGTGAAAGAATAATTTCAATGTGTTTGTCATGTCAGAGCAGAGGCACTAATGGGTAGACAATATTATTACAAAAATTTAGGAACTGGAATGGACCAATTTGGAGTTCATATGCATTTACTATGAATTAAACAAGTTTTAATATTTATTTATGCATTAAAAACTAATTTCTGATATAAATTCCTGATTTTCAATACTACTGGATTGGGCCTCAAATACTAGAAAGCGCAGGGGCTGATCTACAAAAATTCCTTAGACTCAGAGAATATGACTCTGGACCGCGGGTTGATTTCTTTTAATCACAGGGTCTCTTTAGCAAAAGTTGAAGGCCGAAGGGGTATCTCGAGCCTACAACCGACCGATTAGAAACGAACGGTCAAGATTCGCTCTGTTATTTACCGAACCAGTATACAATCCAGACCGCTGGATTCAAAATCGAGGGTCCAGATCCAAAATAACGCCTATAGACCTCCATCCGTTTGATCCACATCTAACGGTTCCGATCGAATTCGAGCGAAAGGGTATTTGATATCTAATCTGAGCCATCCAATGGAATCGGACGACACTGGCTTCTCTTCTACCCCTAGCCGATTGGGCACGGCGACGGCCTGTTCCCCAACGGCGGGGAGTTGGCCGGAGTTTGCCATCTCCGCGCACAAGCACCCAGACGCCAATTCCCCAGTGCTAAACGTAAAGCGAAATGAGGCGATCTCGATTGAGGGATTTTTACCGTATTCCACAGTGTGGAGAGCTTCGCCCACGGTGAGCGGCGGATGCCGAGCTCCGGTGAGAAATTAGCCTCGCCCCGCTGCCAGATTCGCCTCGCCGAGTCCACGAATAGCCTCGCCACGCTCCTGCGATGCACCACACCCCGACTACGCGCCCAGATCAGTAAGGGGGAACGCTTGCCCCGGACGGTGGGACACGGTCCTCACGGCTAGCACGGTAAGGTGGAGGTCGGTTTGGTTAGAGCTGTTCACGCGTGGATGGAGTAAAGAGGAGGATAAGGATCCGGTTCCGGTCTTCTTATGGCCACCCGAGGTCCGTTCGCGGCCAACTCAACGGATCCCGCCATCTGCGCCTTAACAAAGCCCGCCCGAGTCGCGCGGCGAGGGAACAGGAAGATCCCAGCGAAGAGGGCCCGCACTGCAGTGGCTGGTGGTCTTGCGCGCGAGCTAGCTCCCGGCACGCAGAGAGTCCCAGAATCGCGCGATTCTGTTGAAGCTTCTTAGTCCACGGCGGACCCAACATCATGGCCGTGCGGCGGTGCCAGGAAGATTGGGCTGACACCCGCGCCCCACTGGCAGAGCAAAACAGCGTAGGAGGGCACGAGGCGGAGCAAATGACAAGTGGGCCCGTGTTGTCGGCACCAGGTGAAGCGCGAGCGTGAGGGAGAACCGGGCCAGCGCGGTAGGTATTCGATAGTGGGCCGAAATTGATGGAAGGAGCCCAGTTGCCCTTTTCTTTCTCTTTTTATTTTCTTTTCTATTTTATTTTTCCTATTCTTTTTCTTTTCTTTTCACCTTTAATTCTCCATTCTAGGAATTCAAACTTGTTTGTGAACTTCATACCTGAGTTGGATGCCTACATTCAAATATTAGTAGAAACTGTTTATATTTATTTATATATTTATTTTCTCTACTTTGTATAATCTTTTCCTTCTCTTTCTCCAATTCTAGAATTTCTTTTTACATCTTAAGTTTCACTTTGGCCTTTAGTATATCTCTTTTCACATTATTATATTTATTTATATTGTCACAGAGTGCACACAAGAGTGAAAAACCAGCATGATGCATGTTTTAGTGGTGTCCTTTGTTATTTATTTATTGGTGTAAGTAATGTGTCCACATGAAATGATAAACATTGGTAGTACATATAGAGGTAGAGTGATATAATTTCTCTTTTAGATCTTTCTTACAAAGTGGGTATTACAGTTGAAGAGCACATGAATTGTACAACACAACAATGGGGGTTCAGAAACATCCTATCCATACATGTGCAAACTCTGTTGGAAGTTGGAACAGCAAAAGGCATACAGGAAACAACGTGGAAACCTAAAATGGGCAACATGTGCTGATGCGGGCACCAAAATTTTCCACGCCAACACCACTGTCAGACAGAGGTTAAACTCAATAGCCACGTTGCACAACTCTTCTAGGCATCACATTTCTAGCCATGAAGGGAAAGCAAAGATATTTTATGAAGTGTTTAAGAAAAGACTGGAGACATCTGATTTTACTAACATGGGTTTTGATCTAAACACTTTGATTCAAGCAACAGAAGACCTATCTTGTTTGGAATCACCTTTCACTAAGCAAAGAGGTTAATTCTATTGTTGCGTCTTTACCATCTGGAAAATCTCCTGGACCGGATGGGTACAACACTAACTTTATGAAATAGTGTTGGTCAGTCATATCATCAGATTTTCACGCTCTATGCAATAGCTTTTCTGACGAAACAATTTGAATGCAGAGTATTAATGGTTCCAACATTACTCTACTACCAAAAAACTCTTCACTTAGGTCTGTGAATGACTATTGACCCATCTCATTGTTAAATTCGAGCGTCAAATTGCTAACTAAAATTCTTGCAAATAGGCCTCAAAAGGTGATAACTAAACTTATTCATGCAAATCAATATGGATTCATCGAGGTCAGGTCAATATAAGGTTGCCTAGCGTGGTCTTTCGAATATTTGCACCTCTATAAATCATCAAAGAAGGAAATGGACATCCTGAAACTGGATTTTGAAAAAGCTTTTGATAAAATAGAACATGATGTGATTTACAAATTTTTGGAACACAAAGGTTTCGGTCCCAAATGGCTCAAGTGGATGGAAATGATTATGAAATCTGACACATCTGCAATGCTCCTCAATGGGGTACCTGGTAAATTCTTTAAGTGTAAAAGAAGAGTTCGGCAAGGAGACCCTCTCTCCCCCTTTTTTTGTGTTGGTAGAAGTCTTTTTAAGTCAACCAAAAAGACCAAGATATGGGTATACTCAATCTCCCCATTCATCAAAGATGTGGTCAAGATTTCCCCATAATTCAATATGTAGATGACATCATCGTGGTTTTCGAGGCGTGCCAGAAACAACTCTTCTTTTTGAAAGCAATCCTGAGCAAATATGTAGAATCCACTGGGTTGTGTGTTAATTACAGCAAGTCAAATAGTTACCCTATCAATGTATCGACTGAAAAATGCAGATTCTTGCCAATACCTTTCATGTCAAGTTGGGGTTCTTCCTTTCACATATCTAGGGTTGCCCATGGGACATATTAGACCATCTATGGAGAATTTTCTACCCCTCGTCCATAAAATTGAAAAAAGATTGTCAGTCACATCTTTATTTCTATCACAAGCAGGAATACTGCAGATGGTCAACACGGTCTTCCCTTCATTGCCAACATACTTCATGTGTACACTTAGAATCTTAAATTATTTCATCAAGCAAATTGACAAATACATAAAACATTGCTTATGGAGGGGCATACATCAACGCAAAGAAAGTTTCCACAGGCCTCATGGTTTTTGGCATGTCGCCCAAAAGTTCAAGGGGGCTTGGCATCCTCAACCTATCCATACACAACAAAAGTTTACTGATGAATAATTTACACAACTTTTTTAATCGGTTGAACATATCTTGGGTAAATCTTGTATGGAATAATCAATATAGAGCATGAAAGACCCCCTCTGAAAATAGGACTGGATCCTTTTGGTGGAAAGACATCCCGAAGAACCTAACCTCTTTTAGAGAATTTTCATAGGTCAACATGCAAGGCGGTCGTACTATTCGACTATGGTACGATGAATGGAATAATACATTCTTTTGTTATTAAGCAGGATAACTTTCTATTTTGTTGTTTTGGCTTCCTCCTTTTTTGTTCCTTTTTTCCCTTAAACCTAGTTTCAGATTTAGTATATGTGTGGATATCCTCATCTAAATTTTGGAGCTCTAAAAGTTTTAGAGCACTTTATCTCACTTTTGAGCTCTAAAGATATGTGCTAAAGTTTAGGTCTGATTTTAGACCACTTGTTCATAGATTTAGCTCCAAAGTTTAGAGGAGAAATTAAAATGGCCCTTGTTCCAAAATCCATTTCCCCTTAAAAAGTTAGAATATTATTTGCCATTGAACTGGAATAAATCTAAAAAAATCATGGAAAACTTGCATGCATGAGCATAACATTTTTCTCTTTAATCTACCCTTTTTTTGTTTAGAGAACAGCATTTACATTTATAGAGCAAAACACATGTATGTGGCAAATTTCCTTTCCAATCATGTTACATTTTTTTGTTACTAAGCAAGATAATTTTATCGTGTGGCTGGAACAATTTTCTTGTAATCTGAAAACATTTTTCTTCCAGAACATTTTTCTATTATCCCCGGCAATCTTGTTGCGAAGGCGGGATATTTTCCATTTTTTTAAACAAATTCCTTACGCATTTCTAAATTTGGAATAGTTTTTTCGTTGGAACATTGTCTATCTGGATGGTAAAAAAGATGTTCCAATTTCATTCAGCCAGCCACAGATGTGAGCATTGGCATATGGAGCTGAGTGCACTTCTGAAGGAAAATCTCACCAGATGTGATCTCGACGTCCGTAACAAATCAAGTTGCACAAATCTGCACGGCTGATCTTGCTAGTTGAAGATACACTTACCAGGCTTATTAGTTCCTGAACAGACATTTTCATTTCATTTCATACAGAGTGTGAGACTGAGTTTGGTTTCTATACAGTAGAGGTGAAACTTTCGCAAGGCAATAAAATAGTAACAGCTGCTACTATCTACTGAACATGCTGCGTAGACTGCCGCGCTCCAGCCTCTCGTGCAGCTTCTTGGCGCCGGCCACGTCCATGTCCGAGAGCTTCTTCAGGTAACCGATGGCGCCGTGCGAGACCATCACCTTCCTGCATCGTTTGGTCCCCGAGAGCGTGAGAAGGCAGGCGATGGCGTACTTCTTAGCCGTGTTGGCGGGGCTCGGGTCCAGCAGCTGCACGAGGCTGGGCACGCACTTGTCGTCCTTCTTCATCTCCCGGGCGTTGGCAGGGCAGCTCGCCAGGGCCGCCAGCGCCTGCGCGGCCACCTCGCGCGCGCCGTTCGACTTGGCCTCCAGCAAGCGCACCAGCAACGGTACGCAGCCGTGCTCGCCGACGGCGCGCTTCATCTCGGCGGAGCTGGAGATCCGGCAGACCGCCGCCGCCGCCGCCTGCTGCGCGCCAACCGACCCGATTCTGAGCACGTGTACCAGCCGAGGAAGCACGCCGAGCGCCACGAGGCTGTCGGGCGAGACAGCGCCCACGAGGTTCCGTAGCGCGCCCACCGCCGGCTCCTGCGGCACCGGGCCGTCCAGGTAGAGCAGCAGGCTGCGCAGCCCGCCCTCCGACACGACGGCGCGGCGCAGGCCGTCGCTGCCGGACGTGAGGTTCTGCAGGCACTCGGCGGCGTGCTCCTTGGTGGCGCCCGCCACCACGGCGCCGCGGTCCAGCAGGCCGACCATGACGCGGACGACTCCTTCGTCGGCCAGTGCCTGGCGCACCTCCGGCACCGCCGAGAGGTTCCTGAGCGCGCCGGCCGCGGCGGGCTGGGAGACGGAGTCCCCCGTCCGGCAGATCTCGACGAGCGGGCCGGCGCCGCCGTGCCCGACGACCGCGCGCGCGACGTCGGGCGACGCGGACAGGCGGTGCAGCGTGGCCGCGGCCTTCTCGCGCCCCACGGCGCTGCCGGACTCCGCCAGCCTGACGAGCGGCGGCAGGACGCCCTCCGACACGAGCAGCGCCTCGGAGGCGGCGCCCGACCCCGCGACCTGGCACACGGCCGTGGCGGCCTTCTCCCGGACCGCGGGCGCCGACGCCGTGAGCAGCTGCACCAGCGCGGCGACGCTGGCGCGGCCGAGCGCCGCCAGCACGCCCCGCTCGTCCCTGCGCAGCGCGTCCAGCAGCGCGTCCACGGCCCGGCCCCTGGCCTCGGCGTGCCCGATCTGCAGCCGCGCGAGCAGCTCCCGGACGTCGGGCGCCTCCTCCGGCGGCGGTGACGGGCCGGCGGCGTCCGACAGGACGCCGGTCTTGACGAGCAGCGCGCAGTCGCGGAGGCCGAGGTCGAGCCTCCCGGAGAGCGCGTCGACGGCGCTCTGCGCCCTCAGCTTCCCGTCCGCCGGCGGCTCCCGGCACCGCGCCCCGAGCTCGGCCGCGTCGGCCAGCGTGGCGGCCACCGACTGCAGCAGCTCCCGGCACAGCGAGTTCCTGGCGAAGCAAGGGTGGCTGGACAGGTCGGACAGGCACGCCGGCAGCGCGTCCAGCTTCGCGGCGATCGCCTTCCACCGGCCCGGGAACCCGCCCGCCGCCCGCGCCGCGGCAGCCGCCGCCGGCACCATGCCCCGGACGCGCTCCAGCAGCTCCTCCGCCGTCTCCTGCTCCTCCCCGGGCGGCGCCGGGTCGGGACCCCGCGAGCTCATTTCTTGGACTTGGACCCCGCTGCTATTGCTGCACCAGTGCCCGCCGTGATCTGGAGTGGTTGAGTTAGTGGTCAGAGCTCAGTGGTCCGAGTTGAGCTGAGCCACTGGGTGGGAGCTAAATCCGCAGAGGGACGGGACTCGGGAGGCGGGGAGGAGGAGGAAGGATAGGAAGCGAACAAAGGAGCAGTACTGGGAAAAGAAACAAGGGAACAAACACTAGAGAAGAAACGAGCATGCAGCGGCAGGGGGAAGGAATCATCCCCTGCTGTCTTTATTATTCTACTCGATCCAAGCAGTCAAGAACAACAACCAGGAGCCTCCAGCCTCCTCCACTATAGTGGTGGTTGCATTTCGCCATCAGCAGCGTGCAAAGATACCGGTAACCATGAGCCTACATGGCTGTCGTCCTAGAAACAATTTCCATGGCGATCTCGATCCTGTTGGGTGGAATGTCAATTCCGTCCGGGGGTGCCGGTGCCAAGACGGCACGGGGACGATTTACGAGGGGTCTTGTCGTCACAAACCACGTCTGCGTTCCGGTTCCTCTTGTGCATGGCGTGTTTCTTTATTATCAATGAAGCATTAATCATGCGAGGTTAACTTAATAAAAAAACCCGGGTGGGTTTGGGACATCACCCTCGCCCCTGCGGCAACGCCATGATCAGGGCGAGAGATCTTTACCTTGGCTGGCGACGGGAGCAAGATTTAGCGGCAGGTGCTCTACGTGGTACTGTCAACTGTGAGACGCAGCCGCTGCTAGGGATGGGATCCTCTGCCATTTTCTATTGATTTTATCAGAGCAAGCAGGAAAGCACGGCGTAAAAGTGGTTTAACCGTGTGACGTGTCGTCCTCTGTTACAAATAAAATACCACAACACAGACACAAGACACAGAAGCGAGTGAGAGAGCGGGTCGCTAGCGTCAACACATTCCCGATCTCGGACCCCATCATGAACGGCCAGAGTACCATGGGGGCCCGCGCGTCAGTGGCCCCACCGCGGCTCTGGCTAAAATAATGCGCCTGTGGCCTGTGGGGCTGGGGGCCTGGGGCGCCGTGGCAACTGGTCCTGCGCGGGCGACGCGCACATGCGGGTCGAGGAAGGCGGCGTGGTGCGTGGGGACCACCTGTCAGCCATCGGGTTCCGATTCCCGAATCCGCCGCCAGCGGCATCGGGGTTGGTTCGGTTTTGGCTGGGTCTTCTGGGTGGTCAGGCGGCTCGCTCGAGTGCGCGTGGCGTGCGCATCCAAATTCCAAAGGCAAAGCCCCGAGACGGGCGGCGCCCAAGCCCCTAGGCTTCTTCGCTTCTGCTCGTCCCTACTCCAAGAAAATACTACCAAAATTCTGCAGCAGCAAAGTACACTGTGCCCTTCTGTTCTTCTGCAGCAGCAAAAGAAATTCTGCTCCAAGAAAAGACCAAAATTCAGCAGCAGCAACAAAAAATGATTATCTCTCTATATGGGCCACACCCTCGCATCGTCGGCGCTGTTCGTTTCACTGACTATCCCTCGTGTTCGTGTGGATGCTACGTGGATGCTATTTAGAAATATTAAATATAATTTAATTATTAAACCTAATTAGTTCATGATTCGCTCATTTAGTGCTACAAGAAACATTTAGTAATCATAAATTACTTAGGTTTAATAAAATTGTCTCACCATTTAGTTTTATACGTGTAATTAGTTTTATAATTACAATATATTTAATAATCACAATAGATACTTAAACATCCGATACGACAGACTAAGTTTTAATGTCTCTAGAACCAACCATAGTCTTATTTGTGCATAAACTTTATAGGAATCGATATAGTCGGTTACGGAGGTAGCGGTGGTGGGACGGGCGAGCTCGAGCCTCCTACTGCTCTGGAGTCCATACAGTCTCACTAGATTCCCCTCAAATTTAAAACTTATACAATATAATGAAGTAGGGCCACTATAATAATGACGGTTTCATTCCGTTCCTCCTAAAAAAAATTCTGTCTCAGTCCCTAAGTATAGTTTTATTAAAAAACACAAGAATCAAACAAAGAAAGAAAGAAATCATAATTCTGAATACTACCTAAGAGCATCTCCAACTAGATGACTCGGAATAGTGTCGCCACAAATTAAAATACCATATTATTTAAAGTGGTTAGGTCACTAAAAACAAATTGGACTCCAATAGGAAAAACCTAAATCATACATTTTAGGAAGTAAGTTACATTATTAGAAAAGAAAAATATTGAGAATGATGTACAAAACAATGATAGGGCACTAGTGTGGGATGTAGTATAATCGGATCACTTCATGTTATGCTGTATATTTTTTTATAAAAAAAATATATAAAATATGTTACTGTTGGAGAAGTCTTTTATGAGTTAGACACTATATTTTAAGATATGATACTGATTTAAAATATTGTTGATGATGCTTTAAGTTGACCAGAACACAACTCATCATACATTTGCACAGATTTTGATTAGGCCCGTATCTGGGCAAAATAAAGTTACTAACTCGTTTCAGATGTTTTTTTCGTGGACCGGTTTAAAACCTCCCGGGATAGACGATTGATTCGAGGAGACCAAAGTGTGTGCGGCCCTAGCGAAGAAGCATGCGGTTTCGTAGAAAGGCGAATGCACGCGAAAAGAAAGCGGATGATGATGGTGCTCGGCTTGGCTTGGCTTCCAAGACGAAGCAGAAGGAGGTAGGAGGGAGGGAGGAACCCTGCAGGCAAAGAAAGGCACGCACGAACAGCAGCCGCAGCGGATTCTATTCTACGACACACACACACACAAGCAAGAAGCGTATTTTCCAGAACTAGCAGCTGTTTGTGCGTGCCATTGCGTACCTTGGACAGTTCCCTGGCTTAGTCCGGCCGACGCCGCCGCGTGGTCGTCGCCGGTGACGCCGACGCCGACGCCGACTAGCCGCCGCCGCCTCTTCTCCGCCGCAACGACGGCGACGCAGAGCCCCAGCCCCAGCAGAGCTGCGATCAAGACTGCAATCATCAAGAGAGCCTAGCAGCTGAGCTGAGCTCTGGGTGTGCCTTTTAACCCTACTCCACGTCTCCAGTTCTCCACTCGCGCGCGCGCGTGTAAGCGAAGAAGTTAAGGGGTTGCTGTACAAGTGGACAGTACCCTAGCTAGTACCCTACAAACGAATTATTAAAGAGTGGACGACGGTCACGTACGCGTGCGGCGGGCCGACAGATCCCTCTAGTCTCACCCCGAGCCTGCACTGCACTGCACTGCACTGCACTGCACGTTGGTGGGTTCCGTTTCTCGGACGCCGGCCGGGCGTCGTCTTTCTCTGCTCTCCGCTGCGTTGTTCGGTTCGGCCCGCCGACGGGAGCTCGGACCTTGCACCGGCCGGCGTATAGCGCCAATGCCAGCCTGACAGCGCATGCATGCATCCAGTCAGTGTGCTACCAGCGTCATGGACCAGCTAGCTAGGTTACACTTACACACGCACTGACGCACACGACAGATTAGAGTCCACGCATCAACACTGAATGCATGCGTTTGTTTTCCATGCATCCAATTCAAAGTTGTATCAATGCTAACCTAACCTACTGCTCACGAGAAAGCATGCAGAGCTACAGTGGTCCAGCCCAAGAATTGAAGCACGTAGAGATTGTCTCTAGCGATATTATGTACAGACTTATCCTATATACTACATATATATACTTTAGCAAACGCTAAACTTTAGCAATGTTAAGGGCTTGCTCGGTGTTGGTGCCTTTTTTTAGGACGTCAATCACTGCGTGAGAACCGGCGGCGGTGCTCGCTGCACAGATACGGACAGTCCGCGATCTGGGACAGGGCTAAGGGTTTCCTGTCTGACGGCCGAACGGTCCGCGCTTATAGGCCGAACGGTCCGCGCGTGCGTAGTAGCGGCGGAAGTCGCCGACGGCGCCTGGATCTCTCGCTCTCGGGAGGGTCCCCGTCAGGGAAGAGAGATCCTAGGTGTTGTCTAGGCTCGGCAGGCCGACCTAGACTCCTCTAATCGACGTAGAGTCGAAGAAAAACGGAGAATTTGGGGATTTGAGGGCTAAACTAGAACTATGATAGAACTACTCCTAAATGTACAAGAAATAAATGCGAGATAAGTTGATTATTGATTCGATTGATGATTCTTAATCGGCCGTAATCCTCTGTATTTATAGAGGGGGGCTGTACCCTTTACAAACTAATCTCCCGAGCTAATTCCGCGAATTTAGCTAACAACCGTAGCATAAAACTCGGAACCCTAATCTGCTCTGCGCACGCGCGGACCGTCCGGCCCCAGGGCCGGACCGTCCGGTCCTCAATTTGGTGCTCAACATATGCCCTCTGCCTTTTGGTGGAGCTGAGCGAACCAAAAGCAACTAACTCGATGTGATTACATCGGTTTTCTTAGGCACCTTGCCACTTACTAGGATGTTACGCAATAGTCTTGGTTCCGATGATTAACTCAACGGACGTGACTCCTTTAGCTTTGATTGAACTATCAGTCCCAACACCGCCGAGCGTCATACTGGTCCTGACCAATTTGTCACTTTGCTTTCCTAATTTTCTGAGTGTTCTTGCGTCGCTCCATAGTCGACCAGGTCTTCTTCTTGCAGGTCGTCTTCCTCCATGGGTGTCGGTACGTCGTTGGAGGTGTCCTGGTGTAGTGTAGACGGTCTGACCTCAGGGGTTGGACGGTCCGTGCCCTGTATGGATGGTCCGGCCTTTATAGCTGGACTGTCTGCCATACCTGCAAAGAGCTGCATAGTTGTTGTTTTATTTTCTGTCTTTGTGGCCGCTTGTTTTTCCTCAATGGTCTTTGGTCTCCATCTCTTTTGCAGTGGTGGGTACTGCGAATGTGTGTCATTGAATATTTTTTCCGCCTCCTTTTCTTGATTCTCCTTTGCTTTGAGGCGCTGTAATTTTTGCTTTTGCGATCGTGTCAATCCCGATGGGCACCATTGGGGCATGGAGTATTTTGGATTGGCTGTTTTGTTGACAGCCGTATCTTCTTTTTTGTTTGTGTCGGCCGATTCACCAAAAATCCTCGGCCCTTCGTTATTTTGTTGTACGACGACATCTGTCGTTCCTATTTTAATGACGTCATCTTTTATCGTACTGTTGGATGTTGTAGCTATATGCCCCCCTGCCGGATTAGTCAGCCTTTGGGGTTGAGTTGTTTGGCAATCTTGCTGGGCCTGTGCTCATGGACCAGATTGAGAGGCTCTCAATCAGTCTTGTAGTGGAGGCGTCAACCTATCAAAAACAGATGATTGAGGTGCCCCCCAAGTGGGGTCTTGTGGTATCCCGAATGGATATGGTAGCGCACCCCACATTTGATTCGGGATATATGGTAGCGGTGGTATGTATGTATAATGACATGACATGGGTGTATGTGGAGGTGTCCACGTAGGTACACTAGGTCTTAATTGGATATTATGACCTCCCATCCTTTTCGATTGGTGAGGTGGTCCAATCGGCCTAACCTGTTGTCGCTCCTAGGTGGGTAAGCGAGATCGCTTTGGTGGCCGATCACTAGGGTCAGCCTTCTTTTTCACATATTTAGACAATAATTGATCAAAGGTCAGGCCGGATTTGACTAGTCGTCTGGCTGTCTTAAATGTATTAGTTTTCCACATACCTATCTCTGGTCGTCACGATTTGAAAGTACGCGGTCGTTGTGGCTCCTGAGTGTTGTCGGACCGTCCGCTGGAATGCTCCGGACCATCTGGCGATGTTACGGACCGTCCGCGCCTGGGCACCGGACCATCCGCGATGCGCAGTATGGGTTCTCGCGCATGTCCCCTTGTCTGTGTTTGTCCCAGTACTGGAGGTTGTGATGGTCACTTTTAGTGTCTCCCCTCCACCAGGAGTCTTCTCGGCCACCACTTTCCTACAAGAGATTTTGTTGTTTCCATCGGCCTCCCGTGCGTTGCCGATGATGACTTATTTGTCTTTGCCCTTATCTTGTGAATCATCTAGGCCCCTTAGTGGTGTTTTGGTAATTAATGACAACTGTTTGTGGACTAATGGTTCTTGGAGAAATAAGAATGCAGGGTTGGACCGTATAGAACAGGAAATCTTGGAGATTTATAAGCATTGGTTGTGGATCAAGTGAAGGCAAAGGTATAACATAGTTTTTGTTTTTGTAGGTCTCCAGGAGTTTAGAGAAGATACTTGACCGGATTAGTAGGCTAGATAGCCGTACTATTAAGAGGGGTCAATGACTTTGATCTGTGTAAAACTTTATGCCTCATAGAGCATCTAGTGGTTGCATTTGCATGAGGACTAACAGCGCTTCAAATTTCATGAGTTAAAAATCCTTTCAAAAGCTTGTTTGAAAAGTGCCAAGTCTTGGGATGTGCGAACCGTCCGGGCCTTGCGGGCGGGCGGACCGTCCGCGATCCTTCAGTGGGGTCCAAAGTCTGTTCACTTCGGACAGGTCCTGTTCATTTGTACTGCGGACCGTTCGGGCCTTGGGGCCGGACCGTCCGCAGTCCTGACCAGAGAAGGCTGCTCTCAGCACAGTCCCTGAATTATAGTGCGGACCGTTCGGCCTTGTTGGGCGGACCGTCTGTAGGTGCCAAATTTGGTTTGGGCAGGGACTGTGTGGTTTTTGGGATTTGTACTACGGACTGTCCGGAGGATAAGTCCGGACAGTAATGACTCCCAGGTCTCGGACCGTCCGGCCTTGTAGGCGTATGGTCCGCGTGTGTTAACTCCACTTGGTCAGAGCTCGGGTGCTCCAAGTTGCTAGGTCACGGACGGTCCGGCTAAGGTGGGCGGACTATTCGGACCTTACTTTTCTGACAGCCCTGACAGATTTCAAACGGGAAAAATTGTCGTTATGTGTACGGCGGACCGTCTGGCCCTAGGGCGCGGACCGTCCGCGTGTCCGCAGAACATGTGCTTTTTGCTCATAACGGTTGGATTTGAGTGGGGTGCTATAAAAAGAAGGGGAGCTCGTGTGTGAGGGCTCTCTTGGCCATTCCTTGCATACATCGAGCTTATTTGTGATCCTCTAACTCACACTCTTTGCTTGAGATTGCATTCTAGTGAGAGATTGAGTGTTCCTAGTGCATTTGCATCCATTGGTGATTCTTGAGGCACTAGGTGGTACACCGAGCAAGCGTCATCGGCTTGTTACTCTTGGAGGTTGCCACCTCCTAGATGGCTCAGGTGATTGTCTCCGTCAAGCTCTCCAAGAAGATTGTGGAGAAGCCGCGGTGTTGATTGTGAGGGGTTCGCGCCTACCTCGCCGGAGCGGCAAAGGTGACATTAGTGGAATCGAGGTATTGAGTGATTTCTTGTCCACTTGGCTCAAAGATCAAGCCATGTCTTGATAGAGGAGCAAGTGAGAGCTTGAAGTCCACCTCAACGTGGATTAGGGGTGATCGGCAAATCACCGATACCACGGGATAAAATTCGGTGTCTTTATTTTCTTGCATTTACTTATTGCCGTGCAAGTGGTTAGTATTTTGCATATTGTTCATCAAGTATTCAATCACCTTAGTTGATTCTCATAGATTGTTTACTTGTTATCACTAGAGAATTTATACCTCTTGTTATATTGATTTAATTTCCCTAGTGTTTTTTATTTTAGTCAAAACCGTCTATTCACCCCCCTCTAGCCGGTGTCCTAGATCCTACAAGTGGTATCGGAGCCGAGGACTCCATTGTTTGTGGATCTAATCATCCCGGAGTGGGACGAAATTGTTAGTAACAACAATGTGCACATTGGGAAGCCACCACATTTTGATGGGAATAACTACGACTATTGGAAAATAAGAATGTCAATGCATCTTAGAGCAATGGGTGGAAAAATTTGGCCAATTGTCAAGGATGGGTTTGTTGTGTTGAAAGAAGATGAACCATCCGTTAGTGACAATGAGAACATTCTTACAAATGATCAAGCCATGAATGTATTTTATGATGCTCTTGATATAAATGAGTTCAACCGTATCAAGAATCCCACAACCGCTCATGAGATTTGGATTAAGCTAATAGAAATTCATGAAGGAACCACAATTGTGAAGAGTGCCAAGCTATATGTGTGCAAAGGAAAGTTTGAGCAATTCATTATGAAAGAAGATGAGAGTGTATCCGATATGTTCAACCAGTTAAATGAGATAATGAATGAACTCAAGGGACTTGGTTTTAATGTACCGAATGTGGACTTCACTCATAAGTTCCTTAGATCACTTCTAGAGAAATATGAGACCATTGTGACAATGTTAGTAAGAAGTGATCTATCTACAACTTCTCCAACCGAAGTATTGGGGGAAATTCTTACTCAAGATATATTCAAAAAATCTCAAGCCGATGCTATAAGTTTGGCAAAGGAAGTGAAGAATGAATCAATTGCTCTCAAAGCTAAAGCTTCTAAGGCAATTGAAAAAGAAGATAGTGATGATGAAGAAAATGAAAGTGAGAGTGATGGAGATATGGCTCTATTTGTAAAGAAATTCAACAAATTCATGAAGATGAAGAGAGGTCAACCTAGGAGAGGCCGAACATCAAGAAGAAATGCCTTCAATGATAGAAAATGTTTTGAGTGTGGGGAACCCGGTCACATTACCATGAATTGCCCTAACAAGAAAAAGAAGGGCAAATATGGAGATGATAAGAAGAAGAAGAAATTCTACAACAAGAAGAAGGATGGCAAAGCCTACCTAGTTGAATGGGATTCAGATGATAGCTCGGATGATGATGACGACGACACCTCATCCAAGCTTAATGCCGGAATTGCCATCAAGGAAGCTCCTTCACTTTTCTCATCCCCTCATTGTCTCATGGCAAAGGGAGATGCTAAGGTAAAAATCATCACCGATTTAAATGATATAAATGATGATGATGATGTTGATGATGATGGCTATTCATATGATGATCTTGTTAGAATGTTAGGCGAGGCCGATGACTACATGCACAAAGAAAAAGAAAAATTTAAGACCTTGAAGGAATTGTATAAAAACCTCTAAGTGTCTTTTGAGAAGCTCAAGACCTCTCACAACGATCTAAAAGAGAATTGTGAGAAGCTTGCGGAAGCTCAAAAGTCATCTATTGTGCATGAAGTTGTGGTGGTCACCAAGGATGTTGGAGTCACTTGTGACTTACTTGATAGTCCTACAAGTGAACCACTATATACTAACTCTATTTGTGATAAATGCAAAATTTCTCTTATGAATGATAATATTGCTCTTGATGAATCACAAATCATTGTTGAGAATGAAGTGTTAGTAGATAGAGTAAATGTTCTAACTCATGATCTAGAGAAGGCATATGGTGGAAAGGCTAAATTGGATTTGATATTGGGAAGTCAACGGTGCTCACTTAACCGTGAGGGCCTTGGATATGTTCCCAAGAAAGGAAAGAATGCTTTTATAAAGCAAAAGACATTGTTTGTGAAAGAATGTGACAAAGTGTGCCACAAGTGTCACAAGAAGGGACATATTAAGAAAAATTGTCCTAAGCTCAAGAATGTATCCTCCACTTGTTTTGAGCATTGTTATGTTCTTTCTCATAATGCAAAAGGCGTTCATGCTAAATTTGTTGGTACTTCAATTGTTGGCAACAAGAAGAAAGCTACTTAGGTGCCAAAGACCTTGGTCACTAACATCCAAGGACCCAAGCAAGTTTGGGTACCTAAAAGAGATTGATTTCCTTTTGTAGGTGAACTACAAGGCGAGAGGGAATCATTGGGTGTTGGATAGTGGATGTACTCAACACATGACCGGAGATATGAAAATGTTCACCCAAATGAGTGAGGAAGATTGCTCAAATTATGATAGTATCACATTTGGAGATAATCACAAAGGAAAGGTTAAAGGCTTGGGTAAAATTGCTATTTCAAATGATCATTCCATATCAAATGTGCTTCTAGTTGAGTCTTTGAATTTTAATTTACTATCCGTAGCTCAATTATGTGATTTAGGATTTAGTTGCAATTTCACTGTTGATGATGTTATTATCTCTAGTGTTGATGGTAGCAATCTTAAGTTTAAAGGTTTTAGATATGAAAATCTTTATCTTGTTGATTTCTCATCTAGTGAGGTAAAGCTCACAACTTGCTTATTCTCAAAGGCTTCACTAGGTTGGTTATGGCATAGAAGACTTGGTCATGTTGGAATGAAGCAACTCAATCGATTAACCAAACATGACTTAGTCCGTGGCTTAAAAGATGTGAAATTTGAGAAGAACAAATTATGTAGCTCTTGTCAAGCCGGGAAGCAAGTGGCAAATACTCATCCAAATAAAAGTCAAATGTCTACTCATCGACCTTTGGAATTACTTCACATGGATTTATTTGGGCCAACATCGTTTGTGAGTATTGGTGGTAATTCCTATTGTCTTGTGATTGTGGATGATTATTCTAGATTCACTTGGGTTTATTTTCTTCGGGATAAATCTAATGTGTTTGAAACATTCAAGTCATTTGCTATATTGGCTCAAAACCAATTTGATTTTGATATCAAGAAAGTTAGAAGTGATAATGGGTCGGAATTCAAAAATGCAAGAATTGATGAATATTGTGATGACAAGGGTATTAAACATGAATTCTCTTCCAAATATACCCTGGAACAAAATGATATTGTTGAAAGAAATAATAGGACTATCATTGATATGGCTAGGTCTATGCTAGCGGAATATAATGTGTCGGATTCTTATTGGGCCGAGGCAATAAACATCGCTTGTCATTCATCAAATAGGCTATATTGTCACAAGCTTTTGAAGAAAACTCCCTATGAATTGCTCATTGGTAGAAAGCCAAATATCTTATATTTTAGGGTATTCGGTTGCAAATGCTATATTTTGAGAAAGGGAAGCCGGCTCTCTAAATTTGAGAAGAAATGTGATGAGGGTTTTCTTCTTGGATATTCATCAAATAGTAAGGCTTATAGAGTTTTCAACAAAACTCATGGTATTATTGAAGAAGCATATGATGTTGAGTTTGATGAAACTAATGGGTCTCAAGATGAAAGTGATAATCTTGATGATGTTGGTGGAACTCAATTGAAAAATGCTATGAAAACAATGGCCATTGGTGAAATAAAGCCAAAGGAAGAAGATGATGAAAATAGTGTGGTGGTCATTCCTTCCTCTTCAACTCTAAATGAAGAAAATCACCAAAGCCAACCAAATGATGAAGTTATGGATACTCATGATCAAGATACTTCAAGTCATTCGGTTCCTCCTAATGCTTCAACTAGAAATTATCAAACGGTATCAAGAATTCATCATTCTATTGTGAAGGATCACCCGGTTAATCAAATTGTGGGTGATATTAAACTCGCTCTCGCATAGCTTCATTTTGTGAACATTTCTCTTTTGTATCTTGTATGGAACCTAACCGTGTAGATGAAGCTCTACTTAATGTTGATTGGGTGAATGCAATGCATGAAGAATTAAATAACTTCACTCAAAATAAAGTTTGGGAGCTTGTTGAGAGACCAAAGAACCACAATGTTATTGGTACAAAATGGGTGTTTCGCAACAAGCACAATGAAGATGGGGTAGTAGTAAGAAACAAGGCAAGATTAGTTGCACAAGGATATACTCAAATAGAGGGATTGGATTTTGGAGAGACATTTGCTCCCGTGGCAAGATTGGAAGCAATCCGAATTCTTCTTGCTTATGCTTGTGCTCATAATATCAAGCTTTACCAAATGGATGTAAAGAGTGCCTTTCTAAATGGTAAGATTAGTGAACTAGTGTATGTTGAACAACCTCCCGATTTTGAGGACCCCAAAAGACCTAACCACGTGTTCAAGCTTTCTAAAGCTCTCTATGGGCTTAAGCAAGCTCCACGCGCTTGGTACGAAAGGCTTAGGGATTTCTTGCTTTCCAAATACTTTAAAATTGGGAAGGTTGACACTACCCTATTCACTAAAAGAACTTGAAAAGACTTATTTGTTTGTCAAATTTATGTTGATGATATTATTTTTGGATCTACTAATGAATTGTTTTGTGAGGAATTTGGAAAAATGATGTCAAAAGAATTTGAAATGTCTATGATAGGAGAATTGAACTTCTTTCTTGGTCTTCAAATCAAACAATTGAAAGATGGAATCTTTATAAGCCAATCAAAATATTTGAAGGACATGCTCAAGAAGTTTGGCTTAGAGAATGCAAAGCCTATCAAGACTCCTATGGCAACAAATGGTCATCTAGACTTAGATGAGGGAGGTACTATGGTTGATCAAAAACTTTATCGCTCAATAATTGGTAGTTTACTTTATATTACCGCATCTAGGCCCAATGTTATGTTTAGTGTTTGCATGTGTGCTCGATTTCAAGCTTCACCTAGAGAGATTCACTTGAAGGCCGCAAAAAGAATTCTAAGATATTTGAAGTATACTCCCAATATTGGTCTATGGTATCCCAAAGGTGCTCAATTTGAATTAATTGGATATTCGGATTCGGACTATGCGAGGTGCAAAGTTGATAGAAAGAGCACCTCCGGTTGTTGTCAATTTCTTGGAAGATCTCTTGTTTCATGGTCTTCTAAAAAGCAAAATTCCGTTGCTCTCTCTACCATCGAGGTGGAATATATATCGGCCGGTAATTGTTGTGCTCAATTATTATGGATGAAACAAAATCTTTTGGATTATGGGATCATTTTCAAGAATGTGCCTCTCATGTGTGATAATGAGAGTGCGGTAAAATTGGCTACAAATTCGATCCAACACTCAAGAACTAAGCATATTGATATACGACATCACTTCTTGAGGGATCATGTTGGAAAGGGAGACATCTCTATATATTCAATTGGCACGGATGATCAATTAGCCGATATTTTTACAAAGCCATTGGATGAAACTAGATTTTGCTCATTGAGAAGTGAAATGAATGTGATTGATCTCTCAAATGTGGCTTGAGGTTGAACGCACATGTGTAGTATTGCATTTCGCTCCTAAGTATGCTCTCTAGGTTATTTTGTTGGGTATTTTTGATGAATTTTTCATTCTAGTTTGATCTAAGTAGTTTGATATGAAAAAATGCATTTCTCAAATACATAATGTGTATGTGCATGCATACTAACCCTTGAATTAGTCGAAATGTCCATATATGAGCATCAAATCAGATTTGAAATTCAAAATCAGAATGTGGACAGAGTTTGAAAAATTGAGTATCAAGCCGCGGACCGTCCGCCTATGGACCACGGACTATCCGCAGTATTAGGATCTGGACAGTCCGGGTTAGCAGTGCAGACAGTCTGAATAACCAGGGCACGGACCGTCCGCGACAGGCTGTTAAGTTGGGACAAAGGCAGTCAACTTGTCACTTTCACCCGTTGCCTTCTCCTCTCACAATCTCCACACGCCTAAAGGAGACTCTCGTCGCTTGTGAGCGGACCATGAAGGGAACTTGCGCATGGACTGTCCGGAAGCTTGCGGGAAGTTCAACAATCATGTCTTCATCCCGGTATTTCATAATCTCATGGATTTCAACAAATTTCTTCAAATTTGGGGATTCTTCGGATTTTCTCTCTGATCTAGAATTAAGCAATGGATTCACAAATCTGATTGGTGGAATTGCTAGTGCTACTCATTGTGAATGTTGTGCAAAAATTTGAACGAGTTTGGATGATAATTTTCTACCGAATCGTTGATTGAGTGATTGGGGGCTAGGGTTCTTGAAAAATCGCCCCTAGACGATCGCAGACGTCTGCTAGGTCTGCGCGGACAGTCTGGACCCATGGCGCGAACTGTCCGACCCTCTAGCGCAGACAGTCCGGACCCTGACAGAGAGTTGCACTTTCTTTCTCTATGATTGTGGTGTTATCAACAAATCACATATGGATGTTTCTCACACTTATTGCAGTGGTCTGGGTGGTCTTCGGAAGAAGCTTGACGGTCGCTTCAAATCAAAGCGCCCTCATGCAGACGATGTAGACTACAATCCAACCACTGGCTTAGAGGCCCAATCTTCAGCTGGGGGCAGTGTATCTATGGACACAGAAGACGTTCCGCATACTCATCCTGACTATCCGATTGACATCACAGGATGGACTTTTCCAAAGAGGAGGTTCTCTATGGCAGAATACTACTCCAGGAGGACTATTAATCAATATGCTCTGCCATCAGACACCAATGTTCAATTCTTTCACACTCAGCTCGAATTTGATGTCTTTTAGGGCACATTTATGGATACCAACTTTCACAAACATCAAGTGATTGATTGGACTTTTATGCTGGGACAATCAGTTATGGAGGACCTGATTCCAAAATTTGAGACATGTGGTCTGTATCACTTTATGGGTCAGAGGACTGATTTCAGTGAGATGGCAGTAAAGCAATTCCTGGCCACTGCTGAGATTGATATAGATGAGGAATCCATCACATGGATGACTGGTTTCAAGAGATATTCTGCAACATTTGCTAAATTTGCAGCTGCCAACAGTCTGGATTATGGTACCATTTCAGTTGGGATTGATTTATACACTGAAGATAACTTTGAATACTTTGTGCAATTTTATGAGCCAGCAAGGCTGGGAATACCTAGGAGGTTTGGAGAGATAGCAAGACTGAGGCATCATCCTGCTGTGATTAACAAAATTGCAAGAGTCACAATTCTTCCTAAGAGTGGGGACAAGAGCAAAATTAGAGACAAGTTCTGGAACATTATCCACCATGTCATGAATGGTGAGGTAATGAATGTTGTGCTTTTCATGATGAGACAGTTAAATGATCTAAAAATGGATAAAAACCAGAACTTAGCCTATGCCCCCTACATTATGGTTCTCATTAAAGCCAAGACCAGATTTGAGGGGCCCTATGAGATAGTTCATACACCCTTTAGACCCTTCAAGAATGAAATTGGGTTCCTCACCAGGCCACTCACTCCCTTCCCAGATGATGAGGAAGATCCTGGTTATGATGCAGGAGAAGCTCCTGAAGCTGATGCAGGGTAGATGCCTCCTCCTCCACCTCCTCCTCAGCCTCAGCAGTACTGATAGCCTGGTCCAGGCTATTTTGACCCATACTTTCAAAACATGCAGCAAGGGCTTCAGACCCACATGGATAGCCGCTTCGAAGGAATGATGACCCATATGGACCAGCGCATGGATGCCATGCAATCTCACTTTGATGATAACTGGGATGCGCTAAACACTGAGTACTCTGAATTTCGCAGTCACATCCAAGACCATGTCACTGATCCCATCATGAACAGGCTCAACAACATGCAGCAGAGTTTTCAGGACAACATGGGAGCTCTGTCTAGTCAATTTGACAATCTCTCTACCAATGACAACATGCAAGAGATAAGTCAGAGGCAGCAGCAGCTCAAGCAGGACTTTGGGCAGTTCTCCTCTCTTTTTGACACCTTCAGCACTCACTACTATAGCATGCATCCTCCACCGGGTGGTCAGTGAAGCCCCTCCTTTGTGGCAATTGATGCCAAAGTGGGAGAGAAGCGAAGAGAAGAAGAGAAGTAAGAGGAGTTGTCATATTCAGGGGGAGCTTGTTTATGTGGACATTGAGACTATGCATGTGCATGTTTACCATTTTATGTCTTATGCACTATTTTATGTCTTATGCACTTGGTATTGGCTACTATTTGAACTCTATGTCTTATGCCTATGGATAACTATTTGTAATATTCTGTGGTTTGAACTATGTTTAGTTCAAATTATTCGGTGAATGGTTAATCAAGGAGTGATTATAATTGTTGCGCTTACTTTACATATTACCTCTTGTATGCCTCGATAACCATGACTGTAGGAAGATCTCCATCAAAACTCTAATCGATTGTGTGTGTTGTATCTTCAGCTTGAAATATCATGCACACACATAGGGGGAGCTTTTCCTACATTCTGAGTTTTATTGGGATTTATCTATCTCTCGGACAGAACTTCAAATCAAGATAAGTCCTATGAAACTCATCTCTAAAATCCTTCTTATACCTAAGGTATGAGGGATATTTGGAAAAACAAAACTTCTCTTGAATATAATGTGTAGTGTTGTCATCAATTACCAAAAAGGGGGAGATTGTGAATCATCTAGGCCCCTTAGTGGTGTTTTGGTAATTAATGACAACTGTTTGTGGACTAATGGTTCTTGGAGAAATAAGAATGCAGGGTTGGACCGCATAGAACAGGAAATCTTGGAGATTTATAAGCATTGGTTGTGGATCAAGTGAAGGCAAAGGTATAACATAGTTTTGGTTTTTGCCGGTCTACAGGAATTTAGAGAAGATACTTAACCGGATTAGTAGGCTAGATAGCCGTACTATTAAGAGGGGTCAATGACTTTGATCTATGTAAAACTTAGTGCCTCATAGAGCATCTAGTGGTTGCATTTGCATGAGAACTAACAGTGCTTCAAATTTCATGAGTTAAAAATCCTTTCAAAAGCTTGTTTGAAAAGTGCCAAGTCTTGGGATGTGCGGACCGTCCGGGCCTTGCGGGCGGACCGTCCGCGATCCTTCAGTGGGGTCTGAAGTCTGTTCACTTTGGACAGGTCCTGTTCATTTGTACTGTGGACCGTCTGGGCCTTAGGGCTGGACCGTCCGCAGTCCTGACCAGAGAAGGCTGCTCTCGGCACAGTCCTTGAATTATAGTGCGGACCATCCGGCCTTGTTGGGCGAACCGTCCGCAGGTGCCAAATTTGGTTTGGGCAGGGACTATGTGGTTTTTGGGATTTGTACTACGGACTGTCCGGAGGATAAGCCTAGACAGTACTGACTCCCAGGTCTCGGACCATCCGGCCTTGTAGGCGGATGGTCCGCGTGTGTTAACTCCACTTGGTCAGAGCTTGGGTGCTCCAAGTTGCCAGGTCACGAACGGTCCGGCCAAGGTGGGCGGACTATCCGGACCTTACTTTTCTGACAGCTCTGACAGATTTCAAACGGGAAAAATAGTCGTTATGTGTACGACGGACCATCTGGCCCTAGGGCGCGGACCGTCCGCGTGTGCGCAGAACATGTGCTTTTTGCTCATAACGGTTGGATTTGAGTGGGGTGCTATAAATAGAAGGGGAGCTCGTGTGTGAGGGCTCTCTTGGCCATTCCTTGCATACATTGAGCTCATTTGTGATCCTCCAACTCACTCTCTCACACTCTTTGCTTGAGATTGCATTCTAGTGAGAGATTGAGTGTTCCTAGTGCATTTGCATCCATTGGTGATTCTTGAGGCACTAGGTGGTACACCGAGCAAGCGTCATCGACTTGTTACTCTTGAAGGTTGTCGCCTCCTAGACGGCTAGGGTGATTGTCTCCGTCGAGCTCTCCAAGAAGATTGTGGAGAAGTCACGGTGTTGATTGTGAGGGGTTCGTGCCTACCTCGCCGGAGCGGCAAAGGTGACATTAGTGGAACCAAGGTATTGAGTGATTTCTTGTCCACTTGGCTCAAAGATCAAGCCGTGTCTTGATAGAGGAGCAAGTGAGAGCTTGAAGTCCACCTCAACGTGGATTAGGGGTGATCGGCAAATCACCGATACCACGGGATAAAATTCGGTGTCTTTATTTTCTTGCATTTACTTATTGCCATGCAAGTGATTAGTATTTTGCATATTGTTCATCAAGTATTCAATCACCTTAGTTGATTCTCATAGATTGTTTACTTGTTATCACTAGAGAATTAATACCTCTTGTTATATTGATTAAATTTTCCTAGTGTTTTTTATTTTAGTCAAAACCGTCTATTCACCCCCCTCTAGCCGGTGTCCTAGATCCTACACTTATCAGCTGTGCTAGGTTGAATTAGGAACTTTTTGCCCTTGAAGTCGATCATATTCATTGGGAAGGGCTCCGTGTCCTCCTGAAATTTCAATCGTCCCTCATTAATGGCCGATAGAGTTTGTCATTGGAACACATTACAATCATTAGTGGCATAGAAAAATGAGTTGTGCCACTTGCAATATGCGCGACGCTTTAGTTCGTCGGTGGGTGGAACGGTATAATCGATCTTAATGTTACCATTTTTTAGTTATTCATCGAATATCTTATCACATTTGCCGACATTAAATGTAAACTTAACCTCCTCCTGTTGTTTCTTTTGAACTGACTGCAAGGAGGAGAAAGCCAAAGATTTGGCCTGCTCCGGCCAAATCATTTCGGCTGTGTAAACTTCTTTTGGATCATTGTCCGAACTACTTTGATTATGCTCTACTATATGGATATTATGATGAACTGTTTTGACTAGTTCTTTGCTTCGGCTTTCACAAGCCAAAGCTCTCTGATATAATTGTGCTAGCGTAAAGAACTGGATGCCTTCTAATTTCTCTTTTTAAATAATAGCGCAATCCATCAAAGGCTATTCCCACCAGTTGTTTATGTGTTAAATGAATTTGAAAACATTGGTTTCTTGTATCCTGGAATCTCCGGATGTAATCATTAACCGATTCATCCTTTTTCTTGTCGTAGGGCCACTAAGTCTACTAAATCTAGTTCATAATCGCCAGAGAAGAAATGTTCATAAAAATTTTGTTCTAAGTCTCCCCATGACAAAATGGAATTAGGAGGGAGCGTGGCATACCATGTGAATGCAGTCCCTGTTAAAGATAATGAAAATAAACGCACACGGAATGCTTCAGTGTCGGCCAATTCTCCTAATTATGCTAAGAACTGGTCTATGTGCTCACGCATGCTCTTTCCTTGGTCACCCAAAAACTTTGTGGATTCGGGTATTTTGGTCCCCTATGGGTATGGGAGACGGTCAAATTGGCTATCATAAGGTCTCTGATATGACTGCCCCCTAGGACTATACTAACTCTGAGCTTTTCTCAGAACGCCCTAGCTATTTCCTCTCTTACTATATCGATGGCAGCCGGTGGTAGACCACCGGCTCTTTGGTTGGGTGAGGTTGTTTGGATGTTGGTATGTTGTTTTCCTCCCCATTGGTTTGTGTTTTGCAGCGCGTTAATACATGCCCTATGAGGCTCATAGGACTGACCATTCCTTTCTGGCCTTCTGGGGCCGGAAAGTACTCACTCTCACGGGTTTGGTAGGTTATATTATGGTGCTGGTGTGTCGTA
Source organism: Zea luxurians (assembly GCA_029449295.1). Classification (NCBI taxonomy): domain Eukaryota; kingdom Viridiplantae; phylum Streptophyta; class Magnoliopsida; order Poales; family Poaceae; genus Zea; species Zea luxurians. The sequence goes on from JAOPSE010000007.1 coordinate 150,113,710, forward strand.
TGGTGAGATGGAGAGTTTAGCTGGGACAGATGCGGAGTTGGATATCCATCCTCCTCAAAAAAACTCTGTGCTGGATCGTCCGGTTAAATACGTGGACCGTCCGGTTACGTGCGCGGACTGTTCGGCCATGTGGCCGGACCGTCCGGCGTTATATTTGGACTGTCTGGCACCATACGCAGACGGTCCAAATGGATTATCTAGGTGTCGGCGTCTCGGACCCGGGGGGGGTCCCTTGGACCGACCAGTGAAATCGCTGCGTGCCCCTGCCCAGATGGGTTGGCGCGGGATGGAACACAAGGGGTGGGACAAGCCTTGTATTATCCTGCACCAGGGGTGCCGCTCGTAGTATGGGTTACAAGCGCGTCGCGTGAGAGAGAGAGACGCAGAGTTCGTCCGCCGCTTCCCTCGCGTGAACCCCCCTCAGGGTGGCCCTGGACATCCCTTTTATAGAGGCAAGGAGAGGATCCAGACGTACAACGGGGGGCATAGCTATGCGCTAACGTGTCCGGCAGTGGAGTGCCTAAGCCCTATGTACATGCCAACGTGGCCGTTGGGGGAGAGCTTGGGCCATGTACATGTGATGGCGTGGCCGTCGGAGGAGCGCCTGAGTCCTGTAGGAGCACAGCTGGCAGCGCGGTGAGGATCCTGCTGACGTCTCCTTGCTGTCGTAAGGGGCTGAGAGCCACCGGCGTCATGGCGCACGCGGGGCACCATCATTACCCGTCGACGGGGTAAGCCAGATGGGACGTCGGTCTTGTTCCTTGTAGCCTGAGCAGGCTAGGAATAGGGAAATGATGTATCCCCTATTAGCGTGGTCGGTCCGAGCCCAGGGTCGGTCGAGGCGGAGACTTCTCTTGAGGCTGAGGCCGGGGTTGGGTGAGGACGCGATTCCTTCCGAGACTGGGGTCGAGGCCGAGTCCGGGGGTCGGGCGAGGCGGAGACCTCCTCCCGAGGCCGGAGCCTGAGGTCGGGCAAGGCGGAGACCTCCTCCCGAGGCCGGAGCATGAGGTCGGGTGAGGCGGAGCTTCCTGTTGTGCCCGAGGCTGAACTCAGTGGTTGATTGTGACTTGTTGTCAGTCGTCGCCGGGGTGGCTGACACGGCAGTCGGAGCGGAGCGAGCGGCGCTGTTTTCCTATCATGTCAGACAGTAAAGAAGAGGGGCGAAGTGACTGCGGTCACTTTGGCCTGGCCGACTGAGGCGCGTGTGTCAGGATACGGTGTCAGGCATCCCCTGCATTTAATGCGTCTACGAAGCGGTCGGTTGGTGAGGCGGTCTGGCCAAGGTTGCTTCACAACGAAGCCTGCCCAAGCCGAGCCTCAGGAGAGCCGAGGGGGCGCCCGCTGCCTGAGGAGGCCCTCGGGCGAGGCGTGAACTCGTCTGGGACTACTGTTCGCGTCCCTCGAGTAGACGAAGTCTTGGCTTGAACCGCACCCGTCAGTTGGTCTGAGGGTGTTTACCAGCCACGATTAGGAGCGTTGGGGGTACTCCTAATTATGGTACCCGACATTAGCCCCCGAGCCTCGAAGGGAGTGATGGTACTCGCTTGGAGGCTTTTGCCGCATTTTCGGTGAGGGGACCGACCTTTCTCTGTTTTTGCCTTGTTCTGGTGGGTGAGCGCGAGCGCACCCGCCGGGTGTAGCCCCCGAGGCCTCAGAGGAGTGGTTTGACTCCTCTGAGGTCTGAATACTTTTCGTGATGCTTCGGCCGGTCTGATCGTTCCCTCATGCGGCCCGGCCGTAGCCCAGGTGCATGGTCGAGTTCCAAGTTATCAAGCTGGTTTGTTGACGCTGTCAACAGTTTTGGCCATAGCTGGGTGCGAGAGCAGCCCCCGAGCCTCTGCACGGAGTGAGAGGACGACCAAGGACTTTCTTGACTTTTATTATATGCCCCTGCGTCGCCTTTCCGCAAGGAGGAGGGGGGAAAGCGCCATGTTGCCCTCGGAGGGTGCCGAACATGGTGTTTCCAGTGAGCTGCTAACGGGTGATCCGAGTGGACGCCCGTGCCCCATTCGTTAGGGGTCGGCTGGTGGCCCAGAGGCGCGCTCCAAAAGTACCTGCGGGTGATTTGCCGGACCCAGACCCCTTCGTCAGGGTCCGAGGGCTCGATGCCTCCCTCCGGTGGGATTCCGTTACAAATCGTTCCTGCCGGTCTCGGAAATGTCCTGGGGTACCTCAGGAGCGTAGCCTGAGCCTCGGCTATGTATCGAACGTACCCAGAGTCATCCCTCACTCTGCGTGCTCTGGGCGACTGTCGAACCCTTCCGAGGGGCCAGCCTACGAACCCCTGATTAGTAGTGGGCACGGAGCCCGAGCGCTCTAGGGCGGCTGTCGAACCCTTCCGAGGGGCCAGCCTTCGAACCCCTGATCAGTAATGGGCTTGAAGTCCGAGTGGTCTGGGGTGGCTATCGAAACCCTTCCGAGGGCCCAGCCTTCGAACCCCTGATTAGTAGGAGGGCTCGAGGCCCGCTTCCTTCGTCGGGAAGGATCCTTTCCACAACATCCCCTTTCCCGGTCCCTGTAGCAAGAGAGAGAGAGGAGGAGGAGGGAAAGTATATGAAATTAAATAAGGTGGCGCACCTTTTTTGATGCGGTCATTATGGCGAAGGCGAAGCGGCGCCCGCCTCGCCTGCCAGAGGTGTCGCTTGCTCCGTCGGGAAGTTAATGCGACGGTATGGGCGATTCGCGTGGCGCCCGTTGCGCGTGCGAGCCATTCGAGGAACGGGGCACGGGCGCGTCGTCTTCACACCGTGGAAGAGGGCTCTCCCATTGCTTCAGGAGGGGACGCGAGCCTGCAGGTGACTTGACCGCTGCCTTTGCTCGTCTGCCGCTACAGTTACTGTCGGCCTGCTTTTGACCATGCCAAGCATCGTGCCTACCCCACGGCTGACTGGCCCGTGGCCGTCACCTTTAACTGGCACTGTTGGGTCATGCGCAGGGCTACCTCGAGTCACGGTACTAGTTCCACAGTCGAGGAGGCGCAGCATTGGCGCGAGTGGCGATGTAACTTCTCGCACGTCGTAACCGGCGCGCCGGTTGCATGACATGCGGGCCCGCTTCCTTTGCGCTGGTCTGCCGGATGTGGTCGAAGCCGAAGGGGTGCATAGTTGCGATGCAGTTGGATGCCCGTCGCGTGGTAGTCCACCCTTTCGACCCCCGGTTTCTGCGAAGATGGGAGATCGCTTGTAATCGCGGGACGGTTACTTGCCTCGCGTGCGGCGGTTCGCCTTCTTCGTGCTTCGGATCAGCTCGTATGACGTGTGGGTCTCAGCACCCGTGTCGTAGGGGGAGAACCTTGGAGTATGTCAGTGGAGATATCGCCCATGACGCTAAGGGGTGCAAGTGAGGAGGTCTGCCTATAAAAGGGGAATCGATCCCCCGGGCAGTGGCCATGCCTTTGTTCTCCCCTCATGCATTGTGCCCTTCCGCCTTTTGAGCTCCAGGATGGGGTGCTCCAGCGTCGCCTTGCTCTTGCTGTCGTTGGAGGAGCGCGGCCTCGTGGAGATCGGCACCTTTCAGCCATCGATCGGCTTCAAGGATTTTCGTCGTGCAGCCCGGCTGCATTCCCTCACCAATGGGCAGTTTGGTGGGGAGAAGCAAGCCGGGCTGCGGCCTCCGCCCCGCCCTCAGTTTCAAGGATCTTCGTCATCCGGGCTGAGGTGGAGGAGCGCACCGAGTGGGGGGTTGCCTCTGCGTGGGTCGGTAACCCATTTCTTCCCCAGCGTTTGGGGGAGAAAGGCATCCTCTAGCCCTGCGGAGGCGTCCTCCAGCCATGCGGGGGAAGGCGAACTGCTGCTCCCTGGACAGGGTGCAGCTTTTCGTCCTTCGTCCGGGCGGTGGTCGTGCAGCGCACGGGCCGGCCACGTCCAGGTCTTCCTCGCACCGTCAGCCGCACCAGAGGGTTGCCCAGCACGTCGTACGCCACGAGGGCGGTGCTCGTGTTCTGGGGCGGCCTCGGCGAGGACGGGAGTGAGGACCTACCGGTGCGCTTTGGGGCGACTGTTGTTCGTCGGCGCGGTGTCGGTGGGTTCAAACCCACGGTCGGCGCCCTCCGACTCTTCGGCCTTAATGGCTTGTCCTTGCCCCTCGTGTGGGGACGTGGGCGAGGGCCTCTTCACAGCAGTGTTCGCCCTGAAGCCGTTGCTGTAGCTGTGTGGCCGCCCGAGGCGGAGGTCGTTGTCGCTGCTGTCATGGGTCGTCGGCAAGCCGCTTGGAGTTCGTTATCCTGCTGGCCCCCAGTGTGGAGGTTGTTCGTATCCGCGGGAATGGAACCAGAGTCCCGTCTGTAAGGAGATATACTGGGTTTTTGCCGGAGCAAAATGTAACCGCTTCAAGCACTTAGACATTTGTCGTAGGTCAGGAGAACCGCCGAGGGTTCTACCGACGTCTAAGTCTGTGTAGCATAGTTACCCCCAAGTATATGTGTTTGTTCTTTGTGGCTGTCGAGAATGAAGCTGTTTGTCTTCCTCATTCCGAGCGCTGGGACTTGCCTGTTGGCTAGCCGAACCACTTAACCAAGCGTCGGTTGCCTTTCGCGGAAGGTGACGAGTGAGGTGTCCGTATCCCGGAGGCGTAGGAGTCCCTCGGCTCGGTCGGCCTTGCCGCTCTAGGCTTCTCTTGCTCAGTTTTTGGAACCCTCGGCTGCTCTGCGATGAGTCGGAGCCGGAGGCAGCGGTGTTAGCGCGGACAGACGCGTAGTCGGCTCGGAAAGAGACTTCGTCAGCCCGGGAGATGGCAGCTTCCCAGGCCGAGGAAGATGTGGTAGCAGCCGGTGGAGCTTGGCCAAGACACCTGCTGGCGTGGTGCTGGCGTCCTCCCTTAGGTGGAGGTCCTTTTGCCCGGGTCGCCGTCCAAGGCCAGGCCAGGTTCCGCCGAGGGTGGAAACAACACTGAGGGTGCTGCTGCTCCCCCTGCCGATGCCCGAACCTGCAGGAACAGTTTGTCTATAGCATGCACATGCTTTTTCGCGGCCGCCGAGGCCTAAACACTTTATCATCGTGTTTAAAAAGCTACGTCTTCTCTCCTCTTGTTTCGAGCATCACGACTTGTCTGTCAATAGCAGAATCATTTATCCGAGCGAGAGTTACTTTTTGCGGCAAGTGATGAGTGAGGTATCCGTATCCCGGAGGCGTAGGAGTCCCTCGGCTCGGTCGGCCTTGCCGCTTACGTGCACTCTCATTTGGTCGAAGGATTCCATTATTGGTACAGTCGAGAAGGCGCGAAAGTCGTTTTCTACCCGAGTGTTAGGACTTGTTCAGTAGCAGGATCGCTTATCCGAGCGTGAGTTACTTCTCGCGGAAGGTGATGAGTGAGGTATCCGTATCCCGGAGGCGTAGGAGTTCCTCGGCTCGGTCGGCCTTGTCGCTTACGTGTACTCTCGTCGTTCTCAAGATCCCGCTATCGATACGGAAGTCGAAAGCACAAAGGTTGTTTTGGTAGAAAATTTTTCCGAGGAAAATTTTGACGCTGAGGGGGTTCCCCCCTTCTAGCCCCTGAGGGAGGGTCGGGCTTTGCCGAGGCAAGGCCGACCCTTCCTTGACGGTTAGACTTTGTGTATGTAAACGAGGTACATGAACGACTTAAAACATCTTAAGGGTAGAAGTGACGTAGCTGTTGGATGTTCCAAGCGTTGCTGTAGACCTCGCCTTGGTCGTTGGCCAGCTTGTATGTTCCGGGCTTCAAGATCTTTGCTGAAGGGCCCTTCCCAGGGAGGAGTGAGCTTGTGGTGCCCTCGGGTGTCCTGTCGCAGGCGAAGCACCAAGTCTCCCACTTGGAAGCCTCGGGATCGAACGCTTCGGGCGTGGTAGCGCCGCAGCGAATGCTGGTACCGTGCCGAATGTAGTAAGGCAACGTCCCGAGCCTCCTCGAGTTGGTCCAGCGAGTCTTCTTGGCTGGTCTGGTTGCTTCGGTCGTCGTACGCCTTGGTCCTCGGGGACCCGTATTCTAAGTCCGTGGGGAGGACGGCCTCGGCCCCATAGACTAGAAAAAAATGGCGTAAAACCCGTGGCGCGGCTCGGCGTCGTCCTCAGACTCCAGACTACCGAGGGTAGCTCTTTCATCCACCGCTTGCCGAACTTGTTGAGGTCGTTGTAGATCCTTGGTTTGAGCCCCTGCAAAATCATACCGTTGGCACGCTCCACCTGCCCATTCGTCATGGGGTGGGCTACGGCGGCCCAGTCCACACGGATGTGGTGGTCTTCACAAAAGTCCAGGAACTTCCTGCCAGTGAACTGGGTGCCGTTGTCGGTGATGATGGAGTTCGGGACCCCAAAGCGATGGATGATGTTGGTGAAGAACGCCACCGCCTGCTCGGACCTGATGCTGGTTAGGGGTCGGACCTCGATCCACTTGGAGAATTTATCGATAGCGACCAGCAGGTGCGTGAAGCCCCCGGGTGCCTTCTGCAAGGGACCGACGAGGTCCAGACCCCACACAGCAAACGGCCAGGTGATGGGTATCTGAGAGCACCTAGAGGGGGGGCGAATAGGTGATCCTGTAAAACTTGAAACTTAAGCCACAAAAACTTGGTTAAGTGGTAGCACAATAATCGCCAAGTGGCTAGAGAGGAGTCAAAACACAATAACCACAAGAGATCAATCACAGAGATGGCACGGTGGTTATCCCGTGGTTCGGCCAAGACCAACGCTTGCCTACTCCACGTTGTGGCGTCCCAACGGACGAGGGTTGCAATCAACCCCTCTCAAGCGGTCCAAAGACCCACTTGAATACCACGGTGTTTTGCTTGCTTTTCTTAATCCCGTTTGCGAGGAATCTCCACAACTTGGAGCCTCTCGCCCTTACACTTGAAGTTCACAAAGAAGCACGGAGCAAGGGAAGGATTAGCAACGCACACAAGACACAAAAATCAGAGTGTCACCACGCACACAAGTCGCAACAAGAGCTCGCAACACAACCCAATGAGTTCATAACTCCACTAGAGCTCTATATGCTATCACAAAGAAACAAATGCGCGGAATCGAGGTCTTGGTGCTTAGGAATGTTGTAAGAATGCTTGGTGTGCTCCTCCATGCGCCTAGGGGTCCCTTTTATAGCCCCAAGGCAGCTAGGAGCCGTTGAGAACATTCCTGGAAGGCAGATCTTGCCTTCTGTCGACTGGCGCACCGGACAGTCCGGTGCACCACCGGACATCCACTGTTCACTGTCCGGTGCAGATTGCTTTCCTTATTTGGCGAAGCCGACCGTTGGAAACTGAGAGTCGTTGGCGCACCAGACACTGTCCGGTGCACACCGGACAGTCCGGTGCACCAATGTGACCGTTGGCTCGGCCACGCGTCACGCGCGGAATCCTCGGCCGACCGTTGCCCCGGCTGACTATTGACTCACCGGACAGTCCGGTGCACCACCGGACAGACCGGTGAATTTTAGCCGTACGCCGTTGATGGTTTCCCGAGAGCGACGAGTTCGCCTGTGAACGGCTCACCGGACAGTCCGGTGCACCACCGGACAGTCCGGTGAATTATAGCCATACACCGCCGTCGAAGTCCCGAGAGCAGCTTGTTCGCCAGAGCCAGCCTGGCGCACCGGACACTGTCCGGTGCACCACCGGACAGTCCGGTGAACCCAGACTGAGCAGACTTTGGCTGAACAAAGCCATCTCTTTTCTAACTCGATTTTTCCTGTTTCCAGCACTTAGACATAATACATTAGTCCATAAAACAATGTACTAAGTCTAGAAACATACCTTTTGACATGATTTGCACTTTGTCCACCACTTTGCATAGACTAGCACCAAAGCACTTGTGTTGGCACTCAATCACCAAAATACTTGGAAATGGCCCAAGGGCACATTTCCCTTTCAATCTCCCCCTTTTTGGTGATTTATGCCAACACAACATAAAGCAACTAGAACAAGTGCAATATCAATGCAAATGAAAATCAAAAGTTGTTTTGAATCAATTTTGGCATATATGGATCACTCTTTGCCACCACTTGGTTTGTTTTTGCAAATCAAACTCAAATTCCTATCTCTAAGTCAAATTCACTTGTAGAGACATAAAGAGAGGTATCCCAAAGGAAATTGATCAAGGAATTCAAAAACTCCCCCTTTTTCCCATAATCAACACTTCTCCCCACAAGAGGCCAACTTTTGACAAAAGAGTCAATGAAAGAGTTTTGACAAACCAAAAGCTTTATTCTACTATTTTCAAAATTTCTCAAGTGGTAGTTGATCCATCTATTGCTTTGGCCTTTATTTTCTCCCCCTTTGGCATCAAGCACCAAAACGGGATCAATCTTGGCCCTTAAACCCCATTGCCTCACCAAAATCTTCAAATAAGAGTACACAGGCAATAAGAGGACATGAGATGAACTTGGAATAAGTTACCCTCTCATCGGAGTGCAGTGGAAGTCTTTTCATGGTCCAAGTCCACCTTTTCTCTTTCAAACCTCCTTTGAGACTAAATCAAGCAAACTCAAGCAAACGGTTAGTCTCAAAGGGTCAAGTTGTAGCACAACTCCCCCTAAATATGTGCATCACTTGCACAAGGACTTGTGAGGTCCGGGGAGTGATTGTACAACTTGAGCACCACAAGTAAGCAACAATATGCATAAGGAACATGATCAAAGGCATAAACACATGTATGCTATAAATCAATCCAAGTTCCGCGAATCTAGGACATTTAGCTTACTACGCAACCTGCAAAAGGTCTTTTCATCTAAAGGCTTAGTGAAGATATCGGCTAGCTGGTTCTCGGTGCTAACATGAAACACTTCGATATCTCCCTTTTGCTGGTGGTCTCTCAAAAAGTGATGCCGGATGTCAATGTGCTTTGTGCGGTTGTGCTCAACAGGATTTTCCGCTATTCGGATAGCACTCTCATTGTCACATAGGAGTGGGACTTTGCTCAGATTGTAGCCAAAGTCCCGGAGGGTTTGCCTCATCCAAAGTAGTTGCGCACAACACTGTCCTGCGGCAACGTACTCGGCCTCAGCGGTGGATAGGGCAACGGAGGTTTGTTTCTTAGAGTTCCACGACACCAGGGACCTTCCTAAGAATTGGCACGTCCCCGATGTACTCTTCCTATCGACCTTACATCCAGCATAGTCGGAATCTGAATATCCAATCAAGTCAAAGTTAGACCCCTTTGGATACCAGATCCCGAAGCAAGGCGTAGCGACTAAATATCTAAGAATTCGCTTCACAGCCACTAAGTGACACTCCTTAGGATCGGATTGAAATCTAGCACACATGCATACGCTAAGCATAATATCCGGTCTACTAGCACATAAATAAAGCAAAGAACTTATCATGGACCGGTATGCTTTTTGATCAACGGACTTACCACCTTTGTTGAGGTCGGTGTGTCCGTCAGTTCCCATCGACGTCTTGGCGGGCTTGGCGTCCTTCATCCCAAACCGCTTTAGCAAATCTTGCGTGTACTTCGTTTGGGAGATGAAGGTGCCGTCCTTGAGTTGCTTCACTTGGAACCCAAGGAAGTAGTTCAACTCACCCATCATTGACATCTCGAATTTCTGCGTCATCACCCTGCTAAACTCTTCACAAGACTTTTGGTTAGTAGAACCAAATATTATGTCATCGACATAAATTTGGCACACAAAAAGATCACCATCGCAAGTCTTAGTGAAAAGAGTTGGATCGGCTTTCCCAACCTTGAAAGCGTTAGCAATTAAAAAGTCTCTAAGGCATTCATACCATGCTCTTGGGGCTTGCTTAAGTCCATAGAGCGCCTTAGAGAGCTTACACACGTGGTCGGGGTACCGTTCATCCTCGAAGCCAGGGGGTTGCTCCACGTACACCTCCTCCTTGATCGGCTCGTTGAGGAAGGCGCTCTTCACATCCATTTGGTACAACCTGAAAGAATGGTGAGCGGCATATGCTAGCAAAATACGAATTGATTCCAGCCTAGCCACAGGAGCGAAAGTCTCCTCAAAGTCCAAACCTGCGACTTAGGCATAACCTTTTGCCACAAGTCGAGCCTTGTTCCTTGTCACCACCTCGTGCTCGTCCTGTTTGTTGCGGAACACCCACTTGGTTCCCACAACATTTTGCTTGGGGCGAGACACCAGTTTCCAAACTTCATTGCGCTTGAAGTTGTTGAGTTCCTCCTGCATGGCCAACACCCAGTCCGGATCCAGCAAGGCCTCTTCTACCCTGAAAGGCTCAATAGAAGAGACAAAGGAGTAATGCTCACAAAAATTAACTAATCTTGAACGAGTAGTTACTCCCTTGCTAATATCACCCAATATTTGGTCGACGGGATGATCCCTTTGAATCGTCGCTCGAACTTGGGTTGGAGGTGCCTGAGGTGCTTCTTCCTCTTCAATTTGAACATCCTGTGCTCCCCATTGATCATGCGCCTCCACTTGAGGTACCTGTTCGTCATCTTGGGTTGGGGGATGCACCATAGTTGAGGAAGACGGTTGATCTTGCTCCAATTGTTCCTGAGGCCGTACTTCTCCAATCGCCATGGTGTGTATCGCGGCCGTTGGAACGTCTTCTTCATCTACATCATCAAGATCAACAGCTTGCTCTTTTGGAGAGCCATTAGTCTCATCAAATACAACGTCGCTAGAGACTTCAACCAAACCCGATGATTTGTTGAAGACCCTATACGCCTTTGTATTTGAATCATAACCTAATAAAAACCCTTCTACAGCTTTGGGAGCAAATTTAGAGGTTCTACCTTTCTTCACAAGAATATAACACTTGCTCCCAAATACACGAAAATAAGACACATTGGGTTTGTTACCAGTTAGCAGCTCGTATGAAGTCTTCTTGAGGAGGCGGTGAAGATAGACCCTGTTGATGGCGTGGCAAGCCGTGTTCACGGCTTCCGACCAAAAACACTCGGGGGGTCTTGAATTCTCCAAGCATAGTCCTCGCCATATCGATGAGCGTCCTATTTTTCCTCTCTACCACACCATTTTGCTGAGGTGTGTAGGGAGCGCAGAACTCGTGCTTGATTCCCTCCTCCTCAAGGAACTCCTCCACTTGAAGGTTCTTGAACTCGGACCCATTGTCGCTCCTTATCTTCTTCACCTTGATCTCAAACTCATTTTGAGCCCTCCTTAGGAAGCGCTTGAGGGTCTCTTGGGTTTCAAATTTATCCTGCAAAAAGAATACCCAAGTGAAGCGGGAAAAATCATCAACTATAACAAGACCATACTTACTTCCTCCTATACTCAGATAGGCGACGGGTCCGAAGAGGTCCATATGAAGCATCTCCAAGGGTCTTGATGTTGTCATCACATTTTTGGTGTGATGAGAGCCTCCTACCTGTTTCCCTGCTTGACAAGCTGCACAAGGTCTATCTTTTTCGAAATGTACATTAGTTAGACCTATTACGTGTTCTCCCTTTAGAAGCTTGTGGAGGTTCTTCATCCCCACATGTGCTAAGCGGCGATGCCACAACCAGCCCATGCAAGTCTTAGCCATTAAGCATGCATCTAGACCGGCCTCTTCTTTTGCAAAATCAACCAAATAAAGTTTGCCGTCTAGTACACCCTTAAAAGCTAGTGAACCATCACATCTTCTAAAGACAGATACATCTACATTTGTAAATAGACAATTATATCCCATTTTGCATAGTTGACTAACAGACAACAAATTATATCCAAGAGACTCCACTAAAAACACATTAGAAATAGAGTGTTCGGATGAAATAGCAATTTTACCTAACCCTTTTACCTTGCCTTGGTTCCCATCACCGAATATTATTGAATCTTGGGAATCCTTGTTCTTGACGTAGGAAGAGAACATCCTCTTTTCCCCCGTCATGTGGTTTGTGCATCCGCTGTCGATAATCCAGCTTGAACCCCTGGATGCATAAACCTGCAAGGCAAATTTAGGCTTGGGTCTTAGGTACCCAACTCTTGTTGGGTCCTACAAGGTTAGTCACAATTGTCTTAGGGGCCCAAATGCAAGTTTTATCACCCTTGCATTTTGCCCCTAATTTCCTAGCAACTATCTTCCTATCCTTTCTACAAATAGCAAAGGAAGCATTTAAAGCATGATATATTGTAGATGGTTCATTAACTTTCCTAGGAACATTAACAACATTTCTCCTAGGCATATTATGAACAACATTTCTCCTACCAACATTTCTATCATGCACATAGGAAGAACTAGAAGCAAACATGGCATGAGAATCAAAAGCATCATATGCATTATAACATTTATAAGCATTTTTATATTGTCTCTTGTCATGATACATAAAAGCATGGTTCTTTTTAGCACTACTAGCCATAGGGGCCTTCCCTTTCTCCTTGGTGGAGATGGGAGCCTTATGGCTTGTTAAGTCCTTGGCTTCCCTCTTGAAGCCAAGTCCATCCTTAATTGAGGGGTGTCTACCAATCGTGTAGGCATCCCTTGCAAATTTTAGCTTATCAAAATCACTTTTGCTAGTCTTAAGTTGGGCATTAAGACTAGCTACTTCATCATTTAATCTAGAAATTGAAACTAGGTGTCCACTACAGGCATCAATATCAAAATCCTTACACCTAGTGCAAATCATAACATGTTCTACACAAGAATTAGATTTATTTGCTACCTCTAATTTAGCATTTAAATCATTGTTAACACCTTTTAAAGTAGAAATGGTTTCATGACAAGTAGATAGTTCATAAGAAAGCATTTCATTTCTTTTAACTTCTAAAGCATAGGATTTTTGCGCCTCTACAAATTTATCATGTTCTTCATACAACAAATCCTCTTGCTTTTCTAAAAGCCTATCCTTTTCATTCAAGGCATCAATCAATTCATTGATTTTATCAATTTTATTTCTATCCAATCCCTTGAACAAGCTAGAGTAATCTATTTCCTCATCGCTAGAATCATCATCACTTGAAGAAGAGTAAGTGGTATCCCGAGTACATACCTTCTTCTCCTTTGCCATGAGGCATGTGTGATGCTCATTGGGGAAGAGGGATGACTTGTTGAAGGCAATGGCGGCGAGTCCTTCATTGTCGGAGTCGGAGGAGGAGCAATCCGAATCCCACTCCTTCCCGATATGTGCTTCGCCCTTGGCCTTCTTGTAGTTCTTTTTCTTCTCCCTCTTGTTTCCTTTTTCCTGGTCACTTTCATTATCGGGACAGTTAGCAATAAAATGACCAAGCTTACCGCATTTGAAGCATGAGCGCTTCCCCTTAGTCTTGGTCTTGCTTGGCTGTCCCTTGCGACCCTTAAGCGCCGTCTTGAAACGCTTGATGATGAGGGCCATCTCTTCATCATTGAGACCTGCCGCCTCAACTTGCGCTACCTTGCTAGGTAACGCCTCCTTGCTCCTTGTTGCCTTGAGAGCAATGGGTTGAGGCTCATGGATTGGACCGTTCAACGCGTCGTCCACGTACCTCGCCTCCTTGATCATCATTCACCCGCTTACGAATTTTCCAAGGACTTCTTCGGGCGACATTTTGTTGTACCTGGGATTCTCACGAATATTATTCACCAAATGAGGATCAAGAACGGTAAAGGACCTTAGCATCAGTCGGACGACGTCGTGGTCCGTCCATCGCGTGCTTCCGTAGCTCCTTATTTTGTTGATAAGGGTCTTGAGCCGGTTGTATGTTTGGGTTGGCTCCTCGCCCCTTATCATCGCGAATCGTCCAAGCTCGCCCTCCACCAACTCCATCTTGGTGAGCAAGGTGACGTCGTTCCCCTCATGAGAAATCTTGAGGGTGTCCTAGATCTGCTTGGCATTGTCCAAGCCGCTCACTTTATGGTACTCGTCCCTGCACAAGGAGGCTAACAACACAGTAGTGGCTTGTGCATTTCTATGAATTTGTTCATTAATGAAAATAGGACTATCTGAGCTATCGAACTTCATTCCACTTTCCACAATCTCCCATATGCTCGGATGGAGAGAGAACAGGTGACTACGCATTTTGTGGCTCCAAAATCTGTAGTCCTCTCCATCAAAGTGAGGAGGTTTGCCAAGTGGAATGGAGAGCAAATGAGTATTTGTACTTTGCGGAATACGAGAGTAGTCAAAAGAAAAGTTCGAATTAACCGGTTTCCTTCTCTCGTAGTCGTTGTGGTCGTCGTCCTTTTGGGAAGAAGATGACTCGTCGCCGTCGTCGTAGTAGACAATCTCCTTGATGCGCCTTGTCTTCTTCTTCTTCCCATCTTTCCGTCTATGGCCCGAGCCCGAGTCGGTAGGCTTGTCATCCTTCGGCTCGTTGACGAAAGATTCCTTCTCTTTATCGTTGATCACGATACCCTTCCCCTTAGGATCCATCTCTTCGGGCGGTTAGTCCCTTTGTGAAGAGAACGGCTCTGATACCAATTGAGAGCACCTAGAGGGGGGGTGAATAGGTGATCCTGTAAAACTTGAAACTTAAGCCACAAAAACTTGGTTAAGTGTTAGCACAATAATCGCCAAGTGGCTAGAGAGGAGTCAAAACACAATAACCACAAGAGATCAATCACAGAGATGGCACGGTGGTTATCCCGTGGTTTGGCCAAGACCAACGCTTGCCTACTCCACGTTGTGGCGTCCCAACGGACGAGGGTTGCAATCAACCCCTCTCAAGTGGTCCAAAGACCCACTTGAATACCACGGTGTTTTGCTTGCTTTTCTTAATCCTGTTTGCGAGGAATCTCCACAACTTGGAGCCTCTCGCCCTTACACTTGAAGTTCACAAAGAAGCACGGAGCAAGGAAAGGATTAGCAACGCACACAAGACACAAAAATCAGAGTGTCACCACGCACACAAGTCGCAACAAGAGCTCGCAACACAACCCAATGAGTTCACAACTCCACTAGAGCTCTATATGCTATCACAAAGAAACAAATGCGCGGAATCGAGGTCTTGGTGCTTAGGAATGTTGTAAGAATGCTTGGTGTGCTCCTCCATGCGCCTAGGGGTCCCTTTTATAGCCCCAAGGTAGCTAGGAGCCGTTGAGAACATTCCTGGAAGGCAGATCTTGCCTTCTGTCGACTGGCGCACCGGACAGTCCGGTGCACCACCGGACATCCACTGTTCACTGTCCGGTGCAGATTGCTTTCCTTATTTGGCGAAGCCGATCGTTGGAAACTGAGAGCCGTTGGCGCACCGGACACTGTCCGGTGCACCAATGTGACCGTTGGCTCGGCCACGCGTCACGCGCGGAATCCTCGGCCGACCGTTGCCCCGGCTGACTGTTGACTCACCGGACAGTCCGGTGCACCACCGGACAGACCGGTGAATTTTAGCCGTACGCCGTTGATGGTTTCCCGAGAGCGACGAGTTCGCCTGTGAACGGCTCACCGGACAGTCCGGTGCACCACCGGACAGTCCGGTGAATTATAGTCGTACACCGCCGTCGAAGTCCTGAGAGCAGCTTGTTCGCTAGAGCCAGCCTAGCGCATCGGACACTGTCCGGTGCACCACCGGACAGTCCGGTGAACCCAGACTGAGCAGACTTTGGCTGAACAAAGCCATCTCTTTTCTAACTCGATTTTTCCTGTTTCCAGCACTTAGACACAATACATTAGTCCATAAAACAATGTACTAAGTCTAGAAACATACCTTTTGACATGATTTGCACTTTGTCCACCACTTTGCATAGATTAGCACCAAAGCACTTGTGTTGGCACTCAATCACCAAAATACTTGGAAATGGCCCAAGGGCACATTTCCCTTTCAGTATCGTCTGCAAGGCCTGAGCGGGCAGATGCGTCTGCTTTGCGTAGAATTGACACCCTCGGCAGGAGCGCACAATCCTAGTGGCGTCGGCCACCGCGGTTGGCCAGTAGAAACCTTGTCGGAAGGCATTCCCTACGAAGGCTCGAGGCGCTGCATGGTGGCCGCAAGCCCCCGAGTGTATTTCTTGCAATAGTTCTTGTCCTTGGGCTATAGATATGCATCGTTGGAGGATGCCCGAGGGGCTGCGGTGATAGAGCTCTTTTTCATCACCCAGCAAGACGAATGACTTGGCGCGCCGAGCCAGCCGCCGAGCTTTGGTCTTGTCGATGGGGAGCTCTCCTCGGAGGAGATATTCCAGGTACGAGGTCTGCCAGTTCGGATCTGGCATGACCCAATTCTGTTCCTCGACGGGCAAGGCCTCTTCCACGATGGCCGAGGGTGCCTCGGGTTCGGCCGAGGGTACCTTAGGCTTGGCCGAGGGTACCTCAGGCTGGGCCGAGGCTTCCTTAGGCTCGGGCGTGTCGTTGATCTTGGTGGATGGTTGATGTAGGTCTCTGGAGAAGACGTCCGGGGGAACCGTCGTTCGTCTCGAGGCTATTTTCGCCAACTCGTCCGCAGTCTCGTTGTACCGTCGGGCGATGTGGTTGAGCTCCAGCTCGTAGAACTTGTTTTCCAGGCGCCGGACTTCGTCGCAGTAGGCTTCCATCCTCCGGTCACGGCAGTGGGAGTTCTTCATAACTTGGTCGATGACAAGCTGTGAGTCACCTCGAGCGTCAAGGCATCGGACCCCTAGCTCGATGGCGATGCGCAGCCCGTTAACCAGAGCCTCATACTCGGCCACATTGTTTGATGCCGGAAAATGGAGGTGAATGACGTAGCGGAGATGCTTTCCGAGGGGTGAAACGAAGAGCAGGCCACCGCCTGCTCCTGTTCTCATGAGTGACCCATCGAAGTGCATGGTCCAGAGCTCGGGCTGGATTGGAGTTGTCGGTAACTGGGTGTCAGTCCACTCAGCCAGGAAGTCTGCCAAGACCTGGGATTTTATGGCCTTCCGAGGAGCGAATGATAGCGTTTCGCCCATAAGCTCCACCGCGCACTTTGCTATCCTACCCGAGGCCTCGCGGCACTAGATGATCTCCCCCAGGGGGAAGGATGACACCACAGTCACCGGATGAGACTCGAAGTAGTGTCACAACTTTTGCCGTGTCAGAACCACTGTGTAGAGCAGCTTCTGGATCTGTGGGTAGCGGGCTTTGGTCTCGGAAAGCACTTCGCTGATGAAGTAGATTGGCCTCTGGACGGGCAGTGCATGCCCTTCTTCTCGTCTCTCGACTACGATCGCGGCGCTGACCACCTAAGTAGTCACGGCTACGTAGATCAAGAGGGCTTCTCCTGCGGCGGGGGGCACCAGGATGGGTGTGTTCGTAAGGAGCGCCTAAAGGTTTCCGAGGGCTTCCTCGGCCTTAGGGGTCCAAGTGAAGCACTCGGTCTTCCTTAAGAGGCGGTACAGAGGCAAGCCTTTCTCGCCAAGGCATGAGATGAAGCGGCTCAGAGCCGCAAGGCATCCCATGACCCTCTGTACTCCTTTCAAATCTTTGATTGGTCCTATGTTGGTGATGGCCGCGATCTTCTCCGGGTTGGCCTCGATGCCCCGCTCAGAGACGATGAATCCAAGGAGCATGCCTCGGGGGACTCCGAAGACACACTTCTCGGGATTGAGTTTCACGCCTTTCGCTCTCAGACACTTGAATGTCGTTTCAAGGTCAGAGAGGAGGTCGGAGGCTCTCTTCATCTTGACAACGAAGTCGTCGACATAAGCCTCGACCGTTCTGCCGATGTGTTCTCCGAACACGTGGTTCATGCACCTCTGGTAAGTGGCGCATGCATTCCTCAACCCAAATGGCATTGTAATGTAACAGTACATGCCAAAAGGTGTGATGAAAGAAGTCGCGAGCTGGTCGGACTCTTTCATCTTGATTTGGTGGTAGCCTGAGTAGGCATCGAGGAATGACAGGGTTTCGCACCCAGCAGTGGAGTCCACGATTTGATCGATGCGAGGTAGAGGGTAGGGAACTTTCGGACATGCTTTGTTTAGACTAGTGTAGTCTACACACATCCTCCATTTCCTATCCTTCTTCCTCACAAGAACAGGGTTAGCTAACCATTCGGGATGGAATACCTCTTTGATAAACCCTGCCGTGAGTAGCTTGTGGATCTCCTCGCCTATGGCCCTGTGCTTTTCTTCGTCAAAATGGCGCAGGGTTTGCTTCACGGGTTGGGCTCCAGCTCTGATGTCCAGTGAGTGCTCGGCGACATCCCTCGGTATGTCGGGCATGTCCGAGGGACTCCACGCAAAGACTTTGGCGTTTGCACGGAGAAAGTCGACGAGCACTGCTTCCTATTTGGGGTCGAGCTCGGAGCCGATCCGAACTTTCTTGCTGGCGTCGTTGCTGGGGTCGAGAGAGATGGACTTGACCGCCTCAACTGGTTCGAAGTTGCCGGCGTGCCGCTTCGCGTCGGGCGCCTCCCTGGAGAGGCGTTCCAGGTCGGCGATGAGGGCCTCAGACTCGGCGAGAGCCCCGACGTACTCCACGCACTCCACGTCACATTCGTACGTGTGGCGGTACGTGGATCCGACGGTGATGATCCCATTCGGGCCCGGCATCTTGAGCTTGAGGTAGGTGTAG
Source organism: Zea luxurians (assembly GCA_029449295.1). Classification (NCBI taxonomy): domain Eukaryota; kingdom Viridiplantae; phylum Streptophyta; class Magnoliopsida; order Poales; family Poaceae; genus Zea; species Zea luxurians. Next base: position 150,132,000 of record JAOPSE010000007.1, read on the forward strand.
TTGGGGACGACCATGAACTTGGCGCAGCATGGTCTTCCCAACACCGCATGGTAGGTTCCTCGGAACCCGATGACCTCAAAGGTGAGAGCTTCCTTTCAGAAGTTAGAGGGAGTTTCGAAGCAGACGGGTAAGTCGATCCGTCCGAGGGGTAGGATTCGCTTCCCGAGCGTGATCCCGTGGAAGGGTGCCGCACCGGCCCAGACTTTGGACCGATCAACCCTAAGAGTTACAGGGTCTCGGCGTAGATGATGTTAAGGCTGCTGCCTCCGTCCATGAGGACCTTGGAGAGCCTAACGTTGCCGATGATCGGATCGATGACGAGCGGGTACCTTCCCGGGCTTGGCACGAAGTCGGGGTGGTCGCCTAGGTCGAAGGTGATAGGCTTGTCGGACCAGTCTAGGTAGACTGGCGCCGCCACCTTCACCAAGCAGAGTTCCCAGCGCTCCTGCTTGCAGTGCTGAGCCGAGGTGTTCACCGCCTGCCCGCCGTAGATCATGAAGCAGTTATGGACTTCTGGGAATCCGTCTTCCTTGCCGCCCTCCTTCTTGTCGTTGTCATGGCCCTTGCCATCCTCCGCCGGGGGCCCGGTCTTATGGAAGTAGCTCCGGAGCATGACACATTCTTCGAGGGTGTGCTTGACGGGCCCCTGGTGATAGGGGCATGGCTTTTTGAGCATCTTGTCGAACGCGCCGGCCCCTCCAGGAGGTTTCCGAGGGTTCCTGTGCTCGGCCGCAGCGACGAGATTCGCGTCTGCAGCGTCGCGCTTCGCTCGCGACTTGTTTTTAGCCTTCTTCTTCGTGCCCCGCTGGGCGGACGCCTCAGGGGCGTCTGTCTTCGGCTCTCCCTAAGGCTGCTTGTCCTTTCAGAAGATGGCTTCGACTGCCTCTTGACCCGAGGTGAACTTGGTGGCGACGTCCATTAGTTCGCTCACACGGGTGGGAGTCTTGCGCCCCAGTTTGCTCACCAGGTCTCGGCAAGCGGTGCTGGCAAGGAAAGCCCCGATGACATCCGAGTCGGTAACGTTGGGCAGCTCGGTGCGCTGCTTTAAAAACCGCTGGATGTACTCTCGAAGGGACTCCCCTGGCTGCTGGCGGAAGCTTCGGAGGTCCCACGAGTTCCCAGGGCGCACGTACGTGCCTTGGAAGTTTCCCGCGAAAGCTTTGACCAAATCGTCCCAGTCGGAGATCTGCGCAGGAGGCAGATGCTCTAGCCAGGCTCGGGCGGCGTCGGAGAGGAAAAGGGGTAGATTTCGGATGATGAGGTTGTCATCATCCGCCCCTCCCAACTGGCATGCGAGTCGGTAGTCTGTGAGCCACAGCTCTGGCCTCGTCTCCCCCGAGTACTTGGTGATGGTAGTCGGGGCTCAGAAATGGGCAGGGAACAGCGCTCGTCGTATGGCCCGGCTGAAGACTCGCGGACCGGGTGGTTTGGGTGAAGGACTGCGATCCTCCTCACCGTTGCAGCGTCCCCCACGCCTGGGATGGTAGCCTCGGCGCACCTTCTCGTCGAGGCGGGCTCGATGGTCGAGATGGTGGTGCTCATTACCGAGGCGTTCCCGTGCGGTGGGCGCCTCGTCCCGCGTGCGCTCGGGATGGACCGAGGCTTTCCGAATGCGCCGGGAGGACACTGCGTGATGCTCCGAGGGGTCAGCTCGCCTGCGGGAGGCAGAGCTCTCGGCTCGTCGAACCGCGGTGCCTTCTAGGAGATTCTTGAGTTCGCCCTAGATACACTGTCCCTCGGTGGTGGATGGCTCCAGCATGGCTCGAAGCAACATCGCCGCTGGAGCTACGTCCTGGCCAGACCCGCTGATGGCCGGGGGGCAGCGCTGCCCTGGCATTGTCGACGATGCGGCGCCGGATGTCTTGGGCCTGATGACAGGCTTCTCCGGCGAGTGTTCAACCTGCCCACTCCTGTTTGATGTTCTGTCGGAGCTGTACAAGCCGGCCTGCTTCCCCGTCGACCCAGGCTTGCATCTCATGGATTTGCTCGAGCTGTATGTCCTGACCCCCCGCAGGGACTGGGACCACAGCTAGCTCCCGCGGGATGTCAACGCGAGATGTGGGCCCAGGGGGATCGTCAACCTCTGGCATATCGAGGTGGTTGCCTTCGTTGTGATCTCCCAGATCGACGTGGAAACATTCGCGACTTGGGCCGTAACCCTCGTCGTCAAGGTCATGGCCATCGTCAGAACAACCGAAGAGGCAGTGGTCACATCTGGACATGAAGCCCCGCATGGCACCGGGGTTATTGAGGGCAGAGAAATCCCAACCGGAGTCGGGGTCGTCCTCTTCCTCAGAACCCGCCGGTCCAAAGGTTGATACGGCTGTCAGTCGGTCCCAGGTCGACCACATGTGGTACCCCGGAAGGTTTGGATACGCCTTTACGAAGGCGCTCACCGTAGCGGGGTCGCTAGGTGGATCGAAGCTGAGCCGAAAAGGTACGGGATGAAAAACGGATGGTACCTCTTGGTCGATGGATGGTGGTGAAGTCGCGTCGGGGGCGGAGCTCACCGTCATCTCAGGTACGAGGGTAACGCCCAACAGGTCCTTTGCGAGGGTGCTGGCATCATCAGTCCGCTTGGGGCTGACACGTCGCGAGGAAGTGACACCCGTCGTCGTCTCAGGTGCAAGGACAATGCCCGACATGTCCCCCAGGGTCATCGACTCGCTTTGGTGCGACAGCCGACAAGGTGCCGCCTCCTGCGTGGCCATGGTTACCTTGTCTCTGCCTCCTCTGATGAGGAGGGTGGCAGGGACAACCGGAGTGCTCCTCTTCTACCGCGGGGAGATGCTGTCATAGAGCTCGCCGTCGCCGGGTGAGTCGGAGACCGTCGTTGTCGTCACGCCGCGGGGGGAGGAGTACTATGTCGTAACTGCCATCGAGGGACATGAACTCGAGATTCCCGAAGCGGAGCATCGTCCCGGGCTGGAGAGGTTGCTGAAGACTCCCCATCTGGAACTCAACGAGAAGGTGTTCGTTAACACGCAGCAGGCCCCTACCTAGCACGCCAACTGTCGGCGTCTCAGACCCGGGGGGGTCCCTTGGACCGACCAGTGAAATCGCTGCGTGCCCCTGCCCAGATGGGTTGGCATGGGATGGAACACAAGAGGTGGGACAAGCCTTGTATTATCCTGCACGAGAGGTGTCGCTCGTAGTAGGGGTTACAAGCACGTCGCGTGAGAGAGAGAGACACAGAGTTCGTCCGCCGCTTCCCCCGCACGAACCCCCCTCAGGGTGGCCCTGGACCTCCCTTTTATAGAGGCAAGGAGAGGATCCAGACGTACAACGGGGGGCGTAGCTATGCGCTAACGTGTCCGTCAGTGGAGTGCCTAAGCCCTGTGTACATGCCAACGTGGCCGTTGGGGGAGAGCTTGGGCCCTGTACATGTGATGGTGTGGCCGTCGGAGGAGCGCCTGAGTCCTGTAGGAGCACAGCTGGCAGCGCGGTGAGGATCCTGCTGATGTCTCCATGCTGTCGTAAGGGGCTGAGAGCCACCGGCGTCATGGCGCACGCGGGGCACCATCATTACCCGTCGCCAGGGTAAGCCAGATGGGACGCCAGTCTTGTTCCTTGTAGCCTGAGCAGGCTAGGAATAGGGAAATGATGTATCCCCTGTTAGCGCGATCGGTCTGAGCCCAGGGTCGGTCGAGGCGGAGACTTCTCTTGAGGCCGAGGCCGAGGTCGGGCGAGGACGCGATTCCTCCCGAGACCGGGGTCGAGGCCGAGTCTGGGGGTCGGGCGAGGCGGAGACCTCCTCCCGAGGCCGGAGCCTGAGGTCGAGCGAGGCGGAGACCTCCTCCCGAGGCCGGAGCATGAGGTCGGGCGAGGCAGAGCTTCCTGTTGCGCCCGAGGCTGAACTCGGTGGTTGATCATGACTTGTTGTCAGTCGTCGCCGGGGCGGCTGACACGGCAGTCGGAGCGAAGCAAGCGGCGCTGTTTTCCTGTCATGTCAGACAGTAAAGAAGAGGGGCGAAGTGACTGCGGTCACTTCGGCCTGGCCGACTGAGGCGCATGTGTCAGGATACGGTGTCAGGCATCCCCTGCATTTAATGCGCCTGCGAAGCGGTCGGTTGGTGAGGCGGTCTGGCCAAGGTTGCTTCACAACGAAGCCAGCCAGATCCAGGCCTCGGGAGAGCAGAGGGGGCGCCTGCTGCCTGAGGAGGCCCTCGGGCGAGGCGTGAACTCGTCTGGGACTACTGTTCCAACCCGAGGCTGGGCTCGGGTGAGATCGCGTCCCTCGGGTAGACGAAGTCTTGGCTTGAACCACACCCGTCAGTTGGTCTGAGGGTGTTTACCAGCCATGATTAGGAGCATTGGGGGTACCCCTAATTATGGTACCCGACACTAGGGTTCGCATGGTATGTGGCGGCTTGGGTGCAGGCCTCGGTAATTCGCTTCTAAAAATGGGACCGGCCGCCGCTGGCCCGGACGGTCCGCGCTCGCGTGCAGACGGTCCGGACATGCGCAGATCGGCAAATTTATCGCCGATGTGCGTGGGAGGCTGTTGTTGCCTGGGTACATGTCTATCGGCATCCCATAAAGGGGTTGTGACTGGTCGTGACATCCTGTAGCCGATGAATCACGTGTGTATTCCCTTAGTTCAACCTCGTGCGAAGGAAGATTTGCAATAGTAGACTTATCAAGCGCACACACTAGCCTTTTATAATCATTTTGTATATCCCCTACGATACGTTGCATCTGCTCTCGCTGTTCGTCTATGTAAGCTTTAAGAGATTGGAGCTCATTGGTGCTACTTACATTTGGGATATTCATAGTAGGTCGGAGCGAAGCCAGATCTATCACCCGTTGCCGAACAACTTTGTTATTCCTGTCCACCTTGAAGTCGGCCAGGAATTTTGCCTTTGCTTCCTGGATCAGCTACTCCTGCGCTCCTCAAACAAGAGCTGTTCTTCAGCCGACAAGGTTTCCCATGTCGGCTTGATGATATTGCTGGTGGAAACTTCAGGGCTATCCTTTGAACCGGCCATTGAGGGCCGATCTTGATAGATCTATATGAAATCTTCCCCGACGGAGTCGCCAAAAAGTGTGTTGGTGCCTTTTTAGGGCGCCAATCACTGCGTGAGAACCGGCGGCGGTGCTCGCTGCACAGGTGCGGACGATCCGCGGCCAGGGGCCGGACGGTCCGTGACTTGGGACAGGGCTAAGGGTTTCCTGCCTGATGGCCGGACGGTCCGTGCCTATAGGCCGAATGGTCCGCGCGTGCGTAGGGGCGGCGGAAGTCGCCGGCGACGCCTGGATCTCGCTCCCGGGAGGGACCCCTTCGAGGAGGAGAGATCCTAGGTGTTGTCTAGGCTCGGCAGGCCGACCTAGACTCCTCTAATCTACGTAGAGTCGAAGAGAAGCAGAGAATTTGAGGATTGGAGGGCTAAACTAGAACTAGGCTAGAACTACTCCTAAATGTACAAGAAATAAACGCGAGATAAGTTGATTATTGATTCGATTGATGATTCTTAATCGGCTGTAATCCTCTGTATTTATAGAGGAGGGGGCTGGACCCTTTACAAACTAATCTCACGAGCTAATTCCGCGAATTTAGCTAACAACCGTAGCACAAAACTCGGAACCCTAATCTGCTCTGCGCACGCGCGGACCGTTCTGGTCCTCAATTTGGTGCTCAACACTTGGGTGATCTAGTATTCACCCAAATACACATGTATTGAGGGGGATTAGGGTGTAAATTAAACTACAAATCTCCCTCATCCCATATGTATTAAGGTGAATACTAGAGTATCCAAACATAGTCTAAGAAGGTTCTAAATTTTAACACTTTACTTTAGTTTGGATGGCAGTGAACTTTAATGGGTCAGGGGATCACTTTTAGCAAAATTTATCACCAAAGAAAGAGCTAATGTATTACTGGGTGATAAACTTTAACATTACCCTTTTAGTATCTTTGTTTGATTCTATATATGCTAAACTTTAGTAAAAAGTTATGCTAAAGTTTAGCATTATAGAAACAAACACAGCCTAAAAGACTCTTTCTTTTATTTCTTATTATTTTTCTATACATCAAAAACTTATATTTAGATTTTATTTTACTTCAGATTTTTGTATTGTGTATTTGTCACACTCTCAAATATCTTTTGTTAAATTTTATTATCCAAATATCTTAATAATAATTTTCTATTGCTAGAGTTTATTATTTATATACTTATTGCTTTAGAAATTATTTTAATCTTATAAATGCATAATTGTCTAGTATCTTATGTATATATTAGTTTTGTTTATTCCGTTGTCTAAAATATAAAAATGTAAATATGAGAGGAGAGAGAATCTATCTCTATATACAAAGGATGGAAAAAGTGTCATCTATTTAAATGACGCTTTAGAAAATAACCTTATGACATATAAAGGAGAAAATCTTCTCTAAACATAGGGTACATGACCTTTCGCACTTAACCAGCATAGAAGGTGCAGATGCGCACGACACCCCTCCCCACCAAACGCATGTGTGCGGTTCCTAATTTTATGGCAGATCCCAAAATTATGACAGCCAAGAGGCGCATGCATGCGATTTCCTAATTTTATGGTTGGTCCAAAAATCATGGTAGCCACCAGGTGCATGCATGTAGTTCCTATAATAGATCCAAAAATTATGGCAGGCGCATGTATGCGGCTCCTCTTTTCATTATGGACGCACTCCAGATTCGAGTATAAAAATCTTCAGTTTTGAGAACAAAACTCATCAGTCTTGATCATAAATACCAAACCAAGGTAAGAGACGTTGATGATTCTAATACGTTGTATTTACGATCGTAAAAATCTTCAAGTTTAAGCATAAACAATGTTATATAAAAATAAAAGTGTAAATGTTGATTCACTCTGAACTTAAAAGTCTCCGTTCGTGAGGTCACCATAAATCAAGAGATTTGATTAGGAGAGTTGATTATGGGATTTAATTAGTTGAATTGATTATGGATTTTGATTTTTTATGTCAATCACGGACACCATAAATCAAAAAATCCCTTCCCACAGTGCACGCAGGAAAATATGGCATAAGGTACACTGACGGACGCACTACAGAATCGATTATAAAAATCTTTAGTTTCGAGCGTAAAACTTCACAGTTTTGATCGTAAATACCGAGCCAAAGTGAGAAACGTTGATAACTCTGCGTTGTTTCATGATCGTAGAATCCTCAAGTCTAAGCGTAAATTAGTGTTAGATATAGCGTAAATGTTGATTCAAGCCAACACCTCTAACGTCCATGCGACCACCGTAAATAAAAGGGATTTGATTAAATGAGTTGATTAGGGGATTTGATTAGATAGTTAATTAAGGGTTTGATTTTTTTATGCTAGTGGATGCATCATCAGGTTTGAGCATAAAAACCCCACTTTTTGCATAAATAGTGATAGCAGTAGACATAAAACTCCCCAACATGATGTCATGTACGACTTCCCCATAACAAACGTGCACGAATTCAGGTGGTTACCGTAAAAAAAACCAAGTTATGTGAGAGACATCGCATTCATCATCATAAAATCCTCAATGGAATGCATAAATAGTGTAGTAGTATGCACAAAACATAATCATGGAAGACATAAATATGGATCAGAGAAGGTCGTCGCCGGTGGTCGCCCTCAAGGCCACGAATCAGAAGAGATCGTCGTCGAAGGACACCCAAGACCCGCCGGATCAGAGCAGGTCGTCGGAGGAGGCCGCCAAAGCGGGTCACGCCTCACGTGTTCGCCGCCACTCGCGTCCGATCCTTGTTGTCGTGCAGACCGACGACCCTCGCCGTTGTTCGCACCTTCGTGTTGCCGATGTTTATCAGAAAACCTAATCCATGGTAGTCTTGGTCGACTTTTATAAACAGCCCGAGCCTAGATAGAAGGTGCGGTTGGACCGAAAGACACGTTTGGACCAGAGCTTCCTCTAATTATTGGAAGCACGTGACTCTAAATATATAAACTATACACATATATAATAACATTAATATTATATATGAAAATTTTGTTGCGGCAATCTTATATGAAAATTTGTTAGGGACACACCCTATATAAAAATCTTAGGTTTGTCGCTGTATCAAACCCGTTTTCAATCCTGTTCTCGAAATGGAATGTAAAAATGAAAAGGAGATAAATTATCCTGAGGCCTTGTTCGTTTGCGTCGGATTGCACCCGGAATTGTTCTAACTAATCAAAGTTTATATAAATTAGAGAAGCAATCCGGTTAGGAATCGTTCCGATCCACCAATAATCCGGCACAAACGAACTAGGCCTGACCGATCCCATTCGTTTTGATCCTATGCACCTCATACGATAGTTGTCTGATTAGTTTCACATCTTCCTTGTTGTAGAGGCATTGGTGTAGGAGCTGCACGCGCCGTAGTTCGACCTTTTGGTGCAACTCTTCCACGCACCCCCCCCCCCCCCCCCCCCCCCCCCGGCCGAGCTCAGCTGAGCTCGCCGCGACGCACTCCTCCAAGGCTCGAACATGCATGGTGGCCTGGTGGGGCCTTCGCATGCGTGGGATGCCATGCATGCTAGCGGCGGCCTTTTCTCTCTCCTTTGCTACGTGGATGGAGTCTTGTAGAGAGCAGCTACAGCTACCGATCGACCGTTGGCGGGTGCCCTACGTTAAAGCCAAATGGCTTGAGGCCACTCGCTCGCAGACAAGATAAGATAAGCCCAGGACAAGCTATCACCAAACGGGAGGGCGAGGGGCAACAGGACACACACTGACCTAGCACCAGCTCGATCTCACAGGATGGTTACGCTATGCCATCCGATTCGGATCCGAGCAAGCGGGAGCACCGGGAGCTGGCGGAGGAGAAATGCGGCGGCGGCGGCGAAGGTCCTCTGCTCCGTGCAGCAAATGCCGCCGCCGCCGCCGCCCGCCACGGCGACCCAGAGCACGATCAAGGTACTCCACCTCCACTCCACCACCGTGCATGCTCCGTGTTCTTGGAGGATCCAGCCAGCCAGCTGCGCCTATCATATATATGTGCCAAGCAGGTCGTTATCGTTGGGGCAACGAAAGAGATCGGGAGGACGGCCGTTGTTGCGGTGAGCAAGGCCAGGGGAATGGAGCTCGTGGGCGCGATCGACTCGCAGTGCATTGGCGAGGACGCGGGACAGGTTCTTCTTCTCCTCACATGATCCCATGTACTCCTTCACATGCACTGCATGGGTGGCATTGCATTGCCGGATTGCCCCTTTGTTTATATCTATCTCATACGAGCTGTATGCGAATGCTGGGCACGTACGGGCGTCGTGGTCCAGATAAGTGGCATGGACGAGCCGCTGGAGATCCCTGTGCTGAACGACCTCACCATGGTTTTGGGCTCCATAGCGCAGGTACAGACCCCGCTCAGCTCGCTGGGGGCCGGGCGACCGTGATAAATCCCCGGCGGGCTTCGGGCTTCCTTCTTCAGGACGGGCATCTTTGGGCTAACTGCACACTGCCTGTCCTTCCATTCCATTCCATTCCAGTCGAGAGCAACCGGCGTGGTGGTCGACTTCAGCGAGCCTTCAGCTGTTTACGACAATGTCAAGCAGGTACGCACGGCACGCCCACTGCCCACCTACGACATGGAAAAGGACATGCGAGCTGCATGCAATCAATGAACGGCGAGGTGCTTAAGTCCAAAGCTAAACCTAAACAAAACACTGTTGTTTTCTTCAACCTGTATGGTATGGTTTGGTTTGGTTTCACACGCTGCGTTGGAGAATCCCAGAGAGGGGTTTAGGAGCAAACTAGATCAGGGTGTCGTCAGCTGATGCAGATCAGCGATGATCCTGACAAGGACAGAGACAAGCATGAATTAATGGCGTTGATGACTAAATTAACCACCTAACTTTTCAGGACAAGATCAACAACCCTACTCATGTCCAGACTCTATCCTCGAATGCTTCAGATTATTGTTTTTTTCTTCTCACGCTGGGAATTCTTTGAAATGGTTTATCACCATATGAGCAGGCAGCGGCGTTTGGTCTGAGCAGCGTCGTCTACGTTCCGAAAATCGAGCTAGAGACAGTGACTGAACTGTCAGCGTTCTGCGAGAAGGCAAGCGTGGTAATAAGCTGCAACTGCTCACCGTCGTTAGCGCTGCTTCTGAAACTTACCACACCGCCATCACCATTTTGAGCTTGGCAGCCAGACTAATAATAATATGACTTGCGCTGTGGTTTCCTGGTCATTAATTAGGGCTGCTTGGTTGCGCCAACGCTGTCGATTGGGTCCGTGCTCCTTCAGCAAGCGGCTATACAGGCCTCGTTCCACTACAGCAACGTTGAGATTGTGGAATCGAGACCAAACCCATCGGTACGACCGTACAAAGAGAGATGAACTGTTGTCAACCTATAGCTATGATATCAGGAACCTGCAGACTGATACAGCACTAATTTTGACATTGGCAGGATCTTCCATCGCAAGATGCAATCCAGATTGCAAACAACATATCAGACCTTGGTCAGATATACAACAGGGAAGATATGGATTCCAGCAGTCCAGTAAGTGTCGACACAGTTGCAATTATACTACGTTGCGTGCATTTCTTGCTTTTTTTTTTGGTCATCTGTACAAGTACAAAGAAAGAGTGAACTGACTGACAAGTGTTTTGGAAAAAGGCCAGAGGCCAGCTGCTCGGGGAAGACGGAGTGCGTGTGCACAGCATGGTTCTCCCTGGTCTCGTCTCCAGCACGTCGATCAACTTCTCTGGCCCAGGAGAGGTACTGGTAACCTCACACTGATATGATATGCTTGACTGAAACAGCACGCTGAATTTGACTGCTGCATCACACTCCAACAACACTTTTCAGATGTACACCTTACGGCATGACGTCGCGAATGTTCAGTGCCTGATGCCAGGACTGATCCTGGCGATACGCAAGGTGGTGCGGTTCAAGGTAACCTGGAACTACTCATGCATGGGTTCTCTTCTGTGTCACAGGGTCGCTTCGCTTCACTCTCTCTGGTCTGGTTTGCTGCTAACTAGGATTTTTTTTTTTTTTTTGCAGAACTTGATTTATGGGCTAGAGAAGTTCTTGTAGTGAACAACAAACAACCAATGCAAAACATCGTCGACAGGCAAGGCAGATATCATCTGACGTCGCAACAACCAAAACGACAGAGATTTGGAAAAATAAAGGCTGCGCAGAGGACGTCTGGGGTTTTGTGTGCACCACTACCTGCTGAGCGCGATTTTTATTAAAAGGCATGGGAGGGAGATCATACACATGAAAAGTCACGGAAGAAAAGGGGTCACATGGACATACAGGTATTGGTAGCATAACCAAAACAATGGATCTGATTCCGCGATTCGGTTCCATCGGCATATGCTTGTTCAGAAGAAAGTTGCATCGGGACTTGAAGAAAAGGAGGGTCTAGTTTGCGTTTTGTAACCGAGACTGCGTAATTCGGCATGCGTATGGCAATCCAAATTGCGCCAGAGCCAGACTAATCCAAATTCAATTTTATAAAATGGATAAAACATAAATAGACATATAACATTCCTCTCCCCCCGTTTCTTATTAACGTTTTATATTTTTTTATACCGCTGCAAACGCGGGCATGTTTGCTAGGCAAACCTGAATTGCGAAACCTGGTTTCGACAGCACGAGAGCGTCGTTCATGTTGAAATTGTTCGCTACCCATTTGAAAACCACCATATGGTAATTATTAATCATGATACAGAATATGGTTTATTAGCAAGATAAAGGGGGCTACCTCCAAATTATCAATGCACTATTTGCAAAATGTTTTGTCTCTGCCATGATCGAGTTCAAGCATAGCTGAAAAAACAGAAGGCATAAACAGCCACACATATCTTTTCTCGCTATATTTATCAGAGCAAGCTCTGTTCAATTAGGATACACAAGATCGGATTCAGGGAAAACAAAGCCTACATCTGCAAGTCAGCTTCGTCTTCATCCATAAACTGCAACTGCACGGGTCCAAGCAGCATGTACACCATAGCCAGTTGCCTCATCTGCCTGTACCTGGAAACAAGCGAGCGCCAGTCCGGTGAGTCCTTGGCGTCAGTGCTGATTAGGTCTTCTGGGCGCAAGTTACCGGCACCCGGCAGATACTTGAGGTTCGAGTAACCAGCAGGATCGGAAAGGTCTATCATTAAATCTGGTGAGAGCGAGCGCCCCGTCACTTGGACATGGCAGACACTGTCAGCGTGCAAAAAGTAAACAAAGCTGTTAACGTCGCAGAGATGACGCATATCCAAGGGAATGCTTCAGACGTGCTAAAGAAAGCAAACTCTACTTTATAAGCGGACAAAGAAATTTCACCATCCAAGATGGCATGTGTCTGCACAGACAAGCAATACATAAACCATGCTTTGACACAAGGATCAAGACAAAATTACAGGAAAGGTAATTCGGATCACATAGAGAATGATCTTATGTAGACAAACTACTTTTAGGCTGCAGCCAAAATAAGTAGCACACACTCCTTTAGTTCTATCCCAGCGTGAAACTGTACATTATACGCAAGTCCAAAATTCATATAACAAATTAACGGCCATGCATGTTTCCTTCTTGGAACTGGATTGTGACAATGTTAACGTGCGCGCGCGTGAAGGGAACCATGAAGGAAAAAACAGGTGACCAACCAACACCAACATCAGAAGTTGAGAACTCACCATATGTAATACTTATCATCTGTAAATTGTTTCTGTATCCTCCCCAGTAGTTCAATCTTCACTATACCACCAATGCAAAGGGCCGGGCGTGGAAGCTTGAAGGTTTGCAACACATTTTCCTATCACACCAAAATAAGATGGCAGTCAGTAAAGTTGCTAAATCATCCATTCAGTAAAACAAACCGGTGGGGAGCCGCCAGTTAAATATTAGTAAAAAGAAAGGAAGTCCTGGGACACTGTACAAGAAAGGCTGGAGTCTAGCAACAATACAGCCACACACAAAGGAGCAACAAGATACAGGAGAGAAGCTAGTGAATCTGAAATCCACAGGCACCTAATGAAGTGTTTTGCTCCTGCCGCGATCCACATCTTTAATTTTCTGCAGCACTCGGAAACACGATTGATTTCACTGCACAGGCACCTAGTGATTTCACTGCAGCACTGTTTCAAATGTTGGCGAGTGGCGACAGAGTAGGCAAATTCTATGGTCTGGCCACCCTCGAGCTTCCAGTCTATCAGTAGTGCACATTTGATTCTGACTCGCGACCCAACCGTAAATTTTCAGTTGTAACCGAGGGGAAAGGGATACAATGCTTGGATATTCGGTACCAAGCCCCTTTTGTTAAGACTATTCGACCAGTGAGATACTCATACTACTGTACCCCCAAAAAATGATAGACAAGCCACAACAACTTGTGCACTGAATTGTCATTGATACTAAATAAATTAAAACCTAAGCTGTTCCATCTTTGAAAGTGAATATAATAATGACTGGTAGGTTCCGATTTATATTCAAAACTGTAGCAAAACCACATAGCACTTGCCTATCTAGGACAGGGTATGGATGATATCTCTAGTAGTATATTCCAAACAGATCGCTAAAATTATCAAAAGTGTGGCATCTATATTTTATATATCTTCCACAGTCCCTGAGTAATGAACTGATCACGATAGGACGTACTAATAAATTAAAGTTTACGGTGTCGAATGTCATCTTAAAAGAAGATTCCGGTGGATAGAACAGTCAACAAGAGAGGAGAAGGAAGCGTTCAACTCGCCTGAAGCATAGGAAACTCTGGCGACGTGTATGTCCACGTGTAGTTCTCATCAGCGATCGCAGTCAGGTTCTCATCCTCATCCGAAACAAAAGTCTCTCTTCCAGGGTCAAGCTTGGAATGACCCAGACGGATTCTCACCGCCTTCGAAGAGTAAATCGGATGGCCATGCTGAAAAGTAGCTGGCATGGGAAAACAAAACAAAACCAAACAAAAAAGGCAATGTAATTCACAGGATCAGTCAGCCTCCCTGAAATTGAAAACCTAATTGTAGGGCATTCGAAACATCCTGACAGCCTCAATCAGTTGCATGCCGTCCTAGCACGCACCTTCGAACGGGCGTATCCTGATCTCCTCGATGACGCAGAGATCAGAGGCGAGCGTGTAGGTCAAGCTCTCGGGAACATCCGGGTCGTCCTCGCCGCCGCTGGACCAGTAGGAGGGGCGGAAGTTAACCATGTCGTGCGGCACGAGCGTGTTCTCGATGGTCTCGTCGGGGAAGTTGTCGGTGCTGGAGGCGCCGACGCAGCGCATGACGAGGTCCGTGGCGGGCTTGCCGGAGACGAGCGCGCCGGCGAGGTAGGAGTAGGCTGCGTGCTCCCCATCGCGGGCCCTGCACTCGGCGCCCTGGCTGGACTCGCACGCGGCGTGCGCCGGCGGCGGCGGCGGCGGCAATCGGGCCACCACGACCGCGCGGGTGAAGCTGGCGGCCTCCGGACATATCTGCCCGCACAGGTGCTTGCTGAATTGGTTCACGGCGACTGCACGGGAGGCGGGGAGAGGGAGGAGCAAAACAGCGGAGGCGTCGAGCTCAGCGACCGGCCCAAGGACAGGGACGATAACGGGGAACTGGGGAGCAGGAAGCGTACCGAATCGGCGCCAGGAGCGGGAGACGGCGGCGACGCGGGCGAGGTCCGCGGGGTCGTCGAGGAGCTGGAAGATGGTGGTGGAGATGTCCGGGCCGAGCCAGTCGAGGAAGTCCCACCCGACGCTGTCCTCCGCTTCCGTCTCCATCGGGCGCATCGACCGGATTGGAAGCCGATGCCACAGGACAGGGGGGAGCAGGTTGCTGCGCGCGGGCGCCCGCCGCTGGGAGAGGGCCTCCTGGCCGGTTCGCTCAGATCCGCGTGCCGTGCCCGTGCGAGAGGCGGGACCGCGGGAAGGGAGGTTAGGGCGGTGGAGGAAGGAAGCAAGGAAAGGGAAGCGAGCGAGCGAGCGACGGACGGGACCGGGAACTGAAGCGGGGGAACCGAGCCGAGTTCCGGGGCGCCGTTCCTTTGCGTGGCCACTTTTGCTTGCCTGCCTGCGCCCGGCCGGGCGGGCGGTCTCGCGAGTGTGTTTTCTTTTCTGGAGCTTTCCGGCGAACGGACGCGGGTGGGTGGGTGAGTGAGTGCCGAGGCCCTCGCGGCCCCGCGCGGCTTTCGTGCCTGCCAGACACGGGTGGCAAAACCTGTGGCCGGGACCGGTTTCCGTGGATGCGGCCGCCAAATCGAAACGAACCCGCCGGTCGCGTCGCGTCCCAGAAATCGTGGATGTGGTCACACGTCTCGCGTGCAGGCGTGCTGTTCGAGCCCTGGCGTGAGTGACGGTCGGGGGGTCCGGACCGCCGACCTTTGCGTCGGTGGCGGCGAGCACCGACGGCGAGGGGTTGGCATGCGGGACGGGAGCAGCAGGACCGCCAACGGCCAACGCACAGCACAGTCAGAGTCCAGTCCAGGCACTCGGGATGCACCGACTTCTTGTGAATTGGGCAGAGCTCGAGGCTTGATTTTCCGCTTTGGGCCTTGGCAGATGCTCTGCCAAACAGTTCTCTTGATCAATTTTGTTCGTGAGATATAAACTTTCGCATAAAGTATCCTTGCATGAAAAATCTACGAGCATCAATCGATAATCTTCGATGAGAAGACTTTGGTAAAAAGACACCGACACACTATTTGACAACTCCACTTGAAAAAGAGTGTGTTTCAGATGTATTAGATTGGCTACGAAGGCCAGTCTAGATCGCACTAATGTCTTCTTAGTTCCCACACAATATTCTTAGTCCGATTATGGAGAGTTTGTCGACCGATGCGCAATAGAAATTTGAAAATCTCATGAACCATGCTAGTGGAGCGGTAAAGGAGAGATTTCTATCACACTTTATGGTAGATCAGCACCAGAAAATCACCAAGCAACGAGAGATCAACCTTTAGTCCCTCTTGCATTTGCCTCCACCCACCACTGTAAGTAAACCTGATGACATCTAGTCTCTTAGACACTACTAGCATATAACTCGTGTTAATGCTAAGATCCAGGAAGGGAGGAGGGGTCGACGGTGGCAACGGCACGAGAGAGGTACTGCCAGCGATGGTGGCGCGAGTGATGGGAGGGGACATTGGTGTCGTGGGGGGAGGGGAGGGCTTGGCAAGGACGGCGTGAGGAATGGTGAGGGAGGAGGAGGGGGTGGCAGGGTCGAAGGAGAGGGATAAGGGATGATCCAAATAATATTGGTCATTGGATTTGAGTTGGTAAGATATACAGGTTATTCAACGATCTGAATCGTTGGTTTTGATGTGTGCTATGTCTAGGTGCAATTTGTTGGGCGGGTTTTGTAAAGTTTAAACTGATGGATTGATGGATTATATATTGGTATAGACGTAGATTTAAAAATGGTATGATAGAACAGCCACTCAAAACCTGGAAGGACTTTTAGTTGTGCATACTTTGATTAAGGGGCCAAAAGTGAGAATCCTAGAAATGACAAGATTACAAGTCATTCTAGTGTTTGGAGAAGTTCGTACTACACCGTCTGTCGTGGCATCGCCTCTATCCTATCTATCTATGGAACTGCTTCAACAATTTAAGGCCCCGTTTCAATCTCACGGGATAAACTTTAGCTTCCTGCTAAACTTTAGCTATATGAATTGAAGTGCTAAAGTTTAGCTTCAATTACCACCATTAGCTCTCCTGTTTAGATTACAAATGGCTAAAAGTAGCTAAAAAAAAGTTGCTAAAGTTTATCTCGCGAGATTGGAACAGGGCCTAACTCCATATGGTAATTACTGTTTGTCTAACTAGAATTAAGAAAAGAGAATTTGGTTCTTTTGTGACAATAGTCAATTAGCCACATTTGTTATTGGTTAGTTCTAGACTTTCTGGTTTGATATATATTATGTATATGCTATGAATTGTTGGTAAGTAATATGTTACAGTATTATACATCCCTAATAGTTAGACTTTATACGATATTATATATATTAAATTTTTTTACTCCTTAGTAATTTTGAATACCCATTTTCAAATCCTGGACCCACCACTGGTGGGTGGATGCATCTCGAGTAAGCCCCCATCAATATGCGACAGCGATGACGAGTAGGAAGAAAGTCTACAGTGATGGCAAATGCTCTAGGCTGTGTCTAACATATCGTATATATAGCCCTACAACAATCTCGCCCATTTCAACGTTGCAGCATCGAGTACTGCAACTGCAAGAAACAAAAAGAAACTGAGAAGTGAGAAGTGCTGAGGCTACCTGCAGTGGCAGCCACCCCCCCTCCCTCGTCCCCTCCCCTTGCATGGCGGCCACAGGGCGCAGGCCCCCTACGACGCCCTCACGTGGTCGTCCCCTTCTCCTCCCTCCGGATGTAACGTGTGCCCGACTCTTCCCCTTCTACTGTAGATGATTGTTGTCGTGGGTCCGCTTCCAATTGTTAGTAGAAGAAAAATTGATACTGGATGAAAAGTAGATATATGAAATAATATTTTATGGTTGTAGTAGGGTATAAAGGGAGAAAATAGGGGGAACCGGTGCGGGGATGAAAAAGTAGATGATAAAATATTAACGATGTGACGCAAAAAAATTATATAGGGGGAACCGCTGCGGGTAGCCTCAGGCTACCATTCCAGGAGTTGTGAAAAAACTATCGTCAGACTGTCTACAGCGTTTCCCAACATCCTTCCCCCTCTGCACTTTAAAGGCTACAGAAGCCCTCTATCACTTGCATTGTAGCCCTCCTGCTCTCCCCCTATATCGCCGCAACGCTCTCTCTCCCTCAAAATATGGGGGAACGCTACACCGGACGATTGACTTCTTCCTGCTTCGTCATCTCGTTCGCACGCTACTGCTGAAATCGAGGATTACCGGAGGGGGGAGGCGGGAGGTGTCGACAATAGTGACCGACGGCAGATATGTGCATCCTTCTTTACGCGCCATGACGGCACAGAGGATGTTCGGTGCCCGGCCGAGCGTGCAGATGGAGCTGGGACGAGGGGAAGAAGACGGCGTGCCTCAGATCTGCATCATGCTCGCTGCTTTCTGCTGCTCTCTCTTCACTCTATGCTCCACGGTTCCCATGACGACACAGAAATGCGGAAAGCAGCGAGTAGCTTCTCGAGATATGTTGGTGGAGCTTTGTAGAAGAAAGGAATGGGGGTGGAGATTTATGTTGCCGTAGCCGTGTGTCTGGGAAATGTCAAATACAATTTTGATACAAATAAAAAGGAAAAATAATGTTCAATGGTTGGTGTCGGAGAGGAAATTCTACGGCCGGGTGACGGAACGCACCCGCCCTAAATCCTAAGATGAGGAGGGGCCTAAGCGTTTTGCCTGCTAGATGGAATTGAGAAGAACACAAGAACACGCAAGGGTTTAGAGTGGTTCGGGCCGCCGGAGCGTAATACCCTACTCCACTGTGTGCTGTATTGAGCTTGTGAGCTTGAGAGTCTGAGTAAGCTTGAGCCTAAGTTGGGTCTGCCTTGTAACGCCGTGTGCCCTCCCTTTTATAGCTCAAGTGGGGCACATACAAGGATACTGAGCCCCAACATGTGGGCCCAGGGACAAATAGAAGGAAGCAACTAATGCCTGTAACGCCAGGGTGAACTCCGAGTGCCATAATGCCCGCAGCGCATACAGTGTTGATATGCCGCTGCAGCTTCCTTGGTACGCGCACGTCATGATGAGTGCAGCGCATGCGGCAGCATGGGCGTATTGCCTACCGACGGAATGGACAGGTACGCCGCCTGTAAGATGGCCTGGTCGCCGTCCGTCAGCGGAGTGGACATGGCACATTTAATGCTGAGGCGGCACATCGCCTGCCAGTGGAGTGACAAGGCTCATTAAATGCTGAGGCGGCACATCACCTGCCAATTTGACAGGCGGCGCGCCTTATCCGCAATAAATGCAGAGGACGCGCGGCTCAGAGGCCTTACGTCAGGCTCCGCCCGCTAGCTTACGTCACGGGCAGTGGGCCACGTGGCAGCATCGGGTCTCCGCCTGAGTGGGGAGCAGAAGCGTACGTGGTATGGTCCGGACACGTGTCAGCTCCGGACCCTCGCCTGGTCTTGATTAAGGTCTGGGTACTCTTTGTCCCAGAATCCCGGGACCCTGTTGTTAGTGGCCCAGACCCCACACAGAGGGGTCCGGGACCCATCCCAGGGGTCCAGTTCGTGCCCGTGGAGGTCCTAGACCTTACCCGGAGGTCCGGTCCGTATATATAGGGGTCCGGGACTTTTCCATGGGGGTCCGGACCCACTGCTGATGCCTTGGAGCATATCGTCTTATCTGGCCACGTGGCAGCCCCGAAGCCGTCCGCGTGGTGGGATCGGGTGTTGTTTGCCACGCGACTAGAAATAGCCACGTGGACACCGCACCTTCATACTGTAGTAAGGGGTATCCCCGTTTCAGGGTACCGACAGTGGCCCCCGGGCCTGCCTCAGGGGAGGATACGAGCCTGCAGGTGGGTCCAAAGCTTGGCTGGCGATTGGCACGCCACTTTTGTGCGTTTGCTGATGTAATCACTGTCAGCACGCCTTCGGTCATGCCAACTGCCACGTCTGTCCCCGCGGCTGACTGACCCGCGGCCCCCACACATGATGGTTTCGCCGGGCCACGCGCGAGGCGCCTCGATACAGCTGCATTGGTTTGAAAAATTACCTTCTATGTCTTCTGCGGCGGCCCCTAGGAGGCGCAGTACTAACGCGAGCGGCGGTTCGCCCTTTTTGTACTCAGAAACCGACGCCCAAGGAGTATGACTCGTGGGCCTGGGCCCCCGTGTCAGAGACTGGGCCGTTGTTTCCGACGGAGATGGAGAGGCGTACTAATGCGGGCGGCGATTCGCTTCTCGCATGGCGGTTCACCTTCTCAGCACTCGGAGACCCGCACACCAGCTGTATGACTTGTGGGCCCGGGCCCCCATGTCAGAGGCCGGGTTGCTTTGGTGCGTGTCGGGCGAGATGGGCGCGAGCGAGAGAGTCTTCCTTGAAAAGGGATTCACCCCACGTGCAGCAGTTATGCTTTCGCATTCTCTCCTCTCACTGTGCCCTTTCGTCTTCGAGCTTCCTGCGCCCCTTTGCATTCACGCTCTCCTGCTCCACACCTGCGCCGCCGTCGACACCATGACTTCGCTTGGCCAACCCGACCGCTTCCAGACCGAGGCGACGCTTGATGTGGTGCGCCACCTGCTTGGATGGAGTGCGTCGGCGCTCGCCGGGAGGATCCACGCTGGCGCCATCCCCCTCGGTGACCTCGCCGCCGGGGAGTTTGTTTTGTTCACCTCCTACATCTCCTGCGGGTTGGCGCTGCCGATCTCGCCTTTCTTCCTACTGTTGTTGGAGGAGTTCGGCCTCTAGCTTCAGCACCTCACCCCCACTCCATCCTCCCGGCGGCCATCTTCACCCACCTATGCGAGATGTTCGTGGGGGTGGCACCCTGCACCTCCCTCTTCTGCCATTTCTTTGTGCTGGTGAAGTCGGGAAGGCGAAGGACCACCTCGGCGCCTACTACTTCCAGACAAGGCCAGATTCGGCTAGCGCCTACATCCCCTCCCTTGGCGGTGCAAGGTGGGAGAACTGGCGCGAAGGCCAACGATCGCCTCGCCCTACCGAGCGACGGGTCAAGACTCGACCGAAAGGAGTGGAGGACCAAGCCATCCCTGGCACCAGAGCTCCAGCTCGTACTGGACAGGATCAAGAGCTTGGCGGTGGGCGGCCTGACGTTGATTCACGTGGTCGGTGACTTCCTGAAGCGCCGGATCGCACCGCTGCAGCAGAGGGCGCGTCTATGTTGCTGGTTCACCGGCTTAAACGACATCGGCCGGATCCAGCGCGGGCCAGGGACCGACTTGTCCTGGGAGGAACTGGAGGTTCTGGTGAAGGGGATTACTGGTGAGTCCTTCGTCCCTGAGTCTCTAATCCTCCCCGAGGGTATCCCTACGCTCTGCGGCGACGCAGGGTTGAGGTCGTGAATTTGGCCACGCTGCCGACCCTCAACGAGCGTGGCGTCGCGGTTCGCCAGACCGGCGGCCGGGACCCCCATCGTGGGATCCAGATCTCCGATGCGCTGGTTGGAGGTGCCCAGACTGCCGGCGTGGCCCCCAGCGTCCCTGCCGGAGCTTCTCACGCCCCTGTTGTGGCCCCTCGCCCCTTGGACAAGGGCATAGGGGCTGCAAGTAGCTCCTCCGCCCCAGGCGGCGCCGAGATGTCGGAGGAGGAGAGGAGACGTCGGCTGCAACACACCGACAGATCGTTTGTTTCAGACCCCCCCCCCCCCCCGTTGGGCCAAGGAGGCCGGCTCCCAAAAGCATCAGAGGACTGCTGGCGGGGCCGAGGTGACCGACTCCCAGACCTAGGGCTCGCAGAGGTGTGCCAGTCCTCCGCCACCACAACCACCACCACCGTCGGGCTCGCCGCCGCCGACATTCTTTGCTTGTCTGGGCTTCCTCCCCCTCTGTTCCCAAGGTCGTGCCTCCATCGCCCCCGGCTGCTGTCGTCGAGACAGCACCACCGGCCCCCAGGCTCCAGCTGGGGGTCCGGCGGCAGCGGCGCCAACACCAAGCGGTGCCGCAGCGTCAGAGGGGGTCCCCACTACCCCAACGGCTGCCACAGCCTCAACGACGGTGATGCCGTCGAGCACACCATTGGTAGCGGCAGAGGAGACCCCAGCTACATCCGCCGCCGCCATCAAGGTCGACGCGGGGGGCGCGTCCAGCTCCAACTTGCCGCCCACTCTAGAGGAGAAGGAGGTGATTTTTGGGCGGCGGCTCTGGTTCGGCGCTGAGCCGGAAGCAGCGTCAGTTCCCCACCCCGGGTGTCGTCCCACGCCCACCAGGCCCTCCAAGAGACTGAGGTGGCGATCCTGCGGGAGTGGGAGGCGCTTGAGGCTGAACACCAGCGCCTCAGCGACTGGCGTGCCCAACTGGAGGAGTGCACCAAGGCAGCATCCCGCCAGTTGCCTCCGAGCGGTCCGAGCTTAAGCGGGACCGCAAGGACTACAGGAAGGACCTCAAGAAGGTGTTTGCCCGGGAGCTGGAGGTGACCCGGAAGGAGAAGAGGCTAGCCAAGAAGGAGGTGCACTTGGACCAGAGGGAGGAGGTTATCTCGGAGCTCCAGGGCAAGCTGAATGCCCTTAACAAAATCCTGGAGGAGCAGCGGGCCGATCAGACCGTGGCTGTGGAGAGCCTGCAAAGGCTACAACGAGAGCTCAATAGCAAGGCCCGTGAC
The DNA here is from genome assembly GCA_029449295.1 of Zea luxurians. NCBI lineage: Eukaryota > Viridiplantae > Streptophyta > Magnoliopsida > Poales > Poaceae > Zea > Zea luxurians. The sequence continues at coordinate 150,154,149 of JAOPSE010000007.1, forward strand.
GCCGCCCTTGTCGAGGAGAAGCTCAAGGCAAAAGGTGAATCCTTGGACAGGCGGGAGGCAGACCTCGCTGGTCAAGCAGTGGACCTCGCCGATCGGGCAGCGGACCTCACCAGGCGGGAGAAGGATCTTGCCTTCAAGAAGGAAATGTTTGAAAGGCGGGAGAAGGCACTGGCCGAGCATGAGCTCGAGGCGGAAGAGAAGGAGCAGACGCTGGAGGAGCGGGTCCGCCAGTTCGAGGTGGCGCAGGGCCCCTAGGCGGTGGAGGCGATGAAGAAGACGCTCAAAGATCTCTAGGTGGAGCAGCGCGCCGGGGTCCAGCGCATCGCCGCATGGGCCGGCGAGGCGAGCACGACACTGGTGCCGCTAGAGGTGAGCCCTATCTTGGTGTCAGAGCTGCCGACGTCCATCTCCGACGCGCTCCCGGTGCTGGACTCCGCCACCGCCCGCCTCCGACGCCTGGACCAGATCCTTGGCGCCCGCCTGGAGGCCGAGGGCGGCAGGCTCTGCCGGGCGGTGATTGAGTACATCCTGACGTGCTTCCGGAGCCACGACCCGGCCATCTCCTTGGAGCCAGTGATCTCTGGTCCGATGGCCGACACCGAAGACGCCGCCCGGGAGGGCATACAAGATACTGTGGAGGTGGTGGTCGAGCGCTTCCAGTGGGATCCTACCGATGATTAGTAGCTAGATCTGCAGAAACAGGGCAAGGGTTCCGCTAGGGTGTGGCTTGTCATATTTTCTGGTTTTGTAAGATACTTTTGGGAAGTATTAATCTAATAGTGACAGAACTTATCTGTACGCTATTTGTCTTTATTGTGTGCGTCGTTACCACCTTCTCCCTAGTACTTGGCCCCCCTGGGATGTAGGCTCGACGTGTCAAGGCTGGATGCCAGTATACTTAAGAAAAAATTGGTGACCTGGCCCCCAGGAGGTAGTCTCGACTGGGACCCGGACCTGCACACAGCCTTGGCTAGGAAGCTTTAGAAGTGCACCCATAGGTGAAAGGGAAATAGGGTCAAACCTTTTTCCAATATGAATTTTGGTGGTTGAATTGCCCAACACAAATTATTGGACTAACTAGTTTGCTCTAGAAAATATGTTCTACAGGTGCCAAAAGTTCACAACAAACCAATACAAAGTTAAAAGAAAGGGTTCAAAACAAAGGGGGAAAGTATACCGAAGGCACCCCTGGTCTGGCGCACCGGAGTGTCCGGTGTGCCATCGGACAGTGTCCGGTGCACCATCAGACAGTGTCCGGTGCACCAGGGAGGAACAACTCAAACTTGCCAGCTTCGGGAATTTGGGGAGCCACTCCGCTATAATTCACCGGACTGTCCGGTGTAACACCGGACTGTCCGGTGTGCCAGCGGAGCAACGGCTACTTCGCGCCAACGGTCGCCTGCAAGTGAACAGTAAAAGCAAACAGTGCGCGCCTGCGCGCGCAGAAGTCAGAGCAGGCGCCAGAAGGTGCACCGGACAGTCTACAGGACCTGTCCGGTGCACCACCGGACTGTCCGGTGGCTCCAATTGTCAGAGCTCTAACGGTCAGAACCCAACGACCTGGTGACGTGGCTGCGCATCGGACAGTGTCCGGTGGCGCACCGGACTGTCCGGTGCGCCATACGACAGAAGCCCTCACCAACGGTTCTTTTGGTGGTTGGGGCTATAAATACCCCCCAACCACCACACTTCAATGTATCCAAGTTTTCAGCCTTCAAACCTCATACAAGAGCTATAGCATTCAATACAAGACACAAACAAAGAGATCAAATCCTCTCCCAAGTCCGGAATCACTCCAAACAAATTAGTGATTAGAGAGAGAGATTTTTGTGTTCTTTTGAGCTCTTGCGCTTGGATTGCTTTTCTTCTTCCTCATTCTTGTTTCCATAACACTTGTAATCAAAACAAGAGACACTAATTGTGTGGTGGTCCTTGTAGTGGACTTAGTGTCCCATTTGATTGAGAAGAGAAGCTCACTCGGTCTAAGTGACCGTTTGAGAGGGAAAGGGTTGAAAGAGACCCGGTCTTTGTGACCACCTCAACGGGGAGTAGGTTTACAAGAACCGAACCTCGGTAAAACAAATCACCGTGTCATTCATTCTTATTTGCTTGTGATTTGTTTTCGCCCACTATTTTGGACTCGCTTATATTTCTAACGCTAACCCCGACTTGTAGTTGTGCTTAAGTTTATAAATTTCAGATTCCGCCTATTCACCCCCCTTCTAGGCGACTTTCAATTGGTATCAGAGCCCGGTGCTTCATTAGAGCCTAACCGCTCGAAGTGATGTCGGGAGATCACGCTAAGGAGATGGTAACCGGCGAGAAGCCCGTTACAAGCCACGGGAAGGCTCCATCGGGAGAGTCCCGCAACAAGGGGAAGGAGAAGGAATCCCCTTTACACAAGTCGCATCGGAGTGGCGACAAGAAGAAGAAGATGAAGAAGGTGGTCTACTACGAGACCGATTCTTCGTCGCCATCCACCTCCGGCTCCGACGCACCGTCCGTAACTTCTAAGCGCCACGAGCGTAAGAAGTTTAGTAATATTCCCCTATGCTATCCTCGTATTTCAAAACGTACTCCTCTACTTTCCGTCCCATTAGGCAAGCCACCTATGTTTGATGTTGAAGATTATAACATGTGGAGTGATAAAATGAGGCATCACCTAACCTCACTCCACACTAGTATTTGGGACGTTGTTGAGTTTGGTGTATATGTACCATCCGTAGGGGATGAGGACTATGACTCGGACGAAGTTGCCCAAATCCAGCACTTCAACTCACAAGCCACCACAATACTCCTCGCCTCTCTAAGTCAAGAGGAGTACAACAAGGTGCAAGGATTGAAGAGCGCCAAGGAGATTTGGGACGTGCTCAAAAAGGCACACGAAGGAGACGAGGTGACCAAGATCACCAAGAGGGGGACGATCGAGGGGGAGCTCGGTCGCTTCATGCTCAACCAAGGAGAAGACCCGCAAGCCATGTACAACCGGCTAAAAACCTTGGTGAACCAAGTGCGCAACCTCGGGAGCACCAAGTGGGATGACCATGAAATGGTCAAGGTTATTCTTAGATCACTCGTATTTCTTAACCCCACTCATGTTCAATTAATTCGTGGTGATCCAAGATATAAACTAATGTCTCCCGAGGAAGTAATAGAAAAATTTGTGAGCTTTGAGTTGATGATCAAAGGCTCCAAGAAGATCATCGAGCAAGGCGCCTCCTCCTCCGTACCCGAAGCACAACCCGTTGCATTCAAAGCAACGGAGGAGAAGAAAGAAGATTCTACTCTAAGTAGAATCCCCATCGACGCCTCCAAGCTCGACAATGAGGAAATGGCGCTCATCATCAAGAGCTTCTGCCAAATCCTCAAGCAAAGGAGGGGGAAAGATTACAAACCCCGCTCCAAGAAAGTGTGCTACAAGTGTGGTAAGCCCGGTCATTTTATTGCAAAATGTCCATTATCTAGTGATAGTGACAGGGGCGACGACAAGAAGGGAAAGAGGAGAGAAAAGAAGAGGTACTACAAGAAGAAGGGTGGCGATGCTCATGTTTGCCGGGAGCGGGACTCCGACGAGAGCTCCACCGACTCCTCCTCCGACGAGGACGCCGCCAACATCGCCGTCAACAAAGGGCTCCTCTTCTCCAACATCGGCCACAAGTGTCTTATGGCAAAAGACGGCAAGAAGAAGAAGGTAAAATCAAGATCCTCCACTAAATATGCAACCTCTAGTGATGAGGATAATTCTAGTGATGAGGAGGATAACTTGCTTACTCTTTTTGTCAATCTTAACATGCAACAAAAAGAGAAATTAAATGAACTGATTAGTGCCATTCATGAGAAGGATGAACTCTTGGATAGCCAAGAAGACTTCCTTATCAAAGAAAACAAAAAGCATGTTAAGACTAAAAATGCTTATGCTTAGGAGGTAGAGAAAAATGAAAAATTAACTAGTGAGCTAAGCACTTGCCATGACATTGTTTCCAACCTTAGAAATGAGAATGCTAAATTAATTGCTAAGGTTGAGAATTTAAATGTTTGTGATGATTCTCTTGTTAATCTTATAAATGATAATGCCAATTTGATTGCTAAGATTGATAAGTTGAATACCTCTCTTACTAGCCTTAGAAATGAGAATGAAAAATTGATTGCTAAGGCTAAGGAACTAGATGTTTGCAATATTTCTATTTCCAATCTTAAAGATGAGAATGACATTTTACATGCTAAGATTGTTGAATTAAAAGATTGCAAACCCTCTACATCTACCTTTGAACATGTTTCTATTTTCGCTAGATGTAGAGATGTTAATGTAGATGCTATTCATGATCACCTTGCTTTAATTAAACAACAAAATGATCACATAACTACATTAACTACTAAAATCAATGAGCATGACTTGGAAAATGAGAAATTTAAATTTGCTAGAAGCATGCTCTATAGTGGGAGACGCCCTGGCATTAAGGATGGCATTGGCTTCCAACAGGGAAACAATGTCAAGCTTAATTCCCCTCCTAAAAGATTATGTAATTTTGTTAAGGGCAAGGCTCCCATGCCTCAGGATAACGAGGGTTACATTTTATATCCTGCTGGTTATCCTGAGGATAAGATTAGGAGAATTCATTCTAGGAAGTCTCACTCTGGCTCTCATCATGCTTTTATGTATAAGAGTGAGGCATCTAGTTCTAGGCAATCAACCCATGCTAAATTGCCTAAGAAGAAAACTCCTAGAGCATCAAATGATCATAATGTTTCATTCAAAACTTTTGATGCTTCTTATGTGCTAACTAACAAATCAGGCAAGATAGTTGCCAAATATGTTGGGGGCAAACACCAGGGATCAAAGGCTTGTGTTTGGGTACCCAAAGTTCTTATATCTAATGTCAAAGGACCCAAAACTGTTTGGGTACCTAAAATAAAGAACTAAATTTGTTTTGTAGGTTTATGCATCCGGGGGCTCAAGTTGGATCATCGATAGCGGGTGCACAAACCACATGACAGGGGAGAAAAGGATGTCTCCTCCTATGAGAAAACCAAGATCCCCAATGTTGGGGGCTTGTTCTCAAATGCTAAGAGTTAAGAACAAGGCAACACAGAAAATGTTAAATATTAAGGTCCTTCGTCCTCCACTTCGTTATATCCCTTCGGGACATAAGGAATTTCGGACGAAGGTTACGAAGGACGCACCTTCGTAAACATAATAACGTAGGGTGAAGCATTCATATAAACCATGAGATATAAAATGGACATTCAAATGTTAACATAGAATCATTTCCATTTCTATTAATACGAATGAATATAAATGACAAATGTACCTTCGGTCCTGAGGAAGGCAGAAATACAAGTGTGATGCGAAGGCAAATGACAGGTTCGCGTGAACAGTACAGAGGTACTGTTCATCTATTTATAGGCACAGGTCGCAGCCTGTGACAAATTACAATTATGCCCCTTACAAATGTTTACAACATTGACTCAGACCTATATGAATAAAAAGGTCATTCTATCTCTATGTCGGTTTAAAACGCCGAAGCTCCATGAAAAGGAACCTTCGGCCATCTCTTGGAGACGACTCCAGCCGAAGCTGCTTCTTCGTGTGAGACCTTCGGCGCACCGAAGCACGACCCCAACAGTAGCCCCTTTCGCGGTGCTAGATCGTTTTTCGTAACGAGCTTGACCCGTGAAAAAAGAGCCTCTTCAGCTTCGGGAAGCCGAAGGTCCAAAAAACACCTTCCCTGAGCTCGTTGCGGAGAAACGATCCGGCTTCCGATCACGTGCCAGGCCCACCTTGCAGAGTTACTGTTTGATCTTTGCGGTCCACTGCTCAGCGAGTACAAGTGACCGCCCGTCTGGTGTAAAAATCTTGCCGCTTCGCCTTCTTACCTGCAGTACTATATAAACAAGCGGGTAGGTGTGAAGTTACCACAGCATTCATTGCTATTTGCACTGTTTTGCTGCCAAAATTTTTCACCATAGCCGAAGCTTGACTCCCAGAATCGAACGAAGGTCAGTCTCGACGTCTGCTTCGTCAGAAAGGAGAGCTTCGGAGAAAAGAAAAAAGAAAAAAGTTTCTGACTTCCCCAAACTCAGAATTAAATGGCGAGAGTGCGATCTACTGCGAAAGTTGCACGTGAGGGAGACGAAGCCGAAGGTTCGGACACTGTGCCCATCTCCGAAGCGATGCAGCGCTCCGGTCTAGTGACTGCGGAAGAAAGGCCTGCTGCCGAAGCAAACCCGACAACAGTCGAAGAAGAAGAAGAAAACATTGATGGGACTGACTCCGAAGATGACTACCACATTGCTACGCCCAGCAAGCCCAGTCACCTGGATTTTGGGAAATCAACTGTTTCAAAAGCTGATCTTTCGAAGATGGTGAAAGCAGGTTATTTCAATGAAGATCAGAAGAAGCTACTCCGCTTCGGGGGAGAAGAAACCACCCCGAAGCCAGGGAAGGATGAGATTGTTATCTTCAAAAGCTTTTTAAAGGCTGGGCTGAGATTTCCTCTGCACAATATTATTGCAGAGATATTGAGGAGGTTTGGTATCTATTTTCATCAATTGACTCCTAACGCCATCGTTAGGCTTAATGTTTATATCTGGGCCCTTCGGAGCCAGGCCGTGGAACCGTTTGCTGACAGCTTCTGCCGAGTTCACGAATTACACTACCAAACAAAGGCCAGAAAAGATGGGCTACATGATAATTTCGGTTGCTATAATTTTGCCTACCGGAAGACAACGAAATGTCCTGTCATCAGCTACCGAAGCAAATGGCCAGCAGGTTGGAAATCTGAATGGCTTTATGTAAAAGTTGACGAAGACAGAGAAAAATTGGTACAAAGCCCTCTGGAATTAATCTTCGGAGAGACAAGGCCACGCTGCCGCATCGGCGATTTAAAGGGTCCTACCTGGGCTGCTCTGGGTGAATTTGAAATCATTTCAAAACATATTGGCACCAGGGATCTAGTTCAGGAATTTTTGGCATTCAGAGTTTTCCCTACTTTAAAAGAGTGGGAAATGCCGAAGCTGAAGGGAGAAAAGAAGAAGGGGGAGCTGGTCCGTCTGCCCTATCATTTTAAATTCAAGAAGTACTTTAAGAAACCCTGCAAAGAGTGGTTAGACACAGTTGAGACAATGTGCAATGAAATCTTGGGGAATTACTCCAAAAAAGAGGATCAACTAATGACAGCAGCCTTCGGTGCCCGACCGAAGCGAAGGCTGAACCGAGTATTCGATGCCCTGGGCTTCGAGTACCCGGACTATGAGCAGTTGAACAAGGGTGCCGAGGGCCACAAAAGAAAAAGAGTGGCCGAAATTCTGACCAAGGATGAAGAGCAACCAGCAGCAGAGAAGAAAATTCCGAAGAAAAGGAAAATATCAACTCCGAAACGGAAAATATCCGAAGAAGAGAGGACCCCCACACCGCCTTCTACCAGCGACGTGGAAGAAATTTTAAAGGTAATGACTGAACCCATGCCCACGAAGCTAAGTCCATTAGGGCTCCAACTGACGAAGCTTTTTCAAAAGGTGGACGAGCCGGATCAGACGAAGATAAGCAAATCCAAACGGCAAAGAATCATTGCGGTAACTGAAGTTATCGATAAGACACCGCCAAGAGCGTCAGCTCAGAAAACAGCAGCTGCCGAAAGCACCATAAACGTCAAAGTCGCACCTTCGGAGGTCGCGGCTACCGAAGCCGCTACAGCCGAAGATGTTAATTTAGAGGCAGCCATTGAGGATATTAACAAAATTTTGAAGGACATAGCTGCGGAAGAAGCTGATGTTACTACTGAAAAAACCATGGCCACAGTGCCTGAAAAAGGAAAAGAAATAGCCGAAGACATTTCGGACGACGAAGCCTACTCCTTTCAGAATTTAATTGGGCAAAAACTTACAAAGGACGAAATAGAAGAACTTAAAGAGTATGCCAAATCTTGCGGCTACAAGCCAGGTGCTCTCCTATTTGGGGGTGTAGATGATGAAAAGCTAGGCTGCATTCGAGACCAGACTGGAGCTAGGGTAATCGGTACTCTATCAAAGAGTATCGGTTTTCCGAAGCTAGAGTCAGACATCAGCCGCTACCGACGACAACATATCGTCGGCAGCTTATTTTATTCTAACTTCAAGGTAAACAACCTCTGCTCTGGTTTTCATTGCTGTTAACAATGAAAATATTACTAACATAAGTTGTTTCTGTACAGAGCATGCTACTGAGCAAAGCTCTGAAGATGCAGCAAGACTTGGAGGACAAAAAGCACGAAGCTATAATTGAAAACTTAGAAAGCAAAATAAAAGAGCAATCTGCTATCATTGAAAAGAAAGACTTCGAGCTCCAATCGGCCGAAGGCTTACTGGCTGAGACTGAGGCTAAATTATCAGAGTTGAATTCGAAGCTTATCAATCAATCAAAACAATTCGAACAGGAGAAGCTAGAACTGAATTCGAAGCTTAAAGCCGAAGTCCAGACCAGCTCAGAGTTGAAAAGAACATTAACAAGCCTTCAAGACAAATGCTTGAACTTCGGCAATAGTTGCATTGGACGATTGAAGAAGATATTTTACTCTGTTGGAGCCAGCAGCGGGAAATTTAACCCTTCGGCGGAAAATTTACCCCAGGCCTTCGATCATATTGAAGCTGAAATCGAAGAGCTTGACGAAGTTATAGCCGGGCACGACGACTTCTGTGCCTGGGTAGCTTCTCGGGGTACTGCTGCTGCATTTCTGAAAGCCGGCTGCGAACACGGAAAAATTGTCAACAGGCCCAACTTCACCTTATCTCCATCAATCCTAGATGATATGCCTGACCTCGCCCGAAGTATCTCCAATAGATTTATAAAAATGATATGGACAAAAGGCGGGCGGGAGAAAGCTGGAGACGAAGCACGAAGTCATCTTGAACCAGTAAGAAATGATACTTCGGACTTACCTTTTCCTTTGCTCTTGATTTTTACTCATGATTTGTTAATTTATGTAGGATGACGAAGGTGAAGATGATGCCTAAGTTATGTCACCGAAGCTGTTGCCGAAGCTGAAACTTAATGAAGATCAGTAGAAATGTACTGTAGAAAAACTCAGGATATTTTTGTAACAATTCTTGTAAATACAATTAGACTGTTCTCAAGGAATTTTGTACATACCTTGTAATATATTCTTACCCTTCGATTGAGGCGCTTTGATGTGGACGAAATCAGTATTTTGAGCCGAAGGCGAAAAAAAACACCTTCCCTTCTTTTCGTACACAACGAAGCATAAAAACAATTCTTCTTTTTGCCGAGCAACAAAACTTTTCTCTTTTGTACACAACATAGCATAACAAATCATAAAAACGCACTTCTCCGAAGCTTTTCTTTTACATAACGAATCATAAAAAACCTCTTCTCCGAAGCTTTTTGCCGAAGCAACCACTTGGGAACACAAGTGCTATGAATGAATGCTTATGCATGCAAATGTTATGATGTAATGTAATGCACGAATGAATGTCCGAAGTATACGTCCGAAGCCACATTGTCAGCCATTACTTAGAAACAACCACACATTAGCTCTGCATTCCCTTAGGAACGACTTTGGAGCCTCTTCGCCTTTTACTTAGGCAGTATCAGCGTTGACTTTTCGCTGTAAGCTCTGCATCCCCTTAGGGACGACTTTGGAGCTTCTTCGTCTTTTACTTAGACGGTATAAGCTCTGCATTCCCTTGGGAACGTCTTTGGAGCTTCTTCGCCTTTTACTTTCGGCGGAATCAGCGTTGACTTTTCGCTGTAAGCTCTGCATCCCCTTAGGGACGTCTTCGGAGCTTTTTTCTCTTTTTCAGTTTCGGCACTCGATGGTGCGCTCTCAGCTTTTACATTTACATCTTTTGGGGGATTTTGCTCTTATAAAACTAAAAAGGAAAATTACATATGATGGCCCCATTAAAAACCTTTCTCCCCCTTTAGAAAGGAAAAGGGTGCCATAAAAAAGAAAAGAAAAGATAAAATTACATCAAGTTATACATAGAACCGCCGAAGCTCATCGGCATTCCAAGATCTTGGAATTTCATTGCCATCCATGTCCTTCAGTCTGTACGAACCAGGCCTTGACGAAGATGCTACTAAGAAAGGCCCTTCCCATTTCAGTTGCAACTTGCCCACTGTATCCGGGTTGGCCACTCTCCGAAGCACCAAGTGTCCTGGCTCAATATTTTTTAGCCGGACTTTTCTATCCCGCCATTTGATTGTTTCAGCCTGGTATTTGTTGATATTTTCCACGGCCTGAAGCCTGATCCCTTCTAAGGCATCTTTTTCCACAAGACAAGTATCTTCGGCACCTGATTCTGCCGAAGCTACCACTCTTATTGATCCAGCTTTAGCTTCTTCTGGAGTTATTGCTTCGTCACCAAATAATAACTTGAATGGGGTAAAGCCTGTAGACCTTGATGTTGTTGTATTGTGGCTCCATACCACTTTGGTCAACTGATCTGGCCATTTTCCCCTTGGTTGATTAAAAATTAGCTTCATTATTCCTGTCATTATGATGCCGTTGGCCCTTTCAACAAGCCCATTCGACTCCGGATGCCTGACTGATGCAAAGTGGATCTTCGTGCCAATTTGATCACAGAAATTTCTGAAATCTTCGGAGTCGAACTGTGTTCCATTATCTACAGTGATAGCCTTCGGCACTCCGAAGCGACAGACAATACTCTGCCAGAAAAATTTTTGGACAGTGGCCGAAGTTATTGTGGCTAATGGTTTCGCCTCAATCCACTTGGAAAAATACTCCACAGCTACTATAACATATTTCAGGTTCCCTTGGGCCGGTGGCAATGGACCCAACAAGTCAAGGCCCCACCTTTGCAATGGCCAGATGGGTTGTATCAGCTGTGTTAATGACGAAGGTTGTTTTTGATCTCTTGCACATTTTTGACAACCTTCGCACTTTTGGACTAACTCCGCTGCATCCGAAGCTGCCTTCGGCCAATAAAATCATTGGCGGAACACTTTTCCAAGTAGCGGCCTGGATCCAATGTGGGATCCGCACAGGCCTGCATGTATCTCCTTCATCAACTCTATACCTTCGGCCCTAGACAAGCACTTGAGCAGCGGGGCACAAACTCCATGCTTGTATAACTCCCCTTCTATCATGACATAGGGACGAGCTCTTGCCTCTATCCTCTTATTATAAGCTTCGTCATCTGATAGAAAGTTTCCCTGAAGGTAAGAGATTATTTCTGTTCTCCAATCTTCACTGTAGACAGGAGAAATGTTAAGGACTGCTCTTTCAAGTAGCTCCACTGAAGGTGCCTTTATTGTTTCGAAGAACACGTCCGAAGGTAGCGGCAGCCCCTGTGCTGCAGACTTGGCTAATAAATCAGCATGCTCATTTTGTCCTCGAGGGATATTCTTAACAGAAAATCCTTCGAAGGAAGCTTCGATCCTTCGGACCGTGTCTAGGTATTTTTCAAGCTTCGGGTCCTTAGCCTTGCAACTTTTATCAATATGACCCGAAACAACCTGGGAATCAGTTTTAAGAATTGCCCTTCTGATCCCCATTGCCTTTAGTTTCCGAAGACCCAGGAGCAAAGCTTCGTACTCAGCGATATTATTTGTGCAGCTGAAGTCAAGTCTTGCTGCATAGCAAGTTTTAACCTTGGACGGAGAGACCAACACAGCAGCTGCACCTGCTCCGAAGGTTCCCCAAGAGCCATCACAAAACACTGTCCATGCTTCGGCATCTTTATTCGCTTCTTCGTCCTGAGCCCCTGGCGTCCAGTCGGCAATGAAATCTGCCAATGCTTGAGACTGAATTGAGGATCTATGCACATAATCAATGTAAAATTCATTAAGTTCCGCAGCCCATTTTCCAATACGCCCGGTAGCTTCTCTATTCCTCATGATGTCCTTCAACGGCTGCGAAGAAGGAACAATAATGTTGAATGCCTGAAAGTAATGCCGAAGCTTCCTGGATGCCATTAAAACGGCATACAACACCTTCTCCAGCTCTGTATAATTTTTCTTTGAGACACTGAGGACCTCAGACACAAAATATACTGGGACCTGCTTCTTGGCTTGTCCATCAAACTTTTCCTGAACAAGCGCCGCACTTACCGCTGAGTGCGAAGCTGCCACATACAACAGCAGAGGAGCCCCTGGCGTTGGTGGAGTTAATGTTGTGAGATCTATTAAATATTGCTTCAGCTCTTCGAAGGCTTTTTGTTGACTTGGGCCCCATTGAAAGACTTCAGCTGACTTCAGCACCTCGAAGAATGGTAAGTTTCTTTCTGCTGATCTGGATATAAATCTGTTGAGAGATGCCAGCCTTCCTGTCAATCTTTGGGCCCCCTTTCTTGTGGTTGGTGGCTCCATCCGAAGTATAGCTTCGATTTTATTTGGGTTAGCTTCGATTCCCTTCGTTGAAACCAGACATCCAAGAAATTTGCCCTTCTTCACTCCGAAGACACATTTTTCTGGATTCAGCTTCAGACCAGCCTGTCTGAAGCTGGCGAAGGTCTCCTGCAAATCAGCAATATGATTTTCTTGCTTCGTGCTCTTTACGATAATGTCATCAACATAGGTCAACACATTTCTGCCTATCTGAGATTGGAGAACCTTCGCAGTCATTCTGCTGAAACTCCCTCCAGCATTCTTGAGCCCCTCAGGCATCCGAAGATAGCAATATGTACCACTTGGAGTTATGAAGCTAGTCTTCGGCTCATCTTCCTTCTTCATCCAGATTTGATGATAGCCTGAGTAGCAGTCCAGGAGACTCATGAGCTCCGAAGAAGCTGCTGCATCAACTAAAGAATCTATCCTTGGCAGCGGGAATTCATCCTTCGGACAAGCCTTGTTGAGATCTGTGAAATCAATACACATTCTCCACTTGCCATTGGCCTTCTTCACCATGACGGTGTTAGCTAACCACTCTGGATACTTCACCTCTCTGATAACTCCTGCACTGAGGAGCCTTTTTACTTCATTGCGAGCCCCTTCGGCCTTGTCATCAGACATTTTCCGAAGCCTCTGCTTTCGGGGTCTGAAGGATGGGTCAACATTGAGCGAATGTTCAATAACATCCCGATTCACTCCACAAAGATCATTGGCTGACCATGCAAAAACATCCTTGTTGTTGAATAAAAACCTTATCAAGGTTTTCTCCTGGTCTTCAGATAGTTGCGAGCCCAACAGCACCTTCTGCTCTGCTATGTCTTCACATAATAACATGGGCTTCGGCTGGTCTGCTGAAGCTGCCTTCTCCCTCCTGAATTTGTACTGTTCACAAGCTTCAGCTCCATCTATGTTATGGATTGCCTTAGAGTCAGTCCAGCTTCCTTCGGCCCTTCTAGCAGCTTCCTGACTTCCATGAATAGCAATAGGTCCTTGGTCCGAAGGTATCTTCATGCAGAGATAAGCTGGGTGAAGAATTGCTTCGAAGGCATTAAGAGTGCCACGGCCGATGATAGCATTGTAAGGATACTCCATGTCAACAATATCAAACACAATTTGCTCAGTCCTTGTGTTGTTGACAAATCCGAAGGTTACCGGCATGGTAATCTTCCCAAGTGCCACAATCTGCCGCCCTCCGAAGCCACAAAGAGGGTGCGTAGCATCATGAATCTTGTCTTCGGGCTCTTGCATTTGTCTGAAGGCTTTAGCAAATATAATGTCCGCTGCACTGCCTGTATCAACTAGGACATTGTGGACCAGAAATCCTTTGATCACGCAAGAAATAACCATAGCATCATTGTGAGGATAATCCTTAAGCTGAAGGTCTTCCTGAGAGAAGGTAATTGGAATATGAGACCATTTTGACTTGATGAAAGGTCCCTGCACTCCAACATGCTGCACCCTTCTCTGAGCCTCCTTCTTCTGCTTCTTGTTAGCCGGCTCTGAGCAAGAACCGCCTGTTATCGGAAGCACCAGCTTCGAAGCCGAAGCAGCTCCAGCTTGATTGTTGAACGAAGCCATCAGCTCAGAAAAGTGGAAGTGAGTTCACCGGAGGTGGGCGCCAATGTTGGGGGCTTGTTCTCAAATGCTAAGAGTTAAGAACAAGGCAACACAGAAAATGTTAAATATTAAGGTCCTTCGTCCTCCACTTCGTTATATCCCTTCGGGACATAAGGAATTTCGGACGAAGGTTACGAAGGACGCACCTTCGTAAACATAATAACGTAGGGTGAAGCATTCATATAAACCATGAGATATAAAATGGACATTCAAATGTTAACATAGAATCATTTCCATTTCTATTAATACGAATGAATATAAATGACAAATGTACCTTCGGTCCTGAGGAAGGCAGAAATACAAGTGTGATGCGAAGGCAAATGACAGGTTCGCGTGAACAGTACAGAGGTACTGTTCATCTATTTATAGGCACAGGTCGCAGCCTGTGACAAATTACAATTATGCCCCTTACAAATGTTTACAACATTGACTCAGACCTATATGAATAAAAAGGTCATTCTATCTCTATGTCGGTTTAAAACGCCGAAGCTCCATGAAAAGGAACCTTCGGCCATCTCTTGGAGACGACTCCAGCCGAAGCTGCTTCTTCGTGTGAGACCTTCGGCGCACCGAAGCACGACCCCAACACCCAACGAGCTATCACATTCGGGTATGGAAATCAAGGTTTGGTCAAAGGATTGGGTAAAATTGCTATATCACCTGACCACTCTATTTCCAATGTTTTTCTTGTAGATTCATTAGATTACAACTTGCTTTCTGTTTCTTAATTATGCAAAATGGGTTACAACTGTCTTTTTACGGATATAGGTGTCACTGTCTTTAGAAGAAGTGATGATTCAGTAGCTTTTAAGGGAGTATTAGAGGGTCAACTATACTTAGTTGATTTCAATAGAGCTGAACTCGATACTTGCTTAATCGCTAAGACTAACATGGGTTGGCTCTGGCATCGCCGACTAGCCCACGTTGGAATGAAGAATCTTCACAAGCTTCTAAAGGGAGAGCACATTTTGGGACTAACAAATGTTCATTTTGAGAAAGACAGGATTTGTAGCGCATGCTAAGCAGGGAAGCAAGTTGGTGTTCATCATCCACACAAGAACATCATGACGACTGACAGGCCACTTGAGCTCCTCCATATGGACCTATTCGGCCCGATAGCTTACATAAGCATCGGCGGGAGTAAGTATAGTCTAGTTATTGTGGATGATTATTCTCGCTTTACTTGGGTATTCTTTTTATAGGATAAATCTCAAACCCAAGAAACTTTGAAGGGATTCTTGAGACGGGCCCAAAATGAGTTCGGCTTGAGGATCAAGAAAATAAGAAGCGACAACGGACGGAGTTCAAGAACTCACAAATTGAAGGCTTTCTTGAGGAGGAGGGCATCAAGCATGAGTTCTCTTCTCCCTACACGCCACAACAAAATGGTGTAGTGGAGAGGAAGAATAGAACTCTATTGGACATGGCAAGGACCATGCTAGATGAGTACAAGACTTCGGATCGGTTTTGGGCCGAGGCGGTCAACACCGCTTGCTACGCTATCAACCGGTTGTATCTACACCGAATCCTCAAGAAGACATCTTATGAACTCCTCACCGGTAAAAAGCCCAATGTTTCATATTTTAGAGTCTTTGGTAGCAAATGCTTTATTCTTGTTAAAAGAGGTAGAAAATCTAAATTTGCTCCTAAGGCTGTAGAAGGCTTTTTACTAGGATATGATTCAAACATAAGGGCATATAGAGTCTTTAACAAGTCCACTGGACTAGTTGAAGCTTCTTGTGACATTGTGTTTGATGAGACTAACGGCTCTCAAGTAGAGCAAGTTGATCTTGATGAATTAGATGATGAAGAGGCTCCGTGCATCGTGCTAAGGAACATGTCCATTGGGGATGTGTGCCCTAAGGAATCCGAAGAGCCTCCACAAGCACAAGATCAACCATCCTCCTCCATGCAAGCATCCCCACCAACTCAAGATGAGGATGAGGCTCAAGATGATGAAGGAGAAGATCAAGAAGATGAGCCACCTCAAGAGGACGACAATGATCAAGGGGGAGATGCCCATGATCAAGACAAGGAGGATGAGCAAGATACAAGACCGCCACACCCAAGAGTCCACCAAGCAATCCAACGAGATCACCCCGTGAACACCATCCTAGGAGATATTCATAAGGGGGTAACCACTCGATCTTGTGTTGCTCATTTTTGTGAACATTACTCTTTTGTTTCTTCTATTGAGCCACATAGGGTAGAGGAAGCACTTCAAGATTCGAATTGGGTGTTGGCAATGCAAGAGGAGCTCAACAATTTCACAAGGAATGAGGTATGACATTTAGTTCCACGTCCTAACCAAAATGTTGTTGGAACCAAGTGGGTCTTCTGCAACAAACAAGATGGGCATGGTGTGGTGACTAGGAACAAAGCGCGACTTGTGGCCAAGGGATATTCACAAGTCGAAGGTTTGGATTTTGGTGAAACCTATGCACCCGTAGCTATTCTTGAGTCAATTCATATATTACTTGCCTATGCTACTTACCATGGCTTTAAGTTATATCAAATGGACGTGAAGAGTGCCTTCCTCAATGGACCAATCAAGGAAGAGGTCTGTGTTGAGCAACCTCCCGGCTTTGAAGATAGTGAGTATCCTAACCATGTATACAAACTCTCAAAGGCGCTTTATGGGCTCAAGCAAGCCCCAAGAGCATGGTATGAATGCCTTCGAGATTTTCTTATCACTAATGGCTTCAAAGTCGGCAAGGCCGATCCTACTCTCTTTACTAAGACAATTGAGAATGATTTCTTTGTATGCCAAATTTATATTGATGATATCATATTTGGGTCTACTAACAAATCTATTTGTGAAGAGTTCAGTAGGATCATGATTCAAAAATTCGAGATGTCTATGATGGGGGAGTTAAAGTATTTTCTAGGATTTCAAGTCAAGCAACTCCAAGAGGGCACCTTCATCAGCCAAACGAAGTACATTCAAGACATACTCACCAAGTTTGGGATGAAAGATGCCAAGCCCATCAAGACACCCATGGGAACCAATGGGCATCTCGACCTCGACGGGAGGTAAATCCGTAGATCAAAAGGTATACTGGTCGATGATAGGTTCTTTACTCTACTTATGTGCATCTCGACCGGACATTATGCTTTCCGTATGCATGTGTGCAAGATTCCAAGCCGATCCTAAGGAAGTTCACCTTAGGGCCATAAAACGAATCTTGAGATATTTAGTTTATACTCCTAAGTTTGGCCTTTGGTACCCCAGGGGATCCACTTTTGATTTAATTGGTTATTCAGATGCTGATTGGGCGGGTTGTAAGATCGATAGAAAGAGCACATCAGGGACTTGCCAGTTCTTGGGAAGATCTCTGGTGTCTTGGGCTTCAAAGAAGCAAAATTCTGTAGCTCTCTCTACCGCCGAAGCCGAGTATATTGTCGCAGGCCATTGTTGCGTGCAATTACTTTGGATGAGGCAAACCCTTAGGGACTATGGTTACAAATTAACCAAAGTTCCTCTTCTATGTGATAATGAGAGTGCAATCCGCATGGCAGACAATCCCGTTGAGCATAGCCGCACTAAACACATAGCCATTCGGTATCACTTTTTGAGGGATCACCAACAAAAGGGGGATATCGAGATTTCTTATATTAGCACCAAAGAACAATTAGCCGATATCTTTACCAAGCCATTAGATGAGAAAACATTTACCAAACTTAGGCATGAGCTAAATATTCTTGATTCTAGGAATTTTGATTGATATTTTGCACACATAACCTATTTATGTACCTTTGATCATATCTCTTTTATGTCTGTGACTAATGTGTTTTCAAGTGTATTATTATGCTTAATCATAGATATTGAAAGGGAAATGGAGTATTCGGCAAAGAAGGCGCTTCCACTCAACTCCAATTGTATTTGCCGGTACTCCGCATCGTTCTCCACTTTGGTATAATTTTCACTCACATTTATTTATTTACCATTGGGAGAAAGTAAAAGGGCTTATATTTCACTCACAAGTATCCGTTTTTGGCGATTCATGCCAAAGGGGGAGAAAGTATGAGCCCAAAGCAAAAGGACCACACCACCACCGAATTTTAAAATGAAGTTTTCAAATTGATATCTTATTGTGTTCAAAAAGGGGGAGAAAGTAGTATCTTCAAAACTTGCAAAACCCTCTTGAACACTAAGAGGAGAATTTTATTTAGGGGGAGTTTTTTTAAGTCAAAGGAAAAGCATTTGAAACAGGGGGAGAAAAATATTAAATCCAAAAATGCTTCTTTCAATCTTATTCATGTACCTTTGACTATTTGCAAAAGGTTTTTGAAAAGAATTTTACAAAGGATTTGCAAAAACAAAACCCGTGGTGCAAATGTGGCCTAAAATTTTAAATAAGAAGAAAACCATCCATGCACATCTATTGAAATAAGTTTATTGGTTTCAATTCCAAGCAACCTTTGCACTTACCTCATGCAAACTAGTTCAATTCAGCACCTTTATTTTTGCTTTGGTTTGTGTTGGCATCAATCACCAAAAAGGGGAGATTGAAAGGAAAATAGGGTCAAACCTTTTCCAATATGAATTTTGGTGGTTGAATTGCCCAACACAAATTATTGGACTAACTAGTTTGCTCTAGAAAATATGTTCTACAGGTGCCAAAGGTTCACAACAAACCAATACAAAGCTAAAAGAAAGGGTTCAAAACAAAGGGGCAAAGTATACCGAAGGCACCCCTGGTCTGGCACACCGGACTGTCCGGTGTGCCACCGGACAGTGTCCGGTGCACTAGGGAGGAACAACTCAAACTTACCAGCTTCGGGAATTTGGGGAGCCACTCCGCTATAATTCACCGGACTGTCCGGTGTAACACCGGACTGTCCGGTGTGCCAGCGGAGCAACGACTACTTCGCGCCAATGGTCGCCTGCAAGTGAACAGTAAAAGCAAACAGTGCGCGCCTACGCGCGCAGAAGTCAGAGCAGGCGCCAGAAGGCACACCGGACAGTCTACAGGACCTGTCCGGTGCACCACCGGACTGTCCGGTGCACCACCGGACTGTCCGGTGGCCCCAATTGTCAGAGCTCTAACGGTCGGAACCCAACGGCCTAGTGACGTGGCTGCGCACCGGATAGTGTCCGGTGGCGCACCGGACTGTCCAGTGCGCCATACGACAGAAGCCCTCACCAACGGTTCTTTTGGTGGTTGGGGCTATAAATACCCCCCAACCACCACACTTCAATGTATCCAAGTTTTCAGCCTTCAAACCTCATATAAGAGCTATAGCATTCAATACAAGACACAAACAAAGAGATCAAATCCTCTCCCAAGTCCGAAATCACTCCAAACAAATTAGTGACTAGAGAGAGAGAGAGATTTTTGTGTTCTTTTGAGCTCTTGCGCTTGGATTGCTTTTCTTCTTCCCCATTCTTGTTTCCATAACACTTGTAATCAAAACAAGAGACACCAATTGTGTGGTGGTCCTTGTAGTGGACTTAGTGTCCCATTTGATTGAGAAGAGAAGCTCACTCGGTCTAAGTGACCGTTTGAGAGAGGGAAAGGGTTGAAAGAGACCCGGTCTTTGTGACCACCTCAACGGGGAGTAGGTTTGCAAGAACCGAACCTCGATAAAACAAATCACCGTGTCATCCATTCTTATTTGCTTGTGATTTGTTTTTGCCCTCTCTTTTGGACTCGCTTATATTTCTAACGCTAACCCCGGCTTGTAGTTGTGCTTAAGTTTATAAATTTCAGATTTCGCCTATTCACCCCCCTCTAGGCGACTTTCAATAGGACCCGCTAACTGGTAACTTTTATCCTTTGATTCACGCAACAGGACCTGCAGGACTTAGACTGGGAAGCCAATCCGCGTGTCCGGACCCCCTGGGTCACAGTTCCAAATACTAGGGCACCTGTCGCAGAGTGGTGGAGCGTGTAGGCTTAGGGTACGGGACCAGGCTAAGCGGCTACATAGCTCCGGACCACCCCAGGGGACGTGTGTCCCTTCTCTAGAACTGGACCCCAGGCTGTCGGGCCCCTCCTACCGAGGGATCCCAAACTGCAGGCCTGGCTACTCAATTCGGATGCCATTATACCAGCCAGGGTGGGAACTGTATGGCTGGGTTAGATAAAAGTGATGCTCGTAAATTGAAGCAAAAATAAGACCATCACAAAAACAAATCTGGGGCGAATCTTTTCTTTATAACTTGATATTCGTGAATGTAAGCCAACAGACCGGGTTTATGAGGGTGGACCTCACCGGGTTGGCGTACATATATGTGCAACTTAGTTACAAAGGAAGAAAACTAAATCCCAGGCTTGTTTCTATGGCAAAAACTTACGGAGATGCTCTATGTTCTAGGGATTGGGAAGAGGCTCTCGACATGTGGGCCCAGGGACAAATGGAAGGGAGGAACTACTGCCTATAACGCCAGGGTGATCTCCAAGTGCCATAATATCTGTAGTGGATACAGTATTGATATCCCGCGGTGCTTCCTCGATAACGCGCGAGTGATGATGAGCATAGTGTATGCCGCAGCACGGGCGTACTGCCTGCCAACGGAATGGACAGGCACGTCGCCTGCAGGATAGCCTGGTCGCCACCCCGTCAGCGGAGTGGACAGGGCACATTAAATGCTGAGGCGGCACATCGACTGCCAGTGGAGTGGACACGGCTCATTAAATGCTGAGGCGGCACATCGCCTGCCAGTGGAGCGGATAGGCGGCGCAGCTTATCCGCAATAAATGCAGAGACCACGTGGCCCAGAGGCCTTACGCCAGGCTCCGCCCGTTGGCTTACGTCATGGGCAGTGGGCCACGTGGCAGCATTGGATCTCCGCCTGAGCGGGGAGCAGAAGTGTACACGGCATGGTCCGAACACGTGTCAGCTCCGGACCCCCGCATGGTCTTGATTAAGGTCCGGGTATTCTTTGTCCCAGAATCCTAGGACCCTGCCGTGAGTGGCCCGGACCCCACACAGAGAGGTCCGCGACCCGTCCTGGGGGTCCGGTTTGTACCCGCGGAGGGTCCTGGACCCTACCCGGAGCTCCGGTCCGTATATGTAGGGGTCCGACACTTTCCCATGGGGTCCGGACCCACCGTTGATACCTTGGAGGATATTGTCTTCTCTGGCCACGTGGTGGCCCTAGAGCCATCCACGTGGTGGGGTCGGGTGCTGTTCACCACGCGACTAGAGATAGCTGCGTGGGCACCACGTCTCCACGTTGTAGTATGGGGTACCCCTGTTTCAGGGTACCGACAGTAAATGTCGGAGAGGAAATTCTCCAGCCGGGTGGCGAAACTCACCCGCCCTAAATCCTAAGATGAGGAGGGGCCTAAGCGTTTTGCCTGTTAGATGGAAACGGGAAGAATACAAGAACACACAAGGGTTTAGAGTGGTTCAGGCCGCCGAAGCATAATACCCCACTCCTCTGTGTGATGTATTGAGCTTGAGAGCTTGTATGAACTTGTGAGTCCGAGGGTCTAAGTGAGATTGAGCCTAAGTTGGGCCTGCCTTGTAACGTCGTGTGCCCTCCCTTTTATAGCTAAAGGGGGCACGTACAAGGATACTGAGCCCCGACATGTGGGCCCAGGGACAAATGGAAGGGAGGAACTACTGCCTGTAACGCCAGGGTGATCTCCGAGCGCCATAATATCCATAGTGTATACAGTACTGATATCACGCGGTGCTTCCTCGGTAACGCGCGAGTGATGATGAGCATAGTGTATGCCACAGCACGGGCGTACTGCCTGCCAACGGAATGGACAGGCACGCCGCCTGCAGGATAGCCTGGTCGCCGCCCGTCAGTAGAGTGGACAGGGCACATTAAATGCTGAGGCGGCACATCCCCTGCTAGTGGAGTGGACAGGGCTCATTAAATGCTGAGGCGGCACATCGCCTGCCAATGGAGCGGACAGGCGGCGTGGCTTATCCATAATAAATGCATAGACCACGCAGCCTAGAGGCCTTACGTCAGGCTCCGCCCGTTGGCATACGTCACGGGCAGTGGGCCACGTGGCAGCATCGGATCTCCGCCTGAGCGGGGAGCAGAAGTGTACACGACATGGTCCGGACACATGTCAGCTCCGGACCCCCGTGTGGTCTTGATTAAGGTCTGGGTATTCTTTGTCACAGAATCCCAGGACCCTATCGTGAGTGGCCCAGACCCCACACAGAGAGGTCCAGGACCCGTCCCGGGGGTCCGGTTTGTACCCGCGGAGGTCCTAGACCCTGCCCGAAGGTCTGGTCCGTATATGTAGGGGTCCGGCACTTTCCCATGGGGGTCCGGACCCACCGTTGATACCTTAGAGGAAATTGTCTTCTCTGGCCACGTGGCGACCCTGGAGCCATCCACGTGGTGGGGTCGGGTGCTGTTCACCACGCGACTAGAGATAGCCGCGCGGGCACCGCGTCTCCATGCTGTAGTAAGGGGTACCCCTGTTTCAGGGTACCGACAATAAATGTCAGAGAGGAAATTCTCCGGCCGGGTGGCGGAACGCACCCGCCCTAAATCCTAAGATGAGGAGAGGCCTAAGAGTTTTGCCTGTTAGATGGAAACGGGAAGAACACAAGAACACACAAGGGTTTAGAGTGGTTCGGGCCACCAGAGCGTAATACCCTACTCCTCTATGTGATGTATTGAGCTTGAGAGCTTGTATGAACTTGTGAGTCCGAGAGTCTAAGTGAGATTGAGCCTAAGTTGGGTCTGCCTTGTCACATCGTGTGCCCTCCCTTTTATAGCTCAAGGGGGGGCACATACAAGGATACTGAGCCCCGACATGTGGGCCCAGGGACAAATGGAAGGGAGGAACTACTGCCTGTAACGCCAGGGTGATCTCCGAGCGCCATAATATCTGTAGTGTATACAGTATTGATATCCCGCGGTGCTTCCTCGATAACGCGCGAGTGATGATGAGCATAGTGTATGCCGCAGCACGGGCGTACTGCCTGCCAACGGAATGGACAAGCACGCCGCCTGCAGGATAGCCTAGTCACCGCCCGTCAACGGAGTGGACAGGGCACATTAAATGCTGAGGCGGCACATCGCTTGCCAGTGGAGTGGACAGGGCTCATTAAATGCTGAGGCGGCACATCGCCTGCCAGTGGAGCGGATAGGCGGCGCGGCTTATCCGCAATAAATGTAGAGACCACGCGGCCTAGAGGCCTTACGTCAGGCTCCGCCCGCTGGCTTACGTCACGGGCAGTGGGCCACGTGGAAGCATCAGATCTCCGCCTGAGCAGGGAGCAGAAGTGTACACGGCATGGTCCGGACACGTGTCAGCTCCGGACCCCCGCCTGGTCTTGATTAAGGTCCGGGTATTCTTTGTCCTAGAATCCCGGGACCCTGCCGTGAGTGGCTCGGACCCCACACAGAGAGGTCCGGGACCCGTCCCAGGAGTCCGGTTTGTACCCGCGGAGGTCCGGTCCGTATATGTAGGGGTCCGACACTTTCCCATGGAGGTCCAGACCCACCATTGATACCTTGGAGGATATTGTCTTCTCTAGCCACGTGGCGGCCCTGGAGCCGTCCATGTGGTGGGGTCGGGTGCTGTTCACCACGCGACTAGAGATGGCCGTGCGGGCACCGCGTCTCCACGCTGTAGTAAGGGGTACCCCTGTTTCAGGGTACCGACAGTGGCCCCCGGGCCCACCTCAGGGGAGGATACGAGCCTGCAGGTGGGGCCAAAGATTGTCTGGCGACAGGCGCGCCGCTTCCATGCTTTTGCTGACGTAATCACTGCCAGTTCGCCTTCGTTCACGCCAACTGCCACGTCTGTCCTGCGGATGATTGACCCGCGGCCCCCACGCATGATGGTTTCGCTAGGCCACGCGCGAGGCGCCTCGATACCGCTGCACTGGTTTGAAAAATTACCTTCTTTGTCTTCTGCGGCGGCCCTGAGGCGGCGCAGTACTGGTGCGAGCAGTGGTTCGACTTCTCAGCACTCGAAGACCCGCACACCAGCTGTATGACTTGTGGGCCTGGGCCCCCGTGTCAGAGGCTGGGTTGCTTTGGTGCGCGTCAGGTGAGATGGGCGCGAGTGGGAGAGTCTTCCTTGAAAAGGGATGCACCCCGCGTGCAGCAGTTATGCTTTCGCATTCTCTCCACTCGCTGCACCCTTTCGCCTTCGAGCTCTCCGTGCTCCTTTGCATTTGCACTCTTCTGCCGCCGTAGTCGCCATGGCCATGCTAGTCCATCCCGAGCGCTTCCTGCCCGAGGTGGCACTCAACTTGGTGCACAACCTGCTTGGATGGGGTGCACCGGCGTTCGCCGGAAGGATCCGCGCCGTCGCCTCTCCCCTCGGTGATCTCTCCCTCGGGGAGTTCGTGCTCTTCGTCTCCAACCTCTCCTGTGGGTTGGCGCTGCCGATTTCGCCTTCCTTCCTGCTGCTGCCGGAGGAGCTCGGCCTCCAACTTCAGCACCTCACGCCCCGCTCCATCCTCCAGGCGGCCATCTTTGTTCACCTCTGGGAGATGTTCGTGGGGGTGGTGCTTCTTCTGCCAGCGCCCGGGCGAAAGGGTGTCGTGCAGCGGCCTTCCGGAGGTGGAGAGCAAGCTGAGCTGCGGCTCCATCTTCACTAGCATCCCATGGTACACCTCCATGAACTGGTCTAGCTCCATCTCCATGAGGTGGAAAGCAAGCTAAGCTGCGGCTCCATCTTTCGCGCCTCCATCTCTTTGGCTTTAATGGCCTCGACGCTGCCTCCAATGATGAGGGCTCCTTCGCCTTGGCGCACGCATCGAGGAGGCCGCAGCCGCTGGCAAGCTGTAGCACCGAGTTGCCGCCAGTGCCGTTGTTCCCAGTGACCGCCATCGTGTTCAGGGTGCACGACAGGCCTGCGCCCGACGGTCGATACTAGAGATGCCACCCGGGAGGGCGTACAAGATGCCGTGGAGATGGCGGCCGCGCGCTTCCAGCGCGACCCTACTGATGTCAAGTAGTTCATACCTGTAGAAATGAGGCTAGGGCTCCGCTTGAAGGCGCAGATGTAATAACTTTTGTTTTTGTAAGATACTTTTGGGAACTATCAATTGAACAACTCTTATATGTGCAGTATTTGTTCTTGCTGTGTGTGGCTTTACCAACTCCTCCCCTAGTGCTTGGCCCCCCTGGGATGTAGGCTCGACGTGTCGAGGCTAGATACCAGCATACCTAAGAAAGAGTTGGTGTCTTGGCCCCCAGGAGGTAGCCTCGACTAGGACCTGGACTTGTTCACATCTTCATCTAGGAAGTGTTAGTAGCACACCCATAAGGCCCATCGTCTGGTATCAGCCATCCTTTGATTCACACAATAGGACCTGCAGGATTCAGCTTGGGGAGCCAAGTCATGTGCCCGGACCCCCTGAATCACAGCTCCAGATACTAGGACACCCATCGTAGAGTGGTGGAGCGTGCAGGCTTAGGGTATGGAACCAGGCTAAGCGGCTACACGGCTCCAGACCACCCCAGGAGACGAGCGTCCATTCTCTAGGACCGGACCCCAGGTGTAACACCCACTTTGTAATAGCTAGATAAAGTACCAATAGAGGAAACAATTTCTCTTTATGTGAGTTTGATCTTTATGCACCATCATATGAGAACACCATGTCCAAGAACAATTAATAAAAAGATATGCTACTAAATTGTTGCATCATGCTGAATATTTTATTTTTGTGTGCATTTTGTGACAAGAAAAATATTAAGACCAAAAAGGGAATTTAAAACCTAAAAGAAATTCTTGAGAATAGAGAAGAGAAAAGAATATTATTCAATACAAATAAAATTATCATTAAAATTACTTCATCACAGTTGATATGATCAAAATAAATAATTAGCCAGTATATAAAGTGCCACAAAGTTTGAATTTGGATTGAAGTTTGAATTTGAAAAAGAAATGAAACAGAAAATAAAAAGAAAAAAAGAAAAGAAGCCAACTGGGCCTCAGGCTTCATTTCGGCCCACTTAACACCACTGCCGCGCGGCCCAATTGGGGAAACCGCGTGCCCCTGACCGTGGGGCCCGCTTGGCCGAAGTGCGCTCCGCGCTCACCCTGCGCGCTCGAAGCTGACAGCACGGCCCACCCGGTCATCCTCCCCAATTCTTCACGCTACCGATGACACGTGGGCCCCACGGGATCGGACTCCGTCTTCCTCGCGAGCGCGGCGATCTCTCAGCAACAGAATCGCGGCAGCTCCTCCGCACACCGCGCGTAAATCTCGCTGGAGATCCAGCCAACGGGTGCGGGTACTTGGGTATAAAATCGCTGGCGCGTGGACCCGAGTTGTCAGCCGCGAATCCAACCACCTTGCCGTCCATGGCGGAAGCGCCCGCGGACTCGGAACTCCGTTGCGTGAAACCGGCGTACCATCTCGCAAACATAAAGGAGGCCGAGCCGCCATGACCTATCCCCCGTTCACGACCTAACACACCGAATCAAACCTTGCACCGTCGTAACACCAAGAGAGAAAGGAGAGGGGTCGGCTGCTGGGTTCCGCACCGACGACACCCACCGCCAAGCTCCGGAATCACGGGCAATCGGGCACCGTGGGGCATCCAGCCGCTGCGCCGCGCACTCTAGGAGCTTCGACCGCCACCAATTTCGCCAGCGACGTCGCCGTGACCGCGCAATTGCTCGTCGGACTTCGTCAAGCGACACCACCGCGTGGCCAAACTCAACCGCGCAATAATCCCTGGTGAGAATGCCCTCATACTTTTCGCCCTACTCTTCGCATCGCGTAGCACCCAACAGAATCGTGTTTAGGGCGCTAGAACCGAGGGTCCAGATGGCCGGCGATGGCGCCGCCGCGCCCCTATGTGGCGCCGCCGTCGGGACAGCCTGGAATTGGGGGCTGATCGCGGCCCGTCGATCGAACGATCGATGGCTCAGATTAGAAGTAGGAAAACGTTTCGGGTAAGCAGATCTGTGCCGTCCGATCGCTTTTAGACGGTCGTGATTAGGTTATCCCATAACCCTTCGCCGTATTAAATCTAAGCCGTAGATTGTCGATCGCGCGGTCCTCACTGCGTACCGGTTCGGTGCGTATGGGATCTAATCCTGTGCGTCCATATTTGAACGAACGGCTCAGATTCACCGTTACCCCTTCGCGGGTCAGATTTATTAAAGAACCCCTCACCTTTTAGCGAATTAACCCGCCATCCAGTGCACAGTTCTCTGAGTCTTAGGTTTTATTGCGCCTTAGCCCCTGGATTTCTCTAGATTTGAGGCCCAGTCCAGGACCTTATAAAACCAGAGGAAATGATTATTAAATGGATTTTTTTAATAGGAAAATAATTACTAGAACTTTATAAATTCATAGAAAATTCATACTAACTCCAAATTAATCCATTCCAGTTCCTAAAATTTTGTAATTTTATTCTCTAGCACTTAGTGTATCTGTTATGTCATGAAAACAGTAAGAAATTTATTTATCACTTAATCCTATTTAAAGCACATAAAACCTTTGAAAATGCATAACTTAAAATCTATAACTCAGAAAATTATGATTCCAGTTCCTAGGTTTTTATTTTAATATGTAGAATATCTCTGTGTATTTTGTTTACATGCTTGGTGTAATGTTAATTTTCCCTATATCCTGTGCTTGTTTTTATTGTGGCGAGTAGAAGAGCTCGTTGCTGAGGATCCTGGTGAGCAGCAGGTTGAAGTAGCTGAGCAGGAGCTCATTGAAGGCAAGTTGTGCCCTTGACCACTTTTTACCCAATAATGTTCTTTAATATCACATACTCATGCATAGGTTAATTTTGATGGGACCCAATAGGTCACCCTAGATTGTTTATCTCATTACCTTGTTTACCCCTGAATCACTTGGGTAGTTTGCTATTGCTTTACATGGTTTTGGGATAATCATTTATTATATCTATGTTCCAATTATTCTTGTTATTCTATTTATGTTCATGTTGAGATCATTAATGTTAATTGGAACATAGAGCTTAACTTGAGTAACACGTGCCACCACAAGGGAGGAATGGGACCCCTTGGCTGACTAATTAGGAAAGCTAGTGGAAGACTACCTTACCCGAAAGGGGCAAGGGCAGTAGGGGAGTGGTCAGTGTAGGGAGGTCCCTGGTTGATTTTGCTGCGATGGCGGTCAGCCAGGAACCCTGCATTGGAACTTCCTATAAACTGTAGCGGGTTTTCGGAAGCTAGTGGAACTTTGTAAAGGCCTCGTAGTGTTGCCCTGCCGCGCTTCCTAGGTAGAGGTGTATGGGATTCATGACCCCTTGGCAGATGGGTAACATGACTTGTGGGTAAAGGGTACAACCTCTGCAGAGTGTAAAACTGGTATACTAGCCGTGCTCGCGGTCATGAGCAGCTCAGGACTCTCTGATGTTTAAATTATGGAACTTAAATTCAATTTTGTCATTTGCATTGCATGGGTTTGTTATTAATTTTGTTCTATTACTTTACTTATGGTTTGGTATTTACTTACACTTAGTAACTGCTAATAAAATTTTGACCAACTACTTAAAAGCAATGCTCAGCTTTAACCCCTATCATTGATTAGCCTTACACATCACATGAACTCACACCTTTGTGAGTTTATGTCCACTGGTTCCCCACATCTTGTTGAGCTATGATCATGTGTGAGCTCACCCTTGCTGTCTCACACCCCCCCCCCCACAGGAGAAGATCAGGTGGTTCAGGAGGAGCCGCCTAACACAGAGGAGTTCGATCTGATCTAGGTGGCGTTTCCCAGTCGACATTGGCGCCGACGATCCTTAGATTGTTTTATCTTCATTACTTTATTTTGTAATAAGTCTTCCGCTATGTAATAAATACTCTGATGTTTTATGACATTTATCTCTATACACTCTGTTGTTATATGTGTTGTCTTCTTGGCGCATGTATGAGATGCACCTGGCTTTGTTCCTTAAAGCCGGGTGTGACAGAAGTGGTATCAGAGGAAATGTTGACTGTAGGACGAAACCTAGATAGAAATGGATAAACCCTCTCCTACTTACCTTACTCTGACTCCTTCTATACTCATCTCATCTTGATCTCGTCTCACCTTTTTGCTATTCTACTCTAATCATTCTTATCTTTTCTACTCTAAGACAAGATGGATTTCACACCTTGGAATCCTATGACTATGATCTTTTTAAGATATAGGGAACCTAAGACAAAATTTAAAACTATTTTCCTTAAAAATGTTGTTTGATTGTGCTGATGATAAATGCCTGATTTGCTTCTTTGATTGATTGAACTATAGACATCTTAGTATGTACCACCATAAGGTATTGAATTAGCTAGGATATGTAAAATATTAATCTGCCTAGCTAATAAAATTCCCCAAAGTAACCTGATTTGTAAATACCTGCCTTGTCTACTATTTTCTTACCATATGTATCTAACTCAGATGGTCAATACCAGGCGGGGTGGTGGAATTGACTTGCCTCCTAACCAACACACTCGAAGGATATATAGACAACCTCAGCCACAGCCTGCAGAGATGAATCCTCCCAATCCTCCACCAGGCGGAGTTGACCCACTGGTTGCTGCTCAGATGACGGTGATGCAGCAAATGGCAGACACTATGGCTGATATGCGTGCTCAGATGCAGCAAGAACGCCAGGAGATGCGTCAGGAAAGAGAAGATATACGACAGGAGTTGCGCCAGGAGCGAGATGAGATACGCCAGGAAAGGAGGGCGCAACAACAGCAGCTGCAACAGCAAATGCAACAACAGCAACAAGTGCCACTGCCACCACCACCACCACCAGTTCCACCCCGAGACAAGAATAGAGAGTTCATGAGTCATAAGCCACCTACATTCGCAAGCTCACCTGATCCACTGGACGCGGATGATTGGCTGAAGTCCGTTGAGAAGATGCTGAATATTGCACAGTGCACGGACCGGGAGAAGGTTTTATATGCTTCTGGACGTCTGACTGGTCCTGCTGCTGACTGGTGGGATTCTTATACTGCTGCCCATGATGCTGCGGATACTATTACTTGGGCAGAGTTCAGTACACAATTCAGGAACTACCATATTCCAGCTGGTATGATAAAGATCAAGAAGAAGGAATTTCTGTCGCTGAAGCAAGGAAGTATGTCAGTCAGCGAGTACCGCGACAAGTTTATTCAGTTATCCAGATATGCCCCTGAAGAAGTTGCTGAAGACGAGAGGAAGCAGGAGCATTTTATTGAAGGACTTAATGGACCACTGCAGTATGCTCTAGTGGCACACACATTTCCATCATTTCAGAGACTGTTGGATAAGGCTCTTGCTATTGAACACAAGCGTGTTCAACTGGGTGATTTGAAGAGAAAGGCTATCTCACAAGGACAGGGTAGCAGCAGTGTTCGTCCTCGCTACAGTTCACCACAGGGTACACCGACTCGACCAGGAGGACCACGCCCAGTTCAGCAATCTCCACTGAGGACTCCACCTCCTCGACAGGCTACCCCCACTGGCACCCCGACGAAGTTTTCAGGACAGAGTCCGGGCACTCAATGTTTCAAGTGTGGGAAGATTGGTCATTATGCAAATGTCTGCCCACAGAGGATTGCTACTACTCCAGCTCAGAACAGGCAGCAAACACCAAGCTCTGGCAAGGGATATTCTATCGCCAAGGTTAATCAAGTCAGCGTTGATGCTACTCCGGATGGAGGGGACCTCGTAATTGGTATGTTTTATGTTAATGCAATTCCTGCAACCATATTATTTGATTCTGGTGCTACACATTCATTCATGTCTGCTAGATATGCCAACACAAATGAAATACCACTGCTAAATATGAGAAAACCCATGATAGTAATTACACCTGAAGGGCCTGTTGAGGCGAATCAAATGACACGTAGATTGACATTAACCATTATGGGTAGAGAATTTGGAGCTACTGCTATAATATTGGAGTCAAGCAGTATAGATTTGATCCTTGGTATGTCATGGCTAAGAAAGGCAAAGGCCGTTATAGCATGTGGTAGAGGTACCGTAGAACTCACTACTACTAAAGGAGAAAGGTTTCAAGTTAACATTGCAGTAACCTCCTCATCTATGCGTGCAATGTTCTTTATTCCTGAGGAGTTTGTTGGTGACAATATCCGGGTGGTCAGAGATTTTCCGGATGTCTTTCCAGAGGAGTTACCAGGGATGCCACCTGATAGAGAAGTTGAGTTTGTTATTGACCTCTTACCTGGAACCGCCCCTATTTCTAAACGGCCATATAGGATGTCCGTAGAGGAGTTGAAGGAACTTAAAAAGCAGTTAACTGAGTTACAAGAGGCTGGGTACATCTGTCCGAGTTCCTCACCATGGGGAGCACCGGTCTTGTTTGTACAGAAGAAGGATGGATCGCAACGGATGTGTGTGGATTATAGATCTCTTAATGATGTTACGGTGAAGAACAAGTATCCGTTGCCCCGTATTGAGGATTTATTTGATCAGATGAGAGGTGCTAGAGTATTTTCGAAGATTGATCTCCGATCAGGATACCATCAGATGAGGATTAGACCATCGGATATTCCCAAGACGGCTTTCTCGACTAGATATGGATTATATGAGTTTACTGTTATGTCGTTTGGATTAACCAACGCACCAGCCTATTTTATGAACTTAATGAACAAGGTGTTTATGGAGTATTTGGACAGATTCGTCGTGGTATTCATCAACGATATTCTTATTTATTCTCAGAGTGATAGTGATCACGAGGAACATCTGAGGTTGGTGCTACAGAAGCTACGAGATAATCAACTCTATGCTAAGTTCAGCAAGTGCGAGTTTTGGATTGGCGAAGTGCCATTTCTTGGTCATATTATTTCTAATGGAGGAATAGCAGTGGATCCTGCTAAAGTTAAGGAGATAATGGAGTGGAGAGTACCCACTACAGTTACTGAGATTTGGAGTTTCTTGGGATTAGCAGGCTATTATCGGAGATTTATTGAAGGATTTTCTAAGATTGCTAAGCCTATGACTTCACTTTTGGAGAAAGGAAGAGAATTTAAGTGGGACGAGAAGTGTCAAGACAGCTTTGATCTATTGAAGAAAAGATTGATGTCGCCCCCAGTATTGGTTATGCCAGATCTACAGAAAGGATTTGATATCTATTGTGATGCGTGTGGCCAAGGCTTAGGATGTGTGCTCATGCAAGAAGGACATGTGATTGCTTATGCTTCTCGTCAGTTGCGGAGACATGAATTGAACTACCCTACTCATGACTTGGAATTGGCAGCCGTTGTGCATGCACTTAAGATTTGGAGACATTATATCATGGGGACCAAGTGCCAAGTATATACGGATCATAAGAGTTTGAAGTATATATTCACTCAGAAGGATCTCAACCTTAGGCAACGCCGTTGGTTGGAGCTTATTAAGGATTATGATTTGGAGATTCACTATCACCC
Organism: Zea luxurians; assembly: GCA_029449295.1. Taxonomy (NCBI): domain Eukaryota; kingdom Viridiplantae; phylum Streptophyta; class Magnoliopsida; order Poales; family Poaceae; genus Zea; species Zea luxurians. The sequence continues at coordinate 150,186,411 of JAOPSE010000007.1, forward strand.
GGGCAAGGCAAACTTGGTTGCAGATGCCTTGAGTCGCAAGGAGCATGTTCATTCAGCTATTGTTGCCCAGCTACCCGATGAGATTGTTGAGGATTTCAGGAGACTTAACCTGGGGATAGTTGCTCATACTGAAGGAGTCACTATTGATGTGGAACCTACTTTGGAGCAAGAGATCCGCAAAGGACAAATTGGTGATGCTAAAATAAAAGAGATTAAGGATCTAATTACTGAAGGTCGAGTTCCGGAATTCACGGAAGATGAGCAGGGCACTGTATGGTTCAAGGACAGGATGTGTGTCCCTGATATTAAAAGCCTTCGAGAGACTATTTTAAAGGAGGCCCATGATTCGGATTATTCTATTCATCCTGGTAGTACCAAGATGTATCAGGATTTGAAGCGGAAGTATTGGTGGTATGGATTGAAAAGAGATGTGGCTGCACATGTGGCTATGTGCGATGTATGTCAAAGAGTTAAGGCTGAACACCAGAGGCCAGCTGGATTATTGCATCCACTGAAGATACCCGAGTGGAAATGGGAAGAGATTGGTATGGATTTCATCACTGGATTGCCTCGCACCCAGAAAGGATATGATGCTATATGGGTGATTGTGGATAGATTGACTAAAGTGGCTCACTTTATTCCTGTCAAGACTACTTATAAAGGTTCTCAGTTAGCAGAGTTATATATGGCCCGGATTGTGTGTTTACATGGAGTACCAAAGAAGATCGTGTCTGATCGAGGTTCGCAGTTTACCTCAAGGTTTTGGAGAAGCTTTCATGAGAACATGAGTACAAAGTTGAATTTTAGTACAGCTTATCTGTCACACCCGGTTTTTAGAAGACAAACCGAATGCGAACCATGTACGTGCCAGGATCAGTTATTCACGTACACAGCAGTTACATAACATGGACATCATCACACAGTGCTCAAATAGTATTAAAAGGGAAATAATAGTCGATTACATCATACGTCTGAGACGTCCATATGGTTCTTACAATAAATCAAAGTGCGGAAAAGAAACGTAGATAACACGGCCTTCACAGGCAGCCGACTGGGGGTTGCTGCTAACCCACACCTAGAACTCGTCGTAGTCTTGGAACTCCTGGAAGTCTCCTTCCACAGCTTCATCTTCTCCTGAGCAGTGGTTGCAATGCTGACAACCTGGGGGGGGTTTGGTGTGTAGAGCAAGAGTGAGTACACATCAACATACTCAGCAAGTATCCTGTTTGGCTGTAGTGGACTAGCTTTATGTGGGGATAAGTCAAGCAGTTGCTTTTAGTTGGTCAGGTTATTACTTACTAGTAGAGAGCCAGGTTTTAACATTAACCCAAGTTATTAGCCCAATGTATCCTTTCCAAACGGAAAGAATACCACTTACCAGCACCATAATCAAAATCAGAACCATCAATCTCATTGCCACCTGTACCAAAATATCTCTGATCAAGTATCACTAATCTCTGGAGCTCCCTTGGCCGCTCATAACCGCGAGCACGGCTGATATATCAGTTTCATAACACTCTGCAGAGGTTGTGCACTTTACCCACAAGCCGTGATTCCCTTTCTGCCCGGAGAGAGCGACTCCCCATTGACCACTACCTAGGTGGTCCAGCAGGGCATCACTACGTAGCCTTTACAAAGATTCCCCGAGGCTGTAGCCGCCCGTTAGGTTTCCTAAATGTACCGCACTCCTCCCCAAGGGACAAATCAACCTTGGCAGAGCGAGCCGCATACACCGAGCCCCATTGACGGCACAACGGCTAAGCGAACTACACCCCGGTTCCTCTAATTATTCAGCTAAGGGCGTCCCATTCCACCCTCATGGTTGCACTGTTTTCCCGGGCGGTCATCCATTGAACAGGTCCTTACGGAGAGGCACTCGAGAAACCGCTCGAGTCCCCTTAAATGCCACAAGTATGATCATAAATAAGAAGGGGAAAACAGCGTATCATAGATAATCACATCATGTTCATTGATTAGAGTTGAGCAATAGCATCAGACTAAGCAGTAATAATCCGACCCAACTAGGTAAACAAGGACATGGATAACAAAAGCTAGTCAATCCTTAGGTATAAATGTGTAATGCGGGAGGTGAATTAAAGAATGAATAGGACAGAGATAGGTCAAAGGACACTTGCCTCCACCAACCGACTGCTGCTCAGGGGCTTCTCCTGCGAATTCCTCGGGCTCTTCGACCGGATCGTTCTCTATGCGATTGCAAGCATACATACATCCACATATTTAATACAAAAGAACAGTACACCATACAAGGGAACAAATAAAGTGAGTATGCATCAAGTATGACATTCGATATCGCATTTGTTATGGTTAGAAAGAAACGGGAGAGGGTCTCGCAGGGGTTAAATCTTATGCACTAATGATTAGTTACAATTGGTTCTTAACAAAAGAATTCTGTTATATACACTAATGGAAACCTAATCATTTTAAGTTGATCAACATTGAACGAGATAAACAATTAACTAAATGAATCAACTAGCGCAACGAAATTCTAAATTAAACTTCCTATTTCAATAGCATGAACAATGATTAGCCTACCTAAAATAAAATAGCTATGATAACAGAAAGTAAATAAAATAAAATAAATAAAAAAAAAAATAAAAAAAAACAGAGGGGGGGGGGCGGTTGAACCGGCCCTAGGGCGGTTGAACCGGCCGGGGCAGGGCGGCCGAGCTGGGCGCGGGCGGCCGAGCTGGGCGGCCGGGGCGGCCGAACCGGGCGGTTGAACCGGCCGGCTGGGCGGCCGAGGCCAGGCGGGCGGTCGGGCGCGCGGCTGGGAGGGGCGCGCGGCCAGGGCCGGCTGGGGCGGCCAGCGGCCGGGCAGGCGGCCGGGCGCGCGGCCAGGAGGGGCGCGCGGCCAGGCGGGCACGCGGCCGGGCGCGGCTGGGGCGGCCAGCGGCCGGCTGGGGCCGAGCAGGGGGGGCGGCCGGGGCTGCCAAGGAGAGAGGAGGGGGAGGGGAGAGGGAGGGAGGAGGGAGGGGGGAGGGCTCACCGGCGGTCGGGCGGCGGACGGCGGGGGGCGGCGGCCGAGCAGGGGGCGGGGCTAGGGCAGGGGGGTAGGGGCGGCGGCGGCCTAGGGAGAGGATGGGAGAAAATGAGAGGGAGGGAGAGAGAATTGGGAAAAAAAGGGAGGGGGTGGGGGCGGCTGGGCCAACCAAGGCCCAAGAGGGGGGCGCGGGGGGCGGCTGGGCCGGCCGGGGTCGGCCCACGGCGCGGGAGAGAGAGAAAAAGAGGAGAGAGGGAAAGAGAAAGAAAAAAGAAAGAAAAGATTTTCTCCTTATTTTCGAAATCCGATCTTCCTAGATGAATGCATTTGCACTTTCAAACAATCAAAGAAGGCATAGTTTGGCATGGTGCATCAAACAACATAAAACAGTTTTATGGTTTTCTTTACACGGGAATTCCAAACCAAATCCCGCTAACTTTGGAAAAGGTCAAGGTCTAGCGAGGGAAAAAAAGAAAAAGAAAAGGTAACGCCCGAATTTGGCGAGTAAAGAAAAGAAAAAATTCAACTGCAAAATTCGGGGCGTTACATTATCACCCCCAGACTGATGGACAGACTGAAAGGACTAATCAAGTATTGGAGGATATGTTAAGAGCATGTGCCCTTCAGCATGGAGGAAGTTGGGATAAAAGTCTACCTTATGCTGAGTTCTCATATAATAATAGTTATCAGGCCAGTCTGAAGATGTCACCTTTTGAAGCTTTATATGGAAGGAAGTGCAGAACTCCTTTGTATTGGGATCAGACTGGAGAGAGACAGTTCTTTGGGCCTGAACTGATTCAAGAAGCAGAAGAACAAGTTCGTATAATTCGAGAGAATTTGAGAGTGGCTCAAACCAGGCAAAAGAGTTATGCTGATAATGGAAGGAGGCCACTGGAATTTGAAGAAGGAGATTATGTGTACCTCAAGGTGTCACCACTTCGTGGAATGAGGAGATTCAAAGTCAAGGGCAAATTGTCCCCTCGCTACATTGGACCATTCTTGATCTTTAGGCGAGTTGGGGAGATGGCATACCAACTCGAGTTACCTGCTAGTCTATCAGATGTGCATAATGTGTTCCACGTGTCTCAACTTAAGAAGTGTCTCCGTGTCCCTGAGGAACAATTACCAATGGAAGAGCTCAGTGTTCAAGGTGATTTGACTTACACGGAGTACCCAATCAAGATTTTGGATACTTTGACTCGAGTTACGAGAAATAAGGTGGTAAAGATGTGCAAAGTACAATGGAGTCACCACGGTGAAGATGAAGCAACTTGGGAAAGAGAAGAAGAGCTTCGCATAGATTTTCCCCACCTTTTCCCTAGATCTTCTTAAATCTCGAGGACGAGATTATTTTTAAGGGGGGTAGGATTTGTAACACCCACTTTGTAATAGCTAGATAAAGTACCAATAGAGGAAACAATTTCTCTTTATGTGAGTTTGATCTTTATGCACCATCATATGAGAACACCATGTCCAAGAACAATTAATAAAAAGATATGCTACTAAATTGTTGCATCATGCTGAATATTTTATTTTTGTGTGCATTTTGTGACAAGAAAAATATTAAGACCAAAAAGGGAATTTAAAACCTAAAAGAAATTCTTGAGAATAGAGAAGAGAAAGGAATATTATTCAATACAAATAAAATTATCATTAAAATTACTTCATCACAGTTGATATGATCAAAATAAATAATTAGCCAGTATATAAAGTGCCACAAAGTTTGAATTTGGATTGAAGTTTGAATTTGAAAAAGAAATGAAACAGAAAATAAAAAGAAAAAAAGAAAAGAAGCCAACTGGGCCTCAGGCTTCATTTCGGCCCACTTAACACCACTGCCGCGCGGCCCAATTGGGGAAACCGCGTGCCCCTGACCGTGGGGCCCGCTTGGCCGAAGTGCGCTCCGCGCTCACCCTGCGCGCTCGAAGCTGACAGCACGGCCCACCCGGTCATCCTCCCCAATTCTTCACGCTACCGATGACACGTGGGCCCCACGGGATCGGACTCCGTCTTCCTCGCGAGCGCGGCGATCTCTCAGCAACAGAATCGCGGCAGCTCCTCCGCACACCGCGCGTAAATCTCGCTGGAGATCCAGCCAACAGGTGCGGGTACTTGGGTATAAAATCGCTGGCGCGTGGACCCGAGTTGTCAGCCGCGAATCCAACCACCTTGCCGTCCATGGCGGAAGCGCCCGCGGACTCGGAACTCCGTTGCGTGAAACCGGCGTACCATCTCGCAAACATAAAGGAGGCCGAGCCGCCATGACCTATCCCCCGTTCACGACCTAACACACTGAATCAAACCTTGCACCGTCGTAACACCAAGAGAGAAAGGAGAGGGGTCGGCTGCCGGGTTCCGCACCGACGACACCCACCGCCAAGCTCGGGAATCACGGGCAATCGGGCACCGTGGGGCATCCAGCCGCTGCGCCGCGCACTCTAGGAGCTTCGACCGCCACCAATTTCGCCAGCGACGTCGCCGTGACCGCGCAATTGCTCGTCGGACTTCGTCAAGCGACACCACCGCGTGGCCAAACTCAACCGCGCAATAATCCCTGGTGAGAATGCCCTCATACTTTTCGCCCTACTCTTCGCATCGCGTAGCACCCAACAGAATCGTGTTTAGGGCGCTAGAACCGAGGGTCCGGATGGCCGGCGATGGCGCCGCCGCGCCCCTATGTGGCGCCGCCGTCGGGATAGCCTGGAATTGGGGGCTGATCGCGGCCCGTCGATCGAACGATCGATGGCTCAGATTAGAAGTAGGAAAACGTTTCGGGTAAGCAGATCTGCGCCGTCCGATCGCTTTTAGACGGTCGCGATTAGGTTATCCCATAACCCTTCGCCGTATTAAATCTAAGCCGTAGATTGTCGATCGCGCGGTCCTCACTGCGTACCGGTTCAGTGCGTATGGGATCTAATCCTGTGCGTCCATATTTGAACGAACGGCTCAGATTCACCGTTACCCCTTCGCGGGTCAGATTTATTAAAGAACCCCTCACCTTTTAGCGAATTAACCCGCCATCCAGTGCACAATTCTCTGAGTCTTAGGTTTTATTACGCCTTAGCCCCTGGATTTCTCTAGATTTGAGGCCCAGTCCAGGACCTTATAAAACCAGAGGAAATGATTATTAAATGGATTTTTTAATAGGAAAATAATTACTAGAACTTTATAAATTCATAGAAAATTCATACTAACTCCAAATTAATCCATTCCAGTTCCTAAAATTTTGTAAATTTATTCTCTAGCACTTAGTGTATCTGTTATGTCATGAAAACAGTAAGAAATTTATTTATCACTTAATCCTATTTAAAGCACATAAAACCTTTGAAAATGCATAACTTAAAATCTATAACTCAGAAAATTATGATTCCAGTTCCTAGGTTTTTATTTTAATATGTAGAATATCTCTGTGTATTTTGTTTACATGCTTGGTGTAATGTTAATTTTCCCTATATCCTGTGCTTGTTTGTATTGTGGCGAGTAGAAGAGCCCGTTGCTGAGGATCCTGGTGAGGAGCAGGTTGAAGTAGCTGAGCAGGAGCTCATTGAAGGCAAGTTGTGCCCTTGACCACTTTTTACCCAATAATGTTCTTTAATATCACATACTCATGCATAGGTTAATTTTGATGGGACCCAATAGGTCACCCTAGATTGTTTATCTCATTACCTTGTTTACCCCTGAATCACTTGGGTAGTTTGCTATTGCTTTACATGGTTTTGGGATAATCATTTATTATATCTATGTTCCAATTATTCTTGTTATTCTATTTATGTTCATGTTGAGATCATTAATGTTAATTGGAACATAGAGCTTAACTTGAGTAACACGTGCCACCACAAGGGAGGAATGGGACCCCTTGGCTGACTAATTAGGAAAGCTAGTGGAAGACTACCTTACCCGAAAGGGGCAAGGGCAGTAGGGGAGTGGTCAGTGTAGGGAGGTCCCTGGTTAATTTTGCTGCGATAGCGGTCAGCCAGGAACCCTGCATTGGAACTTCCTATAAACTGTAGCGGGTTTTCGGAAGCTAGTGGAACTTTGTAAAGGCCTCGTAGTGTTGCCCTGCCGCGCTTCCTAGGTAGAGGTGTATGGGATTCATGACCCCTTGGCAGATGGGTAACATGACTTGTGGGTAAAGGGTACAACCTCTGCAGAGTGTAAAACTGGTATACTAGCCGTGCTCGCGGTCATGAGCAGCTCAGGACTCTCTGATGTTTAAATTATGGAACTTAAATTCAATTTTGTCATTTGCATTGCATGGGTTTGTTATTAATTTTGTTCTATTACTTTACTTATGGTTTGGTATTTACTTACACTTAGTAACTGCTAATAAAATTTTGACCAACTACTTAAAAGCAATGCTCAGCTTTAACCCCTATCATTGATTAGCCTTACACATCACATGAACTCACACCTTTGTGAGTTTATGTCCACTGGTTCCCCACATCTTGTTGAGCTATGATCATGTGTGAGCTCACCCTTGCTGTGTCACACCCCCCCCCCACAGGAGAAGATCAGGTGGTTCAGGAGGAGCCGCCTAACACAGAGGAGTTCGATCTGATCTAGGTGGCGTTTCCCAGTCGACATTGGCGCCGACGATCCTTAGATTGTTTTATCTTCATTACTTTATTTTGTAATAAGTCTTCCGCTATGTAATAAATACTCTGATGTTTTATGACATTTATCTCTATACACTCTGTTGTTATATGTGTTGTCTTCTTGGCGCATGTATGAGATGCACCTGGCTTTGTTCCTTAAAGTCGGGTGTGACACCAGGTTCCCGGACCCACCGGGCTATAGTTCCAAATACTAGGATACCTATCGCAGAGTGGTGGAGCGTGCAGGCTTAGGGTACGGAACCAAGCTAAGCGGCTACATAGCTCCGGACCACCCCAGGGAACGGGTACCCGTTCTCTAGAACCGGCCCCCAGGCTGCCGGACCCCCCTACTTTCGTAGAGGGGTCCTAAATGGCAAGCCTGGCTACTCAATTCGGATGTCATGATACCAGCAAGGGTGAGGAACTGTATGGGTGGGTTAGGTAAAAAATAATATCTGGAAACTGCAACAGAATAAAACCATCACAGAAGTACATCTGAGGGGGTAAGTCCTTTCTTTTATAACTCGATATGCATGGGTGCAGACCAACAGATCGGGCTTACGAGGGTGGACCTCACCGGGCTGGCATACACGTATGCACAACCTAGTTACAAAAAAGAAGAAACCCTAACCCCTCAGACCTGCTCCCATGGATAGAACTTACGGAGATGCTCTATGTTCCAGGGGTTGGGAAGAGGCACTCCTTTAGTTGTGGCGAGGCGGACACACCTGGGTCGGCATACTTCCGTCACCTTGAAGGGTCCTTCCCAACTGGGGGAGAGTTTGTGGAGCCCTTCTTGGTTTAGTACTCACCGTAGGACCAGGTCCTAGACCCTGAGCTCCCTACTATGCACGATCCGCTGGCGGTAGCGCCCGAGCGCTTAGTTGTAACGTGCATTTCGGATCGCCGCTTGCCATCTGCATTCGTTGATGAAGTCCACGTCCTCACGCCACAGCCGTTCCTGCATAGACTCATCAGAAGACTGGGCCCGTGGTGAGCCTATAAGGGTTTCTAGGGGAAGACAGGCTTCGGACCCGTGGACGGGGAAGGGCGGGGTCGCCCCGAGAGCCTGGCTAGCTTTCGTCACCGGAGTCGAAGCCTCCGGTGAAGACATCCTTCAGGACCCCCTCGGGTGACTGATACCCGAGGTCCCGTTTTCCCATGGCCACCTCGCCGCTGTCGACCCTTTCCTTGCCAGGGCGGCGACGAGGTGGGGAACCATCTCTGGAGGTCTGCTCGTGCCACTCGCTGACGCGCTTCGCGAGTTCGATGATCTCGTGACACTCCGCGGCGCTACTGTTACCCCTCTGCGGCCGTGGGCGCTTGTTGCGCTTGTTCCGGCCCCCAGTCGCAGCTGCGATGACTAGAGCGGTAGACGACGGCTTCTCGTGGCCGCGGTTCTTTTTCTTCTTCTTTTTGCCATCCTGAGCGACAGCACCCGAGCCACCCGTCTGGGCAGCCCCGGTCTATGGCGCCGAGTGCCATGCACGACCCTCGGCGGCTCTAGCGCACTTTTCGGCCAGGCGAAGAGTGTGGTGGCAGTCTCCACGTCATGCGTGGCTAACTTCTCCAACATCTTCTCATCACGTACTCCCTAGCGGAAAGCAGTGATGATGGAAGCATCGGAAATATGAGGTATGGTGCCTCGTACCTTGGTGAAGCAGGAGATAAATGCTCGGAGAGTTTCCCCGGACTCCTGCCTCACTGCGTGGAGGTGGGCCTCCATGCCATGCTATTGGTAAGCGCTGGTGAAGTTCGCTGTGAATCGCGCGCAGAGCTCTTCCCAGGAGTAGATCGATCCTGGGGAAAGGTTCATGAGCCAAGTCCGGGCTGGCCCAGACAAGGCTACATGGAAGTATGTTGCCATTATGGCGGTGTCTCCACCTGCTGCCGTAATGGCGGTGACATACACCTGCAAGAATTCTGACGGGTTAGTCGTACTGTCGTACTTTTCCGGTAGGTGCGGCCGGAACTTGGACGGCCAAGTTGCCGCGCAGAGATGATCCGCCAGCGCGGCGCAGCCCACGCCGGCCAATGGGACACCTGCTTGGATCCGGGCGCCCATCGGAGTTTGCGGTGCAACCGCAGCGAAGTCATAGTCGAGGTTGCGACCCTCGACGTTCTGTCAGCGCTCTCGCACCCTCTCCAGAGAGACGTGGGCATCCTCGCCTGCACGCCTGCGGTTGAGTTCTGGTCGCAGGTCGTTAGACCTCCCTAGTGAGACTAGAGCGTCCTCGCCCGCACGCCGGCAGTTCAGCTCTGCCCGCAAGTCCTCACTCGATGCGGCCCTCACTGAGGGGGAGCGCACTGACGCCGACGCCTCATGTTGACGCCGGGATGACCGAGGCCTGGCCCTGGTTGAGCCAGAGTGTGCCATGATGAGCAGACGGTGGACATCATCGCGCCACTGCTTCATGGCCCCCGGCGAGGCCGTGGAGCTAGGAGGGTGGCGCAGCCCTGGACGCCCTAGATGTCTGCGCAGGAGTGTGCTGCCGTGCAGAGTGCACAGCAGCTGCTGCACCAGGCGCACAGAGGTTCGTGGCCCGGGATGTGGAAGAGGCAGCCTCCTCCTCCAGCATGAAGTCTTTGGGCACGAAATCTTGGTGCTCGACGATGTGGACCATGGTGTCGAGCAGAAAAACAAGCAAAAACTTAAAGCCTAAGACCCTACCTAGCGCGCCAAATGTCAGAGAGGAAATTCTTCGGTCGGGTGGCGGAACACACCCGCCCTAAATCCTAAGATGAGGAGGGACCTAAGAGTTTTGCCTGCTAGATGGAATTGGGAAGAACACAAGAACACACAAGGGTTTAGAGTGGTTTGGACCGTCGGACCGTAATACTATGGCGGAACTGCCCGAATTATTCCAACTTAAGTGCCTAAGTCCCGCCTTAGAGGCTAGACCACACTTAAATGGGAATAACCCGTCTATCCCTCGGATCTAGACCGACGAGGCCACTGACAGGATCAAGTACAACAGTCTCACTCGATGGTGAGTCACAGAGCAAATACAATAAAGCATAAAACCATACATTAAGGAGTATCAAGCTTATTACATCATCATCGGAGCTTTAGCAGAAGTAGTCATCATTGTTCGAAGTGCAGCGGAATAAAACTAACGATAAATAAACAGAGAGATGGGGAAGCCTGTCCCATCACTCCTCATGCTCCTCCTCAGCCGAGGTAGGGTCCCACTCGACTGTCCAACCCGGTGGCAAGGTGGATGGCCAAGTCACTCCAGCAACCATGTCCTCCAGAGAACCTGTAAAATTATGCCACAAGCAAGGCTGAGTATACTAATACTCAGCTAGACTTACCCGGTGTGAGGAGTCTACTCCTCTACCTCTAGACATGCAGCTGTTTGGCTGAGGGGTTTGGTTGCCAAAAAGCACTAGCTGAGTCTGTAAATCAAGTTTTAGCTTGGTCAAGTTTCAGTGTGACTCTCTTAAGACTAATTGTATACCTATCTAATCATACATGGTATCAAACATTTAGCAATCAACAACTTTTGGCCATTCATCACATTTCCACTTTTTACTCAATGCAGTACAATGGATCAAGCAGTCTCATTAGCTGCGAGAAGCAGACGATTCGAATCGAGTTTTTATCCTTGCAAGGTAAACCCAAACACACGACGTGGCGAGGCACTCCATCCCCACACACATCAACCGTCCCCATCGATTCCCCGTCAGCAGATCAGGGCTCACCGCCTTGGCGTACAATGCCTCACTGACCCCGACTGCAGTCGTGCAGTGACCGCACTTGTACCCACCATAACTGGAATGGGAGACCACGTCTCAGGTCGTGTGAGGGGATATGTCCACTACCAGGTTCACTCAGGTACTAGGCTTACCGATTTACCATATTTCTCGGCATGTGCTTAGTACGTTCAAACGCTTGACACAGGTATTCGCACGTTAATCCTTATTCCAATCTCATCTCGTAGACCACGCATCCCCATGGATCCGTGTCCACAGACCAACATCAGTATGATATAAAAGTGGGTACAATCAATGTCCTGACCTCGCGCGAGTGCTAGAAAATTCACTCGACTTCTACCGAGATCCCTAATTAGCAAAGCAGCCACTCGACCTAGCATACTAGTATCCAGCTCAAAAAGGATTCCTGAGTTCATGCAACTAGGGTTTCAATCAACTCCTACACTTAAGTGCACAATACAAGCCTACAAACATTAAGTGTAGTAAAATAACATATAGAACAGGTTATGCATAAAACCGGGGCTTGCCTTCCGAAGCTGGGGCAGGCAGATCCTCTGGGGCAGGCTCTGGTGCTGGATCCGGGGCTACCTCCTGAGCAACTCCTTGCTCCGGCACGAGGATGTACTCTCCATCAACGAGGTTGCAATCTATCGAATGCAATGAGTAAGAATATGTATGCCATGATTATGCAGAATTTAGAAATCATCATGTTAAGTGAAGAAATTAAGTTAATGGGTAACTTAGGGTTTTCCTGATTATAAGAGGCTTTTAGGGTTTAAGGCTTATCAATTTAGGTTGGAGGTTCTTGCTTAAGCATAATGGATTAAGACTTGGAATGCCCCTTAAATGTTTTAGTAGGGAGTCAGGGGTTTGGCTGGTTTGGTTAGGGCAACATTAGTCTCCACTATTAGTTCTTCTTTTCATTTTCCACTTATGAATTTTAGTGTGGGTTTGAACTTACAGCAGTGTTTTAACTTTGGCCAAAAATTCTGTAAAAATTACAGTGGGTTACTATTTGTCACTGTAGTTTGTCCTATAAATTTGAGGTGGATACTGATGTAGACACTATTTGTGCAAAATTAACAAAGACAAGCTTTAAAAGGGCATTTTACACTATAGCTATGATTTAATTTAGGTTTCTATACCAAATTTTATTTTTGTCCAGATACATAGGTGATATTAGGCCTCTGTGTTAAAAATCACAGAAAAAGTCCTACTGGATATTTAGTTGTGAATTTCTAAAGTTTTATGCCAAAAAAGTGCTTATAACTAACTTGTTATTTGAAAAATCGAAAACAACAGATTCCATATTTTTCCTATGTTCATAATTACAAAACATTAGTTTTCCCAAGGGTTGGGGTGTTTTCTCCTCAGGGTTATTTTTCTAGGGTTTTTCTAAGGTTTCCTTGTTTTTCTAAATAAAAAGGTATCTCCTTTCTTTTTCACTAAACAAGGGTATAGTAAATTTTTCTAGTGAACTAAACTAAATAAGGGAGCTAACAAAAATATGGGCACTCTCTGGTTCCTATTTTAAACTACCTTTCATATTTTCTTCAACTCTAAGCAAAAAGTGATTTAAATGGCAAACTCTACCTTAATGGGGTGTACATAGGGGTTTATTATTTGTAAACAGGTTAGAAAATGATTAAGTACCTCTCTAAATTTTCTTAACCTCAGTCAAATAGTGGAGTTATTTTTTCCTTATTTCTTTTAGCTTTTGACCAGTTAATCATTTAAATCAAAACTTTAAAGTTTTCTGTAATACTTAGGGATTTTAAATTTTTCCTAAGTAGTTTATATTATTTAGGATCTAGCAAAATTGGTTTGACTCGATTTGGGTAAACCAAACTGAAGTTATGAGTTTTGCAAGTTCTTTTTGGATTTAAATCAGAATATTTAAAAGGTTTCCTGGGAAACTACTTTGCATCGAAGACCCTGGACTCTTTCTAAACCATTTCCTTCAGTTATACCCTTAAGCTACTATTTCCCTGAGTCACTAAAAGTGCACAAAACCCCCTGCCCTTTTCTTCTTCTTCCCCGCGGTCCCTCCCCCTAAGTAAACAGTAACCGTGGAAAGAAAAAGGATGGCGCGGCTCACCGGCGGCGGGAGAGGTCCGGCGAGGGGCGGGGTTGGCTTCGGGAGGTTCTGGCGGTCACAGCGATGTACGGCTCGACGGCGGTGGTGGCCGGAATCGACCGGACCACGTGCGCAGGCGGGTGAACTCGTCGGCGGCGAGTGCTCCGGCCTAACCACGGCGATCTAGTTCAATTAAACGGCACGATGAGCTCCACGGGATGACGTAGAGGCTATGTGTGCAGGGAATCGGAAAATGGTGCAGAGGCTTACCCGGTCTACGTTCACCGGCAATCGGGTGAAGTCCGGCGACCGTGGACTGGCTTCTCCGGCGAGGCAAAGTCCGATTCCTTGCTCGGGGAGCTTTACCAAGGCACACACAACCTATTCCGAGGGTCGGACGGGGTCGGGAGAGTCTCTACAGGCAGGTCTACAGTGGCGGGGGATCGAGTGGCCACGGGCAATCCGTGCGCGAGGCAAAGCCGGTGATCTGGTGCTCCGGTGAGGTCGAGCGGGCGCGGAGGAGTACGGTCGACGCCCCGGGGGGTTTTATAGGCGCGGGCGCGGGCAGCGGCGCTGGTTTGGCTTGGCGCGACACGGGGGCATGCGGGGGCACGCGTCGGGCGTGCTCTGGCGAGCTCAGAGCGCGTCGAACACGTGTGTGTTTGCTTCTGCCCTTGTACAACGGCCGGTTGGAGCATTTTAGCGTGAAGATCTTGGCAAAACCACTGTACACGATCTCTTCCCTACACCATATCCTACCTTTTTGATGTGTATCCCAAGCCAAGATACGGTCGGGGTAGGGAGAGATAGGGGTGAGAAGTGGCCTATGTCTTAGCTGTCCAAACCGAGACAAAATTGGTGCCAAGTCGTGTCAAATGACTTAGGGTTGGGTTCAAACTTTTCTAGGGTGTTCTAGGGGTATTTTGGCGCCACTTTGTCAATTGGGTCAAATGGTTTTGAAGTTTGAATAAGGGTGAACATGTTTGATCTTTGAAAAAGGGTTGGTTTTGGACTTAGAGAAATTCTGATTTTTCTTTTGTGCTCAATCCTTTTGTGAACCTTTTGGGGTTTTTCCTGAAATCTTTTTGGGGTCACTTCCTTACTATTATTTGTAGGGTATCAAGTGTATTACAACTTTTATAATTGGCCCAAGTAATGATCATGGGGTTTTCATAGCCTTTTGATCATACTTACCTCTAGTGCTCCACTTGTCCAAAGGGGTTTGAATTAGGGTTGGGCAATTCTCCCCCTAGTATGTTCATGACAAACCAAGGTATGACTTCTAAGATAGGTTGCACTTACTTAGGGTCTTGAGCTCTAAATTTGGGGTACTTTGCTCAAACTAAACCACATGTGATAATAGGTTTAATGGTGTAGTCATGGGTGAACACCCTAAGTAACACCTGGGGTGTTACAGCCCTCCCCCCTTAAAGGAATCTCGCCCCGAGATTTTAGGTGGGGTCCTCCGGAGGGGTGCCATGAAGGTGTGATGGTGTGTGGTTTCTGCTTTTATTCAAGTTTCTCTAGTTAACTGCTCTTCGAATGTCATCCTATTTGCAACTTCAGAAGGAAGTCCTTTTTGAGTCATTTTGAGAGCTTACACTACCTTTAACATCTAAGTTTTTCTTCTATTTAGATTCAAAGGGCAGGTGGGGGTGGGGTTTGGGGTTACGTACCGACTCCCTTGGGCAGAAAGTCGGGGAAGCGAGAGCGTAGAAAATCCTCAGTCTCCCACGTGGCCTCTTCTACTGAATGGTGACTCCACTGAACCTTATACATTCTGATCGATCTTGCCCGCGTTGATCTCTCCTTTTGGTCCAATACCCTGACGGGGTGCTCTTGATAAGACAAGTCTGGTTCTATCTCAATTTCTGGTTCAGGTAGCACTTCAGTGGGTAAGCGGACACACTTCCGAAGCTGGGATACATGGAACACATCATGAACTGCTGACATGTGGGGTGGCAACTTCAACTGATATGCTACGGGTCCACAGGTTTCCTTGATCTCATAAGGTCCAATGTAGCGAGGAGCTAACTTGCCCTTGATTCCAAATCTCTGGACACCTTTGGTGGGTGACACCTTAAGATAAACATGGTCTCCCACTTCAAACTGTAGAGGCTTCCTTCTCTTGTCATGATAGCTCTTTTGCCTGGCCTGGGCAGCTTCTAAGTTCTTCTTAATGACTCTGACCCTTTTTTCTGCTTCAAGTACCAAGTCTAGTCCAAATATTTCTCTCTCTCCGGCTTGTGACCAATTTAGCGGTGTCCTACACCTTCTCCCATATAAGGCCTCAAAAGGTGCCATCTTCAAGCTGGACTGGTAGCTGTTATTATAAGAGAACTCTGCCAACGAAAGACACTTGTCCCAATCCTTTCCATAGTGTAGCACACATGCCCTCAACATGTCTTCCAAAATCTGATTCACCCTTTCTGTCTGACTGTCTGTTTGAGGATGGTATGCTGAGCTTCTTATTACATGGGTCCCAAGTGATTTTTGGAGCTGCTCCCAAAAGCGTGCCACAAATAGTGCTCCCCTGTCAGACACAATGGTCTTCAGAATTCCATGCAAACGCACTATTTGATCAACATAGATTTCTACATATTTCTCTGCCTTGTGGGTGGTATGCACTGGCAAGAAGTGAGTTGTCTTGGTCAACCGATCTACAATGACCCAGATAGAATCATGATGCCGGGAGGTATTGGGCAATCCCACGATAAAATCCATGCAAATATCCTCCCATTTCCAAGATGGCGTGGGGAGGGGATGCAAAGGGCCTGCTACCTTCAAATGACTGGCCTTGATTCTTTGGCAGGTGTCACATTCTGATATATACTTCGCAATTTCCCTCTTCATTCTGGTCCACCAGTATAAGGATCTAAGATCATGGTACATCTTGTTACTACCGGGGTGCATGGAAAATTTGGATAGGTGAGCTTCATCCAATATCCTCTTTCTGAGCTCGGGGTTCTTGGGAACAACCAATCGGTCTCCAAACCATAGGATTCCCTTGCTGTCCTGGCGGAAGCATTTGTATTTTTCTGCCTTCTGTTCGATCATTTCTTTGATAACCCGAACACCCTTGTCACCAATCTGTGCCATGACTATTTGTTCCTGTAAAGTAGGTTCCACTGAAATATAACTTAAAGCTCTGGAGGAAATGACTTCTAGGTTCAGCTTACACAACTCATCACATAGAGTGGTGATTCTTGCATCCATGCTCATACAATTACACTGGGCTTTCCTGCTCAAGGCATCTGCCACAACATTGGCCTTGCCAGGATGGTAATGCACCTCCAAATCATAGTCCTTGATTAGCTCCAACCATCTTCTCTGCCTCATATTAAGATCAGCCTGGGTGAAGATATATTTGAGACTCTTATGATCAGTGTAAATGTTACAGTGAGCTCCCATCAAGTAGTGTCTCCATATCTTGAGAGCATGAACCACAGTTGCTAACTCCAGATCATGTGTGGGGTAGTTCTGCTCATGGGGTCTGAGTGCTCGGGAGGCATAAGCAATGACTCGGTTGTCTTGCATTAAGATGCATCCCAATCCAGTATCGGAAGCATCACAATAAACCTCAAAGGGCTTGGTATTGTCGGGCTGAGCTAGCATAGGTGCTGTTGTCAAATGCTGCCTCAGTGTATGAAAAGCATCCTCACACTTCTGGCTGCAATCATACTTGACTCCCTTCTTCAACAGTTCAGTCATTGGCTTGGCAATTCTGAAGAAATCCGGAATAAATCGTCGATAATACCCTGCTAATCCCAGAAAACTCCGAATCTATCTCACTGTGGTAGGAGGTTTCCAATTCATTACTTCTTGTACCTTCTCAGGATCAACTGATATTCCATCCTGAGAAATTGTGTGACCCAAGAATTTAATTTCCCTTAGCCAGAAATCGCACTTAGACAACTTAGCATAAAGACGATGATCGCACAGTCGCTGAAGCACGATGTGTAGATGCTCAGCATGCTGGTCCTCATTCTTGGAATAGACCAGAATATCATCAATGAAAACCACCACAAATTTGTCCAATTCTGGCATGAACACTGAGTTCATCAGATACATGAAATAAGCCGAGGCATTGGTCAGCCCAAAAGACATCACCAAAAATTCATAGAGCCCATATCTAGTAGAGAAAGCCGTCTTTGGAATATCACTGGCACGGATCTTGATTTGATGGTAGCCCGAGCGAAGGTCTATCTTGGAGAACACTTGGGCTCCCACCAATTGATCAAACAAAACATCAATGCGGGGCAGTGGGTATTTGTTCTTTATGGTCACCGCATTGAGAGGGCGGTAATCAACACACATTCTCAGACTTTCATCCTTCTTCTTTACAAACAAGGCTGAGCATCCCCAAGGTGAAGTACTTGGGCGAATGAACCCCTTGTCCAACAACTCTTGTAGCTGCTTTTTCAACTCTGCTAACTCTGCTGGAGGCATCCTATATGGTCTCTTGGATATAGGTGCAGTTACGGGTTGCAATTCAATTGCGAACTCTATGTCTCTATCGGGTGGCATTCCTGGCAATTCGTCCGGAAAAACATCTGGGTAGTCACAGACCACAGGGATTTTCTCAACCGGGGACTCTATCATGGTGAAAGCACAGGAACGGGTACATCCCTGATCAGGCAAATATAAAGCAGTCTCGCCATAAGTAGGGGAGTGAATCTCAATGGCCCTTGCTGCAATGTCAAGTACTGCCTGATGCCGGGATAACCAATCAGTTCCCAATATAATGTCCACACTATCTAAACCCAAAATGAGGAGGTTGGTTTTGATTATCCAACTACCAAACTTTATAGGCACATTCTTGTTGATTTGATTGGTGGCAATCCTGCCTCCTAGTGTTGAAATCGTAATACCCCCATTGGTGTGGTGAAAAGGTAATTGGCACTAGGCACTAAATTTGGCACTGATAAAACTGTGTGATGCACCAGAATAAAAAAGAATAATTGTAGGAAAATTCAAAACTGTAGAGATACCAGTCATGACGGGTGCTCCATCTGGAATGTCAGCCATGGTGGTGAAGTTCAGTCGGCCTTGCCTCACTTGCACCTTCTGTCTCTTGCCTTGATTCTGGTTGGCATTCTGTCCCTGCCGCTGCTGGTTTCTGGGGCAATTCTTGGCATAATGCCCGGTGTTACCACAAGTGAAACACTTGTTGTCATTGGGTTGACGGTACTGCTGCTGTTGTGGCTGGTTGTTCCTCTGAACTGGAAACTGGGTGCGGTTGGGTGCTTGCTGCTGCTGTGGTCGGATCACCCAACGCCCTTGCTGCTGCTGAGATCCTCTGTTCTGAGTGTCAGACACGATCCTGAAGCGTTGTGGCTGAGCTGAAGGTCTTGTCACAGGGGTCTTCCTCTTCTTCTCTGCCTGACGAGCTGTGATACAGTCCTCCTGGGAAATGGCCATGTTGACTAACTCATTATAGCTGTTGGCCCTGACCGTGTTGAGACGGTCACGGAGCTTAGTGCCGAGCCCCCTCCTGAACCTGTCCCTCTTCTTCTCGTCAGTGTCTGCATGGTATCCGGCGTACTGGCACAGGTCATTGAAGGCCTGAGCATACTGTAGCACTGTCCGGTTCCCCTGAGTGAGTGCCAGGAACTCATTGAGCTTGCGGTCCATAATGCCTGCTGGAATATGGTGTCCCCTGAAAGCTACCTTGAACTCTCTCCAATCCACTTCATGGTCAACTGGTTGCATAGCAAGGTAGTGGTCCCACCATGTCCGCGCGGGTCCGCGAAGCTGCTGGGTGGCGAACTTGACCTTAGTCACCTCTGAACAAACTCCATTGAGTAGTGGAAATTTGGATTCCACTACCCTAAGCCATACATCAACATCAAGTGGATCATCTGCCCTAGTGAACAACGGTGGCTAGGTACTGAGGAATTCTAGATAAGTGGTTGTCACGGGGTGTCGCTGATGATCACCACCACCATAATGCTGAGGTGGCGGCTGACGCTGAGCTAACTGTCGCAAGATCTCGTTCTGCTGAGCCATCAGCTCCGCAGAGTAGGAGGCGGTGGCGGTGGTGGAGGAATGCGCTCATTCTGTCCACGACGCGCTCTTCCTGCCATCTGAAAAACCATGTACATTCTCAATATCACATTCCTGAGGTTCAAGGTTCAATTGTGGTGAAAGAGTCAAAAGGGTATAACCAACATATTCCTACATAATAATAAAAAAAATTCCACATGGCATAAACTTTTCTTCTTAAATTAAAGCTGACATCCTTCATCACCTAGATTTCCAAAAGAGTTAGCCATGATTACATCAATAACTCAAAAGACTCAACCCTAACTAGCCTAGTACCCCAAGGGTGCAAAAGCTAAGCTAGTCTCGAGGAGTTCTACCGTCACAGGCTTCTAACTCTATCTCTGCGACCTAGTGAGCAAACGAGGCAACGCTCGACTTGGGGGAAGGTGGTCTCCCTGAACCTGCAGTGTCCAAGCTGGAGACAGGCTCCTCTCCTCCCTCGATATCGACATCCTCGTTGGCCTCCATGTCCTGGATTTCCTGGTGATGCATATCCAGGTGCTGGTTAGCCTCTGCAAGCTGCTGCTGGGTGTTGATCAACTGATCTTCGAGAACCTCGATGGTTTTCTCCCTGGTTCCCACTAGCTCCTCAAGCTCGTGGGTCTCATCTGACAACTGCTCCACTTGTAGATCTTTTTCCACCATCTCAGTGGACAAGTCAACCACAAGCTCCTCTCTGTTATCCAAAGTGATCTTGGTAGCCTCCAATAGTGCCATCAGATGAGACATTGCTTCTCCACGCATCACTTGTAGACGATACAGGGCATTCATGCACCGCACCATCAAGTGAGCAGTCTGACCTGGGTAGATAGCCTAAATATCCTTGGCATGCTCCACTCGATCCTTTCACATTGGGTCGTCCTCCTTTTCCGCAGGGAACAACCCAATGGGGTGAGTGGACAGCTCCAAGGGGTGGAATCCGCAGAAGGTGGTCAGTCTGTGAAGAGCAAACGCCTCGATAGTATCTTCAGCTCTATATCCAAAAGACTTAGAGTCCAACGAATGCCAGCCTGGCTGCAGGGGATGAGGCTCCAGGGTCATCCTCACCCTACAGCGGGGCACTCGGTGCTTCTCAAACAGCCGCACCGCGTACTGGGGAGGCGTCGCGTAACCAGCTCCCTAAAGTACCTCCCACAAGATACGGGGAAAACCCTCTCGTGCAAGCCCGTCAGTGTGGGACTGTGCATTCCCTTCGTCCGAGGATCCGTGAGAAGTCATCTGTGTATGGTTAAGCGTAAGTAAAAGAAAAAGAATTATAAAATAAAAAGGGATCGCGATTCCGCCTCTCCAAAACTACGACAATGGTACTGGGGTACTTAATTTGTTATTACTATGTATTAAGGTTCTTACCCACTTATTAAATAGTTTAATTAAGGATGCATGCATGCTCGTCCTAAACGACCTCACGTCAACTTAGAGGGAATAGGAAGGAACTCCCATCCCTTATAGTAGCCTGTAGGGCTTACATAATTAACCACCTAGCTACCCCTCTATCATCCTAAGGCTTCACGTCCTAGGTCTATCCTGATCGTCCTACGATCTATCCAACATTTGTTTCTATCAAGTTTTATTTTGAAAAAAGGATGGTTTTATAGTTTATTGATTCCTCCGTGGTGGTACGAGCTCCGATACCAGCTGTGGCGGAACTGCTCGAATTATTCCAACTTAAGTGCCTAAGTCCCGCCTTAGAGGCTAGACCACACTTAAATGGGAATAACCCGTCAATCCCTCGGATCTAGTCCGACGAGGCCACTGACAGGATCAAGTACCACAGTCTCACTCGATGGTGAGTCACAGAGCAAATACAATAAAGCATAAAACCATACATTAAGGAGTATCAAGCTTATTACATCATCATCGGAGCTTTAGCAAAAGTAGTCATCATTGTTCGAAGTGCAGCGAAATAAAACAAACGATAAATAAACAGAGAGATGGGGAAGCCTGTCCCATCACTCCTCATGCTCCTCCTCAGTCGAGGTAGGGTCCCACTCGACTGTCCAACCCGGTGGCAAGGTGGACGGCCAAGTCATTCCAGCAACCATGTCCTCTAGAGAACCTGTAAAATTATGCCACAAGCAAGGCAGAGTATACTAATACTCAGCTAGACTTACCCGGTGTGAGGAGTCTACTCCTCTACCTCTAGACATGCAACTGTTTGGCTGAGGGGTTTGGTTGCCAAAAAGCACTAGCTGAGTCTATAAATCAAGTTTTAGCTTGGTCAAGTTTTAGTGTGACTCTCTTAAGACTAATTGTATACCTATCTAATCATACATGGTTTCAAACATTTAGCAATCAACAACTTTTGCCCATTCATCACATTTCCACTTTTTACTCAATGCAGTACAATGGATCAAGCAGTCTCATTAGCTGCGAGAAGCAGATGATTCGAATCGAGTTTTTATCCTTGCAAGGTAAACCCAAACACACGACGTGGCGAGGCATTCCGTCCCCACACACATCAACCGTCCCCATCGATTCCCCATCAGCAGATCAGGGCTCACTGCCTTGGCGTACAATGCCTCACTGACCCCGACTGTCGTCGTGCAGTGACCGCACTTGTACCCACCATAACAGGAATGGGAGACCACGTCTTAGGTCGCGTGAGGGGATATGTCCACTGCCAGGTTCACTCAGGTACTAGGCTTACCGATTTACCATATTTCTCGGCATGTCTTAGTACGTTCAAACGCTTGACACAGGTATCCGCACGTTAATCCTTATTCCAATCTCATCTCATAGACCACGCATCCCCATGGATCCGTGTCCACAGACCAACATCAGTATGATATGAAAGTGGGTACAATCAATGTCCTGACCTCGCGCGAGTGCTACAAAATTCACTCGACTTCTACCGAGATCCCTAATTAGCAAAGCAGCTAGTCGACCTAGCATACCAGTATCCAGCTCAAAAAGGATTCTTGGGTTCATGCAACTAGGGTTTCAATCAACTCCTACACTTAAGTGCACAATACAAGCCTACAAACATTAAGTGTAGTAAAATAACATATAGAACAGGTTATGCATAAAACCGGGGCTTGCCTTCCGAAGCTGGGGCAGGCAGATCCTCTAAGGCAGGCTCTGGTGCTAGATCCGGGGCTACCTCCTGAGCAACTCCTTGCTCCGGCACGAGGATGTACTCTCCGTCAGCGAGGTTGCAATCTATCGAATGCAATGAGTAAGAATATGTATGCCATGATTATGCAGAATTTAGAAATCATCATGTTAAGTGAAGAAATTAAGTTAATGGGTAATTTAGGGTTTTCCTGATTATAAGAGGCTTTTAGGGTTTAAGGCTTATCAATTTAGGTTGGAGGTTCTTGCTTAAGCATAATGGATTAAGACTTGGAATGCCCCTTAAATGTTTTAGTAGGGAGTTAGGGGTTTGGTTGGTTTGGTTAGGGCAACATTAGTCTCCACTATTAGTTCTTCTTTTCATTTTCCACTTATGAATTTTAGTGTGGGTTTGAACTTACAGCAGTGTTTTAACTTTGCCCAAAAATTCTGTAAAAATTACAGTGGGTTACTATTTGTCACTGTAGTTTGTCCTATAAATTTGAGGTGGATACTGATGTAGACACTATTTGTGCAAAATTAACAAAGACAAGCTTTAAAAGGGCATTTTACACTATAGCTGTGATTTAATTTAGGTTTCTGTACCAAATTTTATTTTTGTCCAGATACATAGGTGATATTAGGCCTCTGTGTTAAAAATCACAGAAAAAGGCCTACTGG
Source organism: Zea luxurians (assembly GCA_029449295.1). NCBI lineage: Eukaryota > Viridiplantae > Streptophyta > Magnoliopsida > Poales > Poaceae > Zea > Zea luxurians. The sequence continues at coordinate 150,209,578 of JAOPSE010000007.1, forward strand.
ATATTTAGTTGTGAATTTCTAAAGTTTTATGCCAAAAAATTGCTTATAACTAACTTGTTATTTGAAAAATCTCAAACAACAGATTCCATATTTTTTCTATGTTTATAATAACAAAACATTAGTTATCCCAAGGGTTGGGGTGTTTTCTCCTAGGGTTATTTTTCTAGGGTTTTTCTAAGGTTTCCTTGTTTTTCTAAATAAAAAGGTATCTCCTTTCTTTTTCACTAAACAAGGGTATAGTAAATTTTTCTAGTGAACTAAACTAAATAAGGGAGCTAACAAAAATATGGGCACTCTCTGGTTCCTATTTTAAACTACCTTTCATATTTTCTTCAACTCTAAGCAAAAAGTGATTTAAATGGCAAACTCTACCTTAATGGGGTGTACATAGGGGTTTATTATTTGTAAACAGGTTAGGAAATGATTAAGTACCTCTCTAAATTTTCTTAACCTCAGTCAAATAGTGGAGCTATTTTTTCTTTATTTCTTTTAGCTTTTGACCAGTTAGTCATTTAAATCAAAACTTTAAAGTTTTCTGTAATACTTATGGGTTTTATATTTTTCCTAAGTAGTTTATATTATTTAGGATCTGGCAAAATTGGTTTGACTCGATTTGGGTAAACCAAACTGAAGTTATGAGTTTTTCAAGTTCTTTTTGGATTTAAATCAGAATATTTAAAAGGTTTCCTGGGAAACTACTTTGCATCGAAGACCCTGGACTCTTTCTAAACCATTTCCTTCAGTTATACCCTTAAGCTACTATTTCCCTGAGTCACTGACAGTGCACAAAACCCCCTACCCTTTTCTTCTTCTTCCCCGCGGTCCCTCCCCCTAAGTAAACAGTAACCGTGGAAAGGAAAAGGATGGCGCGGCTCACCGGCGGTGTGAGAGGTCCGGCGAGGGGCGGGGTTGGCTTCGGGAGGTTCTGGCGGTCACGGCGATGTACGGCTCGACGGCGGTGGTGGCCGAAATCGACCGGACCACGTGCGCAGGCGGGTGAACTCGTCGGCGGCGAGTGCTCCGGCCTAACCATGACGATCTAGTTCAATTAAACGGCACGATGAGCTCCATGGGATGACGTAGCAGCTATGTGTGCAGGGAATCAGAAAATGGTGCAGAGGCTTACCCGGTCTACGTTCACCAGCAATCGGGTGAAGTCCGGCGACCGTGGACTGGCTTCTCCGGTGAGGCAAAGTCTGATTCCTTGCTCGGGGAGCTTTACTAAGGCATGCACAGCCTATTCCGAGGGTCAGACAGGGTCAGGAGAGTCTCTACAGGCCGGTCTACGGTGGCGGGGGATCGGGTGGACGCGGGCACGCCGTGCGCGAGGCAAAGCCGGTGATCTGGTGCTCCGGTGAGGTCGAGTGGGCGCGGAGGAGTACGGTCGACGCCCCGGGGGGTTTTATAGGCGCGGGCAGCGGCGCTGGTTTGGCTTGGCGCGACACGGGGGCATGCGGGGGCACGCGTCGGGCGTGCTCTGGCGAGCTCAGAGCGCGTCGAACACGTGTGTGTTTGCTTCTGCCCTTGTACAACGGCCGGTTGGAGCATTTTAGCGTGAAGATCTTGGCAAAACCACTGTACACGATCTCTTCCCTACACCATATCCTACCTTTTTGATGTGTATCCCAAGCCAAGATACGGTCGGGGTAGGGAGAGATAGGGGTGAGAAGTGGCCTATGTCTTAGCTGTCCAAACCGAGACAAAATTGGTGCCAAGTCGTGTCAAATGACTTAGGGTTGGGTTCAAACTTTTCTAGGGTGTTCTAGGGGTATTTTGGCGCCACTTTGTCAATTGGGTCAAATGGTTTTGAAGTTTGAATAAGGGTGAACATGTTTGATCTTTGAAAAAGGGTTGGTTTTGGACTTAGAGAAATTCTGATTTTTCTTTTGTGCTCAATCCTTTTGTGAACCTTTTGGGGTTTTTCTGAAATCTTTTTGGGGTCACTTCCTTACTATTATTTGTAGGGTATCAAGTGTATTACAACTTTTATAATTGGCCCAAGTCATGATCATGGGGTTTTCATAGCCTTTTGATCACACTTACCTCTAGTGCTCCACTTGTCCAAAGGGGTTTGAATCAGGGTTGGGCAATTCTCCCCCTAGTATGTTCATGACAAACCAAGGTGTGACTTCTAAGATAGGTTGCACTTACTTAGGGTCTTGAGCTCTAAATTTGGGGTACTTTGCTCAAACTAAACCACATGTGATAATAGGTTTAATGGTGTAGTCATGGGTGAACACCCTAAGTAACACCTGGGGTGTTACAGTAATACCCTACTCCACTGTGTGTTGTATTGAGCTTGTGAGCTTGAGAGTCTGAGTGAGCTTGAGCCTAAGTTGGGTCTGCCTTGTAACGCCGTGTGCCCTCCCTTTTATAGCTCAAGGGGGGCACATATAAGGATACTAAGCCCCGACATGTGGGCCCAGGGACAAATGGAAGGAAGCAACTAATGCCTGTAACGCCAGGGTGAACTCCGAGCGCCATAATGCCCACAACGCATACAATGTTGATATGCCACCGCAACTTCCTTGGTACGCGTGCGTCATGATGAGTGCTGCGCATGCGGCAGCATGGGCGTATTGCCTGTCAACGGAATGGACAGGCACGCCGCCTGTAAGATGGCCTGGTCTCCGTCCGTCAGAGGAGTGGACAGGGCACATTTAATGCTGAGGCGGCACATCGCCTGCCAGTGGAGTGACATGGCTCATTAAATGCTGAGGCGGCACATCACCTGCCAATTTGACAGGCGGCACGCCTTATCCGCAATAAATGCAGAGGACGCGCGGCTCAGAGGCCTTACGTTAGGCTCCGCCCGCTGGCTTACGTCACGGGCAGTGGGCCACGTGGCAGCATCGGGTCTCCGCCTGAGCGGGGAGCAGAAGCGTACGTGGTATGGTCCAGACACGTGTCAGCTCTGGACCCCCGCCTGGTCTTGATTAAGGTCCAGGTACTCTTTGTCCCAGAATCCTGGGACCCTATTGTTAGTGGCCCGAACCCCACACAGAGGGGTCCGGGACCCATCCCAGGGGTTTGGTTCGTGCCAGTGGAGGTCCTGGACCTTACCCGGGGGTCCGGTCCATATATACAGGGGTCCGACACTTTCCCATGGGGGTCCGGACCCACTGCTGATGCCTTGGAGCATATCGTCTTCTCTGGCCACGTGGCGGCCCCGGAGCCGTCCGCGTGGTGTGGTCGGGTGTTATTTGCCACGCGACTAGAAATAGCCGCGTGGACACCGCGCCTTCATACTGTAGTAAGGGGTACCCCTGTTTCAGGGTACCGACAGTTGGTATGATAATTGATAGAGAAATAATGTTCTATGGAAATGGTATTGTGTGTCAATATCTCATATACTTGCATGCATCTAAACAAAGGAATTAAAAGAAAATAGAAGGATGGTAGTTGAGGAAGTTGTAGCGAAATGTATATAGTTTAATAGTATGGTTGGGTTTAGAGGGATTTTGTAGGGGGAACCGCTGCGGTAAGTAAAGATGTAAGGGAAGAGAGTGTGGTGAGGTGGCACTTTAGTGGGATATAGGGGGGGGGGGGGGGGGGCGAATGTAGCGAAAACTGATGCGGATAGGTTGAAAATGTGGTGCTCACAAGGGATAACTGAACTAAAAAAACTCCACATATATATATATATATATACACAGGTTCCTTATTTGCCATGGCCTTCATGAGAAATGGCAAAGTAACGCGCACACACTAATGCTATCAAACAAACAAAAAAAGTCCAGGGTGCTACTATGCTATGTATAAACGCTTTCAGCATACAATTAGCCCAAGCTAAAAAATGGCAGGCTACTCAGATCTCTGGACAGCTCGCTCTAATGCGCAGTGCCTCTATAGCTACCAAATGCCCACACGGTCATTTCCGAGCCCTGACCACCCGTTCCGGCTCAAACCCCTTGGGATACACGAGCACCGAATCGACACAGAGTCCCCCTTTCGTGTGGGTGCAGTCGATCTGCGCTAACGAAAACTTGAGCCTGGTCGGTTGATCAGAGCTCGGCGGCGCGTCGAAATCGCCGACGTGGTACAGGATCCAGCGTCCAGGCTCGTCCAGGTAGCACTGGGACACGGCGTGCTGGCCGTCCGACGTGGAGAGCTGGAACCGCACGGGCTTCTTGTCCCAGCCGTGGACCTGCTCCGAGCTGCAGACGCGGCGGCCGAAGCGCGTGGAGGACTTGCCGAGGTGGAGCCTGAAGTAGAGGCTGTAGGCCGTCCCCGCCGGGAAGCAGAAGTCCACCTCTCCCACCACCTCGAACCACCAGATTTGCTGCAGGTATGCAGTGGAGTGGAACCTGCAGTGCAGACGTGTTTCTTAGGTGTCAAGAACAGAAAGGCCATGGCTCAGATTGGTTTCGCCATACACAAGGCATATGGCGGCGTACAAAAACAGGCCATACGATCCGCATGGCCCTCAGACATGAGTGCAGACATGTTTCTTAGGTGTCGCCACGATGGACTGGTATTCGAACGCACAGGTAATTGCGGAATTTATCTGTGCCTTTTGTCCAAAAGAAAACAATTTATTTGCCCATAAAAATCCGGTGGTCAGAGTCAGATGGTGCTGAAAAATCACGACTTCATAGGGAAATGAAGGAGATATATATACTGAGCTGTTGAAAATTTCAGACCCACACATGGTGCTGTTCTCTACCAATTATCTCCTGTCAATTTTTGCTGGCGTCCATGCTTACCTCACCAGTGTAGCGGCTAGCATAAAGTTCATTTCCGAATTTAATTTTTTTCAAGTCAATCGTAAAAGAGAATAAAAGGTTTCACTTTATTGCTTTCGCTATTCTCAACTGTCGCAACAAGGCATTCATTACTGTGTCACTCACCTGTAGCCTTCCTCTCTCTCACCCCTACGGCCCTCACTCCATGTCTCACCACGTCACTACGATGGTCGTATACACGCTCTGTTAAGCATGGCCTTATAGTCCGACAATAAACACGATCCAGCCCTAGCTAACTGTTCGTAAAAAAAACAAGAGGGAGTGAAATTTCAATATGGTAGAAGTCGAACAAAACGGGAGGAAAAGAAGTGAGTTCATATTAATTTACCTAGATTCAGATGTTGGCATGTTAATCCAGTATCTTCTATCGTCAATCCCAGTAATGACCAGCGCTTTCGACGACAAGGCCATGCAGATCCCACCTTCGTTCTTCTCCAGCCAGAATTCCTGCAGCACAAAGCAGAAAAGTACACGTTGAAAAAACTCCTCTGTGAACAAAGCTTGTCTGCTTGTGTCGTATTCAGTTTTGCTTGCCTACAAAGCAACAGAGACTTCGTGGTAATACTTCTCCACTAGTCCATGGTGGTAAAGATAGAATTTTTTTTTTTCAACAGGAACCTTCATAGTTCCCCGAGAACAGACAATTTTCTTATGTCGAACACGAAAAATCAAACTGGAAGGCCCGGTGCTCACCTAACCAGTTGAAATTCGATGAAACAAAATTCAACGACGAATACCATAAACCTTCTGCTTTCGCGAGGGGGAAAAAGGCTTCATTTTGAATCTAAAGCAAATAACTTTATACTCACCAATCCACAAAACTAATTCGAAGTGGATAAAATTAAGGCTATACTACAAGTTCCGAATTCCAATCGTCTCCATGCCCAAATTGCTTAACAGTCGAGTCGACAAAAAAACTCTTGAACGTCACAAAATGGAACTTAGTTAGACCGATCAAACAAACAAGCAAACAAAAAGTAGAGAAACCTCACCCTTTTGCCACCGTCGAACGGCACAGGTTTGGCGAGCCTCGCAAAGACGTCCTTCCTCCCCACCGCGCTCCAATCCCGCCCACTCCCTCCCTCCTCGTCGGCCTCGTCGACGAAGCGCAGGAGCCGGGCGTAGTTCCCCGGCAGCTTGGCCTCCCACACGAAGTCCGCGCCCGCGGCGCCGCGGAACGCGCGGTTGAGCCGCGCGAGCCGGCATATGTCCGGCGCGCCGAGGCGGAGCAGCACCTCCGCGGTGCACAGCTCCGGGAGGTCGCCCAGCCCGGCGCCGCGCGCCACCTTGCCGCCGGGCTCCGCGCCCGCCAGGCCCGACGCGCCCGCGCCCATGCCCGCCTCCAGTCGCAACTACTGCCTGGCTCTCCGCCGCCGTGGAGAAGAGCGCGCCTTTGCGGAACTCGCGCGCGCCGGTAGCCTCAGCCTGCAGCGAGCCGAATCCGCTCCCAAGAACTCGGTCCCGTGTCGCGGGTTTCCGGTTTCAGAAATATACTAGCTCACTAGCAGCAAGCGCTACCGCGCGAGGTGGAGGGCTGGAGGTGGTCCTTGCCGGAGGGGCGACGAAGCTAGGCACCGGATGCCAAGAACTGGGTTCCGGGGCGACGCGGTCGAGGAATCTGTTCCAACTGCTCGTGCGGGCCGTGTGCTTGGGAGCGGCAGGGAGCCACCACAGCCCAGAGAGGGACGTGGTGTACGAGAGGAGCTGGAGGAGGAGGGAAAAGGGACAAGTGGGGGCGCATTTATGTAGGGCTGGAAACGAGCCGAGCCGAGCTCGGCTCGGCTTGGCTCGGTGCAGCTCAGTGCCTGACCGAGCTCAGCTCGGCTCGGCTCGGTGCTTTCACGAGCTGAGAAACTAGGCTCAGCTCGGCTCGAAGGCGGCTCGCGAGCCACACCCTGATATTATATAATTGCATTATATTGTGAATTATTAGTATATAAATATGAAATATATAGATATCATTCATTATTATGAGGAATCTAAATTATTAATTGTCATATATCTATCATGAAACGCTAAGAAACAAACTGACAATCTATAAAATTAACCAATATCCATCATTATTCTATATATTAAGAAATTTGACACAGCTCGCGAGCCGGAACGAGCCGGCTCAGCTCGGCTCGCTACGGGAACGAGACCAAAAGGCAGGCTCGGCTCGGCTCGCTCGAGGCTCGCGAGCCGCTCCGAGCCGAGCCGAGCCGCTCCGAGCTAGAGCCGGCTCGCGAGCCTCGAGCTTTTTTTCCAGCCCTATTTATGTTTGACTTCTCTGACTACAAACTCCCTGAAACGCAGAGCAATTGCCACCAACTCCTCGGGTACTTCTCTGAACATCGACAACTGCTGAAATACAATTCTTGACAGGGGTTATCGGAGAAAGATTTATATCTGGTCCTCCTTTTCTTTTGAAAAAAAAAGATAATGCCCGAATTTTTATTTAAAAATGTATCTAGTAGTTCTAGACTTTTAGGGATTTCAGCACATACTGTACTCCAGGAAACAGTTGAGCTGCAGTCTCTCTGTCTGGTGAGACAAGCAGCTACCTAATACATACGTATGCTCCACTCCTCCGATGTAGCTCCTCTCCAAACATAATTGGTGCTGGGTATTTTGAAGAATCGGATGTAGCTTTCGGCCCCAATAATTATAACAAAAACCGTCACTTTCTTTCGGTCCCTGCGCTTAGAAACGGTTTAGATTATCTTTTTTTTCTAAAATCCTAAACTTTAGCTCACATCGGTAGTTACGGAATAATCATAGCATTAAGACAGGAGACCACCGTATTTAGGGCCTGTTTGGTTCACTACCTCAGTTGCCACACTTTGCCTAACTTTTCTGCCTAAGGTTAGTTATTCAATTCGAACGACTAACCTTAGGCAAAGTGTGGCACATTTAGCCACAAACCAAACATGCCCTTAAAACTTTAAAACATCTACGGTCTTCTTAGAGATCTTTAGGGGTTAATTAAAAAAATACAAGAAACTGACTCTTCAGTCTGTCTCTAAACGAATCTATACTACTTATTAAGAAGGTAAGAGTAGTCTGCCTCCCTTGCGTTCTGCCGTCCCTCAATCTCCACCGTCCATCCCATATCTCTGTTTTTCGTGCGTCGTCCGTCAGCCGTCCTGCGTGCGTCGTCTCCCATCCGCCCCTTCCCCGTCCGCGCGAGCAACCTAGCTCCCTCTGCCCTCTCCCGTTCGCAGTTCTCCTCCCACGCTGGCAACCGCTCCCTCCCTCCGCCGTCAGGCGCACCCTCCCCCTCGCTCTGGACCTTCCCAAGACGTTGGAGTCCGTCCCCACGCTTCGCTGGACTCGCCATCACCGCCTCCCCGTTGGGCCACGAAACCCTAGCGGCGCTTGCAGCCCCTGGATACCGCGTCTCGCTCCCTGGCGCCTCCGCCCGTGCCTTGCTCCCACCGACGCTGTCTCCTCGCTGGGCCATGATTCCCCTCTGGAACGATGGTTGCGCTGCCTGGCCACGCCGTCGGATCGGCGGTGCAGCGCGCGGTGCAGGAGGTGGTGGCGGACCCGCTCGGTTGCTGGCCCGCATGCCGTCCTCATGGACCTCGAGCCCGGCACCATGGACTCCGTGCGCTCAGCCCCCTTCGACCAGATCTTCTGCCCCGACAATTTCGTCTTCCAGTCCGGCGCCGGCAACAACTGGGCCAAGGGCCACTACACCGAGGGCGCTGGCAACAACAGGAACCGCACCCGCCATCCGCGCTCCAAATCTCGCTACTCCCTTCCATCCTCCACGTGCATCGCTCCAAATCTCGCTGCTCACTTTCTAAGCGTGAGGAGGAGGCGGACCAGCTGTGCCGGTCGGCTTCCGAGTCGTTGTCTTCGGTGGGGAGCATCGGCCGCACGCCATCTGGAAGGCGGGCCGGCCGACGCGGCGGCGACGTCGACAGCGACCGCTCCAGTCGCGAGAGTTTCCAGGCCCAAGGTGAGACGCGCGTGGTTGCTTGTTTTCGGCGGAATTTGCTCGGTTGATTGATCGCATCTGGATTCTCCCCCTTTTTTCAGTGGAATCCATATAAATATTGTGGTATGTAATGCTGGTACTCAATTACTACCTAAACTGAATTGCAGCACCACTTCGCCCTTCTACTACACTAAATACACAAGCAACAGCAAGGTTCATTAGACACTCACTTTCCCATCTGACATCTGGTACATACTTGGACATTAAGTTTATGTGGATTCTTGATTATTATGGCATGGAAATGAGATTCTTTTATTCAGATCAGAAGAGGAGCATGCATGAAATAAGTAGAGGAGAAAGGCGGAGTTGGTCTGGGCAGAAGAGAAAGCCTGAACCTTCAGTAGAAAAGAAATCTGTTCGTGTTGCTGCAGAAGAGTTCTTTGCAAAGGCTTCTCAGGAACTTATTGGACATAGTGATAGCAGGGTCAAGGGTCCTGTTATACTCATTTCTGATGAAGATGAGGACTAGATCAGTATGTTGTTTTTTGTCAGTTTGTGAAATATTTATACTGCTGATTTGTCATTGTTGACTTTGTTCTTACTACAAAAGCAATGCTGGACACAACAGGCCTACTTACATTACATGCTGATGTGTACAACATTGTAACATACTCAGACATGAGGACATATATGGCATATTGGCCACAAATCATGGTCCACTGATCTGTCTTCATAAAAATAAATGGCACTGACAATCCTTGATTGTTAATATAGATACTCATAGATTATTGCAATTTACAGACTCTTGGCATCAGAAATTTAATGATTGAACATGTATACATTTTTCATAACGTGCAATATGTGAACATGTATACATTTTTCATGCAATATGTGAACATGTATACATTTTCATGATTCAGTTACAGTTAATTTAATGATTGAATTTTTTGTTCCCTTTTGCATATAGACTATTCTTCTGAAAAAATGATAGGACACTACTCTGAGGACATCCTTCGCTTTGACGTAGATGACACATAACCAATAACCAATACATGTCCATTGCTTCTCAATCTGTAGTGAAGATAAAGTATCTGTTCTTTACAATTTGGAGAAGTCCTTAGAAGTGTACTTTGACCATCTGACAATAATCAGCAATTGTTACAAAAACAATCTGTATTTAGAAGATGTTCATGATGTGAATCTAGCGATACATATTTTACCTACAAAGCATGCACATATTTTGCAGATAATTGTTGGTCAGACTTTATGAAGTTTGACTTTATTGAATCCTAATGTGACATTCTATATGCAGTGATGTACATTTCTTGCCTTCAATTTCTTTATCCAGTTCTCTGATTTTTTTTTATCTTAACACTTTCAGTAATATTTGGAATGGTCATAAGTCAAACTAGACTTCCCCAGCGACAGCGATTCAACGAACAAGAACCAGGCCAGTAGTTATGTAGTGCAAAGATCTACTCCCGGTCCCGGTGAGTTTGATTAGAAATCATGAATGTTCAGTACCTGGCTCAGTTTTTATTAGCAGTGTAGTGAGACCGAGAGCATGAGGCTTCAAAGAGGAAATTTGTTAAGGCATAATAGGTTATATTCTTGTTGTCTACTAACATCAGATGCATTCAGTGAACCAGCTTCTAATGCCTCTTGTACCGCTCATCGGCAAGGGAGTGCTATAGGAGGAGGTTATGGTGAGTTTTGTCGCGACTAACGGTGAGCCCACAACTACAGCCACGTCGAAGCTGGTCTGGTGGAATCTCTTGGAGCAGATGACGATGACGCCGACATCCTGCACCTCTACGACGCTGTCGACCAGGACGCGGGCCCCTCCGTTGCGCGCTCTACAAGTCTGGATCCATCATCGTGCTCGGTAAGACTGACTTCCTTAGGCCAAACATGGTACGATTCTTGCCCCCGTCTTATCTATACTGCTTATCATTTCTGGCCTGGTTCTATTTGAGGCTATTTGAGGCAAGGGAAATCTCACTAACAATTTACCATTCAGTGAATCTATTTGAGGCTCGCTTCAGACTAAAGCACTCTTAACTAGATCTTTTCCTTTCCACAGTAGACTGTTTAGAATGAGCTGCTGCTCCACCAATTCTTTTGCAGCCTCCTTGCTTGACTCGTGATGAAAACCATGACGTAATATGCCACAAATCTAATAGAGTAAACAAAATCTCCCTCTTTATATTGGCCGGCAAAATTGTGATCCTATCAGCATAAATGAGTTTTTTTTCACTGCACCACAATTGGCTACAGTTGCTAGATGGCAAGAAGACATATCTCTGTGGTTTTTTTGAGTCCAATTATGTCGACTCTAACTATGTAACTCCAAAATCTCTCAGGAAGGCACTACAATGACAGGCGCAAATATTGTAGCCTCATAAGTTACTTGGCTAAATTTACACATGCTAAAATCACTCAAAAGAATCCACTCAAAAGAAACTGGACTGTTAAACAGCAAGCAAATCACTCAAAAGAATTTAGTTTAGGCGTGCCTCTTCTGTTTATAATGACTGTTGAGTGATTTTAGGATAGCAATTTAGTATAGCATGTCATTGAGTAAAGGTTGTCTTTTACTAAGATAATTTGAGTGATTTGCTTCCTATTTAAGACTCCAGTTTTCAGAAATAAAGCGCTTTGTGTGTTCAGAAGAATTACCCAAAATTTCAGAAATGAACTCTATCTTCTGTTTGGGCGTTGCAGTCCAGAGTGATTTGCCTTGCATTTTGTTTGTAGACTGACAACTAGGTGTTGTATTGCAGTATAACTGCATTAGCCTTGGACTTAATCTGGATAAGATGGTTTAGATGGATAACGCATGTGGTAGTTGTATGGACCATAAAAATATTAACAAACAAGGCAAATAGCTTATAAACTGATTTCATGAATTAAGAAACATGAGTCATGATCATGCTTTTTCATTACCTGTTCTGTAAACTAAAAGGGTCTGTTAAACTAACTGAAATTGTGCTATGTGGTATGACTATTTCTGTTTTAAGTTCCTATCTTTTATTAGAGTTCGTTTCTGAAAACTGGACTGTTAAACAGCAAGCAAATCACTCAAAAGAATTTAGTTTGGGCGTGCCTCTTCTGTTTATATTGACTGTTGAGTGATTTAGGATAGCAATTTAGTATAGCATGTCATTGAGTAAAGGAACAAACAACCATTGTTTTTTTGTTTTTTTGCGCAAAGGAACAGACTGTCTGAATACTCAGTTGCTCTGAATGCTATCTATTCTGTTTTTGTTTTTCTTACAGCTCAGTTTTCATCATTCTTTGAACTGATGCATTGTTGTTTTTTGGTTCCTACATAAATACAAAGGGCCCATAGGTTATTGGATTATGAGTGATGATAACAAAATATTCTGTTTTAAATTCAGGCAGTCATGCTTTCAATTAGTGTTTAGAAACATATACTATGTTCAAGTGTAGGGTGTTCATTTGCTTTTAGTTCTTCAAAACAAAGCGGAATCAAGGTGTTCATTTTAAACATATATCTATAACTAAAAGGGTCTATTAAACTAACTGAAATTGTGCTACATGGTATGACTATTTCTGTTTTAAGTTCCTACTTTTATTAGAGTTCATTTCTGAAAATTTTGGTAATGCTTCTGAACACACAAAGTGCTTCATTGCTGAAAACTGGACTGTTAAACAGCAAGCAAATCTCCACATGAAGGTGGTCCTTGTGATGAATATCCATAGGATAATCTGAGGAACTACCTTATATTCCAAAGAAACATACAATTAGATAATATATATTATCTAGAAGACAAAAATAAGACGAAAATGTAATCAGCAGAAACAAAAAAACATTAAAGCATAAAATTAGTTGGAAACAACAAATAAATTAATAATATATCACAAATTATCATGTAGTGCTGAATTATAGCATATATTGTGAATGCCTGAATGCAATTATCCAAACTAAAAATCAATACTACTCTATTAAGATAGTAGCGTCAGCGTCCACACCTTGGTTGCCCCCGCACCCTCCCACGCGCGCATGGAAGCAGCCCGCCAGTCCCCGCCGTGCCCCTCCCCCCACGATCGCACAGGCACCGTCCCCCCCCGCACCCGCTCCGGATCTCGCCCCCGCCGCGGATCCCGCGCTGGCCACGATCGCCAATCTTGGCCAGCCCCCACCGTACCCTCGCCTATGTCTTGCCCCGTGATCCTCTCCCCCTCGTCGTCGTCGTCCGCCCTTCCATCCACGCGTCGTGCCCCCATCCACGCTCTGCATCGATCCCCTTCCATCGGCGCATCCGATGAGGATCCACATCTGCCGCGCCCGTTCGTCGTCGGCGCCCCACATCGATCCCCACGCATCGTCGGTGCCCCCCTCCATAGTTGTCGCGACTGCTACCACACGCCCCCGTCAGGAGGAGACTGACGCGGCGGCGCCGCGCCCCCCCCACATGCCGCCCGTCAAGCAGTGTGCTTAAGGCGCCTAGGCGAGCAAGTGGACCAGAAAACCGCCTTAGCGCCTAGGCGGCGCCTAGGCGACGCCCATGCGGGTATGGCGAGCAAGGCGACCAGTTTTGCTCGGGCGCCTGGACGCCTAGGCGTCGCCTAGGTGACGCCTTAAGAACACTGCCATCAAGTTCACCATCCCCGCCCCGCTCGCCCCTACCGCAAACGCCACTGCCGCCCATCGTCGCGTCATCCCCGTCCTTAGCGCCTCCCCCACCCCCGTCATCGGCGCTGCAACCCCCCCGGCCTCCCCGGCCTCTGCGTGATGCTCGGGAGTCATGACCGAGCAGCTCTAGATCCGCATCCGCACCCGCCACCGCCCCAGATCCCCCGGCGTGATGTGAGGGAACGACAACCGTGCGGCTTCGCCACCTGCCACAACCCCCCGATCCGTGACCAGAAGAGCTCGAGTCGCGCGTCGGCACAGGTGAGTCATCCTGCTCCTCTCTCCATTCAGCCCTCAACAACATCAGGATGGCCGATGGGGAGGACACCGGCCACGCGAGACCTCAACACCCCATGAAGCAGTCATACTTCGACTTCACCAAGGTGGATGCCGCATTTCTCCCCACCATCACTGGTCGTTCGTGGGCCTCTCCTCCCCCACACCGTCACTTGATGTGCCCTCCCCCTCCAACCCTGGTGCTATCTTTTGGATCCGACCATCGGCGCTGGTTATTATCCCCGATAGTTCGACCCTCTCCTCTCCCTCGCCCTAACCTCCCATCAATCCGGTCCCCTGTTAGGTTTGCACTCATCAGTCTCCTCTCATGTATTAAGCTGTGAAATGAGTCTCCTTAATTGATGAGGAATTTGGTTCTATACTCGATGCCCTATGATGCAATCCCTAATGACTGCATATGTGTTGAGGGTTACTACACACTGAGGGATGTGTGATATATGAGGGAGTTGTGTTTGTGAAAGAGCTGAACTGCACATTTGACAGAAAGAGCTCAACTGCATATGTGGTGTGTGTGCACTGATGGTTGCCCTGACATGTAATTGTGCACTGATAACTAATTTGCTATGTTCCTTTTGATCAAAAGAGGTGATGTACCTAATTTGCCCTGTGATGCTATAATGAAAATTATTGAGCTAGATACTATACTTGATCACTTGATGAAAATAAATTAGCTGAGGGCCCTTTCCAAAGCCTCGGCAACTCCCGTGAGGGCAGCCCTGACCACGATAGTGGCCTGTCTATGCTCTTCTCTAAGAAGCCCCTGGCACAGGCCGGCCAGGCAGCTGGTCCCGCGGTGGCGGTGGCTCGACGAGGCGGCGACGACGCAACCTCCATCTTCGCCAACGAGCTCGTCCCGCCATCCCCTCCTTCCCCTCACTCCCACCCGCCGGTGCCCAAGAGGTCCCGCCGGTCCCACTCACACCATGGTGGCTCCGACGGACGCTGATGGGAGGCTCTCATCCATCACCTACCTTTTCCTCGACATGGATCCACAGGTCTAGACTGTAAGAGAGTAAACTGGACTAGAATTTTACATTCTAGGTGATACAATTTACTTTTATTGGATCTACTAGGAGAATTTCATATAGGACTTGTAAAATGCTTGGTTGTTTGTGTCTTTGTTTCCCTCTTTATGATCTGCTAAAACAATGAGATATTCTGTTCTTGTAGACACTTATGCTAAAATGCCTCTATGTTTCTGACTCTGAACATGTCCAGAGTGCATCACCTTGTCTATTCAGTATAAAGGGACAATGCAGTTCTTACCCTTTCGTTGTGTTACTCAGGTGGAGCATCTTCAAACAAGAACGACCAGGTACGGTTCCTCAAGTTGATGAAAAGGTTGTCGTTTGTTCTTGAGCTGGACTTCGAGCTATCCAATGCCTCCTTCCCCTTCTCTGTCAAAGTCCATTGGCAATGGTGTGCAGTTCCTCAACGGGCACCTGTCATCAAAGCCTCTTACATGACAAGGAGATCATGTACCACTTTCTTAACTTCATTTGCGTTCACAACTACAAGGGGATGGTGAGCCATTATTTTATCTGTTTCTTTATGTAAATGTTGTTGATATTGTCTAGAAGTTGTCATTAAGACTAGCATGTGATTCATGCCAGGTAAAAATTGTCGTTTTCTTGTGTTTTCCATTTTTAGCAATACCTTCAGCGCTAAATAATGAGTTGCTGATCTGCTGAAAATTTTGACCTGTCAGTTAATAATCACAAATAGTAATCATACAATATTTTTAATCACAAGACACCTTAAACTTTTCACCACTATTCAGGTGCCACTATTCAGGTTCCTGACCTCCCTGACAGGGGACTCCTCTGAAGGATATAACAATGGTATGTGCTTGGCTTTCCATTTTATCCCATTTTTCCATTTTGGCATGTAATAGTGTGGCTATGGGAACATAATTGATGAATCTATATGTTTTAGTTTCCATTTCTTAAACATAACTAAGAAGCTTATCCAGGGAAATCATTTTAGCTTTTTGTTGCTCCTTATGTGCTTCAGATTCAGCAAGAGAATTCAAACTTTATGAGTTTTGGAAGACTAATACCTAACTTTTTGGTAACTTGAATGAAACATGCACATATAGATCACCCTGATTACACAATTAATGGAGAGGAGGTACATGGGGTGGGGTCCTAGAACATACTGTAATGTATCAGGAGATGGCGACGAGCTAGGTACTAGAGCGGCGGGGACTAAAGCTCTAGCGGCGACTGAAGATGTTGACTTGGTCAGGCTTTCTCTTCCTAGAACTGGTGTAGAAGTCAAACACTCCCTAAAGAAAGATCAAAATCCAACAAGTAATGGGAGAAAGTATGCCAGTAGTACATAACTCCATTAAACTACATACCCGTTATTACTATATATTTATAAAAAATTATCATATCTCATCCACGCTAAGCTTCTCAGGTCAGTCACCAGGCTCAAGATCTTATTTCCAGCCTTGATATTGTTGCAAAGCAACCATATCAACATAATCTAGGTCGAGTTATTGAGGCACTACAAAATACTATTAATTTTGCACTTTTTAGAAAATCTATTCGACGTGGTGCAGTTCCTGGCGTGACATCTCCTATCAGACCACTAAGACCAACCTATACAAGGTGATCCAGTCCCCCAAGCCCTATTCTTTGTCTTATTAGTCTATTTTGTTTTGGTATCCTTGTTCTTGGGAGTGGCAACAGATTATCTGATGTGTTAGATTATGCAGTTCCTATTCAGCGACGTTATTGCTCCTCTGACTTTGTTTAACTTTCAGAAATCAGAAATGGTACATGTGCTTATTCCTTTAGAGGATGTGACCTATGGTGTTATTTTCTACTCCTCTTTTTTTAAGTGCTAAAGTAGTTGCCATCTGTTGAACATTATATATACAAGCTTACTAAATGTGATATATGTTTGTACCTTACTAAATTACTGAATGCATCTTTATTTATTTTTTAATTACTTGGAGCTGTGAATCAACAAGAAATTTTTACCACTAAATTACTAAGGGCTTGCAGGGTCCATAAAAATACCATGTTAGCTGAGGAAGTAGCCAAGAAAATAATGGAGCTTGAACCTAGGAGCATTGGGTCTCATGTAGTATTGTCAAATATGTATTCAGCTTCTGGGAGATGGAATGAAGCAGCACACCTACGAGAATCCATGAGAAAAAAGGGTATGAAGAAGGATCCAGCTTGTAGTTGGATTGAAGTGAAGAGCAAACTGCATGACTTTGTAGCTCATGATTGGTCCCACCCTTGGTATGACAGGATTATTGATGCACTGAATGCTTTCTCAGAGCAGATGGCACGCGAAGGTCATGTACCCAATACAGAGGATGTTTTCCAGGATATTGAAGAAGAGCACAAGTCATATGTGTTATGTGGTCACAGTGAGAAACTTGCTATAGTGTTTGGTATTATAAGCACGCCTGCTGGAACAAAAATTCGTGTGATGAAGAATCTCCGAGTCTGTATTGATTGCCACACAGTAACTAAATTTATTTCAAAGTTAGCTGATAGGGAGATTGTGGTGCGTGATGCAAACCGTTTCCACCACTTTAAGGATGGAAATTGTTCCTGCGGGGACTTTTGGTGATCGGGTAACCACTTGGGATTATCATATGTGTTGCGATATAAAGTGAATTGCTTATTTTTCTCTATCAACTTAAGCTTTTGGGTTGAATTGGTCGGATCATGCAATGAGTTCCAATCATTGCGCGAACATTAGAGCCATCTAAACACTATATGTTCTTACTCTTTGATTATATTAAGGTAAACTTACTCTTCTTACTTTCAATAGCTGCTCTATCACTGTACAAAATTCAGCTCGTTGAGTGTGTTGAGATATTTTTTTACATGAAATTGCAGTTTCATCTACTTTTGATGCCAATTCTGCAATCCATCAAAGTACTAGCTACAGTGTGCTCAATTTCTCAAATTATGTTTTCATTGTTGAATCATGGTCACCTTATCCCCACCTTGCATAAAGAATAAAGAAAGGTATGGATTCTTGAAGTGTGCTTCAATAGTTAATCATCCAACCTCAATGTCCACCTTAACAGTGGTAAACACTGAATGATAGCACCAATACCCATACTATATTGAATGTAGCATCACCTTGCATTGTGTAGCTGTATTGAATATAGCACCAACACTCATACTTGTAATCATTTGACTGAGTGAGCACCCTGCAGCAATCTTTTTCTGAATCAAGATCTTTCATGGGCTGTTATCTCAGTTTCTTCTCATGTTTGACCATATGCTCATAACATTTGCTCCCTCTGTTCACAAATATATTAGGTTGTTGACTTTTTTCTAAAACTTTGACAACTCATCAGATTTGGTGAACTTGACAAATATCTATCTGAAGATACAGAAAACGATCGTCATTCTCATTTGGTGGAAGGTGCTTCTCCAAAGGTATATATATTCTGTTGTATGAGCCCATAATTGTTTACTGGTATGACTATGAGCGCATAATTGTTTATTGCTATGAGCTGCACTGTTTACTTATATATATTTTGCTTCAACCTGTGTATGTTGGACAGTGACAGGATAGCTGGATAATGAGTGTGTCTGTGTGCAACCGGTGCTGCCTGTGTGTCTGTGCATGTCCATGTCCCTCTTTGGCGTTGGCGATCTCTCCCTGTCTCCTTGTGTGCAAGTGCAACACTGGAAGTCTGCAATCGGTGCTGGCGTGCTGCACTGCTGCCTGTGTCGATTGTGTCTTTGTCTATGTGTGCATGAGCCATATCTCTGTCTCTATTTGGCATTGGCGTCTTGGGCTCTTGGATCTTGGTGAATTGCGATTGGCGATGTCCCTGTCTCCCTGTGAGTGTGTGCAACCGGTAATAGCAGTAGCACTACTGCAGAGAACCTGAATGTATTTTTCATGCTGCCAGCCTGCCAGTCTATGAACTATGATCAATGTGAATCAAAACTTTGTATTCAAATTTGTGAGTTAGAACTTTGTATGGCTAAGTGAGATTCTTCGTATGTTTTTCAAAAATGTTAATCAGAATTTTATATTCTTCCACTTTAAATAGACAGTTAATGTGGATAAAATCAATTTGGCTACCTCGGGAGTACCATATAATCAGTAAATGTTAATCAATGCAGTAGTTTAAGGGGCTGTTTGGTTCAGCTTTTTCTGGCCAGCTTTTCTGAAAATCTGGCTGTAGGGAGAATCTGGCTGTGAGAAGAATCTGAGTATCATTACGATTACGTGTGGAGGAAGATAAAGTTGTTCATAGGGCTCAGGATCTAGAAAGTGACGGATTCCTACTATTACAACGACTCGACCGATTATGTGTTTATGTTGATTTTAGATGGTTTTTGCTCTAACGAATTTTATAGAAGCTGGCTGAAAAGCTGAGCGTTTGGCAGTCCGCAGCAGCTTTTGGTGGCCAGAAGCCGAAACAAACAGGCACTAAGATATATAATGTTTTTTCTAATTTGTTGGAATGATTTTTTAGTAGAGAGAGAGAGAGCGTGCTTGGCTTGCGGGAGACCATATTTTGGTTCATCTTTTTTCATGGGTCATGTTAACTGTTATGTCATATTACACAACTTTAGATATTTTTGTCTTTGTGAGAGAAGTACCAAAATAGTTTCACTTTATGGCTACTCTCGGACGTGTTCATGCCACTGCCACTAATCGTATAAGTGTAACATTGTATTTGTTAGCAAACAATTTTTGAGATATTAAAGTCGATGATAATATAAGTGTTCTTCGTTTCTATGTAATTGTTGTAAACTAATATTTTGCTGAATATTTGTGTGCCGTTGCAAAGCACGGGCACATACCTAAACTACTAAATTTTTTGTTGATTTTATTAAGCATGTTTCTAAATATTAATAGTTTCTTCTCAAATACTTCGTTCACCCGATGGTTGTAACAAACAATTAACACCCCTTGCTCGCTCTGTCCAAGAACATGGTTGTAACAAAAGTGGCAAGAACCTGATGGAATCATAGAAGGCCATTAGAAGCTTAAAATAAATACAGATAGACACGAATTTTGTATATTATAGTGAATAGATGGTGAGAGACTATGCAGAGGCATGCAAATTAACAAGACTCATATAAGCGCGGAACAGTGTGCTGATGGGGCACAAGGGTAACACATGCTCAGGTCTTAACATGTTTGGCTTCCGAGCAAACTTTCTCCAGACCCCAAGAAAATATAATATCCAATCAGATATGTTTGAGGTACCTAGGGAGCTAGATGTAACAGTTCTAGAGCTGTCATTCCAGCCTTCTTACCACAAGAGCTATTCTAGCACTTGTCATATTTTTTATTTTGTAAAACATCAGTCACTCTTTGGATTAAACGTATTGCAGTTTACAATTTTTTCTTTATCAAACTGTAGATATATCACATTTGCATTGATTTATATGATATGCAGTAGGCTGTTAAGAGTATTCTCTAAAAATATATCTACCTGATCTCAAAATTCATGGTTTTCCTTTTCCATTCTCATGGTTGAGATCATGTTTCACATGTGTTTCCTGTGCACTACTTGTTTTTCTCATGTGATGTTTGCAGCCTTAGACTTAGACATGAATATGATGCGAAGTTCATTCACTTGTCTTTATACATATCTACTTATAGTCTTATGCCATGTCTGCTTTAAGGTTCTTTACTGTGTCATTTTTATGGTTATATGCAGTTCCTAAATCAGTTTGGCAACAAGCAACAAGTGGTAGTCTCAGTTTAAGCAACAAGTAGCAATTTCAGTTTGCTTCCTATTTCAGTTTGGCTCGGTTTCTGTTATTGGGAGTCTAGAATTTCTTTGGGTGGATTATATGGACAGGTAGAAAGTAGCACATGATGATGTGAACTCTATTTATTAATTTGTGAAATCTATTTATTAATTTGTGTACTGTTACATGAACCCTTTTTATTAATTTGTGTAATGTTTGTGAACTCAAATTATTATCTAATCATGATAGTGGGTCCGAAGATGGGAGTGCATCTAATGATGGGAGTACCATGTTCCTAATTGTGGAGAAGAGGTCCTCCACCAAATGGAGCAAGAGCATTTTAACCATTTGCATTCAAGTATTCGCACTGTCATGGATTACACATTTGGTGTTAAACACGATTCCATTGATTGTGCTTTATTTCAACACGATTTAAATATGAGATGTAGAGTGATTGATGTACATCACTTCACTAATCATGAAATCTGTAGAAGGCGAAACTACTAGCCATATATGATATGCAAAATCCGTGTAGTAAACATTATCAATATTACATAAATTATTTCTAATGAATTTTGCATTATCATAGTGATTGTTATCGTTCCGTTTCTATGTTTTATATAAATTTTTTTACTCCCGTCGCAACGCACGGGCACTCACCTAGTATATATATATATATATATATATACTAGGTGAATGCCCGTGCGTTGCAACGGTAACATATAATACTATGATAATTATGAGAAAATAGTTCTTTTAAAAGAGCAACTTCGGGATCCACACATTTAGTTGCTTTCCAAATTTTTAGCAGCAAAAGTACTTTTCAGCAAATTATTCGAACCATTCGGACCCGCTCAACATTATTTTATTGGCCACTTCATGTGCATATTAATCGCTCAATTATTCGGACCCGCACATCACACAAAAGTTTGGAAGCTCTATTTATATTTGCTTTCAATATAATCAAAATGAGCCAGAAGAATGATATAGATCTAAATCCAATGTAGTCGAACATTGGGAGCAAATGAACATTGGGAGCTAATGAGCAAGACAGGCATGATAACCAATGTCTTCTAACTTTTGACTATCTAGTGTATAATGTACAATTTGAAATGCGTGAAAATATACTTCCTCCACCTCAAAGTAGTGTTGCTCTAAATTTTTCCAAGCACATTCTTGCGCAGCTTGAATGCCCTACGTTATGTCACCAGAATAAGAGTTATGACTGAATATAGTAGTCACAGTGCTAAGGAAACATTTACATGTTGAATCCTGTTGGGATCAATAGAACTCGTTGTCTAAAATTGAGAATAATTTAATTCCTGTATAAAAGTTTAAGCTGTATAAAAATTTAAATATCACACATTTTATTATATAATAACACCTAACACCAAAAGAAGAAAAATAAAGAGCAAAGTCAAATTTCCAGAAATTGCAACTAAGAAGATGGTAAACTAAGAGACAACAACTCAATACATATAACTGATATATCCATTTAAGAGAACTGTAGAGATAAATTCAAGCTGGATTTAAAGGCAGATAAGTTAGAATTCATAGAAAAAAAATCTAAAGTTCCTCTAATTAGCATCTTATCAATTTTTCCCATATATTCGAAGACTTCCCAATCCATTTGTTTGTATGATGCATCATTATGCAAAAGAAGAAAGAAGAAAGAAAAAACTTAGTACTCAAGCTACAGATAACCACAACATCTTAGCAACTAAAAAGAATGATAATGAACCAAAAACACTCCATGTTAGGCATGAGCGCATGTCATATTTGTTTCCAATAAACTATTGCGGCATAATTGAATCAATGGCTCAATGTCCATTCGCATTATCATGATAATTGACAAGGCATGAATATCATAAGCGTAGTATGTTGGGGAACAAGATAACAAGGCAGACGCATATTTGATCGCTCGGTAAATCAATAGGGCATGACCAGAATTGGTCGCAACCAGTTGCAGTCAAAACTGAAGTGAAACTGAGGCCCTGTTTGTTTGTCTATAGGATTAGATAATCTATCTTATGGATTATACAAGCACCTAATGAGCTGTTTATAAATTATTATAATCTAGGTATCTAAATTATATAATTCACCTAATAAGACGTGTTGTTTGTTTATCTTTCAACTTATTTAAGTTAGATTATATAATCTAGTGGGTAAACAAACAGGCATGAGTGTGGAAACACAAGTTTTCCTCTACATAGTGTAATGTACTACGTAGATCTGCCATTCACTTGACAGACTCCCTCAAACAAGTGAGCAATTGTCCAGGTTACAGCCCTGCCATCCGAATTTCCGAACAGTAGATTATTGTTTTGAGTGGCACTCAGCAACTAAAAAAACAAGCCATTGATCACAAAACTGAACTGAATTGAAAAGCGTCTTTCTGTGAATGTGAACGTAGACGTCGCGATCGTAACCATCGATCCTTAGGATCTAACATCTATGATTAATGTCAAAGACAATCAGGAGAACGGCCACTGCAGCAACAGCTAATTGAATGGCGGATAAATTCTCTTTTGAGCAGTGACACAAGAGAAACACAGAATAAGATACTGGAGTTGTTGACGTTGATCGCTACAGTGGACTGATTCCAAGCTGCTCAAAATATCCTGACCCATTGCCCTAGATTGTAGGCAAATAGATTTGGTGTTGGGTTCATTTCAGTCATTAACGCTAATCCAAGGAAGAAAATTGTTTTAGTAACGAAAAAAATCACACTAATCGCTCGCTCCACTTAGCAATGGCACTATTGTAATTCAAGGTCAATTCAATCTCTCCATGCTTTAACTGCACAAGAACACTGCAAACTATAACAGTCCAGAGAAAAAATACCATCACCGCTAGTATACATAGTAGGATGGAGGTACCTGTGTGGTGAGGACGATGAGGAGGGCGCCTGCGAAGCTGAGCGTCTGCTTGTAGTAGGCCTTCATGACGGTGATAGCGCCGATGGAGTAAGCGTCGCCGCCGCCATAGGAGACGCCGCAGTTGGCGAAGATGGTGATGATGACGTGCTCCTTGACGTTGAAGGGCCCGGGTTAAGGTTGAAGCTACCGAGCCTGCCGACGAGGAGCCTGACCTCGCGGTTGGGCAGCACGGCGACCATGAAGCGCCCTGCGGGGAGCAGGGGGATCTACGCCAGGATCCCCAAGATGGTGAGCGGCTGGGTGCGGTACGTGAAGAAGGTTTGAGGAAGATGAGGTCGATGCAGGAGCCGAGCCACAGCGCCCACGCCCGGAATGTCATCACGGGCAGCGACGGGTCGTCCGTCTCCGGCACCACCAACGCCACCTCCTCCACCGCGCACCGCTCCCCCTTCCCCTCCCCTGTCCCCGCCCGCTCCTCCGCTGCCACCAGCGACTTCCGCGACGCCATCGTCCCGGTCCCCTCGCTCCTCCTGCCCACTGAATGGACCATCTCTGCTACCCGCTAGCTATCTATCTACCCACCCTCCCTCCACCGACTCGACCGGCTCGCAGGCCTCTGAAGCCGACACTTCGCTGCTGCCCGCCGCGCCATGGACAGGAGCGGCGCCTTTTAGTGATTCTCGTCTCCTGGATGGTAGCGCTTGAACCCGTGCTCCTGGATGGTCGCCGGTGTTAGCTCTTCCAGCGTAGATCAGCAACGAGAAGCCATCGCCGCGCTGCATCTCGGCCACCATGGGGCTGGCCCAGTCCATCACCGTGGAGCCACTGGCCCACGAGGCCGTGGAGGATGCCACGGACGCCGCCGCCGATGAGCCCTCCTGTACGCCGGTCCACCCTCTGCCCTTCCTCCTCTCACCGTTGCTGCCCGTCTCGCTCTCGTCCCGTTGCCCCCACCGCGCGAGGTAGCCTTCCCAAACGCCCATGTTCCTCCTTGCGGACTTGCTGATTGCGACGACCGCTATGGATGGAAGGGCGCGGTGGGGGAGGCAATTGAGAGCGGCTGTGGTGTGGTGGCCGTGCGATGAGGAATGGATGGAGAGGATTGCGCGGCAGAACCATGGTGCACGGGTTGTGAACGTCTACACTACACTCTTATAGAGTAGTATATATATATATATATATATATATATATATAATAACTGTATTTATGGTCTAGAGACATAAAATTGTGTTATACAATCCCTTAAGGGCTTAAGGATGCGTTCGTTTCTTCCAACTTGCAGACAAGTATATTTTTTCAATCTGAGCCGGATAGAGTGGATCCGGGTGGTTCACTAAAACCTGTAAAGGTTTGGTTTGATTTGATTCCAGATGATTTTAGTTGTGGCTCTAATCCAAGTCGTTGAGTGGGTAAAAATGTCTGGTTTTATTCTAGAATGGCCTGGTTTTATTACGTAATACGTGTATCCGAACAGCTATTTTAGGTTGGTTCCGATTTAAATCCAGATCAAATAATTTCGGGTGAAACAGTCCGTGTTCCATGTCGTTCTGACAAAACCAAACTAGATCTAAATGTTTTTTACTTGAAAACTGAACCAGCGTTATATGCCTTAGAGGTAAAAAAATACTTTAAAATTGTTAGGGCTCCAAAGTTTAGAGAAGAGAATTAAAATAGATCTTTAGTTCTACCAAACCTAAATATTGAATAAATTAACATAGTCATTATTTTCTCTATTCCGGTTGTTAAGGGGTTGCGCCGATCCTAGAAATCTAATGAAGCCAGAATCTAACGAACCCATTATTGTGCATCGCCTGCCGGCTGCCGCCTTGGTGTAAAGAGAGCCCTTTTGTGTACTTTTTTTTATATATGTTATATTGTACAGCATATTAGTTTAGTTCATCCCGTTTCTTGCCTTTCGGTCCTAGCTACGCCAATTCTAAAGCCCTAAAGGTATGTCTCTGAATTCATTTCATGAGAAAGAACTAACTAAGGTCCGTTTAATTTGAGGGACTAAAAATTAGTCATTTTAATTTTATTTAGTCTATAAATTGTCAAATAATGAGACTAAAACCGAGACTAAACTGTTTTAGTCTCTAATCCCTCGAGGGGTGACTAAAAATGACTAAATTATATCAATTTCACTTTTTTGTCTCTCGTTTATTTTAGTTGCACTAATGGCGGGAGAATACTAAGAGATATTTTAGTCCTCTTATGGTTAATTTAATGTGTTTTGAATACATTTAGTACCTAGAGCCAAACAGGATAGAGACTAAACTTTAGTCACTGGACTAAAAGAAACCAAACGAGCCCTAATACATTAGCTAAATACAGCTATTTTTTAAGATGGGTCTTCTACTAGGTGGTTGCATACTAGTAGTGATTCGTTTATTAGCAACTTCAAAATAGCTATAATATGTGGAACTCATACTAATGTAGTACTACTTGTTAGCTAGTAGTCGACTAGTCGTGAGTGCCAGGTCATTCTCAAATTTAAGAGAATAAAGTTCCATGCACTTTTGGGCTCCACCGCTCCCTCCACTTGCGCTTTTTTGGAACGCTTTGCATTGCTCTTCTTGCTCCGTCTCCCCAATCAGATTGCAACCTGCTAATCTCGCGTGGGCCCGCCTCCTGGAGTGGATAAAAACGAATCAAAATATCGTCGCGCCATCGCACGGGTGCGTGGATCCGAGTCAGCACGCTCCGAGGCAGCACACGTGGCGGCGTCTCAGGTGGAAGCAGCAGAGGACAAAGCCCCGCTGCTGCGGGATGTGTCGGATGAGACCTTTTTTTATTTTATTTCGTGGCTGTAAATTCACGATGCTTATTTTAAGGCAAGTGGTGCATTAAGCTGAAGCTACCCTATGTTTAACTGTAAGTGTCTGTTTTGAGGTAAAGCATTTTTGTAGTTTCTATAAAATACCTTGGTTTTTAGCAATACCATAGTATTTTATACTTCAAGGTGTTTGGTTGTATTTTTGAAAACTTTGTTTTTAAAACCATGGTATTCTAGATACCATTGTATTTTTGGAGTATTGGAAACTCCACTTTAAACCAAAGTTTTTCATGATATAGCTAGCTTTTGCCTAATATTATGGTTTACAGTGTTGTATCTAAACAATGTTTCTTAAAATCATGGTATTTTGGGAGCTGACCAAAACTACGGTATTATCATGATAATTACAAGTATTGTGTTATAAAACCATTGTTTCAAAAAACATTATACCCAAACAAGCCCTAAGTTGTTTTGACCTATACACCACCCATTTTAGGGAAAAAAAATAATGTTTGGTGCATATAGACATCTACAATGTATAGTTAAGTTTCCAATTAACTCTCTTCCAACTTACGCGTGTTTGGTTTACCACACGTATTGAGAATTTGATTTTGGAAAATACATTATGATCCAACGCCTTGGATTTTGTGCATGAATAGACAAAATCTCGTAATCAAGAGCACTCTGCATTTTCTTGGTTAATGTATAGGCTGCAGACTATAGAATCTGTAGGAATGCAAACGTCGCCTTAGGGCAGTCCTAACCCTCCACGTCAACCGGTTTCCATAACATTAAATAGACTGTCACATAGGCAAAATGATGATGTGGCAAGAGCGTTAATAAAAGAAAGAAAAAAAATGAAGACACTGGGTCTCATGCAGGAAACCATGTCGGCTCAATCTCCAATGAGCTAGAACACCGTCCCAAATGCGTTGGAGGGCAAGACACCACTTCTACCACATGTTTTATGGACCGTAGTAAAGCCTCGGATACCATGCACATAGCTTGCGACCCCTCGGCATGTGTGAGTTTCGCCGTTTGGGTTGGAAGATGTAGTTTCTACAACTCATATCTTGATGATGTGACAGTATAGACTCTACTTATGGGTTTCATGGGTTGGGACTGCTCTTATTCATCCAAACACACGAGCCCACGCGACAAGCTATTTAACTATAACATGCCCTATGCGGCAAGCCGGCAAGCCATGTGGTAGTACTACTGTACTAGTAGATCATGAAGATAAGATCGATGGTCAAGATTGCCAGAGGTATGTGGCGTATGAGTGGCATCACACTTCCCAATCTTCCTTTTCGAAATCGAACTTGAACTGCCTTCTTCTTGTTCTTCTTTTTCTCCTTTCGGATAGTCATAAGAAGAAGCAGTGTGCTGATAGCGTGTTTGGAGTGTAAATTTCAAGGATGTTAGACCCTGATCAGTCATGTTTTATCAAAGGCTAAACCATCTCTGAAATCTTTATGCATGCCTGAAAGGGAAATATGCCTCTGGGCCATTTCAATAAGTGTTTTGGTGATTAGATGTCCAACACAAAATATGTTAAGATACAAATCAAAGAACAAGGTATATCTTCGGCCTTAGTAAATTGCTTTTTGAGTACTAACGTATTTATCTAAATGCCAAGAATATAGCCAAGAAAATTGGAATAAAACAGGAGAAGTTTTGGCTAAGTTCAGCCAAAACAACACCAGCCTGTGGTGCACCGGACTGTCCGATGGTGCACCGGACAGTGTCCGATGCCCAGGCTGGCCCGGCGGCGAACTCGTCGCTCTCGGAAAAAAGTAAAGGCGCCATGGCTAAAAATCACTGGACTGTCCAGTGTGCACCGGACTGTCCGGTGCGCCAACGGCGCC
The DNA here is from genome assembly GCA_029449295.1 of Zea luxurians. NCBI lineage: Eukaryota > Viridiplantae > Streptophyta > Magnoliopsida > Poales > Poaceae > Zea > Zea luxurians. Next base: position 150,237,430 of record JAOPSE010000007.1, read on the forward strand.
CGCGTCCAACGATCGACAGCGCAATCATCGAGTGACGCGTGACCCGAGCCAACGGTCGGTTGGGTACACCGGACTATCCGGCGTGCACCGGACAGTGTCCGGTGCGCCAACGGGACCCGAGGTCCAACAGTCGACTACGCCAGATAAGGAAGGAGATTGGGCACCAGACAGCTACTGTTCATGTCCGGTGGTGCACCGGACTGTCCGGTGCGCCACTCGACAGAAGGCAAGAATTGCCTTCCAATTTGTTCTCCAACGGCTTCTAGCTATCCTGGGGTTATAAAAGGGACCCCTAGGCGCATGGAGCAGAACACCAAGCATTCTCTGAACATCCTAAGACACCTAGATTCCGCCGCCACGCACTCGGATCGTTGTGTTAGAGATTTGAGCACCGTTTGAGTTGTGAACTCCCTGCGCCGTGTTTTGTGCTCAAGTCTTAGCTTGTGTGCGTGTGTTTGCTGCGAATTGAGTCTTGTGTGTGTTGCTTTCCCTCCCTTACTCTTGTCTTCTCTTGTGATCAACTTTGTAAGGGCAAGAGGCTCCAATTTGTGGAGATTCCTCGCAAACGGGAAAAGTCTACTTAGAAATAAAATCGTGGTACTCAAGGTTAATCATTGGATCACTTGAGAGGGATTGAGTGCAATCCTTGACCAAGGAGGTCACCACAACATGGAGTAGGCATTGGCCGAACCACGGGATAAAACATCGTGTCTCTTGTGTTGCTTTTCACTGTGATTGATTTCTTCTCAAGAGCTCGCTCTATAGCAAATTGGTTTAATCTAACTAACATTTTATAAACCAAGTTTGTGCTATTAGTGTTGAATTTTGCAGGATCACCTATTCACCCCCTTCTAGGTTCTCTCAATTGGTATCCGAGTCGTACTCTTCATCTAAGGGACTAACCGCCCGAAGAGATGGATCCTAAGGGCAAGGGGATGGTGATCAACGACAAGGATAAGGAGTCCCTCTTCAACGAGCCAAGAGACGACAAACCCACTGACTTAGGCTCAAGTCACAAGAAGAGGGACGGGAAGAAGAAGAGGCGCATTAAGAAGATTATCTACTACGACAGCGATGCCTCCTCTACTTCACCAAGGGATGACGACGACGGCTCCTCATCTAAAAGGAAAACGATTAATCAAAACTACTCCTTTGATTATTCTCGCATTCCGTACAATTCAAATTCCCATTTACTTTCTATTCCGCTTGGAAAACCCCCACACTTCGATGGAGAGGATTACTCATTTTAGAGCCATAAAATGCATAGTCACCTATTTTCTCTCCATCCTAGCATTTGGGAAATTGTAGAAAATGGAATGCACTTTGATAGTACTGATAACCCTGTGCTTATCAAAACAAATTCATAAAAATGCTCAAGCCACTACTGTTTTGCTAGCATCTCTATGCAGGGATGAATATAGCAAGGTCAGCGACTTAGACAACGCCAAATAAATCTAGGACACCCTCAAAATATCTTACGAGGGTAATGACGCCACCATGATTACCAAGATGGAACTGGTGGAAGGCGAGCTGGGGAGGTTCGCGATGACCAGGGGAGAGGAGCCAACACAGACCTACAATAGGCTCAAGACCCTAGTCAATAAAATCCAAAGCTACGGGAGTACAAGATGGACGGATCATGACGTCGTCCGACTCATGCTCAGGTCATTACGGTTGTTGACCCCCATCTTGTAAATCTTATTCGTGAAAACCCTAGGTACACCAAGATGACGCCCGAGGAAATCCTCAGAAAATTTGTAAGCGGGCGCATGATGGTAAAGGAGGCAAGATATGTGGATGACGCCTTGAATGGTCCACTTCTCGTCTACGAGCCACAGCCCATTGCTCTCAAAGCAACAAGCAGCAGGGAGGCGCTACCTAGCAAGGTAGCACAAGTGGAGGCTACCGGGCTCAATGAGGATGAGATGGCGCTCATCATCAAGCGTTTCAAGACCGCACTAAAAGGACGCAAGGAGTACCCCAACAAGAACAAGTCAAGGGGAAAACGCTCCTGCTTCAAATGCGGTAAGGCTGGTCATTTTATAGCTCAATGCCCCGATAACGATAATGACCAGGCACAAGAGAAGCATGGGAAGAGGGAAAAGAAGAAAAAACTACAGGAAGGCCAAAGGCGAGGCACACATCGGGAAGGAATGGGACTCCGACTGTTCCTCATCCGACTCTGAAGATGAAGGACTAGCTGCCTCAGCCTTCAACAAATCTTCGCTCTTCCTCGACGAACGACACACGTGCCTTATGGTTAAGGAGAAGAAAGTACGTATTCTAGATACTCCTAAGTATTCTTCTTCTAGTGATGAGGAATCCTCTGATGATGAAGTAGATTACTTTGATTTGTTTAAAGGTTTAGATAGAGCTAAAGTAGACAAAATAAATGAATTAATTAATGCTCTTAATGAAAAGGATAGACTACTAGAAAAGCAAGAAGATATTTTATATAAGGAACATGATAAGTTTGTTAGTGTTCAAAAATCTCTTGCTATAGAAATTAAGAAGAATAAACTGCTGTCTTCCGAATTGTCTACCTGTCATGAATCTATTTCTAGCTTAAAGAATTTAAATGATGATTTGAATGCTAAGCTAGAGAAAGAAAATGAAACTAGTTCATGTGTAGAGCATGTTGTTATTTGCAATAGATGTAAAGACTTTGATGTTAATGCTTGTAATGAACATGTCACTACTATTGCTAAGTTAAACAATGATGTTGCAAGTCTTAATGCTCAACTTAAGACTTGCATGGATAATTTTGAGAAACTTAAATTTGCTAGGGATGCCTACATTGTTGGTAGACACCCCTCAATTAAGGATGAAATTGCTTTTCGAAAGGAAACCAATAACCTAACAAGCCAAAAGACTTCCGTTCTCAACAAGGAGAAAGGGAAGGCTCCTATGGCTAGTAGTTCTTCACATGATCAAAAGAACCATGCTTATCTTTATGCTCATGTCAAGAAAGTTTCTCATCATGATAAATGTTATAATCATGATGCTTTACCTACTTATCATGATTCACATGCTATGTTTGCTTCTAGTTCCACATATGTTCATGATAGGAGTAGGCCTAGGCGCAATCATACTGTTTCTCGTGCACCTAGGAAAGTTTACACTGGTCCAATTGCTATGTATCAAACGTGTAATACTTCTTTTGTATTGTGAAAGTCGCCTAGAGGGGGGTGAATAGGCGGAATCTGAAAATTATAAACTTAAGCACACACTACAAGCCGGGGTTAGCGTTAGAATTAAAATCGAGTCCGAAAGAGAGGGCGAAAACAAATCACAAGCAAATGAAGAGAGTGACGCGGTGATTTGTTTTACCGAGGTTCGGTTCTTGCAAACCTACTCCCCGTTGAGGTGGTCACAAAGACCGGGTCTCTTTCAACCCTTTCCCTCTCTCAAACGGTCACCTAGACCGAGTGAGCTTTTCTCCTCAATCAATTGGGACACTTAGTCCCCACAAGGACCACCACAACTTGGTGTCTCTTGCTTTGATTACAAAGGTGTTGAGAACAAGAATGGGGAAGAAGAAAAGCGATCCAAGCGACAAGAACTCGAATGAACACAAATATCTCTCTCTCACTAGTCACTAATTGTTTGGAGTGATCTTTGGACTTGGGAGAGGATTTGATCTCTTGTTTGTGTCTTGGAGTGAAGTCTAGGGCTCTTGTATTGAATGCAATGGCTGAAAACTTGGATGCCTTGAATGTGTGGTGGTTGGTGGTATTTATAGCCCCACCCACCAAACTGGCCGTTGGGGAGGCTGTCTGCCGATGGGCGCACCAGACAGTCCGGTGCGCCAGCCACGTCACCCAACCGTTAGGGTTCGACCGTTGGAGCTTCTGACAGCTGGGCCACCGGACAGTCACTATTCACTGTCCGGTGCGCCTTCTAGCGCCTACTCTGACTCTGCGCGCGTAGTCCGCACTGTTCACTGTTCACTGTTCATTTTGCAGTCGACCGTTGGCGCTGTAGCCGTTGCTCCCGCTAGCACACCGGATAGTCCGGTGCTACACCGGATAGTCCGGTGAATTATAGCGGGGAGCGATTTCTAGAAACCCGAAGGTGGCAAGTTCGAAGTTGATCTCCCTGGTGCACCGGACACAGTCTGGTGGTGCACCGGACACTGTCCGGTGGCACACCGGACAGTCCGGTGCGCCAGACCAGGGCAGCCTTCGGTTGTCTTTGCTCCTTTAATTTGAACCCTTTCTTTTAACTTTGTATTGGTTTGTTGCGAACCTTTGGCACATGTGGAACATATATTCTAGAGCAAACTAGTTAGTCCAATTATTTGTGTTGGGCAACTCAACCACCAAAATCATTTAGGAAAAGGTTTGACCCTATTTCCCTTTAAATCTCCCCCTTTTTGGTGATTGAAGCCAACACAAACCAAAGCAAATATAAAAGTGCAGAATTGAACTAGTTTGCATAAGGTAAGTGCAAAGGTTGCTTGGAGTGAAACCAATATAATTATTTCTACTAGATATGCATGGATGGTTTTCTTCTTATTTAGCATTTTGGACCACGCTTGCACCACACATTTTGTTTTTGCAAATTCTTTTGGAAATTCTTTTCAAAGTCTTTTTGCAAATAGTCAAAGGTATATAAGTAAGATTTCGAGAAGCATTTTCAAGATTTTGAAATTTTCTCCCCCTGTCTCAAATGCTTTTCCTTTGACTAAACAAAATTCTCCTCTTAGTGTTCAAGAGGGTTTTACCAATTGATATAGAATTTCTTAGAGGAATGCTAATTTCAAAGATACCAATTGAAAATAACATTTAAGAGCTTAAACTTGTTTCAAAAAATTTGAAATCGGCGTGGTGGTGTGGTCCTTTTGCTTTGGGCCTAATACTTTCTTCCCCTTTGGCATAAATCGCCAAAAACGGATACTTTGAGTGAAATATGAACCCTTTTAACATTTTCTCCCACTTTGGCAAACAATATATGAGTGAAAGATTATACCAATGGAGAGATGGCAGAATACCGACAAAGAGTAGATAATACCGATGGAGTTGAGTGGAAGCGTCGTCTCTGCCGAATACTCTATTTCCCTTTCAATTCTATGACTAAGCATGAGAATACACTTGAAAACACATTAGTCATAGACATAAAAAAGGTATGATCAAAGGTATATAAATGAGCTATGTGTGCAAAGTATCAATCAAAGTTACGAGAATCAAGAATGTTTAGCTCATTCCTAAGTTTGGTAAAGGTTTTCTCATCTAAAGGCTTGGTAAAGATATCGGTTAATTGATCTTTGGTGTTAATATAGGCTATCTCGATATCCCCCTTTGTTGGTGATCTCTTAAAAAGTGATACTGAATGGCTATGTGCTTAGTGAGGCTGTGCTCAACGGGATTATCCGCCATGCGGATTGCACTCTCATTATCACATAGGAGAGGGACTTTGCTAAATTTGTAGCCATAGTCCCTGAGGGTTTGCCTCATCCAAAGCAATTACGCGCAACAATGGCCTACGACAATATACTCGGCTTCGACGGTAGAAAGAGCTACTGAGTTTTGTTTTTTTGAAGCCCAAGACACCAGGGATCTTCCCAAGAACTGACAAGTCCCTGATGTGCTCTTTCTATCAATTTTACATCCTGCCCAATCAGCATCTGAATATCCTATCAAATCAAAAGTGGATCCCTTGGGGTACCAAAGACCAAACTTAGGTGTATGAACTAAATATCTCAAGATTCTTTTCACAGCCCTAAGGTGAACTTCCTTAGGATCGGCTTGGAACCTTGCACACATGCATACGGAAAGCATAATATCCGGTCGAGATGCACATAAATAGAGTAAAGATCCTATCATCGACCGGTATACCTTTTGATCTACGGATTTACCTCCCATGTCGAGGTCGAGATGCCCATTGGTTCCCATGGGTGTCTTGATGGGCTTGGCATCCTTCATTCCAAACTTGGTGAGTATATCTTGAACGTACTTGGTTTGGCTGATGAAGGTGCCCTCTTGGAGTTGCTTGACTTGAAATCCTAAGAAATACTTCAACTCCCCCATCATAGACATCTCGAATTTTTGAACCATTATCCTACTAAACTCTTCACAAGTAGATTTGTTAGTAGACCCAAATATGATATCATCAACATAGATTTGGCATACAAACAAACCATTTGCAATGGTTTTAGTAAAGAGAGTATGATCGGCTTTACCGACTTTGAAGCCATTAGTGATAAGAAAATCTCTTAGGCATTCATACCATTCTCTTGGGGCTTGCTTGAGCCCATAAAGCGCCTTTGAGAGTTTGTAAACATGGTTAGGGTACTCACTATCTTCAAAGCTGGGAGGTTGCTCAACATAGACCTCTTCCTTTATTGGTCCATTTAGGAAGGCACTCTTCACGTCCATTTGATAAAGCTTAAAACCATGGTAAGTAGCGTAGGCAAGTAATATACGAATTGACTCAAGCCTAGCTACGGGTGCATAGGTTTCACCAAAATACAAACCTTCGACTTGTGAATAACCCTTGGCCACAAGTCATGCTTTGTTCCTTGTCACCACACCATGCTCATCTTGCTTGTTGCGGAACACCCATTTGGTACCTACAACATTTTGGTTAGGACCTGGAACCAAATGCCATACCTCTTTCCTCGTGAAGTTGTTGAGCTCCTCTTGCATCGCTAGCACCCAATCCGAATCTCTTAGTGCATCCTCTACCCTGTGTGGCTCAATAGAGGAAACAAAAGAGTAATGTTCACAAAAATGAGCGACTCGAGATCGAGTGGTTACCTCCTTATGAATATCGCCGAGGATGGTGTTCACGGGGTGATCTCTTTGAATCGCCTGGTGGACTCTTGGGTGTGGCGGCCTTGGACCCTGATCATCTTCCTTGTCTTGATCATTGGCATCTCCCTGTTGGGGCGAAGGCAAAGGCGCCACCCTTCGCTCGAAGCCTTCGCTGCAGCAGCTGAGCTAACAGAAACAAAACAGACAGGGACACCCTTCGCTTGTTCCGCACCAGACGAAGACCGGCGACGAAGGGCATCCCACAGTGCGGCCTCGTCCAGCTCATAGGCCCATGTGCGATCCGGCCCATCGTAACGGGCCCCGCGTGGCCGCCGTGCGTTACGGGCCTAATTTGTAAAGGCATGCCTGTAATTACGGTCTGTAACCCCGCTTTATGGGAATATTCTGGGGATAACCTAGGTAGCTGAGGGCACATGCGTCCTTAGCTCAAGGCGCTGCGCGCTCAGGTACCTATAAATACCCCTGCACAGTGCCCGTGAGAGGCCAGATTAACAGAGCTTTTGCCATCTAGCGCGAGTGCCCTGTTGACGTCACTGTTCACCCTTGTTGGATCCCCCTGCAACTGAGAGCAAGTTCCAACATTTGGCGCCCACCGTTCGTGCTACGAGAAAACCACCCGCGATGGCACCCAAGAGAGCTAACCCGAAGGCTGACGAGGCTGCGAAGGCAGCACTGCTCGCCGCAAGAAAGGGCAAGGCCCTCGCCCTCACCCAATCCACCCACCAAGAGGCCACTGAAGACGATGTTCCTCGCGCCTGCGAAGACGACACCCTCCGTACCTGCGACCCTGAGGGACAACCGCAGCCACCCTCAGGCTTCGCACCACCGGAGGGCGCGGACCTCACCGAGGACGGTGAAGTCCTCGGCGTCTCAGCAGAAGAACAGCTACAGCTGCGCGCCCTGCGCCTCAAGAACCGCAATCTCCAGACGCAGAAGGAGATACTGGAGGCCAAGCGCCAGCGTGTGTCCGCACTAGCCAAAGTGCGGCAAATGATACGCGACGAAGAGCAGAAGGCCCAGGAACTCGAGCGGGAGATTGCGCTGATGCAGCGCGAAGGCCACCTCGGCCTGCAGCACGAGTCACCCCTCCAGCAGCGTGCACAACTCGAAGACACGCGTGAAGGCCACCTCGGCCTGCAGCATGGGCCACCCCTGCAACACCGCGCGCAACCGGAGGACCCGCGTTTTGTAACACCCGGATTTTAGGGATCCAAAACCCGGGCGTAAACATAATCACCAGGTGTGCTGGGACCAAGTCTCACACATATGATGAATAGTGGCACAGGATCGAATGTCACAACTTTATATATAACAGGAGTTCTATACAAAATAAATAATTACATTATAAGGAGACAACGGTCCAGCAACCCTAAGTTGACTGGGAGACGACGACCTAGACCTCTCACGAACACATCACGGCATCCTCCAAGCGCTTCATCCTGCGATACCTGTTCTTGACCTGTGGGGGGGGGGTGTGAGACAGCAAGAGTGAGCTCACATACGTTCATCGCTCAACAAGTTGTGGGGAATAATGTGCATGAACTCGCCAAAGGTGGGAGCTCACGTGAAGTGTAAGGCTTACCAAAGAAGATGGTTAGAGCTGAGCATTGCTTTTAAAGTTGGTCAAAATTTTATTAGCAGTTACTAAGTATAAGTAAATACCAACCCAGTTAAATAGTAGAACAAAAGTAATAACTTCACCTGCGATGCAATGCATATGACAAATTGAATTTTAAGTTCCATAATTTAATCATGTGAGGGTCCGAGCCGCTCATGACCGTGAGCACGGCTAGTATACCAGTTTTACACTCTGCAGAGGTTGCGCATCTTTACCCACAAGTCGTGTATCCCATGTCGCCAGGGTTTGCAAGGCCCTTAGACACTTCCGAGGTGAATGGCTAGGGATCCACTACGAGGCCTTTACAAAGTTCCACTAGCTTCCGAAAACCCGCTACAGTTTATAGGAAGTTCCAATGCAGGAATCCCTTGCAGGACCGCCATCGCAGCAAAATCCTCCCGAGGGCCTCCCTACACTGACCACTCCCCTACTGCCCTTGCCCCTTTCGGGTAAGGTAGTCTTCCACTAGCTTTCCTAATTAATCAGCCAAGGGGTCCCATTCCTCCCTTGTGGTAGCACTGTTTTCCCGGGTGGTTCTCCATGTTCCAATTAACATAATGATCTTATCATGAACAATAAATAACAACTGATAACAAAAGTATAATCATGAATAATGTAATCTTCATACCCAAAACCACATATAGCACTAGCAAGTACTACCCAGAAAGTTCAGTGGTAAACAAGGTATAAAGATAGACAAACTAGGGTAACCTATTGGGTCCCATCAAAATTAACCTATGCAGATCATTATGATTAATCAGAACATGGCTGGGTAAAAAGAAGTGATCAAGGGCACAACTTGCCTGGGACTTGTGATTCCAGGTACCAGGATGATCTTCAGGTGATACGTATCCTCACTGCTAGTCGTAGCAATACAAACAAACAGTGTAGGCAAAATTTAACATCACACCAAACAAGTAAACAAAATACATAATAATAATCTACACATTAAAATAAGGTTCTAGGAACAGGAATCATTAATTTTGGAGTTATAGATTTTAAGTTATGGATTTTCTAATGTTTTATGTGTTTAATACAAAATTAAGTATTAGATAAATTTAAATGAGCCTTTCATGCCAAAACAGAGGCACAAAATGATGAAGAATATTATTACAAAATTTTAGAAACTGGAATGGTTCAATTTGGAGCTAAAATGAATTTTCTATGAATTATCTAAGTTCTAGCAATTATTTTTGTATTAAAAATCTAATTTCTAATTCATTTAATCACTTTAATACTGCACTGGACTGGGCCTCAATTAATGGGAAACACAGGGTTCTCTGCGTAAGATTCCCGAGACTCAGTCAACAGTGCCCATGGACTGCGGGTTGATTTAAACTAAAGTCGGGGGCTCTTTAACAAAAGTGCCAGCGCGAAGGGGTATCGGTGGAGATCGGCCGCCCGATCACTGATCAAGGGCCCAGATTAAATCGCGAATCCTGTGAACCGGTATGCTCTGCTGACCCTACGATCCGAGATCTATGGTCCAGATTTAATGAGGCGCAAACCAATCGGTACCGTTCGGTCCGATCCAGCGGCCCAGATCAATCCATCGAAGGGGTATGCTGGTGTTCTAATCTAGGCCGTTCACTAGAGATCCGGCGACCCAGGGACATCTCCCACCTCAGCCAACAAGGCACGGCGGCGCCGCCCACCCCGCACGGCGGAGCACACCGGCGAAACGCGCAATCCGGTGCCCGAACGCTCCTAACCTAAAATTGGCCGGTGCAAAACCTAGAGGGGATAATGGCGAACTCGATTAGCGTACGTACCACAGATGGAGGGCAACGGAGGGAGCTGGCCACGGAGAGGAGCGGACCCGCGGTGGTGCTCGAACGACGGCGAGCAATTCGAGTCACCCCAAGGCCACGCGGTTCAAATTGAAGGCGCGGACAACTTCACAGGTCCCTGGCGAACGCCCAGGACGAGGCAATCGAAGCGGAGGGGCAACGGCGGCGCGGTTCAACGGCGGCGGCACCCTCCTATCTCTCTCTCTTTCTCGGTTCTTCAACTCGTGCCGGCGATGGTGCTTCCGTCTCGGGTGGGATGAGAAGGAGGGGTCGCGGCCCGTGTTTTATAGCCAGGCGGTAAGTCCGAGGGGTGATGGCGGTAGGAGCGGGATCCCCGGCGGCGAGTTCGCGCGGTCCGTGCGGTCCGTTTGTTGAAGACGGGACTGACCTGCGGGCCCCGCGGTCAGCGAAAGGGGAGAGGCAGGCGAGCGCGCGCGTGAGAGGCTGCACGTGGGACCCGCCCGTAAGTGACCGGCGCTTCCTTCAGCTGGTTGGGCCGCGCGCGTGAAGTGAAGCCGGGCCGAGCGAGTAAGTGGGCCGAAATGGCTTAGTCCGGCCCAGGTGAGGTTTTTCTCTTTTTCCATTTTATTTTCTATTTCTTTTCTTCATTTCCAAGTTAAATTCGAATTCAAACTTAAATTCAAACTTCTATGGCTCATCATTTCAACTTATTTTTGTGAAGTTAGGGATATTAATTCTGAATATATTTATTTATATATATATTATTTATATTTTTGTTTTATATCCCTTCTCTTTTTCTTATTTCCCCTTTCTTTCCTATTTCCAAATTTAAATTTATACTTCTATTTTTAGTTTTCAGATTTTCTTTCAAAATGTATCAATTGAAACCCAAAGGTGAATATAAACCATAATATTTTAATATTACTTATTTAAGTTTTATTCTCCTTGTTATTTATTTCATGGGATGTATAAATGGTTTCCTTTAAAAGAAAAATTCTTTTCTCATCATTTTTCTTATTTTCCTAATTTTCCAAAGCATTATGATACTTTGTTTCTATTTTTTTTCCTCTACTAATTTTGGGTCTTACACGTTTCCCCCAACGCGACCACACCTCCCGCACGCCGCGCCATTCCAAGGGGTCAACTATCTCGATGAGCGAAGTCCCCTGGCGCCACACCTGCAAGTGACGCCTTGGCCAGCTAACTTCCGGGCAGGGACCTATCCCAAGTACAACGGCAGCACCGACCCGGCTCAATACATAATGAGTTATCAGGTCGCCGTTGCATCTTCCGGAGGGGACGACGCCACAATGGCGAAGTCTTTCATCATCGCCCTCGAGGGCCCAGCACTCACCTGGTTCACCAGGTTGCCTCCGCTGTCCATTGATTCCTGGAGAAGTCTCCGGGACAAGTTCCTGCTCAACTTCCAAGGGTACCGCCCAGACACCGACGCCCTGGCCGAACTCTCGCTCTGCAAGCAGCTGGAAAAGGAGACTCTGAGGGAGTACTACCGCAAATTTTTAACACTCAAATCACAGCTGCCCTCAGTCGATGACCAGATTGCCATCCACTATGCTATCAGTGGCCTTCGCGCCGGCGTCATTTACAGCCACTGCATCAGAGATCCGCAAAGAACCTCCAGGAGTTATATCAGCTGTTTGAAAAGTACGCCAGATCCGAAGAGCTCCACCAGCGCAAGATTGAGTCCCAAAAGAAGCCAAAAGATGCTCCACAGTCCAGCCGCACGTGGACAAGGACTCCGCAGCCAGACTCCGGTCGAGACGGCCGCAATCAGCAGCAAGTGCACAACATCGCCAACCAGCATCCCGCTGCTGACCCCCCTCGTCGCCAGGAATATCCCCCCAGGGCCGCGGAAACGGCACTCGTGGTAGGGGCCGAGGGCGTGCGCAGCCGCCGCGCCGATTCTACTGCCTCTTCCATGGCGAAGATTGCGCCCACCAAACCAAAGACTGCCCCGAAACGAAGGCTACCAGAGACAGAATGGCACGGGCGCAGCCAGCCGACAACCCCAGAATTGTCGCGCACAATTACCAGCAACCCCCTCCACCATATATCCACGCTCCCGCCCCGCATCCACCGCACCACGCTTACCAACACCATCAGGAAGTACAAATCGTACCTCCTCCACCCCCACCACCACACCAGCAACATCAAAACATCCCCATGCCCAAAGCAGGAAGACTTCACCGATCAACCATATCGCGGAGTCATCCACATGATAACTGGGGGGTCCAGCACTGACTTCGACACCAAGCGGCAGAAGCGGGACCACTACCGCAGCATCAACCATGTCGCCGTCACGGGCCCTGTCGTGCAGACAAAGTGGTCCCACATACCGCTAACCTTCGATGCACGGGACGTCGACCTGCGCAGCACCCCCCACTGCGACGCCATGGTTATCAATTGCAGCGTGGCAGGCTGGGACCTGCACAAAGTCCTAGTTGACAACGGCAGTCAGGCGGACATCATCTTCCTCCACGCCTTCGATCGCATGGGCATAAGCCACAGCCTGCTTAAGCCTTCGGACAACCCGTTGTATGGCTTCGGCGGCAAGGGCACCTTCCCCGTCGGCAAAATAGAGCTGCCTCTCTCCTTCAGCGTAGCACCCAATGCCCGAAGCGAGCAAATAACCTTTGACATTGTGGACATGGTATATCCTTACAATGCCATCATGGGCCGGGGCTCCATCAATAAGTTCGAAGCAGCCATTCACGGACTGTACCTATGTATGAAGATACCAGGTCCGTTAGGCATCATCACAGTCTTCGGCAATCAACAGACTGCGCGCAACATAGAGTGGGACTTCGTGCCCGGTCAAAGAAACGTGCACTGCCTCACGGCCCAACGCGAGGTCCCCGCGCCTGCCAGCCCAACCAATAAGCAACACGATAAGGCACAGCTGCAGAGCAACGACGGGACCAAGACTGTCCCCCTCGACCAGGCCACGCCCAGGCAGACAGTCATTATCAGCGAAGACCTTACTTCGCATGAAGAAGAGAAGCTCCTCTGCTGCCTGTCCAAGAACAAAGACGTCTTCGCCTGGTCGGCCCTCGATCTGGTCGGGGTTAGCCGTTCAATAATTGAGCACAGTCTGGGAATCGACCCTTCGGTACGGCCGAAAAAGCAGCGGCTTCGCAAGATGTCTGACGAGAAGACGGAGGCCGCCAAGGCAGAAGTGCACCGCCTCCTGGAAGCCAAATTCATCGAGCCGGTGGCTTACCCCACATGGCTCTCCAATGTCGTGATGGTGCAGAAAAAGAGCGAGAAGTGGCGAATGTGCATCGACTTCACCAGTCTCAATAAAGCCTGCCCAAAGGACAATTTCCCGTTGCCGCGGATCGACAAAATAGTCGATAGCGCGGCCGGATGCGAGGTCATGTCCCTCCTCGATTGCTTCTCCGGTTACCACCAGATATACATGAAGGAAGAAGACAAGGCTAGCACCAGCTTTATAACACCCTTCGGCACATATTGCTTCATCAGAATGCCGGAGGGACTCAAGAACGCCGGGTCCACCTTCTCCAGGCTTACCAAAACAGTGCTCGAAGGGCAAGTTGGCAGAAACATATTCACATATGTAGACGACATTGTCGTCGCCAGCAAGAGCAAGGAGGACCACCTCGCCGACCTCGCCGAAACATTCGCGAACATGCGAGACGCACAACTCCGCCTAAACCCGAAAAAGTGCGTCTTCGGCGTTCGCCAAGGCAAAATATTGGGCTACCTGGTATCACACCGCGGCATCGAGGCCAACCCAACCAAGATTCAGGCCATCTTAGACATGACGCCTCCGCAGTCCGTCAGGGACGTCCAGCGCCTGACAGGCAGATTGGCCGCTCTCAACAGATTCATCTCCAGGTCCGCCGAGCGAAGTCTCCCCTTCCTCAAGACACTCCGTGGTGCAAAAGACTTCGCCTGGGGACCAGAGCAGGCGGCGGCCTTCGCCTCATTAAAACAGTACCTGACAGAGTTGGCCGTCCTTACCAGCCCCGACCCCTCGTTCCCCCTGCTGCTCTACGTAACGGCTTCGCCACATGCGGTCAGCGCGGCACTAGTGCAGGAGCAGACTGTCGAGGGCGTGGTCCGGCAGTGCCCCGTGTACTATGTCTCCGAAGTGCTGACACCGTCCAAGTGCAACATGACAGAGCTGGAGAAGATTGCCTACACAGTCGTCATGTCGTCGCGCAAACTGCGCCATTACTTCGAAGCATTCAAGGTCCGAGTCACCTCAAATAGGGGACTCGGCGAATTATTCAGAAACCCGGAGGCATCGGTGAGGATTGCCAAGTGGGCGGCCGAACTCTCCGGCTACCACATCTGCTTCGAGCCCAGGACAGCTATCAAGTCTCAAGTCCTGGCAGACTTCGTCGTCGACTGGACTGGGCCAACAACACAGCCAGACCCGTCCGCAGAGAAGATTTGGACGATCCATTGCGACGGCGCATGGTGCCATGCGGGGGCAGGCGTCGCTGCAGTCATCACCTCACCAGTCGGGGTCAAGCACAGATATGCAGCACGACTCAGCTTCAATCTGGAATCCGACAGATGCACAAATAATATAGCAGAATACGAAGCAGTCATCCTCGGCCTCCGCAAGCTAAGGGCCCTCGAAGTCACCACCTGCATCATCAAAACAGACTCCAAGGTAGTTGCCGGCCAAGTCGAGAAAGACTATGCAGCAAAGGACCCCGCGCTCATGCAGTACCTCGCGGCCATCCGAAGTCTCGAGAGGCAATTCAAGGGGTTCACCTTGCAGCATGTGGATCGGGCCAAGAATGAAGAGGCCGACGCATTGGCCAAGGCTGCCGCCAGGGGCGAAACTCTGCCCTCCGACGTGTTCTTTCATGTCATCGGCTCGCCAGCCGTCCGGAGCCCCGAAGGGCTCCAAATAACCAATGACAGCGAGGGCCACCGCATAGTCAACCTTACCATGACCGAAGACTGGCGGGCACCAATAACCCTATTCCTACAGGGGTATTATCATCCAGCCGACATCAGTGAGGCCAAGCGCCTCAGACATCGAAGCCGAGACTTCGCACTGATTGAAGGCCAACTCTACAAAAAAGGGGTCAGTCAGCCAATGCTTAAGTGCATCACCGAAGCCGAAGGCATGCAGATCCTACGTGAAGTCCACAGTGGCATGTGCGGCTCACACGCAGGGCCAAGGGCCCTAGCTGCTAAGGTGATCCGCCAGGGCTTTTACTGGCCCGCAATGATCTGCGCCGCAAATCGGGTCACACGGTCCTGCGAAGCCTGCCAGAAGTTTTCTCCTCGGTCAGGCAGCCCCTCGCAGTATACAAAGCTGATCGCCCATACATGGCCTCTCCAGCGCTGGGGCCTGGACATTGTCGGGCCCCTGCCCACCGCTCAGGGGAACCTTAAGTTCGCCTTCGTCGCTGTCGAGTACTTCACCAAATGGATCGAGGCGCGGGCTGTTTCTACAATAACATCAAAGACTGCCCAAAAATTCTTCTGGCAGAACATTGTTTGCCGCTTCGGAGTACCGTCCGAACTAACAGTTGACAACGGCAAGCAGTTTGACAACCAAGACTTCAAGGATTTTTGTTTCTCCATTGGCACCAAGCTTGCCTTCGCCTCAGTCTATCATCCGCAGTCCAACGGGGTCGTGGAACGCGCCAACGGGAAAATCTTCACAGCTGTCAAGAAAATGCTCCTTGATGAAAAAAAGGGCAGATGGACCGATTTGTTACCTGAGGCAGTCTGGGCACTAAACACGACTGAGTGCAGGGCGACCGGGTATACTCCCTTCCGCCTTCTATACGGATCGGAGGCCATGACCCCGCAAGAAATAAAGCATGGGTCCCCGCGAACAGTTCCGTCATCCGTCCCCGACGTGGACGAGCCAACTTCAAAGGATCTCATTGACGGAGACCGAGTCTTCGCCCTACAGGCCCTAAACAAATACCAAGCCCAGACCAAAGCATGGCGCGACCACTCAGTCATCCCGAGGGAGTTCAGCGAGGGGGACCTCGTACTCGTCCGAACAGCTCGGACGGAGTCCAAGGGCAAGCTGGAGCCCAGGTGGGAGGGCCCCTTTATAGTCAAGACAAAAGCTTCCCCCAGCGCTTACAGGCTCACAACGCCAAACGGCGAGGACCTGGAGCACTCCTGGAACATCGACAACCTCCGCAAATTTTTTGTTTGACTCCTCAGGGCTGATTTCGCCCTTGTAATTCGCAAAAACAATCTTGTACCGACCCGCACTCTTTTCCTCCTGGGGGTGAGGTTTTTAACGAGGCGGAGCCATGTAATATATGTGTGAAAAATCCCCCGCAAAAACATGCGTCGAAAAAAGACCGCGACGACGGTCTTCGACATTCGACCAACACGAGGTCACCGCGAGGCTAAGCGCTAGCCACCCTCGCGTGCGACAAATCCGCGCAGAAGTCGCCTAAGGGTGCAGCCGGACTAGCACAACAAGTGCGAAAAAAGCGAAGTCTATCGTGAAGACTATCCGCGCAGAAGTCGCCTAAGGGTGCAGCCGGACTAGCACAACAAGTGCGAAAAAATCGAAGTCTATCGCGAAGACTATCCGCGCAAAAGTCGCCTAAGGGTGCAGCCGGACCAGCACAACAAGTGCGAAAAAATCGAAGTCTATCGCGAAGACTATCCGCGCAGAAGTCGCCTAAGGGTGCAGCCGGACTAGCACAACAAGTGCGAAAAAATCGAAGTCTATCGCGAAGACTATCCGCGCAGAAGTCGCCTAAGGGTGTAGCCGGACTAGCACAACAAGTGCGAAAAAATCGAAGTCTATCGCGAAGACTATCCGCGCAAAAGTCGCCTAAGGGTGCAGCCGGACCAGCACAACAAGTGCGAAAAAATCGAAGTCTATCGCGAAGACTATCCGCGCAGAAGTCGCCTAAGGGTGCAGCCAGACTAGCACAACAAGTGCAAAAAAATCGAAGTCTATCGCGAAGACTATCCGTGCAGAAGTCGCCTAAGGGTGCAGCCGGACTAGCACAACAAGTGCGAAAAAACCAAAGTCTACCGTGAAGACTATCCGTGCAGAAGTCGCCTAAGGGTGCAGCCGGACTAGCACAACAAGTGCGAAAAAACCGAAGCCTACCGCAAAGACTGTCCGTGCAGAAGACACCTAAGGGTGCAACCGGACTAGCACAACAAAGGCAGAAACGACAACATCAAACCGTCCGCGCCAAGATCAACTATAATCACACCAGCACAGCACAACAAAACAAACCAGACAAAGTACACAACACCTTCGCACACATATACAAGCGAGGGCACACAACTTCATCATACAAGCCTCTACATATACAAGCGAGGGCACCACAATCTACATCGGCTCAACCTTAGGAATAATTCCCATCTCCCTATAATTAAATAACATTATCCTAAGCTCCTCACCCGCAAAAAGACTTCGCAGTTCCCCTTCACCTGTATTCACGGCGGCCGGCAAAGACAATAGTTCCTGCCGGCCAGCCCCACTCACACGAAGCCGAGCCCCCTCCGCCCCACTAACTCTACGTTTCGCAACCGCCCTTCGTCGTCATCGCCCGGTGCTAGGACCTGGCACATCTCCTGCGTCCGCGACGTGCGGCGAAGCCTCCGCCGCAGCCACATCCAAGGCCGCAAAGTAGTCCAAGTCCTCCGACGACGACTCCTCAGTCCACTCAACCGAGCTCCCAGAGTCAGCACAATCAAAAAACTCAGATGCAGATCCACCACATTCATTACCATCTTCCGCGGTCGAAGCCGCCAAAAATTTAGTAGTAGCGGTTGTGTGCGCAGGCCCAAAATCTTGAACCTGCGCAGCAACCAAAATTCAGCAACATATACAAATTTCCCCAACCCTCTACACCCACTACGCCACCTGCGACGGCCCCGACGTTGCTGGAGCCTCCACCGTTGGCTCCGCCGTTGCTTCCGCTGTTGTCTCCGCCGCCACCGCTGCGGGATCTTCAGCACTCGGCGCAGCAGCTGCGGAGGCATCAGGCGCGCCTTCGGCGACCTCTGGGGGCAGGTCTTCGCCGGCCGCAGCGGATGCGGGGGCACCCGACGCGTCTCCCGCAGTCTCCGGGGTCGGCTCCAGGGCGACCCCAGACACGGCCTCCGCCGGGGTCGGCTCCGGGTCAGACAGCATGCTGTTCAACGCCCCGAAGTCGTCGACCCTCTCGCCGCGCGCCGCCTAAGACAAAACACACAAAATTCATCAAACACACACACAGCCTACATGCAACAAACACCAAACAAACAAAAACGTTACCTGAGCCCTCGCCGTCTCGGCCCGCTCTCTGACCACCTCGCGTCCGTGCGGACCCCACATCCGGTCATAGATAGCTCCGGCGGATTCCTTCACTACGGGGTCCTCAACCTTAAAGATATCTTGCTCAAAATCTTCATCGACTTGGTTGAAGACCTCGAAGTGCCGGCACCCTTCGCGGGAGAGCGCGTTCATCGCCCCCTCGCAGGTGACCAGGGAGGCATACGCCATAAACCCCTCCACGACAGTGGGGAGTGCCTGCAACTCCTCCTGCACCCACTCCAGGCAGCGAAGTCCGGGCTCTCGGTCCGGCACTTCGAAATCACCGGTCCCCGCGCCCAGCCCACAGTATGTATCTATAAGCAGTTGGCGCGTCCGCTCTGCCTCCGCGCGTGATGCGGCCTCGGCCCTCTCCACGCGGCTCTCCAGGGCGGTGAGCCGCTCCTGCAGCTGCTCGGCGCGCTCTCTGGCAAGATTGCCCTCCGCCCGTGCCAGGTTGGCCTCCGCCTGCGCAGCCTGCGCCTTGACAAGGGCCTCGTTGGTCTCCCTCCTTTCCCCCGCCAGCTGGCGTCGGAGGGCAGCCTTCTCTCCCTCCAGTGTGGCCACCTTGTTCGCCAGCTTGCGACACTTGCTATCGGCGGCCGATTTTTCACGGACGGCGTCAGCATGTTGTGTCCGAAGTCTCTCGACTTCGGCAGCCACAGCTACCGTGAGGGCCCCCGACGCAGTGCGGCTGGCGAAGTCAGCCACCTGCAGAGCAATCGTAAGACCGCGGCCCCAGCAAGCCGATATATAAAAAAAGGACGAAGTCCAGCTCAGCGGACCTGACTTAGCGCCTCCGTCACCTCCTTCAGCCGGCGGGACGCAGCGCCCGCCTCATCCATGACAACAGCGAGGGCCGACACCTCGCCTCCGGCGCTAAGAGCCCCGCCCTTCGCCTTCGGCACTGCGGCAGCCGTCGTGGTCCCCGCGGCAGGCGCAACCATAGCAAGTTGGCCTTCGCCCGACCCTGCGACGTACCAACGAATAAATTTAAAAATAAATAAATAAATAAATAAATAAATAGAGCCAACGACTTACCACCGAGATAGTCGTCCACACTAATATCGGTGGCGAAGTCGGCGACACGTTTGCCCGACAACGGCAAAGCTCGGGCCGCCTTCGCGACCTCCGCCACTCCGCTGGACGGCAGCACCGCCTTCGCCGATTTCGAGCCTCCGGCGCCTGCCGTTGCCTCCGGCGCCTTGCTAGATGCAGGGACGCCTGACTTCGCCGCCAGCGGCGGCCGGCCTCCGCCGGGGGCCGTAGCCTTCGCAGCCCCCCGCTGCCTCTTCGGCCTGGCCTCAACGAGCCTGACAGCCGCCTGGCGCTTCTGTGCAGCTCCCTGGCGATCCTTGTCCATCACTGCTGACACAACAACAGCAATATTCCGCCCGTAAGGAAAAACCCTCCATTCACGAACCATGCGAGATGTAAAAAAGTCCTCGCCAGCCGCGCGGGGGATAGGAACATTCCTAGGCCAACAACCCCCGGTAACCCTCAGCATCCGAGCCGAAGACTCCCGGAGCTCAGGCGAAGACATCCTTTCCCCCGGGGCCGCGCACGTCCTCATCAACTCTCTAGCAAAACCATCAGAAACCCCAAGTCCTCCCATAGCAGTACCTAATTTTCTCTTTTTAGAGGATGGGGCGGCCGCCGACGCAGGGTCGTCTCCAGTCTCCACCGCTGGCTTCTTCCCACGGCGGTCCACATCGTCTTGACCAGGGTAGCCGTCATATGGCAATTGATTTAATTCAAAAACCCTGTTCAAACGGTCATTCGACCCGCGGATATCCCAGCTGCGCTGGCCCTCTGTCCTCGGCACGTAACGTCCAACGAGCCGCACCGCCCCATCCTCCGCCTCACGCACAAAGGCGGCCGGATCGCGGTTTTGTAGATTCAGGGTGAAGGCGGGACTCCGCACCACCCTTCCGCCATGGAAAGGCATCTGGCGAGGGCACACTTCGCCCAACGCCCAGCCATGCGCCAAGGGCCATACCCCGTACGCCACAAATTCTTCAACCAAGTCGCGCCCACTGCTCAGGCCGGCGGCGCACCGAAGGGCCCCTTCATCCACATCCTCCTCCGCCACTTCAAAGGGCGGGTACGCTGAGTAAAAATGAGAACACATCTCGGACACGGGGAGTCCCTCATGGCCTTCGACGGCACCCTCAGCAACGTAAAACCAAAATTCATTCCAGTTGCCCCACTTGTTGCGGGCGCAAGGGACCAACTCGACTACCTGCATCGTGGTTTTGCCGGTCTTCGGCGTGAATGTGCAGGACCCAAACTGAGCAACTTCGTCTCCAATCATCCTCTTCTGCCAGTGCAAACAATAATACTTCGCAAAAACTTCGACCGATGGCTGTCCGCCGTACGAAGTCATCGCCCAGACATACTTCGACAGAGCCACTATGGCATTCGGTGTCAGCTGATGTATTTGAACTTTGAACCTGCGCAGGACTTCGCCAACAAATCGGTGCGCAGGCAAGCGGAGTCCGGCGGCGAAGAACGCCTCGAAAACAACCAACTCGCCCTCCGGCTCGGGGACTTCCTCCGTCCCCGGGACTCGAGCAACTCCGCCGCCGAAGTAACCCAACCGCTGCATATCTTGCACGCGGACCGACGACATCCGCGATACGCCAAAATCAACAGAATCGCCAGCGCGCAACTCCTCCGCCATTAAACTACTCAGCCTCTCCTCAGACGAGGCGGCGGCCGGCGGCGAGGGAACGGCCAGCGGTGTAGCGGCAGCGGAAGAAGACGAGGACGGCATCGCTACGTACCGGCGGCAGCGGCGGGCGGTCTGCTTCACTCGAGCCAGATCTCCGGCGAACAAGAGCACGGCGGGCAGACGAGCAGCAAGACGGCAGAAAGGGCGGCTAGGGTTTTCGCGGAGCGCGGAAGGTGAAGTTCAAAAAGCGCCGACCCCTTTTATAGGCAGGGCGCGGCTCTTCGGGAAACCCGCAATCCAACAGGGCGCGGCGCTTCGGGAAACCCGCAATCCAACAGTACGCTGTCAATCAACGGTCATATCAAAAACCCCCGCGGAACCACTTTGAGCGAGGGCAGCGTCTCCGCCATCTAGCGACGTCTTCGGCACCAGGTGACTTTGTCGAACTGGTCCCTCGGAGGGCAAATGTTGGGGCGAAGGCAAAGGCGCCACCCTTCGCTCGAAGCCTTCGCTACAGCAGCTGAGCTAACAGAAACAAAACAGGCAGGGACACCCTTCGCTTGTTCCGCACCAGACGAAGACCGGCGACGAAGGG
Organism: Zea luxurians; assembly: GCA_029449295.1. Taxonomy (NCBI): domain Eukaryota; kingdom Viridiplantae; phylum Streptophyta; class Magnoliopsida; order Poales; family Poaceae; genus Zea; species Zea luxurians. The sequence continues at coordinate 150,259,146 of JAOPSE010000007.1, forward strand.
CATCCCACAGTGCGGCCTCGTCCAGCTCAGAGGCCCACGTGCGATCTGGCCCATCGTAACGGGCCCCGCGTGGCCGCCGTGCGTTACGGGCCTAATTTGTAAAGGCATCCCTGTAATTACGGTCTGTAACCCCGCTTTATGGGAATATTCTGGGGATAACCTAGGTAGCTGAGGGCACATGCGTCCTTAGCTCAAGGCGCTGCGCGCTCAGGTACCTATAAATACCCCTGCACAGTGCCCATGAGAGGCCAGATTAACAGAGCTTTTGCCATCTAGCGCGAGTGCCCTGTTGACGTCACTGTTCACCCTTGTTGGATCCCCCTGCAACTGAGAGCAAGTTCCAACACTCCCCCCTTGATCATTGTCCTTCTCTTGAGGTGGCTCATCCTCTTGATCTCGATTTTCATCGTCTTGAGCCTGTTCCTCATCTTGAGTTGGTGGAGATGCTTGTATGGAAGATGAAGGTTGATCTTGTGCTTGTGGAGGCTCTTCGGATTCCTTAGGACACACATCCCCAATGGACACGTTCCTTAGCGTGACGCACTGAGCCTCTTCATCATCTAATTCATCAAGATCAACTTGCTCTACTTGAGAGCCGTTAGTCTCATCAAACACAATGTCACAAGAAACTTCAACTAGTCCAGTGGACTTGTTAAAGACTCTATATGCCCTTGTGTTTGAATCATATCCTAGTAAAAAGCCTTCTACAGCCTTAGGAGCAAATTTAGATTTTCTACCTCTTTTAACAAGAATAAAACATTTGCTATCAAAGACTCTAAAATATGAAACATTAGGCTTTTTACCGGTGAGGAGTTCATATGATGTCTTCTTGAGGATTCGGTGTAGATATAACCGGTTGATGGAGTAGCAGGCGGTGTTAATTGCCTCGGTCCAAAACCGATCTGGTGTCTTGTACTCATCAAGCATGGTCCTCGCCATGTCTAGTAGAGTTCTATTCTTCCTCTCCACTACACCATTTTGTTGTGGCGTGTAGGGAGAAGAGAACTCATGCTTGATGCCTTCCTCCTCAAGGAAGCCTTCAATTTGAGAGTTCTTGAACTCCGTCCCATTGTCGCTTCTTATTTTCTTGATCCTTAATCCAAACTCATTTGAGCCCGTCTCAAGAATCCCTTCAATGTCTCTTGGGTTTGAGATTTTTCCTGCAAAAAGAACACCCAAGTGAAGCGAGAATAGTCATCCACAATTACAAGACAATACTTACTCCCGCCGATGCTTATGTAAGCAATTGGGCCGAATAAATCCATGTGGAGTAGCTCAAGCGGCCTGTCGGTCGTCATGATGTTCTTATGTGGATGGAGGGAACCAACTTGCTTTCCTGCTTGACATGCGCTACAAATCCTGTCTTTCTCAAAATGAACATTGGTTAGTCCCAAAATGTGCTCTCCCTTTAGAAGCTTGTGAAGATTCTTCATCCCAACATGGGCTAGTCGGCGATGCCAGAGCCAACCCATATTAGTCTTAGCAATTAAGCAAGTGTCGAGTTTAGCTCTATTGAAATCAACTAAGTATAGCTGACCCTCTAACATTCCCTTAAATGCTACTGAATCATCACTTCTTCTAAAGACAGTAACACCTAAATCTGTAAAAAGACAGTTGTAACCCATTTTGCATAATTGAGAAACTGAAAGCAAATTGTAATCTAATGAGTCTACAAGAAAAACATTGGAAATAGAATGGTCAGGTGATATAGCAATTTTACCAAGTCCTTTGACCAAACCTTGATTTCCATCCCCGAATGTGATAGCTCTTTAGGGATCTTGATTTTTCTCATAGGCGGAGAACATCTTTTTCTCCCTAGTCATGTGGTTTGTGCACCCGCTATCAATGATCCAACTTGAGCCCCCGGATGCATAAACCTACAAAACAAGTTTAGGCCTTGTTCTTAGGTACCCAAACGGTCTTAGGTCCTTTCACATTAGAAACAAGCACCTTGGGTACCCAAACACAAGTCTTTGAGCCCTTGTACTTGGCCCCAACATATTTGGCAACTACTTTCCCTGATTTGTTAGTTAAAACATAAGATGCATCAAAAGTCTTAAAAGAAACAATAGGCTCATTTGATGCAGCAGGAGATTCCTTTTTAGGCATTTTAACATGAGTAGAACGCCTAGAGCTAGATGTCTCATTCTTATACATAAAAGCATGATGAGGACCATAATGAGACTTCCTAGAGTGAATTCTCCTAATCTTATCCTCAGGATAACCAGCAGGATATAAAATATAGCCCTCATTATCCTGTGGCATGGGAGCTCTGCCCTTAACAAAATTAGACAATCTTTTAGGAGCATTAATTTTGACATTGCCTCCCTGTTGGAAGCCAATGCCATCCTTAATGCCAGGGCGTCTCCCATTATAGAGCATGCTTCTAGCAAATTTAAAATTTTCATTTTCTAAGTCATGCTCATTAATTTTGGCACTAAGTTGAGCTATGTGATCATTTTGTTGCTTAATTAAAGCTAGGTGATCATGGATAGCATCAACATTAATGTCTCTACATCTAGTACAAATAGTAACATGATCAACACTAGATGTAGAGGGTTTGCATGCATTTAATTCATCAATCTTAGCATGTAACATGGCATTCTCATTTCTAAGATTGGAAATAGAATCATTGCAAACATTTAAATCCTTAGCCTTAGCAATTAAATTTTCATTCTCAATCTTAAGGCTAGAAAGTGATTCATTCAACTTGTCAATTTTAGAAATCAAACTAGCATTATCATTTTTGAGGTTGACAAGAGAATCATCACAAACATTTAATTTCTCAACCTTAGCAATTAATTTGGCATTTTCATTTCTAAGGTTTGAGATAGTGTCATGGCAAATGCTAAGCTCACTAGTTATTTTTTCACATTTTTCTACTTCCTTAGCATAAGCATTTTTAACCTTAACATGCTTCTTGTTTTCCTTAATAAGGAAGTCCTCTTGGCTATCCAAGAGTTCATCCTTCTCATGAATAGCACTAATTAATTCATTCATTTTTTCTTTTTGTTGCATGTTTAGGTTGGCAAAAAGCGTGAACAAATCATCCTCATCATCACTAGAGTTATTCTCATCACTAGATGTTGCATATTTCATGGAGGCTCTAGATTTTACCTTTTTCTTTTTGCCGTCCTTTGCCATGAGGCACTTGTGGTCGACGTTGGGGAAGAGAAGACCCTTATTGACGGCGATGTCGACGGCATCCTCGTCAGAGGAGGAGTCAGTGGAGCTCTCGTCGGGGTCCCACTCCTGGCATACATGAGCATTGCCTCCCTTCTTCTTGTAGTATCTCTTCTTCTCCTTCTTCTTCCCCCTCTTGTCGTCGCCCCTGTCACTGTCACTAGAAATAGGACATTTTGCTATAAAGTTACCGGGCTTACCACACTTGTAGCAAACCTTCTTGGAATGGGGCTTGTAATCTTTCCCCTTCCGTTGCTTGAGGATTTGACGGAAGCTCTTGATGATGAGCGCCATCTCCTCATTGTCAAGCTTGGAGGCATCGATGGGGAGCCTACTTAGAGTAGAATCTTCTTTCTTCTCCTCCGTTGCTATGAAGGCAACGGGTTGCACCTTGGGTGTTGAGGTGGCGCCTCGCTCGATGATTTGTTTGGAGCCTTTGATCATCAATTCGAAGCTCACAAACTTTCCTATAACCTCCTCGGGAGATATTAGCTTGTATCTAGGATCACCACGAATTAATTGAACTTGTGTAGGATTAAGAAAAACAAGTGATCTTAGAATAATCTTGACCATTTCATGGTAATCCCATTTTGTGCTCCCGAGGTTGTGCACTTGGTTCACCAAGGTCTTGAGCCGGTTGTACATGGCTTGTGGCTCCTCTCCTTGGTTGAGCATGAATCGACCGAGCTCCCCCTCGATCGTCTCCCGCTTGGTGATCTTTGTCACCTCATCTCCTTCATGCGCGGTCTTAAGCACGTCCCAAATCTCTTTGGCACTCTTCAACCCTTGCACCTTATTAAACTCCTCTCAACTTAGAGAGGCGAGGAGTATAGTAGTGGCTTGGGAGTTGAAGTGCCGGATTTGGACAACCTCGTCCGAATCATAATCCTCATCCCCTATGGATGGCACCTGTGCTCCAAACTCAACAACATCCCAAATGCTAGTGTGGAGTGAGGTTAAATGGTGCCTCATTTTATCTCTCCACATACAATAATCTTCACCATAAAAAACGGGTGGTTTGCCTAATGGGATGGAAAGTAAAGGAGTGCGTTTGGAAATGCGAGGGTAGTGTAGGGGGATCTTACTAAACTTCTTGCGCTCATGGCACTTAGAAGTGATGGACGGCGTGTTGGAGCCGGAGATAGATGGCGACGAAGAGTCGGTCTCGTAGTAGACCACCTTCTTCATCTTCTTTTTCTTGTCGCTGCTCCGATGCGACTTGGTGTGTAAAGGGGATCCCTTCCCCTTGTTGCTGGACTCTCCCGATAGAGTCTTCTTGTGGCTTGTGGTGGGCTTCTCGCCGGTCATGACCTCCTTCTTGGCGTGATCTCCCGACATCACTTCGAGCGGTTAAGCTCTAATGAAGTATCGGGCTCTAATACCAATTGAAAGTCACCTAGAGGGGGGGTGAATAGGCAGAATCTGAAAATTATAAACTTAAGCACACACTACAAGCCGGTGTTAGCGTTAGAATTAAAATCAAGTCTGAAAGAGAGGGCGAAAACAAATCACAAGCAAATGAAGAGAGTGACACAGTGATTTGTTTTACCCAGGTTCGGTTCTTCCAAACCTACTCCCCGTTGAGGTGGTCACAAAGACCGGGTCTCTTTCAACCCTTTCCCTCTCTCAAACGGTCACCTAGATCGAGTGAGCTTTTCTCCTCAATCAATTGGGACACTTAGTCCCCACAAGGACCACCACAACTTGGTGTCTCTTACTTTGATTACAAAGGTGTTGAGAACAAGAATGGGGAAGAAGAAAAGCGATCCAAGCGATAAGAACTCAAATGAACACAAATATCTCTCTCTCACTAGTCACTAATTGTTTGGAGCGATCTTTGGATTTGGGAGGGGATTTGATCTCTTGTTTATGTCTTGGAGTGAAGTCTAGGGCTCTTGTATTGAATACAATGGCTAAAAACTTGGAAGCCTTGAATGTGTGGTGGTTGGGGGTATTTATAGCCCCACCCACCAAAATGCCCGTTGGGGAGGCTGTCTGTCGAAGGGCGCACCGGACAGTCCGGTGCGCCAGCCACGTCACCCAACCGTTAGGGTTCGACCGTTGGAGCTTCGAACAGCTGGGCCACCGGACAGTCACTGTTCACTGTCCGATGCGCCTTCTGGCGCCTGCTCTGACTCTGTGTGCGCAGTCCGCACTGTTCACTGTTCATTTTGCTATCGACCGTTGGCGCTGTAGCCGTTGCTCCCGCTGGCACACCGGACAGTCCGGTGAATTATAGCGGTGAGCGATTTCTAGAAACCCGAAGGTGGCAAGTTCGGAGTTGATCTCCCTGGTGCACCGGACAGTCCGGTGCGCCAGACCAAGGCAGCCTTCGGTTGTCTTTGCTCCTTTAATTTGAACCCTTTCTTTTAACTTTGTATTGGTTTGTTGTGAACCTTTGGCACCTGTGGAATATATATTCTAGAGCAAACTAGTTAGTCCAATTATTTGTGTTGGGCAATTCAACCACCAAAATCATTTAGAAAAAGGTTTGACCCTATTTCCCTTTCATATTGTTATGCAAGAATGCCAAAGTAGTTGCTAGAAAATTGGGATCTAAATGCAAGGGAGACATGTGGGGGACAGATATCCCCCGGGTCCACTAGAAGGGTAAAAGACCTCACTAAAGGCCCAAGGACCCAATAAATCGTAAGGTCATTCCTTCATGGGCCTGGGGAGGGACAATCAGTAAAGCAGATCGATATAAGGCCGGATCTACGAGAGTTCAGATGGCCCCACAACGTTGAGCAAGAAACCACAACAGAAGATCCGACTTTCCCACGCCGGATCGACGAGAGTCCAGATCAGGCTGAGCTGGTCCAGCGGTGCTTTGATTTTGAAGAAAAGTATTCTCAAAGCCAAACTGAACTAGCCCAGGTCTCTGCTGCCTTAGATGACGCCAATGCACTGAGCTCTTCCCTTCGCACTCAGCTTGATTCTGAAAAGGTGACTTATGAAACTGTGCCTTGCATTGCTGTGTTCCTATTGCTTGTTTGATGTTTGAAAGGAGTTGATTCTTGTTTGCAGGAAGAAAAACGTGTCCTTGCTGCGTCTCGCGACAATCTTGACAGACTGTATCGCGACTCTAGCAATTCGTTGACCATCCTGGAGAGGAGTCATCGCTTCTCCATGGAGGAGTTAGATAATCTTCGCTGTAGGCTACAGGAATCCATGGATGACGTGATCCGTCTCAGGCAGTTGATATCGGCTAAGGATGCTACTATCAAAGAACTCCATGCTTCCAAGAAATCCATCGCCCAGGAGCTAGAAACTGCTCAATTGGCTGCCAAGGTTGCTGAAGAAACTTCCATTACTCTGAGAGCCCAGCGCGACAGAGCCATGGACAAGGCCATTCGGGCGGGACGAATCTTGATGAGGAGACCCGGCGTAGTTGTTCCTGAAGATATAAGGGCTGACGTGAATGCTGCTCCTGATTCCTCAAGTCGCCCTTCCTCGTCGGTTGCTCTTGAGAAAGACATCGCGAAATAGAGAAATATTTTGCGTGCTTTGAGCGCGCGGTTAGCACGGTCATATATTTGTTAGAGGACACCAGTTTAGCATTTGAATGATATTGCTATTCTCATAATGTTTTAGAATTCAATAGTACATAAATTTGCAGTAGTAAAAGGCTGTGTGATGGTTTTGAAACTTGTTTATGGGATAAAGAAGTCATCCCTATATGAGTAGTCGTAAGCGCGTCAGATTGCCTTAAATCGCTGCTGACTTAAGTCGATTGCTTCTGTTTATAGGGCATAGTGGTCACCCCGAGTTAAGCAAGCGTGAGCATGTTGCATCGTCTTAAGTCTTTGCCGACTTAGGCCGATTGCTCCGTTAGCAGGGCATAGTGGTCACCCCGAGTTAAGTAAGCGTGAGCATGTTGCACCGTCTTAAGTCTTTGCCGACTTAAGCCGATTGCTCCGTTAACAGGGCATAGTGGTCACCCTGAGTTAAGTAAGCGTGAGCATGTTGCACCGTTTTAGGTCTTTGCCGACTTAAGCCGATTGCTCCGTTAGCAGGGCATAGTGGTCACCCCGAGTTAAGTAAGCGTGAGCATGTTGCACCGTCTTAAGTCTTTGCCGACTTAAGCCGATTGCTCCGTTAGCAGGGCATAGTGGTCACCCTGAGTTAAGTAAGAGTGCTAGTCAATCATGAACAAATTAAGTATCTTTGAAGCCTTCTTTATTGATGACATATCTCCCATTTTACAGAGTACATTGTCGTCCCGATAGCTTTTGAAATTCAGCTAGGGGTAAAACTTCCTGAGGTGTTCTATATTCCAGGAGTTCCCAATTTCTGTGCCGTCCATCTGAGTTAGACGATATGATCCCGGCCGAGTGACTTCTGCTACTATGAATGGTCCCTCCCATAAGGGTGATAACTTGTGCCGTCCCTCCCCCGTTAGAATTCGGCGGAGGACGAGATCTCCCACTGAGAAGGATCGTTGTCGCACGGCCTTGTCGTGATAGCGTCTCAGAGTCTGCTGGTATCGTGCTGATTGAATTACTGCATTCAGCCGTTCTTCTTCGAGTACATCAATGTCCTCCAGCCTAGTAGCTTCGGCTTCTGCTATGTTTTCGAAAACCAACCTCGGCGCCCCGAATTTGAGATCGGCGGGTAATACTGCCTCTGACCCATAGACCATGAAGAAAGGAGTATTTCCATGTAGAGCTCGGCTAGGTTGGGTTCTTAGGCTCCAAATGACGTAGGGCAATTCCCTTATCCACTTTCCTGCGAACTTTTCATTCTTTTCGAAGACCCTTTTCCTGAGTGCCTCCAGTATCATCCCGTTAGCTCGCTCAACCTGCCCGTTGGCCCTCGGGTGTGCTACCGAAGCATACTTGATCTGGATGCTCTTTTGCTCGCAGAAATCGAAGAATTCTGAACTCGTGAAGTTGGATCCTAAGTCAGTTATGATATTGTTTGGTATTCCAAATCTGAATATTATGTCTTGTATGAATTCCACGGCCTTAGCCGAGGTTAAAAAAGCAATGGGTTTGAATTCTATCCATTTAGTGAATTTGTCGATTGCTACCAGTACATGAGTGTATCCTCCTTGAGCTTTCTTAAAAGGTCCAATCATATCCAGTCCCCAGCATGCAAAGGGCCAAGTTACTGGTATGGTCTGCAATTGCTGTGCTGGTAGATGTTGTTGCTTTGACAAGTACTGGCAAGCTTCGCACCTCTGAACTAACTCGGCTGCATCGCTTTTCGCTGTTGGCCAATAGAATCCTGACCTGAAGACCTTCCCGACTAGTGTCTTGGATGCTGCGTGTATTCCGCATTGCCCAACATGGACCTCATCTAGAAGTTGCTTCCCAGTAGATGAGAGAATGCACTTCATGAGGACGCCTGATGCACCCCTTCTGTATAATGTTTCCCCAATGAGTGTGTAGTGGGCTGACTGTCTGGCGATGCGCTCGGCTATATTTTTGTCATCTGGTTCCTCTTCATTCTTTATGTATCTGATGATCGGCCTTCTCTAGTCGTCAGAGTCTGACTCGGGTTGATCCATGATATTACATTCTTCTGCTTGATCTATTGAGATGCTCGGTCGTGGTATTTCTTGCACAAAGACTCCGGGTGGGACCTGAGTTCGGCTGGATCCTAACTTGGACAATACATCAGCTGCCGCGTTTCGATCTCTCTCTACATGATGAAATTCTAGACCTTCAAACTTATCTTCTAGTTTCCGGACGGCAGTGCAGTATTTTCCCATCGAATCATTCGAACAGTCCCATTCTTTGTTTATCTGGCTTATGACCACCAGAGAATCTCCGTATACCATTAATCTCTTGATGCCCAAAGATATGGCGATGTTTAGTCCATGGATCAGAGCTTCATACTTGGCTGCGTTGTTAGAGGCTGGAAATAACATCTGGAGGGCGTATTTGAGGTGTTTGCCTCCAGGTGCGATGAAGAGAATTCCTGCGCCTGCTCCCTGCAGCTTCAGCGAGCCATCAAAATACATCCTCCATACTTCTGCAGTTTCTGGGTTCTCTGGTATTTGCTGTTCAGTCCATTCCGATACGAAGTCAACCAATGCTTGGGACTTAATGGCAGTACGAGGTCGAAATTCGATGTCATGAGATCCCAGTTCACAGGCCCACTTGGCTATTCGGCCAATGGCTTCCTTGTTGTGGAGAATATCCCCTATCGGAAAACCGGTGACTACTATGACTTTGTGGTCATCAAAGTAGTGACGCAGCTTGCGGGCAGTTAGAAGTACTGTGTATAATAGCTTCTGCACTTGAGAGTACTTTTTCTTCGAGGGACCCAAAACTTCACTGATGAAATAAACAGGATGTTGCACAGGGTAAGCATGTCCTTCTTCTGCTCGCTCGACTATGGTGCTTACCACGTGAGTCGTGCAAGAAATATATAGCAGCAGATCTTCAGCTGGTTGAGTTGATGTGGCTCGCCGTGGTGGTTTCAGTACTGGTGGGGTTGTCAAGAATTTCTTCAGTGCGTCCAAGGCTTCCTGCGCTTCTGAAGTCCACTGAAACTTGTCCACCTTATTGAGTAGCTTGTAAAACGGTAAACCTTTTTCTCCCAGCCTGGATATAAATCTGCTCAGGGCTGCCATACACCCGGTAAGTCGTTGAACCTTCTTTTGTGATCGTGGAGCTTCCATTTTCATGATAGCTTCAATCTTTTCCAGATTAGCTTCAATTCCCCGGTGGCTGACAATAAATCCGAGCAGCTTCCCTGCTGGTACCCCAAAAATGCATTTTCGGGATTAAGCTTCCACCGATACCGCCGTAGACTGTTGAAAACCAGCTGCAAGTCTTCGATGAAGTTTTCCGAGTTCTCCGTTTTGATTACCACATCCTCTATGTAGGCTTCCACACGCTTGCCCCAGTGATCAGCTAAGCATGTTTGAATGGCTCTCTGATAAGTCGCTCCAGCGTTTTTGAGGCCGAACGACATGGAGGTATAACAGAAAGCACCAAACGGAGTGATGAATGCCGTTTTTTCCTCGTCTTCCTTTGCTAAGCTGATCTGATGGTATCCGGAATAGCAATCTAGGAAAGACAGCACAGAACATCCAGCGGTGGAGTCTACCACCTGATCTATCCTTAGGAGCCCGAAGGGATCCTTCAGACAATGTTTGTTGAGATCAGTATAGTCGACGCACATGCGCTAATCCACTTTATTCTTTTTTAGTACAAGAACAGGGTTGGCTAACCACTCGGGATGTAACACCTCTCTGATAAACCCAGCCGCGACCAAGCGGGCTAGCTCAGCGCGAATGGCCTCTCTCTTGTCGGGCATGAAACGACGTAGTTTTTGCCGGATCGGTCTTGCTTGGGGGTAGACCTTCAGTTTGTGCTCGGCCAGTTCTCTTGGGACTCCCGGCATATCCGCAGGTTGCCATGCGAATACGTCTCGGTTGTCTTGCAGAAACCGGACGAGCGCGCTTTCCTATTTATCATCCAGGCTAGAGCTGATGATGGCTGTCTTGCGTTCATCAGCAAACCCCAGATTGATCCTTTTAGTTTCTTCAGTCGACCGCATAGAGGTCGCGGCTTGAGCTTCATTCGCCGGTGCCGTATGGTCTTCCTCAGGCTTAGAGTTTGCCTGGGTCAAAAAAGTTGCCGACGGTTTAGTGGTGAGGGCTGCTTGGATGGCCACTCGGAAACATTCTGCGGCGCCTTGGAGGTCAGCACGCACAGTTATGATTCCTTGTGGTCCCGGCATCTTCAATATCATGTACGTGTAATGCGGGATGGCCATGAACTTTGCCAATCCGGGCCTTCCAATGATGGCGTTGTACCCGCAGTCGAAGTTTGCTACCTCGAACCTCAGGAACTCAGTTCTGTAGTTCTCCGGAGTTCCGAAGGTGACGGGCATGTAGATGTGGCCCAGCGGGTATTCTCCCTCAGTCGGCACGATGCCGAAGAAAGGAGTGTCTGACTCGTGGAGTTCTTTGAGGTGAACTCCCAAGCCTCGGAGTGTCCGGGGGAAGGTGACGTTGATGCTGCTCCCCCCGTCCACTGACACCTTCTTCACCTTGCTCTCTCGGATCACTGGATCAACGAGGAGCGGGTATTTGCCCGGGTGGTCGAAGTTGAGCCATTGATCTGCCCGAGTAAAGGTGATTGGGTGCTCCGACCATCGGTACGGAGTGGGTGGACCGGTGGTTGCCACCAGTATCTGGCGATCATTGAGCTTTTGCTGTCTTTTGTTCTCCTGCGATCCGTGTCCGCCGAAGATGACGTTGACCTCCCTGTCAACGCGCGGGAAAGCTCCTCCTCCTCCCTCCTCCTGCTGCTGGGGTTGTCGTGGTTCTTCTGATCCTCCCCGCGGCGGAGGAGGAGGTAGAGGTTGGAAGGGTCGGCCGTGCCCAACGGAATGCTTGAAGTCCCGACAGTTCTGAAGGGTGTGGCGCATGTCCTTGTGGTACGGGCACTGGGCATCAAGAATGTCGTCCAGCGTGTGCTCGCCTCCGCGAGGTCCTCCCCGGGCGCGAGAGGCAGGTGGTCCGGCAGCATGCACCTCTTCGTGCGGTCTCTTCTCCCAGCATTTGTCAGGTTGCTGGTTCACATCGCGTCGTGGCGCTGCCGGTGCAAGCTTCACTCCTCCGATGAGGTCCTGGGCTCGCTCGTCGGCGGTGATGTAGAGGTCGGCTTCCCAGAACAGCTCCTCGGAGGTAGTTGGCGCCTTCTGTAGTATGGCTCGCACGAAGGCCGAGTCATTGGATCCTCTGTAGAAGTCCTTGATCACGGCCGCCTCCGTGACCTCGGGGATACGATTTCTCATGGTCTAGAACCTTTTGAGGTATGATCGGAGAGTCTCATCCCCCCGGCGCTTGATGGATTTGAGGTCCCATGGTTGCACCGGTTTGTCGGAGAGGGACTGAAAATTAGCAGTGAAGCGCCGACTGAAGTCGCTCTAGTCGTCGATGCAGTGTCGAGGTAGATGTCGTAGCCATTGCAGTGCGTCTTGCCCGAGGACAATGGGTAAATACGTGGTCATCACGTCTTCAGATGCTCCGGCGGCTCGAGCGGCGGTGGTGTAGACGGCCAGCTAGCCTCCTGGGTCCTGCTTAGGTTCATACTTATCGACATTGGATACCTTGAAGTTAGGGGGCCATTGAATGGCCCTAAGGCGTGGAGTAAGGGCGGACACCCCGCAGGTGTCCTCTTGTCGTCGGGGATGATGCCTGTCCCGAGAAGGGGAGTAGTTGTTGTGGTTCCTCGACCGTCCCCAGGTAGTTCCACTAATCGAGGCCGTCGTTGATTCAGCTCTGGTGGCTTGGCTCCGAGTTGGGATGCCATGATCCCTGTCGTACTCTTCTCGGTGGCGGATCTCGTTCTCATGCCGTTGTTCACGCGAAGCGTTGATGGAGCTCCGTGCGTCTAGGCGACTGTTGATGGCATGTCGCAAGTCGTTCGGCGGGTGAGCGAGAGGTAGAAGATGGTTGGCTGCTTGGGTGAACAGGCGTCGATAGCCCTCTGCATCGGGAGTCCGAGGGAGTCCGTCAGCTATCCGAGCTAGTACTCCTCCGACCTCACTCGGCGTGTTCATGGCTCGGGCGAAGTCGGGGTTCAGGTTGCGACCGAAGAGTGGATTTTCTCGGCGCTGCCTTGCGTCTTGCTCGGCTTGTTCCTGAGCTCGTCGACGATCACGCCGTCGGGAGTTCCTTCGTTCTCTAAAGACGCGTTCTTCCAGAGTTTCTCCCATTTCTGAGACCTCGTCTCGCGAGACAGGCTGCTCCGGATCCCGTTCTCCGGCTTGGTGATGTCGCCGGATGTTTCGACGCCGGTTTCTTCGTCGACGGGACTCCCGCTGAGGTGGTTCTTCCCCGGGCGCGGTCGGCTCGTCGTCGGAAACAGGAGGCGACTCCGCTCTCCCGATGAATAGAACGTCGGGGTAGAACGGCGTGGCTGTCGTGGTGATCTTCCTCCGGAGAGCTGGAGGTTGCTCTTTTCCAATATCCTCGGAGTTTGTTGGAGGAGACTTCTTTCTTGGCGGATCTGCAATTCGGTGTAGAGTTCCCTCTTCGTCTATTACGAACGAGATCGTTCCAAAGCAGAACGTGGATCCGGGACGGAAGGTGATCTTGTCGTGGAAGGTGACGGTCATTGAGCTAGCTTAGATCGTCGACACACCCCCTACCTGGCGCGCCAGCTGTCGGTGTTTTGGGTCCGACCGCACACCCGGGGTTGCCCCTTGAGGTGTTTTTAGGAGTAGGACGGTGTCGCCGACTGTAGCAAAATGGTTCGTGCCAGACGCACGAGAGACAATAGACAATGTTTACAGGTTCGGGCCGCTTAGAGATGCGTAACACCCTACGTCCTGGCGAAGATGCTTTGTGTAATAGGTTACAAGGTAGTTCTCTAGAGCGATGACGTGGAGGGTTGAGGTAGATGGCGGGGTAGTGTAGAGTTGGAATCGATCGTTCTGAAGGGGTGCCCCCTGGGCCTTATATATTCGACCGTGGGACAATACATACGGATACGATAACAACGTGCGCCTAAGGATAGTGAACTGTTTGAGTCTATCTTCCTATGATTCAGCCGACCTATCCTCGCCTGGCTCTACTGCATGGGGCTCCAGCGCGGGAAAGTCGGATCTTCTGTTGTGGTTTCTTGCTCAACGTTGTGGGGCCATCTGGACTCTCGTCGATCCGGCCTTATATCGATCTGCTTTACTGATTGTCCCTCCCCAGGCCCATGAAGGAATGACCTTACGATTTATTGGGTCCTTGGGCCTTTAGTGAGGTCTTTTACCCTTTTAGTGGACCCGGGGGATATCTGTCCCCCACAAGCCCCCGATCTTTGGGTTGATTTTGAGGTAATCGGCCCAAAGATCCTAGGCCTAGCTTGCAGGTAATTTGGAGAAAAACGATTTCTTACTGTCTCCTTCTGCTGTGATCACTCGTACACTGGAGCTTTGTTTCATGCTTGTGCCTTAAGAGTCGACATTTCATATTGTAGGACCCTGAACTTCATTGGGTGCACCAAGGTGCACCCAATGGGTGTAGCCCCCGAGCTTCGAGTAGATTTTAGAAGATAATCTACTCGAAGGTCTTCATCAGAAATTATTTTTATTTTCTTCTCATACTTTGGTTGAGGACCAGCTCTGTCTTTTAATCTTGTCTTATGCCTTAGAAGTCGGCACTATCTTGGCTTGAAATGGTGATCCATGGGGTGCACCGAAGGTGCACCCAATGGGTGTAGCCCCCGAGCTTTGAGTGGATTTTTGAAAACAATCCCCTCAAAGGTCTTTACTTCATGTCCTTTTGCCGAGAGTCATATTTTCTCTTTTTTCTGAATGCCTTAGAAGTCGGCATTATGTCATCCATATTATGCTTTAGAGGTCAGCATTATGTCATCAGTATTATGCATCCGAGGTCAGCACGTATTTTGTCTTTTGCAGCCGAGTTCGTGATCCGCCCATATCTTGCTAGGTGGTGCAATTTATTTGCTCTGCGACCGATTGGACATTTGATGGACGTTCCCTGGCTAGTCTTCGCGTCGCTTCCGTCGGTCAGATTTTGTACTTCACCGGCTATATTTGGCTTTCCTTTGATCCTTACTGATGTCTCATTTTTGTCTTGAGGTGTTCATTGCACGCTCTGCACGGATGTGACAGTTTTTTGAAAAATATACTGATAATTCCTGGGCGTCCCCCCCAATGGGTGTGGGCAAGGGACGGCTTGGTACGCTGAGCATTTTAGCCGGCTGCTTCGGAGTAGTAATGTGATGTGACAGCGGGCGTAATCATATCCCCCGCGCTGTTGACTGGAGTCCCAATGGGTGTTGCATTGCGTAAAACGGCGTCAGCCGCGCGTCTTTAGACGGGTTGAAGTGTGTATTGAATGCCTCGCGACTGTTCAGTGACCGTGGTTGGAGGTGAGCGGTTGCCTTCTTCTCCTATAAATAGTGCCTTTGCCTCTCTGATTTTTTCACATCTCTTGCTGTTCTCCACTGCTTGTTTCCTTCTTCTCCCTGCATTTCCACCATGGGCAAGAAACGCAAGCGCGAGCCGACCCCTCCGTCTGAGGACTTTGGTGACTCGGAATACTCAGAGGAGGAGTTCTCCTCTGAGTCCGAGGGGTCTCCAGCTCCCATCCCTCTGCGTGAGTCGTCTGACGATTCAGACGACTCCCAGGGGCTCGCGGCGGAGGTCTGGACTTACATCCGGGCCGTCGAGCGCTCCGGGCTCACGGGCTCGGATGAGTCGGAGTACTCCTCGGACGAGGAGGACTCGTTCGAGGAGGACGGCGGCGGCGGTGGCGAGGGTGATGGCGACGACGATGACGACGACGGAGGCGGTGGCGGCGACGACGACGGTGACGGCGGCGATGGCGGCAGCAGCAGGGGCGGCAGCAGCAGCAGCAGGGGCGGCAACAAGGCCAGTGGCTAAATGCCACTGGTTTTTAAATATTAGTATAGATTAGAAGTAGTATAGTGAAATAATGTAGTAGTATTAGTAATGTAAAGTAGTATAGTGTTGCGTAGTAGTAGTAGTAGTAGTAGTAGTAGTAGTAGTAGTAGTAGTAGTAGTAGTAGTAGTAGTAGTAGTAGTAGTAGTAGTAGTAGTAGTAGTAGTAGTAGTAGTAGTAGGGAAGTTATCAACTCATAATGAGTTGATTTGTAAGTATGACAACTTCCCTTTAATGAAGAGTAGTTTCGTCTGCTCTGTGCAGATCATCTCGCTGTTGTGTTTGTGGCGTAACTTAGAGTTTTTGAGTCCTTCCTCCGCCTGCCTTATTTATGAAGTTGACTCCTTTGGGATAGTAACTAAATAACTTGGGCATCATCTCGCCGCTTCAGGGGTGATGGCCGAGCTATTATTGTCGATATTTTACGCATTTGAAATAGAGTCCGAGTGATGACAAAACCATGTCAATGTCGGAATAACTGTTGACCACGTCAGCGCTCTTAGATGTGACAGCCAAGTGACTTGTAGCGTCGTCAGCGTTTTAGGAGCAACTGCCGAGTGACTAAGGATATCGTTGGCGCTTTAGAGATAGCTGCCGAGCGACTGATGATAACGTCAGCGTTTTAGAAATAACAGCCGAGTTAAAACGGGCCGTGTCGGCTACTTTTGAGGATAATAGCTGAGTGATGATGTGGCACACCGGGGTTTTAGAGGTAACCGCCGAGTGACGACGTGGCACACCGGCGTTTTAGAAGTAACCGCCGGGTGCTGACTGGGCGCTTTTGGAGACGGTATCCGGCTCGGGAATATCCCGCTTATACAGCGCTTTCAGCCGCCTCTGTTTTCCGTGCCCTAGTTCTTGCTTTTCTGCCTCCAAATCCCTCCTGCAATTCGGCTCTCGCTCTGTTCGCCAATAGATTTGAGATGGCGCCCAAGAGAAAGGCCTCCAGTTCATCCGCTGTGGTAATTCCCCCTATCGACCCCAACAGCCAATTGCCTTTCGCAGGTAATCACATGTCTGTTGTCTCCGAGTCTGATGTCCTCCACCTCATGTCCATCAGGGTTCTTCCCCCGAGGGAGCTTTGTTCTTGGCGGATTTGTCATGGGGTCACTGTCCCGACAGAGGATACCCATGAGTCCGTGATTTACGTTCCTTTTCTTCTCCACGGTCTCGCTCTCCCCATTTCACCTTTCTTCCGCGGCCTCCTTGATTTTTATCACCTTAACTTGACCCACCTGAATCCCAATTCTATTCTTCAAATTTCTATTTACATTCATTTGTGCGAAGCTTTCCTGGGCGTGCTGCCACATTTTGGGTTGTGGAAGTACTTGTATCACTGCCGCCCTGGAATGGCCGGGGGTCAGCATCAGCTGGTCGGGGGTGCTAGTTTGGAAATGCGCCCTGGGAGGAAGACTGAGTATCTTGAAATTCCTCTCAAAGACAATATCAAGGGATGGCGCTTGGAATGGTTTATTGTTGAGAACCATGGGAATTCCCTCCCCCCACGGTCGGGAAGACAACCGGATGTTCGCACTCCGAGTTGGACTGAGTCTCCCACAGATCAGGAGGTAGCTGAAGCGAGGGCTTTGCTAGCTGAAGTTGGTCTGCTGAAAGAAAGGGGTCTGACTGCTGAAGTTGTGGTTGCTGATTTTGTTTTCAAGAATGTTCAGCCGTTGAAGGACAGAGCATATCCGACTTATCTGTATAGAGGCCTAGCTGACCCGACTCGGGTTACCAACAGGAGAATTCCCTCTGTAGACTTGGTGAACCGACTTGAGATGATCCTTAGAGGCAAGGTATCAAATATTGGCGCCCCAGTGGCATATTCAGCATGGAACCTGCCTTCTCCCAAGACCTTCACTCTTTTTGTGTCGAATCCACCTGTCACTGATGGCGGTTTGGGCCTTAGAGTGCGACCCTCTGTCGACGAGGTTAACACTTTGGTTGCTTCGCTCGGGGAAATTCCTGACGATGAACGGCAAGTCCACTTTGAGGTGCCTTTGGATCCTAGTGACGCAGAAATAAGTGCTATGCTTGATTTGCTGGCTGAGGACTCTCCTGATGCTGCTCCTGCCGGGACATTGGTGGTGGCGCCTCTCCCAGAAGCTAGTATAACTTTGGATGTTCAGAAGCCTGCCAGTGCTCGCCCGAGACGCCCTTGCCGAGCCAATCAACTTGATCCTTCTGCGGATGAGCAGAAAAAGAAAAAGAGACGTCTCCGGCAAGTATCTAATTTGGATCGGGGTGCTGGTCCTTCGGCTCCTGCTGCTGAGGAGGTTCCCGTGCCTGATTTCACTGACGCCGACCCCAATGGGTGTGCTCCATCTGCTGCTGATCCCAATGGGTGTGCCCCATCCGATGCTGATCCCAATGGGTGTGCTGCTTATGTTGTTGATGAAAATGACAGGGAGGAAGAAGATGAGGTCCCTCTGACCCAGAAGAACAGTCGGCAGTATATTGCAAGTGGGGAGAGTAGCGGAGTTCTTTCTCCTGCTTTATCAGCCCTCGTTGGCCTACAGGAGTTATCTCTGGCAAACTTTGATCAGACCCTGGAGGATATGGTTCCAGAGGACCTTTTGTTAGAGCCAGCGGATGATGGTGTGATGGAGGTTTGTGCTGATGTGCTTGATGCTGGGTTGAGGTCATCCTGCGCCTCATCGACCTTAGAGCGTGGTCTTGAAGGCCAGGAGACTGATTTGGATCATCTCGGTCCCATGGAAGCAACTAAGGGGCCTTCAGCCTTAGAGGTGGCCACTGCAGAGAACTCGGCTCTCAAGGATGGTGTTGACGCTTACCCAGCCCCCGAGGGTGTTGCCGAGGGTGACTCGGCCCGGGTGGGAAGTGCAAGCCACTGTCCAGCCCCCGAGGGTACTGTCGGAGATGATCCGGCTCGCGTGGGTAGCGCAAACTATGGCCCAGCCCCCGAGAGTGTCCGAGCGGAGTCCCCTTCTTGTACTTCCATGGACGTTCATGCGGGATCACCCCCGCACTCCGACTGCATGGTGATTGCCCAAGCTTCGAACCAGGGAGTCGCTTTACAGGGCAGTGTCCCTGCTGGCCAAGCTTTGAGCTCTGTTGATGGCACTGAGTTGGTTTCTGCCGGTTTGTTGCAAACTGCTTCGGGTGGTGACCTTATGCCAGGCCATCAATTGATCTCTCATGATTTGGGAGTCCCTTCGTTCTTTTCCAATCTCCAGGTACTGTAATATATCTTGTCTTGACTTTCGCGTTGTGTGAACTGCTGTCATTACACTCATCTGTTCTTCTTATCAGGCTTTGGTGGACGGGATGGCTAGCCAGCTGAGGTTGCAGGGTGCTTCTGTTCCAGAAGGAGCTTTGTCTCTTGCACGTTGGAATCCGGTGTTACTTCAACAACGTGTCTCTGACTTGGAGGCGACCAATGCTGGTTAGTGCTTTTCTGCTTCTTTTTGTCTTCATTATTGAACTGCCTTACATTCTGACCCTTTTTTGTTTGATTGTCTCCTGCTAGATATGACTCAACAAATTTCCACTTTTGAAGAAAAACATTCTCGAGATCAGGCTGAGCTGGTCCAGCGGTGCTTTGATTTTGAAGAAAAGTATTCTCAAAGCCAAACTAAACTAGCCCAGGTCCCTGCTGCTGCCGTTGCCGCCCCTGCTGCCGCCATCGCCGCCGTCACCGTCGTCGTCGCCGCCACCGCCTCCGTCGTCGTCATCGTCGTCGTCGTCGTCATCGCCCTCGCCACCGCCGCCGCCGTCCTCCTCGAACGAGTCCTCCTCATCCGAGGAGTACTCTGACTCATCCGAGCCCGCGAGCCCGGAGCGCTCGACGGCCCGGATGTAAGTCCAGACCTCCGCCTCGAGCCCCTGGGAGTCGTCCGAATCGTCAGACGATTCACGCAGAGGGATGGGAGCCGGAGACCCCTCGGACTCAGAGGAGAACTCCTCCTCTGAGTATTCCGAGTCACCAAAGTCCTCAGATGGAGGGGTCGGCTCGCGCTTGCGTTTCTTGCCCATGGTGGAAATGCAGGGAGAAGAAGGAAACAAGCAGTGGAGAACAGCAAGAGATGTGAAAAAATCAGAGAGACAAAGACACTATTTATAGGAGAAGAAGGCAACCGCTCACCTCCAACCGCGTCACTGAACAGTCGCGAGGCATTCAATACACACTTCAACCCGTCTGAAGACGTGCGGCTGACGCCGTTTTACACAATGCAACACCCATTGGGACTCCAGTCAACAGCGCGGGGGATATGATTACGCCCGCCGTCACATCACATTACTACTCAGAAGCAGCCGGCTAAAATGCTCAGCGTACCAAGCCGTCCCTTGCCCACACCCATTGGGGGGGACGCCCAGGAATTATCAGTATATTTTTCAAAAAACTGTCACATCCGTGCAGAGCGTGCAATGAACACCTCAAGACAAAAATGAGATATCAGTAAGGATCAAAGGAAAGCCAAATATAGCCGGTGAAGTACAAAATCTGACCGACCGAAGTGACACGAAGACTAGCCAGGGAACGTCCATCAAATGTCCAATCAGTCGCAGAGCAAATAAATTGCACCACCTAGCAAGATATGGGCGGATCACGAACTCGGCTGCAAAAGACAAAATACATGCTGACCTCGGATGCATAATACTGATGACATAATGCTGACCTCTAAAGCATAATATGGATGACATAATGCCGACTTCTAAGGCATTCAAAAAAAGAGAAAATATGACTCTCGGCAAAAGGACATGAAGTAAAGACCTTTGAGAGGATTGTTTTCAAAAATCCACTCAAAGCTCGGGGGCTACACCCATTGGGTGCACCTTCGGTGCACCCCATGGATCACCATTTCAAGCCAAGATAGTGCCGACTTCTAAGGCATAAGACAAGATTAAAAGACAGGGCTGGTCCTCAACCAAAGTATGAGAAGAAAATAAAAATAATTTCTGATGAAGACCTTCGAGTAGATTATCTTCTAAAATCTACTCGAAGCTCGGGGGCTACACCCATTGGGTGCACCTCTGGTGCACCCAATGAAGTTCAGGGTCCTACAATATGAAACGCCGACTCTTAAGGCACAAGCATGAAACAAAGCTCCAGTGTACGAGTGATCACAGCAGAAGGAGACAGTAAGAAATCATTTTTCTCCAAATTACCTGCAAGCTAGGCCTAGGATCTTTGGGCCGATTACCTCAAAATCAACCCAAAGATCGGGGGCTTGTGGGGGACAGATATCCCCCGGGTCCACTAGAAGGGTAAAAGACCTCACTAAAGGCCCAAGGACCCAATAAATCGTAAGGTCATTCCTTCATGGGCCTGGGGAGGGACAATCAGTAAAGCAGATCGATATAAGGCCGGATCGACGAGAGTCCAGATGGCCCCACAACGTTGAGCAAGAAACCACAACAGAAGATCCGACTTTCCCGCGCTGGAGCCCCATGCAGTAGAGCCAGGCGAGGATAGGTCGGCTGAATCATAGGAAGATAGACTCAAACAGTTCACTATCCTTTAGGCGCACGTTGTTATCATATCCGTATGTATTGTACCACGGTCGAATATATAAGGCCCAGGGGGCACCCCTTCAGAACGATCGATTCCAACTCTACACTACCCCGCCATCTACCTCAACCCTCCACGTCATCGCTCTAGAGAACTACCTTGTAACCTATTACACAAAGCATCTTCGCCAGGACGTAGGGTGTTACGCATCTCTAAGCGGCCCGAACCTGTAAACATTGTCTATTGTCTCTCGTGCGTCTGGCACGAACCATTTTGCTACAGTCGGCGACACCGTCCTACTCCTAAAAACACCTCGAGGGGCAACCCCGGGTGTGCGGTCGGACCCAAAACACCGACAAGACAAGACTTGCATTTTGGTTCCAAAAGTTACTGTAACTAACCTTGTAGGACCCAACAAGAGTTGGGTACCTAAAACCCAAGCTTAATTACCTTGCAGGTTTATGCATCCGGGGGCTCAAGTTGGATTATTGACAGCAGATGCACAAACCATATGGCGGGGGAGAAGAAAATGTTCACCTCCTACATCAAGAACAAGGATTCTTAGGATACTATTATCTTTGGAGATGGGAATGAAGGCAAGGTTAAAGGATTGGGCAAGGTAGCCATCATGACCGAGCACTCAATATCAAATGTGTTTTCAGTAGAGTCGCTCGGGTATAATTTATTGTCTGTAAGTCAATTGTGTCATATGGGTTACAATTGTTTATTTACAAATATTGATGTATCTGTCTTTAGAAGGAGTGATAGTTCATTAGCTTTTAAGGGTTTATTAGACGACAAGCTTTAGTAAGTTGATTTCTCAAAGGAGAATGCCGATCAAGATGTATGCTTAATCGCTAAGACTAATATGGGCTGGCTTTGGCATCGCCGTCTAGCACTTGTTGGGATGAAGAACCTTCATAAACTTCTAAAGGGAGATCATGTGTTAGGATTAACCGATGTCTATTTTGAGAAAGACAAACCTTGTGCAGCATGCCAAGGAGGGAAACAGGTGGGAAGCACTCATCACAGCAAGAATGTGATGACGACATCAAGACCACTGGAACTCTTACACATGGATATCTTCAGCCCCATTGCCTATCTCAGCATTAGAGGAAGTAAGTATGGTCTTGTTATAGTTGATGATTTTTCCTGCTTCACTTGGGTATTCTTTTTGCAGGACAAATCCAAAACCCAAGGAACCCTAAAATGCTTCTTAAGGAGAGCTCAAAATGAGTTTGAGCTAAAGGTGAAGAAGATAAGAAGCGATAATGGGTCAGAGTTCAAGAATCTACAGGTTGAAGAATATCTTGAGGAGGAAGGAATCAAGTATGAGTTCTCCGCTCCCTACACACCACAACAAAATGGTGTGGTAGAGAGGAAGAACAGAACGCTAATTGACATGGCGAGAACGATGCTTAAAGAGTACAAGACGCCTGAGCAGTTTTGGTCGGAAGTTGTGAACACAACCTGCCATGCCATAAACTGGCTCTCTCTGCACCGTCTCCTCAAGAAGGCTTCCTACGAACTCCTTACTAGTAACAAACCCAATGTTTCTTATTTTCGTGTATTTGGGAGCAAATGCTACATTCTGGTGAAGAAAGGTAGACATTCAAAATTTGCTCCCAAGGCTGTAGATGGGTTTTTACTAGGATATGACTCAAATACAAAGGCGTATAGGGTCTTCAACAAATCATCAGGATTAGTTGAAGTCTCTAGCGATGTTGTATTTGATGAGACTAATGGCTCTCCAAGAGAGCAAGTTGATCTTGATGATGTAAATGAAGATGAGGTTCCGACGGACGCAATGCGAACTATGGCGATAGGTGATGTGCGACCACGGGAACTACAGGAACAAGATCAACCATCTTCCTCTATGATGGTGCATCCCCCAACTCAAGACGATGGACAGGTACCTCAAGAAGAGGGGCAGGATCAAGGGGAGCACAGGAAGAATAGGCTATGGAGGAAGAAGCATCACGAGCCCCTCCAACTCAAGTCCGAGCGACGGTCCAAAGAAATCACCCCGTGGATCAGATTCTGGTTGACATCAGCAAGGGAGTAACAACTCGCTCATGATTAGCTAATTTTTGTGAGCATTACTCGTTTGTTTCTTCTATTGAGCCTTTCAGGGTAGAAGAAGCCTTGCATGATCCGGATTGGGTGTTGGCCATGCAGGAAGAGCTCAACAACTTCAAAAGAAATGAAGTCTCGAGCCTGGTGCCACGTCCAAAGCAAAATGTTGTGGGAACCAAGTGGGTGTTCCGCAACAAGCAAGACAAACACAGAGTGGTGACAAGAAACAAGGCTCGACTTATGGCAAAAGGTTATGCCCAAGTTGCAGGTTTGGACTTTGAGGAGACTTTCGCTCCTGTGGCTACATTAGAATCAATTCGAATTTTATTAGCCTATGCCGCTTACCATTCCTTTAAGCTGTTCCAAATGGACGTGAAGAGCGCCTTCCTAAATGGACCAATCAAGGAGGAGGTATACGTGGAACAACCCCCTGGCTTTGAGGATGACAGGTATCCTGACCACGTGTATAAACTCTCTAAGGCGCTCTATGGACTTAAACAAGCCCCAAGAGCATGGTATGAATGCCTTAGAGATTTTCTAATTGCTAATGCTTTCAAGGTTGGGAAAACTGATCCCACTCTTTTCACAAAGACTTGCGATGGAGATCTTTTTGTTTGCCAAATATATGTCGATGACATTATATTTGGTTCTACTAACAAAAAGTCTTGTGAGGAGTTTAGCAGGGTAATGATGCAAAAATTTGAGATATCGATGATGGGCGAGTTGAACTACTTCCTTGGATTTTAAGTGAAGCAACTCAAGGAAGGAACTTTCATCTCCCAAACAAAGTACCCTCAAGATCTTCTCAGGAGGTTTAGGATGAAGGATGCCAAGCCTGCGAAGACACCAATGAGAACTGACAGACATCTAGACCTCAACAAAGGAGGTAAGTCCGTTAATCAAAAAGCATGCCGGTCAATGATAGGTTCATTACTTTATCTTTGTGCTAGTAGACCGGACAATATGCTTAGTGTATGCATGTGTGCTAGATTTCAATCTGACCCCAAGGAATGTCACCTTGTGGCCGTTAAGCGAATTCTTAGATATTTAGTTTCTACGCCTTGCTTCGGGATCTGGTATCCAAAGGGGTCTACCTTTGACTTAATCGGATACTTAGATTCCGACTATGCCGGGTGCAAGGTTGATAGTAAGAGCACATCAGGGATGTGTCAGTTTCTAGGTAGGTCCCTGGTGTTGTGGAGCTCTAAGAAACAAACATCAGTTGCCCTATC
This sequence comes from Zea luxurians, assembly GCA_029449295.1. Classification (NCBI taxonomy): domain Eukaryota; kingdom Viridiplantae; phylum Streptophyta; class Magnoliopsida; order Poales; family Poaceae; genus Zea; species Zea luxurians. Next base: position 150,283,501 of record JAOPSE010000007.1, read on the forward strand.
CACCGTTGAGGCCGAGTACGTTGCCACAGGACAGTGTTGCATGCAACTTGATGAGGACATCCTCCACTATTACCCGTTGGCAAAGACGCAATTGACCCAGTTGGCCTAATTGTAGTCGGAAGACTCTCAAGGGTATGCTGGCTTTAAGGGAGTCAAGGTAAGGCTTAACAATACTCAAAGACTCTGTTTGCAGAAATGCTTACTAAAAGTGGATCCTTAAAAATCCATTTTTTACTTCTCAGGTTAAGTAAGGTTACCTGTATCTAGAGTTCTTTCTACCCTAGTTCAAACACTTGACCTGTACTAGCCAATTTCTTAATAACCCTTCATCTTTACTGGAGTTCTACGTATAGGTCAGTGACCAAGTCTTCATAATCGCGAAGGTACGGCGATCCGAATCGATTATACTCAGCTGAGGATCTCCAATCACACGACATATGTAGCACTTAACCCTTGCATATGTCAACTCGCCACCGGGGTTCTTAAGACTAGATCAGGTTCACGCCAACCGAGAGCACAGATACACCACCGTCCAGCCTCTTGCCACGGAGGGTACACGCTACTCTCGCCATCTCTCCACTCCCATTGCGTGGTATCTTATTCTGGTATTAGTCTGCCCGAGGCAAAGCTTACCCATGACGAGGCATGTGACCAGTTAAAGGGTCCTCGGTCAGCAGGCCTACATCGACACGGTCCTTAATCGACTCAGACGGAGACACTACACCGAGACTCTCTTCTCGTGCAAGTCACTCTCCCGGTCTCAGCTTAATCATTTCAAACCCAAAGTTTGGTACCTGGCAGAGGTACATCTTTCCCGATGTTGAACCCATTATGGCCATGATGGATCCACCATCAAGTTTTATTTTCGAAAACAGCCCACCCACTTTGCAACATCATTTTTTTTGAGAAAACAAAACATTTTGTTTATCTAAAGCAAAGCTAAGCATAAGAAAACTTTTATAAAACAGGGATTAGGAAGTAATCCAAGGAAGGAGATGCAGCAATAGTTTAGCACACAACTCCTATCACCTAATGCATCAAGTAAGTGAGAAAGAGTTTTAACAGTAACAAGGAGGTGGCAAATGCACCGAGGCTTGCCTTGTTTCACAGGTGAATCAGGCTCAGTTCCACAGATGTCAAAATAAAAATAGTTACCTGCCTGATGTTCCTCAGGTGGTGGTGGAGCCTTCGCTTCTTCGACTTCTATTTCTTCTTCGTTTTCTAAATATACATAATAATGAATGCCCATGTAATGCTCATGAGAGTGCAAAAATAATAAGAGATTATTATCTGAAGTCTTGAATACAACTTTCCTTCACGGATCTCCTAGAACTTAGGGTTTCTGGAGTCAATAGTGAAGTTCATAGGCAGGGGGTAGGGTTTTGGGTTCTAAGTATTAAACAAGGTCCAAATCAGACTAAACTTTACCCAAGGCCTCTAAATAATGTATAAGGGTCACCTAAAAAGTTTGAGGATTTTTGGAATTATTATTGATTTTCTAAAAATCCAGAAATAAGGTTTTAGACTGTTTTAAATACTCTATAATTTCTTGTTTGGATTTAAAATCCTAAAACTATTTTTATTAAATTCTATAGGGAATTAGGAACCTAGCAAAATTGGTTTGGTATTTTTTACCATTTTCTATAATTTTCTAGAATTTATTTAGCTCTAGCAGAAAAAGAAAAAGAAAAACAGTGAATAGTATTGGGCCGAAAGCAGCCCAAACCAGCCCACGACCGAAGGAAACTGCTCGCGCGCACGCCCGCGCGATAGACTTACAGAAAGGACCTTGTCCTTTTGAATAACCGGAAGCACTATTCATATGAGTCGCTGACGCATTACAAAAAACCCCCCTCACGTTCTATTCCTTTACACAGCCCGATCCACGACGGTGAACCGCGCGGGGCAGAGCTCCAGTGAGCTTGTACCGAGCGATTCAGGCAATGACCGGTGTTCTACTTTGGTTTAAACCTAATTCAGATCATAACTAGAGTTTCCCCTCAAGTAATTTCACTAATGGCTACCCAATTTGCTCTGGCCACGGTGACAGCAGAGACAATCAATGGAACAGCGTGTTCCCAGCGATCCATGGCGGTCTAATTCAATTGGGCGGGTCGGTGAGCACAAGAGCATGCAAGGGTGCTGAAACACTAACATAGAGGGCGAGATCGGACCTGAGTTGGGCTAGCCACGACGAGGTTGCAACTGTGCGGTGTTCTTGAGCAGATTGGGGGAAATCTAAAATTGAAGCTCCCTAGTGAGCGACTAAGGACAATACTTGGTGGCTGGGTGCGTGATGATCCTACGGAGCTCACGGCGGGCTCAATTTATAATAAGCGAGAGCGGTGGCCGGGAATTTGAGCGACGACGCACGGCGGTCGGAGGAGTGGAAAGTTACTGGCGCAGTGGATTGATGTCCTATTACGGTGGCAATCACTCCGGCAATCAACAGAGAGTTATGACGGGTCACGGTGATGCGGTGGAGGTGCCTAGGCACGTGGCACAAGGCCGGGAGGCGGCAGTCACCGATGAGCTCATCTAAATCCACCGTGGCTAGCTCGCACGATGATCGGAGTATTTTAACGACCGGAGTTTATTCGTGGCGAGGATATTTACTCGATCCCAGGCACTATCCAGTCAAACCGAGCATGAATCAAGACGGCGAAGGCACAAGTTATGCGTGGCTCGTCGGCGGTTTTGGTTGAGCTGGCAGTCTGATCAACGTACTGTACCATCGTGAACCTCATTCAGTTGGCCTGACAGAACACTTTTGAGGGCAATTTGTGCCAAATTTTGTATAGTGACCAGACCAACACTCTACATCAAACTTGTAGTTCAATAAACCGGCTTCAAGTTTGCCATAGAGATTTTGGTTAAACAACCATTGAATCGAGCGCTACATAGTTTCAAAGTTGATCCAACATCACTGATTATCCAAATTTTCAGACTATTTTAGTCTGACAGCCCATCTTTGGGTTTAATTATCTCCAAATTTCTTATGCAACCAAGGCTTGAACTCTATAGCAAAGTTATTCCCCTTTTAAAGCTTTACAAACTTGATGTGGTGATCTAGGGCAAAATATTTATAACTTGGAAGATATAGAGCTCTAAAGTTGGGCTAATGTCACAGATTTCAGACTTAGCCATTTGAGTATTAATGTGGCTATTTTGCAAATTAGTCCAAAACTCAAGGTTTAACTTGCAAATCTCCATAATTGTGAACCTTATGACTTAAGACACCTTATATCATAGTTTTTGCATTTTAGTCCAAAAGTGCACTAATTTTGCACTTAGCCCCCTAGGGTTTAGGTTTAAGGTTTTCTAGGGTTCTTTTTGCAGTTTTTGATACTTCTAGGGTTTGGATATCCCATAAGTATATTCAAGGTGACACTTTATGGTCATCTCTAATAAGTTTTGAAGTTTTCTTTTGTTTAAGTCTTGTTTGCTCTATTATACCCAAACTAGGGTTGAGTTCCCTATTCTAGGGTTTTATTTGCAAAAGGTCATATCAATACAACTTGTTTGAAGTTTTTGCCTAGTGAATGCACTCTAGGTGTGTCAAACATATGAAATGCCAATGCTTATGATGTTATGCTCAAGTTTTAGTGATAGTAACACCAGGGGTGTTACATCCTTCCCCCCATAAAAGAATCTCGTCCCGAGATCAAAAGTCCTAGGGTAAGTAATGGAAAAGGAAATGCTTCACATTTTTATTTCCTTATTTCTGGTACAAGGCAGGGGTGGTTTGGGACTCACTCCTTTATTACAACAATTGTATACACTCTACAAATTACATGAGGCTAAAAAGCCTGGGAAATTCCTTTCTAAAAAGTCTCGAGTTTCCCATGTAGCCTCATCTTCTGAATGTTGGTTCCACTGTATCTTGTAAAACTTGAGAGTTCTTCTTCGAGTAATTCTATCCCTTTGATCTAGGACTCGAATAGGGTGCTTCGAATATGTCAGATCTGGTTCTAGGGCAACATCCGTCACTTCAATGGTTCGATCGGGAACCCGAAGACACTTCTTCGGTTGAGACACGTGGAACACATTATGTACATCAGACAAGGTTTTGGGTAGTTGAAGTCGGTATGCCACTGGTCCACATTGTTCAAGAATAAGGAAAGGACCAATGTACCGGGGTGCAAGCTTCCCTTTTACCCCGAAACGGGTTACACCCTTCATTGGGGAGACTTTCAGGTAGACATAATCTCCCACCAGAAAATATAAGGGCATTCGTCGCTTGTCGGCATAACTTTTCTGTCGAGCTTGGGCTTTCTTCAAATTATGAATTATGCGCTGAACTTTATCTTCAGTCTCCTTTACCATGTCTGGCCTGAAGAAACTCCTTTCACCAGGTTTAAACCAATTTAGCGGAGTGCGACATCATCGGCCATATAAAGCTTCAAAGGGTGCCATCTTAATGCTTTCTTGATAGCTATTATTATATAAGAATTCTGCTAATGGTAAACAATCATCCCATTTCTGTGGGAATTCCAGAACACAAGCTCGCAACATGTCTTCAAGTATCTGATTTACCCTCTAGTTTGACCACTTGTTTGAGGGTGATAGGCCGAACTATGGAGCAACTTAGTACCCAAGGATTTGTGAAGTTCTTCCCAGAATTTGGATACATATTGAGGTCCACGATCCGACACTATGGTCTTTGGAATACCGTGCAAACTGAGAATGCGAGCAATGTATAATTGGGCATAAACAACAACCGGGTGATCTGTTTTTACTGGCAGAAAATGAGCAACTTTCGTAAGCCGATCAACTATAACCCAAATAGAGTCAAACCCCTTTGCTGTTCTGGGCAATCGCACAATGAAGTCCATACTAATATCTTCCCATTTCCATGTTGGTATTGGTAGAGATTGTAGTGGACCGGCAGTCTTCATATGTATGGCTTTGACACGTCTGCAAGTGTCACTTCTTGCCACATAGCGTGCGATTTCAATCTTCATCTTTGTCCACCAATAATGTTGTTTTAGATCATGATACATCTTAGTGCTTCCGGGACGAATAGAATAGCGACTAAGATGTGCTTCATCTAATATTTGTTGGCGGATTTCTTCATTCTTTGGCACAACTATGTGGTTGTTGAACCATACAATGCCTTGATCGTCTTTCCTAAAGCACTTGGCTTTTCCAGCCTCTATCTTCTCATGGATGTGCTTCATACCCTCATTATCCTTTTGAGCATCCATTATCCTTTGTAAAAGGACTGACTCAAGCTTTAGCTGATTTAAGGTTCCATGTTGGATCATTCCTAGATTCAACTTTTCCATCTCCTGGCATAACGTAATGTCAGAAGTTTCCATTGTAAAACAATGACAAAAAGTCTTGCGACTCAAGGCATCTGCCACTACATTAGCTTTGCCTGGGTGATAATGAATCTCCAATTCATAATCCTTAATTAGCTTGAGCCATCGCCTTTGTCTCATGTTCAACTCTGACTGGGTGAAGATATACTTCAAGCTTTTATGATCTGTATAAATGTGACAGATATTACCCAGTAGATAATGACGCCAGATTTTTAGGGCATGAACCACTATAGCTAGCTCCAGATCATGAGTCGGATAATGTTCCTCATGTCGGCGCAACTGCCTTGAAGCATAAGCTATTACTCGACCTTCTTGCAGTAATACACAGCCGAGACCACTACCTGATGCGTCACAATACACATCAAAGGGTTTTTCAATATCCGGTTGAGCCAATACCAGAGCAGTGGTTAATAATACCTTTAATTGTTCAAAGGCTTCATTACACTTTGAAGACCAATTAAATTTAATATCATTTTTCAATAAACTTGTGATTGGTTTCACAAGCTTGGAAAAATCTGGTATGAATCAGCGGTAATAGCCAGCCAGTCCAAGGAAACTTCGGACTTGATGTACAGTGGTTGGGGGTTTCCACTCCAAAATATCCTTGACTTTGCTGGGATCCACCGCAATCCTTGGCAGATAATACATGTCCCAGAAATTGGATTTCTTCCAGCCAGAATGCGCATTTACTGAACTTAGCATATAACTGGTGTTCTCTCAAGCGCGTTAATACAATCCGCAAGTGCTGAGCATGCTCCTCTTCATTCTTGGAGTATATTAAGATATCGTCGATGAATACCACCACAAACTTGTCCAACTCAGGCATAAATACTGAGTTCATCAAATAAGTGAAGTGGGCAGGAGCATTCGTCAGTCCGAAAGACATTACCAAATACTCAAATAATCCATACCGCGTAGTGACTGCGGTCTTTGGTATATCTTCGGGCCGGATACGGATCTGATGATAGCCCGACCTGAGGTCAATCTTGGAGAATACCCTCGCTCCAGTTAGTTGATCAAATAGAATGTCAATCCGTGGAAGAGGGTACTTATTTTTGATAGTAACCTCATTAAGGGGTCTATAATCCACACACATTCGAAGTGTTTGGTCCTTCTTCTTGACAAAGATGGCTGGACAACCTCATGGTGACGAGCTTGGCCAGATAAATCCCATCTCTAGTAGATCTTGCAATTGGGTCTTGAGTTCTACCAGCTCACTCGGAGGCATTCGGTACGATCTTCTAGAAATGGGAGCCGTACCGGGCTTCAACTCAATTACAAATTCTACATCTCTTTCTGGTGGCAATCCAGGCAAATCTTCTAGAAAGACGTCTGGGAACTCACATACTACCGGAATATCTTTAATTTCTGGTATGATGGCTTAATACACCCTGCCAAATGGTTTAGCTGGAATGGCTACGAGGATAGACAAAAGAACTTCTTCTGGGCCATAACTCAATTTGATAGTTCTCAACTCAGTATTGAGAATAGCTTTATGTTGGGCCAACCAATTCATGCCCAAAATTACATCTATGTCTTGGCCTTTCAGAACAATCATATTAGTAGGAAAGTCCCGTTCAGCCAATGTTACGGGTACTTGGTAAGCCACTTCTTTAGTAAATATTTGTCCCCCAGGCAAATGAATTTTAAACCCTTCCCTTGATTCATGGTATGGAATGCAATGTCGCTCCACAAATCTCTTGCTTATGAATGTATGTGAAGCACCAGAATCAAAAAGAATAATTGCAGGGTGATTGGCTATGAGGAATGTACCCATCATCACCGGTTCACCTTCCGGTGTTGTGGCCACTTGAGTGTAATAAATCCGTCCAGTTTTCCTTGTATTCTTACCCGCGGTATTGGTTGCGGCATTTCCCTTGGAACTTCCGGAGCTTTGTTGATTATTTGATTGATTCTGCCTCGGGTATGGACATTCCTTAATAAAATGCCCGAACTTTCCACAGTTGAAGCAGTCCGTCGATGAGCTTGGAAGAGTAGGGAAATGAGTGCCAGGGGCACCCGACTGATTTGTAGCGGTGGGGGCAGCGGTAGGACGGATAAACACTGGCTGCTTGAAAGGGAAGGAGGGTGGGCGCGATGAAGAACGATTCTAATTGAAAGGTCGGATTACCAATCTTTGTCTTTTCTCGGGGCCCTGATTGGGCCTGTCGCCTCCATAACCCTTGAATTTTCTGGATCCTGCATATTTAGCTTCAACTGCCAGCGCTGTGCTGACAGCCCTTCCATAAGTAAGATCGATGCAGGTGGCCATCTTTTTTTGCATTCGATCATTCAAGCCTCACATGAAACAATTCTTCTTCTTTATGTCCATGTTGAATTGATCGATTGCATATTGGGATAAGTGATTGAATTTATTGAGATACTGGGTAACAGTATCCCCGCCTTGCTTAAGCTTCATGAACTCCTCCTGTTTCATATGGAGGACTCCTTCAGGTATATAATGCTCTCTGAAAGCCAACTTAAACTCATCCCATGTGATTTGATGACCGGCCAGTTGAACGGTAATAAAGTTTCCCCACCACATACTAGCAGGGCCTCGCAGTTGTTGTGCTGCAAACAGGGGCTTTTGAGTTTCTAAACACCGAAGAAGCCCGAACTTTTGTTCAATGACACAGATCCATTCATCCGCTTCCAAAGGATCTTCAACTTTGACAAACAATGGAGGGCGCGTCTCGGAGAAATCCAGATAGGATGTTTCATGGGGCCTTGCGGATATGCCTGCCCACCTTGTTGCTGCATCTGTTGCCCTGCCATTTCCCACAGGAAATGGGTATTGTCAGCTGTAGCGTTAACCAAGGCAGTGATGGCCTCGGCTAAGGTGGGAGGTACTGGAGGTGGGTTTGGTGTTGCTTCGCTCCCACTTGAGGTCCCGACTCCATCCTGTGAACGAGTCTTGGAAGGCATCTGAGGCAACAAACATTTAAAAGAATATAATATGCCAAAGAAAACCATCCATTTTACATTACTAAAAAGGGTAATGTTACAGACTCGAACTTTACAACAGGATTACATTACCTATTATACATTACTACTACTTCTATATTATACTATTCTTGCTTCTTGTCACTTTTGGTAGCCTCGCTGTCGGGCATCGGAGACCATTCATCTACTAACTTCATATAGGGAGGAGGCCTGAAAAGGTCCAGTTCGCCACCGAAGGCTTCTCCCGCTGTCCCAGAAGGTCCGGCTTCTGTCCCGACAGGATCCGCAGGTACATTGGGATGCAATTGAGAATACAATACATGAACTTCTTCATGTAAGGTATTACAATAAACCTGCAAGTTATCTACGGCTGAGCTAAGCTCCTCCACGCGTGCTCGAGCTTTTGCCTCCTTGGCCCAAGCAAGCGAACGAGAATTAACCGCCCAATCGAACGCTAGGTCTTGTTCCGCGAGCTGATCTTGCAGGTAGCGGATGTCTGCTCTTAATTCATTTATTCTTTATCCATCTACGACCCATATGTCATTCCTGCGACGGAGTACTATTCGAAGCTGATCCACTTGGGCTTCTACATCCCCGATTGGATCATTGCTACCACTGCTGCTATCTTCATGCCGTGGGGCAAGTTGATGACGGGGTACACCGATAGGTCCGGTAGACTTGCGCGCGGTCTTTCTTATGCGCGACGACATTTCTTATGGGGAAAAATCTTATTAGCATAATTTGTAGTATGATGCATGTGTAATTACAGAATCAACCTTAGTTGATTCACACCTTCTATACATTGCACTCTATATCTGGTCTTTCAAATGGGTTCTTCAGAAAGAAGCTAGATAAGAAAGAGAGAAATTTTCTAGATAAGTCTTAGAAAATTCTTTTGAAGATGCCTCATAAGGTCTGCAGAGATGGGCTTCGCTCCGATACGAGCTGTGATGGAACCTCCCAAGTCATTAGGCCCACCTACAGTTGTCCTTGTCCAACGGACCTCAGACAACCCTGCAGGTGCCCCTGAATCACTTGACAAGTTCGGTATCTGCTTTTCTTACCTTTCCCAAGAGCGTTTCACCCGTCACACAGACATTATAAGCATCGGAGATACAAAAATGCGGAAGCAGTTACATTAACTTACCTTTATTTAAAAGTAAGACAGAGTTAAATATTTACAGACCAGAATATAATGTACGAGTGTAGAGTATTATTATTACAAACCATGGGAGGCAAGAACCCCTCCCGATAAGTTTTAAACAAAAGTTTTATAGAGGATCCTTTCCTCCCACAGCTTTACTCCTGGTGCTCTTCCTTTGGTACCACCTTTGAATAGAAGCAACAAAAATTTGTCGCTTCTTCACCTAAAAACAACAGGGAATAAAACCCTGAGTATGGAATTACTCAGCAAGTCTTACCCGACTAAAGAAAAGACTCTCAAGGGTATGCTGGCTTTAAGGGAGTCAAGGTAAGGCTTAACAATACTCAAAGACTCTGTTTACAGAAATGCTTACTAAAAGTGGATCCTTAAAAAATCCAAATTTTACTTGTCAGGTTAAGTAAGGTTACCTGTATCTAGAGTTCTTTCTACCCTAGTTCAAACACTTGACCTGTACTAGCCAATTTCTTAATAACCCTTCATCTTTACTGGAGTTCTACGTATAGGTCAGTGACCAAGTCTTCATAACCGCGAAGGTACGGCGATCCGAATCGATTATACTCAGCTGAGGATCTCCAATCACACGACATATGTAGCACTTAACCCTTGCATATGTCAACTCGCCACCGGGGTTCTTAAGACCAGATCAGGTTCACGCCAACCGAGAGCATAGATACACCACTGTCCAACCTCTTGCCACGGAGGATACACGCTACTCTCGCCATCTCTCCACTCCCATTGCGTGGTATCTTATTCTGGTATTAGTCTGCCCGAGGCAAAGCTTACCCATGACGAGGCATGTGACTAGTTAAAGGGTCCTCGGTCAGACGACCTACATCGACACGGTCCTTAATCGACTCAGACAGAGACACTACACCGAGAATCTCTTCTCGTGCAAGTCACCCGCTCGGTCTCAACTTAATCATTTCAAACCCAAAGTTTGGTACCTGGCAGAGGTACATCTTTTCCGATGTTGAACCCATCATGGCCATGATGGATCCACCATCAAGGGTATGCTGGCTAGTGCAGGTCAAGTGCTTGAACTAGGGTAGAAAGAACTCTAGATGCAGGTAACTTTACTTAACCTGACAAGTAAAAATGGATTTTTAAGGATCCACTCATAATAAGCTTTTCTGCAAAATAGAGTCTTTGATTCTTGATAAGCCATACCTTGAATCCCTCTAGCCAGCATAACCTTGAGAGTCTTTTCTTTAGTCGGGTAAGTCTTGCTGAGTAATTCCGTACTCAGGGTTTTATTCCATGTTGTTTTTCAGGTTCTAACCTTGTGCTGTTGTGATGGTGTTAAGTGCCGGTGGGCTCGGCCTTCTTATAAGTCTAAGTACCTCTTCTAAACTTCTTATTGAGGATGGTCACTTGAGCTAGCATATATTTCAAACTTATACTTTTGTAATCACTCTGATAAAATAATGTAAAAATTTTGTAACTTGTAAAATTTGGTAATAAGATTTCCGCTGCAAAATAATGGTGTGTGTGATTTGTGTTACTTAATATCGCGATCTTGGTTATTTGTGGTTTATCTGAGGTCCTTGGGGCACTTGGACAGATCCTGTTAAGTTATCCGGTGCACATGCATAGCCGTCTGAGGTCTTTGAGACAAGGACATGTGCATGTGGGCCCAATAACTTGGGAGGTTCTGCCACAGGCTGGTATCAGAGCAAGATTAAGTATATACGGTCACATACATGTTTTCAAAACAAAAGTTTTGGTTTTGAAAAACCTATTTTCAACTAAACACATTGTTTGGCTTTGAAAAACAGTTTTGAAAAACTATAATGCTAGCGACATCCTCTCTTAAGCCCTAAGTTAAGGACTATCAGGTGGCTTAGTCAAAACCACTAACCCACAACCGGGGGTATTGCATACATGTGTATTGTTATTTTTAAGGCCATTCAGTTCTGAATGGATCGACGCTCATGGTAAGGTGAGATGTGAGAGCATGACCGAACAAACGTCGGTCTAGGGGAGTGCTTAATTGTGGCGCTTGACTATATACATGTTCTACATATGTATATACGAAAGCTGCGATGTGGAGTATTTACTTTTCTAGGAATTCAGTACCCCATGAATATATATGGGTATACAGACATGGGAATACTGAGAAGTGTAATGTACTCGCAACGACGCACCTACGCTCAGGTAAGAATGTGAGTTACCATAATGAGTTGCCCTATGGTTAAAGTGTGGCAACGGCGCCTATGCGTGGCTCGACGCTTAATGATGAGCTGGCCTCCATATAGCAATATATGGAGTACAAACTGTGATAAACTGTCATGTGTGAACTGCATCATGGGCAAATTGGGTTGTGATGAAATTTTCTGCAGGTACACTAACCTCGAAAACGTATGTGTAGCTGACGACTAGCAAAATACCGTGAGAGTCATAAGTATGCCACCGAGATAGAACGCTATTGCCACATTATGTTGGCAAAACTCGTGAGGACGAATAGGACGAGCATGCATCCTGATTGTTGCATTATGTTTGTCACCTATACATCCAAAGTGCTTCTCTCATCCTTATTCTAGTAACCATGATTGTAGATAGTGTGGTGTAAGGTTGTGTTATGAACCCTAAGGAAATAGGTGTCCTCCATTCTTTAGGTAATCTGTTTAGAGGTTATACGTGTTTGCTCTTGTATTGATGTGCCGATAGAGAGTTGGTGACTTGATTGCCTAAACCAAAAATTAGGCCATATTCGTATTTAGTGAACCATGACCCGACCCAAAGTTGAATTTTCCATTATCACTTCATGACCAAACCCATGCAAATAAATGTGTAGACAATTACCTTGTTGGACATAAAGCGTACCCAAGCTTAAAACAAGGATCTCGAGTCATGTTTCCATCTTATACCATTCCCATGCTCGATTTGTGCAAGCTGATGTCTCTATTCCAGTTTGCCTGTCCTTAAAGATTGCCATGTTGCTTTATCAACCCAACCTAGGAAAGTCATGTCCGATCATTTTCTTGAGTTCGATGCCTTTGATTTCCTCATCTCTATCGAAGGCATACCAACTTAATCCTTGACCCTTGTGATCTCTATGATGGACATAGAAATATGCTTGGGGCTGAATTAACAGTCTCCCATCGTACTCCCTTCATTAACAAATTTAGGTTATGGCCATGCCCTGTTCATTTCATCGGGCCATGATCTATTTGGCTCTCTACTTGTAACCATCCTTACAGGTGGAGTATCTCTTTGTATATTGTCACCTTTGCTCAATTCATTTGTGACGCGTGAGATTTCTTATTGGTTATGTCTGATAATGGTGTTATATATGACTAAAACCAGTGGTGCCATGACGAAACTGAGGGCCTTCTATGTGTGCGCACATGGTTGCGCTACTCGGCACACGAAAGTATAACAGTTAGTAGTCATAATCCATTATGAGATTATATCAATATGTTATCTTCCGTAGACCTTTTCCTTAAAACAGTTTCTATGTTGTTTGTGAAGTGATCAAGCAACATCTATCATCCCTATTGGATCAAAAGAGCATACCACTTTCATGTGTGGTCTTACTTCTTTTGATCTTGGTAGTGACTACTCATACAAGTTCCCATTGCATCCTTTGTGTAAAGGTGAAGCCTTGGAGCTTTTTAGTGTTGGAAAACAACTGATTAGCTCTCAAAATGGAGATTGGTTTTCCCTGCTACTGAGATGCAGGAGTTTGTTCATTCGCTCCCTTATTTAATCCATATATTACCTAACCTAGTCAGTTCATCTCGCATAAAGAAACGAATGAACCACATGACCAATTGGATTTCTACCCAAGTGTATGACCTTTTGCCAGCAAAAGAGAACTCTCAACCCTTGGCTTATCGATGGTACTGAGAGGACATGCCCAATGTCAAAAGTAGTTCAACAAGTTGGTTTTACTAACTTGTAACTGCCCAATGAACAAAGATTGAGTTTAGAAATCGTTTTATCGAGTTGTCTAAACTCACTTTGGTTCAACCCACCCTAAAGGAAGTACTTACAAGAATCGAGATTAAGTCGGCCAGTAACCACCTAATTATCGCTCTAGTCATGCCCCGATCGTCTCATGTGTGCTTTTCCTGCATGTGTGATCAAATCGAGCCATGCCTAGTGCTTGATAAAATGGGTTAGACACAAAGTCAAAACTTACAGATGCTTTCGCTGATGATTTTTCGAGTCTCTATCCTTTTTCTTGAACTCGGATTCTCTGGCTAACACGGGTTAACTGTGATGTTATTCGACATCCACCCCGTCTCGTGTGCTATGAACTTACCGTGGCCACTTGTTGGTAAACCTCCTTCTATGTGTTTTACCCAAGATGGTGCATCTGGCTCTGTTTGGATAAAATCGCGTAATTGCCACTTGCTCAACTGACTTAGATAGTACAGTGTCATAAAAAAAGCAAACTGCACACATGGAACCTTATGTGTTCCTATGGCAGACATTGTCTCTACGGTTGGACATCTCAAAACTAGCTTAAGGCGATACATGATATGTCCACTAGAGAAACGACATCCTGAGACACTCGTCTTTATTTGGAAATGTCTCCCGATTATCGCTGATATGAACATGGGGTACATGCTTCTTTACTCTTAAAAGTTTTTCGCTCGAATCTCGGGACAAGATTCTTTTAAGGGGGAGGGCTGTAACACCCCAGGTGTTTATATTCCGCTCGACAACGAGTACAGATTTAAGCACATAATATTAGTGGATAAAACAGATGCTAAATTTTAAACATCTTCGCCTATCGTGATTTTAATATCGCATTTGTTCGTCTGTCGCGAGTTCGACATCGTTTTTATCTATCCGGGCTCATCCTAAATTTTTGTGATGTTGGAACATAATTATTCCGAAAATCGGTGCGTCCGGTGATTATTTAAAATTCATCGCTCGCGCAAATACGAATTCGGAAGCTCGAACCACTCGGATGATTTTATCTCGGATAAATTAATTTGAACTGGACAACTAAATGTTGGGGGCAAAATAATTTGTATCGCGCGTTGTCTGAGAAAAATCATACACGAGGTTATAATCCAATTTATTCTTCAGCACGATGTTTTAACGATGAAATCGCGTGTACTTTAGCACATCTGGTTTCAGCTAATTTCGGTAGACTTACGCAGAGCAGATTATCGAAGTCGAAATCAATTTTATTTCGGTCTGTCGTTTTTCGCCTAGGCCCATATCTTCAAATATAATTAATGATACAAATTCATCTGACTTCGGAATATTTATCACATCAAGTCTCGTCCAAGAAAATTGAAATCGATCCCGTTTTGGTCCAATTCATTTATGCCTCTGTTAAACCTTAATCCGAGCGTCCAATATATCCATAGGTTTTTGGAAACGAGGTAGAGAAAAAGACATTTCTCTTCTATCCTCTGCATATCTATCTACTTCGATTTCCTTTCAACGTGAGTTGATTTTCTTGATTCTTTGAAATATCTGACTCCCTGGAAAAATATCTCGTCGCCCTCTACCCTTGATTTTCCCCGCCGCGTCCTGATCTTTCTCCACCGCCGCGCGCTGTTCTTATCATCTCCTCCGCGCGTCTGCTTCCTCCCCAGCCAGCCGAGCAACTCTTTCCACGCTGCTCTCTCTCTCTCCTCCCTGCTCAATCTCCATGGCGCGCCCCTGGTTCTGCCTCAGGCCCGCCCAGGCTATACCTCCGCTCACCGGATCCATGATCGTCATACCCCTGCTTAAGCTCGCCGACCGCCTAGCTCCCCTGTGCGCGCCTACTTCCCCTGCTGGGATTTGGTCCATGCCCGAGCTCCCATGGCATGCCCGACTCCAGCTCCTGCATACCGCCGAGCTCACCCTGCGTGTCTGGCCCCTTGCTCGGTTCCTTGGCGCGTGCCCCATCTCCCGGTACTCGGCTAGCTCGCCCATGGGAGTCGCGTTCCGGCCAAGCCCTAGCTCGGATCCCCTATTTCTTTCCCTGGCGCGCGTGAAGCTTGCCTCCCCTGCGCTCGTCCTGGCAGCCGCGGTGCTCGCCCCTGCCTCGACCCCTGTCCGAGCCTTGTTGTCGCACTGCTCTGGTGCCCAGGTCCTGGCGCGCTCGTCATTGGCTCGACATCTCCTCGAGCTCGCCCCTGTCTTCCTGCTCGGCGCCCTGCTCGCCCTCTGCTCGTGCTGCTTCCTGTGCGCCACGCCCATGCTCACCTCCCTGCGCGTTGCCGCGTTTCCTGCCGCGCGTTGAGCTCCCTTGGCCGTCGGACTCACCCAGCTCATGCCCAGCCCCCACACCGACTGCTCATCTTCCATGGCCAGCCGTCGTCGATCCCGCCTGAGTCCCTACACGCCGCGTCCAAATATTCATGCTCGCCGTCTCTGTTCCGGCCGTCCGCGCGATTTTCTCAGCTCCCTTGCCGTGGTCGTCGCGTGCCTGCTCGCAGCTTGTCGCCTGCT
Source organism: Zea luxurians (assembly GCA_029449295.1). Lineage (NCBI taxonomy): Eukaryota > Viridiplantae > Streptophyta > Magnoliopsida > Poales > Poaceae > Zea > Zea luxurians. Next base: position 150,299,338 of record JAOPSE010000007.1, read on the forward strand.
GCTTGCCCCTGCTGCGCATGTCGAGCCTCCATGTCAAACTTCCGCGCTAAGTCCTTTCCCTGCTTGTCGCAGTAGCTGAGTTCCTTGGCCATCACATTTTTCTTGCCGACGCTCAGCCTTGCCGCGCGTCTTGTTTCCTACTAGCCAGCGCGCCCTCTCGACTCGCTCGGCTTTAATTCCCAATCGCGTCATCGACCTCGTCGTTCGCCGTTATTCGTCGTCATGTCGTTTGCCGTCGAGCCTCACTGCCATCGCAAAGTTCCCTGCTGTCAGCCTCCGCACCCGTCCTAGGCCGTCGTAAAACTCTAGTGCTTGTCGCTGATATCCGGTCGTCTCCAACCTTTGTCTTGTTGTCGTCGTTTGGTCACCCCGTCTCGATGTCAGTCCCTATGTGGTGTCTCTAAATTGTGATCGCGCCGACCAAAAGAATTCCCAAGAGGAGATGTCCAAAAGTTGGATGGTGAGGTGCGTGAAGATTCAGATAGTATCTGCCAAGCGCTCGACAAATTGCCTGGATCAGAAATCATTACCGATCTCGCGGATTCGAGTCAGCTGTTGAAACGGTAAGCTGATGAATTATTCAGAATAGTTCGATTGTTGAATAAACTAATGTGCTAGTGCGATGCTCATTAAGGTGCTCGATAATTTGCGTGAGTCACGAAACTCTCGTCAACTTCGCGGTTCTTGCGATTATCGAGCCAAATTCAGTTATAGCAAGTTATTTCGCTATTCCGGTCAATTAGCTGAATTAATGTACCTAGTAGAATTTTAGTAGGCATGTGTGATGATGAAATATTTTAATCAATATAAAGATGTGTATATATTTACGATAAAAATGGGTTTTGATATAGGAACAAAAATTTGGATTACTACTTTCAGTAAAAAGAAGATTGGTAGATATATATATGGTATAATTGTGTTCGCGATGGTGAAGTAGTTGTATCGCGTAAAGCTTAAGATTGAAATGTAAGTCATACAAGGGAATATTGTGGTAGATGTATATGTCGATTAGGTTTAAATTGATTCTTTGTTGTGGAGTGAGGAGAAGTAGTAGCGAGAAGAATTAAAACGATGCTCCGTATCTGGTGGGTGGTCGAAGTAACATTATGGAAAGTAGGTCTTGTGTTTGGTTTTTAGTGTCTAGTCAAAGTATAGCATATGGCGGGTTTCATCTAAATTGTATGGAGTCGATGCCCTGCTGTGATATCCATGATGCTTAATGCTTGGTTTTAAGTGTTTCATCCTTTTTAGTAGATTATCTATATTATACTCGTGCTCATACATGTGCATCGTGCATCTCATGAGGTACGATAAATAATCGCGTGATGCGGAAGACAAGCCAAGTTGACCCCAAGCGCGGGCTAATCCGCAGGATGATGCTGATGGACAAACCGGAAGATAGATAATCTGAATGAGTGCCAAGCCAAAGGATACTCGCCAAGTGGTCGCCACCTAACAACACTAACCTAGTGTTATTCAGGCAAGCCCCGGTGCATTTTCCACCTCCTTGTGTTTTAAAATCTTTATCACCTTGTTTGCTGCATTAGGTGATAGGAGTTGTGTGCTAAACCGTTGATGCATTTCCTTCCTTGGAAAGTTGAACACCCTTCCTTGACACCCTTTTATGAAAATAATTTTTGACGCTTAGTCTTGCTTTAGAAAAACAAAAGGTTTTGTTTTAAAACAAAAGTGATGCTTCAGTGGGTGGGAATGTTTTCAAAAAGAAAAACTTGTGATGGTGGATCCATCAAAGGCCTTGATGGATACAACATTGGAAAAGATGTACCTCTGCCAGGTACCAAACTTTGGGTTTGAAATAATAAAGCTGAGACCGGGCGGTTGACTTGCACGAGAAGGGAGTCTCGGTGTAGTGTCTCCGTCTGAGTCGATTAAGGACCGTGTCGATGTAGGCCTGTTGACCGAGGACCCTTTAACTGGTCACATGCCTCGTCATGGGTAAGCTTTGCCTCGGGCAGACTAATACCAGAATAAGATAACACGCAATGGGAGTGGAGAGATGGCGAGAGTAGCGTGTACCCTCCGTGGCAAGAGGCTGGACAGTGGTGTATCTGTGCTCTCGATTGGCGTGAACCTGATCTAGTCTTAAGAATCCCGGTGGCGAGTTGACATATGCAAGGGTTAAGTGCTACATATGTCGTGTGATTGGAGATCCTCAGCTGAGTATAATCGATTCGGATCGTCGTAACTTCGCGGACATGAAGACTTGGTCACTGACTTACACGTAGCATTCTAGTGAACTTAAAGGGTTGATAAAAGACGGCTAGTGCAGGTCAAGTGCTTGAACTAGGGTAGAAAGAACTCTAGATGCAGGTAACTTTACTTAACCTGACAAGTAAAAATGGATTTTTAAGGATCCACTCATAGTAAGCTTTTCTGCAAAATAGAGTCGTTGATTCTTGATAAGCCATACCTTGAATCCATCTAGCCAGCATACCCTTGAGAGTCTTTTCTTTAGTCGGGTAAGTCTTGCTGAGTAATTCCGTACTCAGGGTTTTATTCCCTGTTGTTTTTCAGGTTCTAACCTTGTGCTGTTGTGATGGTGTTAAGTGCCGGTGGGCTCGGCCTTCTTATAAGTCTAAGTACCTCTTCTAAACTTCTTATTGAGGATGGTCACTTGAGCTAACATATATTTCAAACTTATACTTTTGTAATCACTCCGATAAAATAATGTAAAAATTTTGTAACTTGTAAAATTTGGTAATAAGATTTCCGCTGAAAAATAATGGTGTGTGTGATTTGTGTTACTTAATCTCGCGATCTTGGTTATTCGTGGTTTATCCGAGGTCCTTGGGGCACTCGGACAGATCCTGTTAAGTTATCTGGTGCACATGCATAGCCGTCTGAGGTCTTTGAGACAAGGACAGGTGCATGTGGGCCCAATAACTTGGGAGGTTCTGCCACAATACCGAGTAAGAAAATTTGGTCTACAAATTTGCACTTTTAAGAATAATGTTGCACTTTTGGTAGCTTTTTAATGTGTTGGCATAAATCACCAAAAAGGGGGAGATTGAAAGGGAAATGTGCCCCTAGGCCATTTCAATAACTGTTTTGGTGATTAGATGTCCAACACAAAATACGTTGGTTCATAAGTGCTAAGATGCAAATCAAAGAACAAGGTATGTCTCCGGCCTTAGTAAATTGTGTTTGAGTACTAACATATTTATCTAAGTGACAAGAATATAGCCAAAAAATGGAATCAAACAGGAGAAGTTTTGGCTAAGTTCAGCCAAAACAGCACTAGCCTGTGGTGCACCGGACTGTCCGGTGGTGCACCGGATAGTGTCCGGTGCCTAGGCTGGCCCAACGGCAAACTCGTTGCTCTCAGGAAAAAGTAAAGGCACCGTGGCTAAAAATCACCAGATTGTCCGGTGTGCACGGACTGTCCGGTGCGCCAATGGCACCCGCGGCGGTCGACAGCGCAATCTTCGGGTGACGCGTGGCCCGAGCCAACGGTCGGTTGGGCACACCAGACTGTCCGGTGTGCACCGGACAGTGTCCGGTGCGCCAACGGGACCCGAGGTCGAACAGTCGATTGCACCCGATAAGGAAGGAGATCGGTCACCGGACACTTACTGTTCATGTCTGGTGGTGCACTGGACTGTCCGGTGCGCCACCCGACAGGAGGCAAGAATTGCCTTCCATTTTGTTATCCAACGGCTCCTAGCTGTCTTGGGGCTATAAAAGGGACCCCTAGGCGCATGGAATAGAACACCAAGCATTCTCTGAACATCCTAAGATGCCTAGACTCCGTCGCCACGCACTCGGATCGTTGTGTTAGAGATTTGAGCACCGTTTGAGTTGTGAACTCCCTGCGCCGTGTTTTGTGCTCAAGTCTTAGCTTGTGTGTGTGTGTTTGCTACGAATTGAGTCTTGCGTGTGTTGATTTCCCTCCCTTACTCTTGTGCTTCTCTTGTGATCAACTTTGTAAGGGCGAGAGGCTCCAATTTGTGGAGATTCCTCACAAACGGGAAAAGTCTACTGAGGAAGAAAACCGTGGTACTCAAGGTTGATCATTGGATCACTTGAGAGGGATTGAGTGCAATCCTTGACCGAAGGAGGTCACCACAACGTGGAGTAGGCATTGGCCGAACCACAGGATAAAACATCGTGTCTCTTGTGTTGCTTTTCACTGTGATTGATTTCTTCTCAAGAGCTCGCTCTACAGCAACTTGGTTTAATCTAACTAACATTTTATAAACAAAGTTTGTGCTATTAGTGTTGAATTTTGCAGGATCACATATTCACCCCCTCTAGGTGCTCTCAATGCCCTTGAGCATGTGCAATGCTGTCACAAAATAAGACTCCCCTCCCTGGTGCTGAAAATGGATGTTGCTAAAGCCTTTGATACCGTCAACTAGTCTACCCTTCGCACTGTCTTACAAGTCAGAGGCTTCTGAGAGCTTTGGTGTAGATGGGTCCATGACCTTCTATCCTCCTAAAAAATAGTCGTGCTCCTCAATGGCTCCTCCGGTCCATGGTTACCATGCAAGAAAGGCCTCAAACAGGGTGATCCCTTATCACCATATATGTTCCTTCTGATGGCAGACATGCTTGAAAGGGAAATGTGCCCTTGGACCATTTCTATAATTGTTTTGGTGATTAGATGCCCAACACATTGTTTTGAACTCATATGTGCTAACTAGGTGAAAAGTGCACATCAAAGAACAAGGTATGTTTCTAGACTTAGTAAATTGTTTCTTTTAATACTAACATGTTTATCTAAGTGCTAGAAACAGTGCCAAGAAAAGAAGAAAAGAATTGGAGAAGATATGGCTCAGAACAGCCAAAACTAGCATTAGCCTGGCACACCGGACTGTTCGGTGGTGCACCAGACAGTGTCCGGTGCCCCAGGCTGGCTCGACAGCGAACTGGCCGCTCTCGGGAATCGGCGAGGGCGACGTGGCTAAAAATCACCGGACTGTCCAGTGGTGCACTAGACTGTCCGGTGAGTCTTCAGCGCCCGCACCCAAGTCCTTCGGTGATGAACTCGTCGCTCTCGGGAAAAGGAGAAAGTGCTGCGGCTAAAAATCACCGGACTATCTGGTGGTGCACCGGACTGTCCGGTGAGTCAGAGTCACCTGAGCCAACGGTCACCAGCGCAATCAGCGGGCTACGCGTGGCCCGCGCCAACGGTCGGATGGGCACACCGGACAGTGTCCGGTGTGCCAATAGGACCGCCGGCCCAATGGTCAGATGCGTCAGATAAGGAAGGAGATCGAGCATCGGACTGCTATAGGACCTGTTCGTTGGTGCACCGGACACTCGACAGAAGGCAGGATTTGCCTTCCAAGTTGATCTCCAACGGCTCCTAGCTACCTTGGAGCTATAAAAGGGACCCCTAGGCGCATGGAACATCAAACCAAGCATTCACTAAGCATCCTAAGACTCCTAGACTCTGCCTCCACGCATTTGATTCATTGTGTTAGTGATTTGAGCTTCGTTTGAGTTGTGAACTCCCTGTGCTGTGTTTCGAGCTCAAGTCTTGGCTTGTGTGCGTGTGTGTGCTGCAGATTCGAGTCTTGTGTGTGTTGCTTTCCCTCCCTTACTCTTGTGCTTCTTTGTGATCTATATTGTAAGGGCGAGAGGCTCCAACTTGTGGAGATTCCACAAATGGAAGAAGAACACTAAACAAAAAGACCGTGGTATTCAAGTTGATCATTGGATCACTTGAAAGGGCTTGAGTGCAACCCTCGTCCATTGGGACGCCACAACGTGGAAGTAGGCAAGCGTTATACTTTGCTGAACCACGGGATAAAACACCGTGTCTCTTGTGCTGCTTTTCTCTGTGATTGTTTTGTTCACAAGAGCTCGCTTCATAGCAACTTGATTAACTCGCAATAACACTTTTATAATCAAGTTTGTGGCTATTTAGTGTTTGCTTTCACAGGATCACCTATTCACCCCCCCCCCCCCCTCTAGGTGCTCTCAATTGGTATCGGAGCCGAACTCTTCATCTAAGGGACTAACCGCCCGAAGAGATGGATCCTAAGGGTAAGGGAATGGTGGTCAACAACAAGGAAAAGGAGTCCCTCTTCAATGAGCCAAGAGACGACAAGCCCACTGACTCGGGCTCGAGTCACAAGAAGAGGAACAGGAAGAAAAAGAGGCGCATCAAGAAGATCATACTATGACAGCGACGCCTCCTCTTCTTCACCGAGGGATGACGACAACAACGACGACTCGTCCAAAAGAAAGACGGTTAATCAAAACTACTGCTTTGATTATTCTCGCATCCGTTATAATTCAAATGCTCATTTGCTATCAATCCCACTTGGGAAACCCCCACACTTTGATGGAGAAGACTATTCTTTCTGGAGTCATAAAATGTGTAGTCATTTATTTTCCCTCCATCCTAGTATCTGGGAGATTGTTGAAAACAGAATGCATTTTGATAGTACTGACAATCCCATTTTCATAAATGAGCAAATTCATAAAAATGCCCAAGCCACTACTGTGTTGCTAGCATCTCTATGCAGGGATGAATATAACAAGGTCAGCGGCTTGGACAACGCCAAACAGATTTGGGACACCCTCAAAATATCTCACGAGGGTAATGACACCACCATGATCACCAAGATGAAACTGGTGGAAGGCGAGCTTATGAGGTTCGCGATGATCAGGGGAGAGCAGCCAACACAGACCTACAACAGGCTCAAGACCCTAGTCAACAAAATCCGAAGCTACGGGAGCATAAGATGGACAGATCATGACGTCGTCCGACTCATGCTCAGGTCATTTACAGTTATTGACCCCCATCTTGTGAATCTTATTCGTGAAAACCCCAGGTACACCAATATGACGCCTGAGGAGATCCTCAAAAAATTCGTAAGCGGGCGCATGATGGTTAAGGAGGCAAGATATGTCGATGACGCCTTGAACGGTCCACTGCCTGTCTACGAGTCACAGCCCGTTGCTCTCAAAGCAACTAGTAGCAGAGAGGCGCTACCAAGCAAGATAGCACAAGTGGAGGCTATCGGGCTCAATGAGGATGAGATGGCGCTTATCATCAAGCGCTTCAAGATCGCGCTAAAAGGACACAAGGAGTATCCCAACAAGAACAAGTCAAGGGGAAAATGCTCCTGCTTCAAATGCGGTAAGACTGGTCATTTTATAGCTCAATGCCCCGATAACGATAATGACCAGGCATAAGAGAAGCATGGGGAAAGAGAAGAAGAAGAACTACCGGAAGGCAAAGGGCGAGGCACACATTGGGAAGGAATGGGACTCCGACTGCTCCTCCTCTGACTCTAAGGATGAAGGACTAGCTGCCTCGGCCTTCAACAAATCTTCACTCTTCCCCAACAAACGCCATACATGCCTTATGGCTCAGGAGAAGAAGGTATATATTCGAGATACACCTAAGTACTCTTCTTCTAGTGATAAGGAATCTTCCGATGATGAGGTAGATTACACTGATTTGTTTAAGGGATTAGATAGAGCTAAAGTAGACAAAATTAATGAATTAATTGATGCTCTTAATGAAAAAGATAAACTGCTAGAAAAGCAAGAGGATATTTTATATGAGGAACATGACAAGTTTGTTAGTGTTCAAAAATCTCTTGCTTTAGAAATTAAGAAAAATGAAATACTATCATCTGAGTTATCTTCCTATCATGATTCTATTGTTAGCTTAAAGGAGTTAAATAATGATTTGAATACTAAGTTAGAAAAGGCAAATGCAACTAGTTCATGTGTAGAACACGTAGTTATTTGCATTAGATGTAAAGATGTTAATTTTGATGAACATGCTGCTACTATTGCTAAGTCTATACTATCTATTAAGAGGCTAATGTAGACCAGATTCGTGCCCCCGCCCCGCCCTCTGGGTACATGCAAGCCTCTGAATACATGCAAGCTCCGTCCTCTGCATACATGCAAGCTCCATTCTCTGCGTACATGTAAGCCCCGCTAGCCGCGCATGCAACGAATGCAACTAAAACTGTGCATGCAACCGTGCATGCAAATGCCACCACTACATGCAAAGCTTGCATGTGCACAAGCGTGAATGCAAAGCCTGCTGCGCATGTGTTTGATACCCGGTAGGAATTATATGTTAAAAATAAATGCGCTAATCAGCACATGTGTTTGGACAGTTTCAAGGAACTAAACCGTAAAAATAAGATAAAATATATGTAAATAGGATTTGAACCATGGTTATTTGCTTTAAACTCATGTTCACATCCACCTAGCCACCAGAATACACACATTTTTTTATTTTAAACTCTATACCCAAATATAATATAGAGACTTTTATGAAAAATAGGGGAAATAAAACCAGGTCATGCTCAGGCCAACCATGATACTTTTTACGTGAATTTGCTACCTCGTATAATTTTCTTTGCATTTAATATCAGATATAACTATCACAACTAATTTTTAGTCGTTTTGGACCGAAAAAATAGATTGGTCAAGCCATTTAGTAAAGCAACATATCCCACATACTTGCAAATTGTTTTCACATCTTAATGAAATATACATCTGTATGCAAATTAGCAAGTCAATTTTTAGAATAGTTCATAGCCATCGGTTCAGAACTTTATGCGAAAGAATGTTGGCTCTATGTCTGCTTATGCGAAAGAATGTTGTCTCTTCCCTTTCCTATAGGAGGGTGAAATAAGTTTTACCAGCAGCGTCGTACCGGAGGTGCCAGTAGCCTTAGTGTACCAGTCGCTCCTCAAAATGGACTCACTGGCAGCAAAATTTTCTCTAACGAGTTGACTCGCGTGCTCGACTGGGATTGTACTTTGTCTCTTCTGTCAACTGAGCTATGGTGAATTCTATCGACATCAACGTTAGCACGATGGTTCGCCCAACTGAGCATGTCCCCGGTCCACAAAACTATGTAGTTGAGAACCTCACATGTAGATTCATATTAGTTAACAGTTTGCTTGAACAAACTAACACATTTGTTTGATCTATATATGCAAAAGATGGCACTGATTGTTTGATCTAAATGTTGCGAGATGCTCTCCAATAAAAATTACATGGTTGCCTCATGGTCTATGTAAGGAAACCTTGAATTTGAATGCGTACAACTTCAGTTGCTCTGACTGCTTTTAGAGAATTCGTCTTTAGATGGGTTGAATATTGTTATATTACTTGTCTTTATGTAGTAATGTAGAAATCATGCCACAACACATTTTCCCACAACATAAAATATAAGATGTCCATATTTGTGTGCTAAAATAATTTTGATAATCACAACTCACCATCCTTTTTCAATAGGCTTAGGATCTCCTTTTTTTATTTTTCACCCTACAGTGCAAAATTTTTATATAGAGGCCATGGTATATCGTCATATCATGTATTATCAACTTAGGATTTGCCTATTTCAATTAATAGTGGCATTGAGCCAATTTTGGTTGTTTGAAATGGCAGATTTCGATGTTTGTTATGATTGCTGAGTTGATTATTGATAGCATCACTAAATAGTGACCTATGCGTGCACAAGTGTCCCCGGTTGCAACGCACGGGTATATATCTAGTTAAATAATGATGTTGCAAATCTTAATGATCAACTTATGACTTGCAAAAATGATTATGAGAAATTAAAATTTGCTAGGGATGCCTACACCATTGATAGACACCCCTCAATTAAGGATGGACTTGGTTTTCGAAAGGAAACCAAGAACTTAACAAGCCAAAGGACTTCCGATCTCAAGGGGAAAGAGAAGGCTCCTATGGCCGGTAGCTCACATTCCTCACATGATCAAAAAGAAACATGCCTATCTTTATGATCATGTTAAGAAAGTTTCTCATCATAATAAGAGTTATGATCATGCTGCTTTACCTATTTATAATGATTCACATGCTATGTTTGCATCAAGTTCTACTTATGCACATGATAGAAATAGGCCTAGGTGCAAAGTTATTGTGTCTCATGCGCCTAGGAAATCTTGCAATGGTCCTACTACTATTTATCATGCTTGCAATACTTCATTTGTGCTTTCATGTAAAAATTCAAAAGTAGTAGCTAAAAAATTGGGATCCAAATGTAAGGGAGACAAGACTTGCATTTGGGTTCCGAAAGTTGTTGTGACTAACCTTATAGGACCCAACAAGAGTTGGGTACCTAAAACCCAAGCTTAAATTGCCTTGCAGGTTTATGCATCCTGGGGGTCAAGCTAGATTATCGACAGCGGATGCACAAACCACATGACGGGTGTTGGAACTTGCTCTCCTGTGCAAGTTGATCCAACGGGAGAGTAGAAGCGGTGTAAACGGGGCTACAACTTGAGATGGCAATAGCTCTGTTAACCTAGCCCCTCAAGGGCACTGTGCGGGGGTATTTATAGGTGCCTGAGTGCCCGGCGTCAAGGATTAAGGACGCATGTGCCCTCAGGAGCCTAGGTTCTCCCGGAATATTCCCATTAAAGCAGGGTTACAGACTGTAATAATAGAAAAACCTTTACAATTTAGGCCCGTAATGCGTAGCAACAGCGTGGGGCCCGTTATGACGGGCCAGATTGTACGTGGGCTCTCCCGCTGGGCGACCCCGCGGGACGGAGCGGTCTCGCCATGGGTCTTCATCCTTCAGTCGCGTCGGACGAAGGGTGCAGTCCGTCAGTCGTCGTCCCCGTTGGTGCAGCGAGACTGGCGAAGGCATCGAGCGGAGGGTAGCGTCTACGCCTTCGCCCCAACATTTGCCCTCCGAGGGACCAGTTCGACCAAGTCATCTGGTGCCAAAGGCGTCGCTAGATGGTGGAGACGCTGGCCTTGCTCGAAGTGGTTCCTCGGGGGTTTTTGACATGACCGTTGATTGACGCCGCACTGTTGGATTGCGGGTTTCCCGAAGCGCCGCGCCCTGTGTATAAAAGAGGGTGGGAGGCGGCGCCTTTTGAACTTTATCTCTCCGCAAGCTGCGAAAACCCTAACATCCTTTTCAAACCGCCCGCTTGCTCGTCTGCCCTCCTTGCTCCTGCTCGCCGGAGATCTGGCCCGTGTGAAGCAGACCGCCCGCCGCCGCCGACGGTACGTAGCCATGCCGTCCTCTTCCTCTTCTGCTGCTGATACGCCGCCGGTCGGCGAATCGTCCGAGGAGACGCTTAGCAATGTGGCGGTGGAGGAGTTGCGTCCCGACGACACAGTGGAATTCGGCGTGTCGTGAATGTCCCCGGTCCGCGTGCATGACATGCAACAGCTTGGGTATTTTGGCAGTGGAGTGGCGCATGTGTTGGGGGCAGAGGAGGTCCCCGAGCCAGAAGACGAGCTGGTCATCTTCGAGGCTTTTTTTGCTGCTGGCCTTCGTCTGCCCGCGCATCGATTTGTGGGAGAAGTTCTGCGCAGATTCAAAGTCCAAGTCCACCAGTTGACACCAAATGCCGTGGTGGCCCTGGCAAAGTATGTCTGGGCGACGACTTCGTACGGCGGGCAGCCATCGGTCGAAGTCTTCGCGAAGCACAATTGTCTGCATTGGCAGAAAAGGAAAATTGGAAATAAGATTGCTCAATTTGGATCTTGCACATTTACGCCGAAGACCGACAAGACTTCTATGGAAGTCGTGGAGTTGGTTCCCTATGCCCGCAATAAGTGGGGCAATTGGTGGGAATTTTGGTTCTACGTTGCCGAAGGCACAGTCGAAGGCCAACCAGGGCTTCCCGTGGCCGTAATGTGTTCGCACTATTACGCGGCGTATCCGCAGTTTGAGGTAGCGGAGGAGGATGAAAACGAGGGGGCCCTTCGGTGCGCGGCCCGCATGAGTAGCGGGCGCGACCTTGTTGAGGAATTTGTCGGGTATGGGGTATGGCCCTTGGCGCGTGGATGGGCGCTGGGCGAAGTATGCCCTCGCCAGATGCCCTCCCGTGGCGGGATGTTGGTGCGGAGTCCTGCCTTCGCACTGGATCTGCATGGCCGAGATCCCGCCGCATTCGTGCGTGAAGCGGAGGACGGCGCGGCGAGGATTGTGGGGCGGTACGTGCCGAAGACGGAGGGTCTGCAGAGCTGGGATATCCACGGGTCCAATGACAGGCTGAATCGGGTCTTCGAGTTGAACTGCTTGCCTTACGGCGGTTACCCCGGGGAAGACGCCGCCGACCGCCGCGGGAAGAAACTGATGGGCGGTACCGAGGAAGGGCCATCGCAGGAGGCCGCCCCGGTCACTAAGAAGAGAAAATTAGGTATCGTGGTGGGAAAAAAGAGGGTGTCTGATAATTTTGTTGTGGAGTTGATGGAGACATGCGCGGCCCCCGGGGGGAGGATGTCTTCGCATGAGCTCCGGGAGTCTTCGGCGCGAATGCTGGAGGTTACCGGGGGTCGGTGGCCAAAGAATCTTCCGATCCCCTAGGCAGAGGGCGAAGACATGTCTACGTCTCGTATAGCCCGTGGATTGAAGATTTTCCCTTACGGATGGAATATTGCTGTTGTTGTGTCGGTATTGATGAACAAGGATCGGCAGGAAGCTGCGCAGAAGCGCCGGGCGGTCGTCCGGCTCCCTGAAGCCAGGCCGAAGAGGGCGCGGGGGGGTGCGAAGGCTGCCGTCCCCGGCGGTAGCCAGCCTTCGCTGGCTGCGAAGGCGGCCACGCCTGGATCTAGCAAGTTGCCGGAGAGCGCGAAGGTGGCCGGCGCTGGCGGGAGCAAGTCCGCCCCGGAGGGAGCTGCGAAGGTCCGGGAGCTGCCTTCACCGGGGAAGCGTCTTGCCGACTTTGGCACAGACATTTGCGTGGACGACTATCTCGTCGGTAAGCTTTTTTTTAACCGGTGATACGTTGCAGGGTCGAGCGAAGGGCAACTTGTTGCCGTCTCGCCTGCGGTGGCAGCCACGGCGTCTGCCGCGGTTTTTGGGGTGAAGGGTGGCGCTTTCAGCGTTGGTGGCAAGGTGTCGGCGGCCACTGCCGTCAAAGATATGGCGGGCACTGTGTCCTGCCGGCTGCGGGAAGCGTCGCTGCAGCTGAATCAAGTAAGTTGAGGTAGGCTTCGTTGTGGGCCGCTTTCATGGTGATTGTGGACTAATGCGTGTCTGTTAGGCGGTCAACTTCACCGACTGCGTGGCGTCGGGCGCCCTTACGGCGGGCGTGGATGCCGAAGTCGAGAGACTTCGGGCGCAGCATGCGGACGCCGTCCGGGAAAAATCGGCTGCGGAGAGCAAAAACCGCAGGCTGGCGGAAAAGGTGGTCGCCCTAGAGAGCGAAAGGACTGACCTCCGGCGCCAGCTAGTGGAGGAAAGGAAGGAGGCCAATCAGGCCATCACCAAGGCGCAGACGGCTCAGGCGGAGGCCAAATTGGCGAGGGCGGAGGAGAGTCTCGCCAGCCAGCGCGCCGAGGAATGGGAGGCGCGGTTCAACGCTCTGCAGGCCCGCGTGGAGAGGGCCGAGGCTTCTACTCGCATGGAGGATGAGCGGACGCGCAAATAGCTCGTGGACTCGTACCGCGAGCTGGGTGCGCAGACTGCTGAGTTCGAGGTGCCCGACCGAGAGGCAGGCCTTCGGTTCCTCAAATGGCTGCAAGAGGAGTTGCAAGCGCTCCCGACCATCGTGGCGGGCTTCATGTCGTATGCCTCCCTCGTCACCTGCGAGGGGGCTATGAATGCGCTGTCCCGCGAGGGGTGCCATCACTATGAGGTCTTCGACCGATCCGATGAAGATTTTGGGCGCGAGATTTTTAAGATCGAACACCCTGTGGTGAAGGACGCCGGGGGGCCCTCTTCGACCGGATGTGGGGCCCCCACGGTCGGGAGGCGGTTAGGGAACAGGCCGACCGGGCGAGGGATCAGGTAAAGTTTGTGTTTTGTTTTGTGTTGTGGAATGTGGGTGTACGCTGGTGTGCTGAATCGGTGTGCTACGCTGCAGATGGCGCGTGCTGAGGAGGTGGAGGACTTCGGGCGTCTGAACAGCGCGCTGCCCGAAGCGGAGGCCGACCCAGTGATGGCCGAGGCTGAGGTCAACCCAGCGCCGCTCCCGGAAACCGGTGAAGGTTCCCACACTGCCCCTGCGTCTACTGTGTCTGGTGGAGGCTCGCCGGCGGCCACCGTACCGATGGCGGAGGATCCCACGAAGGCGGCGACGGAGCCAGCAGCGGAAGATCCCGTCGCGGCTGCTGGGTCTTCACAGGTGGCTTAGTGTGTATGGGGTAGTTAGGGAATTTTGTCTGTGTTACTAAACCTTGGTTGCTGCGTAGGTTCAAGATTTTGGGCCTGCGCACGCAACCGGTACTGGTAATTTTGTGGCGGCTTCGACCGTGGTCGCCGAAAATGAATTGGATGGGTCTACGTCTAAGTTTTCTGCGTTTGACGACTCTGCGAGTTTGGTTTTGTGGACGGAAGAGTCTTCGGATGAAGGCTTAGATTATTTTGCGGCCTTGGATGTGGCTGAGGCGGAGGCTTCTCCGCGTGTTATGGATGCTGCATTTTGCCTGGTCCGAGTGTTGGGCGTAGGCGGCGAAGGGCGGTGGCGAAGCGTAGAGTGAGCGGGTTTGATGCTGGTCGGCTTCGTGTGGGCAGGGCTGGTAGGCAGGAATTGTTGTCCTCGCCGGTTGGGGCGAGTGTGGGTGAGGGGGAGTTGCGAAGGCTTTTTGAGGGTGAGGAGCTGAGGATAATGCTATTTAACTATAGGGAGATGGGGATCATTCCGAAGGTTGAGCCTATGTAAGGTGTGATGCCCTCACTGTACATGTGTAACTGTAGTTTGTATGATAAGGTTGACTGCCTTCGGGCATCTAGGTGTATTCGTAAGGTGTTGCGCACCCGGTCTGGTACATTATTGTGTCGTCCGGCTACGCCTGTAGACTTTCGGACTGATGTAATGCGCCTTCGATTTTTACACTCGTTATGCTAGTCCGGCTGCACCCTTAGGCGACTTTTGCACGGGTAGTCTTTTGGAGAAGACTTGGAATTTGCGCACTTGCTGTGCTAGTCTGGCTGCACCCTTAGGCGACTTTTGCACGGATAGTCTTTTTGAGAAGACTTCGAATTTACGCACTTGTTGTGCTAGTCCGGCTGCACCCTTAGGCGACTTTTGCACGGATAGTCTTTTTGAGAAGACTTCGAATTTACGCACTTGTTGTGCTAGTCCGGCTGCACCCTTAGGCGACTTTTGCGCGGACTGTCGCACGCGAGGGTAGCCATCGCTGCCCCTCGCGGTGACTTTTGTGTCGGTCAAATATCGAAGATCGTTGATGCGGTCTTTTTCGACGTAGTTTTTTCAGGGGATTTTTCGCGTGTATATTACATGGCTCCGCCTCGTTAAAAACCTCACCCCCCGGGAGGAAAAGAGTGCGGGCCGGCTTAAAACTGTTCTGCGGATTACAAGGGCGAAGTGGCCCTGAGGAGTTAAACAAAAAATTTGCGAAGATTATCAATGTTCCAAGAATGTTCTAAGTCTTCGCCGGATGGCGTTGTGAGCCTGTACGCGCTGGGGGACGCCTTCGTCTTGACGATGAAAGGGCCCTCCCATTTCGGCTCCAACTTGCCCTGGGACTCTGTCCGAGCTGTCCGGACAAGTACGAGGTCTCCTTCATTGAACTCCCTCGGGATGACTGTGTGGTCGTGCCATGCTTTTGTCTGAGCTTGGTATTTGCTTAGAGCCTGTAGGGCGAAGACACGGTCTCCGTCGATGAGGTCCTTCGAAGTAGGCTCGTCTACGTCGGGGACAGCCGACGCAACTGTCCGAGGTGACCCGTGTTTTATTTCTTGTGGAGTCATAGCCTCCGATCCGTATAGAAGGCGAAAAGGGGTGAACCCAGTCGCCCTGCACTCAGTTGTGTTCAGCGCCTAGACCACTTCGGGTAACAGGTCGGGCCACTTGCCTTTTTGTCGTCGAGGAGCATTTTCTTGACGGCTGTGAAAATTTTTCCGTTGGCACGTTCCACGACTCCGTTGGATTGGGGGTGGTACACTGAGGCGAAGGCAAGCTTGGTGCCGATGGAGAAGCAGAAATCCTTGAAGTCTTGGCTGTCGAATTGCTTGCCGTTATCGACTGTGAGTTCGAACGGGACTCCGAAGCGGCAAACAATATTTTGCCAGAAGAATTTCTGGGCTGTCTTCGATGTTATAGTGGATACTGCCCTCGCCTCAATCCATTTGGTGAAATACTCAACGACGACGAAGGTGAACTTGAGGTTCCCCTGAGCCGTGGGCAGGGGCCCGACAATGTCCAGGCCCCAGCGCTGAAGAGGCCACGTGTGGGCGATTAGCTTCGTGAACTGCGAAGGGCGTCCTGAGCGTGGAGAAAATTTCTGACAGGCTTCGCAGGACATTGTGACCCGATTTGCGGCGCAAATCATGGCGGGTCAGTAAAAACCTTGACGAATCACCTTTGTCGCTAGGGCCCTAGGCCCTGCGTGAGAGTCGCAAGTCCCGCTGTGGACCTCGCACAGAATTTGGACGCCTTCTGTCTCGGTGACGCACTTAAGCATCGGTTGGCTGACCCCCTTCTTGTAAAGTTGGCCTTCGATCAATGCGAAGTCCCGGCTTTAGTGTTTGAGGCGCTTGGCCTCGTTGATGTCGGTTGGATGGTAGTACCCCTGCAGGAACAGGGTTATTGGTGCCCGCCAGTCTTCGGTCATGATGAGGTTGACTATGCGGTGGCCCTCGCTGTCATTGGTTATTTGGAGCCCCTCAGGGCTACGGACGACTGGCGTGCCGATGACGTGGTAGAACACGTCGGAGGGTAGGGCCTCGCCCCTGGCGGCTGCCTTGGCCAACGCATCGGCCTCCTCATTCTTGGCTCGGTCCACGTGCTACAACGTGAAACCCTTGAATTGTCTTTCGAGGCTGCGGATGGCCACGAGGTACTGCATGAGTGCAGGGTCCTTCGCTGCATAGTCTTTCTCGACCTGGCCGGCGACTACCTTGGAGTCTGTTCTGATGATGCAGGTGGTGACACCGAGTGCCCTTAGCTTGCGAAGGCCGAGGATGACAGCCTCGTATTCTGCTATGTTGTTGGTGCACCTATCAGACTCCAAAGCAAAGCTGAGGCACGCTGCGTATCTATGCTTGGTCCCGGTGGGCGAAGTAATGACTGCAGCGGCGCCTGCCCCCGCATGGAACCATGCGCCGTCGCAATGGATTGTCCACACTTTTTCTGTGGTCGGGTCCGGTTGTGTCATTGGCCCAGTCCAATCGACGATGAAGTCTGCCAGGACTTGTGATTGATGGCTGTCCTGGGTTCAAATGTGATGTGGTAGCCAGAGACTTCGGCTGCCCACTTGGCAATCCGTACTGACGCCTCTGGGTTTCTGAACAATTCTCCAAGTCCTCTATCTGAGGTGACCCAGACCTTGAATGCCTCGAAATAATGGCACAATTTGCGCGAGGCCATCACAACTGCATAGGCGATCTTTTCCAGTTCTGTCATATTACATTTTGATGTTGTGAGTACTTCAGAGACATAATAAACTGGACATTGCCTGGTCGTGCCCTCTCTGGTCTGCTCTTGAACCAGTGCTGCGCTGACCGCATGTGGCGAAGCCGCGACATAGAGCAATAGGGGTAGCGAAGGGTCGGGGCTTGTAAGGATCGCCAATTCCGACAAGTACTATTTTAGTGAAGCGAAGGCCGCCGCCTGCTCTAGCCCCCATGCGAAGTCTTTTGCGCCACGGAGTGTTTTGAGGAAAGGGAGGCTCCGCTCCGCGGACTTGGAGATGAATCTGTTGAGGGTGGCCAACCTGCCTGTTAGTCGTTGCACTTCTCTGGCTGACTGCGGGGGCGTCATATTGATGATAGCCTGGATTTTGGTTGGATTGGCCTCAATTCCGCGGTGTGATACCAGGTAGCCCAAGATTTTCCCCTGGCGGACTCCGAAGACGCACTTTTCGGGGTTGAGGCGAAGTCGTGCGGTCCGCATGTTCGCGAACGTTTCGGCGAGGTCGGCCAGGTGGTCTTCCTTGCTTCTGCTGGCAACGACGATGTCGTCCACATATGTGAATATATTTCTGCCGACCTGGCTCTCGGGCACCGTTTTGGTGAATCGAGAGAAAGTGGACCCGGCATTCTTGAGTCCCTCCGACATTCTGATGAAACAATACATGCCGAAGGGTGTTATGAAGCTGGTGCTTGCCTTGTCCTCCTCCTTCATATATATTTGGTGGTAGCCAGAGAAGCAGTTAAGGAGTGACATGACTTCGCACCCGGCCGCACTATCGACGATTTTGTCGATCTGAGGTAGCGGGAAATTGTCCTTGGGGCAGGCCTTGTTAAGACTGGTGAAGTCTATGCACATCTACCATTTGCCGCTCTTCTTCTGCACCATCACTACATTGGCGAGCCATGTGGGGTAGGCGATTGGCTCGATGAATTTGGCTTCGAGCAGGCGATGCACCTCGGCCTTGGTGGCTTCTGTCTTCTCGTCAGACATCTTGCGCAGCTGTTGTTTCTTCGGCCTCACAGAAGGGTTGATTCCTAAGCCGTGCTCGATGATGGAGCGACTGACTCCGACCAGGTCGAGGGCGGACCAGGCGAAGACGTCTTTATTCTTGGACAGATAGCAGAGGAGCCTCTCCTCGTCGTGTGAAGTGAGGTCTTCGCTGATGGTAACCATCTGCTGGGGCGTTGCCTGGTCGAGGGGGACAGTCTTGGTCCCGTCGTTGCTCTGCAGCTGTGCTTTTTCATGCTCTTTGGCGGTTGGATTGGCAGACCCGGGGACTTCGCGTTGGGCCGTGAGGCAGTGTACGTTTCTTTGTCCGGGGACGAAGTCTCTTTCTATGTTACGCGCAACCTGCTGGTTGCCGTAAACTGTGATGGCGCCTTGCGGACCTGGGATCTTCATGCACAGGTAAAGTCCGTGGATAGCTGCCTCAAACTTGTTGATGGAGCCCCGGCCCATTATGGCGTTGTACGGGTACACCATGTCGACGATGTCGAACGTGACTTGCTCACTTCGGGC
The DNA here is from genome assembly GCA_029449295.1 of Zea luxurians. Classification (NCBI taxonomy): domain Eukaryota; kingdom Viridiplantae; phylum Streptophyta; class Magnoliopsida; order Poales; family Poaceae; genus Zea; species Zea luxurians. The sequence continues at coordinate 150,318,174 of JAOPSE010000007.1, forward strand.
ATTGGGTGCTACACCGAAGGAGAGGGGCAACTCTATTTTGCCGACGGGAAAGGTGCCCTTGTCGTCGAAGCCATACAGGGGGTTGTTCGAGGGCTTGAGCAGGCTGTGGCTTATGCCCATGCGATCGAAGGCATGGAGGAAAATGATGTCCGCCTGGCTGCCATTGTCGACCAAGACTTTGTGCAAGTCCCAGCCTGCCACGCTGCAGTTGATGACCATGGCATCGATGTGGGGGGCGCTGCGCAGATCGACGTCTCGGGCGTCGAAGGTCAATGGCACGTGGGACCACTTTGTCTGCACGACCGGGCCAGTGACGGCGATGTGGTTGATGCTGCGGTAATGGTCCCTCTTTTGCCGCTTTGTGTCGAAGTCGGCGCTGGACCCCCCAGTAACCATATGAATGACTCCGCGATACGGTTGATCGGCGAAGTCCTCTTGCTTTGGGGCTTGGGGGTGGTTGGGGTGGTGGATGTTTTGCTGTTGATGGTGTGGGGGAGGTACGATTTGTACCTCCTGGTGGTGTTGGTATGCGTGGTGCGGTGGAGGTGGAGCGGGGCCGTGGTTGTATGGCTGAGGGGGTTGCTGATATGCGTGCGCGACAATTCTAGGGTTGTCGGCTTGTTGTGCCCATGCCATTCTGTCCCTGGTGGCCTTCGTCTCTGGGCAGTCCCTTGTGGGATGTGCGCAGTCTTCGTCGTGGAATAGACAGTAAAATCTGCGTGGCTGCTGCGCACGCCCCCGTCCTCGACCGCGAGTTCCATTTCCTCGGCCCTGGGGGGATACTCCTGGCGACGAAGGACCTCACCAGTGGGGGGCTGGTTGGCGATGTTGTGCACCTGCTGCTGATTGCGGCCGTCCCGGTCGGAGTCTGTCTGCGAGGGCCTTGTCCAAGTGCGGCTGGACTGCGGAGGGTCTTTGGGCTTCCTCTGAGACTCGACTTTGCGCTGGTGGAGCTCTTCGGATCTAGCATATTTCTCAAACAGCTGATACAGCTCCTGGAGGTTCCTGGGCGGGTCCCTGATGCAGTGGCTGTAGAGGACGCCGGCCCGAAGGCCACTGATGGCGTAGTGGATGGCGATCTGGTCATCGACCGAAGGCAGTTGTGACTTGAGGGTCTAGAACTTGCGGTAATACTCCCGCAGAGTCTCTCGTTCTAGCTTCTTGCAGAGTGAGAGTTCAGCCAAGGCGTTGGTGTCTGGGTGGTACCCTTGGAAGTTGAGCAAGAATTTGTCCCGGAGACTTCTCCAGGAGTCGATGGACAATGGGGGCAACCTGGTGTACCAGGTGAGGGCTGGGCCTTCGAGGGCAATGATGAATGACTTGGCCATCGTGGCGTCGTCCCCTCCGGATGATGCAACGGCGACTTGATAGCTCATGATGTACTGTGCTGGATCAGTGCTACCGTTGTACTTCGGATAGGTCCCTGCCCTGAAGTTGGCGGGCCATGGTGTCACTTGCAGGTGAGGTGCCAGGGGACTTCGGTCGTCAAGGTAGTTGACGCCTTGGAAAGTCGTGGCGTGTCCGCGCTGAGGGATGAACAAGACTTCGATTTGTGCGCGCTGCTGGAGGGGTGGGCCGTGTTGCAGGCCGAGTTGGCCTTCGCTCTGCATAAGCGCGATCTCTTGTTCAAGCTCCTGTGCCTTCTATTCTTCGTCGCATATCATCTGTCGCACCTTGGCTTGTGCAGACACACGTTGGCGCTTGGCCTCGAGGATCTCTTTTTGCTTTTGGAGGTTGCGGTTCTTGATGCGCAGGGCGCGCAGCTGTAGCTGCTCTTCGGCCGAAACGCCGATGACTTCGCCGTCCTCGGTGGTGTCCGCGCCCTCTGGTGGAGCGAAGCCTGGGGGAGGCTGATGTGGTCCCCCGGAGCTGCAGGTGCGGAGGCTGCCTTCGGTAGTGGGTTGTTCATTGCGCTGCTTCTTGCTGTTTGCGTCGTCTTCGCAGGGCTCTTGGAGAGTGTTGTCGACAAGGGCCTTGCCGTTTTTCTCGGCCAGCAGTGCCGCCTTCGTAGCTTCGTCAGCCTTCGATGAGGTTCTCTTGGGTGCCATCGCGGGTGGTGTTTTCGTAGCACGAACGGTGGGCGCCAAATGTTGGAACTTGCTCTCCTGTGCAAGTTGATCCAACGGGGGAGTAGAAGCGGTGTAAACGGGGCTACAGCTTGAGATGGCAATTGCTCTGTTAACCTAGCCCCTCAAGGGCACTGTGCGGGGGTATTTATAGGTGCCTGAGTGCCCAGCGTCAAGGATTAAGGACACATGTGCCCTCAGAAGCCTAGGTTCTCCCAGAATATTCCCATTAAAGCAGGGTTACAAACTGTAATAATAGAAAAACCTTTACAATTTAGGCCCGTAATGAGCAGCAACAGCGTGGGGCCCGTTATGACGGGCCGGATTGTACGTGGGCTCTCCCGCTGGGCGACCCCGTGGGACGGAGCGGCCTCGCCATGGGTCTTCGTCCTTCAGTCGCGTCGGACGAAGGGTGCAGTCCGTCAGTCGTCGTCCCCGTTGGTGCAGCGAGACTGGCGAAGGCATCGAGCGGAGGGTAGCGTCTACGCCTTCGCCCCAACAACGGGGGAGAAGAAAATGTTCACCTCCTATGTCAAAAACAAGGATTCCCAGGATACGATCATCTTTGGAGATGGGAACTAAGGCAAGGTCAAAGGGTTGGGAAAAACAGCCGTCACATCCGAGCATTCTATCTCTAATGTGTTTTTAGTTGAATCGCTCGGGTATAATTTGTTGTCTGTGAGTCAATTATGTAACATGGGTTATAATTGTTTATTCACAAATATTGATGTGTCTGTCTTTAGAAGAAGTGATGGTTCACTAGCTTTTAAGGGTGTACTAGACGGTAAGCTCTATTTAATTGATTTTCTGAAAGAGAATACCGATCTAGATGCATGCTTAATAGCTAAGACTAATATGGGCTGACTTTGGCATCACCATCTAGCACATGTTGGGATGAAGAACCTTCATAAGCTTCTAAAGGGATATCATGTGTTAGGACTAACCAATGTCTGTTTTGAGAAAGACAGACCTTGTGCAGCATGTCAGGCAGGGAAACAGGTGGGAAGCACTCATCACAACAAGAATGTGATGACGACATCAAGACCACTGGAGCTTCTTCACATGGATCTCTTTGGACCCGTTGCCTACCTCAGCATCGGGGGAAGTAAGTATGGTCTTGTAATAGTCGATGATTTTTCCTGCTTCACTTGGGTATTCTTTTTGCAGGACAAATCCAAAACCCAAGGGACCCTAAAGCGCTTCTTAAGGAGAGCTCAAAATGAGTTTGAGCTAAAGGTAAAGAAGATAAGAAGCGACAATGGGTCCGAGTTCAAGAATCTACAAGTTGAAGAGTTTCTTGAGGAGGAAGGCATCAAGCACGAATTCTCCGCTCCCTACGCACCACAACAAAATGGTGTGGTAGAGAGGAAGAACAGGACGCTAATCGACATGGTGAGAATGATGCTTGGAGAGTACAAGACGCCTGAGCGGTTTTGGTCGGAAGCTGTGAACACAGCTTGCCATGCCATAAACCGGCTCTATCTGCACCGTCTCCTCAAGAAGACTTCTTACGAACTCCTAACTGGTAACAAACCAAATGTTTCTTATTTTCGCGTATTTGGGAGCAAATGCTACAGTCTGGTGAAGAAAGGTAGACATTTGAAATATGCTCCCAAAGCAGTAGAAGGTTTCTTACTAGGATATGACTCAAATACAAAGGCGTATAGGGTCTTCAACAAATCATCGGGATTAGTTGAAGTCTCTAGCGACGTTGTATTTAATGAGACTAATGGCTCTCCAAGAGAGCAAGTTGATCTTGATGATATAGATGAAGATGAAGTTCCGACGGCCGCAATGCGCATGATGGCGAAAGGTGATGTGCGACCACAAGAACTACAGGAACAAGATCAACCATCTTCCTCGACAATGGTGCATCCCCCAACTTAAGACGATGAACAGGTACCTCAAGAAGAGGGGCAAGATCAAGGGGGAGCACAGGAAGAACAAGTTATGGAGGAAGAAGCACCATAGGCCCCTCCAACCCAAGTCTGAGCGACAATCCAAAGACATCACCCTGTCGATCAGATTCTGGGTGACATCAGCAAGGGAGTAACTACTCACTCACGATTAGCTATTTTTTGTGAGCATTACTCGTTTGTCTCTTCTATTGAGCCTTTCAGGGTAGAAGAGGCCTTGCAGGATCTGGACTGGGTGTTGGCCATGTAGGAAGAGCTCAACAACTTCAAAAGGAATGAAGTCTGGAGCTTGGTGCCATGTCCAAAGCAAAACGTTGTGGGAACCAAGTGGGTGTTTCGCAACAAGCAAGACAAGCACGGAGTGGTGACAAGAAACAAGGCTCGACTTGTGGCAAAAGGTTATGCCCAGGTCGCAGGTTTGGATTCTAAGGAGACTTTTGCTCCTATAGCTAGGTTAGAATCAATTTGGATTTTATTAGCCTATGCTGCTCACTATTCCTTTAAGCTATTCTAAATGGACGTGAAGAGCACTTTCCTCAATGGGCCAATCAAGGAGGAGGTATACGTGAAACAATCCCTTGGCTTTGAGGATGATAGGTATCCCGGCCACGTGTATAAGCTCTCTAAGGCGTTCTATGGACTTAAGCAAGCCCCAAGAGCATGGTATGAATGCCTTAGAGACTTTCTTATTTCTAACGCTTTCAAGGTTGGGAAAGCCGACCCCACTCTTTTCACGAAGACTTGTAATGGTGATCTTTTTGTTTGTCAAATTTATGTTGATGACATAATATTTGGTTCTACTAACCAAAAGTCTTGTGAGGAGTTTAGCAGGGTGATGATGCAAAAGTTCGAGATGTCGATGATGGGCGAGTTGACCTACTTCCTTAGATTCCAAGTGAAGCAACTCAAGGACGGCACCTTTATCTCCCAAATGAAGTACACTCAAGATCTTCTCAAGAGGTTTGGGATGAAGGATGCTAAGCCCGCGAAGACACCGATAGGAACTGACGGACATCTCGACCTCAACAAAGGAGGTAAGTCCGTTGATTAAAAGGCATACCAGTCAATGATAGGTTCATTACTTTATCTTTGTGCTAGTAGACCGGACATTATGCTTAGTGTATGCATGTGTGCTAGATTTCAATCCGACCCCAAGGAATGTCACCTTGTGGCCGTTAAGCGAATTCTTAGGTATTTAGTTTCTATGCCTTGCTTCGGGACTGGTATTGAGAGCACCTAGAGGGGGGTGAATAGGTGATCCTGTAAAATCAAACACTAAATAGCCACAAGACTTAGTTATGAAAGAGTTAGTGCGACTAAGTAGCTTTGAGGCGAGTTCTTGTGAACAAAACAATCACAGAGAAAGCAACACAATAGACGCGATTTTTATCCTGTGGTTCGGCCAAGTAACACTTGCCTACTTCCACGTTGTGGCGTCCCAATAGACGAGGGTTGCACTCAACCCCTTTCAAGTGATCCAATGATCAACTTGAATACCACGACTTTCTTCCTTATAGTCTTCTTCCCGTTTGCGAGGAATCTCCACAAATTGGAGTCTCTCGCCCTTACAATACTGATCACAAAGAACGCACAAGAGTAAGGTTGGGAGAGCAACACACACAAGACTCAAATTCGTAGCACAACCACGTATACAAGTCACGACTTGAGCTCAAAACACAACACATGGAGTTCGCAACTCAAATGGATCTCAAATCACTAACAAAGAGAATCAAATGCGTGGAGTTGGAGTCTTGGAGTCTTAGGATGCTTAGTGAATGCTTGGGTAACTCCTCCATGTGCCTAAGGGCCCCTTTTATAGCCCTAAGGCAGCTAGGAGCCGTTGGAGACAATCTTGGAAGGCAATTCTTGCTTCTGTCGAGTGGCGCACCGGACAGTCCGGTGCGCCACCGGACAGCTACTGTAGCCTGTCCGGTGCGCGATTTCCTTCCAAAACGGGCACAGTCAACCGTTGCAGCTCCGGGCCCGTTGGCGCACCGGACACTGTCCGGTGCACACCAGGCAGTCCGGTGCCTCCTTCCGACCGTTGGAGCTACCACGCGTTGCCCGCAGATTTCACGACCGACTCTTGGCGCTGGCGACCGTTGGCTCACCAGACAGTCCGGTGCACCACCGGACAGACCGGTGAATTATAGCCTCGTCGCCCCGTTGCTTTTCCTGAGAGCAACGAGTTCGCCGCGGTTGACTCATCGGACAGTCCGGTGCACCACCGGACAGTCCGGTGATTTATAGCCGTACACCGTCGTCAATTCTCGAGAGCAACACTTTCACCGGTGACCAGCCTGGCGCACCGGACACTGTCCGGTGCACCACCAGACAGTCCGGTGTGCCAGACCGAGCTGAAGTTCGGCTGCACACAGCCAAGTCTTTTGCAATTCGATTCTCTTCTTCTCAGCACTGTTTCTAGCACTTAGATAACCACATTAGTATTCAAAAACAATTGTACTAAGTCTAGAAACATACCTCATGCCTTGATTTGCACTTTTCCACATTTGGCACATTAGGACTTAAAGAATATGTGTTGGGCATCTAATCACCAAAAAACTTATAGAAATTGCCCAAGGGCATATTTCCCTTCCAATCTCCCCCTTTTTGGTGATTTATGCCAACACATCAAAAGGCAACAAAAAAACGTGCAACATCAATTCAAATTGAAGATCCAATTGTTTTTTATTATAATTTAGCATATTTGTATCACTCTTTGCCACCACTTGGTTTGTTTTTGTAAATCAAATTCATTTTCCTATCTCTAAGTCAAACACGCTTGTTTGGGCACAAAGAGAGATATTCCAAGAGTGAAATTGATCAAGTGTTAAAAGCTCCCCCTTTTCCCACAATCAAAATTTTCCCTACTAGAGACCAAATTTTGCAATAAGAGCATTTTGGTCAAATCAAAAATTCTAACTCTATTATTTTTGAAATTCACAAGTGGTAGCTGATCCTACAAGTGGTAGCTGATCCATTTGCTTTGGCCTTAATTTCTCCCCCTTTGGCATTAAGCACCAAAACGGGATCATTTTTGGCGCTTTTAACCCCATTGCCTCACCAAAAATGTCAATTAAGAGCAAAAAAGGCAATGAGATTGCAAGTATGAACTTGGAAGTGAGTACACCAATACCGGAGTGCAGTGGAAGTCTTTGCATCGTCCAAGTTCACTTTTCCCTTCAATGTGCCTTTGAGACTTCATCAAGTGTACTCAAACAAACAGGTTAGTCTCAAAGGGTCAAGTTGTAGCACATCTCCCCCCTTAATATGTGCATCATTCGCATAAGGACTTGTGAGGTCCGGGGATCACTTGTACAACTTGAGCACCATAAATAACAAGAATTGATTGAAATGCATAATGTAACATGATCAAAGGCATAGAACTCATGTATGCTAGAGATCAATCCAAGTTACGCGAATCTAAGACATTTAGCTCACTACGCAACCTGCAAAACCTTTTCTCATCTAAAGGCTTGGTGAAGATATCGGCTAGCTGGTTCTCGGTGTTAATATGGTACACCTCGATATCTCCCTTTTTGTTGGTGGTCTCTCAGGAAGTGATGCCGGATGTCTATGTGCTTAGTGCGGCTGTGTTCAACAGATTATCCGCCATGCGGATTGCACTCTCATTGTCACATAGGAGTGGGACTTTGCTCAGATTGTAGCCAAAGTCCCGGAGGGTTTGCCTCATCCAAAGTAGTTGCATGCAACACTATCCTGCGGCAACGTACTCGGCCTCAGCGGTGGATAGGGCAACGGATGTCTGTTTCTTTGAACTCCAGGACACTAGGGATCTTCCTAGAAATTGGCACGTCCCTGATGTGCTCTTCCTATCAACCTTGCACCTGGCATAATCGGAGTCTGAGTATCTAATTAAGTCAAAGGTATATCCCTTTGGATACCAGATCCCGAAGCAAGGCGTAGAAACTAAATATCTAAGAATTCGCTTAACGGCCACAAGGTGACATTCCTTGGGGTCGGATTGATATCTAGCACACATGCATACACTTAGCATAATGTCCGGTCTACTAGCACATAAATAAAGCAATGAACCTATCATTGACCGGTATGCCTTTTGATCAACGGACTTACCTCCTTTGTTGAGGTCAACATGCCCGTCAGTTCCCATTGGTGTCTTCGCGGGCTTTGCGTCCTCCATCCCAAACCGCTTGAGAAGATCTTGTGTGTACTTCGTTTGGGAGATGAAGGTGCCATCCTTGAGTTGCTTTACTTGAAATCCAAGAAAGTAGGTCAACTCGCCCATCATTGACATGTCAAACTTTTGAGTCATCACCCTACTAAACTCCACACAAGACTTTTGATTAGTTGAACCAAATATTATGTCATCGACATAAATTTGGCACACGAAGAGATCACCATTGCATGTCTTTGTGAAAAGAGTTGGATCGGCTTTCCCAACCTTGAAAGCATTAGAAATTAAGAGATCTCTAAGGCATTCATACCAAGCTCTTAGGGCTTGCTTAAGTCCATAGAGCACCTTAGAGAGCTTAAACACGTGGTCGGGATACCTGTCATCCTCAAAGCTAGGGGATTGTTCCACGTACACCTCCTCCTTGATTGGCCCATTGAGGAAAGCGCTATTCAGGTCCATTTGAAACAGCCTAAAAGAGTGGTGAGCGGCATAAGCTAATAATATTCAAATAGACTCTAACCTAGCCACAGGAGCAAAAGTCTCCTCAAAATCCAAACCTGCGACTTGGGCATAACCTTTTGCCACAAGTCGAGCCTTGTTTCATGTCACCACCCCGTGCTCGTCTTGCTTGTTGCGGAACACCCACTTGGTTCCCACAACATTGTGCTTTGGACGTGGCACCAGGCTCCAAACTTCATTTCTCTTGAAGTTGTTGAGCTCTTCCTGCATGGCCTATACCCAGTTCGGATCCTGCAAGGTCTCTTCTACCCTGAAAGGCTCAATAGAAGAGACAAACAAGTAATGCTCACAAAAGTTAGCTAATCTTGAGCGAGTAGTTACTCCCTTGCTGATGTCACCCAGAATTTGATCGACGAGATGATTTCTTTGGATCGTAGCTCAGACTTGGGTTGGAGGGGCCTGTGGTGCTTCTTCTTTCATCACTTGATCTTCCTGTGCTCCCCCTTGATCATGCCCTTCTTCTTGATGTACCTGTTCATCATCTTGAGTTGGGGGATGCACCACTGTCAAGGAAGATGGTTGATCTTGTTCCTGTAGTTCCTGTGGTCGCACCTCGCCTATTGCCATCGTGCGCATTGCGGCCGTCGGAATTTCTTCTTCATCTACATCATCAAGATCAACTTGCCCTCTTGGAGAGCCATTAGTCTCATCAAATACAACGTCGCTAGAGACTTCAACCAATCCCGATGATTTGTTGAAGACCCTATACGCCTTTGTATTTGAGTCATACCCTAGTAAAAACCCTTCTACAGCCTTGGGAGCAAATTTAGAATGTCTACCTTTTTTCACCAGAATGTAGCATTTGCTCCCAAATACACGAAAGTAAGAAACATTGGGTTTGTTACCGGTAAGAAGTTCGTAGGAGGTCTTTTTGAGGAGGCGATGCAGATAGAGCTGATTTATGGCGTGACAAGCTGTGTTCACAGCTTCCGACCAAAACCGCTCAGGCGTCTTGAACTCTCCAAGCATCGTTCTTGCCATGTCGATCAGCGTCATGTTCTTCCTCTCTACGACACCGTTTTGCTATGGTGTATAGGGAGCGGAGAACTCGTGCTTGATGCCTTCCTCCTCAAGATACTCATCCACTTGCAGATTCTTGAACTCGGACTCGTTGTCGCTCCTTATCTTTTTCACCTTTAGCTCAAATTCGTTTTGAGCTCTCCTTAAGAAGCGCTTAAGGGTCCCTTGGGTTTCTGATTTGTCCTGCAAAAATAATACCCAAGTGAAGCGGGAAAAGTCATCAACAATCACAAGACCATACTTACTTCCCCCGATGCTAAGGTAGGCAACGGGTCCGAAGAGGTCCATGTGAAGGAGCTCCAGTGATCTTGATGTTGTCATCACATTCTTGTTATGATGAGTGCTTCCCACCTGTTTCCCTGCCTGACATGCTGCACAAGGTCTGTCTTTTTCAAAGCAGACATCAGTTAGTCCTAACACATGCTCTCCTTTAGAAGTTTGTGAAGGTTCTTCATCCCAACATGTGCTAGACGGCGATGCTAGAGCCAGCCCATACTAGTCTTAGCCATTAAGCATGCATCTAGATCGACATTCTCTTTCGAAAAATCAACTAAATAGAGCTTGCCGTCTAATACACCCTTAAATGCTAATGAACCATCACTCCTTCTAAAGACAGATACATCAACATTTGTAAACAAACAATTGTATCCCATGTGGCACAATTGACTTACAGACAGGAGGTTGTATCCTAATGACTCTACTAAAAATACATTTGAAATAGAGTGCTCGCTTGTGATGGCTATCTTTCCCAAACCTTTGACCTTGACTTGATTCCCATCTCCAAATATGATTATATCCTAGGAATCCTTGTTCTTGACGTAGGAGGTGAACATCTTCTTCTCCCCCGTCATGTGGTTTGTGCATCCGCTGTCGATAATCCAGCTTGAGCCCCTGGATGCATAAACCTGCAAAGCAATTTAAGCTTGGGTTTTAGGTACCCAACTCTTGTTGGGTCCTACTAGGTTAGTCACAATAGTTTTTGGAACCCATATGCAAGTTTTATCACCCTTGCATTTGGATCCCAACTTCTTGGCAACTACTTTTGCATTCTTACATGAAAGAACAAAAGAATCATTACAAGCATGGTAAATGGTAGAAGGTCCATTGCACATTTTCCTAGGCACAACATGATCTTTCCTAGGCCTACGATGAACAAAAGTAGAACGAGATGCAAACATAGCATGTGAATCATTATAAGCAGTATGAACATAACTTTTATTATAATGAGAACGACTAGCAATTTTCTTATCATAAATAAAAGCATGGTTCCTTTGAGAACTACTAGCCATAGGAGCCTTCCCTTTCTCCTTGTTGAGAACGGAAGCCTTTTGGCTTGTTAAATTCTTGATTTCCTTTCGAAAACCAAGTCTATCCTTAATTGAGGGGTGTTTACCAACAGTGTATGCATCCCTAGCAAATTTTAATTTATCAAAATCAATTTTGCAAGTCTTAAGTTAAGCATTAAGACTTGTCACCTCATCATTTAATTTAGCAATAGAAATAAGGTGTTCATCACAAGCATTAACATCAAAGTCCTTGCATCTATTGCAAATAACTACACATGATCTAGTTGCATTTGCCTCCTCTAGCTTAGCATTTAATTCATCATTTAAATTCTTTAAACTAGAGACAGATTCATGGCATGCAGACAACTCAGAGGATAGCATTTCATTTCTTTTAATTTCTAGAGCAAGAGATTTTTGAACACTAACAAATTTATCATGTTCTTCATACAAAATGTCCTCTTTCTTTTCTAAAAGTCTATCCTTTTCATTTAGAGCATCAATCAATTCATTAATTTTCTCTACTTTGGCTCTATCTAAACCTTTAAATAAACTAGAGTAATCTGTTTCATCATCGGAGGTTTCTTCATCACTAGATGAAGTGTACTTGGGTGTGTCCCGAACACGTACCTTTTTCTCCTTGGCCATAAGACATGTATGGCGTTCGTTGGGGAAGAGTGAGGATTTGTCGAAGGCTGAGGCAGCAAGTCCTTCATCGTCGGAGTCAGAAGAGGAGCAGTCCAAGTCTCATTCCTTTCCAAGGTGCGCCTCGCCCTTAGCCTTCTTGTAGTTCTTCTTTTTCTCCTTCTTCCCACTCTTTTCTTGTCCCTGGTCATTATCATTATCGGGACATTGAGCAATAAAGTGACCAGTCTTACCGCATTTGAAGCAGGAGCGCTTTCTCCTTGTTTTATTCTTGTTGGGGTGCTCTTTGCGTCCCTTGAGTGCGGTCTTGAAATGTTTGATGATGAGTGCCATCTCATCTTCGTTGAGGCCAGCAGCCTCCACTTGAGCCACCTTGCTTGGTAGCACCTCCCTGCTGCTGGTTGCTTTAAGAGCAATAGGCTGTGGCTTGTAGATGAGTAGTGGACCGTTCAAGGCGTCATCCACGTATCGTGCCTCCTTTACCATCATTCGCCCGCTCACAAATTTTCCGAGTATCTCCTCGGGCGTCATCTTGGTGTACCTGGTGTTTTCACGAATAAGATTGACAAGATGGAGGTCAATTACAATAAATGACCTTAGCATGAGTCGGACGACATCATGATCCATCCATCTTGTGCTTCCGTAGCTTCGAATCTTGTTGACCAGGGTCTTGAGCCTGTTGTATGTCTGAGTTGGCTCCTCTCCCCTGATCATCACGAACCTCCCCAGTTCGCCTTCCACCAGCTCCATTTTGGTAATCATGGTGGCGTTGTTTCCCTCATGAGATATCTTGAGGGTGTCCTAGATTTGCTTGGTGTTGTCCAAGCCGCTCACCTTATTATATTCATCCCTGCAAAGTGAAGCTAGCAACACAGTAGTAGCTTATGCATTTTTATGAATTTGCTCATTTATAAACACAAGGTTATCAGTACTATCAAAATGCATCCCATTCTCTACGATTTCCCAAATACTAGGATGAAGTGAGAATAGATGACTACGCAGCATTTTATGACTCCAGAAAGAATAATCTTCTCCATCAAAGTGGGGGGGGTTCCCAGGTGGAATTGATAGCAAATGAGCATTAGAATTGTACGGAATACGAGAATAATCAAATGAATAGTTTTGATTAACCATTTTCTTCTTTGACGAGGAGTCGTCGTCGTGTGGTGAAGAAGACGAGGCATCAATGTCGTAGTAGATGATCTTCTTGATGCGCCTCTTCTTCTTCCCGTCTCTTTTCTTGTGACTCGAGCCTGAGTCGGTTGGCTTATCGTCTCTAGGCTCATTGAGAAAGGACTCCTTTTCCTTGTCATTGACCACCATCCCCTTTCCCTTAGGATCCATCTCTTTGGGCGGTTAGTCCCTTAAGTGAAGAGTACGGCTCTGATACCAATTGAGAGCACCTAGAAGGGGGTGAATAGGTGATCCTGTAAAATCAAACACTAAATAGCCACAAAACTTAGTTATGAAAGAGTTCGTGCGACTAAGTAGCTTTGAGGCGAGTTCTTGTGAATAAAACAATCACAGAGAAAGCAACACAAGAGACGCGATTTTTATCCCGTGGTTCGGCCAAGTAACACTTGCCTACTTCCACGTTGTGGCGTCCCAATGGTCGATGGTTGCACTCAACCCCTTTCAAGTGATACAATGATCAACTTGAATACCACAGCTTTCTTCCTTATAGTCTTCTTCCCATTTGTGAGGAATCTCCACAAGTTGGAGCCTCTCGCCCTTACAATATTGATCACAAAGAACACACAAGAGTAAGGTTGGGAGAGCAACACACATAAGACTCAAATTCGCAGCACAACCACGTACACAAGTCATGACTTGAGCTTGAAACACAACACACGGAGTTTGCAACTCAAATGGAGCTCAAATCACTAACACAGAGAATCAAATGCGTGGAGTTGGAGTCTTAGGATGCTTAGTGAATGCTTGGGTAACTCCTCCATGCGCCTAGGGGCCCCTTTTATAGCCCTAAGGCAGCTAGGAGCCGTTGGAGACAATCTTGGAAGGCAATTCCTGCCTTCTATCGAGTGGCGCACCGGACAGTCCGGTGCGCCACCGTACAGCTACTGTAGCATGTCTGATGCGCGATTTCCTTCCAAAACGGGCACAGTCGACTATTGCAGCTCCGGGCCCATTGGCGCACCGGACACTGTCTAGTGCACACCGGACAGTCCTGTGCCTCCTTCCGACCGTTGGAGCTGCTATGCGTCGCCCACATATTTCGTGGCCGACTGTTGGCGCTGGCGACCGTTGGCTCACCGGACAGTCCAGTGAATTATATCCACGTCGCCCCGTTGCTTTTTTTGAGAATGACGAGTTCGCCGCGGATGACTCACCGAACAGTCCGGTGCACCACCGGACAATCCGGTGATTTATAGCCGTACACCGCCGTCGATTCCCGAGAGCAACACTTTCACCGGTTACCAGCCTGGCGCACCGGACATTGTCCAGTGCACCACCGGACAGTCCGGTGTGTCAGACCAAGCTGAAGTTTGGTTACACACAGCCAAGTCTTTTGCAATTCGATTCTCTTCTTCTCAGCACTGTGTCTAGCACTTAGATAACCACATTAGTATTCAAAAACAATTGTACTAAGTCTAGAAACATACCTCATGCCTTGATTTGCACTTTTCCACATTTGGCACATTAGGACTTAAAAAATATGTGTTGGCCATCTAATCACCAAAAAACTTATAGAAATTGCCCAAGGGCATATTTCCCTTTCAGGTATCCAAAGGGGTCTACCTTTGACTTAATTGGATACTCAGACTCTGACTATGTCGGGTGCAAGGTTGATAGGAAGAGCACATCAGGGACATGCCAATTTCTAGGAAGGTCCCTGGTGTCCTAGAGTTCCAAGAAACAAACATCCGTTGCCCTATCCACCGCTAAGGCTGAGTACGTTGCCGCAGGATAGTGTTGCGCGCAACTGCTTTAGATGAGGCAAACCCTCCGGGACTTTGGCTACAATCTGAGCAAAGTCCCACTCCTATGTGACAATGAGAGTGCAATCCGCTTGGCGGATAATCCTATTGAACACAGCTACACTAAGCACATAGACATCCGGCATCACTTCCTGAGAGACCACCAGCAAAAGGGAGATATCGATGTTTACCACATTAGCACCGAGAACCAGCTAGCCGATATCTTCACCAAACCTTTAGATGAGAAAAGGTTTTGCAGGTTGCGTAGTGAGCTAAATGTCTTAGATTCGCGTAACTTGGATTGATCTAGAGCATACATGTATTCTATGCCTTTGATCATGTTACTTTGAGCATTTACATCATTCATTATTTATTTATGGTGCTCAAGTTGTACAAGTCATCCCCTGACCTCACAAGTCTGTATGCAATTGATGCACATGTTTAGGGGGACATGTGCTACAACTTGACTCCTTTGAGACTAACTTGTTTATTTGAGCACACTTGAAGTAGCCTCGAAGGACCATTGAAAGGGAAAATGAACTTGGATGACAAGAAGACTTCCACTGCACTCCGGTATAAGTGTATTTAATTCCAAGTTCATACTAATGCTCTCATTGCCTTTTTGCACCTATTTGACATTTTGGTGAGGCAATGGGGTTAAAAGGGCCAAAAATGATCCCGTTTTGGTGCTTAATGCTAAAGGGGGAGAAATTAAGGCCAAAGCAAATGGATCAGCCAACCACTTGTGAAGAATTTTGAAAATAGTAGAGTTAGAAAGAGTTAGAATTTGTATTTTGTCAAAATCCTCTTATTGCAAAATTTGGTCTCTTATGGGGGAGAATTTTGATTATGGGAAAAAGGGGAAATTTTTGGCACTTGATCAATTTCACTCTTGGAATATCTCTCTATTTGCCCAAACAAGTGTGTTTGACTTAGAAATATGAAAAATAATTTGATTTGCAAAAACAGACCAAGTGGTGGCAAAGAGTGATCCAAATATGCCAAATACTAAGTGAAGAACAATTTGGTCTTAAATCTGCACTTCGTAGTTGCTTTGAAATGTGTTGGCATAAATCACCAAAAAGGGGGAGATTGAAAGGGAAATGTGCCCTTAGGCCATTTCTATAATTGTTTTGGTGATTAGATGCCCAACACATTGTTTTGAACCCATATGTGCTAAGTAGGTGAAGAGTCCACATCAAAGAACAAGGTATGTTTCTAAACTTAGTAAATTGTTTCTTTTAATACTAACATGTTTATCTAAGTGCTAGAAACAGTGCCAAGAAAAGAAGAAAATAATTGGAGAAGATATGGCTCAGGACAGCCAAAACCAGCATCAGCCTGGCACACCGGACTGTCTGGTGGTGCACCGGACAGTGTCCGGTCCACAGGCTGGCTCGGCGGCGAACTAGCCGCTCTCAGGAATCGGCGGGGTGACGTGGCTAAACCACCGGACTGTCTGGTGAGTCTTCAGCGCCCGCGCCCAAGTCCTTCGGCGACGAACTCGTCGCTCTCAGCAAAAGGAGAAAGCGTCGCGGCTAAAAATCACCGGACTGTCCGGTGGTGCAACGGACTGTCCGGTGAGTCAGAGCCGCCCGAGCCAACGGTCGCCAGCGCAATCAGCGGGCGACACATGGCCCGTGCCAACGGTCGGTTGGGCACAAGAGACTGTCCGGTGTGCACCAGATAGTGTCCGGTGCGCCAACGGGACCGCCAGCCCAACGTCGGATGCGCTAGATAAGGAATGAGATCGAGCACCGGACTGCTACAGGACCTGTCCAGCTGGTGCACCACTTGACAGAAGGCAGGATTTGCCTTCCAAGTTGATCTCCAACGGCTCCTAGCTGCCTTAGGGCTATAAAAGGGACCCCTATGCGCATTAGCAGCAAACCAAGCATTCACTAAGCATCCTAAGACTCCCAGACTCCGCCTCCACGCATTTGATTCGTTGTGTTAGTGATTTGAGCTCCGTTTGAGTTGTGAACTCCTTGTGCTGTGTTTCTTGCTCAAGTCTTGGCTTGTGTGCGTGTGTGTGCTACGGATTCGAGTCTTGTGTGTGTTGCTTTCACTCCCTTACTCTTGTGCTTCTTTGTGATATATATTGTAAGGGCGAGAGGCTCCAACTTGTGGAGATTCCTTGCAAACGGGAGAAGAACACTAAACAAAAAGACTGTGGTATTCAAGTTGATCATTGGATCACTTGAAAGGGGTTGAGTGCAACCCTCGTCCATTGGGACGCCACAACGTGGAAGTAGGCAAGTGTTATACTTGGCCGAACCACGGGATAAAACACTGTGTCTCTTGTGCTGCTTTTCTCTGTGATTGTTTTGTTCGCAAGAGCTTGCTTCATAGCAACTTGATTAACTCGCACTAACACTTTTATAATCAAGTTTGTGGCTATTTAGTGTTTGATTTCACAGGATCACCTATTCACCCCCCTCTAGGTGCTCTCAATGCTTCAAGTTTTGATCAAACATAAAAGTGGCGCTGAGCACCCCATCATCTCGGTTGCCCCTGCCGTCCTTCAGTATGCTGATGACACCCTGATTCTCTTTGAAGGCGAGTCAGTGCTGCCAAATGCCTCAAGGACTCCCTGGATCAGTTTAGTCTTGCCTCAGGACTACATATCAACTACTATGTAAGGAAAATGGACCCCTAGCCCATTTGTCTAAATGATTTTGGTGTTTGATGATCAACATAACCTATGAATTAATGTGTTCGCTAGTGTTTGTGTTTATAGTTCACAGGATGCGAAGAGGATTGGACTGAGGCTCTGAGGATGCAACACCTCAAAAGAAGACCTAAAAGATGTGTAGAAGTCCAAGATCGAAGAACAAAAGAAGCCCAAGGAAATAGTGAAGAAATCCAAGAAGATGGCAGTCAACCAGCACTCTGGTGGCATACTAGATAGTGAATAGTACCTGTCCGGTGTGCACCAGACTGCCCAGTCGGTATCGAATAGTCTGAGCATAGAGGCCCACAACTAGAGAATCTTGGACTGTAGCACCGGACTGTTTGATGTGTACCATAGTACCAGACAGTCTGCAATGGTCGGATCCAACAGTCAACTGAGGTGGGCAGAGCACCGGACATGTCCGGTGCGCTCGACGACGGAAGAAGCATCTTTTATGTCCAACGGCTATAATTGAGGGGGAGGCTATTTATACCCCTCCAACCGGGCATTTGAAGATGTGGGAGCCCAAGCAACATACCAATACATGTTGTAGACATTTTCAAGTGCTCAAACACTGTAGCATCCCAAAAATTCAAATCTTGAAATTTTCTCAAACTCGCTCTAAATTCAAAATGAATTTTAAATTTCATTTCAAAATGTTTGTTTGCGAGTTGATATCAACAAATAAAATATAGTGGTCTATATTATCTCCAAAATCCTCCTCAAAATATCCTACAAATATTTCCCCAGTGATAACCCTCAAGTTCTTTCCAGAAAAATTGCCCAGATATTCCCCCGATAATTCTCCAAATATTTTCCTCCTAAGAAATACCTTCAGAATCATTTTTCAAGTCCCTACAAATATTTTCTCCATAATTTTCCTCATGCTCATAGGTATATGTATGCCTCCGGTGTCATACACTGAGTTCTACAAGCTAATTACAATTATACAAGACAAATCCATGCTTATCTCCCACTAATCCTCGCATCCTCCCACTAATCCTCTCATCCTCCCCCCTAATCCCCCCACCGAGCCTATAAATAGAGGGCAAGGGCCTCCTCCCAAGCCACCCCAAGACATTTCATGGCAACTCTCTCCCTCCCCCCCCCCACACGCCCACTCCACTTCCCACACAAGCACACACTAGCACAAGGATCGTTCGGTCGTTCTTCGATCGTTCGTCCACTTGTTCTTAGTTTGTTCGTTCGTTCGTCCGATCGTTCATGGTTCGTTTGTCCGTTCGTTCATAGTTCCTATTCATCGTTCTTAGTTCCTATTCATCGTTCATCGTTCGTTCATAGTCCCTATTCATCGTTCATCTAGATAATCTTTGTCTAGCCGTTATGCTGCCGAAATTCCGATCGTTCGTTCGTCCGATCATTCGATCGTTCGTCCGTTCGTTCATAGTTCCTATTCATCGTTCATCGTTCGTTCATAGTCACTATTCATCGTTCGTTCATACAAACTATTCACCATCACTATTCACTGTTACTATTCATCATCGACACTATTTACCGTCGTTACTATTCATCATTACTATTCATCATTGTTACTATTCATCGATGATACCTATAATTACTTTTTGTCGTCACTATTCATCATTACTATTCATCGATCCTCCGATCACCTCAAATTTCAACTACTCATCCATCATGCTGTCCGGTCCACCTAAGACCAGCCAGACCAATATTCCAGTCATACGAACTCCGGTGACTATGATTTTCCTTCCAGTAGGAACTTCCCATCTGGTCACCCATCCCAGGTTTCTCCAAGTTGAGCACGCTTAACTTTGAGATTCCTTCGAACCAGGCTTCCAAATTCAGATTCCAATAATTCTTGTTTCTAAATTCTTATCAAACTATTCCCTATCCAACCATGTCATCCCTTAAGCATGGTTCATATTCCAGAAAACTCCCAAAATACTCTTGTCCCATATTCTGCCTATAACTTTCCTGTTCATACTAAGTCAGACGATTCGTTCGTCACTATTCTCACCAACAGTGAACTCTACTATACTACACCACATACACCTAGCTATAAATAGACCCAGTTACCCTCTCCGTCTCCACACACTCAACACCCTCAGCCAAGGCAAACACCCCACCCACTCAGTTACTCTACTCTGTCGGCTATGCGTATAGTGTCGCTTCGCCTCCAATCCACCCTCCTGGTAAGCACCTCCGCTCCACCTCCAAGTGATATCACAACACCACATGACATAGATTCCGCTCAAGACTCTACTCATCCATATATCACCATTCTGACCACTATACTAAATATTTGTTGGTATACTTGCTAGTTTGTATGTTTGCTTGTTCATGTTGCATAGTTATCGGAGCGTTCGTGCCATCTTGCGGTGGCTAGATCTGCAAGTCTACGCCAGGCGGTGGAGCCAGAAGCCAGTTCCGCGAGCTCTCGCCCCTTTTTACCGGATAAGCACGACAAGCTCACTAGATCCCTTTGATGCATAAATTACCTATGATTTTTCAACCACAACCCTCAGCCTGTTATTTTATGCATGATATGATTTTGAGACAAGTTATTATAGCCTCCCAGCCGCTTGCCGTAATTAATCTTTATACTCCTTGATATATTTGTTACAAATGATTTGAGAAAAGGTGTGAGTTTTCAAAAGAAAATGCTTTTAAAAATGGGTATGATGAAGGGTTGTCACCCTTATCACCCTTGAGTGGGGATGATCAGGGACTCCCTGGTTTAGGGGAGGGCCTAAGGTGATGGCTCAGCCAGATTAGGTGTGAGCAGAAGGATTGTCCCCTCATATAAGGACCGGTTTGTCATCCTTCACTACCTGTACTCATGACAAGTACAACCACTCGAGACTGTATGGGTAGTCACTCAATCTGAACTTGTACGGTCCGAACCCTAGGGTTATGATGGCTGGGGAGCACTGGGAGGATAAGGAGGGGGAATGTTTTGTCTGGTTTGGACATGGCGGTGGCTTGACTCCTTTCGGTATAATCGTTAAGGTAAGGACGTGCAAGGAAAGAGAGAGATTCGGCATTCAGATCTCACGATGGTGAGATTGTAGAAACTGGACTAGTGGGTAAAGTGTACACCTCTGCGCAGAGTTCAAACCTATTCGAATAGTCCGTGTCCACTGAAATAGACGAGTCTAGTGTGGTATGACAATTAGTGTTTTGTTTTCCAAAAATGCTTTTGAGAAAAGTGGTTTTAAAAGGTCTGGCGGTTGAGCCGTGAGCTATGGTGGACGAGAAGTCCAGTAGCTATTTTTGAAAAATGAAAACCAGTGGGAAACTGCTGAGATGCCTGGATGGTTTTAGTCCAGGGGAATTTGTTCTATACTGAAAAACTTCCTGCTCCTTTGGGAGAGGATGCGCTTTGCAAAATACAAAATGGTTTACAAAATAACCCAGCATCAAATATTGCTATTTCTGCAAAATATCCTGAGCTCCACATATTCCATGCATTATATCTGATTCCCCCATTCCGCGGGTGAAGGTGGGCTGTTGAGTACGTTTGTACTCACCCTTGCTTATTTGTTGTTTTTCAGATCGTTGATCGGGTAAGAGTTACGCCTGTTCCCAACCTTGCCTGTGGCTGTTGGACCGCTGATTTGCTTCGCTGTGTATATCGGGCTGCTTCAGCCCCACTCTGATGATATGTCCCGAGTTGTGGACCAACTCTTAAAGTTGATCGCCACCTTTATAGGTTTGTCTTGTTTAAGCAGATCTGAAACTATCTGATGTATAAATGTGTTTACTTGCCTCCTGGGACTAGTAATTGTATCACATTTGAGTCCCAGAGGATTGGGGCGCTTTAAACACCCAAGTGCTTAATAGAATCACTCGGTGATTAAGCGTAGGTGCTTTGCGAAATGTTTAGGTTACTTAGACCGCTTATGCGCTTGCTCTATGTGAATCCTAGTTAGTTGAGTGAGTTTAAAAACCACACAACACCTCGTGTAACACCCCTGGTGTTACTGTCACTACAACTTGAGCATAACATCATAAGCATTGGCATATCATGTGTTTGTCACACCTAGAGTGCATTCACTAGGTAAAAATTTCAAAACAGTTGTACTGAAGTGACTTGATGTGTGGTTAACCCCAGGATAAAGTGCTTAAACTCAGATCAGGGCTTATGGATATAAGTGAAGCCCAAATATGTGAAAACATCAAAAGACATGAGACATGGTCATAAAATATCACATTTGAAGGACTTTAGTGACACCAAAACCCTAAAGTGCTAAAAACCCTGAAAAGACCTCTTGTAAACCCTAAATTAGAACCCTAGGGGGCTAAGTGTAAAATTGGTGCAGTTTTGGACCAAAGTGCAAATACCAAAGTAATATAACACCCCAAACAATGTGTTTCACACATTTGGGGATTTGCAAGTCAAATTATGGGATTTGGGCTTATTTGCAAAAAGCACCACCTAAACCATATAGGTCTAAGTCTGAAATTTAGTGAACTTGGAGCATCTTTGGAGCCTTATATCTTTTAATCCATAAAGAAATTACCATAGGTCAATACATCAAGTTTATAGAGCTACTATAGGAGTACAACTTTGCTTAAGTGATTAAGCCTTGGTATTGTACAAAAATAGAAGATAAATAGGTTTGAAGTCTGGCTGTCAGACCACTCTGAGACTGAATACTGACTGACAGTGAGTTCTGATGAACTATGGATTCAGTTCTTGCTCAAAGGAATGAGTAAATGAGCAAGATCCCTATAGCTGAATTCTAGCTGGTTTATAGAACTACAAGTTTATTATAGGTGGATTAGCAAGTTTTCACACAAAAAACTGAGATCTGGGCACTGCAATTCTCTCTGTCAGGCGCTCTGAATGAGGATTCCCATGGTACAGTACACTGAAAAAGATCACAGGTTCATCCCCCTCGCCGCCGGTGACCCGCGCGCCCGGATTCGTGCCGGCGCCGTGATTCGTGCCCTCTGTGGCATGGATTATGATCAACCAGGAAAATCTTCACCTCGAATGAACTCTGGACCCTTTAGCCGCTCTGTCATCCACTCACTTGCCGGCGACATGGCCGCACGGCCATTACCATGGCTATCACCGTTTTCCTCGGTAGCGCCACGCCTTTGGCTATTCTTACCACGTCGCCGTGAGTCATGATCATCACCCAGAAACCGTCGTGGCTTAATACCCCACAATCGCCACGAATCACCGCACCAGTGCTCTTCCCTCTCTCCGGCCGCTAGCGCGTCAATCCAAATACATGTGCCACCGCCCTCGGATCCTATAAATTGAGTGTGCCATAAGCTCTGCTAGGTATTCAAGCATCCAGCGCACCCACTCGTGTCTCGAATCGTTCACCAGAGAGCTCCAATTTGGGATTTCCCCCAAATCAGTCAAAACTCCACCGTGAGTGAGCTCACCGTGGCCAGCTCTCCACAGATCCGATCATGCCCTCCTCGCTCTTGTTTTAGCATCCCTGTGTGCTTGTGATGCTTCTTGACCTGGCCAATTGATCTAGAACCCATAGGATCACTGGGAACGCTTCGAGTCGTCTGTTGATCGCACTGTCACCGTGGGCAGAGAGATTAGGGGCTAGAACCTTGAAATTGGTTGAGGGGAAATGGTTATTAGGGGTCGAATTAGGTGTCAACCACTCTAGAGCACCGATCATTGCGTGTCTTGGCCGATACAGGCTCACCAGAGCCGCTGCTCCGCCGTCCTCGGTCGGGGACTTCAGTTCGCGAAGAATTAGAAAGTGAAGGGCCTCTGCGCAAAGAGTCAGTGACACATAGGAATAGTGTGTGGGGCTATTAACAGGTTTTTCAAACAACCAGGGACCCCTGTCCAAAGTAGACACCGCGGGCGCGCGCGCGGGGGCGTTCTGCCTGTATTGGGCTGACGCGGGCCAAATTGAGCCCATCACTATTGATGCTTTTCCTTTTTCTTTTTCTACCAGACTTAGGAAATCCGTACAAAATTATAGAAAAAGATAAAAATATGAAACAAATTTTGTTGGATTCCTAGATTTCTCTAGTATTTAATAAAAATGTTCTAGGATTTTTAGTCCAAACAAAGAATTAATAAGTATTTAAAAGAGCTTAAGCCTATACCTCTAGAATTTTAGGAATTATTTAATGACTCCAAAAATCACTAAAATTTTTGGATAAGCTTAATATGATATTTAGATCCTATGAGTGAAGTTTGACTTGCTTTGGACATTGTTTGATGCCTAAACCAAAAACCCTAGCTCCTTAAGGGTAAAAATGTCTAATCCTACTAAGGTATTGACTCAGAAAAACCCTAGCTTCCCTGGAGCACCGTGAAGGGAAGTTGTATTCAAGATACAACTTAGTGTAGTTTCTCTATTATTGCATTTTCATAAGCATTACATGAGCATTCATGATTATATATGGCTATATATAGAGAACGAAGAAGAGATAACCGTTGAAGAGGAAGACACTACTCCATCAACAGAAAATCCACCTGCCGGGAACTGTTTTTACTTTGACATCTGTGGAACAGAGCCCGACTCTCCTACAACACAAGGCAAGCCCCGGTGCATTTGCCACCTCCTTGCTGTTTTACAATCTTTATCATCTTGTTTGGTGCATTAGGTGATAGGAGTTGTGTGCTAAACCATTGATGCATTTCCTTCCTTGGAAAGTTGATTACCCTTCCTTGATACCCTTTTATGAAAAGAATTTTATGATGCTTAGCCTTGCTCTAGAAAAACAAAAATGTTTTGTTTTAAACCAAAAGTGATGCTTCAGTGGGTGGGAATGTTTTCAAAAAGAAAATACTTATGATGGTGAATCCGTCAAAGGCCTTGATGGGTTCAACATCTGAAAAGATGTACCTCTACCAGGTACCAAACTTTGGGTTTTAAATAAAAAAGCTGAGACCGGACGGTTGACTTGCACAAGAAGAGAATCTCGGTGTAGTGTCTCCGTCTGAGTTGATTAAGGACCGTGTCGATGTAGGCTTGATGATTGAGGACCTTTTAACTGGTCACATGCCTCGTCATGGGTAAGTGTTGCCTCGGGCAGACTAATACCAGAAAAGAACAACATACAATGGGAGTGGAGAGATGGTGAGAGTAGCGTGTACCCTCCGTGGCAAGAGGCTGGACGGTGGTGTATCTGTGCTTTCGGTTGGCGTGAACCCGGTCTAGTCTTAAGAACCCCGGTGGCGAGTTGACATATGCAAGGGTTAAGTGCTACATATGTCGTGTGATTGGAGATCCCTAGCTGGGTATTAATCGATTCAGATCACCGTTACTTCTCGGACATGAAGACTTGGTCACTGCCCTACACATAGCATTCCAGTGAACAAAAAGGGTTGGTAAAAGGATGGCTAGCATAGGCCAAGTGCTTGAACTAGGGTAGAAAGAACTCTAGTGTCAGGTAATGACTTAACTGGCTAATAAAACTGGATTTTTAAGGATCCACTATTAGTAAGCATTTTTTTGCAAACAGAGTCTTGATTCTTGATTGAGACTTACCTTGACTCCCTTAAGCCAGCATATCCTTGAGAGTCTTTTATTTTGACGGGTAAGACTTGCGAAAGTACACTTCATACTCGGGATTTTCGAACCCATGTTGTTGTAGGTGATTAAACAGCAGACTTTTGCTATTTTTGCACTAAGGTGGTTGAAGCGTCCCGATCCTTTGGGACTCAGATGTGAAACCATTACTAGTCCCAGGAGGCTAGTAAACACATTCCTTACTTCAAATAGTACAGAGTTTAGATAAATTTATTACAATACCGGGGTACAAGCTTGAGAGAGCAAAATAGAGAAGCGCAGTAGGAAAATACACTAGCCCAAGCCACAGGCAGAACTGGGTGCAGACACAGCCCTCTTAATCAAGCATAGCAGAAAAGAAGTCCTCGGCTGCTGAAAAACATAAATAAATCTGGGTGAATACACTAGGTATTCCGCAAGCCCACCCTGCTCCCGTAGAGAGAAAGAGACCTATGATGTACATGCTCAATTTGGTGGAGTTGTAGTCACTCATCATTTTCTTAGAGAGAGGCAGTTGTTTGAAGGTTTTCCCATGGTCTTAAAAGTAACCAAAGACTCAACCACCACTGAGCTTCCCGCTCCCGTGGCCTTATTTTCTTTTTCAACACCCATTTAATCACACCTTTCCCTTGACAAGCAACTTAGAAAAAAAAGAAAAACTCTAATTGCCATACCATACCAGACTCGTCCATACCAGTGGACACGGACTATTCGAATAGGTTCCAACTCTGCGCAGAGGTGTACACTTTACCCACTAGTCCGGTTTCTGCGATCTCACCGTCGCGAGACCCGAATGTCGGATCTCTTTCCTTACTCGTGCGTCCTAACCTTAACGGTTATCCGGAAGGAGTCAGGCCACCACCATGCCCAAACCGAACAAAACTT